>OX387276.1:317500-1577447 GCA_947562075.1 Orthosia gracilis
GATAGATATTGTTTTTTTGTTACACAAATAATAGAAAAAAATGGTTTTTTGTTAAAGAAATAAATCAAAACAATTTTTGTCCCACCGCAGTATGAGGGACGAGCGCGTTAACGAACGCGTCCAACGGTACTCGTGGTTGCGGGTTTTCATACCAGTCTACGTACCGTGCGAGGACGCGACGCGAGCAAGGCGCGCGCGACGCTAGCGCGCTTCACAACGGGCCCCCAACGGTTGTGTCGTGGACCCGCGGAAGCGCGCCCGCCGACGCGCGCGTTTCCTTTGCTCTAATCGTTGTTTTTGTGTTTTAGGATTGTGTATTCACGTTTACGCGCGTCGTGTATTCGGTTAAAAACACACGCCTAGCGTTACACGTTAATGATCCTTCCGCAGGTTCCCCTACGGAAACCTTGTTACGACTTTTACTTCCTCTAAATGATCAAGTTTGGTCAACTTCCCAGCAACGCCGACGGCCGTGAAGCCACCGCGTGTCGGTCCGAAGACCTCACTAAATCATTCAATCGGTAGTAGCGACGGGCGGTGTGTACAAAGGGCAGGGACGTAATCAACGCGAGCTTATGACTCGCGCTTACTAGGAATTCCTCGTTTATGGGGGATAATTGCAAACCCCAATCCCCAGCACGAAGGAGTTTCAGCGGGTTGCCCGGGCCTCTAGGCCAGGGAGAACATGCTGATTCCTTCAGTGTAGCGCGCGTGCGGCCCAGGACATCTAAGGGCATCACAGACCTGTTATTGCTCAATCTCGTGCGGCTCGAAGCCGCCGGTCCCTCTAAGAAGAATTTTAATACGTCGCCAGTGAGTTGCGTGACGGAGCCACGCACACCTAAATGACGACGCCTATTTAGCAGGCTAGAGTCTCGTTCGTTACCGGAATTAACCAGACAAATCGCTCCACCAACTAAGAACGGCCATGCACCACCACCCACCGAATCAAGAAAGAGCTGTTAATCTGTCAATCCTTCCGGTGTCCGGGCCTGGTGAGATTTCCCGTGTTGAGTCAAATTAAGCCGCAGGCTCCACTCCTGGTGGTGCCCTTCCGTCAATTCCTTTAAGTTTCAGCTTTGCAACCATACTCCCCCCGGAGTCCAAAATCTTTGGTTTCCCGGAAGCTGCCCGCCGAGCCATTGTAGTAACGTCGGCGGATCGCTAGATGACATATTTACGGTTAGAACTAGGGCGGTATCTAATCGCCTTCGAACCTCTAACTTTCGTTCTTGATTGATGAAAACACCTTTGGCAAATGCTTTCGCTGATGTTCGTCTTGCGACGATCCAAGAATTTCACCTCTAACGTCGCAATACGAATGCCCCCAGTTATCCCTATTAATCATTACCTCGGAGTTCTGAAAACCAACAAAATAGAACCGAGATCATATTCTATTATTCCATGCACGAAATATTCAAGCAGCATTTTGAGCCCGCTTTGAGCACTCTAATTTGTTCAAAGTAAAATTGTCGGCCCACCTCGACACTCATTGAAGAGCACCGCGATAGGATTTTGATATTGAACCGACGTTTGACCGACGGCTCACCGACGATATGCTCCGCAGACGTGTCAGTATACGAGGCCTCGTAAGAGTCCCGTATCGTTATTTTTCGTCACTACCTCCCCGTGCCGGGAGTGAGTAATTTGCGCGCCTGCTGCCTTCCTTGGATGTGGTAGCCGTTTCTCAGGCTCCCTCTCCGGAATCGAACCCTGATTCCCCGTTACCCGTGACAACCATGGTAGTCGCAGAAACTACCATCGAAAGTTGATAAGGCAGACATTTGAAAGATGCGTCGCCGGTACTGGACCATGCGATCGGCAAAAGTTATCCAGATTCATCAAACTTAACGACTTCGGACGCGAGGCCCTCCGTCGATTGGTTTTGATCTAATAAAAGCACTCATCCCATCACTGGTCAGAGTTCTGATTGCATGTATTAGCTCTAGAATTACCACAGTTATCCAAGTAACTGAGTAAGATCTAAGGAACCAAAACTGATATATTGAGCCATTCGCGGTATCGCCTTAATACGGCTTGCACTGAGACATGCATGGCTTAATCTTTGAGACAAGCATATAACTACTGGCAGGATCAACCAGGGAGCTTCGTTATAAGAGAGACATCGATGCACACGCGGGCGTTCAAGCGCGCGGCACAACGAAGATCCTCATTCCCGAGCGTTCACGATCGTAGATACGCGTACGCAGACGGGCGAGCTCTGTGTGTGTATTATAGATTTTTGGGTCGCACGCGCGAACGTCTGAACGTGTATATCTCAACCCGTCAGACGCGCTGCGCGTGCTAAAGGGCGTTCGGCTGTGTCATAACCAGGATCATGCACAGACCAGAAGCCCCCATTGGGAACGTTCGTAACGAGACGAGTTCACGTGTGTAAAGTTTGTTAACACATTCGCTACATCATATACGATTCCGCCCGGAATCTATAGAGTGCCTCACATTATCATAATAAAAGAGCATAAACTCATTAGACGTGACGAACACTGTGCGCGTCCGAGCGCCGGTACCGTCACGTCGTTTCACATTATTTCATACAACGACCGTTTGCATACGAACACGCACATAATGCGATCCGTCGGTCCACACAGTTCAACAAACAGACACGAAGTCAACACCACACACACAGTTCTCTTCTCGTTAGTCGTTACGATGTTCATTAAGTTTGAATTACGCGGTAATGTTACTGAGAAGGTAAGGGACATAGTTTAACAACAGGTCTCTTGAAAGAGCCACTGCTTGTCTTCACCATAGCTACGCGGGTTGTCCCATCCTTGCCGGGAAAACTTCAGTAATTACACCCATTGGCCAACGTAATGGAGGGATATCATCCTGATGTATGAGAACCACTGTACCAATCTTAATATTGTCTATGGCATTCAACCATTTTTGTCTAACTTGAAGATTATGTAAATACTCTAAACGCCATCTTTGCCAGTAGCTACAAACCATTTGGTCTAGTAATTTCTTGCGGCAAGTTAGAGACTTCGCCGTGTCGGGAACATCCATGACAGGCAACGAAGTCAACAGAGAAGCCATTATAAAATGAGCGGGAGTAAGCGGTTCTGGATACGGATCCTCACTCAGGACAAAAAGCGGTCGGGAGTTAAGAATTGCCTCAATTTCGATGAGAACAGTCGAAAGCTCCTCATAGGTAAGAAGTTGGGAACCGATAACGCGGTATAAAGGAGTTTTTACAAACTTAATATTAGATTCCCACAACCCTCCAAAGTAGGGAGCGCGGGGTGGAATCATTTTCCACTCTATGCGGTAGCGGTCAGCAAGTAGTTCTTGCAATTGAGCCTTGGCTCCAACGAAATTTGTTCCGTTATCGGAATATAAACAAGAGACAGGTCCTCTGCGGGAAATAAATCTTTTAAAAGCGGAAATAAAAGTGTCAGATGACAGGTCTGTAACTAATTCATTATGAACTGCCTTGGTAACGAAACAAATGAATAGGCAAATGTAAGCCTTTTGACTTCTTTGACCTCGGCGTCTACATAATGTTATTTTAATGGGACCAGCGTAGTCCACACCCGTATGAACGAAAGCTTTGGTCCACTGTACGCGGCAAGCGGGTAAATCAGCCATTTTTGGACTATGGTGAGAAGGGGAAACTTTAAAACAAAAGTTACAAGCGTGTAGTCTCTTTTTTATAACTCCTCTAGAAGAGAGGATCCAATACCTTTGCCGTAAAATAGAGTTAAGAACATTTGCACCAGTGTGGCAATGAATTCGGTGATAATAGTCTATCAAAACATGTGTAAAATTATCATTTTTCGGCAAAAGGACGGGATGCTGAGCATCATAAGGAAGATCAGCGTTTGAAAGTCTGCCTCCGATTCTAATTATCCCTTGCTCGACTATGAAAAGATCGAGTTTCTTAAATTGTGAGGGAAGTTTTTTAGTATTAATTTCCTCATAAATATTGTTAAAATAATGTCGTTGAATGCAACGAATTAAATAAGTCTCAGCGGCAGCCAACTCACGGACAGTAATTGCCTTATGTGATTTGTCATAAGGAATAATGCGTAAAAATCTTAAAATGTATACAATTATGTGCAATAATTTATTTATTGAAGTAAATTTTTGAGAAAGATTATATATGATATTAAATTCTGGAGTGGTGGATACTAACGTTAAAGTTTTATTATTAAATTCCGGTAATTGTTCGTTGCATGACGAAACAGAGGGAGTGATAGGCCAGTCAGCGGTTGGGCGCAAAAGCAACTCAGGGCCATGCCACCATAAGTCGTGGTTTAATATCTGTTCAGGTAGAAGACCTCGAGACAGACAATCACTAGGATTTTCTTTACTATTAATGTGATAATAATGTTTGGGATCAATATTTTCTTGACATTTAGCGACGCGGTTACTAACAAAGGTGTTCCACTTATGCGGTGAGGAATGAATCCATGAGAGAGTAATAGTAGAATCGGAAAAAGCAAATATATCATTAATAGCGGTACGAGAGCGATAAGTGTCATGAACTAATTTAATTAATTTTGACAAAAGATGAGCGGCACAGAGCTCTAGACGAGCTAGAGATACGACCTTAACAGGTGCAACTTTGGATTAAGCACACACCAAAGTTACGTGTGTGTTACCATTTTTATCAGTGACATGTAAGTAAATGACGCAGCCATATGCCTTCATGCTGACGTCAGCAAAACCCACCACATTAATCTCGCAACCCATAGAAACGGCTACGTGACGAGGCAGTTTTAACGTAGAAAGTAAAGGCAATTGCTCCCTAAATTGTTGGAAGAGACGCACAACCGAATTGGGCGGAGTCTCATCCCAACCTGTATTTAATTTCCATAATTCTTTTATAATTAGTTTTGCGAATAGAACTACGGGAGCTACAAAACCAAGAACATCCCACAGACGGGCAATAGTGGAAAGTATGGAACGTTTAGTACAACGTTTATCCAGGTCGGATGTGGTAAAAGTAAAACGGAATAATATTTTTTGGTATTTTCGATGCTCATCGAAAACAGCGATTCGAAGATACATTTGTTTTAAATCAGCTGTCACTGCTATAGGAAAGAGGCGAAAATTTAAAAGTAATAAAAATATGTCAGCCTGTAAATTCGGCCCTGTATGCAACAAGTCATTCAATGACACGCCATTATGAGATTTAGCGCTTGCGTCAAGAACGATGCGAACTTTAGTGGTTTGTTTATCATTCCTAATAACAGGGTGATGCGGTATATAATAACCTACTGATTGATCAACGGAACTAGGCGTAATTTCAGTTAAATAATTTTGATCTAAATATTCCTTTATTATTTCGTTATAACTATCGCATAAAACAGGGTCGCGAAGTTTAGTTTTTTCTAAGTGGATAAAACGTCGATAAGCGGCAGCATAAGAATTTCCAAGTGACTCTGGATTTTTACAAAATGGTAACGCGGTACAATACCTACCACTAGAGTCACGTGACACAGTGGAAGCGTACAGCTGTTCACACTCAAGTTCGGCAGGGCTCATAAAAGAATTTGAAGGTATTTCTTCGATGTTCCAAAATTTATGTAAAGACTCTTCTAAAGACAAAAAACAATGAGTGTTATCGTTATTTAACGCGGTAGAAAAATATGAAGCGGTATTTAATTTAGTGGATGCGGGCCTATAATTTTTATCAGGTAAATTAGCGGGTACCTCACCCATAAGAATGTAACCAAACACGGTTTCGATAGCGGATGGAGCGGTAGGTGAGATAATTTTATTTTGTAATAATAAATAAGGGAAAAGTTTTGCTCCTAGCAACAATTCGACCTCACCAGGTATATGCCATAGTGGGTCAGCGAGCGGTAGATCGAAAAAATGTTGAACTGTAGAAATGTCAACAGAGTGAGATGGCAAGTTATCCGTTATACAATCGACAACAATCGCGGTAATTTTAAAAGAATTAATTTTATTTTTAGCAGTAACAGTAATGTCAACGTAACCTATAATAGGACGCGAAGAAGTTCCAACACCATTTATAAATGAATTTGAGAGTGGTATTATGTCTAATTGTAGTTTTTTACAACAAGCGGAAGTAATTATGTTATTTTGCGAAGCATTGTCTATTAAACATCTGACAGAAATATATTTGTTATGTTTGTTATCAACGTATACTTGCGCAGTCGACAGAAGTATAGTAGAACGCTGTGTGTCAACTGCGCGAGAGCACGCACATAGCGCCACCTATTGCGAGGTCGCGGAACTAGCGACGCGAGACGGCTGCGGCTGAGAGCTATTTTCAAGATGTAATAGAGAATGATGCTTTTTGTTGCACGTCCTAAAAGTATGTATAGATTTACACTGTGAAGCAGTGTGCGTAGCACTAAGACAGTTTACATATCCATGTTTGGTTTTAATAAAGTCCAAACGCGAATTGGGTGAAAGTGATTGAAAAGATGGGCAAATGTAAAGTTTATAATGATCATTTTTACTGCAATACAAACAAGTTTGGTTATTAATATTATTATTGTCACAAGCAACGAAAGTATGTAATGTGTTAGTATCACGTGACTGAATACGAGCTGCGGAAGAATTAACTTTATTAGGGTTGTTACTCACTGACACGGTTCGAGACGATGTAGTGCGATCTAATATTTTAACTTGCGATTTTATAAATTCAACGAAATCCGTATAAGTAGGAATCTCCTCGTCTCTCACATGCATCTCGAATAAATGTACGGTAGCGGGATCTAACTTCTTTAAAGCTAAATTTAATAAAATGAAATCCTTTAAGTCCTTAATTTGTAATTGCTCTAAAGCAGAAACAGACGCGTTAAAACTTTCAATGAAATTATTTAAAGATAACGATAAATTATTAACTGCGGGTTTAATATTTAATATGTTGGACATGTAATGTGAGCCTAGTGCTCGTTTATCTTGGTACTTTTTAACTAGACTTTCCCAGATAGCGGCATAATTATCACCTGACGGAATAATGCCGGCGGTAATTTGTAATGCGTTTCCTTTTAAGTTACCTATCAAATACTGCATACTTTGAGAATCTGTAAGATTTAAATTATTGTGAATATTTGATATAAATGATTCATAAAAACCGGCCAGTTATTAATTTTACCATCAAAGGATGGAATTTGAATCGGTGGCAGTTTGACTACACCTTTATTTTGCGCGGTGTTATCGTGCGATGTTGAGTTGGTCGACGATTTTGAACGATCCGCAGTGATAAGAGACCGAACTCGTTCTATACGGGTGTAAACTCCGTCAAATGATATAAGACTGTTATAATCGATTGTATGATCGGGATTTAATTGTAAAAGATATGCATTTAGTTTATCTAAGTTAGTACTAAATTCTTGACGAATGACTGAGAGAATCTCCGTGTCCGCCATGAATGTTTCCGCGGAACGAAGCTCAATACTACTTGTATTTATTTTCTTAGAAGATTCGTATAAAGACGATAAGCGTTCAAAGATTGCTTGATTTTTAACTTGAAGTAACTTTACTTTCATTTTAATATCTTCCATGTTGGAGTATTAATAAAAACTAAAGCGGGTTAAATATTAGATATTTATTTTTATGTAAGCGGGTGGAAGACAAAGAATGCTTGAATATAAGTTTGTAAGTATGTTAACTGAACAAACTGACCATAATATTAGTGGTTAGAATATTTACCTATGCTATTACAATGCTATAGGATAAATAATTAAGTATTAAGTTGATACCTAGTTGATACAGTAATTCTCAGTGAATTGTGTACTTTAGCGGGAACGTACGAGAACGTACGCGTTCAATATAGCGGTTTTGCGTATTACGTATTTTAGGTATTTGAACCTAAATCCCAGGTATAAGACCTATACGATGCGGGAAATTATGAGAAAAATATAGAAGATCACTGGTTCTTATTAGGTATCCGGCTCGATTGGACCAAAAATTTGGAAATACCCCCAAAAATATGAATAATGTCTAGACCATTCATTCAACTTGGGGGTACTTCGAAGGGCCTTAGCGGGTGCGGGGAACTAGATTTTTTGCGGATTGTAAATAGACAGAATGAGAGTAATTGGAATGTAGTACACACAGTATGAGTTGAGCTAAGGGAAAGGAGTATGGACTTACTTGAGGTGGATGATGACGGTGCACGCTGTTGCAGGCCTGCTGTGTTGATGTTCCTACGTAGATTGCACTATCACTTTGCACTTTAGTTTATACACACGTGTGCCGGCTACACTAGTAAAGTTCAAGCGGTTTGGATAGAAAACTATGCGGTTAAATGCGGTTTAATATAAAATATTGCGGAGCGGTGTTGCGGTGATTCGAACCTTCAAAAAGCGAATATGGCGGATACTTCTTCGTTGGTTGTAGTAGATGCGCCGCGATTGGGCGCGTGCGGCGAGTTTTCCCTCTCTCTCTTCGGTATGGGAGCGGGATAGGAGGGAAAGGGAAGGATAGCTAACTCATACTGCGGTCGATTAAAAACCATGATTTGAATATTAGAAGAGATGCGTTCGGAAATTGAAATTAAAAATTAAATGTGTTATTCTTTAAACACTTGCGCGAGCAGAAATAGTACCCTTCTTTCTTAAACATACCCCTAATATTCTAAATTTTAAAAATTAAAATCAAAATTTTACTTAATTATATAAATTATTTATAACTAGCTTACCCCCGGGGCTTCGCTCCCGTCAATTGGCTACTTACCTACCTACACTACCTACCCTACCCTACCTACTCTACCCTACCTACCCTACCCTACCTTCCCTACCCTACCTACCCTACTTACCCTACCCTACCTACCCTACCCTACCTACCGTACCCTACCTACACTACTCTAGCTACCCTACCCTACCTACCCTACACTACACACCCTACCTTACCCTACCCTACCCTACCCTACCTACCCTACCTACCCTACCTACCCTACCCTCCCTACCCTACCTACCCTACCCTACCTATCCTACAAGAAGGAGGAGTGGAAGTTGAAAGAATTAGGAAGTCCAAAGATAGGAAGGTTATAGTGGGCTTTAGAAATCAAGAACAGAGAGAAAAAGTCAAGGCCAGGTTAGCAGAGTCAGAGCACCTGAGAGCCGAAAACATGACTAATAAAGACCCACTAGTTGTGTATAAAGACGTGTTACATTACAACAGCGATGAGGATATTCTTGGTGCGCTAAAAAGACAAAACAAGGAATTGCTTAAAGACCTCGGCGAAGCCGAAAGGATGGAAATTGCCTACAAAAAGCGCACCAGAAACCCGGACCAAAGTCACGTCATAATGCGGGTTTCTCCCAAAATCTGGCAGCGATTGACGGAGGCTGGGTCGGTACACATCGACATCCAGAGGATCCGAGTGACTGACCAGTCTCCGTTAATCCAATGCTCGCTTTGCCTGGGTTACGGACACGGCAGACGCTTCTGCCAGGAGACCCAGACAAGGTGTAGCCACTGTGGGGGAGCCCACATGAAGGCAGACTGCCCAGACTGGCTTGCAGGGGCGGGCCCGTCGTGTTGTAATTGTACGCGGGCAAAACTCGGAAGAGTAGAACACAACGCCTTCAGCCAAGAGTGCCCCATTAGAAGAAAATGGGATGCATTGGCCAGAAGCACGACGTCCTGCTAAGGTGGTCACCGGCGGAATATCCGACTCAGACACAAAGCCATACGTAGTAGTCCAAGCAAATTTGCAAAGAAAGGCACTGGCAACAAATGAATTAATGCTTGAGGCGAACCAAAGGAAAATGGCCTTCGCACTGCTCCAGGAACCGTACATCGGAGGCATAGGCAGAATGAAGGACTACCACGGCGTCAGAATATACCAGTGCAATAGGACAGAAGACGGTGCCGTCAAGACAGCAATTGCTGTCTTTGACGGTGATATGGACGTCGTCCAGTGCCCGGATTTCACCACACCTAACATCACGGTGGTGAAGATGAGGACAATTGCCTGGGAGATCGGGGTAGTCTCATTCTATCTCGAGCCTAAGCCAGAACCGATAGGGCCATACTTGGAGCAGCTAAAAAGGATTGAGCGGAACTTCGGCCGGCGGATCATCATGGGAGGCGACGTCAACGCGCAAAACCCTTGGTGGGGAAGCTGCAAAGAAAATGAAAGAGGTAGAGAGGCGGCTTGTGCCCTGGACGAGATGGGTTTGCAGGTGCTCAACGTCGGCAACACTCCAACATTTCATACAGATCGTGGAACCAGGCTGTACACGAGCATAGTCGACATAACAATGTGCACGACGGGGCTGCTCGGCCTGGTGGACGACTGGAAGGTTGTGGAGGGTTTGACGAGCTCAGACCACAATACCATCACCTTTAGGTTGGCCTTGGAGAAGGCAAGGGGTTTACAAATTAGTAGGACAACACGCATTTTTAACAGCAGGAAAGCAAACTGGAACCAATTTCGTGAGAAATTGGCCCAGTTGCTCACCGAACAAAAAATTAACCCTTTAAGCATAGAAAAAATTAAAAACGAAGTAGAACTAGAAGACAAAATTAAATTATTCCAAAACTCCATAATAGAAGCAGCAAACACTAGTATACCCTTAATAAAGCCAAATAACAGGGTCAACTTACCATGGTGGTCAGAGGAGCTCGTCACCCTGAAGAAGGCAGTCGCCACCAAAAAGCGCAGGATCCGCTATGCAGCACCAGTCAGGAGAGACGTCGTCGTCGCTGAGTACCTGCAAATAAAGAATGAATATGAGACTAAAGCCAAAAACGCACAGACAGAAAGCTGGAAAGCTTTCTGTGAAAGACAAGATGGGGAAGGACTATGGGATGGCATTTACCGCGTCATAGGCCGAACAAAGAAACGGCACGAGGATCTGCCCCTGATCGTGAACGGAAAGGTACTGGACAATCTCCACTCTGCTGAATTGCTGGCGGAAACATTTTACCCGGGGGACAGAAGGGAAGACGACACCGAGGAACACAAGCGTGTTAGGATGATAGCAGAAAAAGTGATCGGCATGGGACATGATGAAAAACATGACCCACCGTTCACTATCGAGGAGCTAAACTCCTCTATACGCACCTTTAATCCCAAAAAAGCTGCTGGGGCTGATGGTCTCACGGCCGATATCTGCCAGCATTCGATCGACCACGATCCGGGAACTTTCCTAGCACTGGCCAACAAGTGCTTGGAACTGGGCTACTTTCCCTTGACCTGGAAGGAAGCCTCAGTCGTGATCCTAAGGAAACCCGGGAAGGAAAGCTATACAGTTCCGAAATCTTACAGGCCAATTGGTCTGTTGCCGGTGCTGGGAAAAGTCTTTGAGAAAATGGTCATAAACAGGGTGAAATGGCACATTATACCGCAACTCAGTACTCGCCAGTACGGGTTCATGCCCCAGAAGAGCACAGAAGACTCCCTCTATGATCTGATTGGACACATACGTGGAAAACTGGCGGATCATAAGCTCACCGTAATGGTGTCGTTAGACATAGAGGGAGCTTTTGACAGCGCATGGTGGCCAGCTATCCGAACCAGACTGCCTGAGGAAAAATGCCCGGTAAATGTGAGGAGAGTCATGGACAGCTACCTCGATAACCGAAGGGTCAGGGTCAGGTATGCAGGTGAAGAGGTCGTAAGAGCGACGTCAAAGGGCTGTGTACAGGGTTCCATCGGAGGACCAATCCTCTGGAACACCCTACTGGACCCCCTTTTAAAGGGGTTGGCAGAGCGGGGAGACTACTGCCAAGCCTTTGCTGACGACGTGGTGCTGATATTTGATGGCGACTCAGCGATCGAGATCGAGCGGAAGGCGAATGGAGCCCTCACCCATGTTTATCAGTGGGGTGTTAGTAACAAGTTGAAATTCGCACCGCATAAAACAAATGCGATGGTAATAACGCGGAAACTGAAATACAACACCCCGCGGCTGAGCATAGGAGGGGTCGCCATTGGCATGACGCAAGAGATCAAAATCCTGGGGCTAACTATCGACAACAAGCTTACTTTCAATAAGCCTAAAGTGCTTTTTGGCACACAGTAGCTACATGCTACTGTGTGCCAAAAAGCACTGGGTTTTTATAAATAGTTGTCGAGGGCTGCTAAGGTCAGCTGGGGACTCCACCCCGACGTCATCCGCACCATGTACACGGCAGTAGTCGAACCGGTCATACTGTACGCGGCAAGTGCGTGGGCATCTGCAGCCACCAAGATGTGTGTAAAGAAGAGGTTAAATGCGGTCCAAAGGGGATTTGCACAGAAATTGTGTAAATCCTATCGCACCGTATCCCTGAACTCGGCGCTGGTGCTGCCTGGGGTACTACCCCTCGATCTCCGTATACGAGAGGCAGCTGCCCTGTATGAGGCGAGGAGGGGGGTATCCCAGCCAGTATTAGGAGATAGGGACGTCGAGCAACGCACCGCATTTGCCTCAACACCCCATCCGGCGGAGCATATGAATCTGCAGTTCACATGCCTGGAAGACCAAGAACAACTCAGTAACCACTGCACTCAAGCAGTGCAGATCTACACGGACGGCAGCAAAATTGATGGAAAGGTGGGGGCGGCATTGTCTCTTTGGAGCAATGGCGCTGAAACCAAATTCCAAAAATTGAAGCTGTCGTCCTACTGCACGGTCTACCAGGCCGAACTGCTGGCCATATGTAAAGCTACGTGGGAGATAAAAAAGAGCACATACGAGTCCTTTGGAATCTATAGCGATTCAAGATCCTCACTCAAAACGGTCGCAAACCACCGCTCTTCTCATCCCCTTGCAGTCGAAATCAGACAAAATCTGCGACAATGCAAATCCCAGAACAAAGATGTATCCTTGTTCTGGATTAAGGCTCATGCGGGACTGGAGGGGAATGAGAGAGACGGCCAGTTGGCTAAGGATGCGGCGCTTAAACTTAAGAAGAGGCCGGACAACGATCAGTGTCCGGTTTCATTCGTCAAGCGGCAAATCCGAAAGGATTCGCTTGCCGAATGGAACCGGAGGTACAGGATGGGGGACACAGCCTCAACAACAAAACTCTTCTTTCCGTACGCTGTTGAAGCATATAAAGTAGTAAGAAAATTAAAACCTACAGGGGTAATTACCCAGGTAATGACCGGGCATGGTGGGTTTTCAGAATACCTGAACAGGTTCGGGTGTAAGGAAAGCCCATCATGCGTGTGTGACTCTGACCAAAACCTGATCTCCTATCTACATATCCCTCTTCAAGCCTCACAGAAGTAGCATCAACAAATATAATAAATTAGTGTTCTTAAAAAAATTTTGCCAAGCGATTTTAGGTCCTAAAAATCTTAAAACGGGCATAACTCGGAAACGGAGCGAGCTAGCCCAATTTTGACACCGGTCTGGATATACCACATATATGTAGATATATATGTGGTATATCCACATATATGTGGTATATCCAGGCCGGTGTAGTATACAGCCTAATCCCTAACTACCCCCTTTTTGGAAACCCCCATTTTTATTTTTATTTTAATTTTTTAATTATAAAATAATAACTCTTTGAAAATTCTCAAAAAATTAGAATAATACCCCACATACCTATAGATTAATAAAATAACTCACTAATAAATCCCCCATCCCCCTAGGAGTCTTAAGAAATCAAAACTTGTAATCATTCAGTCTCTGTAACTATAAAAGCTTTTAATTTTTTTTGCCAAGCGATTTTAGGTCCTAAAAATCTTAAAACGGGCATAACTCGGAAACGGAGCGAGCTAGCTCAATTCTGACACCGCCCTGGATATACCACATATCCTAATCCCTAACCACCCCCTCTTTGGAACGCCCCCATTTTTATTTTTAAATTTTAATATTTTAACTATGTTGTAATTATAAAATAACTACTCTTTGAAAATTCTCAAAAAATTACAATAATACCCCACACATCTATAGACCAATAAAATAACTTAAATTTAAATCCCCCATTAACCTAGGACCCCCTGGGGGTCTTAAGAAATCAAAACTTGTATTCATTTTTCTCTGTAACAATATAAGCTAGAGAGGTCGAGTTTGGGCTCATTGGAAAGGGCTCAAAGAGACCTACCCCCTGGTGGGTAGAGACGGACTCTACATAGAGACAAAAAAAAAAAATTTTTTGACAAAGTAAAAATAAAAAATTGTAATCTAAAAATAGTATTAAGAATTGTTGACGGGAGACGGCCTTAGAGGCTCTTCTGAACCAAACGGGGATTTAGTTATATATAGTATTAAGTGTACTAGCTTATAAGAAACTGACAGAGCAAGACTCTATAAAGTTAGGGCACCATTACCTGTGTGCCTGTGTAAAACAGGACTGCATTATCGCAGAGGCTATTGTTTGACCGGCAAATACCGGCAACCCCTTGCCATTTGTCACCTTTTGAGACGCAAACTCTGGGTTACTTGTCTCGGTACATTAGTAAAATAGACTCACTACTAAGTTATCATATGTGAGTGAAAACTTACTACTGGATAGCCTAACATTTGCTTGCCTGATACAAACGACGCTGCCATATCCAACTGGATCGCGCCTGTTGGCCTCCCGGCCGCGTACGCTAATCAATTATACCTGAAACAGGGAGTAAATTTGCAGAGGTTAGTGGTGACTACTTGACTGGGTTCTTAGAACCACACTTACTTTACGGTATATTTTTTACACTGTCTTACACTTTATATGTTTATCTTTACAAACACATTTACACTTACAGGGGTACTCTATACAATACCCCATTGACGACAGACTAGTTCAAATCAAATTCATATAGGACGAAATGATGGGAATACGCACGCCTGTCGGCAAGCCGGCAAACCGACCAAGTAAAACCCCACCAAGCGCTACAGAGGAGGCCGGACCCTCCGTGCAAAGCGTTAGGAAGAGTGTGGGAGAATGGGAGGCCGGTAAGCCAACAAATAAATAACCCTCCCCGGTGAAAGAAGCTCAGAGGAAGGTTCCGCCTGGACCAACACCGGAGCCGTCACGACGAATATCTGCTGACGTTATCTGCATAAGTCCGCCACCGCCAGTAGTTAAAACTAGAATTGCGGAGGCTAGGATATGCCTAGTTAAAATTAAGGCCAGCATGACGAACTCCAAAACTACAAAAAAGGAGATAAAGGAAGAGGTCAAGGCCCAGGCGGACAAGCTCTACCAGCTTATAAAAGATTATGAGCAGGAGAAGGCACTAGCACTGACCCATAAGGCCAAAACCGACTCAAGCGGGAACTCGCGCCAGGAGGAAAGCAAAATAGTGCCTACCAACATAGAGGTGGAGACAGAGTCTCTTAAAAAAGCCTTGGAAGAGCACAGCCGGTACTTGCTGGAGAACAGCGAGAAACTCGATAGGCTGAAAGAGGCACTAAAAACTAGCGAGGAGAAGCTCTCCTACGCAAGTGTAGCGGCAAGTCGGCCTATCGAGAGACCACAAAAACAAACGGCGCTACACTCCATCGTGGTTACCTCAACCAAGGAAACAGAGACCGGGGACCAAATAATAGACCACATTAGAAAGGCGGTAAATGCGGAAGAGGGATGGGTCAGAGTTGACAGGATTAGGAAGGCAAGGGACAGAAAAGTGGTATTGGGATGCAGAACGGAGAAAGAGTCAAGGAAAGACTGGCAGGCGTGGGGGAGATTTTGAGAGTCGAGGACGTAAAAAACAAGGACCCGTTGGTCGTCTTGAAAGCCGTCTTGACATACAATACGGACGAAGACGTTTTGAAGGCTCTTCGTAATCAAAATCGGGATCTGTTTGAAAAGCTTACAAAAGAGGATGACCGGGTAGAGGTACTTTTTAAAAAGAAAAAGAGAAACCCCCACGCGCACCATGTGGTCCTCAGGGTTTCCCCGAGACTATGGAACAGACTGCAGGATAGAAGAACTGTCCACATCGGAATGCAGAGGATCCATGTGTCTGACCACACTCCACTGGTCCAGTGTTCCCTGTGCCTTGGATTTGGGCATGGGCGACGACTCTGTAGGGATCAGGTGGAGAAATGCAGTCATTGCGGGGGCCCCCATATGAGGACGCAGTGTGCGGAATGGATGGCCGGAACGGTTCCAACATGCTGTAACTGCCTGAGAGCAAAGCAGGAGAACACCGAGCACAACGCCTTCAGCGATGAATGCCCAGTCAGAAAGAGGTGTGAGGTTCTGGCCAGATCCAGGGTGGCATACCACTGCTAAGGTGGATACGGGCGAAAGGGCGGGCACCACCACCAGAGGATATGGAGTAGCGCAGGCCAATTTGCAGAGGAAAGAACTGGCAACCACCGAACTCATGCTAGAGGCCAGTAAGCGAAAGATCGCGTGGGCACTGATCCAGGAGCCCTATGTGGGGGGGGGCAAGGAGTATGAAGAGCTACCGTGGTGCGAGACTCTACCAGTGCGAGGTTAAAGGAAGTGGGAGGGTAAAGGCGGCAATAGCCGTCTTTGATAATGACCTGGACGTCATTCCCTACCCGAAACTCACCACGAACAACATCGTTGTGGTGGGGATCCGGACCAAAGCCTGGGAAATCGTAGTAGTCTCTTACTACTTTGAGCCAGACCAACCCATAGGGCCATACCTGGATCAGTTGACCAAAATAAAGTAGGACCTGGGCACCGGACTACTTCTAATAGGCGGAGATGCGAACGCGAATTGTACCTGGTGGGGAAGCACCATAGAAGACCTCAGGGGAGAAGATATTATGTCCGGGACCCTTGAAGAGTTAGAACTTCAGGTGCTCAACACTGGCAATACGCCGACCTTTTACACAGTAAGAGGCGGCGTAGTGTACAAGAGCCATGTCGATGTCACGGCATGTTCGCTCGAGCTTCTTGACCTGGTGGACGGCTGGCAGGTAGACACGGGGATAACGAGCTCGGACCACAACACAATTTTGTTTAACTTTAAAATTAAAAGAGAAAAAGGAATAAGTATAGTTAGGACCACCAGAAAGTACAATACCAAAAAAGCAGAGTGGGATAGATTTAAAATTAAACTGGTGGAATCCAAAGATGAAAGAAACATAAATGTAAACTCAATTAGTCAAATTATAAATAAAGAAGAACTCGAACAATAAGTTGCAAGATATGTAGATTCAATTGAAAAGGCATGTGATGAGTCCATTCCAAAAATTTGTAATATATCAAAAATTATTATTCCGTGGTGGTCCGAGGAACTTGCCTCTTAAACGAGGAGGTTCACAACTCTGAAGAATCGTGTCCGCAACGCCGCACCGGTCCGCCGAGCTATGGTCGTTGAAGAGTACCTGAGGGCAAAAGAGGAATATGAGTGCCAAGCCAAAGAAGCCCAAGTAGCCAGCTGGAAAGCGTTCTGCGAGAAGCAGGACAGAGAAGGCGTATGGGAGGGGATACACAGAGTCATCAGAGGGACCACCAGGAGACAAGAAGACTTGACTCTGAAGAGCAACGGTGCATTCTTGAACCCAAAGGAATCAGCAGCCTTGCTAGCCGACACATTCTTCCCAAAGGACACAGCTGAAGAGGATAACGCAGACCACAAACTAGCTAGGGAAGCAGCCAGATGGGTAAATGAGTGGAGTCATGATGAAAATCATGACCCACCATTTACACCACTGGAGCTGAAGATGGCGGTGGGACGCTTTAACCCCAAGAAAGCTCCCGGAGTAGACGGATTCACGTCGGACATCTGCAGTCGAGCGATCCACCAGGACCTGGACGCCTTCCTTGCCCTATACAATAAATGCCTAGAACTGTCGCATTTCCCGGACACCAGGAAGGAGGCAACGGTGGTAGTCCTTCGGAAACCGGGCAAGGAAGATTACACGAACCCCAAGTCCTATAGACCAATAGGTCTATTGCCAGTCTTGGGGAAGGTCCTGGAGAGGATGGTAGTGGCGAGAATCAAGTGGCACCTGGTACCAAGGTTTAGTACTCGTCAGTATGGCTTTATGCCCCAGAAGAGCACCGAGGACGCCCTCAGTACTCTAATAGAGCACGTTCAGGACAAGTTGAGGCTGAAGAAGCTAATTGTCCTGGTGTCATTGGATATAGAGGGTGCCTTCGGCAGTGCCTGGTGGCCGGCGATCAAAGTCAGACTGGCTGAGGAAAAGTGCCCGGTGAATACCAGGAGGCTGATTGATAGCTACCTCGACTGCAGAAAAGTAAAAGTAAGGTATGCTGGGGAAGAATGCACGTGGGAAACAAATAAGGGCTGTGTCCAGGGGTCAATCGCTGGTCCCATATTCGGGAATCTGATACTGGACCCGTTACTACAGGATCTGGAGAAAATCTGCTTCGTGCAGGCGTTCGCTGACGATGTTGTTTTGGTTGCGGATGGCGACACAGCGGCTGAAGTCTCCACAGCCGCCAATGCAGCCCTCGCCCGTGCTCAGAGTTGGGGCGTCCGAAACAAGCTTAAGTTTGCACCGCATAAGACCTGTGCGATGTTAATAACCAAACGGCTTAAGTACGACACTCCAATTCTGAGCATGGCCGGAGTCGACATTGGTATGGTGAGGAGTGTGAAGCTGCTGGGTCTCACCATCGACGACCGGTTAACATTTAATGAACATACCAGGAACGTCTGCGCGAAGGCAGCAGACCTGTACAAGCAACTATCACGCGCGGCAAAAGTCAGTTGGGGACTTCACAGAGAAATAATACACACGATATACACCGCCACTATAGAACCAATAGTCACGTACGCGGCCGGAGCCTGGGCTCCCGCAACTAGGAAACTAGGTATACGGAGGCAGCTGGGCTCGGTCCAACGAGGATTCGTCCAGAAGCTCTGCAAACCTTACCGTACAGTCTCACTAAACTCGGCGCTGCTGCTGGCCGGGATACTGCCTCTAAACCTCCGCATACAAGAGGCCGCCTGTATGCGGCAAGGAGAGGGTCGTCCCGGTTTGTTCCGGCGGACCGGGAGATCGAGAGTATGGTAAGGTTTGCGGAGACGTCTCATCCTGCTAAGCAAATGGCTTTGGAGTTCATGTGCCTGGCAGACCAACAGCTCGTGGACGGCCAGACTGTGCAGGCAGTGAGAATTTTCAATGACGGCAGCAAGCTTGAGGGGAAGGTTGGAGCCGCATTATCCCTGTGGGATAATGAAGGTGAAATCCAGAACCTCAAGCTTAGCCTTGCCGCGTACTGCACAGTCTACCAGGCGGAACTTCTGGCCATTTGTAAGGCAACGGACGTAATCCTCAAGCGCAAAGAGATGAGCTATGGCCTGTACAGTGACTCAATGGCAGCATTGCAGACACTGACAGGCCATGGCTCTCTCCATCCTCTGGCGGTCCGCGCAAGAGCGAATATCGCTCTGGGATTGACCCAGGAAAAAGCTGTGTCTCTTTACTGGGTCAAGGCCCACGCGGGCTTGCCGGGGAATGAGCGTGCGGACGAGCTGGCGAAGGAGGCAGCATTGTCGTTACGGAGGAAGCCGGACTATGACCAGTGTCCGGTTTCATTCATCATGCGTCAAGTCCGCTTGGATTCGCTTGGTGAGTGGAATCGGAGATATGTGTCGGGCGAGACGGCCTCGGTGACGAAAATGTTCCTTCCGGATGCCGTGGCTGCCTACCGTATAGTGAAACGGGTGAGGCCGACAGGAGTGCTCACGCAGGTTTTAACGGGGCACGGTGGGTTCTCAGAATACTTAAACCGTTTTAAGTGTAAGGAGAGCCCATCGTGCACCTGCGACCCCAGTGTAGCGGTATCTGTTCCGCACATACTCCTGGATTGCCCTATTTATGACAGGGAAAGATACAACCTGGAGCAGGAACTGGGTGTGAGACTGCGTAGGGAGAACGTGCGGGAAATAATGTCGGGCAAGAGCAGGAGTAAGCTTATAGCCTACTGCGAGAGAGTAGCAAATATAGTAATAAAAAAGAATAAAACATGATACAAAAACAATGTTTCGTTTATATTATGTACATATAGACCGTAAACATAGGAAATAGTTTAATAGATTGTTAATAGTATCAGCGGTAGGATACGAAACTGTATAGTCTAGATTTAGAATGCTGTAGCGTAAAATTAGTTTGTTTAGAAACTGTAGTAGCGTAAGGTAAAAATAAGTGTATTGTAAGTAGTTTGAGAAACTATGTAAATAAAAAACTATGTGTATAATAATTTACCCTGTTTAGTAAATAAAGTTTATAAAAAAGTAGTATGTAGAATAGGGAGTAAGTCATGAAGTGGGAGCCCCACCCACTAGAAAAAATGGTGATGGATAAAAGAAAGACAGTATGAAGCATGGAAGTGCGAGAGGAATGACAAGCGAGAACTGGTATGGATGAGGATTTGATACAAAATAGGCACCAACTTTGTGGTGGAACTAGTCTGGAAAAAAACAAAAAAAAAAAAGGTAACCTAACCACCAAGCGTACAAGCCCAAACCCACCATCTCCCTTAACCACCAAGACGATACAGGCTGGCCCTGCTAAAATCGGACAAAAACCTCTAGAGTCGCAGGAGACAAAAACCCTCCCAATGCGCTCGAAACTCACAGAGGTTCACACGACGCCGCCAAAGCCACAGTACGCGGATCGGTCGACAGAGGCCATAGCCTGCTTGAACAAAGCCAAACTACACCTGAGCAGTTCAAGAAACACAAAGACCGAAATAAAAAACGGCATCATTGAAGCGCTGGACCGGCTGTTTCAACTAGTTAAGGAAGCCGAAAAGGAGGCAAAAACAAAAACCTCAGGTGGGGGGAAAGTAAACCCAGAGCCCGAAACTGCAGCCACCAACGTAACCTTCTCTTGCAGTGCGGAACAGAGTTTGTTAGTAGCACGCATTGAGGAACACTCAAAGTTGCTAGAAGAGAGCAACAAGAGGATGGACGAACTCAAAGCCGCAATGGAACAAGGAATCAAATCCTCGTATGCACTCGCCCGGTGATTCGCGCGCGAAGCGCACGCGTGTTTTTGTTCCTGCCGAGTTAATTAATATTTAACGTGTACCTACGTCTGTCGTTTTAATGGAGGATATTATCGATGATGGAGAAGATGTCGGTGATTCGGAGGTTTTCGCTAATTATCAACGAGAACTTAAGAAAACACAAATGAATAATGTTGATGTCGAAAATACTAGTGAAGAAGTGAGTAGAAACGTGATGAAGAGAAAAGAGAGAGAAGATGATAATAGTGCGGCAGATGATTTTATTACTGTTGTTAGAAGGAAGCCTAAGAGATTTATTCGAAGTGATTCCACAGAAACACAAGGTGACAAGAGGGTAGATCGAAATAAAAAGCAGAATGACCAGTTGGACGATATTAATATTTATGAAGTTTGTGTTACTTCGATGGAAAGTTTACCCAAAGAAATGGCTTTGGCTAAACTTCTTAGATCTGAGAATATCAAGGGGATCATCAGAATTAAATATAAAAGTTTCAACAAAGTACTACTTCAGTTTAATGAAGAGGCGGAGGCCAATATTTTACTAGATTGCCAAAAATTTAAAGAGATGGGTTTCAGGTGTCAGAAGGTGAATGAACTGTCATTATCATTTGTAAAAGGAGTAGATATTGAATTGAGTGAAAAAGAGCTACAGAATTTATTTGAAAGTGAGACCGAAATTATTTCTATCAACCGACTTAAAAGATTGAACGCAGAGGGTAAATGGATCGACAGTGAGACCGTAAGGGTTTGTTTTAAGGGAAACGTCTTACCAGCACACATATACGCATTCGACTGTCGCTTTAAAGTTGAAGCGTACGTGTTCCCTATGACTCAATGTTCAGGGTGTTGGCAGTTTGGGCATGTATTTAAGTTTTGGCCAACAAAAAAGAAGCTATGTCCAAAATGTGGAGGTATCCATGAAAACTGCGACATAAAAGAATTTAAGTGCCTAAATTGTAAAGGTCCACATTTTGTTTTAGATAAAACATGTCCCTCATATTTCAAGGAAAAACAAATTAGATTAATCATGAGTAAGGAACAGATACCTTACCGAAGAGCACTTCAATCGTTTATTGAGAATCGCGAAAAGACTGATGGTTTATCTCAAAATCCACATAGTCCTTCTTTTACTACAAGTACAGTAAGAGGTTTGGAAACTTATAGTGACATAGTCGCTAAAACGGCAGTACATCGAGAATCAAGGACACTGAATGCAAACTCAACGGAATGCTCTAACGACGAGTTAGTAGAACCAATATCAAGTAAGGGCGCATCGGCTCAATTAAATAAATCCCGTGAGGCTAAGTAGAGAACAGAAGTAGCTCAATCTGAGCCAGAACATGTAGTGGAAGAAGAAATTGGAATTACGCAAAAAGAAGAGGGGGAAAGGGTAAGCAACAAGATGAACGGTTACGGTATAGATTTGAATTTACTAAACTAATTTTAAAAATGAAACGCATATTTATGTCGGAAGATAAATTAGAGGTTAAGGTTGTTTCGGTTTTAAAAATGATTTGGGAGGAATTTTTGAAGATATTAATGCTTATGTTTTTTAAGGGTGAGTTTATTGAAAAGCTTTTTAGTTTTGTAAATGGATAATAATGCTCATGATAATATACGTATAAACATATTTCAATGGAACGCACAAAGTTTACGTCCCAAATTAATGTCTTTTAGGGAGCTTTTAAATCAAGAAAATATACATATAGCCATACTTAGTGAGACTTGGCTAGATAATGAAATTTACCTTAGTATTAATGGTTATAATGTTTATAGAACAGATAGAGCCGATTCTTATGGGGGCGTTTCAATATTAATACATAAGTCCATTCATTCTTGTTTGAATCCAATTTATGTTTCTAATTCGGGAATAGAAATTGTTTGTGTAAAATTATTGAATTGTAAAGAATTGGAATATGTTGTAAGCGTTTATTGTCCTTCCTCTGTGCACACCCTAAAATCTCATTGGGATGAAATTTTTGCATCGTTCACCAAATCATCTATAATAGCGGGAGATTTTAACGGACATCACACCAACTGGTCGGTTAGAATGGATACAAGAGGTATACAAATTATGGATTCAGCCCTAGATCATTCATTCGTGTAACTTAATAATGGAAATGCTACGCGGGTTAAATTGGTTAATGGGAATCTGCAACAAACTTCACCAGATGTTACATTTGTATCGTCTGATATCGCACTAAAATTCGATTGGCAAGTGTTCAACGAAAATATCGGCAGTGATCACTTAATCATTAAAATGTCAATTAATATTACAAATAGTTTCAGTACTACTAAAAAACGAAATTTTAAAAAGGCAAATTGTGTGGAATGTCGTAAAACATTATCAAACAATTTTCATTCTTGTAATAATAATAATAACTTTTAAGTTCCCAAATGAGGCTATTCGACCAAAGCCTGCCGTGCCAGCCTGGCAATGCAGGATCGAACGGCGTATCGATGGGGCCAGGGTACTCATCGGCAAACTATGCTGCTTCAGGGAGGGCAATACACGACCGCGTGTGATGCGCTTCGTAAGGCGTGCATTTTCGGGGACTGGAATCAGTCCTCGAGAAAACATGTCCAGTGTCACGGAGCGCATCGACTTCCTGAAGCAGGAAGTGTAACAGCGAACCACAGCGGGAAGTCGAACCCAATGCGAAGTACGCTGCATTCTATCGCAGTTACCTCAAAAGACGACACAGAATCAGGGGACGAAGTACTAAATAAGATACGGAAGGCAGTGGATGCAAAGGAGGGCTGGGTAAAAGTCGAAAGGGTGAGAAAGGCGAAGGATAGCAAAATAATAATGGGGTTCCAGACCAGGGAAGAGAGGAATAAGGTGAAAAACAGATTGGAAGGAGAAAGGCAGGACCTCAGTGTCGAGGTGATGAAAAACAAGGACCCATTACTGATCCTCAGGAGCGTCCTCTCTGCCCACTCCGACGAGGATATTCTCAAGGCCCTGCGGAAACAGAACAGGGATGTTTTCCATGACCTCGACAAAGAGGAGAACAGAGTGGAAGTTAAGTTCAGGCGAAAGACCAGAAGTCCGCACGTTAATCACGTTGTGGTCAGCGTCTCACCGACCATCTGGAGAAGGGCTACAGAAGTCGGAAGCCTGCACGTGGACCTCCAGCGCGTCAGGGTGGAGGACCAAACTCCGCTGGTTCAGTGCACGCGCTGCCTGGGCTATGGGCACGGCAGACGATTCTGTAAAGAGCCAGCCGACTTGTGCAGTCATTGTGGTGGTCTACACCTAAAATCGGAATGTGCCGATTGGCAAGCAGGTGTTCCACCAAAATGCAAGAACTGCATAAGAGCTAAACTCGACGACGCTGACCATAACGCCTTTAACCCCGACTGCCCAACCCGACAAAGATGGGATGCAATCGCCAGATCAACCGTGGCGTATTGCTAAGGGCACCCAGGGAAACCCAAACCGGTATAAAATGGTTCAAGCCAACATCCAGCGGAAGCGACTCGCAACTGACGAGCTTTTGTTGGAAGCCGTTAAGCGCGGTGTCGCTGTTGCTCTCCTCCAGGAACCTTATGTGGGAGGTGCTAAGGTTATGAGGGATCACAGGGGTGTTCGGATCTTCCAGTGCACTGACGGCGGAGATGGGACTGTGAAGGCGGCAATAGCGGTCTTCGATCAAGACCTTATAGTCACACAGTACCCAAAACTCACAACGAACAACATCACCGTGGTGGGAATCCGGACCAGTGCCTGGGAGATCACGCTGGTATCCTTCTACTTCGAGCCGGATCAGCCAGTGGGACCATACTTAGACCACCTCAAACACATCGAGGCGGAAGTAGGTTCCAGAAGGTGGGTTGTTGGAGGAGATGCAAACGCAAAAAGCACCTGGTGGGGAAGCTTAACTATCGATAATAGGGGCGAAGAAGTATCTGGAGTTCTCGACGAGCTGGGTCTGAACATACTCAACAGAGGGGAAATTCCGACCTTCGACACGATCAGAGGGGGAAAACGCTACTGCAGCCACGTCGACGTCACTGCATGCTCGACTGATATCCTGGACCTGGTGGACGACTGGAGGGTAGACGAAGGCCTCACGAGCTCGGACCACAACGGCATTGTCTTTAACATAAAATTCAAAAGATCAAAAGGCATCAAAATACACAGAACAACTAGAATCTTTAATACAAAAAAAGCAAATTGGCCTGAGTTTCGTGAGAAACTCAGCCAATTAATGTTAGAAAATAGAATCAACCAATTAGAAATTAGTAAATTAAACACAGTCGAACAAATAAATTCCATCACTAGTAAATACACACAGGCTATAACAGACGCATGTACCTCATCAATGCCTATGAGGAAGAGTAAAGAAGTGCTCACCTTGCCGTGGTGGTCCGAGAAACTCGAGGGGATGAAGCGAGGGGTCGCCACCACGCAGAATTAGGTGCACTGCACCAGCCCGAAGATCGAAGGTCGTTGAAGACTATCTGAAACATAAAGTTGAGTATGAGACCGAAGCAGCTAAAGACATCGTCGAGAGTTGGAAGAACTTCTGTGCAAAACAAGACAGAGAGTGTTTGGGAGGGAATATACCGGGTGATAGGGAGGACCAAGGGAAGGGGAGAGGACCAGCCGCTGGTGAGGGACGGGCAGGTGCTGGACACGAAGGGCTCAGTCGAACTGTTGGCTAATACTTTTTATCCGGAAGACCGTACCGACAATGACAGCACATGCCACCAGCTTATCAGGGGAAAGGCCGACGTAGTGAATGCTGGAGAACACGATAATTCGTGCGATCCACCATTCACGATGGTTGAACTGATGGCGGCGTGCAGGTCATTCAACGCCAAAAAAGCCCCAGGAGCAGACGGCTTCACCGCCGACATCTGCTGCCAAGCCATCGAAAGTGCCCCGGGGACGGCCCTTGCTCTCATGAATGGCTGCCTAAATTAATCACCACTTTCTCGAAGTCTGGAAGGAGGCGATTGTGGTCGTATTGAAGAAGCCTGGAAAAGGAGACTACAGCACCCCAAAGGCGTACAGACCGATTGAACTTTTGCCAATACTTGGCAAAATATACGAGAAGAAGTTGGTGGCCCGCCTCAAATTCCACCAGATCCCAAGGATGAGTACTCGCCAGTACGGATTCATGCCCCAGAGGAACACGGAATACTAACTCTATGCCCTAATGCAACACATACGCGACAAGTTAGAGCGTAAGAAAATAGTGGTGCTGATATCTTTGGACATAGAGGGAGCCTTCGATAGCGCCTGGTGGCCAGCTATAAGAGTCCGTCTGGCTGAGGAAAAGTGTCCAGTCGGTTTGAGGAGGGTCATCGGCAGCTACCTCAAAAATAGAAAGGTCAAGGTCAGATACGCAGGCGAAGAGTACTGCAAAACTACCAATAAGGGCTGTGTCCAGGGTTCCATAGGAGGACCAATATTTTGGAACCTTTTGCTGGACCCGCTTCTTAAAAGCCTGGAGACTGGGGGTGACTATTGTCAGGCCTTTGCGGACGACGTAGTGCTCGTCTTCGATGGTGACACATCGCTGGAGATCGAGGGACGTGCCAATGCTGCTCTCGAACATGTTCGGGCGTGGGGTGTACAAAACAAGCTCAAATTCGCGCCTCAAAAAACCAACGCGATGGTTATAACTCGCAAAATAAAATACGACACCCCACGCCTGAGCATGGGCGGGACCGACATTGTCATGTCCAAAGAGATCAAAATCCTGGGTGTCACCATCGACGAAAAGCGCACGTTGCAAAAGTCTGCAGGAGGGCAGTAGGTATCCACAAGCAGCTGACCAGGGCCAAGACCAGTTGGGGACTCCACCCCAAAGTCATACGAATAATATATGTGGTCACCGTGGAGCCGGTCGTCCTGTACGCCGCCAGCGTATGGGCCCCGGCTGTTGGAAAGCTGGGAGTCATGAAGCAGTTGGGAGCAGTACAGCGAGGCATTGCGCAAAAACTGTGCAAGGGATACCGGACGGTCTCTTTGAACTCTGCGCTGGTGCTGGCTGGGATACTCCCCCTCGACCTCCGTGTCCGCGAGGCGGCATCGTTATACGAGGCCAGGAGGGGGGTGCCTCAGCCAGCACTTGGTGACAGGAAGGTCGAGCAGCAAGTCTCAGCAATGGAGGCCCCACACCCTGCGGAGCGCGCTGAGCTAGAGCTCGTAAGCCTGGTAAACCAAGATCAACTTGATGCCCAGAACGAACTTCAGGTTCGTATCTTCACGGACGGGAGCAGGATTGGGGGCAAGGTTGGGGCCGCGCTCTCCATCTGGAGGGGAGGGGCCGAGACCAAAGCTCTCAAGCATGCTCTCCCACACTACTCCACCGTTTACCAGGCTGAGCTTCTGGCGATATGCGTCGCAACCAGGGAGATCCTTAAACACAGTGCGCAGTCGTTTGGAATCTTCAGTGACTCCATGGCAGCCCTCCAAACCGTACAAAATCATGACCGACACCACCCACTGGCAGTGGAGGTAAGGGCCAATATTAGGTCCATTTCTACTCCTTTGTTTTGGACAAGGCAATTACCTTGTTTTGGATCAAAGCTCATGCGGGATTGGTTGGGAATGAGAGGGCGGACGAATTAGCCAAAAGAGCCGCTGAGGGTTCTAAATGAAAGCCTGACTACGACTTGTGCCCGGTCTCCTACGTCAAGCGATGCATTCGCGAGATAACATTGGACGAGTGGACCTTCGGTTCCACTCACAGCTCCGGAACAACTGCTTCAGTGACCAAATAGTTTTTCCCGGATGCGGTGGCGGCTTACAGGATAATCAGGAAATGCAAAATCAGCAACATAGTCACGCAAATCATGACGGGGCACGGTGGGTTCTCGGCGTACTTGAACCGCTTCAAGTGCAAACAGAGCCCATCGTGCATCTGTGACCCTGATGTCGACGAAACGGTGCCACACATATTGTTCGGATGCCCTGTCTTTGAGAGAGAAAGACTGGAGGCCGAGCATGTACTCAACACCAAAATTGATGCCGAAAACACGTGCCAAATAATAGCGGGCAAGAAACGAGAGATATTCTTGGAGTATTGCGTAAAAATCTGTGAAAGGGTTGTGAAAAGAAACAAAAGTGCATTAGTAAAACTGTTTACATAATATTATGTAAAATATTAATGTTAAGCATTAAACATAAATACTATAAAAAATATAATTGTAAGCGTAATTCATAAGAAAGTAATACTCGATAAGCCCGTAAATTAAAATACCTGTGTAACAAATATAGAAATAAGTTAGAATAATACACTTAAGTAGGATAAACACAAAAATATGTTGTTGTGTCTCCCAATAAAAATAAGCTATGATAATGTTTAAGTAGTTGTAAGAATAGAGATAAGAATATTGTATAAATAAATAGTTACTATGTAATGTAATAGTATTAAAAAAGTAGAATAAGATTCCTGTACACATAATAAAAGCCAATTTGTTGTCTTTCCCTGGTAAAAATACAATAAAGATAAATTAGCAGAATAGATAGTAGCATAAGGGCGTCCTACCCTTAAGAAAGAAAGAAGAATGAATGCTAGAAAGATAAAGTATGCTGAATGAAAGTACGAGAGGAATAAATGCGAGAACTGGAATGAATGATTTGCTTAGAATAGACCCTACCTGTTAGTGTCTTCAGAGTGGAAATCGGTTGAGTTCCAACCAAACTGTGAGGTTAAACGTGAAATTCTTAACCTAAAAGTGCAAAAAAAAAAAACTAACAAACTTTTTGGAAAGTTGCGTGCGGCGCGCGATTGGTCGCGACGACACCCAAATTTTAAAATACCAAAAACAAGTGCCACCCCAGTGCCCACTCCCCAAAGGAATTCTAGATTTTTTGACGCATCGTAAGGGTATTTTCCATCACTTTTTCCGGAGCGCAAAGGGTGAAAAACAGTGAAAACCGGCAACTTTGCGGAAAAACGTTTGTGTCGCGCGATCGGTCGCGTTAACCCCCAATTTTTAATACCTCTAAATAAAGACGTGTTAAGTGTCTACACCCCACAAGAAGTTTGGGTTTTTTAGACTAAGTTGAAGATCTTTCGCGACACTTTTTCCGAAATCGGATAGGAAAAGCGGCGAACTTTCGGTGAAAACCCTAATCCTTTCCGAAATCGGGGAAAATCTGTAGTTTAAAGTGTGTGACTATTAGTGATTAAGTGCGCCCTACATTCCTGGTACTCCGGAATTTTTTTTCCGTGAGTCCCCAGGCCTCAAATAACGGCTCAAGCCGCCCGCGGAAATTTCCGCGCGGCCAAAAATCGCGGATATTGGACCAGGAGGGCGATCTGCGAGATTTCTGGACCCGAAGAGCTACTTGGATCAGCCAGTGACCGCCTTGGAGTTTTTTCGCGAAGAATCTGGGACCCCAAGAGCTGAAACAAAGTATTTGGCGTTAGATTTTTACTTTTTTCTTTTTAAAATATTTTTCCCATTCCAAGTGCTGCATTATTCCCCTTTTTAAATTTTATTCATAAAGATTACCTAATGTCATATAATATTAAAAATTTGTGTTAAATTTGGATTCAATACTCCGTATTAAATTAAAATAACCTAAAATCATATTTTGTTCCCACACTTAGTTAGTAACTAAGTTAACTTTGTAATTCTGTTGTTTACGCAAAAAGACCTAAATTGAGTCATAACTTGGCCTAGGATAGACCTAGCCAGAAGGTGAAGCTAGATAAAACATTTTTAGCACTAGAACTAGCATCTTATAAACTTAAAAATTTCAAAATAGCTCAAATAAAAAAGTGCAATTTCAAGTTGTCATCGGGAATGTTGAAAATATTACGAAGTACTTGTTATGGAATGTTCTAAGAACAATTTTATTGTTTTGACTCATTTTTTTTTAAATTTTATGTGTTAGACTAAGTCAGTGGGACAGGGAATTCTACGCCCAAACAAACAATAATATTGAGACATTGTCGGCCATCGTGGCCGCATGGAAATCTAACCTAAAAATAATATAATACAAAATAGTACATTACTTCAATATTTAATTTTATTTCTTCATTGTTTTAGTGTTTTATTATGAAATAGGAATACTGACCGATCAGGACGTATCTAGGAGATTACAAACCGGACATTTATTTCCGAATAATTATAATTAATTTATAATCGGGAATAATTAAATTATAATTAAAAGTCATCGCTGCACCCCAATTTCTCATCTATTCCCCTTTAGTTTATAACCTCCCCCTATCCCTAATACCCACGTATCTATTTAATTGTTGAGCAAAAGTTGGACCCGTCGCAGGTCGAGATCGGTCCGATAACGAGTCGACCTAAAGTCGATATTCGAGAAGGATCGATCCTCCAATTCCAGGAAAACCCTCGTAACTCGGGAACGGCTGGGATTGGAGCAAAAATAACACCAGATTGGGATACTATACTACGTATTGTATCTTGTTCATGATTGGGGCGTCCGAAATAAGCTGAGGTTTGCACCGCACAAAACCTGTGCGATGACCATAACCAACAAGCTTAAGTACGACACTCCAATACTGAGCATGGCCGGGTTCGACATCGGTATGGTCTAGAAAATGAAGTTGCTGGGTCTAACCATAGACGAAAAGCTTACTTTTAATGAGCATGCCGCGAACGTCTGTAATAGGGCAGCTAACGTATACAAGCAGCTGTCCCGAGCCGCAAAGGTGAGCTGGGGATTAAACACACAGGTCATTCACACAATTTACACAGCAACGATTGAGCCCATAGTTACATAGAAGATTGAGGGGAAGGTCGGAGCCGCATTATCCATTTGGGATAATGTAGGCGAAGTCCGGAACCTCAAGCTTAGCCTTGCCGCGTACTGCACAGTCTACCAGGCGGAACTCCTGGCCATTTGCAAAGCCACTGAAGTGATCCTCAAGCGGCAAGAGGCGAGCTATGGTTTGTACAGCGACTCAATGTCCGCACTGCAGACGCTTGCAAACCATAGCTCTCTCCATACCCTGGCGGTTCGCGCGGGCGCCAACCTGGTTCATGCCCTGGGCCAGAGCAAAGCTGTGACTTTGTTCTGGATCAAGGCCCACGCGGGCCGGCCGGGGAATGAGCGAGCGGACGAGTTGGCAAAGAAGGCAGCATTGTCGTCACGGAGGAAGCCGGACTACGACCAATGTCCGGTTTCATTTATCGAGCGACAGATCCGTTAGGAATCGCTTGATGAATGGAATCGAAGATACGTGTCGGGCGAGACCGCTTCCGTGACGAAAATGTTCCGGATGCAATAGCTGCCTTCCGTATTGTACAACAGGTGCGGCCCGAAGGCGTCCTCACACAAGTTTTGACGGGGCACGGTGGGTTCTCTGAATACTTGAATCGCTTCAAGTGTAAGGAGAGTCCATCGTGCGTCTGCGATCCAGGCGTGGCAGAGACTGTCCAGCACATACTTGTAGAGTGCCCGTTATTTATCAGGGAACGCTACCGACTTGAATGTGAGCTGGACAGGAAAATAACGAGGGAGAGCCTGCATGGGCTCATGGACAAGAAAACAAGGTAAAAGTTTCTGGAGTACTGCATTAGAGTAGCCACTGCGGTTATACGTCGGACAAAACCTGAAGCGCACCGTGCTTCATTAGTATTTTGTATAATATTTAAATGTAAGCACGGAATGCAGCAAGGACACGTATAGCCGGCAGTACTTCATGTTAGTACCTAAGTTTTTTAAATGTGTAAAATTCACTGTGATATTTTTTGATAACTGTGCTTGTGGGTTTAATCCCGAATTTTTATATATATACTATCAGCTGTGATAAGTCGCACTTTGTACACCTGTGATAGCAGCATTTTTTGGCTCAATTGTGATATGGCACTTTTTGCTCAACCTGATATATTATGTTGCACCTTTTATTGCACAATGTATTTTTTGTATTTACACATTCCGTATTTTTAGTAAGTAAGTTATTTAATCATGCCCTTAGAGTAGATTAAGTGGGACTCTTACCCACAGAATGCAAGATGATGTATGAAAGAAAGAGATAGTATGAGAAGATAGTATAGAATGAAAGTACGAGAGGCATGAAAAATTGACCGGAATGTTTGAGGTTTAGCACATAAGGCGCCAATTTTGTTGGCAGGGATTAGAGTTAAGAAAAAAAAAAAAAAAAACCTAAGGCGGCCTGTTTGGCCTCGGCAGGCAGATCCTTGGTTGCAGGGAGGATCCGCCGCCTGGGATTGAGGGTGGCGCTGAACAAGACCGAGGCCGTGTTCTTAGTGCTGGACAGTAGGTGGCGCTTCGGCCCGCACTTCAGCGGGCTGTCGACGCGCCTGCTGAAAGCCGCGGACGCCCTCTCATGGCTCCTCCCCAACCTGGGGGTTCCCAGGAGCGATGCCGGCGATTCTTAAGAGTATGGCCCTGTATGGGGCACCCATCTGGGCGGACTCCCTCCAGAGGAGGGAGAATGCAACCGCCATCCGCAAGCCACAAAGGGCCATTGCACAGCGGTTGGCGAGGGCCTACTGCTCAGTGGGCTTCTCAGCGGCGTGCGCTCTTGCGGGCACCCATCCCTGGGAGTTGGGGGCATGGGTGCTCGCCAGAGTTTATGAATGGACGGCGCGGCGTAAGGCGCTAGGCGAGCGCCCCGCCGCGGCAGAGCGGGAGGCCGTGCGGCGGGAGGCGAGGGACGCAATCGTCCTCCATTGGGCGGAGGACCTTGCCACCGCCGCCTTTGGACGCCGGACGCTGGACGCGCTCGGGCCAGTCCTGCAGGGCTGGCTCGAGTGGCCGCATGGTTTCCTCTCGTTCCGTTTGGTGCAGGTGTTGTCCGGACATGGTTGTTTCGGAACGCACCTGCACCGGATCCGGAGGGAGGAAACCCCGGCGTGCCATGACTTCGGCGCGGCGGAGGACACGGCGCAGCACACCCTTGAGGTGTGCCCAGCCTGGGCAGAGCTGCGCCGTGCTCTGATAGGAGTTGTCGGGCAGGACCTCTCACTTCCCAGTGTGGTCAATTCCATGCTGGGGAGTGAGGAGGCCTGGGCAGCGGTTGCCTCCTTTTGCGAGCAAGTTATGTCGCAAAAGGAGGCGGCGGAGCGGGCGCGGGAGGAAGATCCCCTCGCGCCGCCGCACCGCAGGCGAAGAAGGGGTGGGAGAAGGCGGTTGTTTGATCGTCTCCTCCCACCTCCTGGTGGTGATTAGCGGACGAAAGGTGCGGGGGTGCCTTCGTCCGCATTGCACTAATCACCACCCTCGTCGGGCGGGAACGGCCGAGCAATCGCGGTCGTTCCCCGGCCCCCCCACTGAGGGAGGGGCGTGAAGGCCCCGCTGTAAAGGCGGGCGGTCGTCGGCGGAGGACTGGACGTAAAGGCTGTGCCAGTTTCCCAGTCCTCCTCCACTCGGACGATGCGGGAGTGCCGCTGGGTTGTTCGCATATGTGACCCAGCGAGGCCCCAAGGCGCCCCGCCTCCTCGTCCACGTCCTGGCCGATTTCTGTCCCGGATACCCAGTCCTCAACTATTGCGGCCTCTCTGGTGACCTCCCTGTCGAGCCGCCCCAGCACCCAGCGCGGACCGCCCCCAACATTAGGGGACCGGGCCGAGCCTTGCGAGCCGGAGGGGAGCGCGAAGACATCGAATCAGATGTATCGGTGGTCCGACAGTGTCTCCACGACCACCACCACCCTCCAACCCTGGACACGGCGCGCCAGAGCAGTCGATGCCATCGTTATGTCGACTATCGACCCACCCTGTTGCCGCACGCACGTGTCCTCTGACCCCGTGTTGAGGACGGCCAAGCCCATGGAGACCGCCGACTCCTCCAAGCACTCACTCCGCGCGTCTGTCACCGGGGATCCCCACGCCGTTGATTTGGCGTTGAAATCCCCAGCGACTAGCACGGGGCTAGGGGTGACCTGCCCAACCAGAGCTCCCACTTCCACGAGCATTTGCTCGAAGTCGGCGAGAACCCGGCTAGGCGGACAGTACACCCCTATAATTGTGACGCCACCCGCGGCGGCCAGGACGTAGCCCCTACCCCTCGAAATTTTCCCGCCATTTTCTATTTTCCAAATAAAATGTAGCCAGTAACTTTTGCAAAGTTAAGACGAATCGATTGACGTAAGAATCATAAAATCTGCCAGCGCGTTTGGTCTCTAGAACGCCACATAAAAACAAACATACATACATAGACTGATAAACACATTACACTCCTTCGGCACTCGGGTAAAAGTGAAAAGAGAGATGAAAATGTACCTACCTGTGTAGTACATTAACAAATTGTTGACAATCGCGTCACGTTTAACGTACAATATTAGATTCATTGTTCATCAACAGTTATGTGATCACGCTAAAAAAAGCTACATCACCAAACGAAAAGCCTTCGAACAAAAATTGACGCTCTCTGTCCGCGTTCTGCAGTTGCGTTTCGGTTGCCTAGTAAGCCAGTGGGTATGTATACGCTGTGCGCACGGTAAAAACATCGATTTTTCAAAATGATCTCTACATTTCTACTACTGTTCATGTTCACATTTTTTGTGTATGGGTGTATCTCCACAATAAAACCGAAGAAGTTTCCGCCGGGTAAGTTATTTTTTTGTAAGTAAAAAACTTTTTACAAAAAAGGCAATTTTTTTTTTTTTGAGTCTCACGATGTTTAAAAGTAATTGAAAAGGGATAAAATAATTTAAAAGCCCAAGAATATCCGTCGGGGGCTGCCATTAAATGAACTAGTTTATCAGTTTTATAGTAACGTGTATAATTGGAGATTTTTTAGCGCTATATTTACAACCTTAATGGGTAGGCCGTGCCCCTACAGTGGAGATCCTTAGAAGTTGATCATGATACCTATTTTTATTTACAATGAAATTAAAAATAGTGATGGCAGATACCGACGAATATCCTTTGGTTTTTAAATTATTTTATCCTTTTTAAACGTGGAATTCTTGTATGTGTATGTATATATATATAATCTGAATTTCGGAAACGGCTCCAATGATTTTCATGAAATTTAGTATACAGGGGTTTTCGGAGGCGATAAATCGATCTAGCTAGATTTCATTTTTAGAAAATGTCGTTTTCTCTATTTTCAGAGCTCGGTCTCCCGGGTACTTTGATATATATAAGAGTAACAACTGATGAATAACCTTTTACCGAAAATACAAAGCATTGGTTACCCTAGGGGTATGAAAATAGATAGTAGCCGATTCTCAGACCTACTGAATATGCATATAAAATTTGGTAAAAATCAGTAAAGCCGTTTCGGAGGAGTACGGTAACTAACATTGTGACACGAGAATCTATATATAAGATATATAAAAGGAAAAGGTCAGTCACCCACCTATCACGAAATGTCGAAAACCGCTTGACGTATAAAGATGAAATTTGTATTTAATTTTCCAAAAAAATACAACCGACTTCCAAATAAGAAATCAACAAAGTGAAAAATAACTTTATTTTATCTTTCGTATGTACCATTTTTTGCGTTTTAATGTATGTTCCCCGATTACTGACCGATTTGAAAAAAAATTCTTTCACAGGTGGTCCAATAATCATCAGGTCAGGATCTGATGATGGAATCCTAGAGAAATCGAGGGAACTCCTCAAATATTATAGGCATACATATAGCGATTTTGGTATTTTCATCAGTAATTCAATCATTTGCACACAGAAAGTATCATTTGGTGAAGAGGAACTGATGAAGAAGACCACAATTGGCCACTTGAACTCCGAAATAAAGCAATGTATCCTAGTCGTGTTAGAGCTTATTGGAATCGTCATGAGATGTACTTTGGCTATAAATGATTTTCATGTTAATTGGAGGTACTTACCAAAACTAAAAGAGTAAAATAAAAAACATTTTAACAAAAAAAAAAACGACTTCCCAAAAAAAAACACTACAAAGCGAAAAATATCTTTCTTTTCCGAAGTCGGTGTCAAATAGTGGCAAACAATGGGTACAAAAGACACCGACTTCGGAAAAGAAAGTAATTTTTCGCTTTGTAGTATTTTGTCTTGAAAGTCGGTTTAAATTTTTGTTAAAAAGTTTTTTTTCACTTTTTAGTTGTACCTACCTAATAGGCAAGTTGTTTAGTAAGTTACCTTAACGCCAGAATTCAGAGTTTCATGATATTCGCGTTATCACCCGAATATCATGAAACTTGAACATAACCGGTGAAATGAGAGATCTGCGTACTCCTTAAGAGTATAATTAGTATCTTACTGCAAAATTGTACACTGGATTACTGCCCTCAATTATTATGATCTCTATCACTCAAAGGTTTGCTGGAAGAAAACTCCATTTTGGAGTTAAGCTCGCCTTGATACATGAATATTGATTTCACTTTCTGTAAATGTATTGTTTTGGTGTAAAGAATTAAGAATTAAGAGCGTACTGGCGTGATGTTATATTTTTTAATGGTGTACGGGCAATAGCTCCGCACACTGAGATGTAGGATGTAGATGGACGAATCACACGGGATGTGTACAGGAAATAAAATCACTGTTATGTGTCCGTTAATGATTGACAGTTTATTAGGTAAAACATTAAAATATATACTACCTAGAGTAGGTGAGTTGTGGCGGGCGTAATAGCCTAGTCAGCGAATGTACATAAATAATCGGTGAATTAGCGACTGCTTGCTCAGGTAAAAACTAAAACAAGTTATATCATGTGGCGATGCTCGTACATCCTGCCAACTATAAAAGTACAAAATATAACAAGTAAAATGGATTATCAAAAGTAAGTAAAATATGTAAAGAAAGTTATTAGACGGTTTTACGTTCGCCGCTAACTGATATTGGCGACGTTTCGCGATCCACCTTGTTGCTGATAGAACGATGCCCGATGACCTCTTCTAGTGTCTGTGGATCTGCCTTTGTTTGTCTTTCCCTAGGGATATGACTTGGTACCATCTCAATCTCTTCCTTGTGCGTCTGCGTTACTCTTCTGCTTCCTTGAGGTAAACGGACGCAGCGTGCTTTTATTTGAAAGTATACCCATATGCTGAATATTGTTGCACAGGTTATCATAAAACCGTACAGGACGTAGTGATGCTGCTCCGCCTCCACGGAATTGACCATTTGAATGTCCTGTTGTTCTTTAACCAGCCCAATTCTTCTCTTAAGATCCTTTAGTTGTTCTTCATGTGTTTCCATTTCCATGTTAGTTATGTTTGTAATTTGACTATTGCTTGTCAATAGTTCGTTAAGGTTTATCTCTGGTATGTAGATCTCTTGCTCATTGCCTAATTCCATTGTGCTTTGCATATTGTAGTGCGAATGAATTAGGTGTCTATCGCCGCGCATTACGCAACCTGTCGCTAAGGTGATTATGCCTGTATTTTGTAGTGTCTGTGACGTAACTCCAGCTGGACAGAAAATGCGCATAGCGCATTCCTCGCAACACGTAAATAGCCAAGCCCCCTTACTGTGTAGCTTTTTCCATTCATTGCTGCAACTTGATACTTCAGTGCGGCAATTTGATATTCCTCGATTGTTAATTATGTCTGCTTCGCACATTTTTGTGGCTGTTTTTATTCCATATATAGGTAAGTCAAGGTTACATAGCAACAGCTGATTTGTGTTTACTTGTGTGCATGATGAAAGATGTTGTTGATCTAGTGGTATCATCATGTCCATTTTCAAGTTAACGGCTATGTATTTAGTTGTTGGTATTATGTTAATCATGGAGACTCCCTTTATGTTGCGGATTGGAATGACTTCGGTTAGTTCATATTGTTCGTCTGCTACTAACGGGATTTTTACTTCAAAAAGAATAAAATTTTCGGTTAGTTTTCCTTGTACACTTGCAAGTTTATACATTTCCCGGATACACTTGAACTTGTTTGAACAGGGTAGGGATAATCCTTTTGGTACCTACTTGTCCTGATATGATGTTCAACTGTTTTTCGAATGCATCGGGTTTCAGCAAGTGAGTGTCGACTTTGCCGTGGCGAAGATCTGTAACTAGGTTGATCAACATATCTTGTATTCTCCGCAAGTTGGCCACCATCATGTTTGCGGCAAGTGCAGTAGCAGTAAGGAAAGTAGTTTGGTCTTGTTAGGTTTTCAGTTGTTGCAGCGAGTCTCTGAGGCTTTTGTTGATGACGATGAACTGACGGTTCATTACTTGTTCGTTCCTTTTCAGGAGGTTGTATTCCCCTTCGATTATTGAAGTATGTTGTTTGTACAGATTGAACAAGTGGTCTTCATTGCTGCGCAGTAGTTTGATGTCGTTGTTGTATTTTTCGGCAAATTTGTCATCGAGGACACCAAAGAGAGAGTTGGCAATGTTCCCAATTCCGTTGATGAGACCTCGCTTACTGCGTCTTCCTTGGTCTGATTGTAGTACTTCGTTGTAGTGTTTGAGCTCGTTTAGTTCGTGTTCGAGTTGTGTGGATATAGTCAAGTAGGCTATATTTCGTTGACAAAGTCCGTGTAGTTGCTGGACGTATTGTTCAACGGCAGAAACGCTTTTCCAGTAAGTCGACATATTGTAGTACACCACCAGTCTCCATTCGTCTTGTATTATCTGTAATCGGCGGCTTTGTCAAAGTATACAAGACGGGTAGGGTCTAGGGTTGTTACATTGACGAGTTGTTGTATGGACGGTGTCACACACGTAACCATGAGTACTAGTAACGTGCTTAGGTACTTGAGGACGTTACAGCTGGAAACACCCTTCCGTTCCTGTTTAGGGCTCACCCGACGTTGTCGTTGTAATGTTGAGGAAGTCGCCTCTGGTTGTTTATTGTCCGAGGGTTGCATTGATTTGTTTTCGGTATTATTCCCTGTTTCAATGGGTAACCGGGACAATTTTGTTACGGGTCTCTTCATTATGTTGGATTTAGTTTTGAGCGTGACGACTCGTACTAAATTATCTGGTCCAGGGTGCGTCTCTATAACTCGCCCTAATAACCATCGGGCTGGAGCTACTTGTTCTTCCTTTATAAGGACGACATCATCCACTGCAATGTTGTGTGTTGGGGTTTGCCATTTTCCTCGTATTTGTAACGTTTGTAAGTAATCGTTGGACCATTTCTTCCAAAATTCCTTGTACATGTTTTCTGTCAAGCGCCATCGTAACGTTAACTGGCTGTTATCACCCTCTGACGTCATCGGAGGTGCCAGTACCGGTCCACCGACTAAAAAGTGGCCTGGTGTCAGGTAATCGATGTCGTCGAGGTCATTTGTTAGAGCGACTAATGGCCTCGAGTTGAGGCAGGCTTCAATTTGTACTAGCAAGGTAGTAAACTCTTCGTACGTAAGCTTTTGTTCACCAAGCACGCGTTTAAGGTGGTGTTTCATACTCTTTACTGCAGCTTCCCATAATCCTCCCGCTGTTGGCCAAGATGGTGCGTTAAAGTGCCATTCAATGCCACTCTCGGAAGTACTGTTGATCAGCTCGTCGTTGACGAGAAGTTGCATTGCCTCCTGGCGTTCTTTGGCTAGTGCTCTTGCTGCTCCGACAAAGTTCGTTCCGTTGTCACTATAGATATGTTTCGGCGTTCCTCGTCGAGCGCATAGCCGCTTCAATGCTGCGAGGAATGTTGCAGTGCTGAGATCGGACACCAGTTCTGTAGTTAAGTATGACCTACGGTTGGCTCTTGTTGCGTCACGCGAGTTATTTATAAATCGTATGAGCCAGCTGATGACTCGGGTTGCATAAGTCATTGAGCTGTATTTTTGCAGTAGTTGCTCGATGAGTGGCGCGTGTTTTGTTTGTATTGCGCAAGCTTGACCTCGTTTCCTTTTCTCTTCGTTCGTTGTAAAAATACCTTGTTGGGGTATGTTGTTGTTTTGAAGCCAAGAAGGGCCTTTCCACCACAGTTCGTGACCTATTAAGTCTGATGGTGAGATTCCTCTGCTTGCGCAGTCCGCAGGATTATCTTCAGACTTGACATGTTTCCAGGAGTTGGATGGAGTTATTTTCGTTATCTGTGTGACTCTGTTGGCTACGAAACTCTTCCAGCGACCCACGTCACCATTTAGCCAGCCAAGTACCACCATGGAGTCTGTCCAGCAATGTATGGTGACTGTCTGCGAGTTCATCGAGGTTTCCACTTTTTCGAACAGTCGTGCTAATAGTACTGCATCACATAACTCCAGTCGTGGCAAGGAACTTGGGTTTTTCTGTGGGGCTAATTTTGTTTTAGCTGCTACTAGCCTGATCACTTGTTGACCTTCTTTGTCAGTGGACTTGCAATATATGACGCATCCGTAGGCTCTTTCAGATGCATCACAGAAGCCATGTAGTTCGAAGGGTTGTTGAGTGTCGCCGACCCAGCGTGGTATGGATATGTCGTGAATGTGTGCGAGCTGATTGCGGAATTGCTCCCATTCTTGCTGTATATTTGTTGGGAGTTGATCATCCCAGCTCGTTGTTGTCGACCATGCATGTTGAAAGATTAGCTTGGCTTTCACTGTAACTGGTGATAGCCAGCCAAGTGGATCATACAGTTTTGATATATCCGACAGTAGTGTGCGTTTTGTGTTGACATCACGTTTGTTACAGAGTGATATTTGTTGGTATGTAAATTGATCCGTGCGCGGGTTCCAAGTGATACCTAGCGTTTTGTTTGTGTCTGCGTCCTTGAAATCGAACATTTTCTGGCTTATCAATTCATCTGACAAGCCTTCGAGTAGGCGCGTTTTGTTGCTAGCCCACTTTCGTAAGTTGAACCCACCACCTTTCAGCATTGTTATTAGTTCATGTTGAGCTTTCTGTGCAAGTCTTTTTGTTGTGTCAGTATACAGCCTCTCACAGTATTCCTCCTCAACACTCGTGGACTTGTCGTCTGACGTTATGTCTTCAATTTCCCAAAAACGAGAGATATCGTTAGTATCTACCACGACATGACAGTTGAAGGTATTTGTGTTTCCAACTAATACCCAGCCGAGTTTAGTTTGTTGTGCTATAGGTGCTGTAACGTTTTGTGTATGGTAGGTAGGTGTAGAAAAAATAAGAATTATAAGTTAAAATTTATTATAATATATTTACAAAAAAAGATCGATAGAGCTGGGTGTGAATTGAAAATATCGAGCGCGCGTTAGGTTCTTGCCCGCCTATAGAAACACCACTATCCTGTGTAGTCAGACAGCTCGGCAGCGGTCAGGCGGGGTAGGTGCGCAGCGCGCAAGTAATCGCCAGACGCGCAGGTAGGTGCAGAACACGCAGATAGACACAGGGACGTAGGTAGGCACAGGCACGTAGGTAGGCGCAGGTACGTAGGTAGGCACAGGCACGTAGGTAGACGCAGGTACGTAGGTAGGCACAGGCACGTAGGTAGACGCAGGCACGTAGGTAGGCGCACTTTAGGTAGGTGCACTATCCCGGTACTCGAACCCTGGAATGTCCGTTATGTTCCGTTTTAGTTACGGTCCGGTTCTGTTCCAGCCACGTCCGCAACATCCCGACTTCCACTTACTAACTACCTAACTAAATGGAAAGCAGTGATCTAGCACTAAGTAGCTATCGAGATGAGGCAGTCTAGGCAGCGTGATAAACAATAATTCAGCCAACAAATGTAATTAAATGAGTTGAAAAGTAGTTACTAGTTTTGATGAAGTTAAGACAATTAATAAATAGGTAGACACAATAAGTATTACTAAGAAAAGAAGAATATAGGAAAATATTTGTAGGGTATGACCTACATGACACGGTCAAGGTGAACAGGTCATTTGAGGTCAAATACCAAATAATAAATTTTTAAAAGCGTTAAGGTGATTAATAAACTCTAGTACACCATAAAGACAGCAAAACAGCATGATCGTAGCATGTAATAAAATAAATGTATGAGCGCACTATAAATTAGCAAGTCATTACAATATACATCACGTTACGTATAACTATTTCTAGGTACACATAATAAGCAATATTTTGCAACACTCACCCGATCTGGGGTTGACACTGACTTTATTATATATTTGTAAAAGCACAATAGAAATATTGCTAATTTAATTAGGAGTTAAGACGTATAGAGGTAGGTACTACATCGGCTCGCGGCTTCGTGGTAGTGAGCGCATGACGATTGTGCCCGGTCCGCGGCAGTGTCGCCTCGTAGCAGGGATAGTTCACCAAAACCGGTTTCCGTCACACAACAACGGCGCGCGGCGCGCGGCTCAGATATAGCCAACCTAATATTATTTATAAAAAATAACGTACAACGTTACAGTGCGTATATGTTTCCTCGAATTATGCTGCTCATCACTATATCGCCATACACTCCGGCATCAAGTAGAATGTCAATCGGCCTTGATAAGTTGAACTGTGGGTCAGCCAGGTTAATATTTTCTATGTGAGGCCAATCCTGTTTTTCGAAGGAGTAGTTAGGCAAGTTGTTGAGTAGTTTGGCCATTACTAGTGCCGGCGTTGAAAACTCGTAATCTCCGTAAAGGGACTTACAGTCCAACTGAACGGTTCCGTTGCTCTGGCTGGCAAATGTTCCGATTCCCGACACGGTTGAGTTGTGGTTGCGTCGCGGAAGGCCAAGTCGTTGCACAGCCGATTCTGTTATAAGGTTCAGTTGGGAACCTTGGTCTAGAAGACATCGGAGTACGGTGTAGGTTCCATCTGCGGCTTTGACTTTAAGTTGTACTATCGCTAGAAGAACTTGATTAAAATTTCCTGACACGTGATTAGTTTTTCGCTGCGAGTTGCGGTCAGTCACGTTGTCGGTCAGTTGACTTGACGACAGTGTCGCTGACGTAGTATCACGTGTTAGGTCATGTAGCGTTGTGTGGTGTGCGCCGTTACACACCTTGCATCTTTTTTGCGAGTTGCATTTTATTCCGTTGTGCGGATACATGCAGTTTTTGCAAATGTTCAATTGCTCAATTGTCCTAATTTTTATGTCTGGCGTCATCTCTTGAAACGCTTTACAGTGGAGCAAAATGTGACTTGCTTTGCAAACAGGACAATTCCTGTCGGAGCTTGTATGGTTTGCTTTGGCGTAGCGTCTGTATTTGTTGTACGCATCCCTTTGTGCTGCTGTAGTCGAGCTCCTTGTGTTTGGGGGTACGTCGGCATCTGTTTGCTTATTTGGTTTGCTTGTTTTCTTCACCACTGATTCTAGCGCCGTGAACTTCCCTTCGATGAACTGGATGAATTCTTTGAAATCGGGAAGCCCTCTTGGACTTTTCCTCGCCTCCATGTAGTCAGAGTAGGTCTGAGTGTCCAGTTTTCCGGTCAGAATGTGCACCAAAATCGGGTCCCATGATGTCGTGTCGATGCCCAAGTTACGCAAAGCGTGCACGGTTTCAAGACTGGTGTCGTGTAGGCGCTTCAAGTCGTAAGCGTTTTGATGTTGAATTGTATGTTGACTCATCAAAACTTGGATTTGTTTGGTGAAGAGAAGCTGTAAGTTATTGTACCTATGGTGGAGGATTTCCCAGCAGGAGTCGTAGTTGCTTTCGGAAACAGGCAAATGTTGCACAAGGCGTTCAGCCTCCCCTTTCAGCTTCCCTTTCAGGTGCTGCATCTTCTGCCCCTTCGAGAGGGACGGGTTGTTGTGAATGGCCGCACCATATAGATCGAGGAATGTCGGCCATTGTGTGTAATTACCAGAGAATGTTGGTATTTCGATCCTCGGTGCATTGTCCCATTGTTGGACAGCGAGATTGAGCTTGCGGTTAAGATCTCGCTTTGTGAACTCGTACGTTTCTTCATACTGCGAAAACTCAAGCTCGTAGTTAACGTCGCTACCGACGAGAATGTTGTCAAGCTGCCAGTGTACTTCGTCAATCACCCTCCATCGAGATTCGAGGGTCCGGAGCTCGTCTTCTATATCCCATTTCTCAATCATGTCAGCAGTGCACAAGTTGCTGGTGAACCGGGAGAAGGCTCTGAAGTTAGTTGCTTGTTGAGTTTTGAGCTCGTCTGATTTTGAAAGGACTCCAGTGTTTTTGCTCTCTTCACCTTGGTAACACGCGGGTTCCGCAGTGCTGGTAGACCATGCTTGCAGCTTATGTTGTATACTTGAGTATTCCGCCTTGACTCTGTCGTACACCTTTGTACTGTAGTATACGTCGGTCCGGTCCGTGGCGCCCTGTAACACGCCATGGTTCATCTCGAACTCGTTCCAGTGCGCCTGGAGGGTATCCAGTCTACCCCGGATGTATGTTGTGGTTTTGCGGTCAGGGCCATCTTTTCCGAAGTTGACACCAATTTTCCGAATGCCCTCTGCGATGATACCCTGCCGCTTGAGAAGTTCTTGTTGTCTAGTGTCCATTATTGTTATACGGGTATGTATGCGTATTGTTGACGGACGTTAGACCTGTTGACTTCACTGTTGAATTTGTTGTTTGTTCTTGTTGTTTGGTTCCGGTACTCAATGTGCCTGTACTCTGGTTAGGTATGTGCGCCTTCTCAATCCAACTGGGGCGACCCTCTTCCGGGAGACCAGCTGAACCGATTCGCTACCGTAACAAGAGACACAAACACACTAAGATACACAAAGGTTCGAAGGACCATTAAATGTACGGGCAATAGCTCCGCACACTGAGATGTAGGATGTAGATGGACGAATCACACGGGAGGTGTACAGGAAATAAAATCACTGTTATGTGTCCGTTAATGATTGACAGTTTATTAGGTAAAACATTAAAATATATACTACCTAGAGTAGGTGAGTTGTGGCGGGCGTAATAGCCTAGTCAGCGAATGTACATAAATAATCGGTGAATTAGCGACTGCTTGCTCAGGTAAAAACTAAAACAAGTTATATCATGTGGCGATGCTCGTACAAATGGTATAATCAAGAAACAGACACGCGATTGCAGCAATCCCGAGAGATTTGCCGTTATTTATTGAAGAGTTCTGTGGTATATCTTCGAAGTTCTACATCAAATCTTCATCAAATTAAAATGGGACCAATTTCGAAACATACTCTTTCAAACAAAAAAAGTATTTTCAAAATCTGTCCACAATTGACGGACATAGCGGTGAAAAAAAACATGAAGTCGAACATAGAACCTACTCCTTTTTGGTAAGTCGGTTAAAAAACGAAAGGTCACTCGGTCACCTATCAAGAAATATCGAAAAATATCGAAAGATGAAATTTGGCAGAGAAATAGTTTATAGTTAGTAGGCGTCCGCTAATAACGGATTTTGCGACAGGTTCGGATAAAGGGCTCCCGCAAGTTTGTATGAAAGTCCTTCAGTTTTTGAGCTACTAACTTAAAATTTGGCAGTGAAGTATTTTATAGTTAGTGGAAATCCGCTACGAACGGATCTTGCGACAGGAAGGGATTTAGGGGGTCTAAGGGCTCTCGTAAGTTTGTATGACAGTCCTTAATTTTTTGTGCTACAAACTTAAAATTTGGCAGGGAAATAGTTTATAGTTAGTAGAAGTCCGCTAAGGACGTGCGACAGGGCCGGATTAAGGATATCTAAAGGCTCTCGCAAGTTTGTACGATACTGCTTCATTTTTTGTGCTACTAACTTTAAATTTGGCAGGGAAATAGTTTATAGTTAGTAGAAGTCCGCTAAGGACGTGCGACAGGGCCGGATTAAGGATATCTAAAGGCTCTCGCAAGTTTGTACGATACTGCTCCATTTTTTGTGCTACTAACTTTAAATTTGGCAGGGAAATAGTTTATAGTTAGTAGAAGTCCGCTAAGGACGGATATTGCGACAGGGCCGGATTAAGGATATCTAAAGGCTCTCGCAAGTTTGTACGATACTGCTCCATTTTTTGTGCTACTAACTTTAAATTTGGCAGGGAAATAGTTTATAGTTAGTAGAAGTCCGCTAAGGACGGATATTGCGACAGGGCCGGATTAAGTATATCTAAAGGCTCTCGCAAGTTTGTACGATACTGCTCCATTTTTTGTGCTACAAACTTTAAATTTGGCAGGGAAATAGTTTATAGTTAGTAGAAGTCCGCTAAGGACGGATATTGCGACAGGGCCGGATTAAGGATATCTAAAGGCTCTCGCAAGTTTGTACGATACTGCTCCATTTTTTGTGCTACAAACTTTAAATTTGGCAGGGAGATAGTTTACAGTTAGTAGACATTCGCTAAGAACGGATTTTGTGTCAGGGCCGGATCAAAGAGGTCTAAGCACTCTCGCAAGTTTGTATGAAAGTTCGGATTTCTTTTTGTACTACCGTCCTGAAATTAAGCAAGTCTAGAGTTTATGAGAAAGAGACATAAGCTAAGGAAGAATTTTGTGATAGCCTGGACTAAGGGCTCTCGCATGTTCTTATGAAATCCTTGGCTTTTTGTACCTGAAAATCGGTAAAGAGATAGAATATAGTAAAGACATGTCAGGTAGATACAGATTTTTATAACAGGGCCGTTTTAAGGGAATATAGTCGCATTCGCAACCCTATGCGTTCAACCAACATTTACTGATGACTTATATTATAATACTAGCACTTCGCCCGCGACTTCGTTCGAGTGATCCATGTTTTATCCTATAGATGACTTTTTAGTTTCACCCCCTTGAAGGTTGAATTTCCAAAAATCCCTTCTTAGTGCTCCCCTACATTATAAAAAGAAGCCCTGTACAGTAAAATTCATCAAAAATCTTTAACACCCCCTAAATCGTCTTTTAGGAGTAGTTTTGAAAAATTAATAATGAAAACCTTTAATATTTATTTAGGTTAGTATTTACGCCAAGTTTCAAATATATAAGCCCAACAAATTTTTACCTTTTCACCTCCTTAGTGGTACTATTGCCAAAAACCAATAAAAACATGAATTCTTTTATCAACCAAAAGCGTAAGTAATTGTTTAATTTCACGTGTCACACTTTAAAGCGTAGAAGTTTCACACAAACTTTCAACTTATTTTTTACTCCCTTTGGGGTAGAAAACCCGAAAAAAAAAATTGTTGTTTTACTAACCAAGAGCGTAAAACAACAATTTCTGCTGTTTAACCTTCCAAATCGAAGAAATTTCACATAAAGTTTCAACCCCTATTTTATCCCCTTAGGGTTAGAATTTCCAAAACCCAATAAATACATGAATTCTTTTTATAAACCAAGAGCGTAAATTTCATGTCATTACAAACTATAAAAATTTCTTACAAACTTTGAACCCTTTTTTTTATATGCATAAATTATAAAGGTATTGAAGCAGTCTTGAATATGAAGTAATTTTTTGATAAGGATTAATACCAAGATACAAATAAAGAGCCTTTTCTAGCGACGACATTTCAATTAAAATTTTAAAATATAAGGACACTTATTGTGGCATAACTATATTAGTTAGACATATGCTATCGCGACACTTTTTGTATAAAATAATGTGTTCTGCAAAGTCATAGTACATTATTTTATTCTATCATTAATAGTTTTCGCAGCACACGTGATTTTAAGAATATTTTAGGAATTTTTTTTACACCTTGGTTTATTGGAGTTTTAGTAAGGATCCCTAATTTTTTGAAAATGTAATATAGCCTATGTCACCCGGAGATAGTATAACTTCCCAACAGTGAAAGAATTTTTCAAATCGGTTGAGTAGTTTCGGAGCCTATTCAATGCAAACAAACAAACAAACAATCAAATCTTTCCTCTTTATAATATTAGTATAGATAAACAACAGAAAAAAAAAATTACAAAAAAATACCATCGACTTCCAAAGTGAAAATAACTTTATTTTTGTAAGTCGGTGTCTTTTTTAGGTACCAATTTATTGCGTTATGGACACCGATTTCCAAAAATAAAGTTTTTTTTCACTTAGTAGTTTTTTATTTGTAAGTCGGTAGTATTTTTTTGTAAAAAGTTTCTTATTTTTCACTTATTAGCTGTACCTATCTAATAGGCAAGAAAGTTTAGAAAGGTACCTATAACGCCAGAATAGATTACCTGAATATCATTAAACTTGAACATAACCGGTGGAATGAGAGATCTGCGTTCCCCTTAAGTGCGTACTAGCGTGATGTTATTTTGTTTATTTTTGTTGGCTTAGTGCTGATAATATAACACCTGAACATAAGAAAACAATATTATTAAAACCGGCCAAGTGCAAATCGGACACTCGCACGAAGGGTTCCGAACCATTATCATAAAAACGGCAAAAAAATCACGTTTGTTGTAGTTCTAGCCATCACGGTTCATAAGATACAGCCTGGTGGCAAACAGACGGAGAGTGGAGTCTTAGTAATAGGGTCCCGTTTTTACCCTTTGGGTACGGAACCCTTAAAAGCATCACCCATATAAAAGATATTATAAGTGCGCTTTCTGAAGTTTTTGACCATCCTAAAGTGTACAGATATATTTGATGGCTAATTTACCTAACTACATTACACCGTGAATGACGTTAATAACGGTTCTTTCTTAAAACTAATTGCGGGAAAAATATCTTAATGGCGTAAGAAGAACGACCCCGACGCCCATCTTTAAAAACAAAGGTGATGTGAGTACTATGTACCCAACTGTAAATCTACCATTTACTGTACCTATGTGTCGTTCGTTGACTTGAGTGTGCCCTGGCAGTGTTTCATGCTATCTCAAATGTCTCTCTCATGGTGGCACGTGTGTTGGATCATTCTGTTCGGTTCCCTTCATGATGGTTGATCTGGGTGGTGCCGATTCATGCGTCATGTTCGTGAACGGGTGCCGTCAGTTGGGATTGGTCATAACTTAACTTTTTCTTGCACAGTACATGTAATACTTACCTATTTTAATACTTTATACCTGTACGTATTATAGTGTGTAGTGATATTCTGGGTGCATCGTCCACACATATGAATTTATTCATGTAAATATAATAAATACTTATGTAAATATTGTAAAACAGTAACATTTTTAAAAGAATAAGTATAGAGTTTCTTGTGTGTTCTTCTCCATAACAAGCTACTTTTCCGAATGTACGGTAAAATCAATTTTTATTAACCGACTTACCAAAAAGGCTATGTTCGACTTCATGTTTTTTATTTTTTTGTATGTTTTGATTTTAAAAATTCTTGATTTGTTTGAAAGAGTATGTTTTGAAATTCGTCCTATTTTAATTTGGTGAAGATCTGATGAAGAACTTCGAAGATATACAAAAGAAAATAACGGCAAATCTCTCGGGATTGCTGCAATCGTGTCTGTTTATTGTTTGTAGCATAACATAACATCACGCCAGTACGCTCTTAAGGGGTAAGCAGACCTCTCATTTCACCGGTTATGTTCAAGTTTCATGATATTCGGGTTATCTATTTTGGCATTAAGGTAACTTACTATTATAATCAACTTGCCTATTAGGTAGTTACAACTAAAAAATTAAAAATAAAACACATTTTTACAAAAAAATATCACCGACTTCCAAATAAGAAAACTACAAAGTGAAAAATAACTTTATTTTTGGAAGTCGGTGTCCATAACGCAAAAAAATGGTACGTTTTCATTGTAAATTTTAATAGTTCACGTTCAAAAGTGCCGCTTGGTGGCCTATTTGAAATAAATGTGTTTGATTTTGACTTTGATATGTTAGAGTGCAACAACTGTACCCATCATGGTCTACCTATGACTTTCATCGCTAGTAATGGCACCGAATTTACGAACAATCCTTTCTTTGAATTTGTACCGTTGCATAAGATAACTCTTCATAAATTCTACATCATAGTCCAAATGACATTGGTAACATCGAACGTTTCCACTCAACTTTATTAGAAAATATGAGAATTCTCAAACTACAAAATAAAGACGAACCAATAGTTAATCTCATGTCATATGCCAAGTGCACACCGTTTGATCTATTGACCGGACATTTCGACCCTAGAGACCCAATCGACATAGACCTGACTGAACACATATTACAGCAATATGCGCAGAATCATAGACAGCAGATGAAGCAAGTTAGTGAAATCATTAACGAGTCATCTCTTGCAAATCGTACAGCCTTAATTAACATTAGTAACAAAACTCGGCAGCCCGATGTGGAATATACCTAAATCAAGCCAAATGTTACAGGATCCTGATACTACTGACAGTCCAAACGACACACCATTAAGAGATAAGACTTGAGACCTTAGACGATGGACCGGTACTCCTACTATACAGAGTTGCTGGGCGACCGAGCTCTGTTCGGATGAAAATAGAGAAAACGACGTTTTTTAAAAATGAATCCTAGCTAGATCGATTTATCGTCTCCGAAACCCCCCGCATAATAAATTTCATGAAAATCGTTGGAGCCGTTTCCGAGGTTCAGATTATATGTATATTTACATATATATTTTTTATTATCAATAGGCTCGCGCTTGACCACTATCTCACCATATATAGAAGAATTTCTTGTTTAAAGGTAGTAGATACATAGATTAGGACCGACTAGACTAACTATACACATTACTACTCATTCATACAGTACTAACAGGTTGTGAAGTGCAGTCACAACGCAACGCCACGAAGTTATAGCATAGCCAGCAGTGCTATTCTCTAAGGAAACAGCCTCGAGCGCAGTGCTTTGCCAGCGACGAATCTACAGTTTGGTATTCGCTAAGCCGCGAATAGCGACACTAGCGCTCTAAGCGGTGACGGCTGTGAGTTAGAACCACTCAATGTCGAGCATGTTGACAGTTCTTCATCGCTCGCAGCCTGGTTTACAGCCTAGTTTTTATCTGTCAAATCCAAAGGCCACTATTTCTGCGCGTAATTCTTCTTGGATTTTACTCTTACTAATATTGTAAATATTTATGTGAAAGTTTGGATGTATGTTTGTTACTCAATCAACCCCGGGCGGCTCCGGATGCAATTTTGCATAGACATTACTGTCTGGAGCACATAGGCTACTTTTCAACCCGATAGAACCCTTGGGATAAGAAAACACTTTTGCTGGCAGAGGCTCATAATAAAATAAGTTGTTTCGATTAATTAAAAAAATTGGCAGCTCGGTTAGCTAAATTTACATTTAATAGAAGCTAAGAAAATAAGTTACAGGCTTTCTCAGGATTTAATACCATATTAGAAAACTACTTAGCTCTTAGCGTACAGGCGTTTTATGTTTCATATGAATGTTAATTTATACATTATGTAACTAGCTGTTGCCCGCAACTACGTCTGTGTTGCATTAGTACTTCGAATAGCCATTTTTTTATATAAGGCAATAATATTGTAGGTGTGTGGAGCGCCTTCTCTAAAGTTATTAATTCACCATACAAACTTCCACGCCCTTAAGGAAGATATCCATGATAAAAATTATCCTATGAAGGAAATAGGATAGTTACCTACGGTCTCAAACTGTTTCCACACCAAATTTCATCTAAATCGGTTCAGTGGTTTAAGCCTATAAAGGTAACAGACAGAGTTACTTATGCATTTATTATATTAGTTTGGATTGCACAGGTTAATTAGTAGCTTTTATAATTAAAATTATAAGTCACTAGCTCTAGAACTTTTATTTAGAACTATTTAAGATAAACAATCCTACCGTACATTATATTGGTGTATCTCCAACGGTTTAGGCAGCGCACGCGAAGATAGCTCTCAGAGGGCGTAATTTTTTCCGACTTACTTGATATTTATCGTTATATTATGACCAAATTACAAAAAATCATTATAAATTGTAGCCTATGTGTTATTCTGATGTATAAACTATATTACTGTAAAGTTTCATCCAAATCCGTTAAGTCTTAGTTTAGTTTAGTTTTTGCGTGAAAGAGTAACAAACGTCACAAACTTTCGCATTTATAATATTATATATATATACTACCCGCGGCTTCGCTTGCAGTGAAGCCATTTTTTTATATAAGGTATCCTATGTTAAATCTAATACCTCCAAGAATATGTGTACAAAGTTTCATGATGATCGGCTCAGTGGTTTTTGCGTGAAAGCGTAACATACAAACTTACATTCACATTTATAATATTAGTATGATAAACATATTTGAGGATATTAAATATTAAGTATTAAATAGTGCAATGTGAATAATTTTTATTGGTCCGACTTCATCACCATATCAGCCCAAAGACGTCTGCTGGACATAGGCCTACCCCAAGCGTCATCACATTGACCAGTTCCGTGCGTCTCGCATCCACCGGAAACCCGCAACCTTCACAGCTACATGCTGAATCTTAATTGGCTAAATTCTTATTTGTAGATACAAACATGTGCATTAAGACTGCAAAACGGATTAGTAGAATTAGTATGGAAAATAATTAGACATAATATAAATATTGTCTAATAAAAAAACTCAAAGTGACAAAACTCAAGATTTATTTATTGAACTATTTTCCAGTAATAGAATTTTATTCTTTATTATATATCCTTTTTGTTTCTTATCTCAAGTGTCTTTTTTAAATCTTTTATCACTATTTAAGTTATTATAATTTAGGTAACATACGCCAATAGTAGTGATAATTTGCCAGAACTTTCACTTAAATTTGTTTTACAATTTCTTAACATCTCTCATAAACTAAACATAATATCTCTATCTATATTAAAATCATGTTCCAGGCATTCAACTTCGTCTTCAAGGGATACGCATAAATCCTGCAGTGCTTAGGTCTCTCTCTTGACCACGACTCTCTTATTTCCTTATACATATCCAACATCATTCAATGGTTGGCAATAAGGAGTGGCTGGACATTTTTAGTTAAGCTCCATTTGTGACTGCCTTTGTGAAGGTTGTGAAATGAGCATTGGATTAGATAGCTTCGTATCGTTAGCAAACGACGCCTACAAGGAGCTGTGAACATTAAAATGCAACAAATTACTATTTAGAGATAAAACAAATATGCAGGATACTAAAGTATAACAAACGCCCACTCTCTCTTTCTGAAGGAATAGATATTATAGGTAGATACATTAAAGTTGCAGATTAATTGATATGGTTTTGGCTACTGTAAAAATAGCAACAATTTGGTCCAGCCTGGGAATGAAAAGTGAGAACACTATTTAATTATCTAGAGCTTCTTACACTGAACCAACAATTAAGCTAAACTTACATGTAAAGGCAATTGAGGCATCTCTCCTATGAGGAACTGCAGGTGGTCATCTAGCCTCAAACTGTAATACGAAATATAAACAAGTTAGTAAAATATAAAAAAATAACATACCTAGTAAGACTTTTCTAAAAAAATCTCACCACTTGTTTTGTGTTAGAAAGTCCCGAAACAAATTGATAGCGAAGGTTTTCTTCCAGCATTGCACCAAAGTTACACGTGGTCGCAAGATGTATTAAATCTTGGAGATAGTCCGTCATGGATTCCCCAACACGCTGTCTACGTAAGCGAAACATGTGACGCTCGGCAATCTCCGATCTCTGTGGTTTTAGATGATCAGTCACCAAACGTACGAGTTCGTCAAATTTCTTCGTCTCTGGATCCACCGGAGCACATAGATCGCACATTAATGAGTATGTACTTTCACCCACAACCGTAATTAACAACGGCACACACAGGTCATCTTTTATCTCATTAAGTAATATGTACTGTTTGACACGGCGAATATACGACGGCCACTGCTTTGAATTAATGTCAAATGGTTCTAGTCGACCGATTGGCATTGTTAATAACAATTTTACACGCTATTGGAATTCGAAATACCTCGTCGCCAAATGGAACGTCAATTAAACACGGAGATGTATACCTGACTGTTTTATTCATAAAAGCGCATACCCACATTCGTCAATTATAAAAGCAGACACAAATACCTTACAGAAGTTATCCAAATTTCGAAAAAAATGGTAATCTGTTGGAGTAAGGTCCGGGGAGTACGGTGGATGTCTTAGACATTCCAATTGAAGCTCCTCTAATTTGGTAGCCGTCTGTTGTGCAGTGTGTGGTCTAGCGTTGTCCTGAAGCAGCAGTGGCCTAGAGCGATTGACCAGCCTCGGCTGTTTAGCAGCTAGCTTTTCAATCATGGTTTGCAACAGACATCCGCCGTAATCGTCTGGCCAGATTTAAGAAATCTGTTGTGAACATCACCGGCACTAGTCCACCAAACGCTCACAAACAATTTTTTTGAGTCAATTTTCGGTTGAGGCAGGATTTAGCTAGTTTGCCAGGGTTCAGCCATTGCGATGAGCTTTTCCGATTATTGTACAGGATCCACTTTTCATCACAAGTAATGATTCGATTTAAAACCCCTTCATTATTGTGCCGGTTGAGTAATGTAACGTAGCAGTCGACGCGCGTTTGTCGGTTTGCTGCACTCAATTCATGAGGTACCTTTCAAGCTTTTTCACCTTCCCAATTTGCTTCAAGTGGATTAAAACAGTTTTATCACTAACACCGCAGCTTGCAGCTAACTCGGACGTGGTTTGCGATGGATCCGCTTCCATAATAGCCTTCAATTCTTTAATATCAACTTTGGTCTCCGGCCGTCCACGGGGCTTGTTCTGCTGGTCGAAATTTCCAGAACGAAAACGTTGGAACCAAAAACGCACTGTGTTTTCTTTTGCAACAACGTCGCCATACACATCATTAATCCTTCGAGCCGTTTCTGAAGCACTGGTGCCACGATGGAACTCGTTCTAGTAAATAACCAACAGTAATACCTCAATGTAAATAACGCGATATTTCAAGCTTTTCATTTTGTAAACTGACTGGCGCAAAGGAAAAACCAAAAGAGGAAAAAACAAATGAATTACGGCTTTTCAAACACAAAAGCATGAGTAAATAGCTGTATAAAATTAAAATTGGAATTCCAAACCAAACAGGAGATATTTGAGATCAAAGTGGCCAGTACGACAAATCGTCAGTTTCATAGGTAAGGACCTAATATATAAAAGAAAACAGAAAAAGATTGATAGAGATATCGGTGAACATAAATTAAAAAAAAAAAACATAAAGTCGAACATAAAACGGCAGGGTTATAACGTATGAAACAGCAGTTAACAATAATTGCGCAGAGATTGTACAATCATCGCGCGATTGGGCTTCACATCTTATATCGGGCGGTGTACAACATAAATCATTTTCTTCATTATTAGTACTTGTAGACATTTTAATTAATAAATAACTGTATTTTTAACAGTGAAAACGAGTTGTGAATTTTTTTTCGCAATGGCGGGCAAGATTAATCAGTTTTCCTATTCGCGCGCATCTAATAATAGCGATCGGCCATATACTAAAAGAATGAGGTTTCTTTATTTTTTGGCTTTTCACGACCAAAATGGGGAACTTCAAGTTTTCTTTATTACAGAGAAAACAAAAGTTATAACTATTTGAGTGAAAGTTTTATTTATTAAACACGTGCAAGTTGAAATTATCTATTTAAATACGAAATTGCATGAAATGAGCAAGCAATAGGTACCTACATTAATTTATTTGTAGTATTGAAAAAAGCAACTCAACCAATAATATAAAAAAACTCTATAACTCTATTGTGAAAAAGTCACAGTATGATTACAGATGTCATTATGTGCCTAATCGCGGTGATATTAGAACCACTTTATGAGCAAGTTTGTTGAAAAAGTTTTATCACCACTGCTCTAAAAACAATCTAGTCCTAGAACCAAAAATTCGAAGCCATGTGACATCCACCAATCCGCACTTAGCCCGCGTGGTGGATTTAGGCCCGATCCCTCTCTCACAGTGAGGAGGCCTGTGTCCCAGCAGTGGGAACATTAATAGGCTGATGATGATGATGAACCCTAACATCGTTAATCGCCATACACAAACGCTTGTTTGCATAAACTTTTACACAATTTACAGAGGGGAACAGTAACTACTGTCTATAAATTTTCATAAAAAACTACCGTTTCCGGGGCTTTTAAACAAATGTTTACACATCATTGTGTGCCATTGGTCACGGGACCCTTCAAAAAGTCGATGTAGGAAATAACAATTTTCCCGTCGAAGAATTTTTTTAGGAAAACAACTGAAATATAAATGTTGAAAAATGTTTTGTAACCTATCATGTGGAAGTAAGTTAATATTACATTAGTTTAATAAAAAAAAGTTAACACATTCATTTTTAATTTGTAAAACAATGGTAGACAAAAATAGAAAACTGCATATTGTTATTTTGCTTGTACAAAATAAATTATGTTCTTCCTTGCGTCAATTCACTCAGGCTTGACCGTGAGAAACTGGCAGACCATTTTAGCAAAAAATACAAGTTGGAAACCTATTTACTGTGTATACCTGCTCTGCCATTTCCGTGTATGTTTTCTTTTTAACACTATTTTATTAGCATGGTATGTATGTACGACAGAACTCTTCAATTAATAACGACAAATATCTCGGGATTGCTGCAATCGCATGTATGTTTATTGATTATACCATTTCATAACATAAGCTCATAAGGGGTACACAGATCTCTCATTTCACCGGTTATGTTCAAGTTTCTTTATATTCGGGTTATCTATTCTGGCGTTAAGGTAACTTAATAAATAAATACTTTTTTTCCAAAAAATACTACCGATAATAAGAAAACTACAAAGTGAAATAATCTTCTTCACTAATTTGGCACGCAGGTGTTCCACCCAAATGCAAGAACTGCATAAGAGCTAAGCTCGACGACGCTGACCACAACGCCTTTAACCCCGACTGCCCAACACGGCAAAGATGGGATGCAATCGCCAGATCAACCGTGGCGTATTGCTAAAGGCACCCTGGCAAACCCAAAACGGTACAAAATGGTTCAAGCCAACCTCCAGCGGAAATGACTCGCAACTGACGAGCTTCTGTTGGAAGCCGTTAAGCGCGGTGTCGCCGTTGCTCTCCTCCAAGAACCATACGTGGGATGGGCTAAGGCTATGAGGAATCACAGAGGTGTTCGGATCTTCCAGTGCACTAACGGCGGAGATGGGACTGTGAAGGCCGCAATAGCGATCTTCGATCAAGACCTTATAGTCACACAGCACCCAAAACTCACCACGAACAACATCACCGTGGTGGGGATCCGGACCAGTGCCTGGGAGATCACGTTGGTATCCTTCTACTTCGAGCCGGATCAGCCAGTGGGACCATACTTAGACCACCTCAAACACATCGAGGCGGAAGTAGGTTCCAGAATGTGGGTTGTTGGAGGAGATGCAAACGCAAAAAGTACCTGGTGGGGAAGCTTAACCATCGACAATAGGGGCGAGGAAGTGTCTGGAGTTCTCGACGAGCTGAGTCTGAACATACTCAACAGAGGGGAAATTCCGACCTTCGACACCATCAGAGGGGGCAAAAACTCAACGGATATCCTGGACCTGGTGGACGACTGGAGGGTAGACGAGGGCCTCACGAGCTCGAACCATAACGGCATTGTTTTTAACATAACATTAAAAAAGATCCAAAGGCATTAAAATAAATAGAACAACCAGAATCTACAACACAAAAAAAGCTAATTGGCCTGAGTTTCGTGAGAAACTCAGCCAATTAATGCTAGAAAATAAAATTAACAAACTAGAAATAAATAAATTAAATACAGTCCAACAAATTAACTTCATCACCAGTAAGTACACACAGGCAATAACAGATGCATGTACCTCATCAATGCCTATGAAAAAGAACAAAGAAGTGCTTACCTTGCCGTGGTGGTCCGAGAAACTCGAGGGGATGAAGCGGGGAGTCGCCACCAGGAAACGCAGAATTAGGTGTGCTGCACCAGCCCGAAGATCGAAGGTCGTTGAAGACTACCCGAAACATAAAGTTGAGTATGAGACGGAAGCAGCCAAAGACATCGTCGAGAGTTGGAAGAACTTCTGCGCAAAACAAGACAGATAAGGGGTTTGGGAAGGGATATACCGGGTGATAGGGAGGACCAAGGGCAGTGGAGAGGACCAGCCGCTAGTGAGAGATGGGCAGACGCTGGACACGAAGGGCTCAGTTGAATTGTTGGCGAACACTTTTTATCCTGAAGATCTAACGGATAGTGACAGCACATGCCAACGTTGTGAATGATGGAGAACACGATAATTCGTGCGATCCACCATTCACGATGGCTGAACTGATGGCGGCGTGCAGGTCTTTCAACGCCAAAAAAGCCCCAGGTGCGGACGGATTCACTGCCGACATCTGCCGCCAGGCCATCGAAAGTGCCCCGGAGACGGCCCTCGCTCTCATGAACGGTTGCCTAAAATGTCACCACTTTCCTGAAGTCTGGAAGGAGGCGATCGTGGTCGTACTTAAGAAACCTGGAAAAGGAGACTACAACACCCCAAAGGCGTATAGACCGATCGGACTGTTGTCAATACTAGGCAAAATATATGAGAAGATGTTGGTGGCCCGCCTCAAGATCTGATTCCAAGGATGAGTACTCGCCGGTATGGATTCATGCCCCAGAGGAGCACGGAAGACTCCCTCTATGCCCTAATGCAGCACATACGCAACAAGTTAGACCGTAAGAAAAAAATGGTGCTGATATCTTTGGACATAGAGGGAGCCTTCGATAGCGCCTGGTGGCCAGCCATAAGAGTCCGTCTGGCTGAGGAAAAGTGTCCAGTCGGCTTGTGGAGGGTCATTGACAGCTACCTCAGAAACAGAAAGGTCAAAGTCAGATACGCAGGTGAAGAGTACTGCAATGCCACCAATAAGGGCTGCGATTATGGAACCCTGGATTCCATAGGGGGACCGATTTTCTGGAACCTTTTGCTGGACCCGCTTCTTAAAAGCCTGGAGACTGGGGGTGACTATTGTCAGGCCTTTGCGGATGACATGGTGCTCGTCTTCGATGGTGACACATCGCTGGAGGTCGAGGGACGTGCCAATGCTGCTCTCGAACATGTTCGGGCGTGGGGTGTACAAAACTAGCTTAAATTTGCGCCTCAAAAAACCAACGCCATGGTTATAACACGCAAAATAAAATACGACACCCCACGCCTGAGCATGGGCGGGATCGACATTGCCATGTCCAAGGAGATCAAAATCCTGGGTGTCACCATCGACGAAAAGCTGACTTTCAACGCGCACGTCGCAAATGTCTGCAGGAGGGCAGTAGGCATCCACAAACAGTTAACCAGGGCGGCAAAGACCAGTTAGGGACTCCACCCCGAAGTCATACGAATTATATATATGGCCACCGTGGAGCCGGTCGTCCTGTACGCCGCCAGCGTATGGGCCCCGGCCGTTGGAAAGCTGGGAGTAATGAAGCAGTTGGGAGCAGTACAGCGCGGCATTGCGCAAAAACTGTGCAAGGGATACGGGACGATTTCTTTGAACTCTGCGCTGGTGCTGGCTGGGATACTCCCCCTCGACCTCCGTGTCCGCGAGGCGGCATCGTTATACGTGGCCAGGAGGGGGGTTCCTCAGCCGGCACTTGCTGACAGGAAGGTCGAGCAGCAAGTCTCAGCAATGGAGGCCCCACACCCTGCAGAGCGCGCTGAGCTAAGGCTCGTAAGCCTGGTTAACCAAGAGCAACTTGATGCCCAGAACGAACTTGAGGTTCGTATCTTCACGGATGGGAGCAGGATTGGGGGCAAGGTGGGGGCCGCACTCTCCATCTGGAGGGGAGAGGCCAAAACCAAAGCTCTCAAGCTCGCTCTCCCGCACTACTCCACCGTTTACCAGGCTGAGCTTCTGGCGATATGCGTCGCAACCAGGGAGATCCTTAAACACAGTGCGCAGTCATTTGGAATCTTCAGTGACTCAATGGCAGCCCTCCAAACCATACAAAACCATGACCGACACCACCCACTGGCAGTGGAGGTAAGGGCCAATATTAGGTCCATTTCTACCCAAAACAAGGCAATTACCTTGTTTTGGATTAAAGCTCATGCGGGATTGGTTGGGAATGAGAGGGCGGACGAATTAGCCAAAAGAGCCGCTGAGGGTTCCAAACGAAAGCCTGATTACGACTTGTGCCCGGTCTCCTACATCAAGCGATACATTCGCACGGTAATATTGGACGAGTGGAACCGTAGGTACAGCTCCGGAACAACTGCTTCAGTGACCAAATTGTTTTTCCCGGATGCGGTGGCGGCGTACGGGATAATCAGGAAGTGCAAAATCAGCAACATAGTCACGCAAATCATGACGGGGCACGGTGGGTTCTCGGCGTACTTGAACCGTTTCAAGTGCAAACAGAGCCCATCGTGCATCTGTGACCCTGATGTCGACGAAACGGTGCCACATATATTGTTCGGGTGCCCAGTCTTTGACAGAGAAAGACTGGAGGCCGAGCATGTACTGAACACCAAAATTGATGCCGAAAACACGTGGCAAATAATAGCGGGCAAGAAGCGAGAGATCTTCTTGGAGTATTGAATAAAAATCTGTGAAAGGGTTGTGAAAAAAAACAAAAGTGCATAAGTAAAAATGCTTACATGATATTATGTAAAATATTTATGTCAAGCATTGAACATTAGAACAATAAAATCGAAACAAAAAATTGTAACGTAATTATTTAATAAGAAACTATTACTCGACCTCGCCCATAAATTATAATACATTTGTAAAACCATAGAAATAAGTTAGAATAATACACCTAAGAAGGATGAACACTGAAATAAGATGTTTTGTCTCCCTATAAAAAATAAGATAAGATACGGACTAGTTGTAAATATAGCGATAAGAATGTTGTAAAAATAAAAGGAAACCATGTAATGTAGTAGTACTAAGATTTAGAATAAAAGCCTACTTGTTGTCTCTTTCCCTGTTATAATATAATAAAGATAAATTAGAAGAATAGATAGTAGCATAAGGGCGTCCTACCCTTAAGAAAGAAAGAAGAACGAATGCTAGAAAGATAAAGTATGCTGAATGAAAGTACGAGAGGAATAAATGCGAGAACTGGAATGAATGAGTTGCTTAGAATAGACTCCGATTATGTTGGAGGTAGGAGAAAAAAAAAAAAAAAAAAAAAGAAAGCCCTACCTGCCCTACCCAACCACCCTACCCTACCTACCCCCTACCCTACCTACCCTACCCTACCTACCCTACCCTACCTACCCTACCCTACCTACCCTACCCTACCTACCCTACCTTACCCTAATTAATAGTGGTAAAAGTAATAAAGAGATCTGGCCAACCGTAATGACGAACATATGAAAAAAGTTAAAAATAAAAAAATGGATAAAAGGTATCCTATGTCCGCCTCCTGGTTCTAACCTCCCCACCAATTTTCAGCCAAATCGGTTCAGCCGTTCTTGAGATATAAATAGTGTAATTAACACGACTTTCTTTTATATATATAGATTATAATAGCGTACATTATTTTGCCCTATTTTACCTGGGCCTTTTCTAAACGAATTTATTTGATTAAATATTTTTTTTTTACAATAATTATGTAAGAGTGAATGCTACTTTTGATGAACACAAGGCAATATGCACGCCCAATTTGATGTAGGTAAACTATTTTAGTCAATTTCACCGATACCCACGAGCCTTTGTATTCAAAACTGTTTTCTTCCGTTCCGTCACTGTCCTTAGAGGTGGTTACGCATTACATCCGCATCAGTAATGGAAACCGAAAAGCAGTTTTTTCATAACTAAGAGCCTTTACGTTATGCATCAAAACATAGCGGGCCTTTTAAATAAGGTGGATGCCCTCATTGTTTGCTTAGAGAAATTAGCGGAAAAGCACATTGGTGTTGATGCACTGTGTGTTGCAGAGCATTTCATGATGGAAGGTTAGGTTAGGTATATATATAATTTAGCATCATAATCATAATCATTTATTCATTTGCGAATATGGGTACAAAAGAAAAGATCTTATATAAACAATAGTGTCCATTAGTCATATCCTACCATAAGGCATGCAAATTTACAAAACTATACAGGTATCCCTTAAAACTAGAAATTAACAGTAAAAAGTATATTATTAATGTATGGTGATAAATATCGTATGGTACATTATATAAGTTTATCCTGTAAATATTCAGTGACCGAGTAATATGCTTTTCTTAGTAACAGTGTTTTTATATTGTTTTTAAATATATTTATATCACTTATCTCCAAAAATGAATTTGGTAAATGGTTATATATGCGTGGAGCCATACATAATATACTTTTATTTAATAACGTTGTTTTATTGCTTGGTAAACATATATTGTATCTGTATCTTTTGCTATTTAACTTATTAAAGTAGTTTGTATTTTTCCTAACGAACATTATAACCTCTAATATATAAGTACATGGTAACGTAAGAATATTTAATTTCAAGAATGATGGTCTGCAGCTGTCATTTACTTTAATACTAGTTACGGCTCTTATACATTTCTTCTGGGTTTTAAACACCGCTTCTTTATTAGTAGAATTACCCCAAAAAATAACACAATACTTTAGAATAGGAAAAACATAGCCGTTGTAGGCTATAAGGACTGTAGAGGTGTTGACCGTTTGTTTAAGTTCAAACAATGCATAAGAAAATTTGTTCAATTTAGTTCATAATGTATGGATATGTTCTTTAAAATTCAAATTATTATCTATCTGTATACCCAGAAATCTAGCAACGTCAACTTCTTGGATGCTATTATTTTGGTAATTTATATTCATGTTTGCTATTTTACTTACTCTACTTCTGAATGTCATGAAATTTGTTTTGTCGAGATTAATATGTAAATTGTTTGATCTCGGCCAGTTTACAATGCTATCTATACTTGTACTTATACTTTTAGCCTATCCTGTCCCACTGCAGGGCAAAGGTCTCCCCTTCCTCTTTCCAATCCTCTCGGTTTAGGGCAACTGTGGACCAATCATGTCGATAGGCTTCAAGTTCATCCCGCCATCTTCGCCTGGGTCTGCCGCGGTGTCGCCTAACATTTTCTGGGACCCACATTGTGGTTGATTTAGCCCATGAATCGTTTGACATGCGGCAGACGTGTCCGGCCCAGTCCCATTTTCTATCTAAAGTCATATTTATCTCAGGTTCCATGTGTGATTTACTATCTCCTGTGATCAGTACTGTACTATCATCAGCAAATAGGATTGAGTTGTATTTGGTCGCTTTTGGAAGGTCATTGATGTATATTATAAAAAGAGGCGGACCCAATACACTTCATTGTGGAACGCCAAATGTAACCTGTCTACATGAGGATGAATAAGTTATATTTTTTTTTACATATGGACATATCCTTGTTATTTGTGTTATTTGCGTTCTATTACTTAAGTAAGATTTAATCAGGTCATAAATGTTTCCTCTGACACCATAAGCGTATAATTTATTTAAGAGTATATTATGATCCACATAATTGAAAGCATTTGTGAGGTCTATAAACAATGCACACGTTTGTTTACCTCTATCCATGTGGGTTAATATCTTGTGGAGAAAATTATATATTGCTATATCAATTGTTTTATTTTTACGAAAGCCAATCTGTTCTTTGCAAAGTAAATTGTTTCTTTCGAAATAATTATAAATACCATCATGGATCACTTTCTCGAATATCTTCGATATGACTGGTACAAGCGCTTTTGGACGATAGCAGCTCATGTTATTTTTATTATTTTTCTTAAATAAAGGTTTAATTATAGTTAATTTTAACTTTTCTGGGTAGACCCCATTTGCTATACTTAAATTTATTATATGACTAAATATAATTGATAACTTAACGGCTACGTGTTGTATGACTTTTGTTGATATATTGTCATATCCAGTACTATTTGTGTTCTTTAGGGCTCTAATTATTTGGTATATATCTTCTGGTATAGATGGACGAATAAATATGGAAATTTCTTCGAACGGGATTTTGCATCTTGAATGGTTTGGTATGGAAGCTTTAGTTTTATCAATGAAGAAATTATTGAAATAGTTTGCAATTTGTTTAGGCTCAGTTATTATATTACCACCTACAGTAATCTGTTGTATTTGATCCTTTGGAATATTTAGTTTATTTGTAATTATAATCTTCCAAGCAGCTTGCGATTTATTTCGGGCAGTTTTTATGTAATTTTCATTGCGAGACTTTTGCGTTAACTTAATGATCTGATTTAATCGTGTGGATAAATTTAAGAATTTAGTTTTATTATTTTCTGTAGGATTTTTTCTGAAGTCCCATAAAAGTCGTCGCTTACGTTTACAGCAAAATCTAAGACCTTTTTGTATCTATCGAGGGCGAGATCTTGCTGATATTTTTATTTATACAGTAGGGAAGCAGAGATTATAGAATAGGTGGAATAATTCATAAAACTCATCAAATGCTAGGTTTGGATCTGTATTGGCAAAAACGTTAGTGAAATGAAGAGAATTTATGCAATTTTCGAATTTACGAATGTTTTCTTTAGAGTAGTCTCTTTTTTCTATGTTCCATTATTTACAGAGGAAACTAGATTTGACTGGACATGTGAGCAACTGAGCAGTGTGATCCTATACCTTTGCGGAACATCCCTTTATATTTGTACGAGCATCGCCACATGATATAACTTGTTTAGTTTTTTCCTGAAGAAGCAGTCGCTAATTCACCGATTATTTATGTACATTGGGAGGTCCCTTTCTACACAGTAAGACAGTATGTCAGGGAAAGGGCTGTTCTAATCCTAACCCTGGTGTTGAAGCAATAAGCTCGGATGAAATAGCTATTGTGGATAAATGTGTGCAGCCGAGTCTGCATTACCGACTTCGTGTCGAGTGGTTCGCCCATTGAAATATGGTGCACGGGAAACCGCCCTTGTGGCGTCGAAATACGGCTTGTCGCCGTCCGGTAAGGCCTTGTGCCTAATGTGAAAGGTCCTCGTGGCCGAGATGAAGAGTTGTCCGATGTAAAACGGTACTCATTGTAACATTCGCTGACTAGGCTATTACGCCCAACACAACTCACCTACTCTAGGTATTATATATTTTAATGTTTTTCCTAATAAACTGTCAATCATTAACGGACACATAACAGTGATTTTATTTCCTGTACACATCCCGTGTGATTCGTCCATCTACATCCTACATCTCAGTGTGCGGAGCTATTGCCCGTACATTTTTTGGTCCTTCGAGCCGGATCGCCACTACTGGAGCAAACAGTCCTGCAAGTCGCACAGGTACGAAGTGTTTCTACTGTCGATAGCGAATCGGTTTGACTGGTCTTCCACAAGCGAATCGCCCCAGTCAGATTGAGAAGGCGCACAATATCGTACAGAGATTCCTTCGGACGGCGATTGCCACAGGAAACATCAACATTTGGTGGTTCGGGAACAACAACAAACAACAAATTCTACAGTGAAGTCAACAGGTCTAACGTCCGTCAACAATACGCATACATACCCGTATAACAATTATGGACACTAGACAACAAGAACTTCTCAAGCGGCAGGGTATCATCGCAGAGGGCATTCGGAAAATTGGTGTCAACTTCGAAAAAGATGGCCCTGACCGCAAAACCACAACATACATCCGGGGTAGACTGGATACCCTCTAGGCACACTGGAACTAGTTCGAGATGAACCATGACGTGTTACAGGGCGCCACGGACTGGACCGACGTATACTACAGTACAAAGGTGTACGACAGAGTCAAGGCGGAATACTCAAGTATACAACATAAGCTGCAAGCATGGTCTACTAGCACTGCGGAACCCGCTTGTTACCAAGGTTAAGAGAGCAAAAACACTGGAGTCCTTTCAAAATCAGACGAGCTCAAAACTCAACAAGCTACTAACTTCAGAGCCTTCTCCCGGTTCACCAGCAACTTATGCACTGCTGACATTATTGAGAAATGGGATATAGAAGACAAGCTCCGGACCCTCGAATCTCGATGGGGGGTGATTGACGAAGTACACTAGCAGCTTGACAACATTCTCGTCGGTAGCGACGTTAACTACGAGCTTGAGTTTTCGCAGTATGAAGAAACGTACGAGTGCACAAAGCGAGATCTTAACCGCAAGCTCAACCTCGCTGTCCAAAAACGGGACAATGTACCGAGGATCGAAATACCAACATTCTCTGGTAATTACACACAATGGCCGACATTCCTCGATCTACATGTTGCGGCCATTCACAACAACCCGTCCCTCTCGAAGGGGCAGAAGATCCAGCACCTGAAAGGGAAGCTGAAAGGGGAGGCTGAACGCCTTGTGCAACATTTGCCTGTTTCCGAAAGCAACTACGACTCCTGCTGGGAAATCCTCCACCATAGGCACAATAACTTACAGCTTCTCTTCACCAAACAAATGCAAGTTTTGATGAGTCAACATACGATTCAACATCAAAACGCTTACGACTTGAAGCGCCTACACGACACCAGTCTTGAAACCATGCACGTTTTGCGTAACTTGGGCATCGATACGACCTCATGGGACCCGATTTTGGTGCACATTCTGACCGGTAAACTGGACACTCAGACCTACTCTGACTACATGGAGGCGTGAAAAAGTCCAAGAGGGCTTCCCGATTTCAAAGAATTCATCCAGTTCATCGAAGGGAAGTTCACGGCGCTAGAATCAGTGGCGAAGTTCTTCTAGCGACAGTACAACTTAAAGTCAAAGCCGCAGATGGAGCCTACACCGTAGTCCGATGTCTTCTAGACCAAGGTTCCCAACTGAACCTTATAACAGAATCCGCTGTGCAATGACTTGGCCTTCCGCGACGCAACCACAACTCAACCGTGTCGGAAATCGGAACATTTGCCAGCCAGAGCAACGGAACCGTTCAGTTGGACTGTAAGTCCCTTTACGGAGATTACGAGTTTTTAACGCCGGCACTAGTAATGGCCAAACTACTCAACAACCTGCCTAACTACTCCTTCGAAAAACAGGATTGGCCTCATATAGAAAATATTAACCTGGCTGACCCACAATTCAACTTATCAAGGCCGATTGACATTCTACTTGATGCCAGAGTATACGGCGATATAGTGATGAGCAACATAATTCGGGGAAACATAAACGCACCTATAGCACAACAAACAAAAGCAGATCCACAGACACTAGAAGAGGTCATCGGGCATCGTTCTATCAGCAACAAGGTGGATCGCGAAACGTCGCCAATATCAGTTAGCGGCGAACGTAGAACCATCTAATAACTTTCTTTACATACTTTACTTACTTTTGATAATCCATTTTACTTGATATATTTTGTACTTTTATAGTTGGCAGGATGTACGAGCATCGCCACATGATATAACTTGTTTTAGTTTTTACCTGAACAAGCAGTCGCTAATTCACCGATTATTTATGTACATTCGCTGACTAGGCTATTACGCCCGCCACAACTCACCTACTCTAGGTATTATATATTTTAATGTTTTTTCTAATAAACTGTCAATCATTAACGGACACATAACAGTGATTTTATTTCCTGTACACATCCCGTGTGATTCGTCCATCTACATCCCACATCTCAGTGTGCGGAGCTACTGCCCGTACAATATTAAATATAATATTATCAATGCATGTTTTGCTTGATAACCGTGTTGGTTCATTGGTGCATAATTTTAAGTTGTAACTGTGCAGAATTTGCACAAATTTAGCTGCATCGTAAGTTTTCTTAAGCAAATTTATATTAAAGTCGCCACAAATTACAACTTTCTTTTTACCGTAACAAAATCGACCAAGAAGAGAGTCTAGTTTTATAAAAAATATATTTATGTCATTCGTATTTGGCCTTGGAGGTCTGTAGATGCATATGACGTATATTTTATGGTCTAGTAGCTCAATACCAGAGCACTCGATCATATTTTCAAGTGATTACTCACTTGAAAATATGAAATTTATTGGTGCATATTGAAGCGATTTTTCTATTAAGATACAAGACCCGCCGCGCCGGTTCTTCCTACAGAAACAAGAAGGTAGTTTATAGTTACTGATATTTGGTATGCTTTTGTCCGTTTCTATCATATTACACTATGAAGCCACTCGACCAGTTGAAATATTGAGAAGGTGTCTGAAATCAGGCACCGCTTTCTTCATGAAATAATTTTTAATCAAATGAAGTCGTTCGATAATGACTCATGCGAAAAGAAATGTTGTCCGGTTATATTTTATTTTTCTGCACCAAAATTGTATAAAGTCAATTTGTTGTAGTCATTGTACACTTTGTTTCAGTTTTATTGCACTTTAACACAATATCTTCGAATTGTTTATTGTTTTTATTGACACTCAATAGTAGACAGTTTACTTTTTGTTTTTCACTAATTATTCACTTTCTCTTAGAGATAACACTCACACTTCGTAGTTAGACTATTATATATCGTTTTACGTTATTTTACGGATGAATGCAGTACTTTTACCGAAAAGTACATAAAATAATAGCGGAGCGAATTACTTCAGTTTTTGAGGAGTACTTCATTTTGGATGGAGTACATCATTTTTCTGTAGGAAAGAAAGTATACAAGGTGGAGCTTCTATTCTAATTAAAAACGGGCATCAATGGAGAGAGGTACTAAAACGGTAACCGAGTGACAAAATCAGCGAGGCGACCAGTATTATTCTGGTAAATCAATTCTCACTCTGGTTGCTGAACGGCGAACGCGAACTGCTGAGAAGTGCTGAACGGCGTCGGAAAGAGAGATCCCCCACATTCAATCCTTGGTCCTCAATCCGCGGGGCGGAGCCCTTCAACACGGGACCCATAAAACTAAATGAAATCGTATGCAGCCTCGCGCACCTATCCTCGCCGCACGACCCGCATTTCAGCAAAATGCTGTAGGTATACGGATTCCACCAGCGCGTGCGGATGTCGTCATCAGATTCGTCGCGTTCGATGCTTGCGGCGAGTGCGATGCGGGCGGTGCGGAGACGCCATCCATATTCATATAGAAAATATTGTTCAAGGTATACAGAAGTGGAATCGTATCCACTTCTGTATATCTTGAACAATAATTTTCTGCATGAGCGCGTTCGGCGCGTACGGCGCGTTCGGCGCGGATAGCGCGGGGCCTTCAGGAAATGCGATGACTGCGGCGCGTGTGGCTCCTGCGGTGTGGATAGGTGCGCGTTCACCTATATCCGTATAGAAAATATTGTTAAAGATGTACAGAAGTTGATACGATACGAGCGGCGCATTCGGCGCTTTCGCCGAGTACGGCGCGTACGGCGCGTTCGGCGCGTTCGGTGCGGACCGCGCGGGGCCTTGAGAATATGCGAAGACAGCGGCGCGTGCAGATCCCGCGGTGCGGATAGGTGCGCGTTCTTCTTTAAAGGGATTTTGCTTCACTCACGTTCTTACAACTAGTCGGTATAGATACTAACCCATTCGTCTGCAGAACCCGCTTGGTCCCGGATAAGATCAAACCCAAAACATCCGCACCTAAAAGCAAGTCTACGGGTCCGGGTACAAACCACTTCGGGTCGGCAGGAGTTAGGTCCGACGTTAATTCCACTACTGCAGGGCTAATGGTTACCTGCGGGTGTCTGCCCATAATATCATTCAAAATAACGGCCTGGGTCAAGATTCTTGGCCCACAATGAACAGGGGAAACACAAATTTCAACTTCTCCCCGTTGACCACCCGCTTCAATACCTGAATGCCCACATATAGCAGAAGGGTGGGGTCTACGTGGGAGACCCAATCTCTCCACTAAACAAAAGGATGACAGGACAGCCTTGAGCACCCGAATCCAAAACAGCACGAACTAACAAAGATTTACCGTTCGGGCCCCAGATCCTTACAGAGACAGTTGGCAGAAGGACTGTCTCTGGCTGGGCGACTGTAGTGCAGGAGTGGGAGGCGACTACCTATTGTTGATAACCTCCTTGGGGTTGGTAGCCGTCCGGAAGATCGGACGCGGACCAGTTGGAGTGTAGGTAGTGGTCCACGGGAGTGCCAGGGTGTCTCCCGACACGCCCAGTTGCCAGGGTCTGGTAACCACGTACAGTCAGGCCGCAAAAGTCCATAAGAACGCTAAAGATTACATTGCTACGAACCGAGCGAGCACGATACTTCCGTGCGTATGTGTGCGCGTGTATGAGTATCCACATTCCACAGATAACACACACTAAGGAACTGTCGTCGCACTGAGCCTAAAAACATCATTATTATTTTTCTGTGCCATTGAATACGCATCACACAGTCACAGAGGCGACTTGTTCTTACCATTGCATTGATAAAATTCGCGCAAATATGTCATGTGCTGGTAGCCGTATGAACTAAGTGTTGGATTCGCAAATAACGTAGCCCGAGTTCTAATCATGGTCGGTCCGTTGCGGTTATTTTTTACTTTGAAAATTCCCAATCTATATTAATATAGTTGTTTTTTATATTTCTATGAAAAATACTATTGCATTTTTTGCACTAAATAGTTGCAAATTACGAATATGATCTATTAATCACAAGAAGAATCACATTCGTAATTTGCAATTATTTAGTTGTAACATCTTTTCGAAGTTGTAAGGTGGAAATAAAAAGACGTGTTTAATAAAAATGTTTATTTTTTATATTTACAAATTAAACATTTATGAGAATTGTGACGTCGAATTGTTACCTAGACAAAAAAGTTATCTTGTAACCGTTATCTATGTTACGTGTAAGATTGTTTGTTGTATGTATACCCACTTAGACCATTCATAATATGAATAACGTAACAATGAAAGGATATTAAAATTTTAATAAAATAAAATATAATTGTTTATATCCAGTTATTTATTGAAAAGTGTTATATGATTTAGACTTTGTAAACATTTTATTTTTATGTAACGTCACAATGAATGTATTGAGGTCATAGCTTAATTGATCATTTTCTTGACGAAAAGAAGATTGAAACTAAACCTCAATTTTTGTTAAAAGAACTTTAGTTCTCACAAGATAATCGTCAATTGGATGAGAAAAACAAATTGAACTATAATAGTTAGAACAGTGCGGGTAGAAGAATAAAAAACAAAATAGAATCATGATTATTGTCAACAAAATTGATAGCGAGTTCACTGCATTCTTAAGATAAGGCGATGGCACAAGTTAAAAGATATAGCTGTTTTAAACGAAAGTAAACACAATATAATACAGTTTTTGCTAACGAATAATCACGGATATGTTAAGATAAAATGACCTACTCAACATTTAGTTACACCGACTGACTTTACTAAAACTTAATATTTTGTATAACCCCCATTATTTTCGATACAGTCAAGTAGGCGTTTCCGCATGGACCCAACAATATTACCACATATTTCGCTCCCTCTAAAACTTTCTCACACCTCCATGCAATGGGTTTTTAATTGTTCCGTAGACCTCTCAGTCCGCGAGTCCCACCTTTGCAACATCAAACCCCATAGATTTTCTATGGGGTTGAGGTCGGGAGATCGCGCTGGCCATGGAATAACAATTACTTCCGGGTGATTGTGAAACCACTCACGCACAGTACTCGCTCGGTGAATAGGACAATTGTCCTGGACAAACGGAAATTCTGCTAACTCATCAGCTGGGTAAATGTTGCGCACAGTAGGTAGCATAATTGAGTCTAACACTTTCTCATAAGTTGAACTGTTTGCGCGTGGAGGAATGAAAGCCAGTTCTCCTGGTCCTGCTGCACTCATCCATCCCCACATATTAATTGTGATTCGACCTGATTCGGTGTTAGGAATAACGTTGTTATCACACCAGCGAGTGTTATTCTTGCGCCATAAGTGAAGCCTGCCCTTTAACTGGATTTAAATGTTTTTTCATCTGAAAATACCGCAGTATTCCAGTCAAAATCTAAATAATCACGTGCGAAACGTAATCGTTCTTGTTTGTGCCTCTCTGTCAAGTACGGCTTTTTAGCAGGTTTTCTGTGATGCACGCCTTCAGCGTGAAGTGCACGGCGAACAGTATCCATCGAGGTGTCATATAATTCCGCAAAATGTCTCGTTGGTGCAAAACCATTCGTTTCGTATACGTCCACCATTTGTCGTCGCTGCGCCTCGCTAATAAGCCTCGGTCTCCCACTTCTCTTTCGACTAGCAAGGCTACCTTCTTCCTCATATCTTTTTATCCAAAGACTTACAGTATTTTTCTAAAACAAAAAGAAATATATATTAGGCAGCTATACCTACTTGACTTCATTTTCATTATATAAAATGTTAATAATCATAATTATTGAATATAATTTTAAAATAAAACTGCATTTATAAATCCAATAACCAATTAATAAAGTTACAATTCATTAATGGCTATTATACTCACATTCAGTCCGCTTTCTTCAGATATTTGTGTTTTATTAAGACCACTTTTATGCAGCCCAATGATAGTCGCCCTCATTTCAATACTAATATTAGCCTGCATTTTGCGAATATTACAATACTGTTAACCACACGTCACTAACCAACAACAACAACCAAACGACAGTTCATTTCGGTCAAGTTAAAACTCATGTCTACCTCGCAGAAATCTAATTCTTTATTTAGTTTTTTTGTAATCTACCTTTCTAACTCTAAGAAATGTGTGAACAAGTTAAAGAATAATTTAATTTATGTAATGCAAGCAAATCCATAACTTCCAATCGGGTAGGTTCCAGAACTTACAAAAAGTCAACAATTGCGTGGGATTTGAACTTGCGGCACACTGATTTGCGCTTCAATCTGTGTGCTCTATACCACTGGGCCATCTTGACTTATGCTAAGTTGTTGAAATTGTGAATTTCAATCATTTGTTGGTGAAAACTTGAAAATAGAAGGTCGTAAGTCAAACTAAACGTCAAACTAATACGTTGTGAGAATTCTTATCGACTTTTGCAAGTGATAGTACACGTCCAAACTGAGGCGGGCGGCGCTCCAATCGCGGTCGCTCATGTAGCGGTGGTGAGAATCGCCGCGGCACTGCCTCCCTCTTGTGGTGAGGATGCGGACCCCCGCCTATGGTGGAGCGTCCAGCATCATCAGGCCTACCAACACCATTTTGGTTCAGGCACAATACGCCGTGGTGCTTACCTTGACAGAGCGGGCAACATTCTGACCTCTGGCAATCGCGCTGCAGATGATGTCCTAGACAATTGTAGCACCACATGCGGCTGTTGGTGATGCCACGCCGGTCCTTTATGATCCTTTCCAGGAACTTCGGACAGGAGGTGACCATGCGGCCATCTGTGTTGCAATATATAAAGCGCATACTGCGAGCCTGACAATGAGGGATAACCGACGTCTTCTGGACCGGAAAGCTCCGGCATCCAGGCACGTGATCGACACAAAATACCTCGCTGCGCGCGGCATATACACAAATACAACTGCACGGGCGAAGCACAATACCAATCGCGAATGGCGAACATAATTTCCACTAAAGATGGGCTGATTATTCAACAATTATAATAAAATCAATCGAGAACCCGATATAACGTCCAGCCAGGAGTTATGTTTCGGCGGTCGGGGATTTTGTTAAAAAAATATTATTTATTACACAATTACTTTAATTTTAAAAATACAGGATATTTAGCTGGTGGCTGATACAAGACTGAATATAATGCAAAGAAAAATAAGTATCTCTAATTTCCGGTAAAATGCATAGTTGCAATACGACGCATGGTGACGGTGACTGCGAACTCAGCGTTAACGTCTGTTACGATGAGTTAACTCCTCCCTCCATAAGATAGAAGCAACTCTTGCTTCTGGCGGCGTCCGCGCTGCCCTTGGTGTCCTCCGGGATGTTCTTTGTTTTCCATTGATACAGCTTCCAGGATGCTGCTGCGACCAATAAGATATAAAGGATGATTGTGCTCCAGCTAGGTGTGGCTGCTACGATTGTCCAATTATCTTCTTCTGGCACGGAGATGTCGCCTGCTCTATTGATAAGTTCATGGATACTGTCTAGTGAGATGTCTTCTAATTGGAGTTCGTATTGTATTGATTGTTCTGAGACTTGATGTTGCTCCGGTAATGGTATGACCTCGTTGATGACGACCGTGTCGGTGTGAGACCGCAGTGTCTTATTCATGATGTACATCTGGCAATCTTCGGTTAGTGTAACGAGATGAATGCCGGACAGCTTCTTGTAGTCTGTCTTGGTGTTGCATAGTGTTTTTATGACTTCTCCTTCTCTGAGGACAAGTAGCCAGTTATTGTCTCCGATCTTCTGAACTTTTCCTCTTCTTAAGTTCATCTTAGCGTGAGCGCAATTTGCTGGGCGGTGCTGGATGAGTGATAGTATGCAGTCATCTGTGTCTTCAATTCTTCTGGTGTCGAGGAGCATGCAGAGCTGGGTGTTGTCGGTCAGTGGCTGACAATCTTCTTTCAGGTAAGCGTACTCATCGTTACCAAGTGCCAGGTATTTTGATTTTGGAATTATAGTAAGGTTACTTTTATTTGGAATGGAATAGAGATGGATAAGGTTGTAGGTTTTTGAGGTAATTGAGGGGATTTCAATAATGAAATTAACAGAGTGTTCTGTGCTGTAAGCTTTAACTTTAATTGACTTCTCTATCCTGTATATGTTACTAATGCTAATACTAGCTACTGGTTTAAACATAAACATAGTTTCTAAGTTTCTTAACTCTTCTATTAAATTCTGAGGACTTATAATACTAGGGTGCATGGTACCTATCTGAGCAAAAGTCATAGCATCTTCTAATAACATTATCTATCCAGAATTATCGGTAAAATAATATCTATCTGTACGTAAATATCTAGGAAATGTAAATGGTAAAACAGATCGTTAGAATGATTAGTAATATTTTGTAATAAACTAGCCAAATTTTTCTGATTATTATTTATTTTTGTTAACTGTTTATTGAACTCATCAATTGTATTATGTGCTAAGGATTTCCTTTGTGAATCTTGAACGTTTCTAACTCTGTTTTTAATGTTTAAAATTTCATCTTCATGGTCGAGATTACCAGAGATAGACTTAACGACAGTACCTCATCCATCAAGAGACCGCGTCGCTTTCTAACTTGCGGCGTTAAAAACTTAATCTTCTTACCAATAATATTAAGGCTACATTCTATTTGATTCCTATACGTTTTATGTAACTCTCCAGATGCTGTACTCTCAGCATTTTTCGTGCTTGCATATAAGGACATCAGTTGGAAGGATGTAAAGTGCAGATTGCTAATGTTGTAAACGCAAGCAAGGCTAAAGTAGTTGTCTTGTTTAAGGAGTTGACCGTGTTTAAGGAGGAGGATACCATTGTCGTTACCTACTTGGGTAATGGTTACGGTTGCTGTTGTGTTGAGCACGACGGCTCCTGCGATGAAGGTCCAAGTCAACAAGATGAGGCCTCCGTAGTAGTTTGAAGTGAACCCTAATGGACTTTTGGATGGTTACCTATTATTTCGGCCACGTTTTTTGGGTGAAGGTGTATGATCTTGTAAGGTCCTTTGAAGACTGGCTTCGTTTTGTGACTGCGTGCTGACTTTGCTACCTGTTTATATACAGTTTCACCTACCTTGAATTTCATTTCTTCTGCTTCATGGTTACGTTTAGCAATCACCTGCTCCTTGTTTTTAGACATATGTGCAGCGATGCACTCTTGAACTGCCTCTGCATTATAGGGTAGTATAACTCTAATGGGTTTCTGGACGCTGTGTGTCCGAATAATAACTCATAAGGTGTTTAATCTGTAGCCGAATGGATAGCGTTGTTGTACGCTATTATAGAGTACTTCATTATTAGCTGTATAGGGTCATCTTTGTTAGTCATTCTTTGAATCCTAATTATTTCGGCTAGAGTAGAGTGTAAACGTTCAAAAGAGGAATTTGAATTAGGGTTATAGGGGGTCGTGAAGTGTAAATGGATATTATGTAGTGCGCAAATTTCTTTAATAACATCGTTGTCGAATTTAGTGTCTGAATCTGTGGTTATTTTATTCGGTAAACCTAATACTGACAAAACGTTTAGCAATGCTTCAGCTATATGGACACTACTGCATGCTGTTAGTTGGACTGCCTGGGCGTATTTAGAGAAATTATCAATGACTGTAAGGAACGTTACGCCTCCGGTTGAGTATAGGTCCATAAATATATGTATGTTCCATTGGTTTTCGAGGGATATCGGTTATAGCTAAAGGTGGTTTAAGAGGGTTGCGTTCGTATTTAGATTTCAAACAGGTGTCGCATTGATTTACGAATCTTTGAATGGTTAGAAGCATATTTGGCCAATAGTAGTTTCTGTGCAATTGTTTGTACGTCTCCTGAATACCTCAATGAACGGTCTTACCTTCGTGATATTTCCTAATCAATTCTTGCTGTTCAGGTTTGTTTTCTACTAGAGTTACGCGTGTTGTGCATTTAAGTAACTTAGGACCTCTGTCGTTAAATATTGTTGTGTAAACTCTAGAAAAAGCATGGTATAATTCTTCATTATGGAAGTAACAATGAAATCTAATTATCTCTGACTCTGTATGGTTTACTGGAATAAAGACATCTTTTATAACTACTTTTGAGTTATTGGATCTGTTATCTACTCTATACATAGAACCGGGCGTTGACCTAATGTGGAATTGTTTTGCTGCCTATCAATAGCGTCTGCTATGATGGGTATACCTTTATTTTCATTGTCAGGCTGTGTATGTCTTGTTGATACTAGTTCAGGTTCAGCTGACACTACACTCATACTGTCTGTACCTATATGAGAATCTGGAATGCTTGGGGTTTGTAACTGTATATTTTCACTGGGTGCTACTGTATCTGTTTGATTTTCGGCTTCCCTACGCGCGTTTTCGAATATTCTATTAATTATCTCATCGTCTTCGTTATCATCTAAGTTAACAGCTAGAGAGTCAATACTACCGAGGAAAATTTTAATACGTGATAGAGCGTCTGCGTTAGTGTTTTAGCGGCCCTTTTTGTATACAACCTTATAATCGTATTCCGAGAGTTTTAAACGCCATCTAGTTAATTTAGAATTCGGATCTTTTAAAGACATTAGCCAGGTGAGAGGCCTGTGGTCAATGTATATGGTAAACTTTCTACCGTAAAGATAGGGCCTGAAGTATTTTATTGTCCATACTATGGTGAGTAGCTCCTTTTCTATTGTAGAGTAACGCGATTCGGTATCTGATAGTGTCCGGGATGCGAATGCTACCGGTTTGTCGGCTCCTACTATTCCTTGGGATAATACCGCACCTAATGCTACGTCTGAAGAATCGGTGGTGAGGATGAAGGGCTCATCAAAATTAGGGTACTGTAGTATTGGGGCGTTAGTTAAAATTTGTTTGCACTTATTGAAAGCTTCTAAGAAATCCGGGGAGTGTATGACTTTACTATTTTTCTTAAGGCAAAGGGTCATTAGTTTAGTAAGCTTGGCGAAATCTTTTACGAATTTTCTGTAATATCCGACTAAACCTAGGAACGCTTTTATTTCCTTCTGGGTCTTTGGTAAGGGGAAGTTAAGTACGGCTTTTATCTTGTCTTTGTTTGGTTTTAAACCTTCATCTGTTAGTTCGTGTCCCAAGAAGTTAACCTGTTTTTGTAGGAACTGTGATTTATCTAACTGGATCCTTAGATTATGTGTTTTGAATCGATCGAATACTTGTTTTAATTTTTCTATGTGTTGTTGCAATGACGTAGATATTATTATTACGTCATCTAAGTATGTGTATACATTATCTATGCCTCTTAATATATGATGTACTTGGAGCATTTTTGAGTCCAAAGGGAATTCTAAGGAACTCATAGTGTCCTCGTTCAGTGGTGAATGCGGTTTTTTCAATATCGTTAGGGTGCATTTCTACTTGGTGAAAACCACTAGCAAGGTCTAGGGTTGTGAAGTATTGCGCTCTTCCTGATCTACCTAATATGTCGTGTATATTTGGTAAGGGGTATTTATCTTCAATGTTACGGTCATTGAGTCGTCTGTAATCAATTACGAGTCTCCATTTGACGTTGCTTAAGGAATCGGGCTTTTTGGGTACGATATGCACGGGACAAGACCAAGGAGATATGCTCTATCGCACGATACCTTGCTGAAGGAGCTTATCCACTTGTTTACGAATTTCTTCTCGTTGTTTAGGAGCCTGTCTGTAACTACGTACGAAAACTGGTGTATTATCGCTTAATCTGAGCTCGTGTTTAACAACGTGTGTAAAAGTGAGTGGTATATCTTCTGCGTAGAACAAGTCCCTATACTGATAACATAACCGGGTTATTTCACGCTTTTCTTCTCGTTCATGTGATCTGTACGGATTTTCTGAAGGTTTTCGTTTAATGTACGGTCAGTGTTATTTTCTACCTGTATGGTATTAATGTCATGACTATAATTTTATTGGCATTGGAAAATATCTCTAATTCAATTGACGGGTTAAGCAGAATATACTTCTTTTGATCGCTATGATTAATTAACGATGTTTTAAAAGAACCTTGTATGACATTAACTATAGCTGCTGGGGACATTAAATCGTCTGACCAGATTAAATCGTCGTGAAGGTATTGACCATCTAAGTAGTTGGTTTTTACTTTGTTTATCTTTTCGCATCTAGGTTCGATACTTATCTTTTGGGGTAGGGAACTAAAGTGTATTGGTATTTCCGCCGTAGATGTACGTAACACATTGTTATTTAAATCAATATTAATCTTTAATTTTTGCAGATGGTCCATTCCGATAAGTCCTTTATATTTAGGGTCGAAATCGAATATTAGGAACTTATGTGTTACATCGCTATTAAACGCGGGAGGTAAGGGAAGGTACACTACCTTGTCATGAACTGATGAACTGTGTGCCGTATTAATTTGAAAGGGTTCTGTTTCTACACAGTACTCAAATATGGTGCCTGCAACTACGTTAGTTGCTATAGTTGAATGACTGGCCTCTGTATCTAATAGAAACTTACCGTCGAACTCTGGTAGTATTATGTACGGTAAATATTTCTTGGTCCGGAAATTTATTGAAACTAAGTCTGGTTGTCTCAGTTGGTGTCCAAGGTAAAATCCTGGTCACAACTTACCTCTTGTTCGTCCGTTACATTCGGCTCAAGCGCTATGCCGTTACCGTCTGTGATAGTGTTATAGAGCTCCATGTCACTGGATCCTGGTTGATCTTGAGTAGCCATCTGAATTGGAATGTAAAACAACTGCTGTGCGAATTGTGGGTTTTCTGGCTTACCTGCCGTACGCATTGTGACGTCCGATGATACTGGCGTGGGAACCGGTGGTTTTGGAATGTTAGGTTGATTCCTAAAGTTCAAGGGCATCGCCCCATTCGGAGACGCTCCATGGCCTCACGGAGAGACCGGATCTGCGGCCCGGTAGCTCGTGCGTTGGACAAGTATATCTCAGCAACAGTGCTGTCGTCTGCATACCCAAAGGTGCCGGGTTTTAGCAGATCGTTAATGTGCAACAAGAATAATGTTGCTGAGAGTACCGACACCTGAGGGACCCCGGTATTAATAACCAATTGGTCCGATTAGCAGCCATCTGTAACCACTCGAATGGACCAATTTCTCAGGAAGTCTGCAATCCAATCACATAGACCACCAGGCAGAACGAATGAAGGAAGCTTACTAATAAGGCTTTCATGCCAGACCCTATCAAAAGCCTTCGAGATTTCGAGGGAGACGGCAAGCACTTCCCCGTGGTTCTCAATGGTCTCACTCCATATGTGTATGACATACGCTAGAAGATCCCCAGTGGACCGATTTCGGTAGAAGCCGTATTGGCGGTCACTAAGGATCTCGTTAGTTTCTAGGTATGCCAGGAGCTTCGTGTTAAGTACACGCTCCATACTCTTACATAGAATGGACGTTACAGAGATGGGTCTGTAGTTGGCCGAGCCAGCTCGACTGCCCTTCTTGGGCACGGGCTGTACGTTAGCTTATTGCTTCCATGCATTCGGCACTTTTCCAGTCTCATATGAAAGGCGGAATAGGCGTGTCAAGATCGGAGACAGTTGAGACACACAGGTTCTAAGAACCACTGCCGGTATTCCGTCAGGGCCGCTAGCCTTGTTCACCTCGAGGTATGGGAAGAGCCACTCTTGATGGTGGGCATTAAAGTCCCCCAGTAATACTAATTTGGCGGCAGGGTATCGCTGCTGTACCGCATCAGCCGTCTCACTGAGGTACTCTGTGAGCCTGGATGTATCCTGATCTCCGCTGTGCGAACGGTAGACACAGGCGTAGATAATTGTATCTAGACCTGTGTCCACCAGAGCCCACAGCGTTGTGAATCTGAAGTCCTCAAGGTTACGGAGACGCCGATAGCAAGTGTCGTCACAGGCGTACATACACACACCCGCGCGCGGTTTAAGCAATACAGATTGTACCCATTGTTGACGCTGTTCGGGGGTCCTATAATTTTGTTGAGGTGAAAAGTTTTGTGAGGGAATAATAAAGCCAGGTGCGAACGGGCTTACTGTATTACGGATGGGATTATAATTGCCTGGTTGTTTAGATAACTGCTTTCGCTTTGCTTGTGACGTTGAAAAATTATTAATGTAAGTAGCTCTATTATATGAAAGCCTAGCTTCTTCTTGCCTAGCCGCTATGATAGCTGCTTCAAAGGTGTCCGGTTTGGCGATTCGAACGCCCAACGAGACGTGGAAGTCTAACTGTTTATATACTGTTCAATAACCATCTTTTCGTAATACGATTTATTACCATGTTCTCCTACGGAATACAGAGTATCCAACAGCTCGCGGAGACGTTTGCCGAAGCTTTCAGCATCTTCTGACTTAGACTTACGCACTCGCGTTAACTCCTGCATTACTTGTATTTCGTTTCGTGGTTCGCCAAGGCGCCTAATTAACGCGTTCTTAATTGTTAACCATGACTTTAAGTGTCCTTCGTACGCTATTGCGTCTATGGCTAGACCACTGAGCCTACTCTTAATTAAGCAGACGAATGCTGGGTGCGAACGATCTGCTTCGGAAGTTAACAGTAATAAGTTTTTTACTTCCCTAATATAATAATTAAGTAATTTAGGATTGCCATCGTATCTTGGCATTAAATCTGCGATTAGTTTGTAAGGTTTATCGTTGGCATCATAATCTCTGAGCGACATTGTTTGTCTGTAGCTTGCCTACCTGGTGACGCTCGACGCGAAACAATAGAGTTGTCAAATTAATCACTTGGAATTTACGCGTGGGATAGTTAACGATACTTATTATAATTTTGTGGTTGCCAAGTGCGATTTTAGCTTAGAGACAGACACACATAGATTATCAAAACATACACAAATTAAAATAAGGCAGGAAATAGAGCAAGGACACTTGATAAAACAAGAGCACTTACCAAAATAGCCACTGCATCTCCTGTCGAGTCGAGTCTCCTCCAACGCAGCTTCCTCCAATTCTCCGGAGAATTATCCCGATGACCGTAGAGTGACTGCGAACTCAGCGTAAACGTCTGTTACGATGAGTTAACTCAGGTCAATCACAATTTTTTTCAGTCTAGTGTCAACTGTCAACTCAACCAAAACTGTCAAATCACGATGACAGCTAGTTGACACAGTGTTGCAAATAACAAAAAAAAAAGGAACGACCAGCCGTTTGGTTCCGAACAATTCTTTTTTTGTTGGAAAGAAGATATCCCAATACCATGATAAGGAAACCAGGATCTGATGATCGCATCCTAGAGAAATTGAGAGATGTCCTCAAATACATACATATAGCGATTTTGGTATTTTTACCAACAATGCAATCATTTACACTCAGAAAGTCTGGAACTCCTTAATGCTAAGTATGTCACGGGTACAAGATATATCGAATAGCTAGCGACTATGATGGAGCAAATACTTATAAATAAATGGTACTGATAAAAATGCTAACATCGAACTGATCTGATGATGAAGCCGGAAGGTAGGCACTGCAACTCCGAAATAAAACAATGGATCCTAATCGTGTTTGGGCTTATTGGAATCATCATAAGGTTTACTTTGGCTATAAATGATTTTCATGGTATTTGGAGGTACCTACCAAAACTAAAAAGAGGTAAATAAAAAAACTTTTGGCAGTTTGATTTTTTTATAAAAAAGTTTTTATTTGTTGTGTCCATATTTGTTCCCACGAGTATTATAGGGATTTACGTCCACCTGGGCAGAGCCTTTTACCCAGATAAGCCTTCATGCTGCAGAGTGCGGCAGGTGCTCTACAGGTTAAGCGCTAACGACTGCAGTCCCTCCTCCAGCCATTCATCCTCTCGCCGCGCCTCAAGCTTAGGATAAGGTGTTATTTTTTTATCTGAGAGGTGTCCTTCCTCTGGGCTAGGCGGTTAAGCCAAGCCCCCGACGGTGGCATTAAACATGCCTCTGTTCGCTGTTCGGCCAAACCGACTCGGCGAAGCCACCGAAAGTTGTCTCTTCGAAGGAAACCCCTCGAGGAAAGATACGCCTGCCACATGGTCGCATCCTTTGTCAATCGACGACTGTCGGTATTCAGTGATATTATCAGAACCAATACAACCAATCAACCAAACTGTATTCAAAGTGAACATATTCAACATAAAAAGTGATCGCATTAGTGTCTCAAACAAAGGTGTACCCATAGATTTAGAATTTTTTTGCTACGCAAAAAGATACACGAAGGGTGCGAGCGAGAAAACCTAATCAAGTACTAAACGCCCAAGAGAAAAAGAGAGAGTGAATGAAGTACCAATATGTCATTTTTTTCGCGAGAAGGGGTCCATAGCGTCCCTTCTGTTTTACACAGCGGTGAATTTCTTGCATTTAAATAATAATCTTTAGATTTAAATTGATAATATTAATTATGCAACTATGTTGGCTTATTCTGTGAGTGAATGTGACGAAATAACCCCAATAAATACATGTTTCATAGGTAAATACAATTTTGTCCTTGGATTGTTTCGAAGCATATTTTGACAAATTTCTGCTAGTAATTGGCTCAGAAAAATATTCTAACAATAGTATATTGATTTCCATTGTTTTATAAAAGTATATTTCGTATATTTAAACAGAATTTGCTAAAATATAATGTAAAAGAGAAAATTGTTTGTTTACGCTAGGGCTTGACAAAGCGGTGACGTCAGGAGTATCGATAAAAACTTAATCTTTTTTTAGTGACATCATGGCATGAATACAAACTTATTTAGTCAAGTTTTGTTTAAATAGATTTAAGTAAGGATTGAGAAGATGTGTTCATCTAAACTGTACTTTAAGTTGCATGTTTATTATATTAGCCTTTGTTTTTCAAAATGTTTCGGAGAGTTTTGATGTTTTATTACTTTGAGTAGGTTTAGGAATGTCATATTGTTTGCATTTATTAGTTTTACAGTGTCTTGAATACATGAGTGCTCTGCTCACCAGCAAATTGTTCTGTTGTGTAAATAATCATTTGTAATGTTTATGTACCTACAGATGCCCAAATAATTCGGTATTAAGAGAAAAATGGATTCGAATTTTAAACAGAGATGGATGGTCTCTACAATATGTAGTAAACATTTCATATTGAAATACCTACTGCATACTAAGAAAACATCGACGAATCCTAATGAAAGAATCTATACCAAATTTATTTGTGCCTGTAAGAATTACACTTCCTATCGTACGGTTAGTTACGCTGGCTAACCTAGATAGTATTCTGTATAAGCAAGCATGTATTTTGCCCAGTTTTTATAAGAGTTCAATATAAACAACAACGGCAACAACCCTTTAATCTTGTTTCTTATTGTGTTCACCAACTATCGATATTGATACTGAACATGGACTTTTTAACAACACTTTTTTAACTAACACATGGACAATTTCCCTCACACATAGATTTTATTTTTTTGGTTTCGCTTTTCATCTGACTCTGTTTATCTTGTACATACTATATCTATGGGTGTACCTACGTCAAGTGGAAAAAATTCCTGACACATTAGTCATACCAACCGCTTTCCAAAATTCAAATTTGTCGGCCTGTAACATAAGATACTTAATTTCAACGCAATATTCTAATTACATCGTGGCTGAGGTAAATAATCAACTACATTGTGGCACACGTTCGCTTCACATACCAAGTTCGAATCCGGGTCACACAATTGTTGACTTTTTGCGCGATTCAATTTCATACGAAACAACTTTGTACATCAGTTACTAAAAGTGCTAACAGAGGGCGCCTCAGTCACATAGCTACGACTCAAAACCACGCATAAACATGGATACAGAATCAGACAATATCACACTTCGTAAGCAGAACACTGGCTCTTTGACTAACTTATCTGTCTTGACAAATGACGATGAAAAGGTAATATTTGACACTACAATGATGAGCATACCGGACAGCCTGCATGATTATAACGACGACGACGACACTGTTAACGACCTGAACGAACAAATAAATACACTGAAGATGCAACTTTTGAGTGCTCATCAGGAAATAAAAGACCTTAACAGCGAAAACTTCCGACTAAAATTAGATTTACAAAAGGCTCTAAAGACTGTCAAGACATGTAAAAAGATCTGCTTAACGCCTGGCAGAAAAAGTAACACACCTTCAACATCGAGCAAACAAAAAAGCAAGCATAACAAGATTCGACCAACTGTTTCAAATAGTGACTCCCAAACTACAATTAATTATTGCAAGGACATAAAAGTCGACACTCTCAACAAAGAAACGCAAACTTCCGAGATGACTAATGACACATTGACGCAAAAACAAAATCTAACATCAATTACACATCTGGGAAATGTTGCCTTAAAAAAATCAGTAGGCGTATCTCGACCAAAACCTAAAAATAGACTCGCTATAATGAGTAATAGGTGTACTAAAGGAGCACTGCCGTTAATTGAAGAGGTTTTCTCCGTTGATTTTGATTATTGTCATTATTTGCTGAATAACGCTACCACAGAAGAGTTGCTACGAACCGTCGAAGATAACTTAAAGGGCTTCACAATGCAAGATTATTGCCTGATCTTCATTGGAGAAAACGATATAAAAAGCAACGAGTATCTAGATATCCTTGAAAACTTAAAAAACTCTCTGAAAAACAATACACACACAAATGTTGTTATATGCGCTCCGACTTATATAAGAGGTGCACTAATATATAATTATAAAGTTGAGTTATTTAACAACCTCCTCTGTTTGGACATAAAACACAATAAATACGCATACTTTTTGACAGTAATTACTCCCTGACTCTTGACATGTTTACTTACAATACAGGGAAAATTAATAAAGACGGATGGAGAGACATCTTTGACCAGATCAGATCCAACATAGTAAGTGACTACGATCAAGGTTATACTAAAGTTAACGACGATATCCACCTCCTTGAAGAAGACCACACTGATACTACCAATAATATGGACTTTTTTCGTACACAATAGTATTCGAATCCTTCATCAAAATATCGCCGGATTTCTGAACAAGACAGACTTACTTACAATTCACCTACAGGAACTAACGGAAAGTGGAAGAAACATAGATGTTATATGTGTAAGCGAGCACTTTATTCTGCATGGTCAAGAACACTTATTAAAAATACCAAATTACAAACTTGCTGCATATTATGGAAGACGTGAGAAAAAACGTGGAGGCGCGTGCATTCTTGTAAACAAGTCTCTTCAATACACAGAACTTGGAGATGCAACAAAATATTCAATAACAGGTGTAATCGAATGTTGTGCTATTGAACTGGTCGAACAAAAATTGATAATTGTATGTGTATATAGACCACCTAAGTCGAGCAATTTAAATATTTTTTATGATAATTTAGAAATAATTTTAAAAACACTATGTACCAACCCCAAGAAAAATGTTGTTTGCGGGGACTTTAATATAGACAGATTGAAAAGAAATAATATCAGTTTAGATTTTGAATACTTTCTGTTAGGATTTAACCTCAGACTGTAACTTTATCAACCAACTCGGCTATCCAGTAACAGCTGCCTGGATAATTTCGCTCATAATTCTAAGAATAAATGTAAATGTGAAGTAATAGAATTTGCCTTATCTGATCACGCTGCACAAATATTTGAGATAAAAGTTAATAAAACCTATAGACTGAACTCATGGCATGTAAAGAAACGAGACCTATCATTGGAAAACTTGTTAAAATTCAATAGCTATGTACAATGCCTTTCATTTGCTGAAATATACGAGACGGAAAATGCTAATGAAGCATATAACATATTTATGCAGCACTTTAGTTTGTTATATAAACTATGTTTTCCTTTCAAGTTGGTTAAGATAAAACCTTATAAAAAAAACAAGTGGATCTCTAGGGGAATACGATTATGTAGTAGGAAGCAGCGTCACCTTCTATGGGAGCACAGACTTAGACCATCAAATGAAAACAAAAATAAATTTAAAAATTACTCCCAGCAATTTAAGAAAATTGTAAAATTAACTCAAAAGGCTCAAAATAATTATTTGATGGCAAGTTATCAACAATAAAATATTTAATTATGAACCCATTTCTAAGGTAAAAATCAATAATACAATTATTAATAATCCCAAAGAAATTGCAGACGCATTCAATAACTACTACATTGACCAGATTGAAAATTCACCTAAAGCATCACTCGCAACAAGTGGTTTACACGAAAATCCTAACACAATGTTTATGAGTCCAGTTGTACCTCAGGACGTACTCAGGGCAATCAAATCATTGAAGAATAAAAATAGTGTAGGATATGATGAAATAGCAAAGAAAGTTGTAAAATTTGTGTCAAATAACATAACCGTACATATTAGCCACATTATTAACTTAGCCATCAGCGCCGGAGTATTTCCTGACGGCTTAAAAACAGTCATAGTCAAACCGCTTCACAAAAAGAATTGCAAGGAGGATGTAGCCAACTATAGACCGGTTGCTTTAATTCCTATATTTTCCAAGGTGATAGAAAAGATTATATATGAATCAATCAATAACTTTCTGACAAAATACAACATATTATGTAATGAACAAGCAGGCTTTAGAAAAAATAAAAATATTAATACAGCAATTTATGATTTTGTACACGAAGTGTATAAGTGTGTAATAAATGTTGATAATAAAACACCTATTTGTGCCATATTCACAGACATGACTAAAGCTTTTGACTGTGTCAATCATGAGATTTTATTAAACAAGCTTAATATCTACGGTCTAAGGGGAAATGTGCTGAATCTCTTAAAATCCTACCTCAGCAACCGCACCCAACATACAGAGATTTCCAGAATTTGTCTTAAATCTAAATGTGAACAAAAATATAAATCTGAAGGTAAAATTGTTAAATTCGGTGTAACGCAGGGTAGTGTATTGGGCCTCCCGCTATTTTTGCTATATATAAATGATCTGCCCCGTCAAATACCAAATCCAATGGTACTATTTGCCGATGACAGCACAGCACTGATAAAATGTACAAATGTTAATAATTATGAACAGGATATTAATATTAACCTTAGAAAGATTAATGATTGGCTTGAAAAAAACAACCTGGTAATAAACATACCTAAGACTAATGTGATGCATTTTCACCAACGTAAAATTCCACCGACCGTCAATGTACAGTACAATGGACAAGTTGTTAATCAAACCAAGGTCGCGAAATTTTTAGGAATTTATATCGACGATCAATTAACATGGAAACCGCAAGCAGAAGAGGTGTGCAAAAAGTTAAGCACTGCAGCATATGTTCTTTATAACCTGTCGAAAAAAGTTGAAAGAAAGACTGCTTTAGTAGCATACGATGGTTTAGTTGCATCGGTCTTGAGGTTTGGAATAATTTTTTGGGGTAATTGCAGCCTAAGAGAAAACATATTTAGAGCCCAGAAACGTTGTGTCAGAGCTATGTGTAGTATCAAACCTAGAGATAGCTGTGAACCTTTGTTTAAATCTTTGAAAATTCTAACTTTTCCGTCGTTGTATATTTTAGAAATGGCAATTTTTGTAAAATTAAATAAAGCACTATTTGCTAAGTTCTCGGATGCCAAAAAAGGTCATGTGAGAAGCCAATACAAAAAACTTTTAATTACCGGTAGTTATAAAACAGCACTGCTGAGGAAGAGTGCACTGCATGGGTCCAATCATATTTAACAAATTACCAGACAGTTTAAAAAATAACACTCTCCAACAATTTAAAAATAAACTTAAGTCGTTCTTGATACAGAAGTGTTATTATTCAATAAGTGATTTTTTTAATGACCCTATGTGTGACATTTCAACAGAACTATAGTTTTGACATCTAATTTTCTATTTCATTATTTTACCCTTTTATTTTTTTGATACAGTTATTCTGTTACTCGTAATGTGATTATCTTATTTGTTTTATTTTTCTATTATGATCCTGTGTATGACATTCCAGCAATTTAATATTATTGACATTATTTGAAATCTACTTTTTGTGCTTAATAATTTTTATTGACACTGACATTATTTGTTAAATTTTTGCATGCCAAAACTCAGGCAGAATGTACCCGGCTCACTATATTTTATAACAACATTATTGTATATTACCTACATTCGATGCGAATAAATGATTTGATTTGATTTGATTTGATTTTCAACTACCGACCCCTGCGTGTGCCGAGGGTCAGACCTTAAAAGGTCTTGGTCATGTAAGACTATAAAAAAAAAATGAAAAAACATTTGAATAAATTAATCTGGGTTAAACGTACTATTTGATTAGATAGCTATTGAAAAGAAAAGAAGATGAATTTATAACTATAAAGGGCCGAGTTAGTTCTTTGTTCAAGATAAGCAATGTTTAGTAGATCTATAAGTAATGGTTAAAGTAGACTGAATAAGGCCGCGTTGTCATAGGCTAAAGAAAATGTATACGCGACCTATTTTTATATTAGTGTTATATAAGGGTCACTATATAACGTAAACAAGATGGTCGATACTTTGTTATGAAAACATATTTTGAATAATTAATTAAAACGATTCAAATACAATGAAATAGGGGAGGGCGTTAAAAACTTCACAACAACACATTATATAAATTGTCATAAAACTAAAGTTCCCTGAAAGATAACACAACTATCATTATATCACACTCATTTAATTAATGCATAATAAATCGATATTTTGTAACCACGGAAGTAAACATTTACTTATCTTTTTTTATATAATCACAATATTTAAAACATGAAACCAAACGGTTGTCGATGAGTCGTATTTTTTGGCACTAGTACAACGTATCAGACTTTTGAAAACGTCATTGTAACTGCTATGTGACATACGCGGTCACTTAAGGGACTCATCATAACCAGTATTGGACCGTAAAGTCGGTCTTTGTGCTTTTATTTAACTTGTATACAACGTTCAACGGTCATTGGCTGACTTTTACGTAACTACTAAACGATAATATTGTCGTGTAATTTGAGCCTAATTCACGTTATTTATACGTTTATGCGACCAATCTTAAAAACTAGACTCAAAATTTAAAACGTTATATTGACTATTATAAAACATTGATTTGTTTGTTGGGGTGATACTTGGGCACATATAATGTAATTTTCCAACGAGAATGATGTAACCAAATACATATAATTAAATTGTATTGATGGAAAAGAGTGCCTGTGGAGTTTTTTTGCAATAATGACGCTTGTGAATGTGCAACTAGCTTCATTTTTGTTTGTCAATTCAAAAGTACTTTTAAACATTGAGATAATATGTACTACGTACTAGAGAAGGTATCCTAAGCAAAGGACATGCTCCATTTTGACAAGAGCTTAAACTAAAGTTCGCTGCAGCGCTGAAACAATAATTAGTCGTCAGCAATACAGTATAAACACGCAGCGCTAGAGCACTTCTAAGGTATAATTTTCTCGCGATCAAAAAGACGGAAGCGCCGTGATTTTCATGGCGCTTACGCGTTTCGTTCAACATTCTGCAACAACATGTCACTCAAATAGACTAAACTGCTGACTGACTACATAAGTAGTACCTTCATAGTTTTATACCTAACAAGCTTCATTAGAATTCACATATTTTTTCAAAATTTATTATTAGTTGAAATAACCTTAGGAAAGTAATAGAAACTTTCTTTTTCTTTATTTAGGTACTAGCTATCCCCCGCGACTTCGCTCCCGTCAACTGGCTACCAACCTACCCTTTTTTTTTGTTCCGGGGTGGGCAATCCTCATTGGATGTCCTCCGCCCTGGGGAGCGGAGGGATCTGTCAGACTCCTACTGACTAAAAAGCTCCCCGAAACCTCCCTCTCCCTCTCCGCAGCCTCCTGCGAGAAGACTGTTTCGCAGAAGGATATCACTGCGTCCCAGTAGTCCTCGCTGCCGACCATATAATCGACTACGGCCGGCAGCGACAGGTCACTCCTACTTCAGAGATGAGGGCACGGCGCGGCTCCTCCCAAGCAGCACACTCTGGCAGCGTATGCCGCGCCGTGTCCTCCCGACAGTCGACGCAGTGGTGACACCGGGCGTCCGGCTCCCTGTTTATGCGACACAGGTACTTCCCGAAGCAACTATGAGCGAGAGCACCTGCGTCACCCGAAACGACAGGGAGCCGTGCCTCCTCCCGAGCCAGCGCTCGAGCACTGGCCGTGAAAGCTGCGTGAAAAATTGTCCCGCCATTCCGCCACCAGGACCTCGCGAAGCTGAGACCGACCCTACCTATCTACCCCAATTTGTTAAACTATTTATTTGAATAACCACAATTAGTTCCTTTTTGAATATATATAAAATTATTATGTTGCGCTTTAAAATAAACGTCAGCTTATTCTACCTACACTTGTTACACAAATTGTCATATCTTAATTTTTAGTCTTTATGACAAATGAGGCAACATGGCGTCCACCAAATATTTTATTCAAATTCAATTTTAAAATAATTATCTAGTTACTAATCGATGAAAAGTTATTCCTTTGCATTTCGCCGTATTAGTTGAATTATAAGTGCAATATTTTAAAACACACGATGGCATATTTAATGCGTCTGAACGTTTTTTCGTTTAAAAACAAACAATGACATAGGCGCTCAAGATCTAGCAAGCAACTGAGTGACGTGCGGTACGCACACCGCATATGAACGGAACACAGCAGTGATGTGTGGCGACTTCTCTAGTGCGTAGTACATTAATACCTCAATGCTTTTAAATGGTTTAGTTGAAATAAATTATTTTCATTTTGAGTTTTAATTGAAATGTGAAAATACGACCAACAACAATGAACGAACTATTGCTTAATTATTTCAGGCCCAGTATGGTATCCATTCATCGGAAGTAGCGTTATATTACAAAAGATGTCAAAAAAATATGGATCAGAATGGAGAGCATTTTTAGAACTATCCAAACAATATTCCACAAATGTAATTGGCATGAAAATAAGCACAGAACTGTTAGTAGTCGTGTTTGGCGAGAAGAATGTTCGCCAAGTATTTTATGACAAAGAATTTGATGCCCGACCAGATAACTTATTTGCAAGATTAAGATGTCTTGGCAATAAAAATACGGGTAAGACAGATATAACAAAATATCAATTAGCATTTCAAATGAATTCATAAAGAGATTTGTACGGCGAACCGCACATCAGCATTTTATTGTGAAAAGTCAAATCATCAGTTTTACGCGCTAACGCCAAACGACCCAAATTACATAAAACGTAGTACGTGTTCAGATAGCAACTAGTGCCGTCGCGCGTGCTCCCCCGCTCTATTAACAAACATTTGTAACATTTTGAACAATACAAAGTTTCTGTGAGCATTTCAGTCTATCATTTGTAACATCCCAAACAGCAATCTCTACAAGATTTAAATTATTTTTTTTAATGTTCTAGGTATAACTTTTGCCAATGGTGAAATATGGAAGATTCATAGACAGTTTGCAGTGAAAAGCTTAAAACATGTCGGCTACGGAAAACCTATGATGGAAACGGAAATACAAAATGAATTGTCTCGATTACTGAACTGTTTAGAAGAAAATAAAAACAAGCCAATAAATTTAGTAAATTTACTGAGTGAATCGGTGATTAATGTTCTATGGAAGCACGTCGCTGGTAAGTGTACATAAAATAATAGCAAAAGTGATTATTGGGGTAAGTAATTCAATTCCAATATTCATAGCCCGATTACCGGGGTAGAGCAGCCGAATTATTCAAATATATGAAGCAGTGTATTAGTAATTTCTCTGCTATGGATTGTGATAGGAAGTGTGTAAAGCAATAAAGGTATTGTCGATGCTTGAATATTACATTTTAACTAGCTTCTGCCAGTGGATTCGCCCACTTGAAAAGTGTTTTTAACCGACTGCCCAAAAAGCAAGAGTTTCTCAATTCGGATGTTTATATATATACTTTTTTTATATTTGTTCGGACATAACTCCATTATTTGTAAAAGGGTTTGCAAAATTCTTTTTTTGTTCGAAAGAAGTTTATTCCGAAATGGTCTCATTTAAATTTGGTAAAGATCTGATAAAGAACTTCGGATATATACAACAGAACTCTTCAATAAATGACGGCAAATCTCTCGAGATTGCTGCAATCGCATGTCTGTTTATTTTTTACACCAATTCATAACATACCATCACGGCAGTATGCTCTAAACGGGTACGCAGATGTGTACAGTTCACCTTGGTACATTCACATTCCTCCGGTTATGTTCAAGTTACATGTTATTCGGGTAATCTATTCTGGCACCACTGTGGGCATCATAGGTACCTTACTATAAAATTTGTCCATTATATACGACTTAAAAGTGAAAAATAAAGAACTTTTGTAACCGACTTCCTAAAAAGTGTAACATTTGTACAGTTTGCAATTTTGACACCTGAACTTTTAGATTTATACTCTTGTTTGATAAAAAGAATTCACGTATTTATTGATTTTTAGAAATTTCACTCCTATGGAGGTAAAAAGGGAGTCGAAAGTTTGTGTGAAATTTCTACGCTTTTAAATGTGAGACGTGAAATTAAAGATTTACGCTTTTGGTTGATAAAAAGAATATTCATGGATTAAATGAATATTATTGGTGTTTGGAAATTCTACTCCTAAGGAGGTGTAAAGGTGGAAATTTATTGGGCTTATATATTTGAAACTTGGCATAATTATTAACCTAAGTAAATAGTAAAGGTTTTCATTATTAGTTTTTCAAAACCACTCCTATAAATGATTTAGGAGGAGTTAAAGATTTTTGTAGAATTTTACTGGACAGGGTTTTTTTTTATAATGTAGGGGAGCACTAAGAGGGATTTTTGGAAATTCAACCTTAAAGGGGTGAAACTAAAATGTCATCTTAAGGATAAAATACGGATCACGCGAACGAAGTCGCGGGCGAAGAGCTAGTCCGTTATAAACGTAAACGCAAGATTGATGTCCAGTAAAGCAACAAAATGGAACGAACAAAGTACAAGAAACAAGCAAATCTCGAGAAAATATATCAACCAAAACAATTAAAATAAACAATACGTACATCCTACTAATATTATAAATGCGAAAGTTTGTGAGGATGGATGTATGTATGTTACTCTTTCACGCAAAAACTACCAAACGGATTTGGATGAAACTTTACAGTAATATAGGTTATACATCAGAATAACACATAGGCTACAATTTATAATGATGTTTTGTAATTTGGTCATAATATAACGATAAATATCAAGTAATTCGGCAAAAATTCTGCCCTCTGAGAGCTATCTTCGAGTGCGCTGCCTAAACCGTTGGGGATACACCAATATAATGTACCATAGGATTGTTTGTCTTAAATAGTTCTACATAAAAGTCCGCGACAGCATATATCCACCTTTTATGTGGAAGCCACTATGACCAAAATAATGAACTTTAAATACAATTAAATTGGATACTTTTTTTAATGCACATTTTAGAAGATTTATCAATTTTTTATCAAAATCGACACATTTATCGCTTTAAGTATTTAATGTAGATAAACTTTGTCTTCTACACTAAGTAATTTGAACGCATAGTTTAAAAGTTATCACAATAAGATTGATTTGAATGGAGCTCGAGCGACGCGAATAAATACGCGCGGCGGGTAAAGCGGTGGAGCGGTGCGAGGGGCGATGTGATAATATGATACAGGCGAAAGTTTGTGAGTGTGTTGTGTGTGGGGGTGTATGTTTGTCACTTCTTGACGCTCAAACGGCTGGACGGATCTTGATGAAATTTGGCACAGAGATAGATTATAGTCTAGAATAGCACATAAGATAGTTTTTATCCCGGGAATATGTTCTCTTGGGATAATTTTCGACATTAAGGCGGGCAAAGCCGTTGGCAAAAGCTAGTACCTTATTTATTTATATATTTACATATCTCTTGCTCTGTAAGTACACCCTTACACCCCTGAATGCCGGGGTGTATGACTATCATTACAGCATAGGTTTTGGAATTTGAAAAAAGAACAGTCATACTCATACTGCACGAAGAATATTTTTAAAAAGTTAATATTTTTTTTCTCGGTATCGATTAATTACTCGAATCGGAATCTAGACAATTTATTTTATAAAGATTTTATTTTAAATATGGAACTATTTGTTTCCACATCGTATGTTAGATGGAATCGATTTAAAAATCAAACTGGCCAGCAAGATTTGACGCGCTTGCGTGCGTGAAAAAAAAAAGGCAGTCTACTAGTAGGCGCGAAAGCATCGCGAAAATAATTAATTTTCTTGTTTGAGTTCTTTTTCAAAAGTTTTAAACATGTCTAGTGACGAAGACATAGATCTAACGCCCGATTTTATTAAAGAAAGGGCAAAAACAGTTGTCGAAAATATATTACCGCCGAACTCGAAAGAAAGATATGTAAAGGCATACGACGAATTTATGAAATGGCGGTCAGAAAAAAAAGTGAAATCTCTTTCTGAAAGTGTTTTTATATCATATTTTGATGAATTATCTAAGAGGCTACAACCTTCTAGTTTATGGTGCTTTTATTCCATGCTAAAATCTACAATGATGACAAAACATGACGTGAATTTGAAAGATTTTTCTAAACTTACTGCTTTCTTGAAAAGGCAGTCTGACGGCTTTAAAAGCAAGAAATCGAAGGTATTTACTGCAGAAGAAGTACAGAAATTCTTAAATGAAGCTCCGGATGAAATTTATTTAGCAATAAAGGTACCTACGTATTTACTTGCCCTTTTTAATAAGTTACCAAAATATTTCACAAAAATACTATGCGAATTTGGTGCCTTTAATACAACTTATGTCTTTTTTACAGGTTGTTCTAATTTTCGGGATATCGGGAGCCTGCAGAACCGTGGAATTGACAAACTTGACAATAGAAAATGTAGAAAAACATAACAAATTACTACTCATAAAACTGCCTAACACGAAAACTAAAATTGACCGGTCATTTGTTGTGCATGAAGAATTTATGTTGAAAAATATCAAGCTCTTCGGCCTGAAAACGTGGATACAAATCGTTTTTTTCTTAATTACAGTAAAGGAAAATGCCACAGACAAGTAATAGGAAAAAACAAATTTACAGGCATGCCAAAGCAAATAGCCACATATTTAAAACTGAGTAACGTAGAGTTATACACCGGGCATTGCTTTCGCAGAACATCAGCGACTCTATTGGCTGATTCGGGAGCCAACCTCACTCTGTTAAAAAGGCACGGCGGCTGGAAGTCCAGCAAAGTGGCCGAAGGTTATATCGAAGATTCGATGGCAAACAAAAGCAAAATTACTTCTAAAATAACAGAAAATATAAACTTAAAATCACCACGTCAAAGCACATCATCTGAGCCATTTTTTAATGAAGAAAATAGTACCAGTCAACTGCCGCCATTTACGATGCAAGAACCTCAAGTCACTCAAACTCAAGTCTTATCATCACAAACTCATATTCAAACTATAAATATTCCTAAAAAGAACGTGACCATATCTCTTACAAATTGTAATAATTTTACTATTAATTTTAATTAAATACACATTGTTTTCTTCTTTATAAATGTTCATTGAAACCTGCTGTCTTGTTGTTTACTTACCTCACAATCGATATGTAAAGCAGAGTATTGATCTCGGGCGTAAGCATCAATTGCATACTCGGGTTAATTAGCGCCTTCGCTTCGCTCAGGCGCCAAAAACCTCGTATGCAATTGATGTCATACAGCCCTTGGTTAATAATCTACTATTAACACTTTGTAGAATATAACTCACTATATTTACTGTGTTAATTTCTTAATCTAAGTTTTATTTCTATCTATTACATTTCTTACTATTTTTAAATAAAAATCTAAAAGTTGACTTCGTGTGTCTTTATTTATCATAATTATGTTTATGTTATTTTCGTTAATTTTTACGTCTAGTTTTTGTTCCAGGTTGAATCTGGCTAGCCGAGTGCCCAGTGTATGGACACTGGGCACTCGGCTATAAGTAAGGCCATATGTAAGCGGCATGATTTTGATCCTTTCATAACAGGTGTGTCCTCGGCCAGAAAGTGCCTGAGCCTTAGCTTTTTTAAATAGGATTTTGTATGTTTTTAATTGAGATTTTTTATTGAACATGAAATGTTGATTTAATTTAAGCTCTTTCTATTTCTTTTTTGGTAGCTGTGTTGTGTTGTTCACACTCTTTCTTTGCAATCTATTTTTAGAAGTGATGACTTTTAATGGGCTGTCAGCTTCACTTGCTATTTTTTTTATTCTGTTTGTTTTAGCTGTAAGTGGTCCATAATTGTTAAATAAATAAATAAGGTGCAATATCGATTCTTCTGCGACCGGGTCGCAGGTACATGAAGGTAAGTGTTTTTTTTTAAACGGTTAAGATCTTGGGAGAAGCCCCCGTGCCCTGTGAAGAGTTGCGTGTGTAGGTATGATAGTTGTATCTGCCTACTTGTTCTATAGGCTTCTATGGCTGAGGGAAACAATATTTTAGTGACACTGACTTTGCATTCCCTTTGATATCTTACCCCCCACTCTTCAATCGAAGCACTTCTTATGGTTTGCTTGACAAATGAGATAGGACATTTATCGTAGTCTGATTTCTTTTTCAAAGTCAGTGCCGCTGTTTTCGGTAGTTCGTCTGCCCTTTCAATTCCCTGTATCCCAACGTGGGCCCTGACCCAATACAGAGGTACATTCTTGCCTAAAAATTTCAGCTTCTTAATATTCCTTTTGGTTTCCAATGCGAGCGGATTGCAGGTGTCATCGTTCCTCAATAGCTCCAGAGTTGATCTGGAGTCACTAAATACGTTGAACTCTTCTGCCATGCTATGCGCGATCAACTCCGTAGCCTGATTTACTGCATAGAGCTCCGCTTGGAAGACGGTACAGTACCCCGAGCTTAAATTTCTTGCTTTTGGTTTCGACTGCCCCATTCCACCAGGTTAGGGCAGCCCCAACCTTGCCCTCTATTTTGCTCCCGTCCGTAAAGATTTGTACTGTACCCTCCCTCATGCGCTGTTGTACCTCCGCTTCGCTCTCCAAGCATTCCTCAGCTAGGTGAGGCCTCGCCAGGAAACTCATTTTTGCTTCGACTGTTCGATCTCTGAGGAATGACTAAGGCTTCCCTCTCTTCGCCTCATAGAGGGATGCTACTTCCTTGACTCTTAGGTCAAGAGGCAGCAATCCTGTCAAGATCAGAGCCGAATTCAGTGACACTGTCCTGTATGACTTGCTGATATTCTGGGCAAAGCCCCTTAGAACAGCGTTGAGTTGATAAGCTCGAGGGGTACTGTACCTCCATATACTCCTGTATACTCCAGATCAACTCTGGAGCTATTGAGGAACGGTGACACCTGCAACCCGCTCGCATTGGAAACAAAAAGGAATATTAAGAAGCTGAAATTTTTAGGCAAGAATGTACGTCTGTATTGGGTCAGGGCCCACGTTGGGATACAGGGAATTGAAAGGGCAGACGAACTACCGAAAACAGCGGCACTGACTTTGAAAAAGAAATCAGACTACAATAAATGTCCTATCTCATTTGTCAAGCAAACCATAAGAAGTGCTTCGATTGAAGAGTGGGGGGTAAGATATCAAAGGGAATGCAAAGCCAGTGTCACTAAAATATTGTTTTCCTCAGCCATAGAAGCCTATAGAACAAGTAGGCAGATACAACTATCATACCTACACACGCAACTCTTCACAGGGCACGGGGGCTTCTCCCAAGATCTTAACCGTTTAAAAAAAAAACACTGACCTTCATGTACCTGCGACCCGGTCGCAGAAGAATCGATATTGCACCTTATAGCCGAGTGCCTAGTGTCCATACACTGGGCACTGGGCTAGCCAGATTCAACCTGGAACAAAAACTAGACGTAAAAATTGACGAAAATAACATAAACATGATTATGATAAATAAAGACACACGGAGTCAACTTTTAGATTTTTATTTAAAAATAGTAAGAAATGTAATAGATAGAAATAAAACTTAGATTAAGGAATTAACACAGTAAATATAGTGAGTTATATTCTACAAAGTGTTAAATATATAAATATATAAGGTACTGGCTTCTGCCAACGGCTTTGCCCGCGTTAATGTCGAAAATTATCCCAAGAGAACATATTCCCGGGATAAAAACTATCTTATGTGCTATTCTAGACTATAATCTATCTCTGTGCCAAATTTCATCTAGATCCGTACAGCCGTTTGAGCGTCAAGAAGTGACAAACATACACACACCCCCACACACAACACACTCACAAACTTTCGCCTGTATCATATTATCACATCGCCCCTCGCACCGCTCCACCGCTTTACCCGCCGCACGTATTTATGTTCATCAAGCTCCATTCAAATCAATCCTATCGTGATAACTTTTAAACTACGCGTTCAAATTACTTAGTGTAGAAGACAAAGTTTATCTACATTATATATTTTAAGCGATAAATGTGTCGATTTTGAAAAAAAAAATATAATTATTCTAAAAAGTGCATTGTAAAAAAGTATCCAATTTAATTGTATTTAAAGTTGGTGGCTTCCACATAAAAGTTAGATATATGCTGTCGCGGACTTTTAATTAGAACTATTTAAGACAATCCTACGGTACATTATATTGGTGTATCTCCAAGGGTTTAGGCAGCGCACGCGAAGATAGCTCTCAGAGGGCAAAATTTTTGCCGACTTACTTGATATTTATCGTTATATTATGACCAAATTACAAAAAATCATTATAAATTGTAGCCTATGTGTTATTCTGATGTATAACCTATATTACTGTAAAGTTTCATCCAAATCCGTTTAGTAGTTTTTGCGTGAAAGAGTAACAAACATACATCCATCCTCACAAACTTTCGCATTTATAATATTAGTAGGAAGTAGGATTAAGGCTTGTAATAGCTGTGTAAGAAAAAAAAAGATCAATTCTTTATTGTACACCAAAACAATACATTTACAGAAAGTGAAATCAATATTCATGTATAAAGGCTCAATGGAGTTTTCTTCCAGCAAACCTTTGAGTGATAAAGATCATAATAATTGAGGGCAGTAATCCAGTGTACAATTTTGCAGTAAGATACTAATTAATTGTATCTATAATAATAATACATACATAAAAGAACTACGTTCAGAAATACAAATATACATATATACGTATATATCTACTAATATTAATTATTGCGTTGAAAGAAAATGCTCCTTAATTTTCCTCTTAAAGACATCGAGAGAAGGGCTATCGCGTAGGGAGTGTGGTAGAGAGTTCCAGAGATGCACTGCAGCAATAGAGTAGGAGCTATCATAGCGGCTGGAAGAGTGAGTGTGTAGATTTTAAAATTACCAAAGAAAACAAAAAAAAAACAAGTACGAAAGTTATATATATACACAAATACTACTAATACTTATATATATGTAAAAAATAAATGTACGAACCAGCTAATACTGTTGAGCAGATAAAGATAAAATCTCCAGTAATATTGTTAAGTAGATTAATAAAAATAGTATTTTATACCATTCCCCCTCTAAAAAGCTTATTTTATTCACTGAAAACAGTGAATAAAAAGCACTTTTAATCACTGTTTTGGTGTTTGAATTTAGAACACACCAATATATATTTGACCTCTATCTCACTGCAATACAACCTACTTGCGCCTAAAATACTCGATACAAACTTCTTGTGCAAAGAATATTCGAATTTCAAACTCCTTCGTCGATTTAATTTTGAGTTTGTTTATATTTAGGATTTTGATAATGATTTTGATTTTGGTCTAGGATGTTTAGTGAATACTTATTTGGATTGTAATTCTAATATTAATTGCATTGGTGTTTAATCTATACATATAAATAAAATTGGAGTGTCTCTTTGTAATATTGAAATAACCGTTTGTTACTACATGTATGTATATGAATGTATACGGTACATCACCAAAATTTTTTTTTTTACAATTTTTGTCTGTCTGTCTATTTGTTCCGGCTAATCTCTGAAATGGCTGCACCGATTTCGACGGGACTTTTATTGGCAAGTAGCTGATGTAATAAGGAGTAACTTAGGCTACGTTTATTTCAGAAAAATCATTTATTTTAGAAATTTGTTAGGCAGAACGAAGTTCGCCGGGTCAGCTAGTTAATTATAATTATGTAACGTAACGGAGGTGGTCACTGGCCCCTGAAACTCAGGTGCTGTTACCTAGCTCAGCTTTAATTAACAAAAAATGTGAAGCCCTGAAGTTTTCTCATTTTTTGTAAATTTTGAAGGTAATAAACCATTTATTTATTTATTATTATTCCTTGTGCTTTTGGCTTAAATCCTTCTTTTTCTCGTAGTCATGGTATAAAATATAGTATGCAACTCTTGAATAAAACGGATTTGTATCGAGGGCCATGAATCACTCGCGTCCCTCAGGATTCTAACACTTGAATCACTCGCTATGCTCGTGATTCAATCATCATGAATCACTTCCTGCGGTCGTGATTCAGTTGTTAGAATCCTTCACTTGTTCGTGATTCATCAATGGCCCTCGCTTTAAAACCGTCCTTTATTCACTAGTTGCATAATATACTATTATATAGTCTGTAACCTCAGTAGTCCCATCCTGCGTCTACTATTCTATTGATGATAAGGAAAAATAAATACTGTTATAAAATTGTTACAGAAAAATAAGCCTCCGACCGCAATATCGGGGATAACTGTGTATAAGAGCGATTACCTACCCTACCTTCCCTACCTTCCCTACCTTACCTACCCTACTCTACCTATCCTACCCTACCTACCCTTCCCTACTTATCCTACCCTACCTTCCTACCTTACATACCTACCTACCTTACCTACCCTACCCTACCTTCCCTACCCTACCTACCCTACCCTACCTACCCTACCCTACCTACCCTACTTACCCTACCTACCCTACCATACCTACCCTACCATTGCAGAAGCTTGCAAGCCATGGCTCTCTCCATCCCCTGGCGGTTCACGCACGTGCCAATTTGGCTGAAGCCCTGGGCCAGAGCAAAGCTGTGTCTTTATTCTGGATCAAGGCCCACTCGGGCCTGCCGGGGAATGAGCGAGCGGACGAGTTGGCAAAGAAGGCAGCGTTGTCGTTACGGAGGAAGCCGGACTACGACCGATGTCCGGTGTCATTTATCAAGCGACAGATCCGTTTGGAATCGCTAAATGAATGAAACCAAAGATGTGTGTCGGGCGAGACAGCCTCTGTGACGAAAATGTTTCTGCCGGATGCCATGGCAGCTTTCCGTATTATAAAACAGGTGCGGCCTACAGGCGTTCTCACGCAGGTTTTGACGGGGCACGGCGGGTTCTCTGAATACTTGAATCGCTTCAAGTGTAAGGAGAGCCCATCATGCGTCTGCGATCCAGGTGTAGCAGAGACTGTCCAGCACATACTTGTAGATTGCCCGTTATTTATCAGGGAACGCTACCAACTCGAATGTGAGCTGGACAGGAGACTGACGAAGGAGAGCCTGCATGGGCTCATGAGTAAGCAACACAGGGAAAAGTTCCTGGTGTACTGTGTTAATGTGGCTTCCATCGTCATTGCACGAAACCGAAGTTGAAGCGGCACTATGCTTCACTAGTATTATAAGAATATTTGTAGGAAGCATAGAATAGCACGCACAAAACTGCAATGTCGAACGGTGCACTGGGGTAGTAGCTAGTAACAACAGATTGTCTGTATGATGAAAAGCACTTTTGTGCTTCTCATCCCTAAGTTTAAGGCATTATTTATATTGTGATTTTTCCCTGTGATACGAGTAAACAGCACTTCTGTACCTTATCTGTGATCTGCAGCACCTTTTGCACATTTTCCTGTGATCAACAGCGTTTTGTTTTTAAATCTTGTATACTTAGCACTTTGTCTTTTAACCTTACACTTAATAAATAAAGTTGCCTTTTTAAGTATTTAAACGAAGTGGGAGTCGCACGCACTGTATATAAGACGACGTATGCAAGAAGAACCATGGTATGAAAGAATGAAAGTACGAGAAGCATGAAAGAGGAATGGAATGAAAGAATTTGCACAGATTAGGAGCTAACATCGTTAGCGGGATTAGTATTTAGTTTATAAAAAAAGGAAATACCCTACCCTATCTACCCTACCCTACCTACCCTACCCTACCTACCCTACCCTACCAACCCTACCCTACCTACCCTACCCTACCTACCCTACCCTACCTACTCTTTCCTACCTACCCTACCCTACCTACCCTACCCTACCTACCCAACCCTACCCAACCCTACCTACCCTACCTACCCTACCCTACCTACCCTACCCTACCTACCCTACCCTACCTACCCTGCCCTACCTACCCTGCCCTACCTACCCTACCCTACCTACCCTACCCTACCTGCTCAAAGACGTGCTGCAGTACAACAGTGACGAGGAGATTCTTGGTGCACTGAAGAAACAGAACAGGGATCTGTTTAAAGGACTCAGCGAAGCCGAAAGACTTGAGATAGCCTATAGGAAGCGCACCAGGAATCCGCACCAAAGCCATGTCATAGTGCGGGTGTCCCCCACAATTTGGCGGCGAGTAACGGAGGCTGGGTCTGTACACATCGACATACAGAGAATTCGAGTGGCCGACAAGTCTCCGTTAGTCCAGTGCTCGCTTTGTCTGGGATACGGACACGGCAGACGTTTCTGCCAGGAAACCCAGGCAAGGTGTAGTCATTGTGGGGGCGCCCACATGAAAGCAGACTGCCCAGACTGGCTTGAGGGAGCGGGCCCGGCATGCTGCAACTGCACGCGGGCAAAACTTGAAAAAGTGGAACACAACGCCTTCAGCCAAGAGTGCCCCATAAGAAGGAAATGGGATGCAATGGCCCGAAGCACAACGGCGTATTGCTAAGGTGGTCACCGGTGGAATATCTGTCTCAAACACAAGGCCATACATAGTAGCCCAAGCAAACTTGCAAAGAAAGGCACTGGCAACGAATGAATTAATGCTTGAGGCGAACAAAAGGAATATGGCCTTTGCACTGCTCCAGGAGCCGTACATCGGAGGCATAGGTAGAATGAAGGATTACCACGGCGCTAGAATTTACCGGTGCAATAGAACGGAAGACGGTGCCGTCAAGGCAGCAGTCGCTGTCTGCGACGGCGACATAGACGATATCCAGTGCCCGGACTTTACCACACCTAACATCACAGTGGTGAAGATGAGGACCAATGCCTGGGAGATCGTGGTAGTCTCGTTCTACTTCGAACCTAAGCCAGAACCGATAGGGCCATATTTGGAGCAGCTAAAAAGGATTGCTAGGAACTTCGGCCGGCGGATCATCATGGGAGGTGACGTCAACGCGCAAAACTCTTGGTGCCAAACTTGTCCAGAAGGTTAATTCCTTGCCAATACGGAGCCATGTCGCAATAAACGACGAGTTTCCATTCTTCACGTTCCAATTGCATATTTGCGAGTTTATCAAAAAAATATGTTTTTATTTTCTGCAACTTTGGAAATTTTGTGTTCGCACGTTCCTGAGCAAATAAACATCAGAAGTACGAGTGTTGTAATTATGAAGTTGCACAATTTTGATGAGGTTGGCTTGGAATATTTATTGTTTGTTGCTTGACCTTCTTTGTTTTCCTTTTCTGTATCGTGGCTTTGATTATTGTCGTTGATCGGCAAGACGGATAATTTCGTAATTGGTCTCTTGAGTGAACCATTTTTCGTCCGTAGGGTCACTACTCTGACGTATCCGTCTTTCCCTAGATGAAGTTCAATAACTCTGCCCATGGGCCATTTTCCCGGGGGAAGATTAATGTCGTGAATGATGACGATGTCATTGATCTTCAAATTCTCATGAGGTTTGCGCCACTTACTGCGAGCTGATAGTTGGCACAGGTACTCAGCTCGCCATCTCTTCCACAGATCATCAAATATTTTTTGTGTGAGCTGCCATCTTGTTCGCAAGTCTCTCTCTGTCTCGATGATAGTTAGTGTCGGACCACTTGCCAAAAAGTGAGACGGAGTGAGACAGTCTAAATCCTCGGGATCTTCGCTGAGTGCGCACAATGGTCGGCTATTCAAACATGCTTCTATTTGAGCGAGTAACGTCGGATATTCTTCAAACGTCAACTTCTGATCTCCTATGACCCGCTTGAGATGGTACTTCAAACTCTTGAAGGCGGCTTCCCAGAGGCCTCCGGCACTAGGCCAGGAAGGGGCATTAAAATGCCAGTTAATCTCCATACTGGTAATAGCCTCGAAAAAACTGTCATCCAAAGTGTTTTTGATATTCACGAACTCTTCGTTGAGTATTCTACTCACTCCAACAAAGTTCGTGCCATTGTCACTATACATGCCATTGACATGGCCTGGGGTGCCTCTCCGAGCTGCCATCCTCCGCAAAGCTGCTAAGAACGATGATGAGGTCAGGTCCGATACTAGCTCGATGTGTACAGCCTTGGTGGCCATACAAACGAACACGGCGATGTACCCTTTTGTGGTTTTGATACCTCGGCCCTTGCTTGCTTTGACGTCGACAAACCCAGTAAAATCAACCCCTGTATGATAAAATGGTCGTGTTGGATTGCTGCGTGGAAAAGGAAGGTTGCCCATGAGTTGTTCGTGTTTGATTGGGTCGTGTTTTCGGCACTTGACGCAGTTTCGTAAGCGCTTCTTGACAGCTCGGTTTCCTCTCAGAATCCAATATTGTTGACGCAGCCATGCTTGAGTAACTCTCGCTCCCCCATGGAGTGTCATCTGATGTCCTTGTTCGATCAATAAGTCACTGGGATGGGTGTTGTTGGGAATGATGAGAGGATGCTTCATGTTCTGACTCATCTTCGCGTTGTTCAATCTGCCACCGACTCTCAGTAGGCCGTCTTGATCCAAAAACGGGTCCAGCTTTAGCAATTTGCTCTTCGCATCTATTTGCTTCTGATCTCGGAGACTAAATACCTCTTCCTTAAATACCGTCAGCTGTACTTGTTTGATAAATAGATGTTTAGCGATTTTTATTTCGCTGACAGTCAGATATTTCGGTTTGTGTTGATTGCGAGATATGGCGCGGAAAGTCCAAGCAAGAACGCGCGCTGCTCGGTCGAAGTTGCTGAATCTGCTCAATAATTTTAAAATAATATCTCCATTTTGTTGAACTACATTACTTTTTATTGACTTCCTGATTTCTACATATGTAATGTAAGTTGGTATGTCTTGATTGTGGTTTACTTTGAATGTTGATAGCCAGGTTGATCCGTGCCACCAAAGAGGATGATGATGCAGTTGATTCGCTGATAATCCTCTGCTCGCGCAATCAGCTGGATTTTCGGCCGATTTCACATATCGCCAGCTTTTTGCTGGTATTATGTCCGTTATTTGTGCTACTCTGTCAGCCACGAATGGTTTCCAGCGATTCGGTTCACCATTGAGCCAACCTAGTACTGCTGTCGAATCGGACCAACCGTATATTCGTAGGTTATGGGTTGATAAACAGTTCTGGACAACTTTCATCAGTTTTGACAACAAGTGCCCAGCGCAAAGCTCCAATCTAGGCAGAGATACTGATTTGTTGACAGGCACGAGCTTTGATTTCCCTGCTACTATGACCACAGGGGATTGACACTCCGCCTTTTCCTGATTGATAATTCTGCCATAAATTACGCATGCATATGCCTTTTCTGATGAGTCACAAAACCCATGCAACTCTATGTTTGCATTTTTTGTAGTTTGAAGCCATCTTGGCTATCCATGTTCGATTTGTGGTAACTCCTTTTTTATTTTAAGCCATTCTTCATTGATGTTTGTAGGTACTGCGTCATCCCATTGAAGATTCAACGACCAAACTTTTTGGAACAAAAGTTTCAGTTTGGTGGATACTGGAGACAGCCAGCCGAGCGGATCAAATATCTTTGAAATGTCAGATAATAATGATCTTTAGGTGGATGGTGTCAATGATGATGTGTCTATCTTTATCTGGAACTTGAATTGATCGTCCCGGGGGTGCCAGCGCAGTCCCAAAGTTTTGGTTGATTCTTGATGCCTGAATTCGAATGCTTGTTCCTTGTCTGATATTGATTCTTGTATGTTAATATTATTTGATGACCATTTTCGCAAATTAAATCCACCAGACTTCAGCAAATTAATTAGGTCATCCTTGAGTTGTTTGGCTTCCTCTATACTGTGGTGTCCTGCCAGAAGATCATCCATGTAGAAGCATTGTTCAAGTACCGCTGATGCTGTAGGGTATCTTGAACGTTCGTCTTCTGCTAACCATTTCAACGTCATCATGGCCAGGAATGGAGCTGCTTTGGTGCCATAGGTGACTGTAGTCAACTCATATTCTCTAAGCAATTGGGTAGGTGAGTCACGCCAGACGATTTTCTGATACTGAAGGTCCTTTTCATTACATAAAATCTGTCGGAACATTTTCTCGATGTCGGCTGTGATTGCATATTCATACTGTCTCCATCTCAGAATCAATGTAAACAAATCCTGTTGTAAATTAGGACCGCTGTACATTAAATCATTGAGACTGTAGCCCGTGGAAGTTTTCGCTGATGCGTTAAATACAACTCGCAGCGATGTTGTTGCCGAGTCCGGGCGTAAAACGCATAGGTGAGGTAAAATGCAATCCGGCAGAATTTTCTGTGCGCACTTGCGCATGTGACCCAGTTTGATATATTCGTTGATGAATGTTTTGTAATCTTCGGAAATATTTTTATTACTTGAAAATTTTCTTTCCAGTTGATAAAATTGTGCTACGGCTCTTTGCTTTGATTCTCCCAATTTTTCTTTGATATCTGGCTTCAGTGGCAGTCTAACCACGTATCTACCATCATCTCGTCGTACTGTTTCCGATTGATATTGTTGAAGGCATTGATGATCCTCAGAGGACATATTAGTATCGGGTTCGGTGACATCTTCAATGCTCCAAAACCTTTGTATGTCTTATATATTGTTCATGATAACGTGGCATTGATAGGACTTGACATTGCCGCTCAAAATACAGCCAAGTTGAATCTGTTGTGCTATTGGCAGAGATGAGTTTTCCTTGATTATGCCAGACATGATGATTTCCGAGTAAACTTCTGCTCCCAACAATAAATCGATAGGACGACAAACGTTGAAATCTGGATCTGCTAGTTGAATGTTTTGAAGATATTCCCACGATGGTTTTGCGAAACTGTGGTTTGGCAAGTTGTTAATTAATTTCTTCATTATAACAACTTCTGTTTGGAATATATAATTCGAGTGTAATGATGACGCTACAAGACTGATAACTCCCTTACAGTTGGTTTGATTGACACTGACTCCAACTATGACGCCTTTGATGTGTGTGTGACCGCGCGTAGCGAGTAAAGTGCTGACACAATGTTGTCAAATTTGTGCGTGCTTTGCACTGTACAATTGTCCTTATGGCACGTTTCTGCAAGATGAACGCTCTCTGCCAGTTAAAACTGTGTAGTGTTGTGTATGTGAGTTTATATGTTTGTAAACGCACCCACGATACAGGAAGAAATTCCTAGTATGGGGCAACGATTTTATAAAAATAAAAAAAATAAAAAAAACTGTAGCTATTTCCCCAGAGCACGATGCTATACCTTATCCTTGACTCGACCAGCGCATAATATACAGCCTTTAACTGTTCAATGTTTAATTCATCCCTAAGGCTCCTGAGTGCATAACTGACGACTGACGATATGGATGATTCAATAACAGCAAGCTCCGGTTTCCAATTTAAGAGCAAATCTATGTTAATCCCTAAGAATTTGACCTAATCTACCAATTTAATCTTGTCTCCATTTATTTGTATTTCTAAGTTATCATTATTACGAGTCGTACGTAGTCTTAAACAATATGAGGTTAGTTTTATCTGTATTTAGCAATAAGTTATTAGCTGTAAACCAATCGCAAATGTTTTGTACAATTATATTTGTATCTAATGTCAATTGTTCTATGTCTTTTGCCCCCAATTATTACGTTTGTGTCATCTGCGAAAACAACAAGTTTCTCGTTCGGATGAGTTTTACTCATGAAGTTGAGTAAGTCATTTGTACAAATAATATAGAGAATAGGTCCTAAAATTGAGCCTTGAGGCACACCACGTTTTACATACGTCGTTTTTGACTTGTTCACTTCGTGATTATTTTCGTCTATACTTTTAATTTCTACATACATTCGTCTATTTTGTAAGTACGATATCATAAGTTGTAATGTCTTGCCTCTTATACCATAATGTCCGAGTTTATTAAGTAGAAGTTTATAATCTATGGTGTCAAAAGCGGAACTGAGGTCAACAAATATTCCAGCTACTTTCATTTTTTCATTTAATTTACAAACTATATCATTTATTAAAGTGTCAATTGCATCCGAGGTACCAACGCTTTTCTGATATCCAAATTGTCTCAGATTCATAATTTTGTTAATACCTAAATGTACCGTTAGTCTAGTTTTAATGATTTTTTCAAAGAATTTTGATAACCACCTTATCAAAATTCTTTGAAATAATAAGGATATGGGGTGATAATTTTTGATATGATAAGTCCCTCCATCTGTATGAAAACCAAGCGTGCCACTTTTTAACAAACCATTTAAAAACAAATTTACTTACTAATGAAAGATGTAATTTTCAGTACCTCGGCCAATTTTTGCTATACATTCTTTACAGCTCCATATGGCACAATAAGGCATTTTTCGTTGGATTTCCAGTGCCGTTAATGTTAAGTGAAAAGCTCAGATTACGATTGATCGTAACTTTAGCCCGTTTTTTGGCACGCGAAGTACATACAATCGTGTCATCTAGTTAGAAAAAAGTCATCTAGTTAGATTTATGTCTGTGTGCTAAACTAACAAAAGTTTGTGTGCAGCTATTTTCTAAATGTTTATGACGTCTTTGGCTCTGAAAACATAATGGTTTGCATGGCATACAATAACTTTTCTATTATTTTTAGGGGAACGTATAAAAGAAGACCAACTGAAACATTTATTGGATCTTTTTAGACAGCGAATAAGGGCTTTTTCATTGTCTGGAGGCATGTTAAACCAAATGCCCTGGTGCAGATTTATTATACCCAAATTGAGTGGGTATACGCTGATAACCAAACTGAATAGAGAAATAGCCAAAGTTATAGAGGTAAGATTTTATTTATTCGTTACGTTAAAGAAGGATGCGAAAAAACGGTCCAAGTAACAAAAATGGTTTCTATTATCTGAAAGGGCTTCTTAAATACTCCATTTCATGTTATGGAAGTTAATGTCAATTGTGTCCCAATTTTCAGATATAGAGGTAAATGTACATAGGCAGTTTACAATTTCTTAGGACGAACCGCGCAAACAACAGCACTAAGGTTTATATTTTCTGAAAAGGCTTCTCCTAAGGACTCCATTGCATGTTATGGAAGTTAATATAAATTTGCAACACCCCGGTTCTCAAATATAGAGGTGAATTTGTCTAATGGCCGTAAATCCGTCATCACCCGGTGCCTTGTTGTTCTTAAGCTATTTAAGAGAATTATCTCATACAGGCTGACGTCCGAATTGTCTTCGTTAGAGTGTCGGGTCAATCTACATCTATGGTCGTTTGCTAGATTCGCGATGGGTTTACTGGTTGACATGTACATTGCCCATAAAATTTCTCGATATCCCTCAGTATCTTCGTCTCATCTCTAGTCATGCAAAACTAGATTGTCCTTGGCTAAACTAGTATATCCTGACTCGTTGAACAAATTAAAACACTTTGTTGTAATATGTATTTACAGAGAACAATCTGTTGCAGGAAGCTATTGAAAAGCATAAAAATAAAGAAGTGAAAGATAAAGATTATATTTATTTGTTCTTGGAAGAGATTTCAAAGGCGAATAAAAACCCAACTTTTACAGGTAAGTCACATAATATATTATCTGCGCACATTTGATAGGTAACTGACTGAAGTCTGATCGAATTTTGTCACTCAATACATTTATTGTACACTTTATCAAATGTTTTTTTTACATAGATAGTTAGTTAGTTTCGACGGGCTGTTTACATAGATAAAAATAATAAACAATTTATAAAATACTTTAACTACATATAGATGCACTTACATCTAAAACTACTAACTAAGCCTAAAAATAAATTAGACTTAAATATGGCGTCGAAAAACTCCACCACATCGTTGTCCGCTAGTTTTGTGTGGCCAAAAGACTGGCAGCATTGCCACGTTGGATGACAACGCTTATCCTCTGACCAGGGTAAAAGACTGGCAGCATTGCCACGTTGGATGACAACGCTTATCCTCTGACCAGGGTAAAAGACTGGCAGCATTGCCACGTTGGATGACAATGCTTATCCTCTGACCATGGTAAAAGACTGGCAGCATTGCCACGTTGGATGACAATGCTTATCCTCTGACCAGGGTAAAAGACTGGCAGCATTGCCACGTTGGATGACAATGCTTATCCTCTGACCATGGTAAAAGACTGGCAGCATTGCCACGTTGGATGACAACGCTTATCCTCTGACCAGGGTAAAAGACTGGCAGCATTGCCACGTTTGATGACAACGCTTATCCTCTGACCAGGGTAAAAGACTGGCAGCATTGCCACGTTGGATGACAATGCTTATCCTCTGACCATGGTAAAAGACTGGCAGCATTGCCACGTTGGATGACAATGCTTATCCTCTGACCAGGGTAAAAGACTGGCAGCATTGCCACGTTGGATGACAATGCTTATCCTCTGACCAGGGTAAAAGACTGACAGAATTGCCACGTTGGATGACAATGGTTATCCTCTGACCAGGGTAAAAGACTGGCAGCATTGCCACGTTGGATGACAATGGTTATTCTCTGACCAGGGTAAAAGCCAGCCCTTGGATCACGTGAAGTTCAACTAGTTGTTTGGAAATATCTTTAAATAAAGCGTGATCACTCGGACCCCAATGGACAAGAGTTTCAACATATAATAATATACATTTACCCCCTTATTAATAAACGCGGAGTAAAGTTACGCCAAACTTAAACCTAGAAAAATGTATGGTTAATACTTAGATGGTCCAAGGTGTAACTTTACTCCGCGTTTATTAATAAGGGGGTTAATGTTTGTAACAAATCTCGACACTGGGTAATGCGTAGTGTCGAGATTCGTTACGTTGAACTCATACATTTGCTGCAAATCACTGGAGCCTAAATGCGTAAGTGAATTCGGCAAGGCTAGGGATTTGACCGCCATCAATCGATAAATCACATAGTCGGAAACCCACATCGCGTCTTTCATCTCACATGTGATTGCCCGATTGATGGCATCAAAACGCTTGGCTTTGCCGAATTCACTTACACAATTACGCCGCTTGTCTCTTTGTTGAATAGCAACTCTTCTGTTCTCCTTAGAGCGTCTTATTTACTTGGAATCAGCCTTGTTCTTATTTCCCAGAGTGCGATGTCTAGTCTGCTCTTCTAAATATTTTGAATATGTTTTGTATCTTTTTCATATTTTATCCTTGCAAGTTTTTGTTACTAACAATATAATACTTCACTTTACCGGATTCAGGGTTAATGAATACACTAATATGGCAAAGAATAGGATATCAATTAATCCTTATAAGTAGTGGATAGTAGTGACAATAATTTCGTTATTGGTGGTGCCAAATACATATGGTTAGCAAAAAAATGTAACTGCCCGAAATTGCAAAACATGACTTTTGCCGGCTTTTTCTGATAGATAAACGTTAGTAGTGGATTGAAGTGCTATTTTTTCTTTTATATTTAGATACCAAAAAAGGAATAGTTTAATCACGATCTTTTTTTTAAAACGGTAAATTCATTCTGAAAGCCTATGAGTAAGAGTACTATAAACGTCATAGAGGTTAGTAGTGGATTGAAATATAGTTATTTTTGTTAGACATAAGCCAAAAAAAAATACATAATATTTTGTCTCGATTTTTTTCTCTCTCAATAAATTCATTTTGAACGCTTATATGAGTACTACAAACGCTGAAAACGACTGAGAAACGTTTGTAGAGGTTATAAGACGAATGTTGTTGAACTAATAACTAATAGTTTTTTAATTTGCAGTAAGCTAAACACATTAGAAAAATATTTTCTATCTCGATTTATTTTCCAAAACGATTCATTCTGAAAGCCTAAACGAGTCTACAAACGCTCCAACCAACGAAATATAAATTTTTTCAAAGTCGGTTGCAAAGTTCACAGAGCCTTAAATTCCTACATCGAGTTTCCTTAATTGTTGTTTCTATGATATGTGATTGTAACCCACTTCAAAGCTATTGCTGGGTACCGCCCATGTGCTGGTAAATTATGAATTCGTGAAAAAGCATCATGGCAGACACTTACTGAATACTGAAATGTTTTTGATTAGACGCTAATTGTATAATATGTACCTAATGCTTTTTTCAGAGGAGCAGTTGAAAATAGTATGTTTGGATTTTCTGATTGCGGGTTCTCAAACAAGTAGCAGCTTACTCGGCTTTGCTTTTCTAAAGGCATTAAAATGTCAAGAAATACAACAGAAATTATATGAGGAAATATACTCCGTTATTGGAGACAGAACACCTCGTTGGAATGATAGTGACCGGCAAGTTTATATACAACTCTTCTTACATTATATTTTAGTCAGTTAAACAACAAACAACAAACAACTTAGCAGCTTAGAGTTGGAAGGTATGCGGTATACATGGGTTTGGTCACAATTGTGCACCAGGTACAGTTTAAGTTCAAAATGATGGCTTGTTCAAACTGACGCAAACACCGTGCGAGCCGTGTGACGCGACTTCGTGCATGGTTGCGTTGAACACCAATAAGTTATGTTTAAGGCATGTTGACGAAGAGTCGTAGCGATAATTTAAAAAAGTGCGAGTCTGACTCGCGCACAGAGGGTTCCGTAGAAACAGTTACATTCATCAGAACAAATAGGTAACATTATTATCGTTCATAAACAATGAAATCACCGAACAGTGCTCTAACGAAGGGACAAAATTAAATTTACCGCTCTAAAACTGTTGTAAAAGTAAAAACTCTGTGTTTTTTATGTATGGGGACATAAAAAACACAAAATGTTTACATTTCCAAGTCCATTTTATAAGCTGGTCGACTATTACTCGTAAACTTGTAAAGCTTACTTAGCTGTGATAGTTTTCCTTTTAATTTCGTTATATATACTACCGAGATTTTTTTCACATAACCAAAATCAACCATTTAGCTAGCAAAAATGACGACTGACAGCAACTGTCACTTTGTTAACAACAGCTCAGTATTAAATAATAATAAAAATTAGTTTATTTACACGTGATGTGCTCTGATGTAGTTAATTAGTGAAAGTGGACTACAATAGTCAAATCACATTGTTATCTTGTGATATTATTCACAAACAAAGTAGTTATTAGCGACCGAAATCAGACGCTGTAAACATAAAAGAAGACTGTTTAAAATGACATTAGAATAGAATAGAATTTTATTCTAAGTGAATTATCGTTTGAAATTATTATAATTACTCTAGTGAACAATAAGAAACGACTCAAAGTGAAGCAGTGAAGCCGAAACAGTGAGTTACAACAAAAACTTTTAACAAAACAATATTTTGTTTTCAATTCACCGCCAATATCCAAATATAACAGAATTTTACGAATTCAAAGGAATCATCGTTACTAACAGAACAGAACTTGACGTTCAGATGGCTACTGCGCTGCGGTAAGACTGTAAGCGCCAGAAGTCGCGAGTTTGGAACTCCGATATTACATATTTCTTTTTCCATTTTATCAGAAGTTAATGTAATTCAATATCAATATAATAAAAAAACTTCTTTGACAACAGTACGTTCAGAAAAACAAAGACACGTTCTTTAGAAATGTCCGAAGCAAATAGCCCTAATAGTTCGAATTTAGATGGCAGCACTAGTAGCTTACCGAATACATCAAGTGACGAAAATGATATACAAGTACAGGAACTGCTAAGCCAAATTGCACAACTTACTTCACAACTTGATTTAGCACACGAAGAGATGTAGAATTTAAACATAGAAAATACTCAGCTTAAAAAAATTGTAAATGAACAACAAACAAATTAACAAGTAAAAATAATGTACTAAAAAAATTACCAGAGAAGTGGGAACTCCTAATAAAAGTTCACGTATATCTACTCCGCGCCTAACTTCTCAAACAAAGTCACAGAAGAAGACAAGGAAGACACAAGTACTTTCGAAAAAACAAAACACATTTAATGCTTCAAAGGTAGGACTAGATAATACACCAACACAGAAGGAAGAAAATGATGATCATTCTTCGATTCCCATCAAAATAAAACTGTGCATTGTTAGTGCGAATAAAAATAACAAAGTTTTGCTCACAGCTCAAGAGATATTTGAAAACTTTCATATATGTCATTACGTCACGCCGAATTGTGGTACACTTCAATTTATTAAAGACTTACATAAAAAACTAATTGATTATTCTATGAATGACTATTGTGTTGTTTTAATTGGAGAAGAGGACTTTTTACATACTAAAAAATATGATAATATCATTATAAAACTATGGGAGACATTGATGACGGTACAGAATTTAAATTAAGTAACTACTCGACAATGTTTAATTGGCGTATAGAGACATTTAATAATTTATTACATCTAGACTTACAAACATATAACTATCCAACTGCATGTGATTCTAATTCAAATATTTTTAATGACTTTACTATGTTCTCTAAATTCAATAGACAAATTAATGACTATGCGTAATATATGTCAAAATTTATTGTTAACCATAACAGAGATATCATCGACCCAAGGTGACATTTCTGCAGATGAAAAATTTTGTGAACATGAAAACTTTTTTCGTGTATGAATATATTAATATTCTGCATCAAAATATAAATGGACAAATCTCATATATTTACTGTCTTACTGAATGAACTATTCAATTCAGAAAATAAAATAATTGTCGTGCTGTGTTTTTCAGAGCACAATATGATATTATCTGATGTTAACTTGTTACATATGCCTAATTTTACACTTGCTACACATTTCACTCGGAAATCCCGACATGGTGGTATATGTATTATGATAAGAAACGGAATTAAGTATAGAGCTTTGGAGTCGGTGGAAAAGTGCTGTGTTTCTAATTTAATTGAATGTTGCGCAGTAGAACTCAATGACCACAACATAATTGTGATGTGTGTCTATAGGAGCCCATCTAGCAGGGACACGAAAAGTAAATTTGAGATATTTTTCAATAACCTGAATATTCTATTAGTCTTTTTCATTACACACTAACAAAAAACATATCATATGCGGTAATTTCAACATTGATATTTTAAAAAAGACCATTTGTTTAGAGCAATTCAAATATCTTATAACGGGTTACAATCTCAAATTTGAAATAAAAGTTCCAACAAGATTAGGCAGCGGGACTTGCATAGATAACATAATAAATAATGTACGAGGATCAAAAGGAGAAGTCTTAGAGTTGGCAGTATCCGATCATACGGCGCAACTATTACAATGTCCAGTTAGAAGAACATGCATATTAAATTACTGGTTATCAACTAAACGAGATTACTCAAAAGAAAATGTTCAGAAATTCATACACAACATCAAAGCTATCACTTTTGCTGACGTATACGAGGAAACGAATGCCGCTAAGGCATTCAAATTATTCTATGACCTGTTTAAGTTGCTATATGATTTATGCTTTCCAAATATAAAAATGCGGAAATCTACAAAAGAAAAACCAAAATGGATTAGTTGGTGCATTAGGATTTGCAGTAAGAGAAAAAGAGAATTGCTGTGGAAATACCGGTCATTACCAAATAAGCAAAATAAAGCAAACTTTAAAAAACTTTCAAATCGGCTACAGAAAGTTATAAATCTCACACAGAGAGCCCATAATAATCGTTTTATATATTCAGCTCAGAATCTATGTAAAGCAACATGGAAAGTAATAAATAAAAATAAGAATAAATATAATATGCCAGACGAAACCATAATGAAAATCAAATCAAATGACAAAATCTTAACTAATCCTCTTGAAATAGCACAAGCTTTGAACGATTGCTTTGTGGATCAAGTGAAACCAGTTACTAATTTAGACAAAAATAAAAATAAATATAACGTAAGCAGTATAATTACTTCTATGTTTATGTCGCGTACAATACCACAAGAAATTCACCAAATTATTATGTCGCTAAAGAATTCGTCTAGTACTGGGTATGACGATATATGTACAAACATTGTTAAACGGGTATCCACAATAATTGCACCTGTGTTGAGCCATCTCATCAATATGTGCATATGCCATGGTTATTTTCCAGAAGAATTAAAAATAACAATTATAAAGCCTCTCTTCAAGAAAGGCCATAGAGAGGATATGTCCTGCTACAGGCCTATAGCATTAATACCAATTTTTTCAAAAATATTCGAGAAAGCAATATATGAAAGTGAAATAACATATAAATCTAGTCAGAGAACAGTAAATTATGGAGTACCACAGGGTAGCTCAGGGTACTCGGGCCGCCTCTATTTATTGTTTATATTAACGACTTTCAACATATCCTATGACAATGTTTGCACTTTACTTTTTAATATTGATAAGGCGCTCATTAGAGGCTGAGATTAATTCTACCTTATTATCAGTTGTGAATTGGCTGCAAAATAATAATTTGGTTATAAATCTTGATAAAACAGTATTAATGAAATTTCAACAAAGAGTAAATCACAATTTAGACTTAAATATTAATTATAAGGACAAAATTATTAATGAAACAAATGTGACTAAATTTCTTTGACTAAACATACAAAACACTTTAAAATGGAATTCACATATTGACAAAGTATGCAGTAAACCAAACCATCATTCTTATGCTTTGCACATGTTAAGTAAAACGGCCAATCGAGCAACAGTCTTAACGGCGTATCATGGTCTTGTAGCCTGAACATTTTGATATGGGATTATATTTTGGGGCAATGCCACAGGTAAAGATATGGTATTCAAGTGCCAAAAAAGGTGCATAAGAGCTATATATAATTTGCAGATGACAGACGGCTGCAAACCGTTTTTTTAAAAATAGTGAAATATTAACTATGCCGTCGTTGTACATCTGTGAAACGTGTATGTTCGTCAAAAATAATTCACATAAATTTGCTCGAGTCATTAGTCAGCGCCGTTGTGATCGGTTACAAACAGTCGGATCTAGTACTGCGCTATACGGAAATAGTATTTTTGTAATGGCTCCAAGGGTCTATAATAAATTACCAAAATGTATAAGGGTTGAAGATAATATCCGCAAATTCAAAAGTAAATAATTATTTATTTATTTATTTCTAATAGATAAGACATATTACTCTATCGAAGAATTTTAAATGATAAAATATGACATTATTAGCTATTTATTATAATTTACCTTTGACATGCATGTAAAAATAAATTATAAATGTTTAATTATTAATTAATAATTGGTACTTTTAATTGACATTATTTACAACATGATGTTACTAGTTCTTAAAATAATTGACCATTGACATGCATGTAAAATAAATTTTAATTGATTAATTATTTATAAATAATACCTACATTTAATAGACATTATCTTCTTGAACTTGACTTTGTATTGTAAAGATTCAGATTTATTACTAAAAATCCTAATATATTTGTACATCAATTTCATTGGTAGGGCATAGAGCTCGACTGAAATGTAAACATAATACCTTTATTGTAATACCATTGAAAAAAGGGCAAAAAATTGCCGTTTAAAGCTTAATTTTAAACGGATCCCTGAATCGAAAAAAATAAAAAATCTTTTCTACAAAAAAAATACTACCGACTTCCAACTAAAAACACTACAAAGTGAAAAATAACTTTCTTTTTCGAAGTCGGTGTCCATAACGAAAAAAATTGGTACCTACCAAAGACACCGACTTCGAAAAAGAAAGTTATTTTTCACTTTGTAGTGTTTTTAGTTGGAAGTCGGTAGTATTTTTTTTGTAAAAAAGATTTTTTATTTTTCACTTTTTAGTTGTACCTATTAAGCAACTTGCTTTAGTGAGGTAGTAATTCCAGAATAGATTAACTGAATGCCATGAAACTTGATCATAACCTGTGAAATGAAAGTGTTTCAAGGTGAACTGTACACATACCCCTTTAGAGCGTACTGGCGTGATGTTATGTTATGAAATGGTATAAACAATAAAAAGACATGCGGTTGCAGCAATCCCGAGAGATCGGCCTTCATTTATTGAAGAGTTCTGCTGTATATCTCCGAAGTGCTTCATCAGATCTTCACCAAATTAAAATGGGACCAATTTCGAAACATACTCTAAAAATCAAAAAAAGAATTTTCAAAATCGGTCCACAATTGACGGAGATATCGGTGAACATACACAAAAAAAAAACAAAAAAAAAACAAACATGAAGTCGAACATAGAACCTCCTCCTTTTTGGGAAGTCGGTTAAAAATGGTTTCACTTCCCAGTATTTTTTTTAGAATGGCCTATCCAACAATACCCCACATCATGGGACTGACGAGACAAATATTGTTTTTTTTTTAGCCTGGAGAAATGTTCATGCTTACTGCGCTACCACGGGGAGATAGCGCAGTTATGTGGGACTCCAACCCACTAAAACTCCATGGTATCCACCTGTGCCGCTTATGGCAGGAACACGGGCACGCGTTAGCACTCGTCCGTGAACCAGCCGCGGTTTTCCGTCACTGGACCCTCCTCTGGGGATAGCTCCTTATCACCGGCGCACCAGAACAAATTGCACGCCGTTACCAACCCAGGGACCAAACTAGCACATGACTCCGTGTATGGCATTCTTGGTCCTCCTGTGATGGGCCAGGTCAGTGGCCCTGCCACCTACCACTTTTCGGCCGCAGGGGATACGGACCTTCCCTGCGGCCCCACCGCGTCCGCTACCAGACGGTGGAGACACCGTATAGCCCGCGGAAGGCAGAAGAGCGGCGCACCACAATACCGGCACTCCTCCAGCCGCGGCCCCCAACCCTCAGCCACAATATCGTATGGCGACCTACTTGTTGACCGCTTCGTCGTCGACTTAATCGGCAAAAGCCCTGACGAGCGGCACCTCCTCGGGTTCCTATTCGCTTCACCGTGGGTGACGAAGCCACGGCTTCTGAGCCCCCCCTCCCCCCTGCCTGGGCAATGCGGGAACCCCCTGGGGGTGAGTACTAAGAGTTCTTGAGCTAAGCAGCGGATGGAGGTGGAACAGACGGACATGGTGAAACTATAAGGGTTTCTTGTTGACTACGGCACCCGAAAAATTTTCAGTCGGTAATAGCTGTTACCTGACCCACCCTAAAAACTAACGAATTTGAAACCTCCGTCTGTAACATTAAGGATTGTTTAATTTGTATGATTTTATCAGACTAGCGCTACTCGATGAACAAATACAATAATAAAAACGTTGATGTTAGGATATTTATAACTGTTTGTTATGCAATATTGATTTTTTATGCTTTAAGATTAACTTTATGAGAGTATGGTAATAGAATCAGTGTCATTGCTACTAATAGTTTATTTTAACGATTATATTCAAGAAGATCTGGTCTTGTCGTTCCTTAAGGCTGAGGCGAAAAAGATGCGAGTTCAAATCTGCGTTGAGAATATTATTGTTTTGCTTTCAACTTAGAATCTATTCAATAATACGTATTTCCTACATTATTGTAAAGAACTATAGACAGACACATTCTTCAAATATAAAATTTCTAAATTGGTAATATTTTCGTCTCACTTGTAATAAGTAGTTAAGTAGTTGTAAGACAAATATGCGTATTCATTTATAAAACTGATAGTCAAATGTCACTAAGTTTAACAGTAGGAAAATTAAATTAACCATGACAATAAAACCAAAGCCAGTCTACACAAAATTGCAGTGACTACGCGCGAACACATTTTACCTTGCCTTACTTAATTGCGAAAAACAAAGTCTTTTTCTAATTTTTTAATTTAACGTTGTCATAATCTTTATTGTTTTTCATTTCTGTTGTTATTTGAATTTATATTGTTCATTTAAATTAAATGTATTAAATTAAATAATATTTTTAATTCAAAAAACATAATTGAATATTGTAAACATAAAGCAACAAGAAACGGAAAGTTAGTTTTGAACTCGCTGTGACGGATTTGGTGTACGTGGGGGTATAAATAAGACCACGTATCCAAGGCAGCATAAAAATATATTTCGAAGAAATAAGAGAAAAGGGGGTAGGTAAGTTTATGGCACTAAATTATTCGAATTCCCTTGGGAGTAGCGCAGTACTCTCCTGGCTCAGCCTGGAGCGCCGGTGATTCATGGTTGTGCCACGCTGCTGACGCCAGGGATGGTGAAGGTCGGTGGATGTTCGCGCCAGACTCGTAGGTTGCTCGACGCGGCCACGCGGGTAAAAGGTACCCGGCACGGAGCTTGATACAATCCCGGATTAACCGGAACCTCGGACGTGAAAATTAGCCGGAACTCTGGACACCAGTATGGGGTTATCAAAACACAGAATTTAATAACGTTGACTAATAGGAGTCAATAAAAATTGTTGCCTGTTTTTAGGCTTAAATAATTATCAAGACTACGTATCTAAGGTCACAAGTGATTCAGGATCAAGTGAATACGTATGTATGTCTTCGCCTGGAACAGGAATTCGAATGTCTCGGTCATCGGAAGTCGAATGACCGCGAAGGTTATAAGAAAGTTATCGGTCCTCATTCACCCGTTCGAGCGTGCCAACCGCGCGCAACACTAGCATGGACAGCTAACTATTTGCGTTAGTAACTTAAGACGTCCCTAATGATATAACAATTGTGGTTTGACTTGACATTCATTGTTGTCAATATGCTGTTTATATAAATAATAATGTCCAACGTTACATCGCAACCATGTTGTCATAGGGTCACTGATGTCATGATGCAACCACTAGACGAAATCGACATTACAAGTATTGTTGAAATTAACAAGCCCATCACGGTGACAAAACAGTATTGAAACGCTGATCATTCTAACGTTACGTGTTAAAGATCAAATTTGCACATTTGCCTACCTTGAACAAGTCGGTCTAGTTCGATAAGCTCATGCATATCGAATAACACTTCTCTACTGCTAATTGCAGTAGGTTTAAAATCGTCTAACTTTTAGTAGGTCGGCTATAACCGACTGCTCATATTCTATCTTCACAACGCTATGCACAAGGTTCTGATGAGATAAAAAAGACGCGCGCATATTTTGACCTCCGAATTCCGGATAGAATAAATTGTGTGCAATTACGAGTATAATAATATAAACGTTTATTCATCAGTATGTTGAGGAAGTGCTTTTAAATTTTCGCATCGACTATGAATTAAAATGCCTTAAAAAACTCCAGACCATGCTAAACGCCGACAGACAATACGCCGACAGACTGAACACCGACAGACTTGGGGCACTCCGACTTGGATAGGTTAGGTTAGAAGGGAATGGCGGGGTCCAGTGAGCGAGCAAATCGAGCGAACAGACCCCGCCATCCCCTTGGTGGTTATTTTTTTTATGACCATTTCGACTTTCTTGTCGGTGTTCAGTCTGTCGGCGAAATGTCTGTCGGCGTTTAGTCGTACACTCAAAAAACTCAATATAGCCAGAGCAAATGTGGTTTGGTATACCGCGCTGGTTTTGCCTTATATTTACGAACGATTTTTTTTTCAGCCTTATATACACGTCCGCGTTTATACAAGAAGTGCATAGATATTATCCTATAGCCCCCATGGCGGGACCAAGGTTACTGCAAAGTGATACTTCGATCGACGGGTATTTAATACCTAAAGGGACTACAGTACTCATGTCTATGGGCGATATCTACTGCGATCCAGAACTGTGGGACGACCCACATGTGTTTAAACCTGAAAGATTCATTGATGAAAGTGGAATGTTCAAAACTGCAGAACACGTGTACCCTTTCGGATTAGGTAAGAGTAATGTATTTAGAGAGATGGAATAAAACCAAGCGTTCTACGACACGACTACATTTGAACTGCGGTTCATACAAGATCTTAAAGATAAAGATAATTAATTCTTTCAAACATGAGTTCACATACAGTAGGCATGCAGGATGTTCAATTTTTTTTTAAATTTTGTGTACTGCCATGTTTTGCCTAGCGAGGCGTACAAATATATTCTACAATTTTTAGAAATTAGAAAAAAAAGATACGAATAAAAAAATACAATTTAGCAAAAAAAGCACAATGGATCATGAAAAAAAACAGATTCATATATTAAAATAATGTCAAAACGTACAAAAATAAAGTCAGGAATGATAAAATGTCAGGTAAGTAAAAAACAAATATCAGATATAAAACTTAAATCATAAAATATCATACCAAATTAATAAAATAAACCAATGTCGAATGAAAAACAAAACATATGGCTCATTAAAAAAAATCAATTTCACAATTCACCTACCTACATATTCTAAATATTACTAAAAACATTTTATAGAAATACCTACAGTTCACTCCTCCCTGTTAAATTAAGGGCTACAATATTAAAACTTAACTAACATAGGTACATAACAATCTGAACCTTATAATTAATAGTCTTATCGTCTAGTCTTAAGTCTACATTGTCAACAAGGCGACCAGATCATCTGTTGCAGCTTGTGTATCGACCGCTGTATCATTTAAGGGCTGGGCCGGCGCCGCCGGCAGCTCGCTCGACGCTCTTTCCGGTGACCTCTCCGACTGAGGTGGCTTGCCACTCCCACAAGTGTTCCTTGCCGCTTACCCCTGAGAATCTATGTCTAACTGCTCTATAGTGCTAGGACTACTCGATACCAAGGATGATCTTCCTCCTGTTCTCCTATGTAACTGATCAATGTGCCTGTGCATCGCTTCCCCACTTACCTGTGATCCGGTAGTTGCTAGGTCCTAGACATCTCCTATACTCCTGTTCGCTCCGCCTACCGCTTCCACCTTAGTTCAAAAAAGATTGTAGCTGGACTTTCTCCTGTCGTAGAATGTTCTACGTTTCTATAATACATTAGAAATGTCCATATTGCCCTATCTATGTTTTGTTTTTCTAATACGAGTATTGCCTTTTACAAGCCTAACTGCATTTTCCGCACAACCATTTGATGAAAGTAAAAATGTGTAAGACGCTGTAAAAGTGTGGTGCTTGATACGTTAAATACTTCCAACCATTTATAGGCATCCACTATCACTAGATGTGATGATGTTCTTCCGCTAATGGGTCCCAAGTAGTCGCTATGGATCCGGCTCAAAGGCCGGCTAGGCGAGGCCCACATGCGCTGCGACTGTGGAGTGGTGCATCCGCTTGGGCTGCACAAAGCCCGCATCTGCATGTGCTCCACTGCCTCATCGAGCCCGGGCCACCATACGTAGCTTCGGGCTAAAGATTTAGACTTCACTATATTCATGTGAGGTTCATGCTACATTGATAACACCCAATCGATATCCCTACATGCTTACGGCACCACCAGCCTTTGACCCCACATTACGCATCCTATTTTCCTTAAAGTTCCCTCTTTCTATTAAAATATGATTTTAAGATTTGAAGCTCACATTCATTTGGCCAACCATCTCTCAAAAATAACTAAGTATTTGTGATAGTTCTACGTCCCGCACAAGTTTGACGTTTTAATGACGACGACGACAATTTGTCGTTTATGATTCCTAGGAATGATCTTAATTCCGATACATTCGCGGGTCGCGGCATCCTAACTATAGCTTCGACCTTCGCCGGATCTGCTTTAGTTTTCTCTCGATTAATGATGTGTCCCAAATATTTTATCCCTTTTACTAAAAATACACACTTTTCCTTTTTAGGGTTCCGTATCTCAAAAGGTAAAAAAGGAACCGTATGTCACCACCGATTTTCTCAGGAACGGGTGGATCTAGCAAGTTGAATTTATAAATAAAATATTAAATATTTCTACATTTGGTATATTTAATACCTTTCAAAAATAGTTCGTTGCAATATGCCTGGGCTTGAAGAAAATCCATACACTAGCCTATTATCCTGTACAGACCTCTATGTGTATTTATGACGGTATATTCCTATGTATCATCTAGCTCAATCTGATTATAGGCCTGCGTTAAATATACTTTCGAGAAATACGTAGCTCCACTGAGGATAACCATTAAGTCCTCTATTCTAGGTAATGGATAGCGGTCAGTAAGTTATACAGGATTCACCGTCGCTTTGTAATTAGCACAGGCTCTCAGTGAGCCATCAGGTTTATTTACCAGCGGCGAGGCCCAGTCGGAGTAGTCCACCGGTTCGATGATCCCGTCGTGCAGCATGGCGTCGAGCGCGTCGTCGAGCTGACCCAGCAGTGCGTACGGCACGGGCCGCGCGCGGTGGAACACCGGCCTTACTCGGTCGCGCGCGCGCAACCTTGCCTTGCCTCCAGTGTACCGTTCCAACCCGCTGCTGAATAGTTCTGTAATGTAATTAAATATTCACTTGCAAGGCACGATCCTACTATAAATAAATATTTATTTGCAAGGCATGAACATACTGTAAATGGATATGAACTTGCAAAGCACGTTCCTGATGTAATTAAATATTTACTTGCAAGGCACCAACCTACTGTAAATAAATATTCACATGCAAGGCATGAACCTACTGTAATTAATTATGCAAATGCACGGCATGAATGTAGGTTAAATAATTTCATAAATTGCTACCCAATTATTACAGTAATGTAATCGTGCTAGCAATTTATGAAATTGTCATCTTTTTACTGTCTTGGGTACCTAATAAAGGCCACTCACCCCTACGATAAATCGACGATAAGATTGTTATGATATTAAACTTACGGGTATTTATACTTCAATTAAGTTTATTTAAGTTGTACGGCTCACTTTCAAGCAAAGCAGCTAAGGCGACACTATTGCAGAGACCGAACGATAGTGTTGTGCGCTATGGAAATATGGGCGCCATGCGAGCGCAGAGCCGCGGACGCGGCGACCTTGATTTGCGTAATAAAATCGCTCTGTCGCTGCGTCAGTAACGCCAGCGCCTTTTTGCTCTGAAGTATACATAAAGTGAAGCATCGAACGAAGCCGGCATATTTTTTTGCTAAAATACAATTATTATAGAACTGACTCCGTTAAAAACAGTTTTCATGGTAGCTTATATGATATGAATGTATAATTTTCAGGTCGCAGACGCTGCCCGGGGGACTCTTTAGCGAAGTCGTTTATATTCATCACTTTCGTGGGTATTCTTCAGAAGTATAGAATCCATGTCAGTAATGGTACCTTGCCGTCGGATGTGCCATTGATAGGTATGCTGTCAACGCCAAGACCTTACACAGCTGAGTTTACATCAAGAAAACAATAACAATTAAATAAAGTTATATTAATGTCATGTAAAATGATAAATCAAGGCACTATGTATTCAGCCTGGGCAAAGTGAATACTGATTTAAACTTCATTATTTATGTGGTCATTATGAATATTGCTAAGTAACTGTTACTGCCAAGCAAGCATGCAGCAAGCAAGCGAGCATGCAACATGCAACAGTCATGGTGTATACTTGCTTGTTTAAAAAAATAACTAAAAAACACGCTGTTACAGAAAACCAAACTAAACAGTGAAAAATAATTTTCAATAACTAAATATAATTCAAATAAACAATAACTTTTAGTTAAGAACAGTGTGATTTGCTTTTTTATGATATTCTCAAAATGACTACTTTTACCAATATCTGTCAATAAATTATTATAACAATTGACATCAAAGCACCCCACGCTTTTGTTAATCATTTTAAAGCGTGTTCTTAGTTTTTTATTATTTATTTATTTTTTACTTTTTTGTCCTATCTCTTATCCTGAAAATCTTAGTAAGGATCATGGGACAAGGTATTTAAATTATTGCATTGCAATCGGCCCTTGATAAGTGTGCAGTTTCAAATTAGTCCGACGTATTAAAGGGCGTGAAAATCACGTTCAAAGATACATTGATACATAGATACCAAGCTAATAAAAGCGTTTAAAATCTGATATATCACAACATCACGAGACAGCCTTATCTCCAGAAGCAGAACCTCTGAATTGTTTACAGACACAAACAAAAACGCGTACCCCCGACATGCAAAATAAAACAATTACGCCTACCCCAACAAGCAAACTAAACCAATGACTACAATAACAAATTCTTAACCTAAATAAAGTTAACAATAAGAAACAACAGACTGTAATATTTGCATATTGAGTACGATTAACAAGAACAAAGTAAGAAGCACTGCGGAAACGACACTTAAGGCCAACGCAGACCGGGACTGGATGGCAAGGATTTTGCCGTCAGTCAGCGCACACTAGCCGCTTGGATACCGCGGCATTCCAGCGCCTTGCCACGGCGTGCCGCGGAATGTCAGGGCATGCCCCGGCAGCTCCTGCTGCCTGATACACATGTAGTCTCGCATCCCCCGCGTCTGTACCCCCGCCTCACCCCGCGGTATATCACAACGAGCGCCTGCGTCCTCAGCATGCCGTTGCCTAACACAGTACGCCACGGCATCCCGTCGCGGGAGCCCGTGGCGCGTCTTTCAATGCCGTGCAATGAAATCCCTTTCGATGCCATGGCCTCAGTTTAAAGCATAGCTATTTATGTCGCATTTCTATATCGATACGTTTGAATGTCCATTGGTAAAAATTTAAATCCCTTCCCATCCCGTCCCGGTCTGCGTTGGCCTTAAGTAAACATCTTTCATTATGTAATGCCGAACTGTAAAACCGACCATAAGTGACAGAAACCACATTAAAAAAATTATATTTAATAATTTTTGTATTATATTAAAATGGGAGGAAGATTTTAACAATATAAACGACTATTTCCAGCTGGTACTTAGTATAGGGACGACTTTACAAAAGATAAAACATACTAATGTTATCGTCTGTGCTCCGACCTATAAATACAATGACTATAAAACTATTGTGCAATTGGAAAGTAGAAGTATTTTACTACTTATTTTATCTCGACACTGACACATGAGCATGCGTACTTTCTGGACTCGGTTAATTTTTTATTTGACATCTAATTTTTAAGGTTAATTTATTGTTTGATATCTAATTTTTAAGGTTAATTTATTATTTGACATCTAATTATTATGATATTTTAATTGTTTTTATTTAATTTTCAATTCATTTTTGCATGCATTGTTTCTTTAAGCTATAATGTATGGTATATTTAAAAGAAGTCTTATATTGACCCTTCTTATAATTTGGTACCTAATGATTTAATGTTACATTTGCTGATGCATTGTTATTGTAATTTGCTAATGATGTTTGTACGCTTCACAAACATAAAGAATCTATGTAATATTGTGAGCACACCATGTGCCACCTATGTTTACAAATAAAGATTCTGATTTCTGATATCTGATTTCTGTGTTATGCCAAATAAATCTAGGAATATAAAAATTTTGCCAGATAGAGGGCACCCCTTCGGGAGAGACCATCAGACAGGACTGGCTAACAGGATGTCGTGAATACAGTATTGAAGGCATTAGAGAAATCGACCAACACTAGTACCGTGACTTTGGTGTCTCCCATTCCTGCCCTCATATCCCCAGTCACTTTAAGGAGGTCGGACGCAGTACTGTGCCCGGGCCTGAACCCAGACTATAGAGGGCTAATGAGTCAATTAAACTGCTTAAAGTTTGAAAATTGATTTAGACACAGGCCTCGAGCACTTTAGATAGAAAAGGCAAGATAGAAATTGGACGGAAGTGGGTTGGAAGAGTGGGAACTTTGGATAGTGGATGAACACAAGGAAGGGAATCCAACGGAAAAAATGAAATATTTATAATATAGCAGGTAGAAGGTGATACAGAATAATAATTATTATACCACGAGTATCCACGATATTATCACATCCCACTGCTGTGGATTTGATGGTGAGTATGATCTTTTAAACTGACTTTCAAAAAAGGAGGAAGTCACCCAAGTCCGTAGGAGTGTACTCCATTCGGTTACCCTACACGTGGTCCCCGGGTGCTCATGTGACACCAACTGGTGGTAGGCTTCGGCCGAAGGCTTGCGACCACCCACCGGGCTAAGACGTACCGCCAAGCAGCTTAGCCGTGTTCCGGTACGATGCTCGGTGTAGCCACTAGAGGAGTTGGGTCGAAATAGCTGTTCCACTGCAGGTTGACCAGCCTGACGCGCACTGTTATGGACGTATCGAGAGACTGTTTGCGGAGAATAGCGGGATCAGAGGCACGGTGCGCCGCTGGCCGAACGCAGGTAGTTGGGGGCCCAAGTAGTGTGCCAGGCACACACGAAAAGCTGCCCCGTTGTCGAAAAATCCCGGCATGCGCCATCGTGCTGGTTGGCGACCAGATGGGGAGAGCCGAATAGACATTCCAGTGGGGCTCGGGCGTCCCCACAATCTCCGGACAAGTGCCCCAATGATGCTGTCTTTTCAGTGCGAGTCTGAAGGTTGGCAGCGCGGAACTTCTTCTCACTTCTAATTCCTCTCCTCAATTCACTCTTATAAAATAATAATGTCAAGGAAAAGGAATAATAGATTTAAACAGCGGCTGCACCCCCTCCCCCAAAAAGTGCACATCATCAACATTCGAGTTCTGCACTCAAATCTCTCTGCAGTCCACTACCATCTGGAGACTGAGAAACCAGCACCGTTTTTTCTTACGGAGACGCAGATAGCGAATCCGCCAGACGTGTCGTACTTATCTTACCCAGGGTTTACCCTGGAGCACAATTTTAAACCGCGCGCGGGTGTGTGTATGTACGCCTGTGACGACACTTGCTATCGGCGTCTCCGTAACCTTGAGGACTTCAGATTCACAACGCTGTGGGCTCTGGTGGATATAACGGTAGACACAGGCGTAGATACAATTATCTACGCCTGTGTCTACCGTTCGCACAGCGGAGATCAGGATACATCCAGGCTCACAGAGTACCTCAGTGAGACGGCTGATGCGGTACAGCAGCGATACCCTGCCGCCAAATTAGTGTTACTGGGGGACTTTAATGCCCACCATCAAGAGTGGCTCTTCCCATACCTCGAAGTGAACAAGGCTAGCGGCCCTGACGGAATACCGGCAGTGGTTCTTAGAACCTGTGTGTCTCAACTGTCTCCGATCTTGACACGCCTATTCCGCCTTTCATATGAGACTGGAAAAGTGCCGAATGCATGGAAGCAATAAGCTAACGTACAGCCCGTGCCCAAGAAGGGCAGTCGAGCTGGCCCGGCCAACTACAGACCCATCTCTGTAACGTCCATTCTATGTAAGAGTATGGAGCGTGTACTTAACACGAAGCTCCTGGCATACCTAGAAACTAACGAGATCCTTAGTGACCGCCAATACGGCTTCTACCGAAATCGGTCCACTGGGGATCTTCTAGCGTATGTCATACACATATGGAGTGAGACCATTGAGAACCACGGGGAAGTGCTTGCCGTCTCCCTCGAAATCTCGAAGGCTTTTGATAGGGTCTGGCATGAAAGCCTTATTAGTAAGCTTCCTTCATTCGTTCTGCCTGGTGGTCTATGTGATTGGATTGCAGACTTCCTGAGAAATTGGTCCATTCGAGTGGTTACAGATGGCTGCTAATCGGACCAATTGGTTATTAATACCGGGGTCCCTCAGGTGTCGGTACTCTCAGCAACATTATTCTTGTTGCACATTAACGATCTGCTAAAACCCGGCACCTTTGGGTATGCAGACGACAGCACTGTTGCTGAGATATACTTGTCCAACGCACGAGCTACCGGGCCGCAGATCCGGTCTCTCCGTGAGGCCATGGAGCGTCTCCGAATGGGGCGATGCCAATCTGGTCAGGTTTAATGCTGCAAAAACCCAGGGTTCTTTTTCCGCTAAAAAGAGCCAATTTGAACCGGCTCCAACTTTCCGAGATGTGACACTGCCAATAACGAACCATCTTGAGCTTCTTGGCATTAGGTTGACATCGACTCTCAATTTTGGGCCTTACATTGAGGCAAAGGCTCAGTTGGCTGCCAAAAAGTTGGGAATCCTTACAAAGGTGAAAAGTTACTTCACGCCGGAACAGCTCCCCAATTTGTATCAAGCGTAATTTCAATCATGCATGGAGTACTGTTCTCATCTCTGGGACGGAACTGCCAAATACCAGCTCGACGCACTGGAGTCGATCGAAAAGCGGACTAAGAGGCTCATCGGTGATGAGGCACTGGTCAAGACAAGGCTCCAGAGCCTTGAACACCGTCGTCGAGTTGCCAGTTTGTCAGTTTTTTATCGGTTACATTTCGGGGAGTGTGCGTTGGAATTGCACGATCTAATTCCGCCTAGCCCGTTTCATCATCGGACCTCCAGACGTACGGCGATGCACCGTCGGTACATGGTGGACATTCCACCCATACGCACAAAACGTTTTGGAAACACTTTTATTGAGTGGAAAGCCCCGCCTCCGGCAGTGTTTCCTCTGTGTTTCCCGACAGCTACAATCTAGGAGTCTTTAAGTCGAGAGTGAATATGTTATTTCTAGGCAAGCGTGTCTCACCGTTGACCACATCATCGCTTACCAACAGTTGAGATGGTGGTCAAGGGCGAGCCTACAATAAAAAAAAAACATTTTTCCAAAATAATACTACCTACTTCCAAATAAGAAAAGTACAAAGTAAAAAATAACTTTATTTTTGGAAGTCGGTATTTTTTGTTGGTACCATTTTTTTGCGTTACGGACACCGACTTCCAAAAATAAAGTTATTTTTCACTTTGTACTTTTCTTATTTGGAAGTAGGTAGTATTTTTTTGTAAAAATGTTTAATGTATTTCACTTTTTAGTTGTACCTATCTAATAGGCAAGTTGTTTAGTGGGTTAACGCCAGAATAGATTAGCAGAATATCATGAAACTAGAACATAAAGGGTGAAATGAGAGATTTGCGTACCCCTCAAGAGCGTACTGGCGTAATGTTATGTTATGAAATGGTATAAACAATAAACAGACATGCGATTCCAACAATTCCGAGAGATTTCCCGTTATTAATTGAAGAGTTCTGTTGTATATCTTCGAAGTTCTTCATCAAATCTTCACCAAATTAAAATGGGATCAATTCCAATACTATTTCATACAAAAAAAGAATTTTCAAAATCGGTCCACAATTGACGGAGATATCGGTGAACATACATAAAAAAAAAAAAAAATTAAGTCGAACATACAACCTCCTCCTTTTTGGTAAGTCGGTTAAAAAAAAAGAACTTCATATTTGTTTTAATTTTGTGAAAATCTGATGAAGAACTTCGAAGATATAGTACAACAGAATTCTTCAATAAATAACGGCAAATCTCTTGGGACGGTTGTCTATTGTTTACCCGAAGATTATATACCATAATCATCATATTCCCGAATTTCATTTAACCGAATTTCATTTGCCCGGATGTTTTTTTTGCCCTTAAAGACATATGACATACTGTTAATTGCCCGAAACTTAGATACCATAAGATACGAGTGCCATACGTATTGTTTTTCATATTTTTAAGTGCCATAATAATTATCAAACATAATATTTAAACGCCATGATGATTATTAGACATAACATTTAAATGTCATAATAATTATTAGACAAATATTTAAACGACGTAATAATTATTACACATGAAGTACTTGCATAGGCACAACCTTGTGGCCAGGATTATCCATCAGCAACTTGCTCTGAAATACAATCTTGTGGCATCGGAGGTACCGTACTACAGGTATGTGCCCGACCCAGTTCTCGATAATGGCAGTATCACATTGTACTGGGATCGGTCCATCATCACTGACAGGACTATTGTAGCTAATAAGCCTGATATTGTGGTGGTGGACCGAATCGAGAGGCGTGCAATGATTGTTGACATTACCGTCCCGCATGACGGGAACCTCGTGAAAGCCGAGAAAGATAAGCAAATCAAGTATCTTGACTTGGCTCGCGAGGTTGTCGACATGTGGGATGTAGACACAGCGATCATTGTACCGATAGTCGTATCGGCCAATGGCTTAATAGCCACGAGCCTCGACCAACATCTTAGGAGGCTCTTGTTAGGCGGCTGGGTCAAGGGCCTGATCCAGAAAGCAGTATTGCTGGACACGGCTCGTATTGTTAGGAGGTTCCTCTCTCTGGAACCCTGACCGCCGGTAGCTTGGACCCTGTTCCCGATACCGGTGGGCCTCTATTTTTTATATTTTTAAATGTTTTTGTTTTTGTATGTTTTATAAAAATATTTAAAAATGTATTTAATAAAAAAAATCAAAATAGTTTATTTCAAATAAACCTTAAAGGTACTTTTGAATTGTCAAACAACAAAAAAATATGACTCTAGTTGCAAATTCGCAAACGTCAGTAGATCTCAATGGAGAAGAATTTGCAAGAAACTCCACGGACACTCTTTTCCAACAGTTTCAATTAGGTACAAGTTTTTGGTTACATCATTCTTGTTTAAAAAATAAATACATATATGTGAGAACGATGCAAAAAGACGTGCACGTCAAAGCGTCTAGAGTAACAAACAATTTCGACATAAAAATGCAATGACAGGCCGAGGCAGCTAAGTTATGACCAATCCCAACTGATGGCGCCCGTTCACGAACATGACGCATGGATCAGCACCACTCAGCTCAACCATTATGGAGGGAACCGAATGATCCAACACATGTGCCACCATCAGAGAGATATTAGAGAGAGCATGACACACTCAAATGCCAGGGCACACAGAAGTCAACCAACGACACATAGGTAGATTTACAGTCGGAACATAGTACTCACACATGTGCTGTGCAGTTATATAATACTAAAAGAAATTGAGTTTATACAATACAAATATATTCATACAGTCTTCAGCAGCTCCAACAATACTTCAAAACTTTTCTGCCCATCACTAATTGTTCTTGCGCCCTAATGGCTGCGGAGCGGGACCAGCATTTAGCCAAGCAATTTTATCAGCGATGTAATCCCCATACTTATAATATGCTTGCCTGCATAGTGTGCGTTTTATACAAGTTTTAAATTTCGTCTCATTCAGTTCTAGAATGTGGGGAGGTATTTTATTGTAACATTTTATACAGTACCCCATAAAAGATGATGCTACTTTAGCCAGCCTGAAACCTGGTTGGATTAATTGGTCCCTATTTCTAGTAACATAATTATGTCTGTCGCCGTTTTTACTGAAAAGATGTAATTTTTTTCTAACGTACATGATGTTTTCATAAATATATTGACAAGGTACCGTCATGATGTTAATGTCCTTAAACAGTTCCCTTAGAGAATCGCGCCGGCGAAGATTGTATATCGCTCTGATGGCTCGTTTTTGCAGAATAAAAATTGACTCAATGTCTGCAGCCCTTCCCCATAGTAAGATACCGTAAGACATTATACTATGAAAGTAACTAAAATAGACTAGCCTCGCGGTATCTAAATCAGTAAACTGACGAATTTTTCTAACAGCATAAGCTGCCGAACTTAGCCGCCCTGCAAGTGATATTAAATGAGGACCCCATTGCAACCTTGAGTCTAGCGTGATCCCCAGGAATACCGTTTTATCGACAAATTCTAGCTTCTCCCTACCCAAGATAATGTCACAATCAGTACTTTTGACATTCGGCAAGGCAAATTTTACGCACTTAGTCTTTTTAGCATTTAAAACTAAATTATTAGCCGTGAACCAATTTTGAACCTGTCGCAAGACGTCATTTACGTCGTCAACGTTACTCGTACGTCTATTTATCTTAAAAATCAAAGAAGTGTCATCAGCAAATAACACCATGTTTAAATTGCTATTCAATAGATGGGGTAAATCGTTAATGTAGACTAGGAATAAGAAAGGACCCAAAATTGAACCCTGGGGTACCCCCATTTTCACGGTTAACCCGGACGAATTGACACCGTTTATTTGAACTAATTGCTGTCTATCATTTAAATAAGATTTTAATAAACTCAACGCTGATTGGCCTAGCCCGTAATGCTCAAGTTTCATAAGTAATGTTACATGATTAACGCAATCAAACGCTTTCGACAGGTCGCAGAAAACACCTATAGCATCTTGTGCCTCTTCCCACGCATCAAAGATGTGTTTTAATAAGGTGACACCAGCGTCGGTCGTACAACGTCCTTTGGTAAAACCATACTGTTTATCGTGTAGGATGTTATTCGTATTAAAATGAATGAGCATTTGATTTAGCATTATCTTTTCAAATATCTTGCTGAAAACCGGCAGCACCGATACTGGTCTATAATTATTCGTGTCTTTACTGTCCCCGGATTTAAAAAGTGGTATAACCTTACTATGTTTCATTAGATCCGGGAAGACTCCTTGATCTACACACAAATTAAAAATTAAAGCTAAGTACGGCGCTATAGTCTGAATAATGGAGGTACAAACTTTGATGGACATCCCCCATAGATCTTCGGTCAGTTTGATCTTGATTTGCTTAAAAGCTTTTATTACTGATATTGGGTTTATATGTGAAAAGTTAAATTCAGTCGGGCAGGCTGAAACGTTTTCACGAGCATGTCGCAGCGGTTGAGAAACGCCTTGGGGAGTACTTCGCTGCGCCGATAGCTCGCGATGAAGAAGCCATAATTTTCTCGTCCGCGGTGGTCACGCGCGCCATCTTGCGAACGAAGCCTAGGAAGGCCCTAGGTGCTGACGGGATCACAAATACAGCGCTGCGCCACCTGCCGCACTGCATGGTCGCGGCCCTGGCGCGCCTTTTTACTGGGATTCTGCGCACAGGCTCCTTTCCGGCCTCGTGGAAAGAGCGCCGCGTCATAATGCTGCCCAAGGCGAGAAAAAACATCCTGAAGCCGGAGAGGTATCGGCCAATCACCCTGCTGCCTAACATCTCCAAGGTGTTTGAGTCGCTCCTGGTGCGACATCTCACACCAAACATCACCCCGCGAGAGGAGCGATTCGGGTTCTGCGCTGATCACAGACCGACGCTCCAGCTGTCGAGGGTACTGCATCTGCTGTCATCGACAGTGAACAAAAAGGAATACGCGGTAGCAGTATTCCTCGACATGGAAAAGGCCTTTGACCGTATCTGTCACGACGGTCTAATATACAAGCTAGCCAAATCCAGCACGCCCCGTCGCGTGGTTAAAGTTATGCAATACTTTCTGTCCCGCAGGAGGTTCAGAGTGGTGGTAGAGGGAGCACTATCCGCCCCCCGCCTGATACTCGGTGGTGCCGCAAGGAAGCTGCTTATCCCCTGCGTCTTACTCATGCTACACGGACGACATCCCCACAACACCAGAGGCGACGCTAGCGCTGTATGCTGACGACGCTGCATACATCACCACGTCAATCAACACCAAGTATGCAGCGCGGAAGATGCAGCGCGCCCTCGACCAACTTCCTGAATGGCTAGCCAAATGGCGGCTATCGGTGAATGTGAGTAAGTAATGCAGGCTCTGGTTACAGGTAACGTCCCCCTCCCACCACCCCAGAAGCTACAAGGAGCCGACGTCGAGTGGCCCCCCATTGATTGCGTTGATACCGTCTTTTTAGTTATTTCCACGTCAACCTTATAGTTTTTACAAAATAATACTGTACGAGCATCACCACATGATATAACTTGTTTTAGTTTTTACCTGAACAAGCAGTCGCTAATTCACCGATTATTTATGTACATTCGCTGACTAGGCTATTACGCCCGCCACAACTCACCTACTCTAGGTATTATATATTTTAATGTTTTACCTAATAAACTGTCAATCATTAACGGACACATAACAGTGATTTTATTTCCTGTACACATCCCGTGTGATTCGTCCATCTACATCCTACATCTCAGTGTGCGGAGCTATTGCCCGTACATTTTTTGGTCCTTCGAGCCGGATCGCCACTACTGGAGCAAACAGTCCTGCAAGTCGCACAGGTACGAAGTGTTTCTACTGATGATAGCGAATCGGTTTGACTGGTCTTCCACAAGCGGATCGCCCCAGTCAGATTGAGAAGGCGCACAATATCGTACAGAGATTCCTTCGGACGGCGATTGCCACAGGAAACATCAACATTTGGTGGTTCGGGAACAACAACAAACAACAAATTCTACAGTGAAGTCAACAGGTCTAACGTCCGTCAACAATACGCATACATACCCGTATAACAACTATGGACACTAGACAACAAGAACTTCTCAAGCGGCAGGGTATCATCGCAGAGGGCATTCGGAAAATTGGTGTCAACTTCGGAAAAGATGGCCCTGACCGCAAAACCACAACATTCATCCGGGGTAGACTGGATACCCTCCAGGCGCACTGGAACGAGTTCGAGATGAACCATGGCGTGTTACAGGGCGCCACGGACCGGACCGACGTATACTACAGTACAAAGGTGTACGACAGAGTCAAGGCGGAATACTCAAGTATACAACATAAGCTGCAAGCATGGTCTACCAGCACTGTGGAACCCGCGTGTTACCAAGGTGAAGAGAGCAAAAACACTGGAGTCCTTTCAAAATCAGACGAGCTCAAAACTCAACAAGCAACTAACTTCAGAGCCTTCTCCCGGTTCACCAGCAACTTGTGCACTGCTGACATTATTGAGAAATGGGATATAGAAGACAAGCTCCGGACCCTCGAATCTCGATGGAGTTTTCAACACCGGCACTAGTAATGGCCAAACTACTCAACAACCTGCCTAACTACTCCTTGGAAAAACAGGATTGGCCTCACATAGAAAATATTAACCTGGCTGACCCACAATTCAACTTATCAAGGCCGATTGACATTCTACTTGATGCCGGAGTGTATGGCGATATAGTGATGAGCAGCATAATTCGAGGAAACATATACGCACCTATAGCACAACAAACTAAACTCGGCTGGGTATTAGTTGGAAACACAAATACCTTCAACTGTCATGTCGTGGTAGATACTAACGATATCTCTCGTTTTTGGGAAATTGAAGACATAACGTCAGACGACAAGTCCACGAGTGTTGAGGAGGAGTACTGTGAGAGGCTGTATACTGACACAACAAAAAGACTTGAAGACGGGCGATACGAAGTTAGAATCCCCATGAAGACCAACTTCGAACAAAATTTGGGACGATCAAAGCCTCAAGCAGTCGCGCAATTCAAGCAGTTGGAAAAACGATGGGCTAGAGACGAAAACCTCGCTTCAAGTTACAAAGCTTTCATCGACGAATACAAAGCTTTACAACATATGAAAAAGTGCACAGAGCCGGACACACCGAGCTGTTTCCTGCCCCATCATGGAGTAATGAAACCAGACTCAACGACAACTAAGCTCCGAGTGGTTTTCAATGCATCAGCAACCACCAGCACGGGACACAGTCTAAACCAATTGATGGAATGCGGGCCTAACTAACAACAAGACTTACAAGCGATGATTCTACGATGGAGGGCGTTTGAATACGTGTATACAGCGGATTCTCTCCAACCAACTATACATGGACGACTTACTAGGCGGATGTCACGACTTCATAACAGCACAGAAAGCTCAACATGAACTAATAACAATGCTGAAAGGTGGTGGGTTCAACTTACGAAAGTGGGCTAGCAACAAAACGCGCCTACTCGAAGGCTTGTCAGATGAATTGATAAGCCAGAAAATGTTCGACTTCAAGGACGCAGACACAAACAAAACGCTAGGTATCTCTTGGAACCCGCGCACGGATCAATTTACATACCAACAAATATCACTCTGCAACAAACATGATGTCAACACAAAACGCACACTACTGTCGGATATATCAAAACTGTATGATCCACTTGGCTGGCTATCACCAGTTACAGTGAAAGCCAAGCTAATCTTACAACATGCATGGTCGACAACAACGAGCTGGGATGATCAACTCCCAACAAATATACAGCAAGAATGGGAGCAATTCCGCAGTCAGCTCGCACACATTCACGACATATCCATACCACGCTGGGTCGGCACACTCAACAACCCTTCGAACTACATGGTTTCTGTGATGCATCTGAAAGAGCCTACGGATGCGTCATATATTGCAAGTCCACTGACAAAGAATGTCAACAGGTGATCAGGCTAGTAGCAGCTAAAACAAAATTAGCCCCACAGAAAAACCCAAGTTCCTTGCCACGACTGGAGTTATGTGGTGCAGTACTATTAGCACGACTGATCGAAAAAGTGGAAACCTCGATGAACTCGCAGACAGTCACCATACATTGCTGGACAGACTCCATGGTGGTACTTGGCTGGCTAAATGGTGACGTGGGTCGCTGGAAGAGTTTCGTAGCCAACAGAGTCACACAGATAACGAAAATAACTCCATCCAACTCCTGGAAACATGTCAAGTCCGAACATAATCCTGCGGACTGCGCAAGCAGAGGTATCTCACCATCAGACTTAATAGGTCACGAACTGTGGTGGAAAGGCCCTTCTTGGCCTCAAAACAACAACATACCCCAACAAGGTATTTTTACAACGAACGAAGAGAAAAGGAAACGAGGTCAAACTTGCGCAATACAAACAAAACACGCGCCACTCATCGAGCAACTACTGCAAAAATACAGCTCAATGAGTTATGCAACCCGAGTCATCAGCTGGCTCATACGATTTATAAATAACTCGCGTGAAGCAACAAGAGCCAACCGTAGGTCACACGAGACTACAGAAGACATAGTGCAAACTCAGAACCTGCTTGTGAAAACTGCACAGAACAATACCTTTGGCGATGAAATAGCGCACCTACACCAACATAACAAGGTACTGGCCAGAAGCAAACTGTTCAGTCTGAGCCCAATGCTAGACGACCACGGCATTCTTCGAGTGAGAGGGAGACTTGAACATGCCAAGTTAAACGACTCACAAAAATATCCAATAATTTTACCAAACAACCACAAGCTATCAGAACTCTTGATTGACCAAGCCCACAAGAATACTCTCCACGGCGGTGCCAGGCTTACATTGGGACACCTTCGTAACAAATATTGGATACTAGGCGGCATGAAAACAATCAAGAAGCAACTAAACAAATGTGTCACCTGTCATCGCTATAAAATGCAACGCAGCAATCAGCAAATGGCAGACTTACCAACACCTCGAGTTACACCTTCACGGCCATTCACACACACAGGCGTGGATTTCACGGGACACGTTGAAATAAAGGCTAACAAAGGTCGCGGAATTAAAACAGTTAAGGCCTACATCGCGATCTTCATTTGCCTATGCACAAAAGCCATCCATCTTGAACTGGTGTCCGATCTCAGCGCTGCAACATTCCTCGCAGCATTGAAGCGGCTATGCGCTCGACGAGGAACGCCGAAACATATCTATAGTGACAACGGAACGAATTTTGTCGGAGCAGCAAGAGCACTAGCCAAAGAACGCCAGGAGGCAATGCAACTTCTCGTCAACGACGAGCTGATCAACAGCACTTCCGAGAGTGGCATTGAATGGCACTTTAACGCACCATCTTGGCCAAAACAGCGGGAGGATTATGGGAAGCTGCAGTAAAGAGCATGAAACAGCACCTTAAACGCGTGCTTGGTGAACAAAAGCTTATGTACGAAGAGTTTACTACCTTGCTAGTACAAATTGAAGCCTGCCTCAACTCGAGGCCATTAGTCGCTCTAACAAATGACCTCGACGACATCGATTACCTGACACCAGGTCACTTTTTAGTCGGTGGACCGGTACTGGCACCTCCGAGGACATCAGAGGGTGATAACAGCCAGTTAACGTTACGATGGCGCTTGACAGAAAACGTGTACAAGGAATTTTGGAAGAAATGGTCGAACGATTACCTACAAACGTTACAATTACGAGGAAAATGGCAAACCCCAACACATAACATTGCAGTGGATGATGTCGTCCTTATAAAGGAAGAACAAGTAGCTCCAGCCCGATGGTTATTAGGGCGAGTTATAGAGACGCACCCTGGACCAGATAATTTAGTACGAGTCGTCACGCTCAAAACTAAATCCAACATAATGAAGAGACCCGTAACAAAATTGTCCCGGTTACCCATTGAAACAGGGAATAATACCGAAAACAAATCAATGCAACCCTCGGACAATAAACAACCAGAGGCGACTTCCTCAACATTACAACGACAACGTCGGGTGAGCCCTAAACAGGAACGGAAGGGTGTTTCCAGCTGTAACGTCCTCAAGTACCTAAGCACGTTACTAGTACTCATGGTTACGTGTGTGACACCGTCCATACAACAACTCGTCAATGTAACAACCCCAGACCCTACCCGTCTTGTATACTTTGATAAAGCCGCCGACTTACAGATAATACAAGACGAATGGAGACTGGTGGTGTTCTACAATATGTCGACTTACTGGAAAAGCGTTTCTGCCGTTGAACAATACGTCCAGCAACTACATGGACTTTGTCAACGAAATATTGCCGACTTGACTATATCCACACAACTCGAACACGAACTAAACGAGCTCAAACACTACAACGAAATACTACAATCAGACCATGGAAGACGCAGTAAGCGAGGTCTCATAAACAGAATTGGGAAGATTGCCAACTCTCTCTTTGGTGTCCTCGATGACAAATTTGCCGAAAAATACAACAACGACATCAAACTACTGCACAGCAATGAAGATCACTTGTTCAATCTGTACAAACAACATACATCAATAATCGAACAGGAATATCAAATTGCCGCACTGAAGTATCAAGTTGCAGCAATGAATGGAAAAAGCTACACAGTAAGGGGGCTTGGCTATTTACGTGTTGCGAGGAATGCGCTATGCGCATTTTCTGTCCAGCTGGAATTACGTCACAGACACTACAAAATAGAGGCATAATCACCTTAGCGACAGGTTGCATAATGCGCGGCGATAGACACCTAATTCATTCTCACTACAATATGCAAAGCACAATGGAATTAGGCAATGAGCAAGAGATCTACATACCAGAGATAAATCTTAACGAACTATTGACAAGCAATAGTCAAATTACAAACATAACTAACATGGAAAGACAAACAAAGGTAGATCCACAGACACTAGAAGAGGTCATCGGGCATCGTTCTATCAGCAACAAGGTGGATCGCGAAATATCGCCAATATCAGTTAGCGGCGAACGTAGAACCGTCTAATAACTTTCTTTACATATTTTACTTACTTTTGATAATCCATTTTACTTGATATATTTTGTACTTTTATAGTTGGCAGGATGTACGAGCATCGCCACATGATATAACTTGTTTTAGTTTTTACCTGAACAAGCAGTCGCTAATTCACCGATTATTTATGTACATTCGCTGACTAGGCTATTACGCCCGCCACAACTCACCTACTCTAGGTATTATATATTTTAATGTTTTACCTAATAAACTGTCAATCATTAACGGACACATAACAGTGATTTTATTTCCTGTACACATCCCGTGTGATTCGTCCATCTACATCCTACATCTCAGTGTGCGGAGCTATTGCCCGTACAATTACCTTACCACGTAGACAGAGCATAGTTTGGTAATAGGATATATTCATTAAATTTTTTTTTTAAACAACCTTATTTCGTATTCTTCTCAGCAAACCCTTTCATTTTATATATGTATGTGTTCGCGACGAGACGTCACATAGATTATATACTAGCGTTATGTATGACATATTAGAGTGAGATATGTACCTATGTAATAGCATAAGTGAATAAAAAATATTATTTATTTTTCTTCGAGACCCCTGTAAAAACGGGGTATCAGAAAGTGGTATGCGCGACCCGCTTAGGCAGATGGCGCACCAATCGCGTTGTTTTATTAACCGACTTGTGTGTAATTCGTAAGTTGAGTAGACACTTTGCTGTGAACTACAAGCCAGTGAAAGATGGACTATAGGAGCTTCACGTAAGTTATTTGATATTATAACTTGATTATTGCTAATGGTTGTATTGAAAGTATCTGCATCATATTATGGTCGTTATTCCTAATTATGTTAAATTGATTCAAGGGCTAGTCATGTTCTTTGCCTTACCCTTGTTGTTTTGATTATGTAATATTGTGAAATGTCACCTGATTACTGATAATAATAGAATTAGATCTTTATTGTGATAAACGATATTTATGATTATAAAAATACTATATAAGAGCTTCCGTAGAGTTTCTTGCCCTTCTTCTCCACGAGAACTAGGTTAGGCGAGCGGGCGGTAAGCTCTCTTGAGCCTCAATATTAATTAATTGACAAGCCTAATTGAAATAAATAATATATATATATATAAATAAATAAACCTAGTCTTTTCTTTCTGTGCTTTTATTCATAAAACCTTTCACTTATACACCACATACATAGGAACCTGATACACAGTAAATAACCAGTGACCATCTTGACATATATCGATATTTTTATATGGAGTTCCTTCATGATTCTAACACACGCATTACTTAAAATGTACGAATCGAATATAGATAACTTTTATACATAATAATTGTGCGTAACTTGAAATATTACTAAGTTTTCATCGCAATTAGTTCACTCTACCAAAGTTACATGAATTTAAAGTACTCAGGAAGTAAAATTATCACAACACCCGCTAATTAGATACTCGGACTGTTGAACTCCATATTCGATAGATGGCGTTGAAGTCATTTTCTGAATAGCGGTGTCGATTTTCACCGTGAAAGATTAACTGTAGAACAAAAATTTGGAATTTAAGAAGGATAGGTAGAAAGGTAAGTAGGATAGGCAGTCAGTCGACGGGAGCGAAGCCGCGGTCACAGCTTAATAAGGGTAGCAATAATAAGGGTGAAAAGTATAATAAATAATAATAAGGGTGAAAGGTATAATAAATAACAATAAGGGTAAAAAGGCGGCAGATTGAATTGATTAATTAAATAAAAACTTTTTTTTTTAAAAATACTACCGACTTCCAAATAAGAAAACTACAAAGTGAAAAATAACTTTATTTTTAGGAAGTCGGTGTCTTTCGTAGGTACCATTTTTTGCGTTATGGACACCGACTTCCAAAAATAAAGTTATTATTCACTTTGTAGTTTTCTTATTTGGAAGTCGGTAGTTTTTTTTTGTAAAAAAGTTTTTATATATCAGTCGGAGTACTGCTGCGTGTGTGTGTGTAAGTTTAGTGGTCGTAAGCGCTACTACCGAGCATGAGGTTCTAGATTCCATTCCCGGCTCGAGCAAATTATTATTGGGTTTATCTATCTGGAATTTCTCAGTAGCAGCTCGGAGTCTGGATTTGTGGCCGGTTGATAGCAATAGGTTCGTCCCTCTATTACATGGGACTTAAACATAACCCTCCGGGGAACACAGACGTGATGTTAATCTGAAGAGTTGTGAAAATTCATTCACTGATATAAATCTTCTAAGTAGTGAAAGAAAAATCGTGAAAACTGCACCGTTCTGCAGGACAGGTCACGGAGGGAAGTCGCGGCCATACTTACTTATATAGATTTACTAGCTTTCGCCCGCGACTTCGCTCGCGTGGAATTTGGTATGCCACATAAAGTTTCGTGACAAACCCTTATACCTCCAAGAATATATATACAAAGTTTCATGATGATCGGTTCAGTAGTTTTTGCGTGAAAGCGTAACAAACAAACTTACATTCGCATTTATAATATTAGTATGATTCAATTAACGTTAACGTTAATAGAGTTAGAGTTATATTTAACGAACACCAATTAGGAGGCCTTCCAATTACTATTTAGGTACATACATGAACTCACGACTTGTTTTTTCAATTTTATCGCAAACTAACTGGTGACCTGGCTTCGCACGGGTAAGGGACCTTCCTGATTGCGAATCGAATCTATCGCATTGCGTCCATGTAAACGTATTTGCAATTTCCCATAATATAAAAATCGCTTAACGGTGTGATATAAATCAAATCTCGTTAGGAAGCCATTAGGTAACATGCGTTTTTAAACTGGATACGAAGAGCGTTGTACGATCTTTATTTATTTAAATATGGGCCTATCTACAATTGTTACACTGTTTACTCTAATAATACAAGCAATATGATACAAGCATAGTATACAATATGACGCGATAGACACAGCATGCAAAAACAAAATTATAACATCCATAAAATTCCAAAAATAGTGCAGAAATAACACTTACAACAACTAGTGGGTAGTTTTAGAAACACAATAGGTACAAAGATGACAGGAAAAAAATATATGGTAGTTACTTTTGATGGACTTGGCGCTTGAATTTTTTGAAGTATTGTTGAATAAATATCTATTGATTCATCGCAATTATTTAGACGCCTGCAAAGTCTGGGGATGGAGAAATTGGATCCCGATACAGTTTTGCGGGATGGAGGACGCAATCGTTTTATAGTGTGACGCGGATAATTGTAGGGTAGGTTAAAATTAAATTGACTTAACAACTGGGAGCAGTCTATTTTACTCTGAAGTATTTTAAAAAGAAAAATTAAATCTATATTATCTCTTCGTTTTTCGAGTGACGCTATGCTAAATTTTTCAAGACGTTTTACATAGCTCGGAACTTTTTTGGCTAAACTCGCAGAATAGGCAAGATGGTATAAAAATCTTTTCTGGATCCTCTCTTACCTAAGACTATGTGTTGCATAATGCGGACGCCACACAACCGCGCAGTATTCTAATACAGTACGTACGAGACAGTTAAAAATCTTTGTGTATATCTTGAGCACAGGTTGCACGTGTCGTGACAGAGGGAGCTGCAGTAGGCTCGAAAGAGCGTTATTTTAACAAGAACTGAGAGCCAGCATGTTCGTTAAACGACAACACCCCCCGCCCCCGTTCAATGGCATCATCGTATTTTATATTTTTATTAATATTAAACTTGCGCTTGACCACTATCTCAACTGATGGTAAGCCATGATGTTGTCAACGATGAAGCACGCTTGCCGAAGAGGAACCTATACTATCTTGACTAAGACTTCCAGGTTGTAGCTATCAGAAAATCTTTAAGGTCGGGTGTCAATATATGACCAAGATATTTGACTCTCAGGACTCCTCAAAGGCGTACCATTAAAAAAATAGGTGGTACCTTATCAGGACTTTCACCCAGCCTCAAGACCATGATCTCCGACTTCTTGGTGCTTTATGCCAAGCCATGTACTCTGCCATACGCCGCACAATGAGCCTGATTGACAAGCTCAGCATATGCTAAAACCTGATGGCTTCTATTAGGTGGATGAAGGCGGTGCTTTGACGAAATTTTCACAAATAAAAGTCACAAATCCTTGATGACGTTGATTCTACTTCGGTACTCGCAGGCGATTCGGTGGGCTTTAGGCTTTAAGCAAGCATCCTGCCAGAGCGGATTCGGCCCTAAGAATGATCAACACCGGTGAGATATAGGCTTTCCAGAGTTTATCCATTACAAACAAACATACAATGTTACCTTTTTATGATATTAATTTAGTTTAGTGCCTGTTAGTGAACCAGCGTCTAATTGCGTACCTAGCCTTGTAGATTAACGGCGTCGCTCAATTACAGTCAGTACATGAAGAGATCTAGGCTGGTTCAGTCATGCGGGACCAGCTGCTCATGTTCTTATTTATCTTCTATAGTGTTGGATTCGCAACATGTGGATATCCACCGGTAAGTATTATATGTCTTCGACAATCTCAGAACACTGGTGTCCCGCACCTTTGAAAGGCGTAACAGGGGCCGAAGCCAATTCACAGAGACCACGTTAGACATCTTTAAATGAAATGTTACACCAACTGATGATTATCCTTGTATGCACTTACTACGCATTGTATGCACGTACTTTTTAAGCTGTTTCAGAGCCACCCTAATCTCGTACAGTCTGACGTCCGGGATATCTTCGGTATAGTGACGGGCCAATCTAGCTCTTGGGTCATTTGCTAGACTCGCAACGGGCTTGCTGATTGATGTGTATAACTGCCCATAGAATGTCTCGATCTCTCTCAGAAGCTCCGGTTTGGCGGATACAATCCTGCCATCGTCGGTCTTTAGTTTCGTGACCTGGCTCGGCCCAATAGCCAGATCCCTTGAAAAAATCTTGGAGCCTTTATTTCGCTCAATCGCGTCTTTAATACGCTCGGTATCTCTGAAATCTCTCAGGATTTTGGACCAGGATCTGTGCTGGACGGAGCCTGGACTTCATCAGTCGAGACTTCAAGCTTAATATTAATATTCAATGTGCCTCTTACCATGCGATGATCGCTCCCGGTTTTTACCGAATTGATCACAGAGACCTCAATGAACATTTGCTTCTTGGTTGACATGATGAAGTCGATCTCATTTTTTGTTGCACCATCGGGGCTCTGCCAGGTCCACTTTCTGTGTTCACGCTTTTTGAAGAAGGAGTTCATCATATCTCCCATCATATATCCCCCCTTTTCCATAAAACTGGCCAGTAGGTGACCCCGGTGGTTCCGACGTCCAACTCCAAATTGCCCTACTTGCAACTCATCCTCATCTCGTTTGCCCAGTTTCGCGTTGAAGTCCCCAATGACAACGGTGAAGTGAGTTTTGAAACCATGCATGGCTCTGGAGATATCCTCATACATGGTCTCTTCCTCGTCCTCGGGGTGTGCCGAGGTTGGGGTGTAGACCTGTATGACATTCAGCGAATATCTTGAGGATATTCTGATTAAAGTTCACCAACCAACAACGTCGTACTAAGTGTTTCTTTAAGCAAACCATATTTTTCAACATACCCTCATCTTCGGTGATTTTATCGAATAAAATATAAAATTCTCATTCAAGTGCAATGCTCAAGATCCAATTAACTAAACACTTAAACGCAAATTTTCCTAACAACTGAATTCATTAGGTCATAATAATTATAAATTAATTAATACAGCGACGAACATAATATTTAATAAAAGGATAATAAAATTGATATTTTTCTATCATTTTTGAGATTACAACAAAAAAGATACAAATCTTTTTAATGTTAAAGCTTTCAATTTAAATGAAGAAATAGATTCATATTCATAAATTAAGTGTATTAAATGATAAAAATATTTGATTATTTTTAAGTTAAAAATAATATTTAATAATGTATAAAACGAATGAATATGAAAAATAAATGATAAAAGTAAAAAAAGATTATTTTTACGTGTCACGGGATTTGAAACAGTCTTATCATGGTTTATCTAGCAGTGTTAACCGCTAGGCCAGATGGACACATATGTTTGACTATGAAATTAAACACCTAATTCTAATCAAGCTAACTTAAAGTTAAATGATTATTTCGCGCTCTCTAGGATTCTTGAAGAATAATATACAGGAGTAAGTGTGATCGATGTTGGCGACAAAACGTGTGGGTATAGTGCTTGAAATCTACCCACAATGTTATAATGTCTAAACATTTTTTTGTTTTCATTAATGTCTAAACATTTGTTTGTTTTTGTTTTTTGTTTGTAAACGTTTGTTTTTTATTATAATATCTACAGATGAGGATGGATTTGAAACACCACCACCCACATGTTTTGTGATTTTAATAAATAGTATGACGTTGCGGCCATGTCGCGTTCTCATTGGTTCATTAAGAAAGAGTTCGATATACAGGTGTGTGTATGAGTGTGATGTGTCTGTAGAAGATGGTCGTAAGTGGGAATTTTCGTGAAGATAGGACTGCACTTTAGACTGATAGTACCTAGGAATAGTGTAGAACGTTGGCAATAATACTTAGGCAACGTTCTACTATAATAAAAAGTACCTTATGTCCTAACCAGACTGGGTAGTTCCGTCCAATCAGGTAAGAAGGCTTTGCCCAGGAGTGGGACAGCACAACAACATACAGCAATACTTAGTACATTTCGCGGGTGACAGGTTCCAACCTGCACCTTACAAGTGGTGGTCAGCAAACACCAATCAATATCAAAGCCTAGCAGAATTTTCTTACCTTCTCCCGGTAGCATGTCATGGACCAAGTGATTAATCATTTTACTAAATATAATGCTCGGGCCTTAGGAATCAAGTAAATAAATAGGACAATGTTATGAATAGCAGAAATAATAGTAATTGCCCAACGTTAACGGTTGGGCAATCCGATAATTATAGTAATGAATTAGTCCAAGAGTGAGCGAAGCGAGCTCGGGCGCTTAGGGCATCCCGACATGGATAGGTAAGGATCGTAGTAGATGACGGGAGTGGAGTTCGCTCGCTTTGCTCGCTCACCTCAGCTCCCGTTATCTCCTTCTTGTTACGTTACTCTAGACCCTGCACACAGAGGACGATTTTTTTTCGTACTTACCTATTCTATTAACAAAATCAATGTAAACATTAAAATAACCAAAAAACGCATCTTTTTACTACCCGGCCCAAAAAGTGATGGGCATTATTTAGAAAGCCCGGTCAATTTAATTATTTCAATAGTTTTTAGCATCATTGTCTACTCACACTGGGCCTTTTTAGGGTTCCGTACCCAAAGGATATAAACGGGACCCTTTTACTAAGACTCCACTGTCCATCTGTCTGTCTGTCACCAGGCTGTACCTCATGAACCGTGATAGCTGGACAGTTGAAATTTTCACAGATTAGCATTTCTGTTGCCGCTATAACAAGAAAGACTAAAAACAGAATAAAATAAATATTTAAGTGGTACTCCTATACAAACACGTTTTTTGCCGTTTTTTTGCGATAGTGGTACGGAACCCTTCGTGCGCGAGTCACTTCTTTTTCAAATTGTCTGGGCGTTATGAATAATGCCGTAATAATCGTGCGGTTATTTCGGAATCAGGTATAATTTGTGAAGAAAAGTCTAGTAATCGTTTGATATCAACAAATGCTCAAAAAAATGTTTTCGTTCATCATAACTTATATTGATATATTTTAAGCATTAAATATGATACTTATTTATTTAGTAAAATATTTATTTTTATTCACAATATTATGTTTATTTTATTCATGATTTGGTATTCGGTATAAGGCCGAATGGTTTTCAATATTCGGTAGAATACCGACTAGTTAAAAAAACAGCCGAATAGGCCGAACATCAACTAATAGCCGAATATTCGTGACATCTCTATTATAAATATTTTTAGATATGTCTAAGATAAACTTAGAAAGTACATATCAATTGTAATAGTCACATTGGTACCTGCAGGGTTTTGAACCCACGACTTCAAGCACAAGTGCCGTTGTAGCTTCTGGGCCACCAAGACTTATCTACTGTTGTGAACAGATGGGCGACGAGGTGCAGCCGGGCAGCGTGTTGCTGCCGGCGTCCCGGCGCGGCCGCTACCTCGCCAACATCGTGCGGAGACAGGCTGTCGTGAGTACCAACACATACACACATAATACTACAGACCAGAGGCTCTAGACAAGTGTCAGCGATGGCGATGCTCGAAATGACAAAATGTAAGTTGGAATTATACAGTAGAAATGCCAGTAGTATGACCACCTACCCTGAGAATATAACTAATTAATAAGATTAATGTTTGCTTGGCTCTTAGACATGTGTTATTATTCCGTCAATTAATTTTTAAATCATACATTTTGATATTCTAATTATAATCTTATGATATTCATACTTTGACATTATTATGAATTATTTAACATTGTAGTTTTTTATTTTGACGTTATGATTTATATTAATTAAAATTCATAAATGTAATAGGTCACTAGATGGAAAACAGAGCTAGTACAAAGCAGTGTGCAGCAGTGCGGTCAGTGTGTATAAAAATACTCAAGGATAAATAACACTCACGTGTAGTTGGTAATTCAGCAATAACACACAGTTTGGACTTTGAATTATTATATATCCACTTAGGTCAACTCTAGACCAAACACTTAGGGACACTTCATGGTTGTTGCAAGCCCGTCCAGACTAGCCTCCCTCCCTAAAACTGACTCAAACTGCCTCGTGTCCGAACAATCCCCCTCCAATCGACAACTTTCATTGGATGTGACGTCATTTGACATTCGAATATTTTCTAGGATAATCAATTTAACAACTTTTAAGTACTATTTGATGTTAAAAATATATTATTTAATTCTTTACAAATAAAAGATGTATTTATCAAAGAAAACCTAACATAAATGTTATTTAAATTTTCATAAATTTATATAAGATCCTTATAATGTACCTAGTTTTGATTTGCATGTACCTAGTGTAATATGTTGGTTAAGGAGCTCTCGAAGAGAAGAGAAACTCAACGTGGAGTGTTGAATATGTTTATATTTAGGTAGTCTCCATAGTAAAAAGGGCAGTAAACACATTACACTGTCTTTTATATTGGTAGTAAATGACCCCAATTCGTACGTCAATATGTTACGGTAATTACTATAAATGTAGCAGTGCAACAGTGAATTATGACATATGCTACATCTCCCCCGAAAAGACACCCTTTACACCCCCGGAATTAAAAAAAAAATGTATGACGTACGCACTTGAGTCTTACATTTTTGTATGTTAAACTTAGGCTAGGTAAAAATAACACTGTCATATTAGTAAGTATACAATTTCATTTGATTTAATTAATAAAGTTATATAATAATAATTAATTAATAAAAGTAAATTACACATTGACAAAGGTCATGGTTCACAAAACAATTTAGTATTATCTTTGTGGAAAATATACGATTTATCATTTTTTAATATTTCAACATTAGGTGATAAATCCTTAAGAACTTTGTATGGTCCCAAATAGATGTTGTCTAATTTATTTCCAGTTTGATTTTTCAAAAGTACAAAATCACCTGACTTATAAGTTATCGAATTTAACTTCCTATCATATAATGATTTTCTCTTAAGTTTACTGATTATTAGATTATTCCTAGCATCTAATAAGGTGCACTGTAGCCTATATTTTAATTGTAAGGGGTAACTGTCAAAATTATAGAGTGGATCTACTCTGTCTAAACTATAGTTGAGGTTACTAGGCAAGTTACATAATTTACCGAATACAAGCTCATGCGGTGTATATTGTGTCTCCGAGTGAACAGTGCTATTAAAAGAAAAACACCAATAACTTAACCAGCTACTCCAATCTGTTTTATTTTGGCTACATTGAATTCTAAGATATGCTCCTAAACTCTTATGAGTGTTTCTAATGCACCTTTAGTTTGGTGGTGGTACGCAGTAGAATGTAATTTGGTTATTCCTAATAAGCTACATACATCTGACATAACACTTGACAAAAATTCTGTTCCCTGATCTGTTATGATCTCTTTGGGGATGCCATATCTTAAGATAAATTTATTTACAAATGATCTACTTATGGATTCAAAGTCCTTATTAGTTAGTGGGTAAGCCTCTACAAATTTTGTCAAATGTCATTGTAGGGTTTAAAAAGTATTTGTAGTTATAATTGTCTACATCTAGAGGTCCAACTATATCTAAGCTAATTCTCTCAAATCCTGTATTAGGGGTCGTAGTTACAGACATTGGTTGTTTAGTTATTAGAGTGTTTTTTAATTTGACACTCTTTGCATTTTTGCACATATTCAATCACATCATTACTTATGCCTGGCCAGAAGTAATATTTTTTAATGTTATTCAGCATCCTGTTTACTCCTGCATGTCCGCTAGTAGGTAACAGGTGGAAATCATTTAAGATAACTGTTTTTTCGTCTTTGTTACTTATTCTTATTAGATCTTTAATAACCAATATTCTCGGTAAATGAGATTGCAAACTTTTCATGCATCTTAAGAACTCATTTATTACGTGTGAATTTTCTTCATTCTTGATCACACCAATTTCATTAATATTAAGTCTTTTACAAAATACTCCAAGTCCCTCGCTAACACACTTACGGTAGGAAACGATCGGGACCGTAGATATATTGTTGACTCGTTTTTATTGAACTCAAAGTGACCACTGTCACTAAGTAGCTGTGGTATATTCGAACTGTTCTTTACTACATTTCTTGAACTTAGAATAGTTCTATACTATCAATAGGTTTTTAAAAAATTCCTACAACTTTTGGGCTAGAGTCTAGAGTCCCAGAAGTTAAAGGGATTTCAGATGTCAAATCGGCATTTTCGGAGCCGCTTGCTTGTTTACGAGATTGGGCCCTTGTCATAACAGATATTACATTTCGTTAATTCTCTTTAAATCTGTAACATTCAAGGGAAGACGACTTAGGGCATCTGCAGGTCCATTGTGTCGACCTGGAAGATATTCTACGGTAAAATCGTATTCTTCCAAAAAAAACCTAAATTCTGTTAGTCGACTTGAGGGATCCGTCATTCCGAATAAATACACTAAAGGTCTATGATCTGTCACAACTTTGAATTGTTTGCCGTATAAATAAGGTTTAAAATGCCTAATCGCCCACACAATAGCTAACAATTCTAACTCTATAACTGGGTATCGTGTTTCGGCGGGTTTCAAATTGCGACTCGCGTAACCTACTACTTGTCCATTACTGTTAGACAATACGGCGCCTAGACCTATTTTTGAAGCATCTGTGTGTAAAATAAATTTATTTTTATCTGTTAAATCTGGATAGCCTAACACTGGAGGATTACAGAGTGCCCGTTTTAAAGTATCAAATGCTGATTCGCATTCATGGGACCATTCAAAAGATGCTTTTTTCTTGCATAATTGATTGAGTGGATATGCAATGTCAGCAAATTTATTTATAAAACGCCTGTAATAATTTGCGAAGGCAACGAATATTTTACTTCGTCTACATTTGTAGGTCTTGGATAATTTTCTAACACGATTGCTTTTGATGGATCGGGATAAATACCTTCTGGAGTAATTTTATGGCCTAGATAAATAATTTCTTTGCGTAAAAATTCGCATTTAAGAGGATTTAATTTTAAATTTACTTTTCTAAGACGTTCCAAAATACAAGTGAGATTTTTGTTGTGGTTAATTAAGGATTTACCCAGCACAACACAGTCATCTAAATAAATGAAACATTTATCGTAGTTCAATCCCGCCATCGCAATAGTCATAAGTCTGGAGAATACGCTTGGACTCGTTTTTAGTCCCATCGGGCACCGTTTCATTTGGTACATCTTATCAGTAGTGAATGCTGTATATTTCCGTGAGTCTTTATCTAAAGATAATTGATACATGCGGTCAAGATTAAAAGCCGTGTATTTTCTAGAATTTTCTGTAAGATTAATTTGGTAATAACTTTGAGATAAATCAAGTATAGAAAAATATATATTACCGGAAAGTGAATCTAGAATTTCGGTGATATTTGGCAACGGGTATTTGTCATCTACAATTCGATTGTTTAACTGACGATAGTCAATTACTAGCCTCCATTTCTTCTCGCCAGATTTATCTGATTTTTTAGGCACAAGAAGAACGGGACTTGGCCACTCTGACGTAGTTTCTTCTATAATATCATTATCGAGTATTTCTTGTATTTGTTTTTGTACCTCATTACGCAAAGCGTACGGGATCCTATAAGGCTTGGTATACGCAGGGCTCACGTCATTTTTCAGTGTGATACTATGTTCTAATAAGTTGGCGTACTTAATTTATCGCCTGGCAATTGGAAGACATCTGAGTATTTTGCACAAATTTTTTCAATGCTTATTTGCTCTTCCTTATTTAAGTATGTGTTCAATTTAAGAAGGCCAAATAGAGTTTTTACTCTATCAGAGTTAGATATCGTATTCTCAAAGTTCAAAACTTCGTAACTGTTTGCGGAATTTATTTCTAACCCTGACAAGTCTAGTTCCACCTTGCTATTAGTTGTATTTAGAATTCGAATTGGGATTTCCCCATTTTTAGATTTCGAAATCAGTCCAGCAATGAAAACACCATCGCGTATTTCTTGTGCTAATTTAATACAATCCCCACGTATAGTAGTAGGTATGTACCGGATAACCTCGCATCGCGGTGGTATTGTAAACAAATATTTACTATAATTATTCCTTAAAATAGACATAGAAATATGAGCTCCATTATTTTCTAACATTAAGGAATTATTTTTATAATTTATGACAGCATTATATTTTATAAAGAAATTGTGCCCTAAAATGGCGTCAGCTGCACAAGATAAGGTTTGGAAAACGTGAAATTTTTCCTTGAAAATTAACTTACTGAAATATAAATCTAAATAAATATATCCTAGAGAGGTTAGATTTCCACTTACACCCTTTATTGTTAGCTTCTCCGGAACTATATTATTAATTAATTGGGTCTTAGATCTTAACCACTCGTACTTTAAAACGCATAGGCTAGCTCCACTATCCACTAAAAGATCTAAGGCATAAGTAGAATTTACAGTGCATTCAATTATGCTAGTATTATTATAATTCAAAGTAGAGCATTCTAATTTAGGAACGAAAAAACTGATTATCCGTAATATTAGTATGATGGATGTTATTGTTCTCCGTGTCGACACTATTGTCTACACTTTCAGTGTCATTTTGCTGAGTGTGCTCGGTGTGTTGTACGTAAGGAGTACGTTTCGCATTCCATGCACCACTTGCCTGAGTTCGTTTACCTCTTTGGCCTGAATTTACAAACGTACGAGTTCGTGAATAATTATTATTTGATTTGTCGAACTGATAATTGTTATTATTACGAATGTTCGAGTTTTTATAACCGACAGATTTATTATTCGGTCTGTACAAGTCTGAACGTCTAAAATTTAAAACTTCGTTATGCCTTGGTGATGAAGAATCTTCGTCTAAAGCGCTCCTAATCGCTTCTGGAAGGGATGAGAACTGCAGCAATAATTGTACTCAGCCTCGCATCAGACAACCCATCCGCAAAACGTTTCATGGCAGTTTTTTCATTTATAGGACGTAATATTTCGTATTTGGTCGGATCATCGTCTGACTGAGCAATCGTCAGATTAACAAAAAGTTCCTCTATCTCATTACCAAAAGACTCTATAGACCGACGTCCTTGAGAAGAATGATGTAATTGGGATCGAATTGCTTCAGCCGACTTTTTAGTCAACAAATGCTTTCGCATATCATCAACTAATACTTTTACGCTATCATAAGATAACTTCATACGAAGTTTAGCACTAGGACTTAGTCTAGTTTTGAGAATAAAATTCAATAAAAGTTTCTGAGAAGTGTTGTCTATCATGCTACTGTATAGTAAAATGGCATCAATGAGCTGTTTCGTAACTTGCTCTTGTCCTGTCATTACAGGTAACAAGGCTATTGCAGTCTTTAAATCAAACAGAGACATCTTGGTATCTGGTTCGTCTAGTGTTTGAGACACTGAATCTACGCTTGTTACTAAACTTTGTATTTTCTGATAAACAGTCTTAATTTGTTCCACTAAATTATTGATCAAGTCAATGTCTTTGCTACTTAATTCCAACTGTTCAATCTGAGACACAATGTTTTGCGCTTGACTGCGTATCGCTTTAGCTTCTTCCAATTTCTTATAAGCAATCTCTTTTTGCCTATGTTCTGGTCCTATTTTTACCAAATATTCCCTAATCTGATGTAATTGATCGCGACGTGTTATTAGTTTATCGGTCATAATAAGTAGAATAAGATAATAAGTAATTTACGACAACATACTATTTCACTGAATTCCTATTTAAACTTAAAAAATAATGTACTTAGCTAGGAAAGTGGGTCAATTGACTGCTGTTCATTTGTGCCAACGGTGCGGAGCTGCGAACGTTGACCGGGTAACTCGATGCCGAAGTCACGAGGCGCTCTGCGTCGTTGCCGTGTGACTCGTTGCTCGATGACTGGACCGGGCTGTACCCTGGATTCAATGGGCCGGGGTTTCCCTGGACACCGCTCGTTCTGGCCGGGCTATACCCTGGACTCGTCTCCGTCTTCTTTCAGGAACTCGCAATGTATCTTCCATGAGTTTATGAAAAGTCTTCTATAAGGTTACTGAAACTCTTCTATATGGTTACAGGAACTCTTCTATAAGGTTACAGGAACTCTTCTTTGATGATAGAATTAGTGTTGATTTTTCTGGATGTGGGTTCTTAACGCCATTCCGTATCGACGTGGCAGGGTCGCCATGTAATATGTTGGTTAAGGAGCTCTCGAAGAGAAGAGAAACTCAACGTGGAGTGTTGAATATGTTTATATTTAGGTAGTCTCCATAGTAAAAAGGGCAGTAAACACATTACACTGTCTTTTATATTGGTAGTAAATGACCCCAATTCGTACGTCAATATGTTACGGTAATTACTATAAATGTAGCAGTGCAACAGTGAATTATGACATATGCTACACTAGCTTATTATTTAACACTAGCCGTGCCCGCGGCTTCGCTCCCGATATCTGCATAAACTACCCTACTTAGCTATCTACCTGTTCCTACCCTACTAACCTAGACCTATGTACCTTACTTACCTTTCTACATACCTTTTTTTTTTTCCGAGTTGGAAAATCCTCATTGGATGTCCTCCACCCTGGGGGAGGCGGAGGGGTCTGTCAGACTCGTACTGACCAAAAACCACCCCGGTGTTCCATCTCACACCTACGCCGGGGGTCGCGGGAACATACGATACTGCCGTAACCCCCGGCTGGTGCCGGCCCGCCTCTGCGGGCCTCGATCTCGGGTTTGGGGGGGAGTGAGGTGTTTGGCTCCCCCGCATGGTCTAAGAGGGGCGCGCGTGGAACACTACGCGCCGCCACCTCGGTTCCTGATGTGTTGGAGGCGATGGACGTCCCCGAGTCCGTCGCCCCTGGACCCATTTAGGGGGGCCGGAAGAGGGCGTTGTCCGCCGACGCCCGGCTCGTCTGCTGCGGATCGGGTGAGTGGATGAAATTTCCCTCTCCCTCTCCGCAGCCTCATTTTGCGAGACGACTGTTTCACAGAAGGATACCACCGCGTCCCAGGACTCCTCGCTGCCGAGCATAGACTCGACTACGGCCGGCAGCGACAGGTCACTGCCTACTTCTGAGATGAGGGCACGGCGCGGCTCCTCCCAAGCGGCACACTCTGCCAGCGTATGCCGCGCCGTGTCCTCCCGGCAGTCGACGCAGTGGTGACACCGGGCGTCCGGCTCCCTGTTTATGCGACACAGGTACTTCCCGAAGCAACCGAGAGCACCTGCGTCACCCGAAACGACAGGGAGCCGTGCCTCCTCCCGAGCCAGCGCTCGAGCACTGGCCGGATCGCCTCGATGGTGACGAGGCCGGCGGTAGGGCGTGAAAGCCTGCCCCACCATTCCGCCACTAGGACCTCGCGGAGTTGAGACCGACGCAAGTCCATATGGCGCTGCAACGGCCCTTCGCCCCGCGCCCGCGCTTCCTCGCGCCACCGATACAGTGACGCGAGTACTTTCGCCTCCAGGTCCAAGGGCGGGGATCCGGCCAGTACGCAAGCCGCCACGTAGGAGATCGTGCGATACCCCCTGATGACTCTGACGGCCATCGCTCTCTGCGGCTTTCGCAGAACAGCGATGCTGCCGGTCGTCAGGTTAGCCGCCCAGATCGGGGCCCCATACAGGGCCATCGATCGCACGATCCCCACGTAGAGCCGCCTACAGGCAGAGCTCGGGCCCCCCAGATTAGGAAGCAGCGTTGACAGCGCCCCAGCCGCGCCCAACAACTTGGGGCGGAAGTGGGGGCCGAATTCCCACCGGCTGTCGAGCATCAATCCCAGGTACTTCATGGTTGACTCGACAGCGATTCGAGCCCCTCCGACGACGATGTGGGCATCGGGTGGTGGCGCCCGCCGGGGGCCATGAAAGACCATGGCCTCCGACTTGTTGAGGGCCACCTCCAGGCCAAGGCGCCGTATGCGGCTCACCACCTGTGCGACCGCAGCCGTCGCCAGCAACGCTGCCTCCCTGTACGAACTCCCCCGGGCGGTGACCAGCGTATCGTCCGCGTAACACGTCAGGTCTACGCCCGGTTGGAGTTCGCCCCTCAGCACCCAGTCGTACCCGATGTTCCACAGGGGTGGGCCCAAGACCGAGCCCTGTGGAACATCGCACGAAATGCGGTGCTTGTTTTCGGTCCCACGTAGGTGACACACCTCTCCGCCACATAAGCCCCGACGATGCGGCGGAGGTAGGAAGGCACTCGATGATACCGCAGTGCCTCCCGAACACAACTCCAGGGCAGGGTGTTGAAGGCGTTGGAAATGTCCAAGGACACCGCCAACATCACCCCACCCCGGGAAACCGCTTCCTCCGCCAGGACTCTCACCCGCGATATCGCGTGGATGGTGGAGCGCCCATGCCGAAAGCCAAACTGGCTTTCGTCCAGGTCCGGCCCCTCATTGTACAAGTGGCTGACGAGGCGGGCAGCGATTATCCGCTCGAACAGCTTACCCACCTCGTCTAGCAGCACTATAGGCCGGTACGCGGACTGCGAGTTCGCAGGGCGCCCCGCCTTCCTGAGCAGGACCAGACGACCAGATTTCCACAAAGTTGGAAACTGGCCCCATTCAAGGCACGCTGTGAAGAGTCCTCTCAGCCAGGGCTCTAGCTCCTTCAGAGCGAGGGCTAGCACGTGGCCGTGGATCCCGTCGGGCCCCGGAGCCACATTTTTGGCCCGGAGCCGCATCACGGCCGCCCCCATCTCTGCCTGTGTCACCTCCGGGACGCTGATGGCGTCCTCCTCTGTAGACTCTGCGGCCGTGGGCAAAGCCATCGGTGGCGGGATATACTCCGCTCTCGCCGGGAAGAGGGCTGCAAGAGGGCTCCTCCAGCAGCTCGGGTTGGAGACTCTCCGTAAGTGGAGGCGCGGCGGCTCGAAGTTTACCTGGAACCGCTCGATAAGGGCGCCCCCAAGGATCCCCGTCTAGAGTCTCCAACATCTCCTCCCTGGCTCGCTTCTTCGCCTCGCCGATGGCCAGCCGCAGAGTCTCCGTCGCCGCGCGGTACACCTCATACCGCGCGGCTTCTTCGTCAGGGACCCGACGACGTCTCCTCCGGTATCGGGTGTACTGGCGCCTGGCCGCTACGCACGCGACACGCAATTGTGCTATCGCGGCGGACCACCAGTACACCTGGCGCCTTGCTGACTGTGCGTGGACCCGAGGCATGGACGCGTCGCTGATCTGCGTCATCGCCCCGCGGAACCACAGCGCCTCCTGATCGACGTCGACGGGTCCGGTCATTGCCGACTCCCGGATCCAGGCCTGGACAATAGTGGCTTCCTCGAGAAGTTCCCTGTCGATGCGCTTGCGCGCCCAGCGTGGGCCATCCGTTCGCGGGGCCGGCGTTCCGCGGCCGCCGGCGGTCTGGGTGGAGACGTCGAAACGGATATATCGGTGATCCGATAACGTCTCCACCTCCACGGCGACATGCCAGTCCAGGACACGGCTCGCGACAGCAGGGCTAGCGAACGAGACGTCCACTACTGACCCGCCCCGCTGTCGCACGCACGTGTTAACCGAGCCCCGGTTTAAGATGACCAGGCCGGTGGTTACTGCCCACTCCTCCAGCACCTCACCCCTAGCATCGGTTACCGGAGATCCCCACGCCGAAGACTTGGCGTTGAGGTCCCCTAGCAACAGCACAGGGCGAGGGTGGAGTCGGCCTACGACGGCGCCCAACTCGACAAGGAAGCTCTCGAAGTCGGCGAGACTCTTGTTGGGCGAAAAATACGCACCAACAATGCCAACGCCGTCAGCGAGGGCGGCCACCCAGCCGCGACCTCGGGACGGGCTGACAAGAGCCCCGCCAATAATGGCCACCAAACCGTCTAGGACTCCAACCCAGTTATCCCTGGGTGGGACGAAATACGGCTCAGCGACCACAGCCACGTGAATCGACCACTCTGCCATGCTCTGGAGCAAGAGATCCTGAGCTCTGGCAGAGTGGTTGATATTACCCTGGAGGAAATGGTAGAGCGCCATTATACGCAATTCATTCCCTCCACTCCATTCCTAGGCCGGGAGTCGGCTGAAGAGCAGCCAGGCTGACGGAGGGGTAAAGAGCCCCCTGCAACCTTGGCTCTCCTTCTCCTCTTCTGCTGCTGCGCGGATGCGCCACAGGCCTTTCCGCCCGCTCTGTGCCCAGCGGGCCTCCCTGCAGCTGTACAGAGGCTGCAGTTTGGCGCCGCGGAGCACTGGGCCGCCTTGTGGCCGGGCTGACCGCAGCGATAGCACTGTTCGCTGCGGTCTGTTTCATGCCCTGACATGTTGCGTGCCCTGACATGCCCAATGTCCAGGCAACGATAGCACTGCAATGCCCTGGGTTGCAGCAGCTTGGCCCTCGCTGCAACCCACCCCACCAGCAGTCGTCCAGCATCAGCGACTTTTTTCGCTGCCGCCACCGGGCACCGCACCCAGATCATGCCGAGCCCGGTAGTGTCGGCGCGGATCTCGCCCGTCCGCACATCCTCGGGTGCGCATCCACCGGCTTGGGCGATGGCCGCCACGACCTCAGCTGGGGCCGTCGAGTCATCCAGACCGTCGATGCGCAGCTCAGCCGTCTTCATCGGCCTGTACACTCGGACGTCCTCAGGGTTGAGGACCTCCCGCAGCTTGGCGGCCAAACTGTTCGCTTTTTCGGCGCTAGAGACACCTGACACCTCGAGCAACCGCGCCCCCGTAATAGCCGACCTCAAAGGGAAGCCAGACGGTGTGCCAAGTTCGGGGAACAAGACTTTAGCCTTCGCCTCTGACAAGACCGCCTTGTACGAGACGCCCCTTTCGACGGCTCCGGGCTGCAGTGTGTTCACTACAGCCGTGGAGCCTGGGGCTCTGACCTTAGGCGCTCCTACGGCCTTACCTGATGCCGGTGTGGGTGCTCCAGCGGGTATCGACGGCGTCGTCCCCTTCTTCCGACGGCGGCCTCTCTTTACCACCGTCGTCCAGGCCTCCGTGAGGGGGCCAGGTGGTGTCGGCACGGTCGCAGCCACCGACTTGGAAGTGGGTGCGGACCTACCCTCAGCGGGCTAACTGGGCCCCTCCATGGGCTTTGTGGCCCCCTTCCCGGCATTACTCCGCTGAGCCACTGCCGGCTTAGCGGTGCCCTCTTGTCTCCGTCTATCCCCAGCGAGCGGTGGGCGGAGGGTTTCGGTTGGCAGTCTCGCCTCTATGGCCACCAGCCGGGCACCCACGATTTGATCGCACTACATCATGCAGATGCGCGCGATCTTTTCAATCTCCGCATCCGCAAGTGCTGGGGCCGATGATGGGGCCGGCGATGGAGCCAATGATGGGGCCGGCGCCAGCGGTGGGCTCGTGATAGTAGAAGCTACCGTCTGGGCGGCAAACTGCCGCTTGAGGTCCTCCAACTCGGATCGGAGACGGCTGTTCTCCTCCCATAACTTCGCCGTCTCTTCCGTGGTTGTGCGGGTACTGAGGACCTCAACCGCCTCCTGGATGCTTTCCACCGCGTCCTTCAAGGCACGCGTGAACGTGCCCTTCAGGTTGCCCGATTTGGTGGCAACCTTCAGGACGACATCCAGGCTGTCTGTCACTTGGCGACTGAGCGCCACCACCGATGCGTCCGCCGTCCGAGCCGAGCGCCGCTCTCGGGCCTGACGGGCCAACTCACTGACCTCGTCTAGTGCAACAGCCCGTTGCTGTGCCCGTTTTGCGGCATTCGCCTCCGCCTTGTTTGCCCCTAGTAGGGACGTAGTGGAGCCACCGCTCTGGTCCGCACTCATGTGCCCAAGGTCGCTCTGCACGCACTCTGAAGGGGCAGGCGTGTCGGGCCGAGGCAAGAAGCGACCCCGCACGTCGCGCTCCGGCACCCGAGCGGTGGCCCCTACCGCGCGACCCCGCCCTCTCCGCCCCGTTGATACCTTCGGGGCCGGCAAGTTGTCCTCACTCGAGGAGAGACCCAATGACCCCAAGTCCTTGCTGCGCGGACGCTTCTTCCAAAATTTGGAGGTGACGCGCGAGTCCTGGTCAGACAAGTTGTCTCCAGGTCCTGAGCCTCCTCGGCTCTTGTTGCCATCGGCGACGGCAAGTGGTACGTCCACATGAGGACTTGAGCCTCCTCGGCTCATGTTACCGTCGGCGACGGCAAGCGGTGCATCCACGTCACGCAGTTGCTCCAGGTGACCCTGGAGCTCCTTTTCTCGTTCGTGGCGCGTTGGCGGTGGTCTGCCGGCCCACGAGACTATTGGTGCCCCCCTCAGATACGATGGGGCTGCCCTCTAGGAGATACCTAGAGGGGCGGGATTCACCCTTGCGGTGCGCAAGGGTACCCGCCTGAGGATTTTTTTCCATTAGTCCTGGTTCCATTGTTTTTCCTTTTTAAGGGTGTGGTCCCTTTCCCAGCGCTAGGGACCGGATACAATCCCTCCGGCCATTCATCCCCTCGGCACGCTCGACCTTGGGATTTGGTTCCATCTTACTCCACGCCCACTCGACCTACCCTCTGTCAGCGTCAGCAGTAGGCGTTAGATGGCCACCGCAGCGACAGACTAGCCGTCCCGCCTCTAGCCCGGTTCCCTTCACAGACCATCATGGATGATGATCTGTGTTTGGAACCGTGACCTTTCCTCGTGTGTTGAAATTAGCCGCCCGCCCCAACTGTCCACCCAACGCGGGTGTGCAGTTGGAGCCGACGTTGCCCAGGGTGCGCCGCGTGGAGGCTTTCAACTTGCACCCCACCTTTCTACATACCTAGATCAAGCGCTCACTGCTCAGAATACTACTTTGCTCTAAGGAGAAGAATATCGAATTCATACAAAAAAAGTAAAGGTAGATTTGCTGCGCCCAACTGCACTCCAGGACGCCACACCGAAACGAAAACATAAAAAAAAAACTTTTCTAAATAAACTTCCAAATAAAAACACTACAAAGTGAAAAATAACTTTTTTTTTGGAAGTCGGGGTCCATAACTAAAAAAATTGGTACCTACCAAAGAAACTGACTTCCAAAAATAAAGTTATTTTTCACTTTTTAGTGTTTTTATTTGGAAGTCGGTAGTAACTATTTTTTTGAAAATAAGTTGTTTTATTTTTCACTTTTTAGTTGTACCCAATAGGTAAGTTCATAAGTAAGGTAACACCCTGGCTATTTTTTTTAACCGACTTCGCAAAAAAGGAGGAGGTTATCAATTCGACTGTTTTTTTTTTATGTTTGTTACCTCAGAAATTTTTATTGGGTGAACCGATTTTGATGATTCTTTTTTTATTTGAACGCTGGTGCTTGTCATGTGGTCCCATTTATTTTCATTAAGATCTGATGAAGAACTTCGGAGATATACATCAGAACTCTTCAATAAATGACGGCAAATGACTCGGGATAGCTGCAATCGCACGTCTGTTTATTGTTTACATCATTTCATAACATAAAATCACACTGGTATGCTCTAAAGGAGTACTACTTCATCAGACAATCGGTCCCACCACATGACAAGCACCAGCGTTCAAATAAAAAAAGAATCATCAAAATCGGTTCACCCAATAAAAAGTTCTGAGGTAACAAACATAATAAAAAAAAAATACAGTCGAAATGATAACCTCCTCCTTTTTTGCGAAGTCGGTTAATTAGCCTATATGCTATTCCAGACTGTAATTTTTATGCAAAATTGATCCAGATCCGCCCGGGGGTGATTGAGTAACAAACATACAATCACACATACATCTATATATCCAAACTTTCACATATACTTTTACAATATGAGTAAGATAAAAATCCAAGAAGAATTACGAGCAAAAATAGTGGCTTTTGGATTTTACAGATAAAAACGAGGCTGCGAGCGTCTTCGACGCTGTTTTTTCTTACGGAATACCAAAATGTATGAAGAACTGTCAACTTGCTCGACATTGAGTAGTTCAAACTCACAGCTTAGAGCGCTAGTGTCGCTATTCGCGGCTTAGCGAATACCAAACTGTAGATTCGTCGCTGGCACAGCACTGCGCTCAAGGCTGTTTTCTTAGAGAACAGCACTCCTGGAGCCTCTACGTTGGCTATTCTTCATTTTTGCTTCTTTCTTATAGATTTATACGAGTAGTACGCACTGTTCTTGTAAGGCATCTGTTGCCGACTGATACTATGAATGTCTGCGTATAAAGCTTCAATACCGATGACAGCACATGGCGTCACTGCGCCGGAGCCGTGACACTGGCCATTCGCGGGAGTGGCGTCAAACCTAGAACGCATAAGCAACTGGTGTTCCCAGCCTATGCTGATCCAATGATCATGGCGACTGTGACGCCCCGGATCCGGTATGACCGGAAGTGCGCCTATAACCTTTCTGGTATGTTTCAGGACGGCACAGGAATCAAGTTCAACAAAGACGCTGATCGGGTGAGCATTCTCTTTAAGCTAGCTATTCCCGCGACTTCTTTGTGACACGTTAAGGTGCATAGTGCACACTTACTTGACCCATTTGCAAAAAAAGGACCATCCCCTTTAGAATGTATTAGGCGGACACATAACTAGTAAAAATGACTTTACCATTTTTAGGGTTCCGTACCGAAAAGGTAAAAACGGGACCCTATTACTAAGAACGTGTCCGACTGTCTGTCTGCCACCGCGTTGTATCTCATGAACCGTGATAGCTAGAATATTGAAATTTTCACAGATGATGTATTTCTGTTGCCGCTATAAAAACAAAAACTAATAACAGAATAAAATAAATATTTAAGTGGGGCATCCATACAACAAACGTGTTTTTTTTGCTGTTTTTCGCGTTAATGGTACGGAAGAGTTCTTCGTGCGCCAGTCCGACTCGCACGCGGCCGTTTTTTTAGGCGTTTGTGGTAAATGAGGTTCTGGGTTTTTGCGCGATTCCCAATTCGGGCAAAGTGTTCCATCTGGAATTTTTCAGTAGCAGCCCAAAGTCAGGATTCGTGCCCAGTTGATGACAATAGGTTCTTTACATTGGACTTAAGCATAACTGGTGACCTGTACCACAGATGCAACTATGCCCAATCCTGTTATCTCATTATAAACTCTGATCGCGGTGGTAGATGAACGCAGAGGCGAAGAAGAAGGTTGACGTGCTGTCAGAGGAGCTGCTGCCGTACATAATCGCGGAGCAGGAGCGGCGCACCACGCTGTACAAGCGCGTCATGACGGCCATTCAGAACGGCGAGAAGGGCGCCACCATCGTCGAGATCCGCAACAAGCCCCCCGCAATCGTGCGCAAGGGTATGCCTCACACTTGTTTATCACTTGACTTACTGGGGGGACATAGGATACACAGTAGTCCTCCATCATGTAATCGCTCCATGTAACACGGTGCGTAGACGCCAGGTTTGACGGGGACGGCCATGGTTTCTTTTGCCTTGGGGATTCCAAGCCGGCGGCCGGTCTATTCCGACAAAATCTCACCGTGAAACTCTAGTTGAAGTGAACAGTCATTCCACCCTGAAGCTATGGATAGCTCACTACAAACTCTCTTCAGCTACACTTCCATGGCAAGGTGTTTACTGACTAGCACTACGGCTCTAGACAAAGTGGCATTCTTTGCCCAAGCGCTACAGCCATATGGAAGGTGTTGTCACTATCGTTGTGGGTTTAGTTTAGAAGTAACAATTATAAGCATATGTCTGTTTTATCCAATCAAATCCAAAAATTATGAACACGTTTTCTATATGTTTGTCTTTCCTCTAGGTCTGATGTACCGCTGCCCCACGAACCGCGCGCCGCGCGAGCCGGACGGTTCCGGCGTGATCACGTGCGAGGGCGGCATCGACCCCACGCCCATCATGTTTGAGTCCTGCCTCTCCGCAGAGGACAAGGAGCTCTATGTGGCAGACAACAAGTACTTCTTTTGTAACCGTAAGTTTTTTGAGTATTTCTGATTCGTGTAAGTCAAAGGATCAGTTTTTATTAATCCTACTGGCTTTTTTCTTACAGATGATATGTAATAAAATTTTAGATAAAGGAAAAAAAGGTGCCAAAAAAATAAAGGGCATCAAAAAACCAAGATTTGTAATTGAAAACTCGATGACCCCACATTGAGTTTTCAATTAGCGCCTCATGCGCTCAGCGTGAGTTTGCTGTTGGATCCTCATCCAAGGCGCCCATACTGATATTACTGTTGATAATAATACGTAATGTTGCATTGCTATAGACTAAATTCTATATCAAAACGCGTGTTTACGTCACAAAGTAGGACAGTTGGATGGCAAAGCAGGAGCCGGAATTTACGTGGCGCATTCTTCTAACTTCACAGTAACGTCTTTGCGTAACCTTATGACAACCCACTGTGCCGTTGCGGAGGTCTCATCGTCTTCTTTTAAAGTTTACGTTGTGAGCTGCTACTACCCTGTTGCTCCTCATATACATAACCTCTGTCACGTCTTGCAGTCGCTCGCGGGCTGCAAAATTATCGTTGGCGCTGATGTTAATGCGTCATCATTACTCTGGTATGGCAAAGCTCGGTCTACGGATTATGAACGACGCTGCGCTGTTGAAGATTTCATTGCAAATAAATCTGACTATTCATAATACCCCTGATGTACCACCAACAATTTGCAGCCAAATGGGCGAATCTTGTATTGACGTCACACTTTCTAGTGCAGTAGTACGCTTAGATAGGTGGCGTGTCCTACCGGACCCGTCTTGTAGTGATCATCGCTTGATCGTGTACGAATTTGTTCCGGTTTTTACTCAGGGTACGTCACATGTCATTGGTAACTTTAGGTAAGGGTGCGAATTGGGAATTTATTAGCTCGTTTGTTGCATCTCACGCCAAAGACTTCACTCGTGATGGGCTTTCAGCTCAAGAAAGTGCTGAAATAATGTCAGACACCTTTACTTACTGTGCTGACATTGCCATTGGTCGTGGATCTATGACCAATATACGTAGATGTGATTGGTAGTGTGACTACCTAACTGAACAGCGTAAAAGTTATCGCTGAGCGCGTAAACATCTTAACGATCTTAAAAAACGTAAGGTCACCGGTGACCCTCTTTCCATTGCGTTAAATACGTTTAGAGTTGCCAGGTCCCGCTACAGAGCATCGGTGGAAAATTCAAAGGATAATTTATTGCGTAAATGAGTAGAAAAATTAGATAAAGAAAGTCCGTGGTCTCCTTTATATCATGAGTTTAAAGTCAATCGATCAGTCGACCTCGCTTTTGTCCAGAACATTAAATAACACATTACGTATTGAGGAAACAACTGAATTTTTGCTGAATACCTGATGACTTACTTGCTAATGACACGACGACTACCATCAATAGATCAGAGCGTGGGCAGCTGTACCACCTGAATCACCAGCGTCAGACCTTCCATCCACTGTCGGATTTATTAACTTTGTCAAAGGTTACCACTCAACCAGTCATCAGGTGAAGATAAAATATCTAATCGTGTGATTATAAAAGCGATTTTAACCGTTTACAGCCGTTGTGTTGCGTTGAAAATCTACCGTAGACGTGGCCCTTACTGTTAGGAAAATAGTTAATACATCTAAACATGAGTACGTAATTGGGATTTTACTAGATATTTCTGGGGCTTTTGATAACGCATGGTGGCCAATGCTATTAGTGAAAATGAAAACTCGAGGCTGCTATACAAATATTTACAATTTAGTTTACTCTTAATTTTTAAATGGTTCCACGAAACTCAAACTCGGCCATCATTCCATGTCGAAGTCTCTTACCATGGGATGTCCTCAGGGTTCGGTTATTGGTCCGCCTTTATGGAACTTAGGCTTTGATGATTTCCTCGCGATTCTGCAGTTCAATAACCGGTTACGCGGACGACGGTTTCCTGCTCATTCAATCAAGTACTGGCGCTGGACTCGAGAGCTTGGCTGATACTTGCCTACGATTAATATCTCAGTGGGGCGATCGAAACCGCCTGACCTTTGCTCCGCACAAAACTTATCAACTCATTTTGAAAGGTAATCTTAAATCGTGTGCGACTATTAAATTTAATAATATTCTGGTAAAAAGGAAGCAGTGTTATCTTCGTCATATTAAAATAGTCGGCGAAAAAGCAAAAAAGAACATCTATTCTTTAACGAGAATATCAAAATCTACGTGGGTCTGTCTTTTTTGACTTTAAAGATTATTTATGGGGCTTCTTACTTGGGTTGTATCTGCTATGGGGCGCCTGTTTGGGCTGATAGGGCCACAATAGGGGTGGTACGACGTAAATTACGTCAGAGTCAGCGTTTGGGTTTGATATTCTTATGCAAAGCGTACAGGACGGTTAGTACTTAGGCCTTACCGGTACATGCTTGACCTTGAAGTGCAGCGACGTGCTGCAATGTACTTTTCCGCACAAGAGACCATGGACGCGGACTTTTTAACGCGGAGTGACCGTGAGAAAATGTCTAGATTATTTAAACCACATGTTGTCGTCTAGGAGGAACTTTTATCCGATTGGCAATGTAGGAGGGATAATTCCACCTAGGACCGACACTTCCACCAATTCTTTCCATCCGATCGCGTGCGGCTGGCCAGGACGAGGCTGGTGGTGGATCACTGTGCTGCCCAATTTCTCACAGGGCATGATAACTTTAAAAGTATATTATTTTCTTTCAAGCTTGTTGCCTCGCCTTTATGCCAGTGTTCTACATCTGACAGCGAATATATACAATCTGCTCATCATATCTTATGGCAGTGTGTCCTTTGGCAGAATGAACGCAATACTATGTTGAATAATGTACAGGCTGTATCAGGAGCTGTATACTATACAGACCTTGTGGAAACTAAAACGAATTTCCGTGCGTTCAAGCGTTTTTGCCATTCCTACTATTGGAATCAAATATCCACTATTCCGCTCACAACGTTAGGACCCATTAATATTAATGCAAATTTGTATCCGTTATGCTAGGCAACTGGACTTATCCCAGTTATAAACGACCCTTTGTGCCTATTGCTTTTGTTTGTTCTGACTCCTGCTTGATATGGAGGGAAGTTGTAATTTGTAATTTTTTCCACTCCTTTCATTAATCTTTTCTGATTAATTTCGTTGCGGGATCAAACAGTTAAATTCATTCTGCGGGACTTCGTCGAGCTTCATTGCCTCGGCGCTTTTCTGGTGGTCGCCACTGTTGATTCTGGCTTTCGTTGGAGTTGCAGTGGTTTGGGTTGTTCAGCAGAATAAATTCTACTGAACGACCAGGTTGCCTACAAGTTTAAATATATGGCATTGGTAGTCACAAACATAAGGCACATTGTTTACATGTCAGCAGTACCATCTAATGGCTAGTAAAAGAATACTTCGTAAGAGCGGTAACGCCATCTATTGAGACTTGGTGGAACTATCGGCTGTCACCCGATTATCTTTGTGTCAGTGTCTGAGTCTAGATTGACAAAGGGCTGTCAAGTGCTATACAGTGTAACCACATGGCGTTTAGATTGCGACCATGCCGGGTGTGTGCACTGACTGAATCACGTGCAAAATGGCGGAAGCAGACAACGTTAAAATCCATCTTCATATCTGACATGTTTATAAATTTCATTATAAGTCGTTATTGTTTGTCGTTCAGGGCACAAGATCGAGGGTCCCGACCTGCCACGCAACGGCACCACCGTGATCGGCTGCCCGCCGTGTGAGCGCACGCCGCTCAACTACACCAGCCAGAAGTGCGCGCTCGAGGACACAGACGACGTCGTCGTGCACTACCGCTACTACCCCGACAGAGTGAGTACCTCACACAGCGCTATTTATGATGAATAATACCAGCCTGTAACTGTCCCACTGCAGGGCAACGGCGAGGCGGCCGTTGCCCTGCAGTGGGACAGTTACAGGCTGAGACGGCATGAGCATTGATCACCACGCTTGCTCAATGTGGGTTGACGATTTCAGACTTACATTAACTATACTTTCAGACTTACCAATCGCACTGCCACAGAAACAAAAACATACCGAAGAAAATGACATTACTCCAAAAAAATTGTTTAAAAACATTTTGCTTAAAAAGGCAACACTAAGTACAGATATTACTCATTTGCAGAAAACTCCCAAAAATACCAGTCACCAAACAACACAGACTGATGGATCCCCTACAAATTCTGTACTAAATACCATCTCACCATACAAAGCAGTACAGTTTCATGATAAAACTCCAACATCCGTCTTACAAAAGAAACCAACAAATACGATGGTAAATCCGGAACCTAAAGAACTAAGGCAGTTAAACCCTGACTGTAATATTTGCATCTTAAGTACCAACAACAAAAATAAAGTAAGGAATATTGCAGAAACTACCATCCGCAAACATTCAAAAAACATTTGTCATTATTTAATGCCACACTAAACACAAAATTAAAGACATTTATATACAATGATTTTTGTATTAGGTGTATTAATAGGAGAAGAAGATTTTACAACAACTAACGATTACTTCCAGTTGGTATTGAGTATAAGGACGACTTTGCAAAAAACAAGCCACACTAATGTTATCATCTGTACTCCAACATATAGATACTGTTACAATAAAACAATGTACAATGGGAGAGTAGAAAACTTTAACAACCTGCTGTATCTCGACATAATGACACACGAGCATGCATACTTTCTGGACTCGAACAAGAACCTGTCGGATGACGACACAATGTTCAACAAACGCACTGGATTAATTAATAACTATGGGATGCATACCATTTTTAAAGACATTGATGAGTTCATTCAGGGACTAAAGAAATACGATCTAGTGAATAGTAACTCTATTGACGAGTCACTCCAAGTAGACGGTGACGAATCTAATAACCAGTTATTTCTATGACAATTATCTATATATACTACATCAGAATATTGCAGGACTCTTAAATAAATCAGAGGCTTTGAATGTGTGCTTAGAAGAACTTGCATTGAAGAAAATCAATATTGACATTTTATGCATCTCGGAACATTTCATTATGTCAGGCTATGAAAACTATCTCTCCATACCCAACTACGAGCTAGCTGCCTGTTATAGTAGAAAAAACATAAGACGAGGTGGAACATGTATATTGGTAAAAAAAGGACTTAAGTGGATAGATTTCCTGATATAAACAAATTAGCAATAAGTAACGCATTTGAATGTTGTGCTATCAAATTAACGCAAACAGGCACCATTATTATTTGTATTTATAGAATTCCAAAGTCTAATAATTTAAGTTTGTTTTTGGAGCGTTTGGAAAAAATGTTACAGTCGATAACAATGAAATGTAAACAAAACATTATAATATGCGGTGATTTTAATATTGACGCATTAAAACGTAGCCATATATCACAAGACCTGGAATGTCTGTTGCTTAATTATAATTTAAAGTTGGAACTCAATCAGCCAACAAGGCTAAAAAGCAATACATGTATCGACAACTTTGCACATAATTTTGGCAAAAGAAATGTAAAGCTGACGTAGTTGAACTTGCCTTATCAGATCACACCTGTTAAATACTGAAATGTCCTGTAAAAAGAACCGTCTATTTAAGTTACTGGTATATCAAACGACGAGATTTTGGTAAAGAAAATATGAAAAAATTTAGAGAATGTCTGGAAAACATTTCTTTTTCGGATGTCTATGAATGTGATGACCCGGACAGAGCTTACGATCTATTTCAGGAGACTTTCTCTCTATTCTACGGTTTATGCTTTCCGCTTAAGAGACTAAAATTAAAACTACACAATAGACCTCAATGGGTGTCGCGTGGAATTAGAGCTTGTAGCAAAAAGAAAAGATCACTCTTGTGGCATTACCGTTTGAATAGAAATGAAGCAAATAAAAAAGAACTTAATAGTCATGCCAAAACATATAAGCGAATAATTAAATTAACACAACGCGCTCAAAATACATTTAAAATAAAAAACTCATTAAACAATTCAAAAGCGACATGGCAAATCATAAACCGGTCAAAAACTAATTTACCTAAGAATACAATTACAAGCATTAAAATGGGAAATTCAAATATAACGCATCCACGTGACATAGCAAATGCTTTTAATGATTTTTTCACTGACAAAATTAAACCAGTCGGTAATAGGGGTATTTAAACAACTACAAATATCTCCAAACCGAGCCACTCCATGTTTATGGCACCAAGTAGTGAAAATGACATTAAAATCATAATCAAATCCCTTAAAAACACTAGTAGGGTAGGACATGACGGCTTTTCCACAAAAACTATTAAATATGTATCGGACAGCATTAGTGGACATTTAAGTCACATAGTTAACTTATGTATAATACGAGGCACATATCCGGCAGATCTTAAGACTGCCGTAGTAAAACCTCTGTACAAAAAAAACGACAAAGAAAACACGGAGTCATACAGACCTATTGCACTGGTGCCAATATTCTCAAAAATATTTGAAAAGTACACATATGAACAAATTAATAAATATTTAGTAAAACATAACATCTTGACTGAAGAACAAAAAGGCTTTAGGAAAGATAAAACTATTAACATGGCCATTTTTGACTTCTTGAATAAAGTCATTGTAAACGTTGACCATAAAATTCCTGTTTGTTCAATATATTGCGATATGACTCAAGCTTTTGACTATGATCGCAATATCTTGCTTGATAAATTAGAAGCCTACGGAATAAGAGGAAACGTCCTACTGCTAATCGAATCGTTTCTAAAAAACCGGAAGCAATATGTAGAAATTTCACAGGTAGATCCGAAAACAAAATACGAAAGGGTCTATAGGTCACGTGACAGATCAAACTTATATGGTGTACCACAGGGGAGCGTGCTTGGCCCCCCTCTTTTTATACTATATATAAATGACTTGCCCAAAGTGACGAAACACCACATGACTCTTTTTGCTGACGATAGTACAATTACCATTGACGACATTTGTGTTTTTTTGTTTTTGTATCTTTTTTAAAAATATTTAAAAATGTATTAAATAAGAAATAAGTTAAATAAAGGAAATAAATCAAGTCAGCACTTCTAAATTCTTAGGCTTAACAATAGACCAACGCTTGGATTGGAAAGCACACATAGAAGAAATGGCAAAGCGACTTAGTAAATCGATGTATGCGTTATATAAACTCGCTCCAGTCATAGGAACGGATGCTCTTGTGACAGCATACCATGGAATAGTGGGGTCAATATTAAGATATGGCGTTATGTTTTGGGGAAACTCAACAAATAACGAACTAATATTTAAATGTCAAAAAAAGTGTACAAGGGCGATGTTCGGTTTGAAATGCACAGACACTTGTAAACCATTTTTTATTCGGTATAAAATATTGACACTGCCCTATTTGTACATATTTGAGGTTGCGGTATTTGTGAAAACCAACTCACAATTATTTCCCAAGTTATCAGACTTAAATAACCGAAGTAGACGACACGCCATCGCCAATATGTTATGTGCAAGACAGTCTAAGACAGCTATGATGCATAAAAGTGTTTTATGCATGGCACCAATTATATATGATCACATACCAGAGTCAATTAAAACCTTAAATGTTAACTTGTTTAAAAGCCGCCTAAAAAAGTTTCTAATCTCTAAATCATATTATAATATTTCGGAGTTCCTATCGGAAAAAAAACTGTGGGACTTAAGTGGGATCTAATATCTATGTTTTGTCGCAATATTGTATTGGCTTTATGTTAGACTTTTTGGTATTATTTTTGTTAATCATCAAAATTAAAATGTGAATTGATTGACCACATGAATTATTTCTTTACTTGTTATTTTTCTTATTTAAATTGACATGCTTGTATTGACATACTTAATATTGTAACCAGTGATATTTGATGTAATATTTTTGACTTTTCTATTTATTGTGTTTCGAATGTTTTGACATGTAATTTGTAATAACGGATTCTAACACTATTGATTGTTATCTGAAATGAATTATATTTAATTGATTATGTTTTGCATGCCCATGTGACGGCAGAACATGGAGAGCTAACTTATAAGACAACATCTATATACCAATTTTTACCCATGTTTGCAAACTAATAAATGATTTGATTTGATTTGATTATAAGTCAAGGTTTTTTGTGATTTGTGTTATGTCCAAAATAAACTTAGAAATTATAAATGAATTTTAAAACGTCACATTGTTACTTGCCCGGATTTTAACCAGTAGCCAGTAGCACTACGACATTTTGCATCTATGATATAAATCACAAAATCCTGCATCGCACAAGCAAAGATATACAATCTTCCGACAACAACCATCGGGCAGGCCCACCAGGCAACACCCGTCTGGTTGGAAGGTCCTCCCTTTTCAAAGGAGGTTGTGGGGCATTACAGCCTGGCATACCTCCATTTTCTTGCTGCCCCGAGATACCTCGGCGGCCACCACTAGAGACGAATGTTGAAACCTTCCAAACAAACCTTGCGTGTCAGTTAGTGTCATCGTTTGCTTCATAGATATTGACCATTCTGAGTTGTTGGTCTCGACTGTTCTTTATAGATCTTTGACAGTCGTTACGGGTAGTCAAAAGCCAAGCAATCTGACACCAGTCTCGCCATAGGCAGCTGTTCCATGTTAAATACTAGTGCTCAGCTGAATCCGGTTAGACTGGAAGCCAACCCCAATTTGGTTGGTAAAAGACTGGCAGATTGATTTTCCATGTGACGTTGTTCTGTTCCTCTGCAGACGTACAAGTTCGTGTCGGAGCTGGACCCAGACCGAGAGGTGTGCGAGCACTGGAACCCCTGCCAGGTGGGCTACATTTTCAGCCTGCCTGGACCCGACCAGGCCACCCCCGCAAGCGAGTTGTGGCGTAAGTGCAACAGCCTCTATAAAACACCCTATTAAAAAAAATCCTGTGTTAAATCCATAGAAATGACCTTGTATAATAAATCATCCTGTAAAAAACCATTCTGTATAAAAAATCATATAGGTATAGGATGATTTTTATACCTCTGTATAAAAATAATTAAACTGTCAAGGATTCTAATTTATTTGGTATCTCATATTATAATTTCAGATGACTACGGTAAGTTATTGAAAATCACTTTTTTACACTTTTTGGGTCAATATCCGTGGTTATAGCAAACACCGTAAGTTTATAATAAATCGCGTGACCTTGTAAACTCTTTCTTCTCAAATACGCACGGATTTATCTTGTTAACTATCTACATTTTTATGGGGTTTATTGCATGTCAGAGCGGTATACTTTGTATCTATAAGTGGCGCCTCTAGTGGCTATAGTGTAAGAATACTCTGTTGGTGAGGCAATGCCATCTATTGAGATTTGAAGGAACTATCGCCTGTTGGTTGATTTTGTCTGACCAGTAGTTCGCTAGAATGTCGATGGGCTGTCAAGTGTCAAGGTGCGTATAAGTACGTTGCTGACGGAGTACATTCGACGTGCAGACTGCAACCGCGCCGGTTGCGCGTACTGATTCATAATACCAACATGTAATATGGCAGAGTTACTGTATGGTGTCGGACGTAAAGAATAGCACCAGATAATCCTCAAATCCGGTAACCTGCTCTATTTCCGAGAGGGTGACCTGCAGACCCAGGGTGGTGTCGGGTTTCTCGTCCATAAGTCTCTTGTGAACAACGTGGTGAGGATCGAGAGTGTGTCGACCAGGGTGGCGTACTTTATACTCAGCATATTCTCAAGATGTTCGCTGTAGGTCATACAGGTCTACGCCCCAACCTCGGCACACCCCGACGACGAGGAAGAGACCATGTATGAGGATATCTCTAGAGCCATGTATGGTTTCAAAACTCACTTCACCGTTATCATGGGGCCCTTCGAAAGAGTGAGTCTAAAAATGAACATGGAAAAAACCAGTCATGTTGAATGCCCATGATACACCCACTCCTATATAAGATTGGAGGCTAACCGTCGCATCCGACTCGGCTGAGTAGCGTCCAGGAAGTTGCGTGGTATCTCCTTGTCTAACTTACCTCGGTGTTTCAAGACGAAAGTCTATGACCACTCCGTGTTGCTAGTGATGACCTTTGGATCTCGGACGTGGTCGCTCACAATGGGCCTTATCAGAAAGGTTACAGTCACCCAAAGGGCAATGGAGAGGGCTATGCTCGGCGTTTCCTTGCGTGATCGAATCAGAATTGCAGAGATCAACAAGACAACCAGGATTACTGACATAGCCAGATGAGTTGTCAAACTTAAGTGGCAGTGGGCAGGGCACATTGCTCGCAGAACGGTTGGAAGATGGGGCCAAAAAGTTCTGGAGTGGCGAGCGCGAACCGGGTGGACAGATGACCTGATTAGGGTGGCGGAAGTTCGCTAGATACGAGACGTACGAGCCCGGTCAATGTGGCGACGCTTGGGAGGGAGGGGGGGGGGCTATGTCCAGCAGTGGACATCTTTCGGCTGATATGATGGCGATTATGGCAGATGCAGCGCAGACCAAGTTTTGGTTAGAAATTCATAGATCTCCATCTCCGACATATATTTGAAATGATCAGTTCATAATGTAGTGACATTTTATAAGTTTACTTTGTGTTTGCAATAATCCGTTGACAGATACATTAAGTATCTATCCATACCATATTTCCCATTTTGGGAACCCCATTGAAGTATTGAAACGATGTTTTTCTAAATAAAAGCATTTAAAATTAGAATTATTTAAACAATAAGGAAAAATAACCGTTTTTTTTTTATTTCCAGCTGGAGGCAAGTATTAACAAAGTTCAGCCTGAGTTTCAATATTTAGATACTAACTGCCGCACTCAGAAACATTTAACGGTTACTTCAGTGGTTCCGATGGATTTTGTACTAAAAATCTCTTAAGGAGGGCTTTAAGTATTGGTTGACGTCTCTGAGTATGGCAGTTAGTCTACAGACCACACAAACGAAGACGATCGAACGCTGACAAACTAGCGGGAATGAGAGTGTGAAGTCGAGCGTATGGTGTTAAATGTTCTTAGGCGATTCCCACTCGTTTGCGTTCGCTTGGCCTATACCCGGCATGAAACGTACCTACTTCATGGGATAATAGGGATGATTTCTGTGTTTTCTTCATTCTATTTGATCCGTCCGTCATCTAAACCACAGACAACAACTTGGACACGTATTCTTTCTAATCGAGGAGAAGATGGCGAGACACCTTGGGTGGCTTCCTTGAGAATTAGCAAGATGACGCACGACATCGAGACAAATAGAAGGAATACTCAGTTCAGGCTGACTTAAAGAAATGTTTCTTATCACGTAAATCAAAAATGGCGACGATACGGTACGGAACCCTAAAAAGGGTGTGACGACATGCATTATCGTCACGCCCTGGTACACTTTTTAGGGTTCCGTACCCAAAGGGTGAACACGGGACCCTATTACTAAGACTCCGCGGTCCGTTCTGTCTGTCACCAGGCTGTATCTCATGAACCGTGATAGCTAGACAGTTTAAATTTTCACAGATGATGTATTTATGTTGCCGCTATGACAACAAATACTAAAAACAGAATAAAATAAATATTTAAGTGGGACTCCCACATACAACAAACGTGATATTTTTGTCGTTTTTTGCGATAATGTTACGGAACTCTTATTGCGCGAGTCCGACTCGCACTTGTCCGGTTTTTACTTAGAAGTGACATCAAAGCTCCCACTTGTGAACTTTGATGCGCTTTATCTTTGTTTTTTTTTTATTGATTTATAAATCAAAACGATGGACTAAATATAATTAATATTTTACTACCCAGGAATCATCCCTAATAATGTACTGATGAGGGTTTCACATTGTTCAACATAGAAGCGCACAGAGTCGACATGAGTCGGTCGCTTGCGCACAAAATGCCTACAAATACCTAATTAATGACTTATGTTTTTGAAATCATTTCTTTTGTTTTTCAGATACTGATGAAGGTACAATTTAAAACCTCACTTTAAATGGTACTTGCTTTGAATATGTTATTTTATCTATCAATTATTATAATTTGTTTTGCCTTCCTTCCTGACAGAAATTGAAAGTAAGTTGAGTTGTCAAGTTTCACAAAAGTTTGCCAAATATTCTGTTTGCCCGAACCTTTTGTTTTTTTTAAAGTAATCCTGCATGCTTGCATGCAGGATTATTTATTCTTGCCAATGTACACATTGTAGTGTGCAAATCGCCTAACCCTATATTTGTAACAGCACACACTAAATTATTACATTATTACACGAATTGTCGACTTGAACAGTTCTCTTTTATTTTGCCTACATCACTCCAATACATGGCGACCCTTAGCCAGCAATTAAAATTTTGCAACATACGTAAAAAACGAAAGTAGCTGAATAAATTATGAAGAATCAAAATTGTGAAGACGAGAAATAAGAAGAAAGAAGATTTTCAAACTACAGAAGATAGAAAAACCCTCACGTGAACGCGAAGACGAGAAATAAGAAGAAAGAAAATTTTCAAATTACAGAAGATAGAAAAAAAAAACCCTCACAGAAGATTGATATGGATGAAGCGGTGAAAACAATATAAGAAGACAGAAAAGGGTGTTGCTGCCAGGAGCCGGGAGAATGCTCAAGCCTTATGATGAGAGGATATGCAGGGCGCCGGGAGATAAATTGTACGGGTCCGAGGTGGAGCAGCTGGGAGTCAGTTCGAGTCCAATGCTGAGGAGTTCAATCACCCGCACTACGTGAGACGTCATGACCTACATATACGTTGACAGTAAATATGTCCCTACTGCAATGTAAGTTTTTGCTCTGCTAATGTATTTTTTTTTACGTTATTATAATGTTCTGTTTTATATGTTATTATTAAGGTCATGCGGAATTACTTTATATTCAGTTTAAGGACATTATGTCACAGCAATTGCGAGACCTACATGCTAAGTTAAAATATTTAAGAGAATATGATGTAGTAAAACTTGGTCCAAATAGGCGTACTGAAGATTTAGGTTCTAAGAAACCAGAGGAAGCTGAAAAAGAATATAGTAAATTGGAGTGTATTTTGACTCAACTGAATCAAGAAGTTAAAGATCACAAATTAGATCAAAAATCTTGTGAGATTTTTCAAACGTGAGTTGATGAGATACAGCATAATTTTAAGAAAATAAAGAGTTTATTTTCTTTGAGAGATAGTAGTAGTCAAACTAGTTCTAGAGATTTGATTGTATATTCTAATTGTGCTAATTGTGCAACAGATAGTTCAGTTAGTGTAAACACTTCAGAATTGACTATTAGTTGTCTAGATCAATTTTATGTTTGTAAGTTTGATGACGATTGTTTATCGGTTGATAGAGTTAGAACTTTGCTCACTACTTTGCAACTACATACATATCTGAATAAAGAGGAGCAAAGAAGCATTCAAAACTTTCTTCTTCCTGCCCTTATCCCATGTTACTTGGGGTCGGCGCAACACGTTTTCTTCTTCCACACCGTCCTGTCCCCCGTCACGCTATCACTTACTCCCTTTTCTTTCATATCACTCTTCACACAGTCCATCCATCTTTTCTTTGGCCGTTCCCTCCCTCTCCATCCATCCACATTTATATTCATAACTCTTTTAGTAACATGCGTTTCATCCCTCCTCATTAGATGACCATACCAGGACAAAGAAGCATTCAGAACATATGTGCCAAATATGCAGATGTTTTTCACTTACCAGAAGATACGCTCACGACAACTAATTTAATAGAGCATTCAATTCAACTTAAGGAAAACGCGTCTCCATCCTATGTCAAGCCTTATCGATTGCCAAAAGCATTGAAAGGCGAGGTACAAAAACAAATAGATGAGATAATTAAAAATGATATTATAGAAGAGTCTATTTCAGAGTGGTCAAGTCCTATTTCATTAGTACCTAAAAAGACAGATAGGTCAGGCGAAAGGAAATGGAGACTTGTAGTAGATTATCGCCAACTCCAAAATAGGATACAGGATGATAAGTTTCCTTTACCTAACATCACTGAGATCCTAGATTCGCTATCAAATAACATCTATTTTTCAAAATTAGATCTCAGTCAAGGTTATTATCAACTGTCATTAGACGAAAAATCTAGAAAATATACTGCATTTACAACAGACAAGCAGTATCAAATGAAACGCTGTCCAATGGGATTAAAGACATCCCCAAGTGCCTTTGCACGTCTTATGACTATAGCAATGTCAGGGTTAAATTATAAATCATGTTTCCTCTACCAAGACGATTGTATTGTCGTGGGTAACTGTCTCGAAACGCAAAACAAGAATCTCATAAAATTTTGGAATGTTTACGAAAAGTAAATTTGAAATTAAATCCATTAAAATGTGAACTTTTGCGAAAGGAAATAGTTTATTTAGGTCAAAAAATCACTTCAGAAGGTATATTTCCCGACCCATCAAAGGTTACATGCCTACAAAAATACCCTGCCCCACAGAATGTAGACGAAGTCAAGAGATTTGTTGCATTCGCTAACTATAATAGGCGTTTTATTCCAAAATTTGCAGAAATAGCCTATCCTTTGAATGCGTTATATAAGAAAAACGTACCGTTTGTGTGGAGTGACGAATGCGAGAGAGCATTTTATAAGTTAAAGGACATACTCATTAGTCCGACTGTACTTGACTATCCAGACTTTAGTGACAAAAATACTTTTTCTTTACAAACTGACGCATCAAAACTTGGATTTGATGCCGTACTGTCTAATAGCAATGGCAAGGTAGTCGCGTATGCCAGCCGTAACTTGAAACCAGCTGAGACGCGGTACCCTGTTATTGAGTTAGAACTACTTGCTATTGTTTGGGCAGTTCGACATTTTAGACCTTATTTATATGGGAAGAAGTTTTATATTAAAACTGACCATAAGCCGTTGATTTACTTATTTAATATGACCGATCCTTCAAGCCGTTTAACTAAATTTAGATTATATCTTGAGGAATACGATTTTGAAATCAGCTATGTCCCAGGACGGCACAACGCAGCTGCAGATGCATTGAGCCGGATACCTATTACATCCAACAGTTTAAAGGAAATGCAACAGCATGTAGTATCGGTCATGACAAGAGCACAGGCTCGTAGGTTACGTACTGACCGTGACAACAATAACATGACTATAATAATAATAATAATAAATAATAAATCTCCAGGGCCGGACGGGCTGCACAACTTCTTGATAAAATGGCTACAAAGGTCGCACGCTCGTTTGGCGTCTCAGTACCAGGCAGCCTTAGAGTCTGGTTCGCTACCCAAGTTCCTTACAACAGGAATAACCCACCTGCTCCACAAGTCTGGTAGCACTGCGGAACCCAAAAATTATAGACCTATTACATGTTTACCAACGGTCTATAAGGTTCTTACATCTATTTTGAGAGTCAAAATTAATAAACACGTCGACGATAACTCCATCATGACGGTCTCTCAGAATGGATGTAGGAACGGGTCCCGCGGTACTAAGGAGCTGCTCCTCATAGATATGGCCATTAGCCAACAGGTTCGACGTTCCCGAAAGGATCTGTCGACATGTTGGATAGATTATAAGAAGGCCTATGACTCGGTGCCTCATACATGGTTCATGAGGGTGCTAGAGTTGTATAAAATAGATACAACTCTACGCACCTTTCTGATATCGTGTATGAGGCAATGGAGCACGGTCCTTCGCTATCCAGGATGTCGAAATATCCAGAGGAATAGCGAACCTGTAAGGATCGAGCGAGATATATTCCAGGGCGATAGTTTGAGTCCACTTTGGTTTTGCCTAGCCTTGAATCCGCATGCAAGCATCTTGAGCATGATGCTGGAGAATTCAGGGCTAGGCTATCGGTTGAGGAGGGGTGGTCAGGTTATATCTCACCTCCTTTATATGGATGACCTGAAGTTCTTTGCCCCCAGCAATCTTCAGCTTATGGAGCTACTGAAGGTAACTGAAACTTTTAGTAGCGCCATCAGGATGGAGTTTGGTGTGGACAAATGTGCGGTCATGCATGTAAAGCGAGGGGAGATTATGGAATCCGTGGGTATTCAACTCGCGGATTCCATAAACCTGAGATCCCTCTCTCCAAACGAAACCTATAAGTATTTGGGTATGTCGGAAGCGTTAGGTATCAGCACTACTGACATGAAGCAATCGCTGAAGGAACGCTTCTTTGGCCGCCTGAAGAAGGTATTAAATAGCCTTCTTTCGGGTGGAAACAAGGTGCGTGCCTTCAACGGTTGGGTCATGCCAGTATTGATGTACTCTTTCGGCATACTCAAATGGACTCAAACGGAACTTGACGCCCTGGATAGGCGGGTCCGTACATTGCTGACTGCATATCGAATGCATCACCCACGATCATCGGTCATGAGATTGTATATCCCGCGGAAGTGTGGAGGCCAAAAACCGCCACAACCGCGAGATATGCAATCTACGAGAATATTTTCTACACGCCGACGTGGGTATGCATCGAGATGTAGTAGCAGTGGACAAGGGACTCACCCCGCTCTCCTTGGCAAATGAGAACTGGCGCAAGCCTGTAGTGCTTGACACTAACGACCGCAGGTAGGTATGACAGAGTAAGGAGCTTCACGGACGCTTTTTCCGGGCCCTACATGGGTCCGATGTAGATCAGTCAGCGTCCGTAGCCTGGCTGCGTTTCGGTGACCTCTTTGGGGAGACCGAAGGTTTTGCCTGTGCAATTATGGACGAAGTTATCATGACGAATAACTACCGGAGATTTATTGTGAAGGATGGCACGGTTGACATCTGTCGGGCATGTCACCGCCCGGGTGAATCGATCCGCCACATTATCTCTGGTTGTTCTCGTCTAGCTAACGAAGAGTACTTGCATAGGCACAACCTTGTAGCCAGGATTATCCACCAGCAACTTGCTCTGAAATACAGTCTCGTGGCATCGGAGGTACCGTACTACAGGTATGTGCCCGACCCAGTTCTCGAAAATGGCAATATCACATTGTACTGGGATCGGTCCATCATCACAGACAGGACTATTGTAGCCAATAAGCCTGATATTGTGGTGGTGGACCGAATCGAGAGGCGTGCAATGATTGTTGACATTACCGTCCCGCATGACGGGAACCTCGTGAAAGCCGAGAAAGATAAGCAAATCAAGTATCTTGACTTGGCTCGCGAGGTTGTCGACATGTGGAATGTGGACACAGCAATTATTGTACCGATTGTCGTTTCGGCCAATGGTTTAATAGCTGCGAGCCTCGACCAACACCTTAGGAGGCTCTCGTTAGGCGGCTGGGTCAAGGGCCTGATCCAGAAAGCAGTACTGCTGGACACGGCTCGTATTGTTAGGAGGTTCCTCTCTCTGGAGCCCTGACCGCCGGTAGCTTGGACCCTGTTCCCGATACCGGTGGGCCTCGATTTTTTATACTTTTAAATGTTTTTTTTTGTTTTTGTATCTTTTATAAAAATATTTAAAAATGTATTAAATAAGAAATAAGTTAAATAAAGGAAATAATAATAATATTTTATTACTCAAACTGCATTTAACAGCTTACCATCATGAGACTCTTGGAGGTTTGGAAAATACTCATAAGGTTCTAGGAGCTTATCTTAGGATTCAGTGTGATAATAATAAAACAGATTGGAGCAGTTGGCTTCCATTCTGGTGCTTTTCATTCAACACTACAGTTCACTCTGAGACAAAATATACTCCATTTGAATTAGTATTTGGTAAACATTGTAATTTACCATCTAACATAGAACAAAATTCATATGTTGATCCCTTATATAATCCTGATTCTTATCCTTTAGAACTAAAGTACAGACTTCAAAGAGCACAAGCTGAAGCAAGAAACAATTTGTTATTTAATAAACAATTAAGAAAAATAAACTTTGACAAAACTATTGATTCAATAAAAAGTAATAAAGGAGATTTAGTATTCATTAAAAATCAAGTAGGAGATAAGTTAGATAAGACTTATTTAGGACCATACGAAGTCATAGAAGATGTCTGACCAAATGTTAAAATTTTAAAGGTATGATATGACACCGAGACGAGGGTAGTCATGAATGTCACCTTAGAATCGGCTCTGTGATTTTTTATTTATAATAAATAGTAAAAGTGATTATTTCAATATAAAAAGTAATTCCAATGAACAATAAAAACTAAAACGCACGGACCACATTAACAACAATGTGCAAAATTGACAATAAAGTGAAAATAACACAGTGAAAAATATGACAATACGAATCAACAGTGTAAATAACAATTGTTTTCTTTTTGTGTGAACAGTGAACATCGCCTTTACTAATTCCCGTAAAACACAAATAAACCATTTACAAGAAGTATTATGTTCAGAAAAACAAAAAAGTAAAAAATAAATAACGGTTGTGTCATTCAAAACAAATTCAATTATGCAGAATCACTATGATCGCGCTATATAATTAGTAACAGCACCATCTAACGAATCTATCTTGTACTGTCTGCACTGACCAATAGGTGTCGCTGTGAATAGATCAACGATAACAAACTGGGATCACTATTTCACAAGACACGTTTGGTCTAGGGGCCACAACTGATACATCACAAGTCGTAGACTGCGAGTTCAAATCCAAGAAATTGATATTCTTTTTCTATGTTTTACGCATATAAATAAATTTAGTGGATTTTATCCAACATGAATTTCCTAGAAAATATTACTTTCCGCCGTAATAAGACTAAATCAGACTCAATGTTAAATGATAGTGAGATAGCCGCTACGCGTGCAACGTTAAATGAGACAGTCACTAGTGTACCGGAGATGTCCGACGATGATGACGAAGAAGTCAAGAAACTGCGAGATCAAATTACTAACCTCACACTTGACCTGCAGAGCGCACACTTAGAAATTGAAGAATTGACTATAGAAAATATTAATCTCAAAACACAGAATATAAATCTGAGTAAACAAAATGAGCTGTACAAGAAAGTCACTTGCAGTCCAACTAAAATAAAATCACCTAGCACAAAAAAGGGAAAAATTCTTAAAAAAAATGGTAAACACACCCAAACAGAAACAATAAAGCTTGGAGAAAATAATAAAACTCCAGTAAAAAATAAATGCGAAAACACGAAATTGGTAAAAGAAAGCGATAATCTTGCACCACCAATAAACCAATCCGGAAATAATGCAGACAAATACCAGTCAACGCGTAAAAAAATTTGTATATTAAGCAGAACAAAAATAAATTGCTTCATATTGCTGAAAATACTTTTGAGAAGTATGAACTCTGCCATTACATCACGCCTCATGGAACTATGGAACTTCATTCATTTTTTTAAAACTCATCTGTACCTATCTATATAAATTCTGACTGGTGTTAATAATAATCATGATGTTTATAACTATATTATTAAATTCAAATGTGATATTTTGCATGCCGTAAGGCAAAATGTATTGGGACAATTTACTATATTCCAACTTATTTGTATACCTACATTATCAGCAAATAAATGATTTCTTTCTTTCTTTCTTTCTTTCTTTCTGTTAAAAGGTATCAAAGAAAAGTTATCAGAGTTCACTCTACAGGACTTCTCTATTATATTGATAGGTGAGGAAGACTTTAAAATAACAAATAAATATTTTGATAGCATTTTACTAATTAGGCAAATGTTGCAAGAAGTCTCAAACACTAATATAATTATCTGCACTCCGACGTACAAATTCTTCACAAACAACTACCTACATAATTCAAGAGTGGAAACCTTCAATAATTTATTATATCTAGATACTAACACTCATGGACACGCATATTTTCTGGACAGCAACATGAACCTAAAGTATGATGATACTATGTTTAATAAACGCACAGGTGTAATAAATTACTCTGGAATGCAATCGATTTTTAAGAGATATTTGTAAAATAACTATGGACATACAATCATCAAACACTGACTTTCACCAACTACAACCTGACAACCAAATGAAGACAGTAACTGAATCCGAAAATACAGGACAGTTTTTTCTTCAATCGTATTAATGTAATGCATCAAAACATTGCTGGACTGTTAAACAAATCAGACTTGTTAACTGTACAGTTAGAAAACTTGAAAAATCAAGGGACAACTGTAGATGTACTGTGTTTAACAGAGTATTTCATAACATCTGGACATGAGAGCTTATTGCACATACCTAATTTCCACCTAGCCGCTCTTTTTGCACGAAACAAAAATCGGGGCGGTACTTGTATTCTTGTAAGACAGGGGCACCAGTACAGGGAACTACCAGATGTTGCTAAACAGTCTGTATCAGGCGTATTTGAAATTTGTGCTATAGAATTGACATCTTATTCAATTATTGTTTTATGTATGTACAGAGTACCAAAACATAATTACTTGACATTTTATGAAAAACTTGACATTGTATTAAAAAAAGTTTGTACATTATCAAATAAAAAAATGTATTGTGTGGTGACCTTAACATTAATGTACTGTTAAGAAATAAGATTACTCTGGACTTGGAACATTTTCTACTTAACTATAACTTGACTCATAGTAAAACGTGCATTGATAACTTTGCACATAATCTAAGAAAAGGATGGAAAACGGAAATTATTGACCTCATGTTATCAGATCACACATCACAAATACTTAAAATACCTGTCAATAAAACGTGTCGTTTAAAATTTTTGGAAAACGGTAAAAAAAAATTACTCCAAAGAGAACCTTGATAAATTTAAATCGTGTTTACAAAATTTATCTTTCAAGGAAGTCTACGAAAGTAATGATGTAAATGTGGCATATAAAGCATTTTTTTATATTTTCTCATTGTTTTACAATCTCTGTTTTCCGGAGAAAATTATAACTATAAATACTAACAAACAGGTTAAATGGATTTCTAATGGCTTAAAAACATTTAGTAAAAAACAGAGACGGTTATTGTGGGCTTATAGACTACACCCATCAAAAAAAGCTAAAAGTGATTTAAAAAAATACACGACGCAGTATAAAAAAATTGTTAGACTAACTCAGAAGGCACAAAACAACTACTTTATAAACAACTCGCAAAATAAATCAAAAGCCACATGGCAGATAATCAATAACATATAACCTGCCTAAAGAACAGATACTGACAATAAAAACAGGCAATTTGACTTACACAAACCCGAATGACATAGCAAATGCATTTAATGACTACTTTATAGATGACATTGAGAATAATATAGTAAATGACATTAAAATAAACAATAAATTAGATAATTTGACAATGCAATCAATGTTTATGCGGCCTGTTTTAGAATCCGATATAATTTTAGCCACAAAGACACTTAAAAATACTAGTACTGTAGGTAATGACGGTATATCTACAAAAGTTATTAAATATGTAATTGAACTTATAGCGCCTGCCCTAGCACATATTATTAATATGGGTATTACCGAGGGCATCTATCCCGAAGGCTTGAAAAAAGTCATAATAAAACCGCTACACAAAAAGGAAGATAAGACGCATATAAAAAAACGCTTTTTTTCGGCGGTAGGTGTAAATAAAGTAAATACGCATTTTCGTTGCGCAATTTTGATTTAAATTATAATTAAGTATTATACCACAATTTTTACACTAATATTGGTTTCATAAGTCACTAATAAGCTCGTTCTTATATTGGGAATACAGTACATTGTAGCGTAAAAAAAAAAAATTGTCACTACATGTGTCACGTTTAATTTTGACGAATAAAAGATAAAATAAAAACAAACATTGTTCAACATAAAAAATATACAAAGAAAAAAGGAATGGCGACGTAAAGGAAGACTATCGGTAAAGTTGGGAAATGGATTGTCTAGAATAAAATTTGTAATTTTGGAAAATAATGCCTATAGGAGAGAAGGGGTTGCAACCGCTATCCGGCCCTAGGCGCGATTAAAATATAACCGTGCATAAATGTAAAATTAAAAAAACGGTTCATTTCACGACCTTTTGACACGAATAGGTGATACATATAAAAAACTATTCAATAAATACTTCGCTATTGCTACAAATTATAAAAAGTGAATAGGAACAAAATTTTGGGATCACTTGACGCGGAGCGATGTCACGACGTCCTCCCGGGGTCTTCACTCGTATATTATGGAGTCACCCCCGCAAGCACACGCTTCCCGAACTCAGTCGGTGTTGAAATAACTCGGAACATCAGTCCACAGCTTGTTATATATTCCAAGAACCGATTCTGAGCGAATCTATGGTGAGAAAATAAAAGGAAATAAACACCACAATACTCAAAACAGAACCTTCCAAACAGTTAAAATTTAAAATGTTTTAAATACATACCGGTTCTTTGCAACAGACGGCCTTATGCGCCGGTAACTCGGAAACAAATTAAATTCCTGGTGAACAATTGACACTCTCAGAAAGAAATGTCCAATAATGCTGCAGAACTAAATGCAACATATTGGTTTGCATGGACGCAATGCGATATAAATCCAACGATTTGCACTTGAAATTTTCTTAAAAAAAATACTAAACGTGTTACTTCCAAGTAGATACGTCGCCAATTCACAAGAAAAATTTTCTCTGTCATCCAATGGAATGATCAAACTTCTAAGTTTGAACCGAAATAAGAAAAAATTAGAAATGAGGTCGACTTACACGAACGGAATAGTTTTTATTCAGCCGAATCAATAGGCAGCGTGATAATGCTGCAATACCCCCTTTCTAAGAAAAAAAAGGACGAAAGTACGAGTGAGAAGAAAGATAAAGCTGGAACAGGCAATGACAACAGCAGGAATCATTTCTGAATCAAACGATATCGAAGTGCAAAAGATACTGAATAAACACGGTGGCCACCACATCTAAACGTTATCCGCGCGAACTCGCGATATCTCGATTACATCTATGGAGAATATGAAAGAAAATAACAAACTCATAAATCTAAATATATATTGTTCAATTAGAGACAAACACCAACAACTACCACATCCTAACAACTATGAAGAACAACCAGGGAACTATACATCTAAGTAAAGCTAGCCTAACTTAACATAAGACTTAACTATTACCTAACAACAATAAGAAAAAAACCCGGGGATCCCCAAAAAATAAATAACGTCAACACGTAAAGTCCAACCTTAGTTATAGAAACGAAAGACAAGTTGGACAAAAAACAAAAAAACAAGTTTGAGAAAGAAAACTTAAGTCAATTAAGTCAAAGAAGAATTCAAGACAAAAAAACTCAAATCAGAGAACTCAAGTCAGAAAACTCAAGTTTAAATTCAAATTAAATGTAGAATGACACACCATTTGTGTTAAACTAAAAGAAATAAAATAACCTGAGAACACAGGTTGACACAACACAGAAATAAATAGATGTCATTATTAACAGATAATTCATGAAGTTTTTAACATAATCAAAAACTTATGCAAAGAAATATTCCCATAAACCAAGGAGGAAAAAGGTTTAGAAAGCAAATGTTAATGTTAAAATGGAACAAAGAGAATTCAATCAAATTTATTTTAAGATATCTTTGATATGATATTGTCCGGAGTGGACTGAATCACAATCCTGGAGCAAATATGTGGTCCTAGAAATGACTCTTATTACACGGCACTTAATAAAACGTGGAGCAAGCTTTCCAGAAAAAAAATCATTTCCAGAAGACTTGGAAAAGTTCTTTCTCCATACAGTATCACCAATATTCAGAGTGATAGCTGATCGATTAGAATTATATGCACGAGAGTTACGGAGGAAAGCTAAAGAAAGATTATCAGCTACCTTTGCATAAACTTCGCTGAGAGAGGATAGGTTTGAAGCATGACGAGCCCGACTGTCTGCCAAATTAGAGCTTCGAGTCTGACTATCTACACGACTGCTATCCATAAGGACCTCTCTACCAAACATAAGAAAGTTAGGCGTAAAGCCAGTAGCTAGATTAACACAAGAATTGAGGTAAAGCTTAACTTTAGGTAACATTTTAGCCCAACTTCTTTGGTTTTCACCAACCAAAATACCTAAACACGTAATAACACTTTGGTTGTATCGCTCAACCGTATTTGCTTGGGGTGTATAATATGGCGTAAAAGTAGGTGATTGAATATGAAAAGATCTGAGAAAATTAAGGAATTGATTACTACGAAAAACTGTAGCGTTGTCGCAAAGAATAGTACGCGGAACCCCAAAATTAAAGAAAATTTCAGACTCTAACGCTTTTATAACAGAAAGAGCGTCAATCCTTTTCAGAGAAACTAGCCAAACATATTTGGAAAAAACATCTACCATAGAAAGGATATATTTATAACCATAATAAGCACAGGGCAACGGACCAATTATATCGATAGAAATCATCTGTAAGGGCAAGGAAACCACTTTAGGGTAGCACATCTGACCGCGAGGTTGCGTGTTCGAGATTTTATAGGCTTTACAAACCTCACATTGACTTAACGTCGAAGTAACGTCACGGAACATATTTGGCCAGTAGAACAACTCCCTAAGCTTTAGATACGTTTTAGTAACACCGGGATGTATCGAAGGAAAACTATTGTGAATTTCCCAAATAGCGTCTGGAACCTTTTCAGCTGGTAACACCACGTGCCATGGTTCAGAAGATAAAGGACTAGTAACAGGCATGCGTCTCATAAGGATACCGTTATTTATAGCGTATGCTGGGAACATTTGTGGCGTGTCTCGAGCACCTATATACACCTTCTTATACCAACGGTCATTAGTATGTTCAGGACCCTGGTCAAACGACACAGGATTAGCATAGATCCTGGATAGAACATCGGGGACTATATGTTGCGAACCTTTACGATGCACAATATCAAAAGTATATTGGGAGATAATAGTAGCCCAACGAGCTAAACGACCAGATGGGTTGTTAAGAGTGAGGAGCCACTTAAGGGCCATATGGTCTGTTATGACTGAAAACTTCATCCCATCTAAATAACATCGAAAATGTTTAATTGAATCCAAAACTGACAAGAGTTCACGTTCTGTAGTACTATAATTGCGTTCAGTTTGAGTGAATAAACGCGAATAATAGGCGATTGGGTGCTCAACATCGTCTATCTTTTGTGTCAGTACCGAACCAAGACCAACAGCTGATGCATCACACTGCAGGATGAACGGCTTGGAGAAATCAGGACATGCCATAACAGGCGTATCGATTAGCGCTTGTTTCAACTTAGTGAAAGCCTGATCGGCTGCATCATTCCAACTTATTGGATCATTACCCTTTCTCTTACCGATAAGGGCAGTAAGCGGAGCAATTATAGAAGAAAACCCTTTAACGAAACGCCTATAATAGGAACACATACCAATGAAACCGCGTAATGACTTAGCCGAAGTGGGAGTAGGATAATCTTTAATAGCATCAAGTTTGCCGGGATCGGTTTGAAGTCCCTTTTCATTAACTATATAACCCAAATATTTTAGTTCGCTTTTGCAAAACTCGCATTTTTTCAAATTTATAGATAAGCCTGCTTCTTTAAGTCGAGCAAGCACCTTCCTGAGCAGCGCCATATGACCAAAGAAATCTTTAGATACGATTATCAAGTCGTCGACGTACCCAAAAATACAGTCGTCACTGGTAGAAGTAAACTCGAAATTAACGATCATATCAGTAAGGCGTTGCATCTCCGAAGCAGCGTTCGTTAGACCAAAAGGCATCCTAACAAACTCAAAGAGACCACGTTGTGGGACAATAAATGCTGTTTTCTCACAACTTTCTCTATCAGCAAGTGGAATTTGCCAGAAAGCACTTCTAAAATCCAATGAGCTAATATATCTAGCACCACGAAGGTTGTCGAGGATATCGTGAATACGGGGAAGAGGATAAGAATCTCTGATTGTCACACTATTCAGTTTTCTACTGTCGACACAAAACCGAACAGAACCATCCTTTTTTGTCACCATTACCACAGGACTAGCCCATGGAGAACGAGAAGGACGAATAACACCCATATCTAACATTTTGTCAATCTCTTCATTGAGAATCTTCAACTTGACTGGGGATAAGGGATAATATCTTTGACGGATAGGGTATCCCGTAGTATTAATTTTATGGGACAACCAAGATGTCTTTCCAAGACCAACTTTTTCCGAAGAGATAACTTCATACTCCTTAATAACTTGTTGAAGACAAGACTCTTGATCCGGCGAAAGGATGTTACGAGGATGAATATAACGAACCTCACTAACAGAGGAAACTTGAGGGGGAGAGTGCTGAACAGAAGGGATAAACATATTACCATCAATATTTTTATCGAAAGCCTGACTAAAAATAGACGTCAAACCGAATTTATTCCAAAATTCGATACCTAAAATAACAGAAGATGACATCGAACTTGCCACTAAAAACTCATGAATAAAAGTTGTACCGTTAAATTTAACTGGAAGATGTACAGAACCAAGAATATCAATCGGTGAATTATTAGCCGATATAACACGGGGACAAGCGTCTTTTGATGTCAAAGAAATACCAAGTTGCTGAATAAAATTATCGTTAACAAGCGAAATCTGAGCACCAGTGTCAAGCAATGCTTTAACAACTCTACCACATAATAATACCTCTATAAACGGTCGGTTATCAAATGAATCTGTAGTAAACACTGGGGATACTGTACGAAAAGAAGCGTATCGCCAGTGGTCTATGCATTTTTTGGATTACATTTCGGACATTCTCTAGTAATAAATCCAGGAGTGCGACACTTAAAACAAATCATGCCTGTGATCTCTGGGCAAGAGCGGTAAGAATGACCAACTTTGTTACATTTTAAGCAAAGCTGAGACTGACTACAACTAGGACAAGTCCGAGGCTTACTAGTTGTTGGTTGATGGGAAGTTTTGTTCGGCCTGGGTTTTGGTGAGTTAACAGCCTGAGAAGTCGACTGGTCGGCAACACAATCGAAACTGGCTACCGCCTTTGGAGGTTTTAGAAAGGACTCGAAATGAGTAACAGCTTCGATTAAATTATCGATGTCATGAAATTTTTGGATGGACAAGCAAGGAGTGTACTTTGGCAACATGTTGTGAGTGATGATCCGCAACAACTCCGATTCTTCAATAGGCTTGCTCAGTTTAGCATTTAAGTAAGAAACCTCGATAATAAATTCTCTTATTAGCTGTTCCGGTCTCTGCTTGAGGTTACGGACCTCCTGGCTTATCTTAAATTCAAAATCGGTCGTACCGAATGTCCTAAAAAAGGCTTCTTTGATCTCAAAGAAGGAAAGATCCGGACGACGGATTGACCTAAAATATTGAAGTGCGACACCTGACAAGACTTCATGGAATCGCCTAACTAAGTAACCATCAGACAAATTGTCGGCCTCCCTGCACTCTTCTAGACTCGTGAAAAATTCCCGTACGCAGGTCTTTCCATCGAAAACAATCTTCCACTTAGTAAGAGAGAACTGCCTGGTAAATTGTGGGCGTTCATCAGATCTTATTGGAGAAGGAACAACACTTTGTGAGGAAGCGCGAGAAGCTCTTGGCTGAATGGGACAAGGTGGTGGTCGCGAAATGATGGGACTATCACAACGTGGAGTCTCACCAATAGGGAACTCCTCTTCTGACATGATGTAACTAGTATAGACCTAATAACGAATGAAAGAACAGACAAAGGACGATTGAATCCTAGCGAAAAATAAGCACGGCATGAACAGCTGGACAAAAATAATCCAGCAACCAGCAGTCAGCGAACGCCAAGCTAGTAAACAAAGATCTAGGCTAAATAAGGAGTAAAAATCAGGAAACCTATCGTTATATTTGCTGCCATAAGTGGATAAAATAAAAGACGGTTATGTGTACTATAGTTCACAAAATTAAATTCCATTAAAAAACATTACATTTCATGAAAAAAATATGTCAAGGAAAATAACAGCTTCACAGATCTGTACTGGTGGTATAAATCCTAGAATACCTTTCTTGAATGGAAGAATATCAGCGTCCTGAAACAAATAAGCTTAAGAATCATTAGCTCCCAGAGGGAGTGACCATCCTCAATAAAGCAAAAAAAATAAATTATGTCGAATCATTTAAATTTCAAAGTTATTAGGTAAAAACACTTACTTTAGTTGTTCGGGCGCCAATTTGTAGCGTAAAAAAAAAAAATTGTCACTACATGTGTCACGTTTAATTTTGACGAATAAAAGATAAAATAAAAACAAACATTGTTCAACATAAAAAATATACAAAGAAAAAAGGAATGGCGACGTAAAGGAAGACTATCGGTAAAGTTGGGAAATGGATTGTCTAGAATAAAATTTGTAATTTTGGAAAATAATGCCTATAGGAGAGAAGGGGTTGCAACCGCTATCCGGCCCTAGGCGCGATTAAAATATAACCGTGCATAAATGTAAAATTAAAAAAACGGTTCATTTCACGACCTTTTGACACGAATAGGTGATACATATAAAAAACTATTCAATAAATACTTCGCTATTGCTACAAATTATAAAAAGTGAATAGGAACAAAATTTTGGGATCACTTGACGCGGAGCGATGTCACGACGTCCTCCCGGGGTCTTCACTCGTATATTATGGAGTCACCCCCGCAAGCACACGCTTCCCGAACTCAGTCGGTGTTGAAATAACTCGGAACATCAGTCCACAGCTTGTTATATATTCCAAGAACCGATTCTGAGCGAATCTATGGTGAGAAAATAAAAGGAAATAAACACCACAATACTCAAAACAGAACCTTCCAAACAGTTAAAATTTAAAATGTTTTAAATACATACCGGTTCTTTGCAACAGACGGCCTTATGCGCCGGTAACTCGGAAACAAATTAAATTCCTGGTGAACAATTGACACTCTCAGAAAGAAATGTCCAATAATGCTGCAGAACTAAATGCAACATATTGGTTTGCATGGACGCAATGCGATATAAATCCAACGATTTGCACTTGAAATTTTCTTAAAAAAAATACTAAACGTGTTACTTCCAAGTAGATACGTCGCCAATTCACAAGAAAAATTTTCTCTGTCATCCAATGGAATGATCAAACTTCTAAGTTTGAACCGAAATAAGAAAAAATTAGAAATGAGGTCGACTTACACGAACGGAATAGTTTTTATTCAGCCGAATCAATAGGCAGCGTGATAATGCTGCAACATGTAATAAACCAAAACTTCATCACCTACCAGCTGTTCACTAGTGCTTTCAAAGACACTAAGAGGATACCACTAAGAACTACTAAGAGGAGAGAGATATTACTCACATCATAATGTCTCAGCTGGACGACATCCAATCTGCGCAGAAGAACTTGGAAGAGTGTTTTTCCAAGAAAATGAATGAACTGGAGGCGCAGATTCAGTGTGCTGGATCCGCGAAAGACACCGTCGCCAAGATCGCTGAAGAGTTCCGGACATTCAGAGAGCTGATGTTCGGAATACTGAGACTTTTGCGGAAGCAGATCACGGAGTGCTCCAGACTGGTGGACGGGTTGGAGACACGCTCTCGCCGTAAAGCCCTGATTTTCACCGGATTTGTTGAGGCCGACAAGGAGGACTGCAAGGCTCTGGTGCTGGACATTCTGCATAATAAACTGGCTCTGCCAAATATTACTGGCTCCTCCATCAATTCATGTCACAGGCTGGGGTCATCGTGCAGAGGTCCCACGCGCAGCAGGCCAGTATTGGTGAGGTTCTTCAATTTGGACCACAAGTCTGCGGTCTGGAGGGCGAAGTCCGCGTTGAAGGGCTCCATGGTTACAGTCAAGGAATTCTTGACCAGGACAAGACAAGCTGTTTTTGGTACGGCGCGCTTGCACTTCGGGATGCAGGCATGCTGGACTCAGGACGGGATCATCATCGTCAGATCTCCTGACGGAGCACGGCACAAAGTTTCTTCCTTGTAGGAACTCAATCCCTTGGTGGCGAAGTACCCGAAGAAGACTGGGGAATTAACTGCTGCAGCAAGAAGCAGGACAGGTATCGAAGTGCGTAGAAATTTGTAATATATTTACACTATTTATACTATTTACACGAGTTACACGATTTACACGATTTACACGATTTACACGATTTACACGATTTACACGATTTACACGATTTACTCGATTTACACGATTTACACTATTTACACGATCTGCACTATTTACATTATTTATTCTACACTATTTACACTTACTTAGTTGTGTTTGGTGCGACATAATTTATGTAAACATTACATTTCTATATAACACGTCTACCCCCTAAATTTTTTTGTTTTATGTTTTTGTTAAATGTTTGTGAGGGTATAAGCACAGTAAAATGAATTGTTTTTTTTGTCAATACATTTTGAATTTATAAATGTCACTGTCGTCCGTCCGTCAGACAAAAATATATAATCTCGTGCTAATGTGACGTCAAATTCCGCTGTCCAATGTTTGTTTTGTTTTGTCAATTGCGTCTTGTTCTTGCTAAATGTAACTTTGTCTAGTATCTTTTCGTTCCATGTTTGTTTTGTGTTTTGTCAACTTATTTTCGTGATTGCTTAATGTAATAGTTTTAAGTATCGTTTCTTTCGTTTGTATTTAATTTTTTATTTCGTATTTGTAATGTTTCTCTTTTATGTTGTTATATAAGTTGTAGTGGTATTTATGTACATTAACTAGTGCGGCTGGTGGGTGGTGCACAGATGGTGGCGTCGGTATTTAATTTTTTTTTTTTTTAAGTATTTATATTATTTTAATTGTATGTCTTCCAACGATGATTCTTTTCACTCGGCCGTTGAATCCGTTATCTCTTCCGCTAATACAAGTTTGACTGACACTCTTGGTAACTTTGATCGACAAAATGCAAGTTTATTTAATGTCTGTCAAATTAATGCACAGAGTTGCCAAGTCACTACAGTGATTTGTTCGATACTTTTTCTGACGCCAATGTCCACGCCGTGCTGATTTCGGAGAGTTGGCTCAAACCTCATCTCCTCTCTACCACCTACTCTCTTCCCGGTTTCATTCTTATCCGTAACGACAGAATTGGAAAGGGAGGAGGTGGTGTCGCCATCTATCTCCGTAGTGAATTCCCTTTCAAAATCATTGCCTCTTCTCCATCACCCTATAGTGCTTCTGCTGAGTACCTCTTTCTGGAAGTCTATGTCAAAGGTGTCAAGACCCTACTTGGTGTAGTCTACTGTCCGCCCGCCGTTGACTACTTTTCCAACCTTGAATTGGCACTGGAATCGATAGGGTCAGAGTATGCACATTGTGTCGTCATGGGAGATTTCAACACTGACCTTAGTCATCCATCCCCTCGTTCCTATAAACTCCTTCATATCATTAAGTCCGTTAGTCTTCATGTTCTACCTCTGCAGCCCACTCATCTCAATGCCTCAGGCGATGACACGTAGCTCGACTTAATCCTTACGTCCACTCCTTCACTTGTTTCCTCTCATGGTCAGTGTCCTGCACCTGGCTTTTCCCACCATGACCTCATTTTCCTGTCATATGTCTTAAAACCACCTAAATCCCTCCCTAAAGTTCTGCACATACGTTGTTTTGCACGTATGGATGTTGAAAAGCTGCGTCAGGATGCGTCGAAACTTGATTGGGGTCATCTTGCAGCGGCAATTGGGGTTGACGACAAACTGCGTATCTTTAATCGGACGATCCTTGCCCTCTACGACAGACATGCTCCTGTAAAGAGAGTGAAGCTTAGGCGTCCACCTGCTCCATGGTTGACGACGGAGGTACGTATGGCGATGAGACGCAGGGATCGGGCCTTTCGTAAATTTAAAAAGGTTCGCAGTGAAGAAAACAGGAACCTCATCAGAGCTGCAAGAAATCGGTGTAATCAGATGATACGCAACGCCAAACGCCGCCATATTCTCGAAAACATTTCTGCCTCTTCTCCTGCCGATATCTGGAAATTCCTCGGCACTCTCGGTATCGGTAGGAATCGTCATGTGGATTTCCCCAAGACGATTGGTCTGGATGAAATCAACCGTCACTTCACAACCACTTGCCATTTGGATCCCCAAATCTTGTCTCAGACGGTTGATTCCATTACTAGCCTATCCAGTCCTATCATAGAACCATTTCGCTTTTCTCCAGCCACCGAGGATGAAATTCAAAAGATGATCCTGTCCATAAAATCCAAGGCTGTGGGCCATGATGACATTAGTCGTTGCATGGTCTCCTTGATTCTGGACTGTCTTCTCTCACCTATTACCCATATCATCAATTTCTCTCTCGATTCCGGTCAATTCCCATCCCTGTGGCGTATGGCCTGCGTGCGTCCACTTCCTAAAATTTCAAATCCCTCCTTACCTAGTCATTTTCGTCCAATTTCCATTCTCCCGTTCCTATCCAAAGTGCTCGAAGCTTGCGTTCACAAGCAGTTTTCGGGGTTTATACACAGAAACAACCTTATAAGCTCATTCCAGTCTGGATTCAGACCTGGCCACAGTACTGCCTCCGCACTCCTTAAAGTGACTGGCGACGTTAGAGAAGCAATGGAGAATACTAAGGTCACTGTACTAGTATTAATTGATTTCTCCAATGCCTTTAATACTGTTAGTCATGATATACTCCTATCTATCCTCTCCCATCTTATGGTTTCTTCCGAAGCGCTGGAATGGTTCTCCTCTTATCTTCGGGGACGTCAGCAGTCGGTTCGTGTCGATGAGACTTCGTCGAATTGGCGTGTCCTGGGTGCTGGTGTTCCACAGGGCGGTATTCTATCTCCATTATTATTCTCCATCTTCATTAATTTTATAACTCGTTCTCTTCAGTGTTCGTATCATCTTTATGCCGATGATCTGCAACTATATACAGCGGCGCGGATCGAAGATTTGTCTGACGCCATAGAAGATGTGAACCGGGACTTGAATGCTATCAAAGATTGGTCTGACAGATTTGGGGTGTCCGTAAACCCCACAAAATGTCAGGCCATCATAATTGGAAGCTCGCGCATGATGGGTAGAGTGGCGGTTGGCTCTCTTCCCCCGATCATTTTCAATGGTTCCGTCATTCCCATTAGCCCTAGTGTGAAAGATCTCGGTTTGCATCTTGACTCGACACTTGGCTGGCAAAGCCAGGTGTCCAGTGTCAGTCAGAGAGTCAGCGGTACTTTGCGATCCTTGTATCGTTTGAGGAGGTTCTTGCCTGCTAAAACGAAAACTATGCTTGTGCAGACTTTAATTTTCCCAGTGCTCGACTATGGGGACGTGTGCTACTTTGACTTGAACGCGGTCTTACTGGATAAACTAGATAGGCTCTTGAACAACTGTATTAGATTCATATTTAACCTCAGAAAGTATGACCATGTGTCGAACTACAGGTCTGAGCTAAAATGGTTGCCGATTCGCCAGAGAAGAAGTTTACGCGCTTTGACCACGCTTTTCTCCCTACTAAATTCTCCCATCGCTCCTTCCTATCTAATGTCAAAGTTTCAATATCTATGTTCTTCACATGCTCGGAATCTGCGTTCTTCCAATAATCTCCTCTTGCTTTGTCCTTCTCATACTACTGATTTTGTTCACTCTTCCTTCAATGTTCAGTCCATTCTGCTCTGGAACGCGCTTCCTCCCGAGATCAGGACGGCTACAAGTCGGTTTGCATTCAAGCGGAAATTGCGGATTTATTTTCAACTCAATTAAGGAGAGTCATTTCACCTTCTTCTTTTCTGTTACTTCATAAATATATATATTTATATAAGTATATATTATATTCAATATATATGTACGTTTATTTTACCTATCTTAGTATGTTAATAACAACTTTTTTTTTAATTGTTTTAGCTTTTCTATGTTATCTCGTCACCACCCATGGTTGACTGGTAGAGAATGCCTAAGGCATTAAGTCCGCATTTGTACCTTTTGTGCATGAAGTCTAAATAAATAAATAAAAAATAACCGGCCAATAGCCAAATTTCCTGTTTTTCCAAAATCTTTGAAAAAGTTATTTATAACTCGCTATACCAATATCTTCACAAATATAATATATTATGCAAAGAACAAAACGGTTTTCGGCGAAATAAAACAATTAATATGGCTATTTTTGACCTTTTAAATAATGTTATGTCTGCCGTTGATAAAAAGACTCCCATCTGCGCTGGTTACACAGACATGACTAAAGCCTTTGATTATGTTGATCACAAAATCCTTCTAGACAAATTGCATTGCTATGGTATTAGAGGGAACATTTTAAAACTCCTAGAATCATATCTAAGTAATAGATTGCAATGTACTGAAATCACAAGAGTGTGCGCAAAAACCAAAACGGACCGAACGTATGTGTCGAATTTCAGGAGTATAAAATATGGAGTGCCTCACGGTAGCGTGCTTGGGCCACCTTTATTTCTCATTTACATAAATGACTTGCCAAGAGTGACACCACAACAAATGATTTTGTTTGCAGACGACAGCACTGCCATAGTAAAATGTAAGGACTTAAATACTTATCAATTTGACATAATTAACTGGCTCAATATGAATAATTTAGTAATCAACCTTAAGAAAACCAAAGTTATGCATTTCCACCAAAGAATTGAAGCCCCGAAAATTTGTGTCAATTACAATGGCAACGAAATAGAAGAAGTAAAAGTAAGTGTGTTTTTAGGTATCCATATTGACAATAACCTTAATTGCTCATATAGAACAGCTATGTAAAAAAATAAATAAATCTGCCTACGCACTTTTTCAATTAGCTAGGAAAGTAAATATAGAAGCGTTACTTGTTGCCTATCATGGTCTAGTAGCCTCACTTCTACGATACGGAATTATTTTTTGGGGTAATTCCACGGATAAGGGTGCATTAAAAAGGTGCATTAGAGCCATGTGTGGTCTGAAAACAGATGATAGCTGTGCACCGTACTTTAAATCATTGAAAATACTTACGCTACCGGCGATATACATATTAGAAATCAGTATCTTCGTCAAAACAAATCGCAAACTTTTTGAAAAAATGACAATGGTACGAAATGTTTCAATTCGTAGTCAGTACAAAAATTCTTTGAATAGTTATAAGTGTAAAACTGCATTGGTAAAAAAAAGTGTCCTGGGTATGGCTCCATGCATTTATAATAAAATTCCAAACGCCATAAAAGAATTAAATTTTACACAATTTAAGAATAAAATGAAATTGTTCTTAATTGATAAAAGTTATTATAATATTGACGAATACTTGAATGACGAATTAATTTAGAATTACAATTAGACATTAAATTATTTTTGACATTTTTAATTATTTTGACATAGATTTCCTTTTTTTGACATTTTAATAATTCCTCATTTAAGTCTGACATAATTGGAGTATTAAATAATATGTAATTGTTCAATTTATTTTCTAATTTAATACCATAATTATGCATGATTTTCAAATATTTGTTATCTTCAGCTAGATTTGCACACCATATTTGTACGCCTCCTGGCATAACATAGCGCTCTGTTCATCAAACATAAGATCTGTATTTATTTACCTATGTTAACAAATATATAAATAAATAAAAGGATAATAAAACATATATAATTCATAAAATAATACAAAAAAGTTTGTAACTTAAAAATATTGCTTTTATTTTAGTTTTATTGGATTTTTGTTAGTAAAGTATGAACTTTAATAATATTTTGTGTTAATTTAGTTTAAGTTTAAAAAAAAAATTAATAATATCATTTTTTTAAAAAGGGGGGAGGTGTAGTGTGCAGCTCGCCTAAGCCTATATTTGTAACTGCACACACTAAATTATTACATTATTACACGAATTGTCGACTTGAACAATTCTCTTTTATTTTGCCTACATCACTCCAATACAACATGTTAGAGTCAATAAATACATCTGTTACCAGCATATTTTGTATTTTTGCTTAGCAAATAAAATACTATAACATTATAGCCTTTTTTTCGAGGCTTATTATTGAGTTTGCAAGTCACTCTCTGGTTCTGAGTCCCTGTCATTTTATCCATAAAATTAAATAATATATTATAATAATTTGTGTCACTTTAGGGGAAGGTAAGAACAATTGTATTCATTAATTTATAATTTAAAAGTGCATGCTCTAACATAAATAAATAATAAATTAATTGTTATATTCGCTCGCTCTATGTATGTAGTTTAATTTGTTTTAAATCATTATTTAAGTAAGCAGATAATTTTCATATCTTAGACAGCGTATCGGCAGGCGCAGCGCTGGAAGACCTCCCTATAAGTGGAGCGAAGACCTGCTCAAGGCTGCGGGAGTCCGGTGGATGCGAAACGCACAGGAGCGATCAGTTTGGCGGTGTTTGGGGGAGGCCTATGTCCAGCAGTGGACGTTTGTCGGCTAAAATGATGGTGATGTTGATGATACCTACTTCAGCTGTTGGAAAAAATTAATGATCCATTCATTTGACATTTTGCAGAAATCGTTCCTCGTAAGTATTTTTGTTGACTGCATCTCATCACTGCTCACACTCATCTCCTTCCTGCCCTAAGACACTAGACAAGTTACATTCTATCAACGAGAGTATCGCGATAGCGATTGGGAAAACGTCACAAATGTATGAGATTGCCGTGCGTTATCGGAATGTCATTTTGGCAATTCGACCATCGTCTTCGCTGCTAGAATGACTCTTTGTGTAGATCTTCTTGTCACATGTTAGGTACTTAAATCCCTTTTAACAAGCTTTTATTTTTACAAGCAGTTAATCTCCACCGATTAAGATGAAATTGTGCACACACATATAGTTTGGATGACAATGCATGGTTAGCTAATTGACGTTACTCTAAATCCAATATGGAGGACGGCCCAAGATGGCGGACTAGTTATTTTTTGTGCACTGCCATGATATGGATATCAAATGGAAGGATTTGCTGAGAATAATACGAAAAAAGCTTGTTTTGAAAAAAAATATTTTTATTTAACTTGCTTTGTTAGTTAGCATGTGTGGCACAAATCTTGTAACAGAATTTGAAAAAAATATTTATTTATTTTGTTTTTTTTTTAATTGCATACATGTTTTGGTTTGAATAACAATGCATGTTTATCTAAAGCTTGATTTATAAAACTCTTATCAAATTTGTAGTATTGAATTATCTTTGTCTTTCATGTAAATGCCTTGGTCCTCACACAGTCCACGCATATATTATGTTGTTGAATAAATTGGAAACTATATTGACTGTCGTTATGTTCTAGCTATTCCTGGTATGTACCTTAAGTGATATTATTTTATTACTTTTTAGGGTTCCGTACGTCGTCAAGAAAAAAAAACGAAACCTTCGACAAAACAACTCAACTCAATTTCTTTTAGTATTATATAACTGCGCAGCACGTGTGTGAGTACTATGTACCCAACTGTAAATCTACCATTTGCTGTACCTTTGTGTCGTTCGTTGACTTGTGTATGCCCTGGCAGTTGATTGTGTCATGCTCTCTCAAATGTCTCTCTGATGGTGGCGCGTTTGTTGGATCATTCGGTTCCCTACATGATGTTTGAGCTGGGTGGTGCCGGTTCATGCGTCATGTTCGTGAACGGACGCCGTCAATTGGGATTGGTCGTAACATAACTGCTTCGGATGTTAATGTTTTTCTAGTACCTATTATATTACAGCACAGTAGGTACAGGTGTACTTTTAATACTTTATACCTGTACGTAGTACAGTGTTTAGTGATTCTCGGTGCGTTGTACTCACATATTTCAATTTATTATTATATGTACTTATGTAACTAAATGTTGTTAAAAAATCTATAATTTTTTAAAGAGTTATTATGGAGTTCCTTGTGCGTTCTTCTTCATAACAAGCTACTTTCCGAATGCACGTTAGAAACAATTTTTATTCCTTGTAAATTTTAATGTAACGTTCAAAAGTGCTGCTTGGTATAAATAAATAAAATATCTTTGTCTTTGTTGTCTTTGTAAAAAAAGATCACTCATAGATTTAGAATTTTTTTGCTATGAGATCACTTGTGTCTGTCCGGCTGTCTGTCTGTCACAACCAATTTGCTACGAGTCGACTCGACACTACTATGAACTGGTGTACCCAAATATGAATGCGCAACATAAATAAATAAATCAATTTTGAAAGTCCGGTCACTTTTGGGGGATAACTAAGAAAAAAAAAACAAAATGTGCCGTATAATAAAACATAAAAAAATTACAAAAAATACTATCAACTTCCAAATAAGAAAACTACAAAGTGAAAAATAACTTTATTTTTGGAAGTCAGTGTCCATAACGCTAAAAATTGGAACCTACCAAAGGCACCGAATTTCAGAAATTAAATTATTTTCACTTTTTAGTTTTCTTATTTGGAAGTCGGTAGTATTTTTTGTAAAAAAGTTTATTTTATTTTATTATACAACACATTTTGTTTTTTACTTAAAATCGGAGGACTTAAAGTAACCCGAAGTTAATTTAAAGAAAACTTGAATTACTTTAAAATTACAATTAAATCTAGATTTGTCGGTGCTAGGTACCGAAGTGCCAAAATAATCACACTAATATTATAAAGGTAAAAGTTTGTGAGTGTGTGTTTGTATGTTTGTTACTTCTTTACGCTCAAACGGCTGGACGGATCTGGATGAAATTTGTCACAGAGATAGATTATGGTCTGGAATAGCACATACAATACTTTTTATCCCGAGATTAAGTTTCCTTGGGATAATTTTCGACAATCACGAGGGCGAAGCGTCTGGCAGAAGCTAGTTATTTTTTTTTAATGTATTGTAGGCTCGCGCTTGACCACCATCTCACCTGTTGGTAAGCGATGATGTGGTCGACGGTGAGACACGCTTGCCTAGAAATAACCTATAAGAAAAAAAAACCTATTATAATAAAAACACTTTTTTACAAAAAAATACTACCGACTTCCAACTAAAAACACTACAAAGTGAAAATAATCTTTTCACAAAAATAAATACTAGCGACTTCCAAATAAGAAAACTACAAAGTGAAAAAAATTTTTTTTTTGGAAGTCGGTGTTTTTGGTATGTGCCATTTTTTGCGTTATGGACACCGACTTCCAAAAATAAAGTTATTTTCCACTTTGTAGTTTTCTTATTTAGAAGTCAATAGTATATTTTCATAATTTTATTTTTTTATTCTCCACTTTTTAGTAGTCCCTACCTAATAGGCAAGTAGTTTAGTAAGGTACCTATAATGCACGAATAGATTACCCGAATATCATGAAACTTGAACTTAACCGGTGAAATGAGAGTGTACCAAGGTGAACTGTATACATTTGCGTACCCCTTTAGAGAGTACTGGCGTGATATTATGTTATGTTATGAAATGTTATAAACCATAAACAGACATGCGATTCCCGAGAGATTTGCCGTTATTTATTGAAGAGTTCTGTTGAATATCTCCGAAGTTCTTCATCAGATTTTCTTCAGATTAAAATGGAACCAATTCCTGAACATACTCTTTCAAACAAAAAAATCATTTTCAAATTCGGTCCACAATTGAGGAGATATCTAAAAACAAACAAAGTCGAACATAGAACCTCCTCTTTTTTGATACTTGACGGTTAATGAAAAATTCAAAAAATACTGTAAACAGTTTCCTAATTCTTAATTTAAAGATTGCAGGAAAACCTATAAGAAGTCAATTGTTTTTAAATAACATGCAATTTTTTTATTAATTTGATAAATATGTTGCGAAATATTCAAAAACCTTTAAAAGCAAAAAAGCTAAAGCGTTGTATATTAGCAATAACATAAAATCAGCAGACGAAAACACCACGTGGAAAATAATAAATAATGAAACAAGTTAGAATACTTACTGAATTTAAGTTGTTGATTTAAACTTAGACTCGCACTTGACCACTATCTCTCTTTTAGGTAACATTAATGATTTGCCCAACTTGACCTCGACTTTGAATTTCAGATTTTGAATTCTGATTTCTGATTCTGCGTACCTTTTGTGTGTGAGTCCGACTCGCACCTTTTTATATATTTTATACGAAAAGCATCCTTAATGAAGGTAATTTCCAGAGGAGAACAATAACGAGACGGTGTTCCTGGCGGAGAGCTACACGACCAGTCCACGCAAGGTGCGCGTCCCCAACGGCTACTACTATCACGGCGTGGGCAAGTACCTGCCCAACGGACTGCGGGTGAGTCTAGCGTGTCCTACAGCTTACGCGGTCATCTTTATTAGCCCGGATTAGCACAAACTTAAATCCACGAGCAAGTGCACAAGCGCGTAAGGCGAGTTCTAAGCCATTGAGCCACAACGACATTTTTATAAATAAAAATTGCAACTTTTTATTTATTTTTCAGTCTCGCGTCAGCACAAGGGAAGGTTCCGTAAGTATTTGGATTTTTAAATAAACTCTTTCAAAGGCAAAGGCTTTGAAAGAGTTTATTAAATAAAATAAATAAAAGTATGTGACACGAGTATTATACGAGTCCGTCCTCGGCATGTATCGGTAGCTTCTGGCATGCTACGGTATCTAATAGGCCACTGAAATTATGGTGGTGACCAAATCCAGGCTGTCCTTTGTGTGCGCTTCTTAATAGAAAACTCAAAACCCGAAATTTCATGAAATCCATGTAGTCAGCATTACACTCAAGTTTTTTTTTGTTGGTTTGACGCAATAACCGTGCAATTATTTAAGTAAGTATCTACTCAAAACCTTCATTGACATAGTTTTAATTATATGCTTTATATTTTATGTTACAGGTTCATGTAAGTTTCAGAATTGAATATACAGTTTTGTAAAAAAATCCAAGGTTTAATTTTAAGCACCCGCACAGGAGACAAGTGAGCTGCTACTGAGAAATTCAAGATGGAAAAACCCGAATAACACTTTACCCGACGCAGGAATCTAACCCAGGAACTCATACAAATTTACAAAGAAATGTGTTTATTCCAGGATGCGGACAACATCCGTGTGATTGCGGAGCACGTTGGCAACTACGTGAAGATCACGCTGGTCTTCACGCCCATGCGCGAAGAGGACGCCACCACGTACTACGTGCGCTTCGCCGACACCAAGCCCGCCAAGCGAACAGAGCCCAACTTCGTGCACATACCCCTCGTCACACTCAGTGAGCAGCTTCTTGGTGTAACTTGTAGTCGTAGTCCGGGTAGTAACACTCTCCCTCAGTCCAACTTCGTGCACATACCGATCGTCATCCTCAGTGAGCAGCATCTTTTTACTGCGCTCACTTCGGGGATACAAGTGTAGTAACACTCTCCCTCAGCTCAACGTCGTGCACATACCCCTCGTCACCCCCAGTGAGCAGCATTTTGTTATAGCGCTCAGTTCAGGATACAAATGTAGTAACACTCACCCTAAGCTTAACTTCGTGCACATACCCCTCGTCACCCTCAGTGAGCAGCATTTTGTTATAGCGATCAGTTCGGGATACAAGTGTAGTAACACTCTTCATCAGCTCAACTTCGTGCACATACCGATCGTCATCCTCAGTGAGCACTATTTTGTTATAGCGCTCAGTTCGGGATTCAAGTGTAGTAACATTCACCCTAAGCTCAACTTCGTGCACATACCCCTCGTCACCCCCAGTGAGCAGCTTTTTGTTATAGCGCTCAGTTCGGGATACAAGTGTAGTAACACTCTCCCTCAGCTCAAATTCGTGCTCATACCCCTCGTCACCCTCAGTGAGCAGCATTTTGTTATAGCGCTCAGTTTGGGTATACAAGTGTAGTAACACTCTCCCTCAGCTCAACTTCGTGCACATATCCCTCGTCACAATCAGATTTTATCATAAGTATAGATCGGTCGCCGGATTATTGCAAAATCTTGTAAGTTTACGAACTATCTAGAGATAACTCTCGATAAGTTGGGATTTCAATTTTTTTACCGGATTTTCCCCACGACTACAATCTATCCAGTTTTGGGTGACGTTAAAATTGTAAACATGGGCCATTGGTCCTCATTGGTCGGTTTGGTGCGCTCACGTGAGTGCCATGGGGGATGTTGGGCAGCTGGTGATTCGGATTTTATCAAATTTGGGTGAAATTACGGTCGTAAGTCAGATAAGTCGACTGATCCCCGTTGCGCGAGGCTCCTATTTCTGTCTGCAGGGTTAAAAGTAATCTACCACAACTAATAGCTCACTATTGGGCTAATTAGTTGAAGACTATTTGAATGAATATGACCTTCAACATCGATTTAATTTGCAACTGCAAAATAGAGGTAGCAAAAAGAATTTCGTTCCTACCGGTTGTCCTACAACTCATCTCGTTTTAAAACACAATGCTCTCGCAGCCATGGGACAGACGCAGCTGACACCTCTCGTGGAGGACGTCGTGCCGGCGCAGCAGCTGGGCGCCAAGAGCGTGCACTTCAAGTGCCGCGCGTGCGCCCTGCGCGGCATCATGCTGCGCGCCGCCGACGGCACCGTGCGCAACGTGCCCGGCGACCGCTACCGCCTGCGCAAGTTCCCCGACGAGTATGTACCTCTACACCACTCCACTAGCACTCTATCTTAATAATGAAAGAAAGAAATAAGGAATTTATTTGTGACCGCTCAGGAGTGTGTCTTTGGCAGGTACCAATTTATTGCGTTATGGGCACCGATTTCCAAACATAGGGTTATTTTTCACTTTGAAGTTTTCTTATTTGGTAGTCGGTAGTATTTTTTATAAATATGATTTTTATTTTCTACGTATTAGTAGTACCTACCTAATAGGAAAGTAGTTAAGTAAGGTACCCATAATGCTAGAATAGGTTACCCGAATATCATGAAACTGAACATAACCGGTGAAATCAGAGTGTACCAAGGTGAACTGTACACATCTGCGTACAATTTTCTAAATCGGTCCACAATTGTCGGAAATATCGGTGAAAATACAAAAAAAAAAACGACATGAAGTCGAACATACAACCTCCTCCATTTTGGCAAGTCGGTTAAAAATAAACAATAAAATAAATAACTTTTATTACAAAAAAATACAGCTGTCTTTTCTTCGTTTCTTGACGCCGAGTTCCGGAATTGAAGTTATTTTTAAACCGAATTTACAAAAAGGAGGAGGTTATAATATGTTCCACTTCGTTTGTTTTTTTTTTGTGTGTTCACCGATTTCTCCGTCAATTGTGGTCTGATTTTGAAAATTATTTTTTTGTTTCAAAGAGCATATTTCCAAATTGGTTCCATTTTAATTTGGAGAAAATCTAATGAATGTCTTCGGAGATATAAAATAGAACTCTTCAATAAATGAAGGCAAATCTCTCGGGATTGCTGCAATCGCATGTCTGTTTATTGTTTATATCATTTCATAATATAACATCACGGCAATACGATCTAAAGGGGTACGAAGATGTGTACATTTCATCTTGGTACACTTTCATTTCACCGGTTATGTTCAAGTTTCATGATATTCGGGTAATCTATTCTGACATTATAGGTACCTTACTAAAAAACTTGCATATATTTACAACTAAAAAGTGAAAAAAATACTTTTTCACAGAAAAATACTACCGACTGTCAAATAAAAACATACTTTTTTTTGTTGTACCTAGTTAGTGGGAAATTTCTATAGTAATGTACAATAAACAGACATGCGATTGCAGTTCCCGACGATTTGCCGTAATGAAGAGTTCCACTGAATATCTCCGAAGTTCTTCATCAGATCTTAACCAGATTAAAATGGGACAATTCGGGATCATACCATACCCTCCCAAACGAAAAACAATTTTCAAAAGCGGTCCACAATTGACGGAGAAATCGGAGAAAATACATTTTTTTTTTAAATATACAGTCGAACATAGAATTTCTTCCTTTTTGGAAAGTCGGTTAAAAAGAGCCCAAAAATACCAAAAAGGCTCTCAGCATGTGCATCGACAAGGCCAAGCCCATCACAGTTGATAGTGGGATTTTTTTTTGTATGAAGTTTAGGTTGCTGGTTTAGTTATTCGCAAATTGGTCCCTAGTCGATATAATTATTAAAAAATATACCAACTGACCAAACAGCGCAACATAATATTGATAGGTATATTTAATTTTTTCTTTTCAGAAAAGGAGAAGAGTGAGTATCGAACAGTTTTCTAGGTGAATAATCTGTGTGTCCTTACGATCCTAAATGATTCCCAAATTAAATCATCCTATTTGTCACATTAAAAGTTTTCGAAGGCGCAGATGTTGAAATCAAAATCTCGGCCAAATCGACACTCTCTAAAACCATTGAAATTCCAGAGCCCTTTTTATACGCGCTTGTATAAAGGTATTTTAACATAAAACACCTTCATACATACATAATGGACACTAACCCGCAATGGCCCATTCTCTGTCTCACAGAGAGGAGGCCTGTGTCCCAGCAGTGGAAACGTTAAAAAGCAGTTGATGATGATGACATAACGTAGGTACATAATAATTGTATACGTTAGTTTGGTTTAGTTGCAATCAGTTGTAATTAATAAAAAGACACCAGCCACTACAATGGCTTTTAGTTTCAAGCTCATTTTCGTTATTAGCGACCTTGTTATGAGTAATGTTTGACTGATATACAGGCAATCAGAGATTGAGATCGACTTCGAGATGATTACTCCGAGTGACCTCGGCGACTACTTCCTCATGCTGCAGAACGACGATGGCTCGGAGGAGCGCATCAAAGCGCTCACTCTCAAAGGTAAGTAATGACCTACGATAATACTAGACCATACTGGAACCTTACTGTGAACATACCGGGACCCTACTGGGACCTTGTCGGAATCATACTGGGACCATACTGTGACCATACCGGGACCAGACTGGAACCATATTGGTACCACAACGACACCATACTGGGACCATACTGTGACCATACCGGGACCAGACTGGAACCATATTGGTACCACACCGACACCATACTGGGACCATACTGTGACCATACCGGGACCAGACTGGAACGACATTGGTACCACACCGACACCATACTGGGACCATACTGTGACCATACCGGGACCATACTGGAAAAATACTGAGACCATACTGGGACCTAGCCAATAACCACTGTCCTAAGAGGAAGCGCTCATTACACTACTTATTGTTTAGGGTTCCGTTCCCCAAAAGGAGAATTAGGAACCCCTATAGGATCATTCTAGGTTATCACGTCTAGGTTGCCTGGAAGAGATCGCAAAACGCGATAAGGCCGCCTGTTGTATGTTTGTTTTATTTTAAGGTTTCCGTATGTATTATTGTTTTTATCTTGGTGGACAATAAAGTATATATAAAAAAAACATTTTGTTATCTGCGCGTCTGTCCGTCTGTCACCACACCAACCTTTTTCTCAGGAATGCGTATCAAGTGAAATTAATATCAAATACTCAGGTCTGTCTATGTTTGTCATTCGGATTTAGACATTTATATTTCGCGCCTCGGCAGCGTCTTCAGCAGAAAATAGCAACTATCAATACTTACGTTATCATTTTATTTTATTTTAGCACCTGGTAAGTCTCATTATTTCGTACCTACAATAGTCAACCTTATGACGTTCACATCAATTATATTCTAAACAAAATATCAAACCGATTCTCTTTTTCATATTTTTTTGAGTTCACTGACACACAGCCGTACCAAATAAATAACCACATTTTGTTTATATTACAGTTACCGGTAAAGTGTACTTCATTAATAAAAATGGGCAGTCGACTGCATGTCTGATCATTCAAAACCTAGGCAATATGCATGAAAATAATATTTGTTATTTAACCATTTTATTGAAAAAAATACTGAATCAAAATTGATCGAAAAACAGACGAGATATAAGTTTATCTTCCTGCCCTTGTCCCATATTGCTTGGGGTCGGCGCAACACGTTTTCTTGTTCCATACCATCGTGTCTCCCGTCGCGCTATCTTGACTCCCTTTTCATTCATATACTCCTCACACAGTCCATCCATCTTTTCATTGGCGTTCCTCTCTTTACAACAATAATTTTAAGAAATTTAAATGTACCTCTCTACGAAAAGATGTTTTACAAAATCTTTCATGTTTGTTTACTATAGTTTATAAGCATGTTTTCGCAAGCTATTTCAAGATTACAACTTAACCAAAATATTACAACCCGTTGATTCCATAATGTTTGTCAACCTGTAACTTAATCCTGATTGATTGATCGGTTAGTACGTTGAACGCCGCGAGATGGCGCTTTAATTTAGCGCCAAAACGCGAGGATAAAGTCGATCTAGAATGCTAGAATTTTAATTGCTGCAGCTGACGCCATATTGTTCAAATTATACGATCAAAACTGTCACGTTCACCATACGAGCCTTTGTCCTTTGATTACTCATTTTGTAAATAACCGAATAAACATGACTGTAAGATAAGTTAAGTTAAGACGAGCTAGTGTCCGCAACTCCACATCACGAGCTAGTGTCCGCAACTCCACGTCTAAGTTAAGACGAGCTAGTGTCCGCAACTCCACATCACGAGCTAGTGTCCGCAACTCCACGTCTAAGTTAAGACGAGCTAGTGTCCGCAACTCCACATCACGAGCTAGTGTCAGCAACTCCACGTCTAAGTTAAGACGAGCTAGTGTCCGCAACTCCACATCACGAGCTAGTGTCCGCAACTCCACGTCTAAGTTAAGACGAGCTAGTGTCCGCAACTCCACATCACGAGCTAGTGTCCGCAACTCCACGTCTAAGTTAAGACGAGCTAGTGTCCGCAATTCCACGTCTAAGTTAAGACGAGCTAGTGTCCGCAACTCCACGTCTAAGTTAAGACGAGCTAGTGTCCGCAACTCCACATCTAAGCGTGTATTTTGCGTAAAAAACAAAAACATGACTGTAATTTTTGCTTCAACCTAAGTTTTATTGGCTGATCCGTCATACAACTCATACCAAAAAACGAAGAAGATGACTCCGTGAACACAACGCTAACGCCACCCCGTCAAGTATTTCATTTAGCAAATAAAAAAATACATGCATATTGCTTAGTAGATGTCTATGCCCAACATTGGACGTCTTTCGGCTGAAATGATGATGGTGATGATTTCCTATTCGGTGCCAGCTTGCACTGATTTTTTTGCCACTTAAGTGTGGTTTACTGTTCCTATACATAACATTGAAATAAAAATTGAAAATAAATTTTGTAAAAAATATCTAAATTATTTATTTTTCTTTGTAGATCATAGTGAGTACCTATTGTTTATAACTTAATTTACAGTTCCTTACCCAAAGGGATCAGCAGAGTGTCCAATACTAAGCCTTATCGGTGTGTCTGTTTGCCTGCCAGGATGTAGCTTTTAAACCGTAACTACCGTATACCTTATTGCTCTCTATCTTCACACACAAACACAAACTGTATTATAGATTTTGTGGCAGACACTGAAGGTATATATAGACACGATTTCACACGACTTACCCCAATCCATTTCAACGCAATACTATGCTGATATCCAAAAATAACCTCATCGACAGCCTCGAAAACCAGCAAAAAACATGATTCAATTTCGGCGTCCCCGAACAAGTGATTAACCAGAGGGGTGACCAAAAGCTCCTAGAGTAAGTTTATTTTGAGTGTGTGTAAGGGACAGATGTATATGACTTGTATACATCTGTCACTTACGCAATTTCAAAATAACCTTACTCTAAGAGCTTATGGTCACCCCTCAGGGCACTATGTATACTGCCCGGGCATTATGAATCTATTCAAGTCGAATCGGGAAATGTAAGAATACTGATTTATACTTCCATATTTATCACATTGTCTGGTCATTGTGAATATTGCTACGTTACGGTTGGGCAATTCGATGATTATGGTCAATGAATTAGTACAAGAGCGAGCTCGGAAGGTTAGGTTACTTTAGATCCTGCATACAGAAATAGGAGCCCCGCAGCGGGGCTCCGTCGACTTTATTGTTTGAATAGTAATCGTACTTACCTATTCTATATTAAAACCAACGTAATCATTAAATTAATTTCAAAAACACATCTTTTTATTACCCGGCCCAATAAGTGATGGGCATTATTGAGAAAGCCTAGTCAATTTAATTATTTCAATAGATTTTATAATATTGTCTTTTCATATTGGGCATTTTTCGAATTGCCCGGGCATTATAAATAATGCCGTATTAATCACTTAGTGCATAACATATACACCGATTTTTACATTACAGCCACCATGATGGATTCTGATGTTAAGCTCATTTTCGATATTAGCAGTGGTTTTATAAATGTTGTTTTTGAGATCGAGTTCACAAACAGCTGAAACTAAGCACTTATTTTATTTTACAGATAATAGTAAGTAACTACCTACGCTATGTATAATTTATCGCACGGACTGCATTACTGTTAGACTATCTGCAGCTTAAATTTTGCAAAATTTCAAAAGGCGCTTATATAACAACGTATGTATGTTTGAGTCGAATGGGGTTGAAACATTAGGCTCATGGCCGAGATTCGATTGTAAATAATAATAACGTCGTAATTGCTTACCACTTGTCAATAAAGTTATTATTATTATCTTACAAAATCATATTTTGAGTTGTAGACGAAAAAGTAAAATCCGTGAAATTATTTACATAATTCAATGCATCGACTGTAAATCATATGCGGAATTCCGGTGTCAAAAAATAGATCTAACTGCGCTCTTTCGAATAGGCATATTGTAAGTTTATATCAATGACTTAATATTACAATAAAAAATCTTTTTTACAAAAAAAATACTACCGACTTCCAACTAAAAACACTACAAAGTGAAAAATAACTTTCTTTTTCGAAGTCGGTGTCCATAACGAAAAAAATTGGTACCTACCAAAGACACCGACTTCGAAAAAGAAAGTTATTTTTCACTTTGTAGTGTTTTTAGTTGGAAGTCGGTAGTATTTTTTTTGTAAAAAAGATTTTTTATTTTTCACTTTTTAGTTGTAAGTACCTATTAAGCAACTTGCTTTAGTGAGGTAGTAATGCCAGAATAGATTAACTGAATGCCATGAAACTTGATCATAACCTGTGAAATGAAAGTGTTTCAAGGTGAACTGTACACATCTGTGTACCCCTTTAGAGCGTACTGGCGTGATGTTATGTTATGAAATGGTATAAACAATAAAAAGACATGCGGTTGCAGCAATCCCGAGAGATTTGCCTTCATTTATTGAAGAGTTCTGCTGTATATCTCCGAAGTTCTTCATCAGATCTTCACCAAATTAAAATGGGACCAATTTCGAAACATACTCTAAAAATCAAAAAAAGAATTTTTAAAATCGGTCCACAATTGACGGAGATATCGGTGAACATACACAAAAAAAAAAAAAAAAAAAAAAAAATAAAACAAACATGAAGTCGAACATAGAACCTCCTCCTTTTTGGGAAGTCGGTTAAAAATAGGTTTGTGAACATAATAGTTTGTGGAGCTCAAAAGCGTTTTAAGGCGTTGCTCCAATGCTAACGCTCGTCTGGCGCTGCGCCCGCTCTGAACTGAAATATCAATATTTGATCTGCGTTTGGACAGATTTTTTCATTTTTTTTTTTTCGATTGGTAAATAAGATATTATGGTAAAAAAACCGGAACCGGACTCGCGCACGAAGGATTCCGTACCATTATGCGTAAACGATGATGTGGTTGACGGTGAGACACGCTTGCCTAGAAATAACCTATTTACTCTTGACTTAAAGACTCCTAGATTGATATTAGAAAAACAAGTACTGCTTACACCGATCGAAACAGATTTTTTGTGATTCGATGGCATCAAAAAACAAATCAGTTAAATGACAGATAGTGGTAGCACATTTGATTAGGACGGCACACTTTATCCGTCGACTTAACGAAGTATTCTCTGCAGCGATCAAGTTCACGAGCTTGCGCTTGGCGGTGAACCCGGGCGAGCCGCTGGACACGTCATTGCACTACACCTGCGATGATTGCGACCTGGTGGACGTGCTGTGCAATGGGGTGACCACGTTGGCGCAGGGCCACGTGGCGCTCATCCCCACCTCCAAGAGCGTCAACATCAAATTTGAGGGGTAAGCAAATGACTAGATCCTGCAGTACGGCTGCGAGGACTGCGAGCTGGTGGACACCGTGTGCTGTGCTGCGGGGCGCTCATCCCCACCGGCAAGAGCGACAATATCAAGTTGTGAGGTGAGCAAGTGACTATAGCCTGCAGTACGGCTGCGAGGGATGCGAGCTGGTGGACACCGTATTCTGTGCTGCGGGGCGCTCATCCCCACCGGCAAAAGTGGCAATATCAAGTTTGTGAGGTGAGCGAGTGACAAGAGCCTGTAGTACGACTTAGACGTCAATGAATGGAGAAAACACTATCTTCCAAAATTGGGGAACCTAGGAGATGCAGTGAACTTCTTTCGAAAATTTTGATCTCTGGTGCTATTGTATTGAATTTTTGAAGGGTCGATTGTCTGCCCATATTGTCACAGATGAAAATTTCGCATTTGGAGTGGTTGAATTGCTGTTCAGGAATTCAATTTTTTTCAAAACTGTGTCTACGTCACCTCCTTGTGTGCCATCATCTAGATACGAGACGTTGAATTTTGAATTTAGTGGTTTGATGATAGGAAGGATAGCCAAACTAAAAATTACTGGCGCGACAGGGTCACCTTGTTGGCTTCCTACTGCAGATTCCAAAAGGTTTTCTTTACATAACAATTTAGAAGGGTTTCATGCACCCTTTGCACCCATACTCCTAAAAAAAACGTAAATTTCAGGATGTTCCTTTTTACCTCAGCCAACGACTTAAAGGCGTTCTTTACTTCAACCTTGATAATAACCTCACTCTTGCCAGAATTCAAAAAGGTAGAAAGGGCATGTACGACAGCCTCACAGTCCCCCATAAAACCAAAGCCAAAATGTAGGGCCTGGCATTAGTTTGTAAGCGTTTGGCCGTAAAGCTTACAACACATTTTGGCTGCCATACGCATGTAGTTACATACAGCTCCAGAGAAACATCACCCCCTAGAAATGTATAAAAAGCCTCATCTCTGTGACATTAATGAAGTTTCATCAGCTAAGAAATTCTAACCAAAAAAAAAAAAAAACTAACGGCGCTCATGCAAGCGACCGCTAGATAATACACATCGCATCCTACCTATTGATATTTTTAAACTTCCAAACGTATTCCACAAACATTAATTTTTTTTACAAATTTCTAAAAACTCTCAACAAAATTTTAAAAATGTATTAATTCGTTATGCCGCAGTAAGAATCGAACCTGGACCCTGAAACTCACGTGTCAAGCTGTTATATCGCTGCGCCAATCTGTTGCTCGAAATAGTTGTGAAATTCATCATTATGTTTATGAATCATCCATCATATCATTTATGTCGGCCGTGTCGTTTAAATCATAAAATAGATAATGAAGAAGATTGAAATTAGCTTGAAGCTTATATTTTTTTTAAAGTAAATCAAGGCATCGCATCATAGCATAAATATACTAGTCTGCTTGTGCTGTTCGAATTACGACTTGACTTATAATTACAATAAAATTATGTCTGTAACAACTCTAATTACTATAAACCTTAATATTCATGTTTAATGTATCTTACAACTAGCGCCATCTGCCTATAAAGCTGTAAACTTTTATTGATTATGATTCCTTTGAGGAACGTCAATAGTAAAGGACTTACTTAATCAACTTCACTGTTTGCATTGTAAGTGGTTCGCAGTATAACCACTAGATGTCGCTGTTTATTGACAACTTGATCCTGCAACTCGGTGTTAAAAATCACCGCCATTTAATGACTTCGACAAATTACTGTCGTTCGTCAATGCTATTCCCAGCTAGCAGTGAGGTGCATCTGCGGATCTCGTCCTAATTGGAAAGGTCACACAGGATGGACACCCCTGATAGTTGGTTCTGTAGCCCGTATCCTTATCCTTAAGGAATATTATTTTTGGATTGGAGGGCTAGGTACCCTTACCTTCGTCCAAGCGGACTTTGCTGTATGTACTCCGCCTTATTTTAATACAAAGTAAACAAATCCTGTAAACTTCACTTCCTGAAATAAACACCTGCAAGTCATCTCGAGTGTTTCCTTCGAACTTGTGACGTCGACTACTACAAACCCTACAAATTGGCTTCCAACGTAGGGCAAGACTACACAAGACCCCTACATGTCTCGATTGAGTAACTTTTTAAAAGTAAAAATAATCGCCCTTTGAGAACAAAATCAAAATTTAAAGAGTAAATAGCTTGATAAAATAAAAAAAATCTTACTTTTTTATATAGAAACACAGTTTGCTTATGAGTGCGAAGAAACTGGTGAAATAAAGTGTAACAGGCAAGGGCCACTTCCGATTACACAAATCAATCCAGCGTCATCGTGATATGGTGAATAGCCAAACCACGGATTCTTTTACAACCACCCGATCTGGTGCTATAAGACATGGCATTTCGCTTAGCACTGTCCGAAGACATTTACATGCAGCTGGAATCCATAATAAAAAACCTGCCAACGAAATTGAACTAAAGCTCATCGTCAAGCCAGGATAAGATTTGCAACCATTGCAATTTGTTTTAATAATAATATGGTAAATGGAATGAGATCAAGATTAGAAGAAGTTATAGAAAATAAACGTTACCCTCTCCGTTATTAATTAGTGTAGGTTTGACCCCACAACGTACAGTTAAGTGTTAAGTTAATTGTTTTTGTAAATAGTTTTGAAAAATCTCGAGAGATGTAAATTGTTGTTCTGTTTGTTTCAAACATGAGTAACATGGTGGTTCTCTTGTGAAATCTTCAAAACTAAATTTATCAGTTTTGTCACTAAATAAATATTTGTTAATCTAAATTGGATTACTATATTAATTAATACCTTATGAATAATAAACAATACCACGTATATAAATGAATCTCTTTTATTTTGAACTACCGCCTTGTAAGCACCTACCTACTTTCCCTCAACCCGCAACACTCCTCTATACATAGACTTATATTATATAGCCATACAGTGCTGCCTAAATATGTTGATGTTGATTAGCGCAAGACAATTTTGTATCAATAACGTAAACAATTTTATTATTGTTAAATGGGTATCTTGCACGCTTACTTGTGGAATCGATGTCAATAACTACAGAAAACTAACTTCATTGATGTCACAGAGATGGCGTGCACGCGGCGCACGTAAAAATCGTAGTATATCCTCCTGTCCACAGATGTATTTTTTTATACATTTCTAGGGGGTGAGGTTTCTCTGGCGCTGTATGTTCATACGATGGCAATAGGACGAATGCCACCGTCCCTCTTGCGCAGGGCACATAAGGTGCCCCCGTACAAGATATCGACGACGGCATCGTTTTATTTTTAACCTATTTCAAAAAAGGAGGTTTCTCAATTCGACCGTATATATATATTATTTTTTTATGTGTGTTCGCGGATAACTTCGTGATTTATGAACCGATTTTGATGATTCTTTTTTTGTTGGAAAGGAGATATCCCAAGGGTAGTACCATCATAAGGAAACTTCTTTGTAACCGCCTTAAAAAAAAGAGAAGGTTCTCAATTCGTCGGAATCTTTTTTTTTTGTATGTTATCCGATTACTCAAAGACGCCTGGACCGATTTCAAAAATTCTTCTTTTGTTTGAAAGGGTATACTTTCCAAGTAGTCCCATCGTCACCAGGTCAGGATCTGATGATGGCATCCTAGAGAAATCGAGAGAACTCCTCAAATATCAAAGCCTATAACAAATAAAAAAAAAAAAAAAATATATAGGCATACATATACCGATTTTGGTATTTTCTTCAACAATGCAATCATTTTCACTCAGAAAGTATCATTCGGTGAAGTGAGAATGATGAAAAAGACCACAGATGGCCACTGGAACTTCTTAATGCTAAGTATGTCACGGGTATAAGATATCTCGAATAGTTAACCTACTATGATAAAGCAAATACTTATAAGTAAATGGTACTGATGAAAATGGTACCATCGAACTGCTCTGATGATGAAGCCGGAAGGTAGGCACTGGAACTCTGAAATAATACAATGTATTCTAGTCGTGTTTGGGATTATTGAAATCGTCATGAGATGTACTTTGGCTATAAATGATTTTCATGTTAATTGGAGTACCTACCAAAACTAAAAAGAGAAAAATATTTTTTTTTTTTTCTATTCTATTCTATTTACCTTTTTTTTTCTATTCTATTCTATTCTATTCTATTATATTGTTACTTATTTATTTTTATAAAACTATATTTCTTGGCACTTTGCCAAGTTGCTTGCACCGAGTTTGGTAGGACCTAGCTGTTCACGCGCCTACCGCTTTCGCATTTCCTTTTTCAACCGGCTAGCAACGTGCGACGTGGTTCCAACGTGGAGGACATGGATAAATGCTTTCGCATCAGTTATAAGTTTATGTAAAGAAGCCTTAATATTTTTTTTTTTTTAATTATGGATTTGTTTGATTTTGGTGTTGAAAATATAGTCTTTTCGCATACTATTATATTTCTTGTACGCAGACTCGAAATATAGTACAATACTATATATTATAGGTACTATGGTTGGCAGCCCTACTGAAGAACCGGATTCTTACCATAACAATTTTTTTTTTCTCAGATTCGATGACAGCAACGCTTGCGTGTACATGGGAATATTCAAGACCGGTGAAAGTACCGTGAGGAAAATTTTAGCTGTCATTGAAAGTAAGTATGTAGCGCAAACATATTTACGTACCACCACAAGTAAATCGAGCATGTACTCGATCTTCAAGGTTGAGCAACGCTTGCCAGGGAAGGGTTGTGGTGGGTGGCCATTCATCAGCTAGCGAGACTCCTCTGCTGTCACTTGTAAATCTTTGTCAGCCGTGCCTACTCAGATGCTAGATAACCGTTTTGTGTGTATTGGTTCATCTGTGTACTGTCGCCGGCTCGATAAGGAGAGAATCGAAAATATTATTTTTCTTAGGCCTCCGCTCATTTATTCTGATTTTCATCACGGGCTCCAAGAAACTTGAATCGTTTCTCCGGGACTCAAGAGTTGCAGCGGTTAGGTTAGGTTAGTGGCAGGATGCCATTGCACAGCGGGTGGCGAGGGCCTACCGCTCAGTGGGCTTTTCGGCGGCGTGCGCTCTGGCCGGCACCCCTCCCTGGGAGTTGGAGGCATGGGTGCTCGCCAGAGTGTACGAATGGACGGCGCGGCGTAGGGCGCTGGGTGAGCGCCCCGCCATGGAAGATGTAGTGTGCAGCTCGCCCAACCTTATATTTGTAACTGCACACACCTTTTATGGGCATTATTACACGAATCGTTGAATCGAACACTTCTCTTTTATTTCGATTACATCACTCTAATACATGGCGACCCTTAGCCAGCAATTAAAATTTTGCAACTTACGTAAAATGCGAAGACGTCAATAGTTGAAGAAATCCTGAAAAATATACTGATAGAAGTTTATGAAGACGGAAAATTTAGAAGAAAGAAACAAAAGAAGATTAAAAAAAAAAAAGAAAAAAAAACAGAATCCAAGAATAAGTGTGAAGCGGTGAAAATATTAAATAAGAAGACAGAAAAGGAACGTTGCTGCCGGGTGCCGGGAGAATGCTCAAGCCTTATGATGAGAGGATATGCAGGGCGCCGGGAGATAAATCGTTCGGGTCCGATGTGGAGCAGCTGGGAGTCAGTTCGAGTCCAGTGCTGAGGAATCCGCTCATCCACACCATGTAAGACGTCGTGACCTACGGAGTCAGTTCGAGTCCAGTGCTGAGGAGTCCGTTCATCCACGCCACGTGACACGTCGTGACCTACTTATACGTTGTCAGTACAATACGTACCTACTGCAATGTAAGTTTTGCACTGCAATTTTTTTTAATATTCTACAATATTCCATAATATTGTAATTAGATCATGTTGTATTATTTTATATTTCGATTTGGGGAATAGGAATGTCCCAACAATTGCAAGATTTGCACGCTAAATTAAAATATTTAAGGGAATATTTAGTGAAACTAGGTCCAGATAGGCGTAGACAAGATTTAGCTTATAAGAAACTAATAGAAGCAGAAAAGGAATACAGTAAACTGGATTGTATTTTGACTCAGTTGAACCAAGAAATTAAAGAACGCAAGCTAGACAAAGAAACTTGTGAGGTTTTCCAAACATTAATCCATGAGATTCAATCAAATTATCAGAAAATAAAGGGTTTACTGACTTTAGTAGATAGTAGTAGTCAAACTAGTTCTAAGGATTTTATAGAACATTCAAATAGTGTTACAAAAATGGCAGAAACGTTCGATATTAAAACTGCAATTTCCCTGTTGCCGATGATGAATGGCCAGGAGCAGGTGACAAATCAGCTTATTGATGGTATCTTACTTTATAGCTCGCTTATCAATGATGCCAGTAAAAGTCAATTGATACAGTTTGTATTAAAAACACGTCTCTCGCCTAGTGCAAAATTGCGTCTTAAAACTACTTACGCAGATATTGAAAGTTTGATAGAAGATATTCGCATTTATTTGTTACCTAAAAAATCATTTGTAGCATTACAAACACAATTGCTTAAGGCGACTCAAGGCCGTAGGAGCATAGAAAAATTCGGTACAGAGATTGAGGAATTGTTTGTGAATCTTACGATTGCTCAGGCTAACGATAAGCGTGATGCCTATGTGGTTTTGCGTCCGCTCAATGAGAAGACTGCAATCAAACGGTTTAGCGACGGTTTGGCCGATAAGCGGCTCAGCACCATCATTGCCTCACGACAGTTTGCGTCGTTGTCTGAAGCTATTACGGCTGCGGTAGATGAGCAATCCATGTCTGTCCAGCCACAAGACCAGGTTATGCAATTTAGGGCTAACCAAAACTATAAACGTGGAAGCTTTAGAGGTTCTCGAGGCCGAGGAAATAGACAGTTTTATAACAACAATAAAACTTATCATCATAATTATAATAAGAATTATGAAAATAGCACAGGTATAAGAACTTCATACAGTGTAAATCGAGGTAAACACACAGGTGGTCAGCGTCAGCATTTACGCGGACGTCCGGTGCGTTGTCAGCGTGTTCAGCATAACGCGCAACAGTCCAATGTCCAAGACAACTTGCGCAATGATCAGGCAAATAGTCATGAAAACTTAGAATTTTTTCGTACCTAAACCGTACACTCATTCAATTCTTAGTTTTAGTAATTTTTGTATTATTAATTGTCAATTACAAAATAGTAATGTTGATCTTAATTTACTGATTGATAGTGGAGCAAGCTTATGTGTGCTTAAGTATGAATGGTTGTCGCGACATAGGAATTTATTGAATTTAGTAAAACAGGATAAGATAGTTATTAAAGGAATTAGTGGTAATTTAGAATCTATGGGATACATTTATTTAGATATTTTAATTAATAATGTGACTTTTCAACAAAAGTTTCATATTTTTGAACACTTATCTTGCGCCGCAGAAGGTATACTCGGGCAGGATTTTTTTGAGCGCTATAACGCGGTATTAAATTATAAAAATGGTACTCTGAGTTTAGAAACCCGAGACCAGTCTGTTAGTGTTCATGTAAATAGGAATTTGTTTACAATTCCACCTCGTTGCGAAGTAATTAAACACATCCCGACGTCACACAATAGTGATTGCGTCATTTTGTCAAAGGAAATTTATAATGGTGTGTTCACAGCGGGTGTAGTATCGAAGCCACATAATGGACTTATTCCTGTTAGGATTTTAAATACAACTGATAGTTCGGTTAAGATAAATATTTCAGATCTAATTATTAGCTGCCTAGATAATTTTTATGTTTGCAAGTTTGACGACGATAGTATATCTGTGGATAGAGTTCGAACTTTGCTAACTACGTTACAACTACATACTTATTTAAATAAAGAGGAACAAAGAGGCATTGAAAACGTATGTGCCAAATATGCCGATGTTTTCCATTTGCCAGGAGATACGCTCACTACTACAAATTTAATAGAACATTCAATTAAACTAAAGGAAAATGCGTCTCCAGCGTACGTGAAGCCCTATCGATTGCCTAAAGCATTGAAAGGCGAGGTACAAAGACAAATAGATGAAATGGTTAAAAACGATATCATTGAAGAGACTATTTCAGAATGGTCAAGCCCAGTTCTATTAGTACCTAAAAAGACAGATAGGTCAGGAGAAAGGAAATGGAGACTTGTAGTGGACTATCGCCAACTCAATAATAGGATACAGGATGATAAATTTCCCTTACCTAACATCACTGAGATTCTAGATTCGTTATCTAACAACATCTATTTTTCAAAATTAGATCTCAGTCAAGGTTACTATCAGCTGTCTTTAGAAGAAAAGTCTAGGAAGTTTACTTGTTAAGTTTAAGTCCAATGGGACTTAAGACATCGCCTAGTGCTTTTGCTCGTCTCATGACAATAGCAATGTCAGGGTTAAATTATAAATCATGCTTCTTATATCAAGATGATTGTATTGTCGTAGGAAATTGTCTTGAAACGCACAACAAGAATCTTATAAAAATTTTTGAATGCCTGAGAAGAGTGAATTTGAAACTAAATCCGATGAAGTGTGAATTTTTACGTAAAGAAATCGTTTATTTAGGGCATAAGATCACTTCAGAAGGTATATTTCCCGATCCATCAAAGGTAGAATGCCTGCAAAAGTACCCTGTCCCGCAGAATGTAGACGAAGTCAAGAGATTTGTTGCATTTGCTAACTATTATAGGCGTTTTATTCCAAAGTTTGCCGACATAGCCTATCCATTGAATGCGTTATGTAAGAAAGATGTAGCGTTCGTATGGAGTGATGAATGCGAGCGAGCATTTTACAAGCTAAAACAGATCCTTGTTAGTCCAACTATACTTGACTATCCAGACTTCAGCGATAATAATACTTTTACGTTACAAACTGACGCATCAAAACTAGGGTTAGGCGCCGTGCTGTCTAATAGTAATAGCAAGGTAGTCGCGTACGCCAGCCGTAACTTGAAACCAGCTGAGACACGATACCCTGTGATTGAGTTACAATTACTTGCTATTGTTGAACCACCATGTATTAGAGTGATGTAATCGAAATAAAAGAGAAGTGTTCGATTCAACGATTCGTGTAATAATGCCCATAAAAGGTGTGTGCAGTTACAAATATAAGGTTGGGCGAGCTGCACACTACAAAGAGCGGGAGGTCGTGCGGCGGGAGGCGAGGGACGTCATCGTCCTCCATTGGGCGGAGGACCTCGCCACCGCCGCCTTTGGACGCCGGACGCTGGACGCGCTCGGGCCAGTCCTGCAGGGCTGGCTCGAGCGGCCACATGGTTTCCTCTCGTTCCGTTTGGTGCAGGTGTTGTCCGGACATGGTTGTTTCGGAACGCACCTGCACCGGATCCGGAGGGAGGAAACCCCGGCGTGCCATGACTGCGGCGCGGCAGAGGACACGGCGCAGCACACCTTGGAGGTGTGCCCAGCTTGGGCTGAGCTGCGCCGTGCCTTGATTGATGTGGTCGGGCAGGACCTCTCGCTTCCCAGTGTGGTCAACTCCATGCTGGGGAGTGAGGAGGCCTGGGCGGCGGTTGCCTCCTTTTGCGAGGTCGTGATATCGCAAAAGGAGGCGGCGGAGCGGGCGCGGGAGGACGATCTTCTCGCGCCACCGCACCGCAGGCGAAGAAGGGGTGGGAGAAGGCGGTTGTACGATCGTCTCCTCCCACCTCCTGGTGGTGACTAGCGGGCGACAGGCGCGGGGGCGCCTTCGCTCGCATTGCACGAGTCACCACCCTCGTCGGGCTGGAACGGCCGAGCACTCGCGGTCGTCGCGGTAGCCCAATGGGTGGGTATACGTAATGCATTTTTTTTTAGTGGCAGGATTGTCCAAAATAAAACACTTAAATTTTTTCCAATTATTGTATAAGAAGTAGAGGAAGATAAGAAGTACAATAATTTGGATTTTAAATTAATTCATAATTTATTTCTAATTTCAGATAACTGTAAGTATTTGCATGTACTACCCTCTTGAGTAGTTTACCAGTGTGGCTCGCCGCACACATCACCGGGTACTTGTGCCGAGTTATAAGTTGCTACTGTTCTAGAACCTGCTCCGACTGTCCCTGAGTAAACATTGAGTATATTTGGTGCATTGATACATCTTATATGCACTCCCACAATCAGAATATAGTATACTTACACACCTCCCACGGTATTAGAAAAAAAAAACTTTTTGTTCCTTTTTTCTTTCAATTTAGCTGAATAATACAATGATTATACAATTTTATGATTATATTGTAGTACGTAATTCTTAGCCAGATAAAATAAAAACGAAACACGTATCACTTAATTGATTTTATCAATTCACATTCGTGTAAGTATAAGTTAAATAATAACATAGATTTAAATACGAGTACTTAAGTACTAATAACTATCCAGTGCAATCTAAGTGCATTCACTTTGTTGTCATCGTTACAATTCAAAACATCGGGTTATTTTACAATATTTACCTTTGCCTACTTACTTTCTGATCATACATGATACAACTTCGTTCTACTCTTATGAATTATATCGGATTTCCCATTTATATTCACCTCAACATTTGGTGACAAGTCTTGAATGACCTTGTTTGGTCCCGTATAAAGGTTTGTGAGTTTATTACCATCACTTTTAATTAATATATTATCACCCTTTTTATATTTTGTGGGCCTAATGTGTTCACCATATTAAGGTTACCTTTCTAATTTACTTTTGATAAAATTTTGCCGAGCTTCTGATAGTGAGACTTGCAACCGATATTCGAGCTCAAGTGGATAACTATCGAATTATATAGGGGTTCTATGGTTTTGGCAAGATTACTAGGCAGATTACTCGTCCATAAACAATTTCAAATGGCGTGAATTTAGTCGACGTATGAACTGTTGTGTTATACGAGAAACAACAGAATGGTAACCAAGTACTCTACGATTCTGGATCTTCTTCTTCGTGTATTCTAAAAAAATGTCCTAAATTCTTGAGGGAGTTTTCCAGCTTCCCAATACTTTGATGGTGGTATGCTGTTGAATTTAATTTAGAAATATTAAGAAGCTTGCATACCTCCTTAAATGTGTCAGACATAAACTCGGAGCCTCGGTCAGTCGCTATCTCCCGCGGGACTCCGTGCTGTAAAATAAAGTTGTTGACAAAAGCTCGAGCAGTTTCTGCTGATGTTTTAGCTACAAGTGGAAAAACACATACATATTTTGACAGTTCGCATTGAATTGTTAGAATATACGTATAATTGTAATAGCCCCTTTTCGAGTGATCCTACTACATAGTAGGACCACTCGAAAAAGGAAAGCCCATTCTACATTTGAGAAAATTTATTTGGACATCCAAATAAATTTTCTCAAATGTAGAATGGGCCGTAGATGTAATAACTATAGGTTCTTTTACAATAATAATAATAATAATAATTTATTTATTTATTCAGACAACAAAAGGTCCACTCACAAAACAAAAATATAAAACACTTAAAGGGTGTTAGTAACAATATAAAAACTTATAACCTATGTTAGTGCTTACATACTAAGATGTTAGTGACAATTTATATTATGACCTACGTTAGTACTTATATACTAGGATGTTAGTAACAATGTGGCTTATGATCTATGTTAGTACTTATACTCAACGACAGACAGTGTTGTTTTGATGAGATGTCCCATTATAGGACTCTCATCAGGCCTGTCAGCTATCACCCTCAGGAGGCTGTTGCCACTGCCACGCAATCTGGCGTGGCGTGGCGTTTACAATAACTGTATACTTCTGCTTTTGACACTTTGTGCATTTTTTTACGAATAATAATAATAATAACGTCATTTTCAAGTCCCGGCCAGAAGTAATACTTTTTGATGTTGTTTAACATACTTCTAATGCCCGCATGACCGCTTGTCGGCAAAAGATGGAAATCATTCAATATGACTCTCCTGTCAACCTCATTTTCAACTCTCTCTACATCTTTTAGAATACAAAAAGTAGCCGCTTCCAATTTGTAGTTGTTTTGATCTCATTCGTTAATTTTTGTATGAATATTGTATTGTTCCTGTTTTTAACCGACTTCCCAAAAAAGGAGGAGGTTCTATGTTCGACTTCATGTTTGTTTTTTTTTTTTTTTTTTTTTTTTTTTTTTTGTGTATGTTCACCGATATCTCCGTCAATTGTGGACCGATTTTGAAAATTCTTTTTTTGATTTTTAGAATATGTTTCGAAATTGGTCCCATTTTAATTTGGTGAAGATCTCATGAAGAACTTCGGAGATATACAGCAGAACTCTTCAATAAATGAAGGCAAATCTCTCGGGATTGCTGCAACCGCATGTCTTTTTATTGTTTATACCATTTCATAACATAACATCACGCCAGTACGCTCTAAAGGGGTACACAGATGTGTACAGTTCACCTTGAAACACTTTCATTTCACAGGTTATGATCAAGTTTCATGGCATCCAGTTAATCTATTCTGGCATTACTACCTCACTAAAGCAAGTTGCTTAATAGGAACAACTAAAAAGTAAAAAATAAAAAATCTTTTTTACAAAAAAATACTACCGACTTCCAACTAAAAACACTACAAAGTGAAAAATAACTTTCTTTTTCGAAGTCGGTGTCCATAACGAAAAAAATTGGTACCTACCAAAGACACCGACTTCGAAAAAGAAAGTTATTTTTCACTTTGTAGTGTTTTTAGTTGGAAGTCGGTAGTATTTTTTTGTAAAAAAGATTTTTTTCATAAAATAAATCTGATTTATATTATATTTGTCACAAAATTTACACATCTCTCTCACAAATACGGCTGGCGTCAAGTGCGATTGAGCACATGGATTTATAAATAACATTCATTGTTTACTATCGTAAAGAAAAATATCATTCACATAGCTAATGCTATGCTTTGTTTTTGTAGCATATCCAAAGATTAATTGTCTATAAACCTTAGTTCAACTGCATTTTTTAGTTTGAAATTGGACTCCACTAATTTCGGCTGACTTGGCAAGTTGTCTTTGCTTATATTATTTTCACTTTCAGTACGATTGGGTTCTAATCTTTTACGTTGCGCACGTGTCATTACGCATAAACCCTCACTAATTTCTTTCATTTCTTGTGACATTACTGTTACGCGAGATAGCGCTCGCTCTTTACCTTTTACGTATTTAATTACGTAGTCCTACTCCTCCAGGCATGATCTAAACTTAAGTAACCTACTCGAGAGATCTTTCTGACTAAACAAGTATACTAACGGCTTGTGAACAGTTATAATTTTGAAAGTACGACCATATAAGTACGGTCTGAACTGTTTCACAGCCCATACGGTAGCTAAGAGTTCCTATTTAGGCTTCTACTGGCGTAACCTGATGCATCAGTCTGTACAATAAACTGATTTTTACTCGAAGTCAGGATATTGTAGAACGGGGGGTCATGAATTTCTTCAGGGCTTAGAATGTATTTTGACAATCATTAACCCAAATAAATTTTATATTTTTCCTACATAATAAATTCAAGCTGTAAGCTATTTCGGCAAATTTGGGCATCAATTTTCTGTAATAATTCGCTAAAGCCTCAAAACGTTTTAACATCACCTGAGTTTTGAGGTACGGGATAATTTTGTACTAATTCTATTTTTACTGGATCTGGAAGTATCCCGTTTTCTGATACAGTATAGCCCAAATATAGCAACTCCTTTTTTAGGAAATCACATTTGGAAGGATTTAATTTTAAATTGTCTTTGCGGAGTCTTTCTAACACTTCGATTAAATCTTTGTTATGCTCTGTTAGATAAAACAACAAGATCGTCTTGATAACATAAACATTTCTCGTAACAAGCACCAGCCATGGCCATGGTCATGATACGCGAAAACGAACTAGGGCTGGCTCAAGTGACAGGGTCGCCATATTAGGACGGAACTTGAAACATTGCAACGCTGAGTAAACACTGAGTATATTTGGTGCATTGATACATCTTATTTGCACTCACAAGCAAAATATAGTATACTTACACTCTACATAACATCAGCGAAAGCGATTGTCGAAATACCAGAGTGTAAGGGATTGATCACGTAATTTTTCGATATCGCTTGTCACTCCCAAACAATTTTGACTTTTTGACAATCGATATCGCCACGCTTTTAATGATAGAATATCACTTGTCTCTGGGGCCTTGCTCTGACGTGTCAAAATTATCATGGAATATCACTATTCCCTTTTTCACAACAGCTTCATATTGGCGCATCATACCCCTGGGATCTGTCCCTTACGCACAATGGAAATAACTTTGCTCTAGGAGCTTATGGTACGGCCCCCACTCAGCCGTTGGGCCGATAGATCTAATACCTTTAAACAAGCAATTCTTATATATGTATCTATATATATATAATCTGAATCTCGGAAACGGCTCCAACGACATTCATGAATTTTTAGAAAACGTCCTTTTCTCTATTTTCACTCGAGCAGAGCTCGGTCGCCCAGCTACTAATACTTTATAGAATAAGATACTTTGGCATATTGTGCAGTTATTGTATAACTTTAGGCTGTCACATGCGCTACATGGGTATCGTATGAGTAACAGGCGACCTGTACGATCTTAAGGCTTACACCTTTCGTGCCGCAACTGTGACCGGAGACGCGCGACACTATTGTCCTTATGTTTTGTAAGGGTGAGAGTTTTCAAATGAGACTGAGACAGACCGTGAAGTGGTCTCACTCCCAGACGAGTGGTGTCGAGCGTCACAAAAATAATAAAACAACCATAGGTTTGACACCCATATGAAAATTATTCTTTTTGAACCCTAGTTGTACATACACAATCTTTGTTAAGTTTTATAGCAAAAATATAGAATATATTTATTTATATACACTTTATTGTGCACCAGAAAATACAGGAACCAAAGAAACTTAAAACTAAAAGTATACAACAGGCGGCCTTATCGCATTCCGCGATCTCTTCCAGGCAACCTGGATATAAATAGCATATCATCGTGTTTTTTCCTCCAATAGTAACTTGATTACCATTATATTGTGCAAAAGTTTTCAACAATATAACTGACTTAAACGACACATATCGCAATCTCCTGTCTCTGTCCTGTCCCCTGTCTCGGTCCCCGTCTTGCGTCGCGGCGCGAACTCCCACCGTAAGACAGACTGACTGGCTGCAACAAGATTTGCCTTCTCTACCTAACCATTTGGGGAATACTAGCGTGATGATATGCATAATTATATAATATTGATTTTATAAATTATTGTTACAGCCTCAGGTAAGTTGTTTTCCCCGTAGTTTGAGAAATAAATCACTTTGTGACGAGAAACTTCCTATGAACAGTAACACGCACATTAGTGATAATGAAAACTAGCTCTTGCTCGCGACTTTCATCGCGAGGAAATAAAAATAAACTAGTTTACTACTTCCAGACTATATTAAATATCCATGCCAAATTTCGTCTAGAACCGTTCAGCGGTTCTGGCGTGATTGGATATCAAACATCCATCAACACATTAGATAAAAAATAAATAAAATAATAAAGACCTATAAAAACAATTAAAAACCAGGTAATTAGGTAAACACTTGTGTTATTAATCTTTGTACTTAAATAGGATCTAAAAATTTAAATGTAACCTACTATAATGAAACTGTACCTACGAGTACGTATCCCAATTATACCGTGCGGGTCGTTTACCGCCTGACCTGCTGAGTGTTTGAGCGTTGTATGGTGCGCAAATTAAATCATTTACGCATAATACAAATAATTGCATATCTTTAGAACGGTGACATTTTTTATTAATGTTAAACAACTCCTTAAATTTCTTTGAGTTAATATTTTAACACCTTATATTAGTACGATTGAAGGAGTTGTGCAACAAGATAAAAGTTTTTCTGTTTACTTGCTTACATTTAGGTATTAACATTACATTCATTTAGGTATGTTTGACATTGTTATTTGTAATAAAAAAAAATTGTTATAGTAGTAGTAGTAGTAGCCAGTTAAAGTAGTAGTAGTAGTAGCCACTTTCAAAAAGCCAAACTCAGGGCGAAAATGGGATGACGTATTTAGGTGGTCCTCTATAGGTGTCCATGGTACGGTTTCATGAAACATGAAGTCCATTGGCTTCTTCTTGTTTTCTTGACCATGCAAAATTCCTTAAATGTTGTAGGCCCTGTAAGTGACCATATTAATGGGGTTGAGGTTTTAAAAAGACCTTCAGATATCTAAAAATATTAAACACGCATTTTTTGCTTTATCAAACCAATAAAAAAATACAAAGAGGTTCTGGTTTTGCGCATCGAAGTTCAGAAGTGGGGTACTAAAATGTGACGTCACGCGAAATTTGAACGCACAGTATCTTATTTTTTTTTTGTTTAAATACGTCACAAAAGTAAAATACGTATCTATTATTAACAATATAACGAATTAAAAATATAATCTAGTCATTCTGTCATCTATTGCTGCATCAATGGCGTTAATTAGGTCCTCTGAAGTGCTGTATGGGCACTTGGGGTGTTTCATATTCTGCATAGGTGCACCACACTCACATTAGATGTATAAAAGACGGGTCTAGAAAATCCTATTTTGCCAAATTGTGGTTTCAGCGGTCTGTCCGGGTCTAAATGAGAGCTTTCCAAATAGACCACGCCACACACGTCACGGTGGCAGATGTTATTTTTTTAATTATTGATAGGCTCGCGCTTGACCACTGTCTCACCAGATGGTAAGTGATGATGTGATGGACGATAGGTGAAGCACGTTTGCCTAGAACCTATTCACTCTTGATTTAAATTAGGTTGTAGCAATCGGGAAACACAGACCCCGGCAGCGACTTCTACTCCTTAACTTACAGAAAATAGCAGATTTATTTCGAACAGGTGACCTAGAATATGTGCTCTCGGTCGCTCACCTCCGACCACGTCTCCGTCTGTTGCAGCCGTGGCCATTCCAGACGTCAAGCGGGTGTCCCCGCCCGTCGAAGGAGCTCCCTTCGAGGAAACCGTCAAATACAATTGCGCCGAGACCTGCAAACTCGAAAAGGTACACCTGCCGAGCGCGAAGCCTCCAAACAAAAGAAAGAAAAATATTTATTTGTAACTCGCAAGAGTTTCAGAGGTTCAGACAGAAAAAAAACTAAAGTAAAAATAGAAAGTACCCAGTGCGAGATCAAAAAGTCTCCCATTTCAGAAACATGCCGATTCTGACCACTTTACAACGTTATTGCGTAACAGCAAAAGTTAGAGTAGTAGACAAGCTTTTGTATTAAAACAGGCTTTTAAATATTAAAAATTGCATTGTCACGGGAAAGCAACGTGGCTACAAAATTTCAGCTCAATTGGACACTCGCAAGTGTGTCAAATTTAATGTACAAGATTTGATTACTTTTTTTTTCACGCCCCCCCTTTTGTTGTAGGGGAGTAAACGTTATTTTTCCTATGGCTTTGGGTCAACATGATGCAAAATCTGTGAAAATTTGAAGCTACAGTCTCCTACCGTTTGGCTGGTAAAAACTGTGTGACAGACGACGGACAGACAGACAGATACGTGAGTGACTGCAATAGGGCTCCGATTGGACCCTTCAGGTACGGAACCCTTAAAATTGCATAGTCACGAGAAACATACAAATTTTCAGTAAAATCAGTCACTGGGAAGTGGGGCAAATTAAACTTGCAAGATTTGATTAAAGACACCGGACACGTGAAACTAAAGAATAGCTTATAGCAAAAGCCTGTAATTTGAGGCTTTACACAAACTAAAGAATAGCTTATAGCAAAAGCCTGTAATATGAGGCTTTACACAAACTAAAGAATAGCTTATAGCAAAAGCCTGTAATATGAGGCTTTACACAAACTAAAGAATAGCTTATAGCAAAAGCCTGTAATATGAGGCTTTACACAAACTAAAGAATAGCTTATAGCAAAAGCCTGTAATATGAGGCTTTACACAAACTAAAGAATAGCTTATAGCAAAAGCCTGTAATATGAGGCTTTACACAAACTAAAGAATAGCTTATAGCAAAAGCCTGTAATATGAGGCTTTACACAAACTAAAGAATAGCTTATAGCAAAAGCCTGTAATATGAGGCTTTACACAAACTAAAGAATAGCTTATAGCAAAAGCCTGTAATATGAGGCTTTACACAAACTAAAAATAGCTTATAGCAAAAGCCTGTAATATGAGGCTTTACACAAACTAAAGAATAGCTTATAGCAAAAGCCTGTAATATGAGGCTTTACACAAACTAAAGAATAGCTTATAGCAAAAGCCTGTAATATGAGGCTTTACACAAACTAAAGAATAGCTTATAGCAAAAGCCTGTAATATGAGGCTTTACACAAACTAAAAATAGCTTATAGCAAAAGCCTGTAATATGAGGCTTTACACAAACTAACGAATAGCTTATAGCAAAAGCCTGTAATATGAGGCTTTACACAAACTAAAAATAGCTTATAGCAAAAGCCTGTAATATGAGGCTTTACACAAACTAAAGAATAGCTTATAGCAAAAGCCTGTAATATGAGGCTTTACACAAACTAAAAATAGCTTATAGCAAAAGCCTGTAATATGAGGCTTTACACAAACTAAAGAATAGCTTATAGCAAAAGCCTGTAATATGAGGCTTTACACAAAGTATCATTCTATTAGCGAAGGCGATGCTCGAAATGCCAAAATGTCACACATTTCGGTAGCGCTTGACTTTCCCATTTTTACAAGCGTTTATATAACTTGCATAATTGTATGTAAGTGTGTTCGGGTCAAATCTTGCAACTAAATTTTAAAGCAGTTATCCTCCACTGATTAAGATGAAATTTTGCATACTCGTTTAATTTGGATGACAATGCATGCAAAAATATGGCGGACGGCCCAAGATAGCGGACTAGTTATTTTTTGTGCACAACCATGATATAGGTGGGCGGGCGCACGGTTGGCGCAGTGGTTGAGCGATTGACTGCTGCGTTGCGTGTTGCGGGTTCGATTCCCGCACGGAACAAATATTTGTATGACCTACAGATAGTTGTTCCGGCTCTGGGTGTTGTGTATTTGAGTTTATATGTTTGTAAACGCACCCACGATACAGGAAGAAATTCCTAGAGTAGGGCAAAGTTTAAAAAAAAAAAAAAAAAAAAGAAACGTATCGCACGAAAGGAAGATGAATGAAGAATGATTTGCTGAGAAGAATACGAAAAAAGCTTCAAGTTTCAAAAAAAAAAAATTTATGATTAATTTATTTTTAATGTTTTTCCAATCGCTTTCGAGTCGCTTTTGTTGTTTGAATGTCACTTGTCTAGACCGTGTCTGGTATATTTTTTACCCGACTGTCGAAGGACGGTAATGTGTTTATCAGTCTATGTATGTATATATGTATGTATGTTTGTTCCTATGTGGCAATCTAGAGACCAAACGCGTTGGCCGGTTTTGATGATTCTTATTCAATCCATTCGTCTTAACCTTGTGAGTGTCACTGGCTACATTAAAATTGGTAAATAGAAAAATGGCGGATTTTGGACGCCATATTGTGGGAGCCCAAATTTTTTTTTCGTCCATACCAATCAGACAGTGAGGTGTATCAAAATAAAAGGTTTTTAGAGGTGATTACAAAAATATATATCACTTACATGTTTTAAATATAACTAATTCTGAAAAAGTAATTACTAAAGGTTTGTAAATAAAAAAATAACAAAAAACCCGACTGTTTGAAAAGCGAACTAAAAAGACGTAAACAAGAAGAAAACCATGTTGTGCAGTCGGAGAATACATCTGGTTTTGGTCAGCCAGCTCGCGCATATGTATCTTCCGACTGCACAAAAGTGTCGTTAAGTAGTCGGGCTTTTTGTTATTTTTAAATATTTTTTTATTTATAAAAATAATGCCGCGAGGGCGAGACGCTCCAGTGGAAGTAACATACTTCATAATCGCGAGCTGACTGACCAAAACCATATGTATCCTCCGACTGCACAGCATAATTTTCTTGATAACTTCTTTTTAGCAGACATCAAAAAAAGGAGGAGGTTCTCAATTCGTCGGATTCTTTTTTTTATGTATGTTACCCAATTACTCAAAAACGCCTGGAACAATTTCAAAAATTCTTCTTTTGTTTGAAAGGGTACACTTCCCAAGTGGTCCTATCATCTCTCGGTCATCTGATGATGGGATCTAGGTGAAGTTGAGGGAACTCCTCAAATATTATAAGCATACATATAGCGATTTTGGTATTTTCATCAATAATGCAATCATCTGCACTCAGAAAGTATCATTTGGTTAAGTGAAACTGATGAATGAGACCACAGATAGCCACTGGAAGTCCTTAATGTTAAGTATGTCACAGGTAGAAGATAATATCTTGAATAGTTAACCAACTATGATGAAGCAAATAATAGAAATAAATGATACTGTTAAAAAAGGTAACATGGAACTGATCTGATCATGAAGCTAGAAGATAGGCACTGGAACTCCATAATAAAACAATGTATCCTGGTTTATTGGGATCGTCATGATGTGTACTTTGGCTAAAAATGATTTTCATGGTAATCGGAGATACCTACCACAACTAAAAAAGCTATTACAGTGTAAGATTTCAAACAACTGCATCATAAAATAACTTTTTAATTTTTGTAGCACACTTTTACTTTTTAATTTATTGGCGCTTATGGGCTCATTGACTTTATGAAGAAAAGTACTGTCCTTGTCTATAGAGGCGCGCGCTGCGCAGTATTCGCAATGAGAATCTAAATTGCACGCCATACCACATATCTTTTCCGTTTCCACTTTTGTTTTATTTCAACTTTATGAGTAAAGATAAAGTAGTGTATGCAACGGCATTTAATTAGGTATTAAAACACTCACGTGTTATTATTATCACATTCGGCTTCGCCCACGCTCGTGTTTTAATAACCCCTATTATATGACCATTGCATAAACTACTACGAGTATTATCACATAACTTATTTGGAGAACTCGTTCATTAATAAAACTAAAAAGCTTTGCTCGGCTGAAAATATAGAAAACGACGTTTTCTAAAAATGAAACCTAGCTAGATCGATTTATCGCCCCTGAAACCCCCTGAATACTAAACGTCATGAAAATCATTGGAGCCGCTTCTGAGATTATTGCTCGTTTAAAGAGGTGCTGCAGGCGGGGACAAACAAAAATTATAGAGAAACCTACCAAAATTTCGTTTGTCACTGCTTGCAGTACCTCATTATATTACATGTTTATTTTGATAGCACTTGTTTTTCTCTTTTCAGTTATTTATTTTTTAGCGGTCGGGATTTTTGTTCTTTTTATATTTTTTTTTTTGTAATTTTATAACATATAAGTGTTACATATTTTTGTAATCACCTTTTAAAACCCTATATTTTGATACCCCACAAATTGGCGCCCAAATACGCTGTGTACAACTTTTTACTAACTACTTTAATACTATTATTATTGGCAACATTGTGGTAACATGTTGCATCATAAGTTGGCAGCACTGCTACCAACTCCCCCTTTTCAAACCTTCAATGTAACGGCTTATATTGTTCTCTATGTAAAATATCTAAAATAATAACAGAAACTGTGAATCAATGTTCAAATTTTGATTTACTTAAACAGCCGCCATTTTTCTTTCTTTTTTCTATTATAATGTAACACTCGCAAGGTTAAGACGAATCGATCGACGTAAGCATCATCAAAATTAACCTATTCGTTTGGTGTCTGGAACGCCACATAAATACAAACATACATACAAACATACCTACATACATAGACTGATAAACACATTACCCTCGTTCGGCAGTCGGGTACAAAGGAATAGTATGCTTAAAATATAAAGTTAATTTGAACTTATAATTCCAAGTCAAACCGAAGCTTTCACAGTTCAAAGTGACACGTTGCTTAAAACGCCAACTTCATAATATGTAAGAAGCTAATATTATATTATGGAATCGCTTGCGCTGATAGAAGTGACTTTGTCGTGAGCCCAAGGTTCTAAGTATGGACGAGAGTTTCGTAAGTCGGTACTCAATGAGCATTTGTCGCGCAGGTCTCCGTCAACGGCATCCCCCTGGAGACAGTGACGCGAAGGTCGAGTGTGGGCTCCGTCGCCTACTTCCTGGTGCGTATAGAAGCTCTTCATCATCATCTGCCATCTTTTCTCATTTTGGAGCGACTGCCTAGCGGACCTCCTCATCCCAAATCTTCACACCTCCATACCCGTTGGTAAGACTGGTTTCAAACATTCAGAAATCGTATCAAACCTACCCTAAAGACTATCAGAGGTCTATGAATGTCAGCTGAGAAATAGTCTTAGGGTTTAACGACGCTTCCGAGGAACGAAGTGGTCTCGTTGTGTAATAGTTGGTCACCGATGCACGCAATGACCTCTATACGCGAACCTTAAAGGTCGATTCAGCCACTAGCTTTATGGTATGTAGCACACTGTGATGATATTCACTATAACTACAGTTCCATAGTCCAACTGGTAGAGTCCCTCAGCCTCCATAGAAGAAAGAAGGATTCGCCGAGCTGGTGGGCCACTGCCCTATATAAAATTAGCAAAGCGAATAAGTTGACGATGACATTGTTGTTTCAGCCCGGAGACAACATGGTTACCATCGGCGTGACGGAGTTCAGCTCGGCCTACGAGGGCTCGTTTCAGGGGCAGTTCATCGTGGGTGGCGAGAGGGTCACGAAGAGCATCCTGGAAATAGGGTAGCTAACCAAAACATTACAATAACGCAAAACGTGCGAATTAGACGTCATAAAAACATATGATAGCAATCACATTCAAGTCCTGTTGAAGGAAATCTCTTACACTTAACTCAACTCAACCTATTCTGTAGTGCCTTTCAGTGCACTTCTGCCGAGTTTTTAACACGCCTTTATTAGCTTGATATGTATGTATCTATGTAACACAATATTTGAACGTGAGTTTCATCCTCTTCAAAACGTTGGATTAATTTGAAACTTTGCACACTTATCAAGGACCGATGACAATTCAATCATTTAAATAGTTTGTCCCATTATCCTTACCAGGAACTTCAGAATTAGATTCAGATTGGACTTAAAAATTAAAAATAAATAATAGTTTAAATAAATAATAATTTTTATAGATAATTTATATAGATAAAAAAACATGCTTTAGGTAATAGAAAAGCAAACTAAAAAGTAAACAATCATTTTCAATAAATTTTAATTAAGAACAGTGTTGAACTCTTGTTTGATAAAAAGAATTCATGTATTTATAAGTTTTTGGAAATTCTACCTATAAAGGGATACAAAATGGGTTGAAACTAAATATGAAATTTCTTCCGTTTGGAAAGTAAAACATCTGATATTGTAGGTTTACGCTCTTGATTAATAAAAAAAACAATGAGTTTAATTATTTCCAGAAATTCCACCCCCAAGGGTGGTTAAAAGTTCAGTCACTACTAACAGGTCAAGGCATCAAAACCAATAAATACTTTTTCAGCATGAGAACGCCATACGACTCTTAGAATTTAATTAACTAGTTTCAACACGCTTTTAACATCTGGGATAATAAACCCAACGAATAGAAGCATCTTTTTTAAAGACGTCCTCCTTAAGTAAATTCTCATAAGAACCATACAATTCAGGCGTACCAAACGAGCCATGATTACGGTACACACATCAAAAGTATCTTGAGCAAATAAAGGATCTACACGCAAATCATTCATACGTTTTTTCACAACTTCGACTTTATCCATATCAAAATACCTATTTAATTCACAAACACTAATATTATAGTTGGGGCAAATGACTTTAAACGAATTGACCAAAAACGTAAATAAAAGCTTAGAGATTATCTGCGGTTGGTTTACAGCCAATAATCTAATTCTTAATATAAGTAAAACTAACATTATTTTATTTAAGACGACCACTCGTAACAATGACAGAATAAATGTACAAATTAAAGAAGACATGATTGAATTAGTAGACAAGGTTAAATTTTTAGGGATAAACATAGACGTACATTTAAACTGGAAACAGGAGTTGGCTGCTATTGACTCTTCCATTTCATCAGCGTGCTATGCACTTAGGAGCCTTAGAGATATTTTGGATGTAATGCAACTCAAGGCTGTATATCACGCACTGATAGAATCTAGAATAAGATATAGCGTCATGTTTTGCGTTAATAGCTATAGTTATAACTGTCAGAAGGCATTTGTCTTACAGAAACGTGCCATAAGGACTATAGTCAGGATCTCACAAAGAGACTCATGCAGAGAACATTTTAAAGAACTGAAAATATTGACAGTACCAAGCCTATACATATTAGTAATCCTATCTCACTTTGCTAAGCATATCTATCAATATGAATCACAAGAGGAACGTAAAATTAGAGAAAGCACCAGAAGGAAGGAATTCAAACACAAAATGTCACAAAATTTCCACCCACACGCACAAAACGTTTTGGAAACACTTTTATTATGCGTACAGCTAAGGAGTGAAATTCCCAGTCGGAGTCCGTGTTTCCCGACAGCTACAATCTGGGGGTCTTTAAGTCACGAGTGAATAGGTTATTTGTAGGCAAGCATGTTTCACCGACGACCACATCATCGCTTACCATCAGGTGAGATAGTGGTCAAGCGCGAGCCTATAGGATATAAAAAAAATAAAAACCTGGCTTGTAATCTCTTCACCATCCTTGGTTGACTGGTAGAGAAAGCTTAAGGCATTGAGAATGACTAAGGCATTAAGTCCGCCTTTGTACCTTTTTAACAGGCTTTTATTAGCTTGGTATGTATCTATCTTTGTTTCAATGTAACGGAACCTTTGAACGTGATTTGCAACCCCTTCAAAACGTCGGATTAATTTGAAACTTTTCACACTTATTAAGGAACGATGACAATGCAATAATTTAAATAGTTTGTCTCATTGTCCTTACCAGGATCTTCAGGATCAGAGATTGAACTAAAAAGTAAAAAATAAATAATACTAATATTAACATTATAACCGGGATATTTACCATGTTTACTGCACCGAAACATCGGAAACTCGAAACGAACAGTAAACATGGTAAATATCCCGGTTATAATGTTACTATTAGTAACCATGACAGTTTAAAAACTTAAATAAATAATAGTTTGAAAATTAGAATTAATATTTGTTTCGGGATATTTACCATGTAAAATTTGGTTGAGAGCTCGATATTTCGGCACCGTTACAAGCGCCAAGATCACGAGAACTAAAGTCTTTGCGGGTGGATGTTGTTGACGAGCTGACATATCTGTCTACCCTCTTTGTCACTCGTTTTTTACGCACGACGCATCACTATTTAATCGAAATTGTTCACGACAGACGATGCTCACCATATCCAATTTTGACACATGTTCAGTAGTTTTACGATCTTTTCATAGGCGGCCATAGCAGAACATCTTCTCGAATCAGGGCCAAACCACTGGATCGAATTACATGACCCACAGGTTATCTCGACTGAACGCCATTACATACCTAGAATGCGCATCATGGCGCTTGTAACGGTGCCGAAATATCGTGCTCTCAACCAAAATTTACATGGTAAATGTCCTGAAACAAATATTAATTGTAATGATTATGACCATGTCAGCTTAAAAACTTATAAATAGATTGAAAAAACTAAAAAACACGCTTTAATAGAAAACCAAACAAAAAATTAGAAAATACTTTTCAATAAATTTTATTTAAGAACAGTGAGATAAACAGAAAAAAATTTATAAAGCGTGGGGTGCTTGATGTCAATTGTTATAATATTTTATTGACAGATACTGGTAAAAGTAGTCATTTTGAGAATATCTTAAAAAGCACCCCACGTTTTTTTACAGTATTTTTTTTTTGTTTATCACTGTGTTCTTAATTAAAATTTATTGAAAATTATTTTCTAATTTTTTGTTTGGTTTTCTATTAAATCGTGTTTTTTCGTTTCTTTAAACTATTTTTTTTTTGTGCATGAAGTCTAAATAAATAAATACATATGTACACTTTTCACTGTGAGATGTTTATAGAATAGACCGGCTGGATTTAAAGATGTCTAGATTATAGCTGTCAGAATCTGAAAGTCCATCAAGGAGTTCTGTTTCCTACTGACTAGTGCAATGACTGGCAAGGTACGGCAACGTAAGGAGCAAGGGCTATTTAATTTTATGTTTATTTGTCATGAATTGATTAATTTCGTAAAAAGGACATCACAATCACTGTCATGCACCGATTCGTATCATCATATCATCTTAGCTAGATGGAGTCGAAATTGCTTATCTGACGACTATGACATAAAACCGCGAAACAAATTCAGGGGCTAGTTTCTTCTAAGTTCCACACATTAAATATTAAACACATTAACAACATGCAGAGCGTCCCATCCCAGCCTTTTGAGGACAGAACCAAGAATGGTTTGTATAAACCTGGCTCGGCTGGGAGGCAAGCATGCATGCTTCAGCCGTCGGTAGCTAGACTCTATCTTAGGTGTAAATGTACGCGTAGTAAACGTAGTAATCATTAAGTTGTTATCTATTCCAGACGAGAATCCACGGAAAACGGGGACAAGACGACCACGACGGTGGCAGCTCCCAAGAAGTATCTCTCAGCCAATGTGTTGCCTGAAGGCAAGACAGCAGGTGATGATAGTGGTAGCGAGAGCAGTGGCGAGGCCGGTGGTGACACGGGAGGGGAAGCTGCTGAAGGGAAGCCTGCTACTGCTGATGGGGACGCAGCTCCTGCAGACGGAGACGCGGCTCCTGCAGACGGGGACGCGGCTTCTGGCGATTTAGACGCGGCTTCTGGCGATGAGAACGCGGCTTCTGGCGAAGCGGACGCGGCTTCTGGCGAAACGGGCGAACTGACCGCGGCTTCGGAATCTAACGATACAAGCGAAACGGTCTCGGAAGCTGGCGATACGAGCGAAACGGACTCGGAAGCTGGCGATACGAGCGAAACGGTCTCGGAAGCTGGCGATACGAGCGAAACGGACTCGGAAGCTGGCGATACGAGCGAAACGGTCTCGGAAGCTGGCGATACGAGCGAAACGGTCTCGGAAGCTGACGATACGAGCGAAACGGTCTCGGAAGCTAGCGAAACGGTCTCGGAAGCTAGCGAAACGCAGGAATCGAACGAACGCCGCTCTGGAAGGAAAATGGAAAAACTGGTGAAATGTAAGAGAATAACTGCATTTAGTTGTTAATTATTATTGCCTCAAAAAAGTCTTTCGACTGAATGTTTACATAAACACACGCCTGTATTCCCCGCAGGGTTAGGCACCCACACTTCGCCAGTTATGTTTATGTCCTATGTAATAGGGGGCGAGCCTATTTCCATGAACCGGGCACAGGTCGAGACTCGGGGCTGCTGCTGAGACACATGCGCAGCAGCGCTTACGAACACTAGGTCAACGAGGCAGTTACATAATATTTGTCCGTGGTAAAAAATGTAAAAAAAATATATTCATCATGAACACACGTAATTAGCAGACAAGAAGAGGGAACAGAAAAATAGGTACAAAGGTGATCTTTAATTCTAAAGAAATCTCTCCCAGAATACCTGCGAAAGTCGAATTGAAAAAAAATTAATATAAAAAATCAAAAAACCTGACTGCTTAAAGAAGTGAACTAAAAGATTTATTTATCTTACACACACTATCTTTACAGGATAACCCCAATACAATAGTGGTTTGCAAACACACACCAAATAAATTGAAAAATAATCTTACGGCTAATAGTTAAAAATCTATCATTATAAAAAATCAGACATGACACAGAATATAACAATATAACTAATATTTAAATATAACTAACATAATTCAACAAAACTTTTGCGAATTCACTCAGATTGCACGAAAATATGTCAAGTCTCTCATGCACTTCGTTTAGCACACATATTGTACGGGTGAGGGGTGTTTTTGACTGCAGGTTAGTTTTGGCCACAGGCACGGCCAGCAGTGGCGGTCGCCGCCGCCTCCACACGTACCGGTCTGGCACGCACAGCTTCAGGTGACACTGCACACCCGGGTTATAAGCTACTCCACGCAGGAGCTTTAGCGCATACGCCGCAAGTGTTTATTCCCGGCGCACTCTGAGTTCGTTGTACCCCCCCATACCCAGTACAAACAGTGTAGGATATATCAGTGGGTAAAATGGGTACACCCCATAAAGTTTTAAATACAAATGTCTTGTAAATTTATTCTGTACACGCTCCAGCATGACATTGTATTTCGCTTCATGAGGTGCCCAAATCACCGCACTGTGTTCCAAGTGACTCCTTACCAAAGCATCATACACTTCCCTTACGTCTTGAAGACTGAGGGTCTCCATGTGAACTCGCGCACTGTTCGCTCCAGCCTCCGCCCCCGCCGCCCGCGCATCCAGCCGCGGCTGCTCTTTATTATACACCGACTCAAAAAATGACGCAAATTGTCGAGCACATTCCTCATCCGAAAGATGTTGACCATCCATTATAATCGTTTGCCTGTTTAACCTACTTCGTTTGGACCTAATACGAGTATACAGCCAGAATGATTTTGGATCTTTTGAAAATTGATTTTGTAATTTAACCTTGTGTTCTTTGTGTGCAATTTCGATTGATTTTTTAACATGAGCTCTGCACTTTGAAAATTCAGAATAATCGCTATCCAGCTTTGTTTTTTTTTTAAGTCTTATGAAATCTAGCTTTATTCTCTTATAATATCTGCAGTGTACTATTCGGGATAAACGTATCGAGAATTTCCAGTTTTAGGTTTTTTCCAGGGTACGCATCTAAGTATCTAAAATATCATTCAGTTTATCATGAAAAAATATTCAAGATATCCTCCAAATCATGCATGTCGTAAATCATACTCCAATCAGTGGAAGTCAGCATAGAGTATAACAACTCGTAGTCAGCTCGATAGAAGTTCCACTGCGGCCTAATACTACGCCCTGCGGGACTGCCGCCGGCAGAGGGCGCGGGCTTGGCGCACGCGGCGGGTGCGGGGAGCGCACGCGCACAGTGCACACCGACCGTGAGCGGTGGGTGATGCGTGTCGACGGGCACGAGTGCGTCGTCGGCTGCCACCACCGACACCTCGCTCAAACCTGTGCTCAGAATCAGATCCAACTGACGACCGAGATAGTTTGGTACTGTGTTACTCTGAGTGAATTCGCAATAGGACACAAAACATTCATAATAATTTTTAACATTTACAGGACACGAATACAAATTAAAATCACCAATAACAATTATTTCTCTATATCTATCAGATAGTTTTTCTATTAATCTAAATAAAGTCAAGTAGTCGTTCTCAGTACTCCCTGGTGGTATGTAAACAACACAACATAAAAAAAAAAACTATTTTTGAAATAAACCGTTGCACTAACCATTTCAAAAACGTAGGTGTCTATCGACGCGTCCGCGATTTGTACTTGTCGTAGCTCATATCGATGTGTGGCCACTAAAAACGCTCCTCCCTGCTTCCGACCATCCGGTCGATCGCAACGTAGGTATTATTTGATATCTCGGAGGTATTATTTCAGAATCTTCTATGGAATTGTTGCAACCAGATTCCGTTATTGCCCATAAATCAAAATTGAATGCCTCAATGTTGGTACGGAACTCATCCAGTTTAGTTCGTAGACCTCGTACATTTTGATAGAATATGTCGAGGTTATGGCTATAATATGTTTGGTTTTGTTCTGTTTGTGTTCCGAAACCAAATCCACTCATTGAATTCTGCATTCATTGGCCAGATCTCGGCCAGGTTCAACTTATCGAAACACTTTTTCGGTACTCCAACAACAAACGACGAATAATCTCTCTCGATTTTGTGTTTGATCTTGTCAATTTTAATTTGAACATCTGAGCCACAACAGATACGTCTTTTTCACTTCTTACACCCACATAACAAGAAAATAATGCTGTGCAGTCGGAGGATACATATTCGCGATCTGGCTGACCATAAACAGATTTATCCTCCGACTGCACAGCATGATTTTCTTAGAACCTTTGATTTTTTATAATATATTCCACGCGCCTCAGCTAAGGCGTGCTCGGTGCACATCGTGCGCGCTTCGGTGATGGCCGGGTTCGCCTACAAGCCCGAGGCAGTCCGCTACTCGTGCCCGGGCGGCACGCTGCTCGCCGTCAGCTGTCGCGGGCAGGCCGTCTCCAAAGGTCTCAGCATCTCGACCAACAACACTGTCAACATCGACTTTGAGCAGTGAGTTACTCATTTTTATTTGAATAGGGTTCGTACGTTATACCTACTCGAGAATTCCAACTTGAAGAATTATAGGTACAAAGCCGAAAAAAGATGTTACTTCGGTGTCCCCGTAGACCATGTCCCCGTTAATGGGGACAAAGGGAATGCTTGTATGTTACTTTTGATATAATATTAAAACGTTTTTACCTTATTACAAGCTTTTATTACAAGCTTTTATTTAACTTGCAATATGATATATATATATATGCAATATATATATGATATATATGCAATATGGTTAGTAAAGTGACGTCATTCTAAATCCAATATGGCGGACGGCCCAAGATGGTGGAGTAGTTATATTTTGTGCACTGCCATGATATGGGTATCAAATGTTTGCTGAGAAGAATACGAAAAAAGCTTGTTTTGAAAAAAGATTTATAGTAATAAATTATTGCCTAAAGATAAAGATAAAGATAAAGATATTTTATTTGCTTAAAACATGGTATAAAAGGTGTTATTGAAAATAGATAGATCAAACATGTTTTGCTTAAAACTAAGCGTGCAAACTTATTCACTAAAATATTATGTCAAAATTGAAATTAATTACATTAAAAATTCATTTTAGGTCACTAATACTATAACAATTATTAAAAATTCATTTTAAAAAGTCATTAATATTACAACAATTATTAGAAATTCACTTTAAAAAGTCATTAATACTGTAATAATTATTATTATTGAGCCAATCATACAGTTGCATTTTGAATAGCTTACAATTTAATGTTCTAAAAACACTTGGTAATTTATTATACAGTCGTATACACATAGCCAAACAATTTTTATTATATTTTGCTGATCTAGGTAGCTCTTCCAGCACAAGCCTATATTGGTCACGTCGACTTCGAGAGCTTGTAAATAGTTCTTCTGCTGTTCTAAATAATTCCAAGTGCTTCCGAACAAACATACATGCTTCATATATATATAATGAAGGCAACGGTAGCAAACCAAGTTCCTTAAATATTGGTTGACATGATTCGTCCGATGGAATCTCGTATACAGCTCTTAGACATTTCTTTTGGGCAACAAATGCTCTATTACGATCAGTACCATTTCCCCACATAATTAGTCCATATCGAAGTGAGGACTCCACATATGCGCGGTATGTCATCACAGCCGTTTTTATATTAGTCACTTGTTTTATTTGTCTCAAAGCATACACAAACTTATTTATTTTATTGCATACAGTATCTACCTGTGCTTTCCAGTCTAAGTGTTCGTCAATTACTACTCCTAGAAATTTAGTTTTTGTCACTTGTGTAATTTTCGGAATATCCATTTTAAAATTAAATGTATTATTATAAGATTGATTAAATTGTATATATACTGATTTATTTAGATTAATTGATAAATTATTATTATTTAGCCAGTTAATTAGATTATCTATTGTATTATTTATGTCCATTTCATGATCCTTAATTGATTTATATTTTTTATCGGTAGTAACGATTATGGAAATGTCATCGGCAAAAAGAAAGCATTGATGATCAGTTACATTAACTATGTCATTTATATAGAGTAGGAATAAGATAGGGCCCAATATGCTACCCTGGGGGACGCCCCGTTTTATATTTCTATATTCAGACGAATATTCTGTCATGTTCCTACTTTCATTTAGTTGTTTTTTCAGTCCCGTTATTTTTGATAATTCTGAAATAAAAGGGAATAGTTCCTTTTTTGGGTATTGTTTCCCGTTTTCGTAAAGAACTTGATTTGCTACTCGCGAGGTGTTTCCTGACTTCGGCTGGATTTAAATATTTTTGGTTATAATATTCACAATCTATTATGTAATTTATTGTTTTGCAAATGTCAGATACGTTATTATGAACAGAATTAATAAAATTACAATTTTTATAATGTTTACAAATATCTTTGATACGATAATTCAATTTTTCGACATCTAGAAGGTTACTTTTCACAACATTTAATATCATTATACTATACTTAGAAAATGTCTTTAATATTTTTTTCAATTGAAGCAGTACATGTCCCATATTATTGTCATTTTCACCTAAAGATATTAAAATTTTGTCACCTGGTTCAAAGTTTATGTTAGTACAGCTTTTCGTTATTGTGTCGCTCTGCGCATTTGGCATCGTATGGGCGAGGACTCTGTATTTTTCATACTGTGTAGTCTCTCTCGAATGTATAAGAGCAGCAGCTAGACCGACGCATTGTTGCGCACCAAAGATCCTTATAGTCTTTCCGAATCTTTGTTTTTTTAAGCCTGGGGAAATTGTGTTTGGTGTATTGGCTAAAAAACTCTGTTCTGGTTTTGATGTACTTTTATGAGATTTGTTAAAAATCTGTATTTTAGATTTTTTATCTCATTCTCTGCGATTTGTAGTTCCTTTTGTAACGCTGAGATATTTTGTTCCAGATGCAAATACATAAAGTTATTATTGAGTTCGACATTTGTAGTGAGTTTCGGCGAGGAGGGAGTTGAAGACACGATTTGACTCAAACGAGAGTGTCTTTTCTTTTTGTCAGTGCTTATAGGGCTGCTTTCTTTATTTGTAGACGAATGACATAACGACTTTAAAACATTAATTTCTTGAGTAAGTCTGCTCACTTGTTTTTTTAGTTCATTGTTTTCTAATATTGTGTTTTCCAACTCATTCTCCGTGCTATCTAATTTTGTAGTCAGCTGGGTTATTGTATCTTGCATTTCAGACACAGAAAATATATTAGACGTAGTACCGTCTACACTTTTTGAGAGTTTATTCGGTGTGGTGTCAATTTCGGAAGATGTATCGCAATCGGTCAGTACATGAGAATCCTGGTCAGGGGTCGATTGTTTTGTCATTGTGTAAGTTTGCTGAGCCGTTTTTATAGTAGGATATGTTGGTGTTTTTCTCATTATTACATTAGATGGCTCTGTATAATTCACAGCCTTTTTCTTAATACACATCTTGCAGCGCCATTTGTTTTTAGATTCTTGATTCAACAATCGGTACGACTGTTCCGGATAACCATCGCAGTCTGGTTCAAATCTGTTGTTACATGTTGAGCACAGCGCAGTTCTTTTTATGTCAACAGATTTTTTGCATCTGAAACAAACCACCTGAGCTGGCATCTTGTGGCCTTTGATTGAACTATTTGAGGACGTCGATTTGGATGACGACATGTTATCTTTCAATGCGTATTGTGTGTATAACCTTGTTCAGACACGTGTAACTAGATGGCGTTATTATTGAATGACAGCATAAATCATCGCACGTATATGACAGCAGTTCGATATGATATCACTACTCGGCGATAGATGGCGACGTTTTCAATTTTGTTTTTGTGTTATAAATTCACCATCGTTTGTTTGCATAATACGTAATCACAGGGTAAACGAAATTTAGAGTCAAAGTTGCAAAAATTTTTAGGCAACCAATTCTCATCACGATTTTTGGCAGTTTTATGGTGAATTATTTCTTTATGAAGAAAAACAAAAAGTAAGTAACTTGCAAAAAGCTCATCGGAATATAGTTGGGGATCGGACTAGCACTCACTTGTTTTAGAAGCGTCCACGCTACGTACCGACTACAATAGCTAATTTCAATAAAGCCAATTTTGCAGTGTCATTCTAAGTGCGCAAAATTTGAATCAAACAAAGTCGTTAGGTTGACTCATCAGTAAACAATTTTTTCCACATTTTTGCACTCAAATCAAAAACACTTTTGTTAAGTATTGTTATTTTTTCATATTGTTTAGCACCACGCGCACTGATTTATGCGATATTATGGATTTTCTTTCGAATATTGTACTTAGTAATATTGTATTTATTTGTTAGAAGTATATTCGTTTTGTCACTGGTTAGCGTCAATGTTTATGCTTTGAGTTTTGCCATTTCAAAGATTTAACAATAGATAACACTGTCACTGGCACTTTGGATCTTTCGGAACAATATTTAGCACTGTGATGTTTCTAGAACACTTGGTAATATTTTTATTAGATAAATTAATACGGAGCCGATCTTAACGTGACAGCTAGCGCCATCTGATAAAAGCTCCTAAAAGCTCTCTGACGTTCCAGACAGGTGTAATTCTATCAAAATGTAAGGGACTGATCACTTGACATTTCAATAGCGCTTGACATTCCCATACTTTTTTTTGTACAAGGTTCCTATTCTTATAAGAATTTAATGATTGATTAGATGTCAAATTAATAAAGTAGTCATTAAATATATTACAGATGTCAGAGGGATTATTATATGTCACATTTTTTAATTTATTTCGTCGATATCATTTTTATACAAATTTATTTATTTATTTATTCATTAACACATACATTTGTTTTAACAGGTAAGACCCAAGCTAACAAAAGTACTCATAAATTGCTAATTGTACAGTCCTAAGTAACGGGTCTGGGTAGAAGCACAAGTTACACAGTGGACAACACACTAAGTGTCACCCTCTGGAATTCCGCCAAAGAGCAAGAAAATATGTCCAAACTCAGAGAGATGGTATTAAGAATTCTTACTGCACGAATCACTGGTGCAAACTTTAATAAATTTGTATGGGTTGCCGGGACTCTAAAAAGCCCCTCTCTAGGTCCTAACCCTAGCCTCCTGCTTGGAACGAGCAATCCCAACGATGCCAATATTTGTGGATTATTCAGCATGCCACGAAAAACCAAAAAAACGTATCTCACAAGAGCGAAGTTGCGCCTTACCTCCAACTTATAGTACCCAACCATTCCTATAACAAAAAGAGTTGGATACATAAGAGGGTAGAAGGGGTATACACCAAATTGCTTCATATACAGGTATCGGGTAAATTTGTTCTGCATCTTTTCCAGCATCTGAGAAAACTTCACTTCATAAGGATTCTAGATGATAGCACTAGTTTCCAAATTGCTTCATACCAATGCATTATAAAGCGATAACACTGCTGCCATGTTAGTGAAGTCACGGGTTTCACGCATGACTAAACCTAGATTTTTAAACGCTTTTATGCACACCTGCACTACATGCGCACGAAACGAAAGATCCCCAGAAAAAGTAACACCGAGATCTCGCACTAACACTACCCGCGGTATGACGTGCCCGCCCATGCAATAATCGTGACGTCGGGGTACCACGGCCCGTGTGAAGGACATTACGTTACACTTCGTCACATTGAAGAGTAGTTTATTCTCTTCACTCCACGCTACCACCCGATCGATGTCTCGCTGGAGCATTCCGCAGTGTGACTCGTCTGTGATCCGTAGGAATAGCTTTAGATCGTCAGCAAATAATAAACATCCAGCGTCTTTAATAACTTCTGGAAGGTCATTTATCATGATAATAAATTCTAAAGGTCCTAAATTTGTGCCCTGACTAACCCCCGTAAGAGTGAAATACGAGTTCGAGGTGTAACCTGTATATTCTACCAATTGCTTGCGGTTGCCTAAGTAGCTAGCAAAGAACACTAGGAGGGTTGGGGTAAAACCGACCTTCGCAAATTTACTTAAAAGTATGTCATTATCCACACTATCAAATGTTATTAGTTTGTTATTAGTTATTGTTGAGGAGATTGCATTCCAAGTTGCTTTACATTTATTTTTATGGTGTTGTATATGTCTTGTGTTCATAAGTTTTTCTGCTCTCTGTGCACATCGTTTAAACATATGTTTATTAAGTTTGTAGTTTTTCTCATAATATTTTTTATTGGTTTTACTAGTTTTAATTCAGATAAAGCTGACGCTTTGTTTTGCAAGACTTATTAATGCCTTTCGTTATCCAGTTTTGTGTAACTGGTTTATTGTTAACTTTAACTTTAATCACCGTGAAGCACAAATCGTAAAACAATGTAAATATTTCATAAAATAAGTTAAAGGCTTCCGTTAGAGTATCTGATTTAAATGTTTCCGGAAACGAAAGATGGTTTTTTAGGTTATCTGAACAGTAACACGTTTTAATTCAAACCAATAAGTTATTTTTTTTTGCGTTTATTTGTTTTTATAGTGACTGTTTGTGCTGTTTCGTGATCTGACAAGCCGAAGTGATGAATTTCCGACTGAACACCCTTTATGTTAGTGGCGATTTGATCAATGCAAGAGGTTGCCCGAGTTGGTGATCTAATCTGAGCTTCAAAATTGTATTTTTTAGTATACTTAAAAGTTCTTTTGTTGAAGAGTTATTCTTTAAAATATCAATATTCCAGTCACCACAAATTATAATTTTCTTTTTCTTGAAATTGTCAGTCAAGTAATTCAACAAATTGTCTAGTTTATGAAGAAATAGACTTACTTGCGTCTTTCTCTGATCGGGTATTCTGTATATATTGACACCTATCAGGCTCAGACCAGTAATCTTTGTACCACAGCATTCAAAATAAAATTTCGTGGCTAGATTTGAAGGAATACTCAGAGTTTTGGTGTCGAATTTCTTATTTGTTAGAATACAAGAACCCCCTCTACACTTATCTCGATTAAATGATGCAGCTAATTTAAAATGATTAAGTTTAATGTTAGACTCCGTACCTTGCTTAACAAAAGTCTCACTTTAACATAGTATATCCACGTCCATGTGTTTGTCTACTAATTCAGATAAAGTTACCTCCAACATGTCAAGTTTGTTACAGACGCCGGCTATATTTTGGTGTAAGATTCGCAGCTCACTATGTCGGCAATCCTGTTTTGGTTTGTTATAATTAATGGCAGATTTATGCGTGGGGAACCTAGTAACGAAAAAATTTAGTGCTATTTTTACTAGTACTAGCACCATGAAGTGAGTTTCGTTCACTTAGACTCAGTTTTTTAGAACTACTGTCATGTTGCATTAAATCAATTTCTATGTTAAGTTTATACGTAATTAAATCTAATTCTGAGAGTTTCTTTTGAAAATTTACATCTAACTTATTAACCTCAATAAACTTACAATTCTTTAAGTTTTTGGTAAACAATTTTATCCATATCCATAGCTCCATAGATCTAGCCATAGCTGTCCCCCCAGCGACGCCCTGAGCCGAGGTTCGACGCCAACCGGGGTAGCCCTCAACTTAATCGCTTAGGATTAGATTTTTTGTGCCTGGCTGGAGGCTATATAGCTTAGTCTCCACAGGTTAGTCCGGTTAAGCAGTTGCCAATCACTTAGATTGATCTGCGAGACGCCTCTTATAAAAAAAGCCATACAAATTGTCAAAAAATATTTTAAGGTGGGCTCCCGTACAAATAAAGGGTGGCCTATCCTATCGAGTGGGGTATCGTTGTTTAGAGTCCGTTGAGTAGATCAATATTTAGTTTTAACTAGCTTCTGCCAGCGGCTTCGCCCGCGTTAACGTCCAAAATTATCCCAAGAGAACATATTCCCGGGATAAAAGCAATCCTATGCGCTATTCCAGACTATAATCTATCCCTGTGCCAAATTTCACCTAGATTCGTCAAGCCGTTTGAGCATCAAGAAGAAACAAATATACAAACACACAACACAGTCACAAACTTAAGCCTTTATCATATTATCACATCGCCTCTCGCACTGCTCCCCCGCTTTACCCGCCGCGCGTATTTATGTCGCTAGAGCTCCATTCAAGTCAATCTTATTGTGATAACTTTTAAACTATGCGTTCAAATTAGTTATTGTAAAAGTCAAAGTTTACCTCTATATGATGAACTCCTTCTTCAAAAAGCGTGAACACAGGAAGTGGACCTGGCAGAGTCCCGATGGTGCAACAAAAAATGAGATCGACTTCATCATGTCAAACAAGAAGCAAATGTTCAATGATGTCTCTGTGATCAATTCAGTAAAAACCGGGAGCTATCACCGCATGGTAAGAGGCACATTGAACATTAATATTAAGCTTGAAAGGTCTCGACTAATGAAGTCCACGCTCCGTCCAGCACAGATCCAGGTCAAAAACCCCGAGAGCTTTCAACTCGAACTCCAGAATCGTTTCGAGTGCCTAGGTAGCTTCGTGGACGAATATAGCGACGGGTTCGTGGAAGCTGTCCATACGGTCGGGTCTAAGTTTTTCAAGACCCGTCGTACAGATAGAAACAAAAAGCTCTCTGATGCAACCCTCAAGATTATGAAGGAGAGACGTGAGATGATCCTGCAGTCTTCAGATGAGGCGTGCAAATACCGGCAGCTCAATAGACAGATCTCTAAACCCTTGAAAAGAGACCTCCGCCGCTTTAATACCGAGCGTATTAAAGAGGCGATTGAGCGAAATAAAGGCTCCAAGGTTTTATCAAGGGATCTGGCTATTGGGCAGAGCCAGCTCACGAAACTGAAGATCGACGATGGCAGGATCGTATCCGCCAAATCGGAGCTTCTGAGGGAGATCGAGAAATTCTATGGACAGTTGTACACATCAATCAGCAAACCCGTTGCGAGTCTAGCAAACGACCCAAGAGCTAGATTGACCCGTCACTATACCGAAGATATCCCGGACGTCAGAATGTAAGAGATTAGGATGGCTCTGAAACAGCTTAAAAACAGCAAGGCGCCGGGTGATGACTCACTCCGTCACTTGCCCTTTAGGTTACATTGTTTCGGCGTCACCCAGTCGACACCGGCTATCGCTGAAAACCAGCGCTATAGCTCTGTCTTGCACGCGAGTCCCAGCATTATGCTAAGCGATGACTGTTTTGCGTGGTTGTGACGCATACTCTGTATTTGTTTTTTAAGTTTTCCTTGTTTTTTTTTTTTATGGTATGCGTCGTGCCTGGCGCAAGTAAACGTTTTTACTTTCTTTTCTTCTTTTGCTGAACTTCTGAAGGCGGGTAGAAAACTGGTCCTTAAGGCCCTTCAGAAGCTGTTTGATTCCGTCACACTCGAAAGCAAAACGCCACAGGCATGGTGCAGGGGTGTGGTGGTACTCTTTTTCAAGAAGGGCGACAATGCCCGGCTGAAGAACTATAGGCCCACCACACTTCTAAGTCATGTCTACAAGTTGTTTTCAAGAGTCAACACGAATCGTCTCGCGCGCAGGTTTGACGAGTTCCAGCCTCCCGAACAAGGCGGATTCCGAAAAGGCTTTAGCACCGTTGACCACATACATACTTTGCGGCAGGTTATACAGAAGACCGAAGAGTATGCCTGCCTCTCTGTTTAGCGTTTGTGGACTACGAGAAAGCCTTCGATTCGATCGAGACTTGGGCTGTACTGCAGTCTCTCCAACGGTGCCAGATCGACTACCGGTACATTGACGTGCTGAAGTGTTTGTACAAAATCGCCACCATGTCAGTCCGTCTTCAGGATCAGACCTCGAAACCAATCCTACTCCAGCGTGGCGTGAGACAAGGAGACGTCATTTCTCCGAAGCTGTTCACTGCTGCGCTGGAGGATGTATTCAAGGTTCTGGACTGGAGGGGTCTAGGCATCAATGTTGATGGCGAGTACATCACTCACCTTCGGTTTGCCGACGACATAGTGGTCATGGCTGAGACCATGGAGAGCCTAAGTAAAATGCTCGATGACCTCAGTAGAGCTTCCGAAAGAGTGGGTCTTAAAATGAACATGGACAAAACCAAGGTCATGGTGAATGCCCATGTAGCACCCACTCCTATCAAGATCGAAGACTCTACACTCGAAGTTGTAGACGATTATGTCTACCTGGCACAAACGGTCCAGTTGGGTAGGTCCAACTTCGAGGAAGAGCTCAACCGTCGAATCCGACTCGGCTCGGCGGCGTTCGGGAAGTTGCGTGGTATCTTCTCGTCCAATTTACCGCAGTGTCTCAAGACAAAAGTCTATGACCAGTGTGTGTTACCAGTGATCACCTATGGGACCGAGACATGGTCGCTCACAATGGGCCTCATCAGAAAGCATAAAGTCACCCAAAGGGCAATGGAGAGGGCTATGCTCGGAATTTCCTTGCGTGATCACGTCAGAAATGATGATATCCGCAGGAGAACCAAAGTTAGCGACATAGCCCGGAGAATTGCCAAACTTAAGTGGCAGTGGGCATGGCACATTGCTCGCAGAACGGATGGCCGAAGGGGTCGAAAAATCTGGAATGGTGACCGCGAACCAGAAGACGATACGTTGGAAGGCCTCCCACTAGGTGGACCGATGACCTGGTTAAGGTTGCGGGAAGGCGCTGGATGCGAGACGCACGGGATAGGTGAATATGGGGACGCCTTAGGGAGGCCTATGTCCAGCAGTGGACGTCTTTCGGCTGAAATGATGGAAAACAAACGATCCTACAATCACTATATTTGTGTATCTCCAAGGTTTTAGGCAGCGCACGCGAAGATAGCTCTCAGAGGGCAGAATTTTTTACTGACTTACTTGATATTTATCGTTCTATTATGACCAAATTACAAAAAAATCATTATAAATTGTGGCCTATGTGTTATTCTGATGTCTAACCTATATTACTGTGAAGTTTCATCCAAATCCGTTTAGTAGCTTTTGCGTGAAAGAGTAACAAACATATATCCATCCTCACAAACTTTCGCATTTATAATATTACTACCTGACCCGCGGGGCTTCGCTCCCGTCAATTGGCTACACCCTACCTACCCTACTCTACTTACCCTACCCTACCTACTCTACTCTACCCTACCCTACCTACCCTACTCTACTTACCCTACCCTACAATCAATCAATCAAATCAAATCAATCAAAAACGTTTATTTCAAATAGACCAATTACAGGCACTTTTGAATTGTCAAATGTCGGTCAGTCAAACTAACAAGTGAAGCTAAGTTGCACGTTCCAAGGAGTAGATCTCTATGGAGAAGAACGTGCAAGAAACTCCATGGACACTCTTTTAAATAATATGTGTTACATATAATGTTTGGTTACATACTTCTTGTTGCTTCCATTATGTGAGCACAATGTAGATAATAATAAAAAAATATTAAAAGATAGGAACTGAATTAAGCCACTGGCAGCTAAGAGATGACCAGTCTCATCTGACGGCACCCGTTCACGAGCATGACGCGTGCATCAACCCCACTCAGCTCAACCATTTTGAAGGGAACCGAATGACCCAATAACACGCGCCACCAACAGCGAGACATTTGAGTAAGCATGACAAACTCTCAACTGCCATGCTCGCAATGTCAAAATAAAAAAAAACAAAAAGTTGTAACCTAATAAAAATGCTCCATGGTACCTCACATTCACAAATTTGAAAAATAAAAGTGCTTCTACATTATACAATGCTATTATTTCTAAATATAACATGTAAAGAATCCTAAGTCCTATTGAAATAAACAAATGAAATAAAAATAAAACACTGAAAACAACAATACGAAAAGGGCAGCAGCATCTCTTCCAATATAAACTAATTTGTAGCTACAAATGTATGTGGCTGTGGAGCAGGACCGGCATTTAGCCAAGCATTTTTATCAAGGAGATAATCTTCCAATTTATAATATGCTTGTCTAGATAGTGTGCGTTTAATGCATGTTTTAAATTTTGACTCGTTTAATTGGAGAATTTCTAGTGGAATTTCATTATAAAATTTTACACAGTACCCCATAAAAGAGCTAGCTACTTTAGCTACCCTGAATCGAGGTTGATCTAACTTGTCCTTATTTCTAGTATTAAAATTGTGCCTATCACTTATTTTAGTAAAAAGATGAATATTTTTCCTACCTACTCTACTCTACCCTACCCTACCTACCCTACCCTACCTACCCTACCCTACCTACCCTACCCTACCTACCCTACCCTACCTACCCTACCCTACCTACCCTACCCTACCTACCCTACCCTACCTACCCTACCCTACCTACCCTACCCTACCTACCCTACCCTACCTACCCTACCCTACCTACCCTACCCTACCTACCCTACCCTACCTACCCTACCCTACCTACCCTACCCTACCTACCCAACCCTACCTACCCTACCCTACCTACCCTACCCTACCTACCCTACCCTACCTACCCTACCCTACCTACCCTACCCTACCTACCCTACCTAATCATGTAGAACATATTTTTTATGTATCATCAATAGTTATCTCAGCGCACGCCAAAGAATGAATTTTATATGCAACATTATGCTACTTTGGGTTACATTATTGAAATTTTCATAAGAATCTCTAATTTTTATGGTCATAGTGGCTTTCACATAAAAGGAGATATATGCTGTCAAAGACTTTTATTTAGAACTATTTAAGACAAACAATCCTACAATCACTATATTTGTGTATCTCCAAGGTTTTAGGCAGCGCACGCAAAGATAGCTCTCAGAGGGAAGAATTTTTACCGACTTACTTGATGTTTATCGTTATATTATGACCAAATTACAAAAAAATCATTATAAATTGTGGTCTATGTGTTATTCTGATGAAGTTTCATCCAAATCCGTTCAGTAGTTTTTGCGTGAAAGAGTAACATACATAAAGTAACGCGTAGAGGCGGCTACCCAATTCACTATGTTTTAGAGAAAATATTTTTTTTTTTCCTTGCTACTCTTTATTTGTCCACTTGTCATTTAGTTTAGTTACTTATGTTTTATAGATATTTCCAGAACGCTTCTGGGTTATACCTTAGGGTTGGGAGGGTGTTACTAATCTCTTCGGATGAGGCACTTCGTATAATTATGATAGAACTTCACTTAGGGTAAGTTCGTTTAATCATAAATTATACTTCGTGCCTCGTCCTCGAGATTAGTACCTGTAATTAATATTGATTATTTACAATGTAGACTTTGAGAGTTAAGTTCTGGAATTATCACATAAACTATGATGAATTTTTGAAGTAAAAACTTTCTTTAAAATTCTTAATTATATTTTTATAGACTAACCAGCATGGTTGTCCATAGGTTTCACACATAGGTTCTTAATCAGTTTATTAAGATATGTTCTTAGTTATCTGTTTTGACAAATTTATTATTTACATTCTTATTCTCATTGTTACGAGTATAATGTTTATAGATTAACAATCACAGTTGTCATTAGGTAACAAAGGTTCATATTCAGTCATTTTCTTAATAATTATTCTTATCTTAATTATCTTTATTAACAAAGTATATTTTGCCTATTTATTGTCATTAAGTATTAAAGTTTTTTTATAGACTAACAATCACAGTTTATTTTAAGTAATATTGGTTCTTAACCAAAATGTTTATATATATTTTTAATCATCTTTTTAACAGAATATTTAATGCCCACTTAATAACAATATTAAAGTTTGATTAAAGAATAACAATCATAGGTGTCATTGGAAAACTAAAGTTCTTAATTAACTATAAAGATAATATTATAAATATATCTGTTTTAACAAAATACAGTTTTGCTTTCTTATTACTATTGTTAGTTTCCTTATCAATACATTTATACTCATACTCCTTCCTAAGTTAAATAAGATATCTTTAATCACAGCTAAAGATTTATCTTGATAAATCATTTTGATCCTTTACACTAAAGGTCTGTTATAAAGTTTACCAAATGCACTTGAGTTTTAACTCCAGCCTGCTGTTTTTAGTATCTGATAAATTGTCACACCTGGCTTTAGAAGTAGCAGCGTGGCGTGTGCTGTGAGCTAAATATACGTGTACATCAATACTGCTAGTCTTTAAAGTACACTTAATCCAACGACTGATTGTCTGTTTGGACACTTCTGTGGTATGGTTTCTTGGTGCCTAAAATAATTCTTTTATGTTTATGGTTAGAGGTTTTATTAATGTAGGCTATAAGGGTTTCAGCTAGACATATTTTTGTTCTTTGTCTGAAGTATTGATTGATTATTTAGTTCATATATAAGAGATTTTTTGATCATCAGATGACATTCTAATATTTATTATAGTATTAGCAGTGATAATGCCGATTTGTGACAGTCAAGCATTTGTTATATTTTTTACTGGAATTAGGAAGATCTGTTAAGAAATTTTATTACCGTTGGTGTTCAAGATTATATTTTCTAAAAAGTTAAACCAGTTTATTAAACATGTGTCAATTGTTTGAGAACTTTTCTGATAGAGATGCTATCAAAATTTCTATTGATTTTGGTAGTGTGCTTCGTCACAATAGATTTCACTACCTACACATTAGACTCCGACAGCCAGAGTAAGGTTGGTATGGATTTTTCCCTTGCTGTGAGATACTTTATTATTATATTTTCATTAGGTTTGAGTATGATCTCTGAAATATGGGAAGTTCCTTAAGTAAAGGGAATCAGGGCAGAGTTGGCCATGGTGACCACTATGATGCCCTTAGCTTTATCCATTATGATTTTTCATAGATCTTTTAATATGTTTGAGAATGGTGAAAACACATAAAAGAAAATTGGTTACCTGTATACTGTAAATGGGTCAATTGTAATGGCATTTGGGTTGTTATGTATTTGTCATATTTTTTGTTAATGTGACTTACAAATAGGTGAATTTCAGAATTCCAAATTTATCTTTCAATAATTGTTCATATGAATTTTCTTTTAGTTTCCAGTCTACATCGGGATGTGACATCTGCAATAAAGTATCAGCTACTTACGTAGATTTTCAATCGACCTAATGTAAGGCGCGAGAATGAAAATATAATGATTTTCACACCAATGCCGCTGGCTAAGTTGAAGAGACGCGGATTTTGAATTCCACTCCTTTGATTAATGCAGCATTAATGCATGAAATACTGTTATGCATAGACAATTCAATAGCAATATATTGCTATTGAATTGTCTATGCATAACAGTATTTCATAATTATTGAAAAGTTTGCCAAATTTTTTAAATCAAAGAATGATGCTAATAAATCCAATAAAATTCATTAAATATTCATATTCAATCTCATCCCCACAGACAGTACCCTTGGTTGAGGCGTCAGAAAAGATTTCGGTTACATAATTAGGTTTGATTTTGCAAGCGTCTGCAATGCTGACATTGAGGCACTGTACAAACCATAGCTCGTGTCTTGCCGCGTGAGGATCACGTCAGTCGCTTTGCAGATGGCCAGGAGTTCCACCTGGTAGACTGTGCAGTACGCGGCTAAGCTAAGTTTGAGGTTCCGGACTTCACGTTCACTATCCCAAATGGATAATGCGGCTCCGACCTTCCCTTCAATCTTGCTGCCGTCGGTGAAGATTCGCACCGCCTGCACATTGTTGCTGTCTAGCAATTGTTGGTCTGCCAGGCACATGAACTTCAAGGGTTTTGCGTAGCTGGATGAGGAGCCTCTGCAAACCTTACCGCACCTTCGATCTCCCTTTCTCCTGGCACAAACCGGGATGACCCTCCCCTCGCTTCATACAAGGCGGCTGCCTCCTGTATGCGCAGATCTAGAGGTAGTATTCCGGACAGTACCAGTGCCGAGTTCAGGGAGACAGTACGGTAAGATTTACAGAGCTTCTGGACGAATCCTCGTTGGACCGACCCTAGCTTCTTAGGTATTCCCAGCTTCTTTGTAGCGGGAGCCCAGGCTGCGGCCGCGTACGTTATTATGGGCTCAATCATAGCAGTGTAGATTGTGTGTATGATCTGTGCGTCCAATCCCCAACTCACTTTAGCGGCGCGGGACAGCTGCTTATAAATGTTAGCTGCCCTCCTGCAGACGTTCGCGGTGTGCTCGTTGAAGGTGAGCTTCTCGTCTATGGTTAGACCCAACAACTTCATCTTCTTAACCATACCAATGTCGACTCCGGCCATGCTCAGCCTTGGGGTATCATACTTGCGCTTGGTGGTTACGACCATCGCACAGGTTTTGTGCGGTGCGAACCTCAGCTTGTTTCTGACGCCCCAACTCTGAACACGAGCGAGGGCTGCATTGGCAGATGTTGAAACTTCGGTCGCTGAGTCGCCGATCCAGAACCAAGACGATATCATCGGCGAACGCCTGTCCGAATCCTGCAATAGTGGGTCTAGAATGAGATTCCACAGGATGGGACCAAGGGTCAATAGGTGCATTCGCCCCAGCGTAACGAACCTTGACTTTCCTACTGTCGAGGTAGCTGTCTAGCAGCCTTCTTATGTTCACCGGGAACTTTTCCTCAGCCAGTCTGACCTTGATGGCTGGCCACCAAGCACTATCGAGGGCCCCCTCTATATCCAGTGACACCAGGACAATTAGCTTCTTCAGCCCCAACTTGTCCTGTACGTGCTTCGCGTATAGAGGGCGTCCTCCGTGCTTCTCTGGGGCATAAACCCAAACTGGCGAGTACTAGACCGCGGTACACGCTGCCATTTTACACGCGTTACTACCATCCTCTCCAGGACCTTCCCCAGAACCGGCAGTAGACCTATTGGTCTGTAAGCCTTGGGTTTTAGGTAATCGTCCTTGCCTAGCTTTCTGAGGACCATGACTGTGGCCTCCTGCCAGATGTTCAGGAAGTGTGCCAATTCAAGGCACTTATTGTAGAGGGCAAGGAACGCATCCAGGTCCTGGTGGATCGCTCGACTGGTGCCTTTTTGGGATTGAAACCTGCCACGGCGGTCTTCAGCTCCAGCGAGGTAAACGGTGGATCAAGATATTTATCATGAACCCACTCATTTACTCGACTGGCTGCTTCTCTAATTCGCCTGTGGTCAGCGTTTTCCTGGTCTACTCTGTCTTTGGGGTAGAACGTATCTGCAAGTAGGACGGCCGATTCACTTGGGTTGAGGAATACACCATCGCTGCATAGGGTCAGTTCCTCCTGCCTTCTAGTGGTTCTTTTAATCACCCTGCAAATCCCCTCCCAGACCCCCTCCCGATCCTGTTTCCGGCAGAACTTCTTCCAACTGTCGACTCGGGCGCTCTTCGCTAGCATCTCGTATTCTTCTTTTGCCTTCAAGTACTCGTCTACGTTAATCGCTCGCCGGACCGGCGCGGCATTGCGGCTTCGGATCTTTAATCTGGTAATTTCTTCTTCTTTTCCGTGAGCTCCTCGGACCACCACGGACATTTGATTTTAATTTTACTATTTGTCTTAGGTATGGAATCTTCGCATGCTAGTTCAATGATTTTACTGTAATTTACTATTGTTTCTTCTAAGTCTTGTATACTATTCAAATTTTGTATTCTGTCTTAAGTTATTTTTGGTTTTATTTTCCTCCAATTTTATTTTAAATGCTTCCCAATCCGCTTTTCTTGTATTATATTTCCTTATGGTTCTAATTATGTTCATCCCTTTTTCCCTTTTTACGTTAATGTTAAAAAATATGGTATTATGGTCCAAGGATGTTGCTCCTGTGTCGACCCACCAGCCGTTTACCAGGTCTAAAAGGTCAAGCGAGCATGCCGTGACGTCCACATGGCTTTTATACACTCAACCACCTCTGATAGTGTCAAATGTGGGAGCGTCACCAGTCTTCAGCACCTGAAGCTCTAGATCCTCCAGGGTTCCGGACATTTCCTCGCCCTTGGAGTCCTTGACGATGCTGCCCCACCAAGAACTCTTAGCGTTCGCGTCGCCGCCTATCAGCAATCTACCGGTGGCCACATCCGATTTAATCCGGGTCCGCTGGTCCAGGTATGGCCCTATAGGTTGATCTGGCTCGAAGTAATAAGAAACTATTGCGATCTCCCAGGCATTGGTCCCGATCCCCACCACAACGATGTTGTTTGTGTTGAGTTTTGGGTAGGGTATGACGTCCAAGTCACTATCAAAGACGGCAATTGCCGCCTTTACCCTCCCACTTCCATCAACCTCGCACTGGTAGATTCACGAACCTCGGTAGTTCCTCATACTCCGCGCCCCTCTCACGTATGGCTCCTGGATCAGCGCCCACGCGATCTTCCTTTTACTGACCTCTAAAAAGAGTTCGGTCGTTGCCAGGTCCTTGCGTTGTAGGTTTGCTTGGGCCACACGGTATGGTCTTGCGTTTTGTTGGGCAGGGGTCTCCGGGTTGCCCTTAGCAATACGCTATAACAGATCGGGCTATTGCATCCCATCTTTTCCTAACTACGCACTCCGAGCTGAAAGCATGATGGTCTGTGCCATCAGTCTTCGCACGCGCGCAATTGCAGCTTTGGAGGTAGGCCAGCGGCCCAGTCCGCGCACTCCGTCCTCATGTGGGGACCGCCACAGTGGTTGCACCTTGACACAGATTCTGTGCAAAGGCGTCGACTATGCCCATACCCGAGGCAAAGCGAGCACTGGACCAGCGGGGATTGGTCCTCGACCGTCACCCGCTGAAAATCCACCTGCACCGACCCAACCTCGAGCATACGCCGCCAAACCTCTGTGGCGACCCTCATCACTACGTGACATATGTGCGGGCTCGCTTTCTGTATATTATCTCCATTTTCGCCTGCTCATCTTTAAGGTCTCGAAAGATGTCTGCGTTTTGGTTTTTAAGCGCCTTGAGTATTTCCTCGTTTGTATTGTACTGCATTATGCCGCGCAACACAACCTGTGGGCTCTTGTTCTTAATATTTTGGACTTCCAGCTCGGGTGCCTTCCTTATCTTTTCCTTCAACTTTTCCCTATCCTCTTCTGTACTACAGCCTACAATTATTCTCCTATCTTTCGCTTTCCTCACTTTCTCTACCGCTTTACCCTTCCTTGGCATTAACCACCTTCCTAAGTCGGTCTAGGACTTGTTCCCCCGTTTCCTTCTCGTCCCTGGCCGACAGACACTACTATGGAATGTAGTGTAGTCTGTTTCGGAACCTGATTGGATGGCCGACTTGCCACCACACTAGCATACGAGACCATCTGGTCTCGGCTAGTTTGTAGCGCCTCTTTCAGCCTATCCATTTTTAGGCTGTTCTCGGCCAGGTTTCGGCTATGCTCTTCTAGAGCTCACCTGAGGGAGTTCGTCTCAACCTCACGGATAGCCTCTGAGCACGGGGCAGGGGCTTGCTTAGCCTTGCTTAGCCTGGACTTGGGTCCCGGTCGATGCCATAGTCTTTGCGGTTGGGGGGGCTCTTCTCTGTTCGAGCTCTTTTACCGGCTGGTAGAGCCGCTCTGCCTGCGCCTTGACCTCCGCCCTAATATCGTTTCTTCTTGTTTTGGTGGTTGTCAATAGGGCCTTGATCTTGTTTGAGGCTATCCTAGCATCGGCGACTTTGCATCTTTGGGTAGGCGGGCTCTCGATCTCAAAGGATATGGATGTAACTGGTGTTGGTTGGTCCAGCTTTTTAGGGGGAGTCCTCTTTGTGATGGTTTTACCCGCCTCCCACTCACCCACGCTCCTCCTGACGCTCTGCGTTGAAGGCCCTGCCTTCTGGTCGGGGGTTTGGTTGTCGCCGAGTGCGGAACCGGCGTGCATACACCAGGCATTCCGGACATTTTGGAAAGTGAGGGGTGGCTGGGATTAGTATGTGTCAAAATAGAGGTGTTGTAAAGAGCACCTCTATAATGTGTAAAAAAGGGATATTGTAAAGATACCCCTTTTTTGTGTGACAAAATTAAAAAAGGGGATACTGTAAAGGGTAGGGTTTGTGTGAGAGATGTCAAAATTTTAAAATAATTCCCTTACGAGAATGTCCCAAATTAAAAATCTAATCTAAACTTATTCTAATATATAGTAGTACAAAAGTACTACTATATGTCCACAGTATAAAGCCGGTCTCAATGGATCCAAGCTCGGGTGGTCTGCCTCTATATTTGGCCGAGATAACCCGAGGGGGGGAGGTAATTTGAGGAGGCTGGGGGGGAATCCAAAGTCCAGAGGTATGAAGGCGGGGGATGGGGAGAGGGGAGGGGTGTGATAATTTTTGAGGGGGTTCTGTTGGGGCCAAAAGATAGGGCTCCTCAAGCCGGTCACAATAGACCCAGGCTCGGGTGGTCTACCACTATTTTGACCGAGATAACCCAAGGGGGGTGAGGTAATTTGAGGGGGGTTGGGGGGAGGGGGTTATATCCAAAGATCAGAGGAGGTAAGGCGGGGGGAGGGGGGGATAAAAATTGGAGGGGTTGTAGGTATTTGGAGAAGTTGGGAGGGGGTGTCCAAAACAAGTCCAATCTCGGCTGACGTCAGGCCAGGCTGTTTTTTTTTTGACAGCGTTTAAGGGTTTATGAAAAATACTTTCTGAATGTTTTCATCTTTTACCCAGGAAAAATCCCAAAAGTGGAGTCCGGTGACTTCTTTTTGTGCGCGTACACAGCACTCACTAGCCCGAACACTTTAACCTATCACTCACTGAAAACTACGATAAGTTTCCGATTTCCCCGATTTTTGAGCGCGGAGTCGCTTTAAACTGAACTAGCGAGGGCGGGTGATCGCGATAGACTCGGGGTAGGTAGGGTATCGTAGGTAGGGTAGGGTAGGTAGGGTAGAGTATGGTAAGGTAGGTAAGTATGTAGAGTAGGGTAGGTAGGGTAGAGTAGGTAGGATAGGGTAGGTAGTGTAGGGTAGGTAGGGTAGGTTAGGTAGAGTAGAGTAGGTAGGGTAGAGTATGGTAAGGTAGGTAAGTATGTAGAGTAGGGTAGGTAGGGTAGTGTAGGTAGGATAGGGTAGGTAGTGTAGGGTAGGTAGGGTAGGTTAGGTAGAGTAGAGTAGGTAGGGTAGAGTATGGTAGGGTAGATAAGTATGTGGAGTAGGGCAGGTAGGTATGTAGGGTTGGGTGAGGTAGGGTAGGTAGTTGCCATTTTGCTCAAGATAGTTCTCACGTACAGTTAATTAAGTAATCTATACATATAAAATGCTTTGTCCTGAATGACTGACTGCCGGATCAACGCACAGCCTAAACCGCTGGTTGTATAGAACTGAAACTTGGAGGGCGTGTTCTTTCTATGACGTAGGCATCCGATAAGAAACGATATTCCGAAATTCTACCCCTAAGGGGGTAAAAAGGGGTTTGAAAGTATGTATGAAAAATCTAATTCCTTCGGCCAAAATTCTTGATAGTTGGTACAAATAGTAATCTAAGTAAATGATAAAGGTTGTCATTATTAGATTTTTGAAACTAACCCCAAATGATGATTTACGGGGTGTTGAAATTTGTATGGAAGAATCTGATTTCTTGGGTCAATAAACTTGAAACTTGGCACAAATACTATCCTAAATTAATAATAAAGGTTGCTATTATAATTTTTTTAAACTACCCAAAAATGACGATTTAGGGAGTGCTAAAGTTTGTTTGAAGAATCTTATTACTTCAGTTAATAAACTTGAAACTTGACATAAATATCAACCTAAATAAACAATAAAGGTTTTTATTATTAGTTTTTCGAAACTACCCCCAAAATATTATTTAGGGGATGTTTGTTTTTTTGAAAAATCTTATTTCTTGGGTTAATAAACATAAAACTTGACGTAAACACCAACCTCAATAATCCATAAAGTTTATCATTATTTCGAGGGAAATTAGGAATTTACGGAAATTCAACCTTTAAGGAGGTGAAAATGGGGAGCATTTTTCTTGTTTTTTTTTGTATGTAAATTCTAATTCCTTGGGGATAAAGTAAATAATCGAAATTTACATAAAACGTTTTTTAAAACTACCCGCCAGATAGGGTTAAGGGTATTAATTTTTTTTTGAGGAATCTTACTAAAATAAACGAAAAATAAAAAGAGAAGAAAATAGTGATTAAAACATTTGGGTTGTTCAAAATTCGGCCCTCAACGGGGCAAAATGGGGTTATAAAGTTCTCAGGGGAGGATTTTACTTTGTGGCTGTAACCAAAAATTTACCTTTCTTTTCAGGCAAATAATGAATCGTTCCAAACCAATAAACCCTGTATATCTACGATACCCCATTTTTTATTTCTTAATAGCTTATCGTCGCCTTCACTAACTGCGCATAAGAGAGTCATTTATAGGATAAACGAAATCACGCGAATGAAGTCGCGGGCGAAGTGCTAGTCTCATATAAATCAAACTATTCAACACGTATCACGAGCTCCCGCCAACAACAACCATTGTGTTACCTTTATAAACCATTCCATTATTAAAGGACAATAAAAATACTATAATATAAACCCACAAGTGCGAAAATAATTAATATGGCAAACCAACGTTTGCCGGGTCAGCTAGTACGAGTATATTGATAAATCACGATTTTTTCTTTGAAATTAATTTTGCGGTCTGGTATGGAACCCTAAATTTGCGAAGTCTGACACGCACTTGGTCGGTTTTTCTCGGTCTGTGGTAAGTTGGATGAGAAGATACCGCGCAACTTCCCGAACGCTGCCCAGCCGAGTCGGATTCGACGGTTGACCTCTTTCTCGAAGTTGGCCCTACCCAACTTGATCGTTTGTCTTAGGTAGACACAGTCATCCACAACTTTAAGTGTAGAGTCTCCAACCTTGATAGGAGTGGGTGTAACATGGGCATTCAACATCACCTTGGTTTTGTCCATGTTCATCCTAAGACCCACTCTGTCGGAAGCTCTACTGAGGTCATCGAGCATTATACTGAGGTCCTCCATGGTCACAGCCATGACCACTATATCGTCGGCAAACCGAAGGTGAGTGATGTACTCGCCATTGACGTTCATGCCTAGCCCTCTCCAGTCCAGAACCTTGAAGACATCCTCCAGTGCAGCGGTGAACAGTTTCGGAGATATGTCGTCTCCCTGTCTCACACCTCGCTGCAGAAGGATAGGTTTCGAGATCTGATCCTGAAGTCGAACTGTCATGGTGGCGTTTTTGTACAAACACTTCAACACCTCGATGTACCGGTTCTCGAATTGGCACCGTTTGAGAGACTGCACTACAGCCCAAGTCTCGATCGAAGCAGGCTTTCTCGTAGTCCACAAACGCTAAGCAACGATTCAGATAAAAAAAGGTAATTATAATGCGCTAACTGAAGATAAAAGTGAAGTGTAATGAATGTCGTTACGACACAAAACTACTTAAATTTTACAAAAGTTGTAAATTAAAAAAAAACACTCCTTTGCTATCAAGCAAACCCTTCATTGATGTTATGGCCACAGGTGTATTCATATCATCTACGATATGATATGATATGGTCAGTTTTAGCTGACCATAATTATAATGAAATACAACCATTTTATGAAATGGAATGAACAGATGCTATGAGATGCTAGCCTTTTACTATAACGTGTGACAGAATAAAAGCAAAACCAGAAAGCGGATCACTATCATGTGTAATCATCAACATGAACACCTTTCAAGGGACCAACCCTAAAAACGAGAAAATATAATTAGCACCCCATACATTTAAGTTTGAATAACTATATGAACACCATCATCATTGCTTACCATCAGGCAAGACAGTGGTCAAACGCGAGCCTGTAGATAAATAAAAAAGCTATACGAACACAACATTTTTTTTTGTAGTAAAAAAACAGTTATCCAACTGCAATGTGCGTTGCATGAAATAAAAGGATTGTTTAATTTTATACATTGGCAGTGGTGGCCCGGTGGGAATGGCTTCGACTTACATGTCATACGTCGTGGGTTTATGAACTAGGGCATGAATCGGAATCTCGGCAATAAGAATACAAGTAAATACACAGTTTAATACAATCCGTTGTAACAATTATATTTTCATTGATTAATGCTTTGGTTATAAGAATCCACTGGATTTGAAACGCACGGGATCGGCTGATGTGACGACACTTGGAGGAGGCTTATGTTCAGAAGTGGACGTCTTTCGGCTGAAGTGATGATGATGATGACGATGAATGCTCAGATAGTTTTTCATACATTTGAGGGCTGTTTCGGCACGAGTAAACTTTATCTCAAATTTACAATGTGTCACTGCCTTGAAAACCTTAATAAAAAAGCTTAATATTTTTCAGTCTTCTGCATGTATTGAATACAACAAATTAGTCTATCCGATCACTAATCTGTTGGTTAAATCAACTTCCTCTACTTGAGTATATTGTCGCTTATCATCATCATCATTTCAGCCAAAAGACGTCCACTGCTGAACATAGGCTTCTTCCAGGAGGCGTGGCCACACTAACCGATAGTTATGCTAGATTTATAAATCATTATTACTCAATTATAAATCACTGTTACACATAAACACATAAGTGTTTATCGGGACTACTTTCAGATTGATCGATAAACATATTTTTTTTGGATTTTTAGCATTATCCTTTTAGCATTATCCTTTGAGCATTATCCCTTTAGCATTACCCTTTTTCAGAAAGACACATGACTTTTATTCTTTGTTGGGAACAAATGTCCATTTTAGGTAAATAAGCGCCCGATTACCCAGTCATTGGTGATTAGAGAGAGACACAATAGGAAATCCTAATATGTCGCGGCATAAACGTGTTTTTTTTTTATTATATTCAATCCAGCCATATACAATTCATACCAAATTTGTGCAATTAACAAAAAATGTGTGATATTTACCGAAAGTGCGCAATTCCGATATTAATATCGGAATTTCTATATTGAGATCTAATATCAGAAATCAGTACCGGAATAAAAAAAAAACCGATATTACATACCCTAGTTTGAACCAAGCAGGGACTTTAATTTGTGTAAATTATTTCATCACCACTGCTCTAAAAACAGTTAGGGAAAACATTGTGAGAAACGGGCATGTCCCAGAACCGAAAATTTTAAGACATGTGACATCCACCAACCCGCATTGGGCTCGCGTGGTGGATTAAGACCCATTCCCCCTCACAAGAAGAGGTATGTGTCCCAGCTGCGGAAAGGCCTATATGTTATGTAATTTTATACAAAAGGAGGATCCTCAGAGCGAACTGGCCTGGTTGTTGGTTCTTGCTAGTTTTGTTTATTGGAATTAGCTCGCTATACTTTGCCCAATTCACAGCTTCATCACCGTATTTTTTTCCGCGTAACCCCAACCTACTCTGCGCCAACGATGTGCGTCTGAATTTGACCATATAAAACAACATGACAAAGCAACCACGGATGATAGTGACCTCATAGTCGTTGCTATCCAGAACTGAGAGAGAAATAGTCGCCTTCCACCTAAGTTATACTATGATTTCATATAAATTTGAATTCATTTGACTTGTGGATTTAACAATGACGTTTTAATCTCACCAACTCAACTAATGGCATATAGATGTAAGGAGTTAATTAACTACGACCCGTACGGACGAGTTCGAGCCGAATGGTCTTGCTTCGCTCAATACTGATGTACGGTTTGTGACAGTGCAGAGATAACAGGATGGAGGATCCTCCGACCACGGGCTCCCGACATAGTTACATTCTATAAGTGATATCGATTGTCAGTGGTCTTAGTGTAAGTTTAAAAAAAGAATTTGTTTGCTCATCAATTTGTCTAAGCACCGACAGTAACAGGTGACAGTAAGAGGTATCCTCTATTTTTAACCGACTTACCAAAAAGGAGGAGGTTCTATGTTCGACTTCATGTATGTTTTTTTTTTATGTATGTTCACCGATATCTCCGTCAATTGTGGACCGATTTTGAAAATTCTTTTTTGTATGAAAGAGTATGTTTCGAAATTGGTCCCATTTTAATTTGGTGAAGATTTGATGAAGAACTTCGAAGATATACAACAGAACTCTTCAATAAATAACGGGAAATCTCTGGGGATTGTTGCAATCGCATGTCGGTTTATACCATTTTATAACATAACATCACGCCAGTATGCTCTTGAAGGGTACGCAGATCTCTCATTTCACCCTTTATGTTCAAGTTTCATGACATTCGGCTAATCTATTCTGGCGTTAAGGTAACTTACTAAACAACTTGCCTATTAGGTAGGTACAATAAAAAGAGAAAAATAAATTACAAAAAAATACTAGCGACTTCTTTCGTAGGTACCATTTTTAACGTTACGGACACCGACTTCCACAAATAAAGTTATTTTTCACTTTGTAGTTTTCGTATTTGAATTTAATTTATATATTTAATTTAATTGTGACATTGGTTATGTAATTCTAATGTGTATGATTGTGTAATTTTACTTTTGTGGATTGTAATTTAATGTTTTTTGGATTTTAATTTTAACTTGTCATTAACATAACAACATAGTTCATTCATTGTAAAATGAATGAACTATGTCTGAAATAAATGAATTATTATTATTATTCCATTTATTTATTTTATGTACATACCTTTATATTTTTAAATATTATTCTATAAAATAAAATAAAAAAACATTTAAAAATACAAAAATAGTAGCCCACCGGTATCGGGAACAGGGTCCAAGGTACCGGTGGTCAGGGCTCCTGAGAGAGGAATCTCCTGACTATGCGCGCCGTGTCCAAGAGTACCGCTTTCTGGACCAAGGCCCCATACATGTCCTCCATTGCCCCATACATGACGTCAGGAAGGTACGCAGAGTTGCATCAATTTTATACAGCTCCAGGACCCTCATGAGCCATGTATGTGGCACTGAGTCATAGGCCTTCTTGTAATCTATCCAACATGTCGCCAGATCCTTGTGGGAACGGCGAACCTGTTGGCTAATGGCAATGTCGATGAGGAGCAGCTCCTTAGTACCGCGGGACCCGTGCCTACATCTATTCTGAGAAGCAGACAAGATGGCGTTATTGTCAATATGTTGATTAATTTTCGCGCTCAGAATGGATGTAAGAACTTTATAGACCGTCGGTAAACACATTATCGGTCTATAATTATTAGGATCCGCAATACTACCCGATTTATAGAGCAGGTGGGTTATTCCCGTCGTTAGGAACTGGGGCAGCAACCCTGACTCCAAGGCGGACTGGAACTGAGATGCCAAACGAGCGTGCGATCTTTCGAACCATTTAATCCAAAAGTTTTGCAGTCCGTCTGGCCCTGGAGATTTCCAGTTGAGCAACGGACGGACTGCACGAGCTACATCTTGGGGGCTGATGGTAATTGCCCCCATTTGTGGTATCGGATCGCACGCTTGCTCGACCTCCCGAGTCCAGTCACCCTCGGTGTGACTGACAGGCACCGACCAGATATCGCGCCAGAACGAACACATGGCGTCATTATCCGGTAGGTGCGTATCAGTCACACCTTGATCGGGTCGCTCCCAAGCCCTATAAACCCACCTTTCGTTACTCTGGAATGTGTGGTTCTGAGTGTATCGCTCCACTCGCCGCTTGTACCGACGAATACGGTTTGCCCATGCATAGATCTTCTGCTTCAGGAAGTCGATACGCTCTGCGACGCGGGACATATAATCTCGAGAACTGATATCAGTCCCCGAGAACGCCCGCCTCACAAAGCGCATCACTCTAGGGCGAGTGTTGCCCTCCCTAAAGCAGATAAGCTTGCCGATGATTGCTCTAGCCTCACCGATACGACGCTCAATCCTGCACTGCCAAGCTGACGTTTGCTACACGACATGCCGCTGCAGCCGCACAGTACGAGATCGAATGGGTATCGGTAAGGTCTTTGCTGCTATCAAAAACATTTGATAGCTGCGAATCTAGAGCACACACCAGCGCCCTATTTTTTTATGCATTGGCAAACGAGGTAAACGAGGTCTAAGCTCAGGCGGTGTGGAACGATACTCCCGGAATGCACACTCCAAAGCGCTCCTCAATCGTGCATTGCATTGGGTACTCACGGATATAGCCCCATCGTCGTTATCCTCTCCAACACGGTCGGGTCGCGGTGAAACACTGGGCTGCACCGCGGCCGGTGGCAAGGCAGGCGAGACACGGCTACTCCGTGATTCCTCACGCAGTCTATCAAGTACAGCGTCATCCAACATACGGTTACGTTGGCTGACCCGCACCTGATCCGATAGACGTTGGGCCGACACGTTGACAGCTGGCTCAAGCACCTGAAATAGAGAGAGCATTCGACCACGGTACGCAGTCAGGTTACTTCCCCCCTCTGTAGCCCCAAAGTATGCGCGCATGACGTTTTCGTTAATCGATTGCGTCCATCGCATGCGCTGCACACTTCCACCGGGAGCAGGGACCCTGTCAGAGGGCGATGGGCCTCGAGGTCCCAGGCTGTCCGGCGGGCGGCGTCCTCCCCGTCGACGTGCAGGTGGTGGTGTCGTCGGCGGAGAGAAGTATTCGTCACTCGAGCTCGACGCAACTGCAGCGTCCAGGATCGCTTGACTCACGATTGTAGGTGGTCCCGGCGGCTGCGAGGCGGAGCTGAGCGACGAACCCGAAGATGTTGGGCGTGTGTTTAGTGCTCGGGCCTGGCTTCTTGTGAACATAGCGTTTTCATCTCAGCATGTCAAAAATATTATCATGTTGTTTTTTTTATTGAGTTATGTACATATTATAGTTTTGCTCCATTTAATTTTTTTCTTGTTGTTTTTCTGAATCTGGACATTATTTTACTCTATTTTTCTATATTAATATGTTATTAAAATATATAGGAAAATTTGGAGATAAAATTTTATGTCACACTTGACAGGTCAGGTTATTATTATGTCCTTTATTTAACTTATTTCTTATTTAATACATTTTTAAATATTTTTATAAAAGATACAAAAACAAAAAAAAACATTTAAAAATATAAAAAATAGAGGCCCACCGGTATCGGGAACAGGGTCCAAGCTACCGGCGGTCAGGGCTCCAGAGAGAGGAACCTCCTAACAATACGAGCCGTGTCCAGCAGTACTGCTTTCTGGATCAGGCCCTTGACCCAGCCCCCTAACGAGAGCCTCCTATGGTGTTGGTCGAGGCTCGTAGCTATTAAACCATTGGCCGAAACGACAATCGGTACAATAATTGCTGTGTCCACATCCCACATGTCGACAACCTCGCGAGCCAAGTCAAGATACTTGATTTGCTTATCTTTCTCGGCTTTCACGAGGTTCCCGTCATGCGGGACAGTAATGTCAACAATCATTGCACGCCTCTCGATTCGGTCCACCACCACAATATCAGGCTTATTGGCTACAAAAGTCCTGTCTGTGATGATGGACCGATCCCAGTACAATGTGATATTGCCATTTTCGAGAACTGGGTCGGGCAGATAACTGTAGTACGGTACCTCCGATGCCACGAGAGTGTATTTCAGAGCAAGTTGCTGGTGGATAATCCTGGCTACAAGGTTGTGCCTATGCAAGTACTCTTCGTTAGCTAGACGAGAACAACCAGAGATAAATTGGCGGATCGATGCACCCGGGCGGTGACATGCCCGACAGATGTCAACCGTGCCATCCTTCACAATAAATCTCCGGTAGTTATTCGTCATGATAACTTCGTCCATAATTGCACAGGTAAAACCTTCGGTCTCCCCAAAGAGGTCACCGAAACGCAGCCAGGCTACGGACGCTGACTGATCTACATCAGACCCATGTAGGGCCCGGAAAAAGCGTCCGTGAAGCTCCTTACTCTGCCATACCTCCCTGCGGTCGTTAGTGTCAAGCACTACAGGCTTGCGCCAGTTCTCATTCGCCAAGGAGAGCGGGGTGAGTCCCTTGTCCTTGTCCTTAATTATTATTCCATTTATTTATTTTATGTACATACTTTTATATTTTTAAATATTATTCTATAAAAATAAAATAAAAAAAAAACATTTAAAAATACAAAAATAGTAACCCACCGGTATCGGGAACAGGGTCCAAGCTACCGGTGGTCAGGGCTCCTGAGAGAGGAATCTCCTGACTATGCTTATTAATATTTCATTTATTCATTTTATATACATATTTCTACATTTTTAAATATTATTCTATAAAAAATAAAATAAAAAAACATTTAAAAATACAAAAATAGTAGCCCACCGGTATCGGGAACAGGGTCCAAGCTACCGGTGTTCAGGGCTCAAAAGAGAGGAACCTCCTAACGATACGCGCCGTGTCCAGGAGTACCGCTTTCTGAATCAAGCCCTTGATCCAGCTGCCCAACGAGAGCCTCCTCAGATGTTCGTCGAGGCTCTTCGCTATTATGCCATTGGCCGTCACGACTATCGGCACAATGACTGCTGTATTCACATCCCACATGTCGACAACCTCGCGAGCCAGATCAAGATACTTGCTTTTCTTATCTCTCTCAACCTTCACGAGGTTCTCGTCATGGGGGACCGCTATATCAACAATCATTGCGCGACGCTCTAGTCGGTCTATCACCACTATGTCAGGCTTATTGGCAACAATAGTCCTGTCAGTGATGATAGACCGATCCCAATACAACGTGACATTGCCATTTTCGAGAACTGGGTCGGGCACATACCTATAGTAAGGCACTTCTGATTCCACAAGATTGTATTTTAGAGCAAGTTGCTGATGGATAATCCTGGCTACAAGGTTGTGTCTATGCAAATAGTCTCCGTTAGCAAGACTAGAACAACCGGAGATAATGTGACGGATTGATTCCCCCGGTCGGTGACATGCCCGACAGATGTCAACCTTGCCGTCCTTCACAATGTATTTCCGGTAGTTGTTCGTCATCATAACTTCGTCCATAATCGCAAAGACAAAACCTTCGGTTTCCCCGAAAAGGTCACCAAATCGCAGCCAGGCCACGGACGCTAAAAGATCTACATCGGGCCCATGTAGGACCCGGTAGAAGCGTCCGTGAAGCTCCTTGTTCTGCCATACCTCCCTACGGTCATTAGTATCTAATACTATAGGTTTGCGCCAGTTCTCGTTAGCCAAGGAGAGTGCGGTAAGGCCCTTGTCCACCGCTACCACATCTCGATGCATACCCACGTCGGCGGCCTGGAAGTATTCCCTAAGACTGCATACCTCGCGGTTGTGCAGGGTCTTAGCATTTAAAAAGTCACGACCGCCGCACTTCCGCGGGATATACAGTCTCATAACCGATGAACGTGGGTGATGCATGCGATTTGCGGTAAGCAATGTGCGGACTCTCCTATCCAGGGCGTCAAGTTCTGTCTGAGTCCATTTGAGTATGCCGAAAGAATACATCAAGACCGGCATGACCCAGCCGTTGAAGGTGCGCACCTTGTTCCCGCCTGATAAAAGACTATTTAGTACTTTTTTCAGGCGGCTAAAAAAGCGCTCCTTCAACGACTGTTTCACGTCAGTAGCATTGATGCCTAGTGCTTCCGACATACCCAAATACTTGTAAGTTTCGGTTGAGGAAAGGGATCGAAGGTGTATGGAATCCGAGAGTTGTATTCCCACGGATTCCATAATCTCCCCTCGCTTTACATGCATGACTGCACATTTGTCCACGCCAAATTCCATCCTGATGGCGTCACTGAAGGTTTCTGTTACCTTCAGTAGCTTCATCAGTTGCAAGTTGTTGGGGGCAAAGAGCTTCAGATCATCCATGTAAAGGAGGTGTGATATGACCTGACCACCTCTCCTCAACCGATAGCCCAGGCCTGAACCCTCCAGTAGTGTACTGAGAGGGTTCAGGGCTAAACAAAACCACAGAGGACTCAGACTGTCGCCCTGAAAAATTCCGCGCTCGATACTTATAGGTTCGCTGTTTTCCTGAATCTGTCGACATCCTGGATAGTGAAAGACCGTCCTCCATTGCCCCATACATGACGTCAGGAAGGTGCGCAGAGTTGCATCAATTTTATACAACTCCAGGACCCTCATGAGCCATGTATGTGGCACTGAGTCATAGGCCTTCTTGTAATCTATCCAACATGTCGCCAGATCCTTGTGGGAACGGCGAACCTGTTGGCTAATGGCAATGTCGATGAGGAGCAGCTCCTTAGTACCGCGGGACCCGTTCCTACATCCATTCTGGGAAGCAGACAAGATGGCGTTATTGTCAATATGTTGATTAGTTTTCGCTCTCAGAATGGATGTAAGAACTTTATAGACCGTCGGTAAACACGTTATCGGTCTATAATTTTTAGGATCCGCAGTACTACCCGATTTATAGAGCAGGTGGGTTATTCCTGTCGTTAGGAACTGGGGCAGCAACCCTGACTCCAAGGCGGACTGGAACTGAGATGCCAAACGAGCGTGCGATCTTTCGAACCATTTAATCCAAAAGTTTTGCAGTCCGTCTGGCCCTGGAGATTTCCAGTTGGGCAACGTACGGACTGCACGAGCTATATCTTGGGGGCTGATGGTAATTGCCCCCATTTGTGGTATCGGATCGCACGTTTGCTCGACCTCCCGAGTCCAGTCACCCTCGGTGTGACTGACAGGCACCGACCAGATATCGCGCCAGAACGAACACATGGCGTCATTATCCGGTAGGTGCGTATCAGTCACACCTTGATCGGGTCTCTTCCAAGCCCTACAAACCCACCTTTCGTTACTCTGGAATGTGCGGTTCTGAGTGTATCGCTCCACTCGCCGCTTGTACCGACGAATACGGTTTGCCCATGCATAGATCTTCTGCTTCAGGAAGTCAATACGCTCTGCGACGCGGGACATATAATCTCGAGAACTGATATCAGTCCCCGAGAACGCCCGCCTCACAAAGCGCATCACTCTAGGGCAGTGTTGCCCTCCCTAAAGCAGATAAGCTTTAGGGAGGCACTTTTTCAGGCTGTAGAAAAGTGACATTCGATGTCAGCGACGGCGATTGGGGGAAAGGGATTGATCACGTGGTTTTTCGATTGCGTTTGACATTCTCATACAATTATGAAAATTTTAAGATTACTTTTTGATCACAAATTTATTTTTCACAGTTTTGAGGATGCAAATGCTTGCGTGTATATGGGTCTCTTTAAAATCGGCCAGGTTCAACATAACAAGACTTTAGCGGTTCTTGAAAGTAAGTTAAAAACAAGTATTCTTTTGTTATTACGTTTGGACACCTTTCACATACCTAATTACTTGAATTAATATTCGTTTTATTTTTATTTCAGATAGCTGTAAGTTTTTTTTGTTTCTATGCTATGAAAGATGTAAAAATTATAGTCCTTTACTCAAAAAAAAATTAATAAACGAAAGGGGAAGAAAAAAATGAAGAAAATTCCTATGCATTTTCTAATGCAGAGAAGTACTATCTTTGACTAGGACTACACGGTCACAATAACTGCACGTGGTGCCACGTCGATCACGTCGCGGCGGGTTCGCGGTGAGTGCTTACGCGTGCCCGTGATCCCATGCCTGTGGCACAGTAGGACACCGTGGAGTTTTTGTGGTTTGAAGTCCCACATAACTGCGCTCTCGCTCCGTGGTGGCGCAGTATGCATGAGCAATAATAAAGGTTAACAAAAAGAAAAGAAAAATTGCTTTCACGTCACTCTGACGTTTGACTTTCGATAATGGCGCACACGGGGAGCCAGGCGTCGGGTCGCATTCTGGAGAGTTGCACAGTTATTTTGATATTGTTGAACATTAATTCACGGCGTGGCTTACTTACACACAAATAAAAAGTTTAAACCAACGAGCGCTGTACGATTATTGCTATATAATTATTTTATAAAAATATTTAAATTTCAAAGGTACAATGACGGACTTAATGCCTGGGGCATTCTTTACCAGTCAACCAAGGGTATTGAAATGATAGCATGGATGACATAATTATTTTATTAATTAATTTTATAGCACCACGTAAGTTGCACTTTTTTATCGGCACTCAAGTTCCATATCTTTTATTTTGTTTTTAACCTCCGAAGGAAAAAAAGAAGGGTATTATAAGTTTGACGTGTGTTGCTGTGTATCTGTGTGTCTGTCTGTGGCATCATAGCTCCTAAACGGATGAACCGATTTTGATTTTATTTTTTTTGTTTGAAAGGTGATTTTGTCTAGAGAGTTTTAAGCTAACTATGTCTGAATAAAATCGGTTCAGCCGTTCAAAAGTTATGGGCATTTTACTGTTTTTATCGGGGTGTTTTCGCAAGATATCGTGTCATAATTACATGTTCAATTGATTTCCGATCGAAGCGTATCAACTATGTACTAGATAAATTATGTAGCATGAAATAAAAATGTGTCGGGGGTTTTTTAAATTTTACTTTTTCATTTTTTACATTATGTGTTCGCTCACAGATTTATAGACATTATGCTCGCAGAACGGATGATCGATGGGGCCGAAAAGTTCTGGAGTGGCGACTGCGAACCGGAAGACGATGCGTTGATAGGCTTCCCACTAGGTGGACCGATGACCTGGTTAAGGTGGCGGGAATCCGCTGGATGCTAGACGCACGGGACCGGCCAATCTGGTGACGCTTGGGGGAGACCTATGTCCAGCAGTGGACGAGTTTCGGCTTAAATGATGATGAACATTATGTGTGCACGTTATCTTTCAGTGCTGAACGTGACAGCGAGTGCAGTAGTGGCGCCCCCGCCGGGGGGACAGCTCACCCACAGGGTGGAGTACTCCTGCAATGCTGCCAAGTGTGACCCAGAAAAGGTAACTCACGAAGAAGGCCAATACTCTCGAAATATATTTAAGAAAAGCCTTTTTCCTGCTTTTCCCTCTCCTCTTTGTATTTGTATTTAGGGATGTTTTATAATATTCAATTGTATATGTGTTAATTATCTTTATTAGTTTCAAGTTTAATGATGAAAACAAATAACAACTGACAATGTTTATAGTATTTCCTTCCTCGGCCTGAATCTTTGCTCCGGGACTGCGCTATTCTTGCTTTCAGGAGTTGACTCAAATTAGAATTCGAACGTTCCTCGAAAGTAGGTACGGAAGTTGATAAACATTTGTCAAGTAGTCTGTGCCAATAGGGAATATATGAGGAGCTCGTTGCTAAATAATAACAGCCGCACGGCTCGATCTTCAAGGTTAAGTAACACTTGCCGAGGTCCGTGGATGGGTGATGGCTTTAGGCAGCAAGACTCCTCCGCGCCTCGGAAATCGCGTTTAACCGTTGGTCCCGGCTGTCATTTGACAGTCGTTACGGGTAGTCATAAGCCTGAGGTCTGACACCAGCTTTGCCAAGGGGTATCGTGTTACTGCGTTGTGGAGGTCAGATAGACAGTCGCTCCATGTAATACTGGTACTCAGCTGAATCCGGTTAGACTGGAAGCCGACCCCAACTTTGTTGGGAAAAAAGGCTAGGCAGGTTGAAATGGAATGTAATATATGCATGTAATAGTAGGTTCCAGCCTGTCCTAATCCCAGTGCTCCTAATCCTAGTGATCCTAATCCTAGTGATCCTAATCATAGTGATCCTAATCCTAGTGAACCTAATTTTGTTGTTACAGTTATAATTTTATTTCTAGATTTACATCAACAACAAAACCTTGAAGAGTGATGATAAAAAGCCCGACTTCACGTACAAGCATGAGGTACGTATTACGTGAGTCATCATGACATTCATTGGTATACGAGAGTATTGGTATACGGGTGTTCGCGTACACCTCTGCCCAACCCTTCGGGGATTACAGTTATTTGGGTTCCATGGTCAAGCCTGGACCGCGTGCCGTTCCTTGCACGTCCTAATATGGTATTTTTGGGATTTCCGTATCACAAAAGGAAAAACGGAACCCTTATAGGATCACTTTGTTGTCCGTCTGTATATCTGTCTTTCCATTTGTTGTCAAGACTCTTTATCTCAAGAACGCGTGAAGGTATCGAGTTGAAATTAATATCGTATACTAAATTTTGCAACTCCTTGCAGACTTGCAGCTATGAAAAATATAAATTTTTTGATCAACACAATAAAGAGATACAGCTGTTAATGGCGCATATTTTACACTCGCAAGGGAATCAAAATCTACAGGGTACCTCCCGTTGACCTAGAATCATGAAATTTGGCAAGAAGCAATGTCTTATAGTACAAGTAAAGGAAAAAATTCGAAAACTTTATATCCGGCGTCTTTGTTTCCTGATAGTTACAACCTAGGGGACTTCAAGTCAAGAGTGAATAGGTTACTTCTAGGCAAGCGTAATTCACCTTCGACCACATCATCACTTAACATCAGGCGAGATAGTGGTCAAACGCGAGCGTATAATAAATAAAAAAAACTAACCCGTAAATCTGCTATACACGAGCATGCTTTTTGTCTAGACGGTGAAAGAGAAGGAGAAAGAAATCATGAAGGTGACCATAGACTTCACCATCAAGCCGTTCAGCAAGGAGTTTGAGGGGATCTACCAGCTCGTGGTGGCCAACGGAACGGAGCAGGTCACCAAGAATATCATGGAAGTAGGGTACGTGTCTCCCGCAGGGGAAAACAGCGTTTTACTAAATGTATGCAGTGTGTTTGTTTGTCGGAACGTCGGAACAAACAGATCTCACTGTCACTGGTTTTATTTTAGAAACAGCATTAGGGACTACCTCCCACAAGAAGGCCTCTAATGTCTTGGATGACCAGTGTCCAGAAGGACATGAAAAAGTGCGGTATTTCTACTGACGATGTTTATCAGCAGAACAAGTGTCACCTCATGAGCAAGAAAGCGAGTAACGGAAAGTGGCTCGCCACTACTACTATAGAGGAAGAAAATTTAGAGTGACACGTATTTTTGAGTTTGACGCGGACGAAGTCGCGGGCAACGGCTAGTTTATCATATTTAAGCTAGGATATTGCATAATGTGAATGTCATCCATACTATTAATAACCCTGCTTTCTCCTTCCGGGTATACAAGCGTGATGCTACCCGATTGTCATGAAGTTTTCATCTGTTCCAGGTCGGTGGTATAATGAAGGTGGGTTGAAGTATACCTACCACCCTACTCGTATTATATTGTGTGTATTTTAATGAAAATAAACGTATTGTAATCTGAAAATTGTATTGTTTATTTCTATCTTAACGTCCTTTTAAAATGAGGGACACCGTTTTTGTGCCCACCAGTTGGTGCCACTGGCGAGTAAGGTCCAATTTAAATTTCATTTATTCAGTAACAATTCACATTGCGTTCGAATATAATCCAACATGAAACATTAACATAAACTGCATTATTAGATGTAGGTACATATATATAAAAGTACATGCAATTCTATTTCAATTAGAAAATATTATTTTAATTTATTTTATATTAAAAAAAATGTAAAAACCATGCAAACAATAAAATAATAAAATCCATATGTCAATAAATTAATTAATAGCAATTTAAACGAAAATAATAATCAAAAAGTAAATGTCATATGAACACAAAAAATAAAAGAATAAAATCCATATATCAATAAATTAATTAACAGAAATTTTAAGAAAATAATAATCGAAAAGTAAAAGTCATATGAACACGGAACACAATATACTCGTAACACCATAAATAAAACAACCACATGTCAGTTTAAGAGCAACAAGACTACTACAAATCATCGAATGAGTAGAGACACTTTTCCAACAGGAAAGCCTTGAGTTTAGCCTTAAATGAGGCTGTGTACAATATGCTTTTCAACTCAAGCGGTAACTTATTAAATATCTTAACTGCCTGATACTGTGGACTATGTTTAACTATACCGAAACGCGGGATGATTTTGTTTCCAAGGTCTTTCCTACGCGTTTTTTCCCTTACCAGTCTGTCCTCGTCTGTTTCGTAGTCAAATACATATTTTTTTAAATTGTTTAAAAGCACAACGACGTAAAGGCTAGGTACATTGAGAATACCAAGTTCTTTAAAATATGGTCGACAGGTGTCTCGTTGAGAAATGCGGACCATGGTTCGGATCGCTCTTTTTTGGAGAACGAATGCCCTGTACCAGTTATAATGGTAGTTGATTCCCCAAAACTGTATGCTATATCTCAGTTTGGACTCTATCAGCGCATGGTATACCATTTTTAAATTTGCAATGCTCACTTCATACCTCACAGTTCTTAAGGCATAACAAACAGATGGTATAGACGAATCAAATGCGGCTAATTCTTTCTTCCAATTTAACAATTCATCAATGTAAATACCTAAAAACTTGACTTCCCTAACAAGCTCAATTTTATCATTGTTAAGTTCAATGTCCATATTGTCCGTGTTACGCGCAGTAGTTTTAAATAACATAATGTTGGTTTTCGTCGTATTTATTATAAGCTTATTAGCATTAAACCAAGTTTGAAAGGCCTCTAGCGCTGCGTTCACCTTAACAGTAAGATCTTGAATGTCCTTAGCTGCAACTATAGCATTTGTGTCGTCCGCAAAAACTACAAGTTGTATGTCCGGTAAAAGTTCAAGTATGAAACTGATTAGGTCATTAGTATACAATATGTATAATAAAGGGCCTAAAATTGATCCTTGAGGCACACCGGCTGTAATGTTTAACATAGATGACCTATAACTGCCTTTATACCCGTTTGGTTGCTTAGAATCAATTCCGACAAATATTTTTCTATTTTTGAGATATGATGAGAAGAGTTTTAGCGTTTACCTCTTACGCCATAGTGCTCCATTTTTGTGATGAGTAATTTATGGTCAATAGTGTCGAAAGCCGCGCTTAAATCCAGATAAATACCCGCTACCCTCATTTTACAATTTAATTTATTAAGCACATCATTTATTAGCGTATAAATGGCATCGCCTGTACCAACATTCTTCTGGTATCCAAATGGTCTTAAATTTATTATTTTATTCAAGACAAGATGTCTGTTTAAGCGGTTTTTTTTTTAACTTTTTCAATGATTTTTGCTACAGTGAGCAATAAAGAAATAGGCCTATAGTTTTTTGGATCAATTTTTGCGCCCTTTTCATAAATTGGGGCGATCTTAGCTATTTTTAGTTGATCCAGGAAAATGCCTTCAGCAATGTATTTATTATAAGAAGTCGAGAGCGGCTCCGAAAAAAATAGTAATTTATCTTTAATCACTGTAATTGGAATTTCATCATAGCCACAAGACTTTTATTTTGCATACTATTTACGATTTTTGAAATTTTATTCGGAGTAGTAAGCGTTATATCCATATCGTTTTCCACGCTATCCTTGCTTTGTTGAAGAAAAGAGACAGCATCTTGACCGTTATTACCAGGCATAATGTTTTTGTGATCGAATTGCTTTACAAGAATGTCAGCTACTTCCTCTGGATGACTTATTATTTGGTTATTTATTTTAAGTTGAATTTCCGCCCGAATTGCCTTAGCCCTATTTGTACTCTTATTTATAACTATCCAAATGGGAAATTTTACTTGAATTTTTTGCTTGATTAATTTTTTCATTCACTGTAAGACTTTTAGCATGCGAAATTACCCTTCTATAAATTCTAATATAGCTTTTTTTGTAGTTAAGTACACTAGTGTCAAGTTTATTTCCACAAGAGTATAAGACCCGTTACATTTTACTCATTGTTTTCACACCTCTTGTGATCCACTTTAATTGAAAATTACGTCTTTGTCTTATTTTTTGTTCACGTTTTATAAACTGTAATGGAATACCTTGCCAAAGGTTTTCAAAAATGTCATGATTTCCATAGCACTCCAGTTATGAGCAAATATTCGTTGTCCAAATTGTACACCATTCTTATAATTGAAAACTCTCCTCTTTATGTTTATGTAATTGTTATTATTAAAGCTATCAGTAACATTTTCCAAAGTAAACTCACCCAATAGAGCCCCATGTCCATCTGCCAAGCCATTGTGGTCTACTATGCATCCCTCTACACAGTCATCAGGCAAGTTAGTTATGATGTTATCTATGCAAGAACAAGAGTTATTGGGCATAAACGTATGTTTTAATGAGATATCTAAAGTTATAGCATTTCAACAGGCTCATGAACTCAGTACGTTTTCTACTCTCTTTGAGCATATCAATATTAAAATCGCCACAAATACACTTCCTATTAAATAAAAGCTCCAGCAGTTTTTCCAAACTTTTCATAAAATTATCAAAATTTTTGTCATTAGGATTACGATAACAACAACACAGATAAAGACCTGAATTGATGTCCTTTATACAACAAATTTAAAGCTCTCTACCCTATACAGTTTATTTATCACATCTACAACTTCAACTTTTCTGTCTTTGTGTGCTAAGATTGAGGTCCTCTTATCTTTTTATTTCTAGAATTGTAAGATACAAGATTATAATTTACTATATTAAATAAATGTATAGATTTATCATTCAAGAAATGTTCACTTAAGCATAATTATACTATCTACTTTTCTTTCAAGCGTTTCTAAATAAATGGATAATTCATTTTTCTTATCGCTAATTCCACATACGTTCTGATGACATATACACATTTTAATTGGAAGACTTGATGATACTGCATTTACAACTTTACATGATGCCACATCATTATCTTTATCATCATTATCACTCACGAAAAAATTCTAACTGTTGTACGTCTTCATCAGTTTGTGACGCGAAATTTACCAATTTAATTTGTGTGGGCTTACTGCTATCAACAGATATGTCATTACAACTGGTTTGGGTAGAAACATTATTAAAATACTTTACTCTATTTTGATTTTCGTAATGTATCATTTTAATTTACTAGGGTATTTTTTTTTGTAGGGTAGGTAGGTTAGGTAGGGTAGGTAGGGTAGGTAGGGTAGGTAGGGTAGGTAGGGTAGGTAGGGTAGGTAGGGTAGGTAGGGTAGGTAGGGTAGGTAGGGTAGGTAGGGTAGGTAGGGTAGGTAGGGTAGGTAGGGTAGGTAGGGTAGGTAGGGTAGGTAGGGTAGGTAGGGTAGGTAGGGTAGGTAGGGTAGGTAGGGTAGGTAGGGTAGGTAGGGTAGGTAGGGTAGGTAGGGTAGGTAGGGTAGGTAGGGTAGGTAGGGTAGGTAGGGTAGGTAGGGTAGGTAGGGTAGGTAGGGTAGGTAGGGTAGGTAGGGTAGGTAGGGTAGGTAGGGTAGGTAGGGTAGGTAGGGTAGGTAGGGTAGGTAGGGTAGGTAGGGTAGGTAGGGTAGGTAGGGTAGGTAGGGTAGGTAGGGTAGGTAGGGTAGGTAGGGTAGGTAGGGTAGGTAGGGTAGGTAGGGTAGGTAGGGTAGGTAGGGTAGGCAGGGTAGGCAGGGTAGGTAGGCTAGGTAGGGTAGGTAGGGTAGATAGGGTAGGTAGGGTAGGTAGGGTAGGCAGGGTAGGTAGGGTAGGTAGGGTAGGTAGGGTAGGTAGGGTAGGTAGGGTAGGTCGGGTAGGTGGGGTAGGTAGGGTAGGGGCTCTGTGAACCTAGCACCCGAGTTTGAAATAAATGATCTTTTCTTGGTATGATTGAAAGATATCGGTAAGTAGTGGATAGTAGTGAAAATAATTTCGTAAGTAGTGATGCCAAAAAAAAAATATGGACAGCAAAAAAATGTTCGCTCCCGACATTGCAAAACCTGAATTTTTCCGGTTGCATCTGATAGGTAAGCGTTAGTAGTGGAATATAGTGCTTTTTTTCGTTTGTAGTAAGCTAAAAAAAATATAAAAAAATATTTAAAAACTCGAATATTTTTCCAAAAAGCTAAATTAAGTTTGAAAGCCTATGAGGTTACTACAAACGCTGAAAATGACTGAGAAACGTTTGTAGAGGTATGAAGAGGTTTGTAGTGTCATTATTTTTGTTTGTTGTAAGCTAAAAAATATATAAAAAAATATTTAAAAACTCGAATATTTTTTCATGAAGCTAAATAACGGTTTGAAAGCCTATGAGGTTACTACAAACGCTGAAAACGACTGAAAAACGTTTGAAGAGGTATGAAGAGGTTTGTAGTGTCATTATTTTTGTTTGTAGAAAGCTGAAAAAATTATAAAAAAATATTTTAAGATAAGAATATTTTTTCATAAAAATGAATTAAGTTTGAAAGACTTTGAGGTTACTACAAACGCTGAAAATGACTGAGAAACGTTTGTAGAGGTATGAAGAGGTTTGTAGTGTCATTATTTTTGTTTGTAGTAAGCTAAAAAAAATATAAAAAATATTTTAAGTCTCGAATATTTTTTCATAAAGCTGAATTAAGTTTGAAAGCCTATGAGGTTACTACAAACGCTGAAAATGACTGAGAAACGTTTGTAGAGGTATGAAGAGGTTTGTAGAGTCATTATTTTTGTTTGTAGTAAGCTAAAAAAATATAAAAAAATATTTTAAGTCTCGAATATTTTTTCATAAAGCTAAATTAAGTTTGAAAGCCTATGGCGTTACTACAAACGCTTTTCTCAGTCATTTTCAGCGATTGTAGTAACCTCATAGGCTTTCAAACTTAATTTAGCTTTATGAAAAAATATTCGAGTTTTAAAATATTTTTTTATAATTTTTTTAGCTTACTACAAACAAAAATAATGACACTACAAACCTCTTCATACCTCTTCAAACGTTTCTCAGTCGTTTTCAGTGTTTGTAGTAACCTCATAGGTTTTCAAACTTAATTTAGCTTTATGAAAAAATATTCGAGTTTTAAAATATTTTTTTATAATTTTTTTAGCTTACTACAAACAAAAATAATGACACTACAAACCTCTTCATACCTCCACAAACGTTTTCAGCGTTTGTAGTAACCTCATAGGCTTTCAAACTTAATTTAGCTTTATGAAAAAATATTCGAGTTTTAAAATATTTTTTTATAATTTTTTTAGCTTACTACAAACAAAAATAATGACACTACAAACCTCTTCATACCTCTACAAACGTTTCTCAGTCATTTTCAGCGTTTGTAGTAACCTCATAGGCTTTCAAACTTAATTTAGCTTTATGAAAAAATATTCGAGTTTTAAAATATTTTTTTATAATTTTTTTAGCTTACTACAAACAAAAATAATGACTCTACAAACCTCTTCATACCTCTACAAACGTTTCTCAGTCATTTTCAGCGTTTGTAGTAACCTCATAGGCTTTCAAACTTAATTTAGCTTTATGAAAAAATATTCGAGTTTTAAAATATTTTTTTTATAATTTTTTTAGCTTACTACAAACAATAATAATGACACTACAAACCTCTTCATACCTCTACAAACGTTTCTCAGTCATTTTCAGCGTTTGTAGTAACCTCATAGGCTTTCAAACTTAATTCAGCTTTATGAAAAAAATTTCGAGACAAAAAAATTTTTGATAATTTTTTTAGCTTACTACAAACGAAAAAAAATACACACATTCCACTACTAACACTTACCTATCAGATGCAACCGGAAAAATTCAGGTTTTGCAATGTCGGGAGCGAACATTATTTTTGCTGTCCATATTTTTTTTTTGGCACCACTACTTACGAAATTATTTTCACTACTATCCACTACTTACCGATATCTTTCAATCATACCAAGAAAAGATCATTTTTTCCAAACTCGGGTGCTAGGTTCACAGAGCCTAGGGTAGGTAGGGTAGGTAGGGTAGGTCGGGTAGGTAGGGTAGGTAGGGTAGGTAGGGTAGGTAGGGTAGGTAGGGTAGCTGGGGTAGGTAGGGTAGGTAGGGTAGGTAGGGTAGGTACGTTAGGTAGGGTAGGTAGGGTGGGTAGGGTAGGTAGGGTAGGTAGGGTAGGTAGGGTAGTTAGGGTAGGTAGGGCAGGTATGGTAGGTAGGGCAGGTAGGGTAGGTAGGGCAGGTAGGGTAGGTAGGGTAGGTAGGGTAGGTAGGGTAGGTAGGGTAGGTAGGGTAGGTAGGGTAGGTAGGGTAGGTAGGGTAGGTAGGGTAGGTAGGGTAGGTAGGGTAGGTAGGGTAGGTAGGGTAGGTAGGGTAGGTAGGGTAGGTAGGGTAGGTAGGGTAGGTAGGGTAGGTAGGGTAGGTAGGGTAGGTAGGGTAGGTAGGGTAGGTAGGGTAGGTAGGGTAGGTAAAGTAGGTAGGGTAGGTAGGGTAGGTAGGGTAGGTAGGGTAAATAGGGTAGGTAGGGTAGGTAGGGTAGGGTAGATAGTGTAGGGTAGGGTAGATAGGGTAGGGTAAGGTAGGTAGGCAGGTAGCTAATTGACGGGAGCGAAGCCCCGGGGGTCAGCTAGTATTTTTAATATATTTGTTTTTATTAGGTAAATATTTATGAATTTCGATCTGAGCAGTGATTGTGATAGTTTTTTTCTCTCTGACAAGTGACGATGACAGTTTTGTGTCCATTCCTTCTCTTGCAGACAGTTTTAAGGCGCAGTTTCCTAATGATCCTAAAAATTTTAACGTTATTCATATCAATACCCAGAGGATTCCGGCCCATTTCCACGATATGCTGCCAAGTTTTGACTGTAAAAACATTCATGCTATTCTTGTATCCGAGTCATGGCTTACCTTGTCTCCGCTCAACTAGCTACTCAGCTACTCTCTTCCCGGTTTCGTACTTACAAGAAACGACAGGGCGGTTGATGGTGGTGGTATTGCCATTTATCTCCGTTCGCACATTTCCTTTTCTGTAGTCCATGTGTCAGCGCAGCCACCGCCATCTAATGCTGGTGAAGACCTCTTTCTTGAAGTCGAACTACATCACTCGAAATTACTTCTTGGCGTCTACTACTATCCCTCTTTACGCATCAATTTCTTCACATCTATTGAAAAACTCTTAGAACTTCTGGTCCCTTCTTACAGTCATAGCATAATCATGGGTGATTTTAACACTTGTCTCCTAAAAAAAGACCATCGCTCATCTTCTCTGACTAATGTTGTAACTTCTAGCAATCTTTCCATTCTGCCGCTAAGTGCCAGTCACCATTTGCCAAACGGTACTCCCTCGCTTCTTGACTTAATTTTTGTCTCATCTCCTGATCGCGTCGCTAAACATGGCCAATGCTCAGCCGACGCTTTTCTGCGGAAAAGCGATTGACATGACTTGAGTTTTCTGTCATTTAAAATTCGTCCTCCTAAGGCTAAAGTCAAAATTCTCATGCAACGCAATTTTGGCGGTATGAACGCTGACAGTCTCTGCGAGGATGCCAGCGGTATTAATTGGTCTCGTTTGTTTGCCTCTACCTCGGTCGTATATATCTTCAATACTAAACTCATCATTCTCTTTATGATGTTCATGCACCTGTACAAGCTGTTAAAGTTAAACATTTGCCGGCGCCGTGGCTGACAGATGAGATCAAAATGTAATGAACAAAAATGTTGCGGCAAAGTCCAAATTGCAGAAACGAATTATTATTAACGACATACTGAACTGTGATTCAACATTGAACGGCATTATAATAAAAAATCTTGTTTACAAAAAAATACTACCGACTTCCAATTAAAAACACTACAAAGTGAAAAATAACTTTCTTTTCAACTACTTTCTTTTTCGAAGTCGGTGTCTTTGGTAGGTACCAATTTTTTTCGTTATGGACACCGACTTCGAAAAGAAAGTAGTTGAAAAGAAAGTTATTTTTCACTTTGTAGTGTTTTTAGTTGGAAGTCGGTAGTATTTTTTTGTAAAAAAGATTTTTTATTTTTCACTTTTTAGTTGTACCTATTAAGCAACTTGCTTTAGTGAGGTAGTAATGCCAGAATAGATTAACTGAATGCCATGAAACTTGATCATAACCTGTGAAATGAAAGTGTTTCAAGGTGAACTGTACACATCTGTGTACCCCTTTAGAGCGTACTGGCGTGATGTTATGTTATGAAATGGTATAAACAATAAAAAGACATGCGGTTGCAGCAATCCCGAGAGATTTGCCTTCATTTATTGAATAGTTCTGCTGTATATCTCCGAAGAAGGGACAGAGCCTCTAGTGCCCTGGGATGTAGGGAAGGGGGTGGAGTATTAATCGCAGTGTCCAAAAAGTTTGACTCTGTTAGGGCTTGTCAATGGGAGACCATGGCGGAAGATCTTTGGGTTAGCCTGAAATCACGGAACGGGAAGAAAATTAACATCTGTGCTGTATATCTGCCACCACCGGTGAACCAACAAAAGCTAGATTCGTTCCTGGATTCCGCATCGAGCGTTATTGAAACCACTGGAGAGGACGTAGTTATACTGGGAGACTTCAACCTTGGTTTCATAAACTGGGAATTGGATCCTAGTGTCTCTAATGCGACTACAGCTACTCCTTCTAACTATAGCAGCAGTCTCGGCTTTTCTCTTGTGGATTTTATGTTCTTAAACTCACTTCAGCAGAGTAATTGTGTAAAAAATTCTAGTGGTAAAGTGCTGGACTTGGTTTTTTCGAATGTGCTTGGTGGAGCGGTAAACAAGTGTAAAACACCGATATGTAAAGTAGATGAACACCACCCACCGTTAGAAATCGACTTTAAACTTATAACGGTTGCTGCATTGAAATCTAGGCAAACAGTTTCCCTTAATTTCCGCGGGGCTGACTACGAATCAATAAATAAAAAACTGTGTAGTGTTGACTGGAGGCGGCTACTCGAACCCCTTTCTCATGTTGATCAAATGGTATCTGCTTTCTACGATCATCTGAAAGTCATCATTCATGAGCTCGTTCCTAAAAGAAGGCGTCTCAATAGCAAATATCCACAGTGGTACACAAAATCCCTAGTCAATATCTTGTTCGAAAAAGAGAAATTGAGGCAACGTTTTAAAAAGTATGGAAACCCACGTGACGAGCTTGAATATAGAATTCTTGATGATAGGGCTCGAGCACATATTAAACAATGCTACAAAAAGTATGTCCATAGAATGGAAAGCAACATTCGATATAATCCTAAGACATTTTGGTCGTTTGTCAAAACTAAAAACACACATTCGACACAAATCCCTTCCGCTGTTAAACTAAAGAACACCGTTGCCACCAACGGCGACGACATATGTAACCTTTTTGCGTCACAATTTGCATCATCGTTCACCTCAAGTGACTGTATTGGTTTTCTACCTGCTACAAGCTCTCACGTGCTTCCCCAACAAACATTAAGCAAGATTTCCTTTACTGAAAGAGACGTCCTTAAAGCTCTTCAAAAGCTAGATACAACCAAAGGCGCCGGACCAGATGGGTTAGCCCCAATTTTCATAAGTAAGTGCGCTCGCTTTCTTGCCCTCCCACTTGCTCTTATATTTAACAAATCTCTAACTACAGCCATTTTCCCATCGGATTGGAAAAAAGCAAACGTTGTTCCAGTGTATAAAAAGGGTGATAGAGCTGATGCGGCTAACTATCGACCCATCTCAATGCTCTCCGTATTCTCGAAAGTCTTTGAGTCCATGGTGTGTCCCGTCCTGGCTGCTCATGTAAGATCACAAATAGTGTCCCAGCAACACGGATTCTGCAACAACAAATCAACCGTTACGAACCTGGTGTCTTATGTAAGTGATCTTTCTGCTTCTGTAGACGCTGGTGCGCAGGTTGACGCCCTCTATACTGACTTCAGCAGCGCCTTTGACAAAGTCGACCACAGAATTCTAGTGTCAAAACTGGCAAATCATGGCGTGCACGGAAGTCTCTTAGATTGGTTCAGGTCATACCTGGATCAGCGTATGCAGAGAGTAGTTGTGGAGGGCTTCCACTCCTCAGAATATACCGCAACTTCTGGGGTGCCTCAGGGATCGCACGCAGGCCCAATTTTATTTATTATTTTCATCAATGACCTACCAGACTGTTTTCGTCACAGTCAGTGCTCTCTTTTTGCTGATGACCTAAAAATTTATCGCAAAATCACTTCGCTCGATGACGCCGTACTACTTCAGCGCGACCTTAATGCACTGCAGTCCTGGTGCGACACGAACGGGATGGTACTGAACGCCAAGAAGTGTCACCATATCTCCTTCACGCGTAAAAAACAGACTATACCATCACGCTACTCACTTGCGGGTACTGCACTGGAGAGAGTGGAGACCGTCCGCGACCTTGGCGTACTGCTGAGTGGTGACCTCTCGTTTAACTTACACATTGACAACATTGTTGCAAAAGCAGCTAGGATGACCGGATTTATTAAAAGAACCTGTAGGGAATTTAAAAACTCGCTTGCCGTGAAAATTCTCTACAACTGTCTTGTGCTTAGCACACTGGAATACGCATCCCCGGTCTGGAACCCAACCTACAATGTTCACACGAGCCGAATCGAGGGAATCCAACGAAATTTTACGCGATATCTGCGATTTAAGGATCACACTTGTCCCTATAGAGCCGACTACAGGCATCGTATGCGCCACTTCGGATTGACCTCCCTGCAAGACCGTAGAATCTTAGCTGACATGACTTTTTTATACAAAATTATGAACAACATGACTTGCACCTCTGAATTGCTCCAACAAATCAACCTTGACGTACCTCGCCGGGGCCTTGTTAGGTCAGCCAGAGTACGCAGAACTTTTGTAACCAAAAGTTCTCGTACGAATCTCGGGCGTTCCGCTCCTTTGAACAGGTTGATGAGCACATACAATGGGATCTGCTCTTGCAACGAGGACATTGACATCTTTTTTGACTCTCTGTCGAAGTTTAAGTCAAAAGTTGCGCTGATTGATTCGTAGTCTCACCCAAATTGCCTGCTCAAACATTCTCCTATTGGATATTTATCTTTTTTCTGTTTTATTGTAAGAATATAATTAATTGCATTGTGATCATTACATTTTTTATTTTTGTGACATAATAGTACATTTTTTAATTATTTGAAATATTTATTTGTAAATTAATTTTATTTCAATCTTTATTCAATTTTAGATAATTCAATTGTGATCTTATTCTAATTTTAATATTGTATCCTATTTTTATTTTTGATGTAAAATAACTATTTCGTAGTCCTAATCTGTGAGTGCTGTGCATTCCTATAACTGACCTGTTTGCACAGGAATACCTACTAAATTTTAGTCTACAAAATTGTAATTGCGAATAGGTTGTTGGCATGCCTTATTGAAATAAATAAATAAATAAATAAGTTCTTCATCAGATCTTCAACAAATTAAAATGGGACCAATTTCGAAATATACTCTAAAAATCAAAAAAAGAATTTTCAAAATCGGTCCACAATTGACGGAGATATCGGTGAACATACACAAAAAAAATAAAAAAAATAAATAACAAACATGAAGTCGAACATAGAACCTCCTCCTTTTTGGGAAGTCGGTTAAAAGCTGTTGTAGATTTGATTTCTAGGAAAGATGGGGCACCAATTACATCTAAGATTATAAAAGAACTATTAATACATAATCTAAGCAATATATAATAATTTATGGATACTAAAGTTTTAAAACAATTTAATATAATACACTGGAATTCTAGAAGTATTTTCCCTAAACTTGATTTTTTAAATGATTTTATCGATAACAGTACTATAGAAAATCAGGTTATGGACGTGAATTAAAATGCAGACTTTGAATTTAAAATGTTCGTTATATTCAAATTAACGAGAATTCACAAGGAAGTTTTGTGTCTGTCTCCTAGCACAGGTAATAGAGAAAAAGGGACGAACTGATTTTTTTTTTTTTTTTTTTTCTAAGTGGCGTCTCACAGTTCGGTCAAAGTGACCGGATACTGCTTAACCGGACTACCCTGTGGAGACTAAGCTATATTATAGCTTCCAGCCAGGCTTGCAAAAAATCTAAAACTAAGCGACTGCGCTGAGGGCTACCCCAGTTGGGGTCGGACCTCGGCTCAGGGCGTCGCTGGGGGGACAACACAACTAAGGCTGGATCTTAATAAAGTGATTCTACCATCCGTTCGGAAAAAGCCTACGTGGAGAAGAACGGACAAGAAACTCCGATATTTTCTAACGTTAATCTAACTATTTATTGCACAGCACGCGGGCTGGCTTGTAGATCTTGACGGGGACTTCGCGACGGGCCTCGGCGGCGAGGACGGAACGAGATCGGTCTGTGTCTTCGAATTGTGCTGGTCTCTTTGTTGCTCTCTTGGAGCAGGGTAGTGGCGTCATCGGGGATGGAGAGTACGAGCCCTGGACGGCGAATTTTGGAGATTCGAGATGGTTCGTAGCGGGAGGCCGCTCGAATTAAGGGGTTGGGGTGATTGACAGAGTCGAAAAAGCGCGTGGAATTGCGTTTCAAAAACTGCTGGATTGTGGGGATTTTTAGATCGACATGGAGGTCCTGAGTACGTACGTACCAGGGGGCTCCCGTGATCATACGGAGGAATCGGTTTTGAACAACCTGAAGCTTATGGATGTGATGGGGCTTTGCGTGTGCGAAGACAGCGCATGCATAGGTCATGATGGGACGGATGACCATGGTGAAGGTGCGCAGTTTGGACCTAAGTGACAGTTTACTGCGTGCGTTCACCATCCCATGGAGTCTGCCTACAGCAAAAGCGGCCCGCGAGCGCGCCGCTTTAATGTGCTTGGCGAAAGTGAGGTGATTATCTAGGGTGACACCTAGGTACTTGGCTTGCTCCTCCCAGGGGATCGGCTTGCCGTACATGGTGATGGGTTTTGGGGGGCGGGGGCTTTTATATCTGTTATTATATTTTCGGTCAGGCCTTGAGAAGAGGACAGCCTGGCTTTTGTCGGGATTGACTTCTATTCTCCAGAGGCGGAACCACTTGGCCAAGGAGTTGGCGGCTCTCTGGAGTTTTAGGGCTATGTTCATGGGGCTTCGGCCCGAGTAGTAGAGGGCTGTATCGTCGGCGAAGAGTGCCAACTGGCTCTCCTTACCCTTTGGGATATCGCTGGTGTACAGCGTGAAAGCTAACGGGGATAATACGCAGCCTTGAGGGACTCCGGCTCGTATGGGGTGAGGGGAGGAGAGTTCTCCCTCGACACGATAGCGGAAAGTTCGGTCCGACAACCAGTCTCGTAAGATGAGCACGAGACGATCTGGCACGCCAAGTTTGTATAGCTTATAAACTAAGCCATTGTACCAGACTTTGTCGAACGCTTTCGCTATGTCGAAGAACAGAGCACCCGTCAAATTACCACGCTGGAACCCAGCACTGGTGTGTTCGACGATTCGGTGAACCTGTTGGACGCAGGAATGTTTGGCCCGAAAGCCGAATTGCTCGTCAGGAATTAGGCTTTTTCGCTCGACAAAGTCCTTGAGCCGCTTATAAATAAGCCGTTCATAGACTTTTCCGAGCGAATTCACTAAGCTGATGGGCCGATAACTGGTTGGCTCCGATTTGGGTTTACCCGGTTTAGGGATGCCTAACACAGTGGCTTGTTTCCAAGCTTGAGGGAAGATATTTTTGCTTAATGCAGCGTTGAAGATGGCCGTCATTAGCAACAACATGTGTTGGGGGAGGAGTTTTAACACCTTATTGGTGATCCCATCTAAGCCTGGGGCTTTTCTGGGGTGGAGCCTTTTGATGACCTCCTCTACTTCGTCTGGGGTGACGGGAGGTAGCGGGTCATCAGGGTCTTCGACGGGGGGGAGGGAGGTCCTACGTGCGACTTCAGCGTCCACCATGTCTAGTTGAGCTTGGTCCACTGGTTGAGAGCTGGGTGTGCATTGACTCTCGAGGCTGTCAGCTAGGCATTCGGCTTTTTCAGTGTTGTCAAATGCGACACTCTTATCGGGGCGAATGAGCGGGGGTAAGGCTGACTCTTCAGTGGAGCGTAATTTCCTCTGAAGGTGCCAGAAGGCGTGGTGGGTGGGCTCGAGCTCGCTCAGCATCTTATTCCATGCCGCAGAACGATGCTCAGCAGTGCGCTCCTTTACAGCACGCTGTAAGTTGCGCATGTGAGCCTTGTTTGCGGCACAGGGAAAGTTGCTGTAGGCACGGATAGCTGCGTTCTTCTCGGTTATCAACTTCCGTACAGCGTCCGGGAGTTTCCCTTGCTGGACGTCCAGCACTGGAACCTCCCTTGAACATTCGTTCAGAACGGTCTGTACGTGTGTTGTAAGCGAGTCGATCGCCGCTGTCGTGTCAGCGACCGAGTGAAAGTGCTCGGGGATCGGAGGTGACTCGGTGGATTTCAGTTTATCACTTACTTTCCTCCAGTCGGTGACCAGTCTAGTGGGAAGAGGTTGTCCTGAATCTGGTAGGCCTGACCTACTATCTAGGAGCATAACCACAGGGCGGTGGTCGGAGTCAAGTTCGTCTAGCGCTTCTATAGAGCGTAACCGAAGGTTAACGTTCTTAAGTAACGCTACATCGAGAATGTCTGGGTTATGCGCAATATTATTCGGGAAGTGAGTGAAGCTCATCGGGGCGAGTACGTCGTAGTTGAGTACTGAGCCAAGGTTCAGCACCAACTTTCCCCTAGGGTTAGTAACGGTACTGTTCCAGGCTGGATGTTTTGCATTGAGATCACCTGCTAGGATAACAGAGTCACTCATGTTAAAGAGGGCGGTAAGATCTTTTTTAAGATCGTCTGGGTTCATAACAGTTCATAACCGATGACGGAGGGCAGTAGGCGGAGATGATGGTGATCGATTGATGACCAGTCATTCCTAGCCGACAGGCTGAATATTCAAGGAGCGAAATGGGGTTGGGAGGGGTGATTTCGCTACAGTGGAGCTCATTTTTGAAGTAAATGAGGGTGCCTCCACCGTGGGATCGAGTCCTATCGTTGCGAACTAACCTGTAGTTGGCAATTTTGGGGGAGCGATGGTGTGGTTTTAATAGAGTTTCCTGCACAAGGAAGATGTCTAGCTGGTGATCGCGAAGAAACGTTGCAATCTCACCACGCTGGGTATTAATGCTATTAGCATTAAAGAAACCTAACCTAAGGGATCTGGGTTTGAGGCAATTACTTCTCATTTGTGAACCCATTGTCCGTCTATGAAGAGGTACTTATCGAGTACCTGGGTGATGGTGGGGTATTTGGTGAAAACTTGTAGGCTCGATAAGCCTCCAAGGGGATTCGCTGGGTCTGACAACTCAGCGCGAAGGGCATTGGCCTCTGGAGTCATCCAGATCGCGTATGCATTGAAGATGACTTCAAAATTGCAGCGATAGGAGCTCTGGGCGGGTTGGGCTATAGGGGGCAGACGTGCACCGACGACGGTGGTGGATGCCACCTTGTCGGTTTGCGCTGGGGCCGATGTGGCCGAGATTTGGCTGGGCACTGGGATCCTAAGATCCATCAGCGCCGGAATGGGCTGGGACGACTGAGGTGCCACACTTGTGTGGTTCAGTTTGCCCCAGGGAGAAGTCCTCTGAGGGGCTAGTCGAGTGGGGGCTTGTGTGGGAGGGGCGGTTTGCGAAGTGGGAGCTTCGCGAGATTGGCGATCGTCGTGACGTTTGGCCATTTTAGGCGCAAGTTTGGGCGCTTTTGGGCAACCCCGGTAATTGGCAGGGTGCCCTACTTGGCCGCAGAGTACGCAGCTGGGAGGCTCCGTACACTCTGAGCGGTCCTTGGGACGGGGGCAGTCTTTAGTGCCGTGGTCCCCTAGGCACTTTACGCACCTGGGGGTGGCGAAGCAATTGGCCTGGGAGTGACCGTAAAGTTGGCAGTTGTGACACTGACCAACGACGTGGGGGCGATAGGGCTTTTCGATCGATATGCCCGACAGGGAGCACACCGTCTTAACGCCGAAGATGGGGTTGTGGGCTTCGGTGCGGCTGCAGACGACCAGCACCATGTCGTATTTTTGACCTCCTCTCGCTTTATGTAAGCGGTGGACTTCTATTACGGGGACGTTTTGTGAGAGGAGATCCTTACGGATATCCTCCGTTGGGATTTCCTTGGAGATGCGGCGGATCACCACTCGGGTGGGCCGGTCCTCCGGGAGGGTATAGGTATGGAACGGTATGTTCCTATCCTTGAGGAGACGGGTTAGATCCCGGAAGTCGCGTGAGGTGTCAACAAGGATTTTAATGCCTTGTTGGCACGCTACAGCCTTGCTGTATTTTATCTTGCGCTCCGTACAGGCGCTGGAAACGACATTCCATTTCCCTTTGTCTTGGAGGTAAATGGGTGGCGGGGGAGGGGTCTTCCTATTGGAAGTTTGAGTAGCGGGGCTAGTGGGGCTAGCAGGCCGACTTGTCTGCTGGGGGGCGGTCGTGGGGGCGGGTTGAGGGGTAGTCGGCTCGGGGGTGGGGCTGGGAGAGGCGACTGGAGACGCAAACGGGGTTGCGACAAATGACTTTTTGGCCTTGGAGGCCTTGGCCGAAGCTTTTTTAAGCTTCCGCTTACCTCCGACGACTTGGAACTCTTCCTCCTCCGAGGAGGTGGAGGGAGTGGCAGTGTCTTGGGGGTCATCATCATCACTTTGATGACTATCGGAGAAGGGGGTCTGCTCCATAGGGGAGTCGGGGCGGGAGTGAGGCTCAGTTGCCTGGGAACGGGTAGGCGAGCTGGGCACTACATTTATTTGAGGTAGCGGGGACGGCGACTGTGGAGAGTCCTCATCCGGGAAGGGTTTAAATGCCTTTTTAGGGACAATGATCGTCTCGAAGTTGGTGTGGGTCGGGACTTGGACCGAGGCTAGAGCCTCTTTTACGGCTTGGCCGTATTTTTTCTTAAGATTTTCCTTCAGGAGGATCTCCTGAAGGAGTTCGACTAATGCCGCGAGCGACATTGTCGAGAAGAAGAAAAATACTTAATGGGGCCGGTGAGGCCGGCAGGGGTATCTTCCCCGGGTGGATGGGCCCGGGGATGTGTGCAATCGGGTAGGATTGCACACATCCCCGGGCCCATCCACCCGTCGGGTGAGACTGGGAGGTGTGTCCCTGGTGAGCCCTAAGCTTGTTAACCTGCCACCAATCTTATTGGGTGACAGGGCCCTACTGTACCGGTAGACCCACCGAAGGTGGGCCACCCACCTCTGTGTACAACAAGTCTGGCACGTCGGGGTAGACCACCCGACCGTGCCAGGTGTAGGCTGTGGAACAGAGACAGGAGTTGACTAGGCTATCTACCAAGGCCAACTATCCTGCTCCCGACTCCAACTGACTGCCGTGCCCTGAAGGGGCTTGGCGGGTGTGTGGGGCAACACCCCAGCTGGCTTCGTTAACACCGTTAGGTTTCCGCCAGGGACCACGAAGTCGTGGATTTTACCCAGAAGGGGCCTAACGCGAATCTGTTGTAGAAATAGGTGTCGTTTCCTACCCTGAAAAGGGCCGGAGCGGACGATCGCCGAAGCGAGCTCTTGCGGGCGGTGTGCGGCGTGCAGGGGCGCGAAGACCGCAGTGACGTCACGCAGAGGCGCGACGAGACAGGAGAGTGGGGGTGCTGAGCGCGCGGTGGGGCGGCGAGCAGCGGTCCGGCAGCGAGACGTCCGCACGGGGCGATGGCTGGCGAAGAGTGAAAAAAAAAAAAAAAAAGGGACGAACTGAGAGTGGTTGTTGGTTTTATAGTGAACATGTTATGACAGTGTTGCCATTATTTGAAATGTATCGATTAATTTTTGCTCACATAAAATCGACTAAATACCAACACGCCCCCTCAAAAATTAATTATTACTCACAAATAATATAAAGCCTAAATAATCAGAACACAAAAGCCTTCCAAGTGATTCCTGGGGAATAATAATTTATTATAGTCCAACATTTGTTGCTAGGATCAGGAAAACCCAGGAAAACCTAATCAGACCATATCAGAATCAATTAATAATTAACACAACATAAAATTATTGTTTACATAAGCCAATTTCATCTCTATGCTTGTTAAATGTGACAGCTGGTAGCGGTTTCGTCAGCACATCCGCTATTTGTTTACCTTTTGTGACTAGTCGGGTTATTAGCTATACTAATACAACCATTATTGTCTTCGTAAACAGCAATTGGACTGACAATATTAAGTTTAACACTATTTGCTAGAGACTTTAGCCATAATGCTTCTTTTACAGCCTCGAATAATGCCATAAATTTCCTTTACACTGACTTTACACAACAATTACCAATACATTACAAGGTAAAACTGGATAAATCTATTTGAAATGTGATAGATTATTTCATAGAGATTCTAACAACATAAGTTTCATACATGGTTTCCATAGAATACTTTCAAGAAATCGGCGTTTTACTGACACCGCGCTCATTGCGCAAAATAGCGCTGCGATACATTGACATCAGAGATTTCATCTACATGTATCGTGGACAGATTCTGACATAGCAGAGGTTAACCAATTTTAAATTAAATTTAGCCTCACTTTTTGCTACGAAATCTTTAAAAGCCGAGAACACATCTGATTTGTATGTCATCAAGTCTATCACACAGTAGCGAGTAAATTGATCATCAAACAAAACAAAATAATTTTTATTATCGATTGTAGAAGGAGTGATGGGTCCACACACATCAGTATGCACAACAAATAAGGGTCGTTTAATATAACTTTTATCTTTAAAGGAATTAAATGGCAATCGTGTCTGTTTCCCACTTATGCATGCTTCACATAATTTGTTGTCTGGCGATACGGTTTTAATTAAGCTTACGTCATCAACCATGCAGTTATTTTTCAAGTCAATGAATTTTTGCTTGCTAATATGACCTAACCGTTGATGCCACAAATCGTAATTATTATCATTACTTTTACATATTTGAGAAACAGATCGATTAATCTTTACTATAAAATCAATAGAGATTAAATTGTTCACAGCCATACCTTGCATGATGATTTTACCATCCTTACTGATGTTGGTTCCTTGTTGATCGAAAGTGATCGTCATACCGGCCTGTTGCATTCTTGTTACCGATAGGAGGTTATAGGGGACATCGCGGCAAAATAACACGTGCTCCAGCGTACGATGAATGCCTGTGTTGCTTATTACTTGCAATGTGCCCTCTTTGGTAGTGAAAAGGTCTTCTCTGTTAATAATGTGATCCGATGCTCCAGAATCCAGCAGGAAAGTTATTTGGTTACCCTTTGTGACATCTGGGTAATTACCACACATGAATGCAAACCCGTAAGCTTCACTAGATAATGTTGCAACATCAGTAAGCTCCACTGCTTGAACAGTTCCCTGGCTTACGTTGATTCGATCGTTTATAATAATAACAATCGCTTTTGACATGGCCTTTTCGTCCACAATAGTGACACTTGACAAAAGACTTCCACTTAGCCTTAAAATTTTGGTGGTTGTTAATATGTTTCTGAAACGCCGATCTTGAGTTGTTGAAATTTTGAAATGTGGTCTCGACTTGCAGAATTTTGTTGACGGTATCACCACTCTCGTTCCTTAATTTAACCTCGTGGTCCAATAATCTTGTTTTAACAAAGGCCAAGGTCAAATTATCTTCCGATAATGTTTCTATTGCTGTTATAACACCATCGTATGAGTTTGGTAGCGTGAGAAGTAAGTGAGACACCTTGTCGGTTTCTTCTAGTTTCGCGCCAGCCGCCAGCAATTCTGTAATCAGCTCATCAAAAATAGTTAAGTGCTTGATTAGCTTAGTATCGCCTTGAAGTTTTAAACCCAATAGCTTTTTACGTAGCGCCAACTGAGTTGCCAAACTTTTTCTCTCGTACAAAGCGTCCAAGTTTTTTATGATCTCACGTGCCGTAGAATCGTCTTTCGCAAAACCAAGGAATGAGTCTGCCAAATATTCCACAATTACACTTTTCGCGATTCGGTTGCTCTTCACCCAAGCCTCCGACCGAATTTCTGGTTCCCTGTCAATATGCTTCATAACGTCCATCTCGGTCAGCAACGCTCGAATCCGAAATTTCCAAACGCTGTATTTCTCACCGTCAAACGGTTTAATGTTTCGTTTCATCTTCAAATTCTCCATCTTGAATTAATGCCACGCACCGCGCCACGTGTTCTTTTAACACTTACTTGCACGTGTAGTTTATACACTTACTCGATTAGCGCAGTACTAACAAAGTATTACTGGGCCCATAACCTATAGGAAATCAGGTTATGGACGTGAATTAAAATGCAGACTTTGAATTTAAAATGTTCGTTATATTCAAATTAACGAGAATTCACAAGGAAGTTTTGTGTCTGTCTCCTAGCACAGGTAATAGAGAAAAAGGGACGAACTGATTTTTTTTTTTTTTTTTTTTTTTCTAAGTGGCGTCTCACAGTTCGGTCAAAGTGACCGGATACTGCTTAACCGGACTACCCTGTGGAGAGGGACGAACTGAGAGTGGTTGTTGGTTTTATAGTGAACATGTTATGACAGTGTTGCCATTATTTGAAATGTATCGATTAATTTTTGCTCACATAAAATCGACTATACCAACAAGTACTGATAGAATCAACATTATTTTAATGAATGAGACCTGGCTTTGTAATAATAGAAATATTAAGCTTAAAGGGTTATAATATTATCAGGAGAGACTCTGATAGACCTCACGGAGGTGTAGCCATTGCTATTAAAAGTTCATATAAATTCAGTATTATTGATATATATTCAGACTATAATTTTCAAAATATTTTAATCCAAATTGAAATAGGCTCCTTGTTCTTTAACATTCTATGTTTATACTGTCCTCCTCCGCCTAATGGTAAATTTAATATTAATTTGCTCAAAGATACTTTTAATAAAATAACCACAAATAATTTCATAATCATTGGAGATTTTAATGCTCATAATCTGTCTTGGGGAAGTAAAAAAAATGATAGTAGAGGCATTTCGATTTACAATTTCATGAATGACAAAAACTGTATTTGCATTAATGATCACAACATTACTACATTAGCTCCTTTCGGACAAGAAGGTAACGTTTTAGATTAAGCTTTTTCTTCTCAATCTCTCAGTTCCAGTTGTGACTTTTCCGTATTAAGTGATCCTATGAGTAGTAACCACTATCCCGTCCTTATCAAAATTTTCTATCAAGCTTCAGATTTACATTCTGCAGAGCTTCTGCGAAATGTTTCTTCTGATTTTCCTGAAATTTCAGAAATTAACTTTAACAAAATAAATTGGGATATTTTTGCTGATCATAAGTGCAATACAGCATTTACATCGTTTACTCTTACTAATGATCCAATTGGTGATTATGACAGATTTGTTCAATTATTATATTCAGTATTGTTAACATTCCAAAAAAAAGTCTGCAACTCATCATCGTCAAAAGAGAGTTTTATGGTGGGATGAAAAGTGTAAGTTAGCAGTTGCGAAAGTGCAGTTTGCGCTTCATACGTATAAAATGTATCCATCATTAGAAAACTATTTGATCTATAAACAGTTAGATGCTGAAAAAAAGTTAGTTATACTTCAAGTTAAACACACCAGTTGGCAAAACTTATGTTCTTCGTTTAACCGCTTGACTTCCATTAAAATAATATGGGATAATATTCGTAAATTCAAGTTCTCTAGTGTCCAAGGTAGCAAAAGTAATATCTTCATACACAATCCAGACAATGCCTCTGCTTTTCTAAATAAAATCACTTCACCGATTAATAATGCTGATGTTAACTCTCTTAACACTTATTTCTCACAGTGTGGTAAAGAGTCATTTTCCTGGTTAGTTAAACCATTTTCATTTGACGAACTACTTGTCTCTCTGCATAAGAAAAGGGTTACCTCCCCTGGGCCCGATTGTATTCCTTACTCTGTAATACAGAATTTACCAATTAATATTAAAAATATATTAAATTGTTAATTTACAATGCACTGTGGTCTACTTGTTATATCCCAGATAGTTGGAAAATTCAATATGTTACCCCTATTTTAAAGCCTAATAAAGACCCAAACTGTATAAGCTCATATAGACCTATATCATTAACTTCCTGTTTTTCTAAACTTTTTGAAACCATGCTCAAGAATAGACTTGAGTGGCAATTTGAACATCATAATTTGATACCTCCTCTACAATTTGGTTTTCGTAAAGGTAAAAGCACCCAGCACAATCTCAGTTGTTTAATAGGTGACATTAAAAATGGATTTCAAGCTAATAAATCAACCTTAGCTGTATTTTTAGATATACAAGGTGCATTTGATAATATCGATCATAATTATTTAATCCACGCTTTACATGAGTTAGGAGTTCCTGGTTTAATTTTGAAATAGATTTTCAAGTTCTTGAATGGTCGGAGTACTTGGGTTAAGGCTGGGAAACAATTGCATGGACCTAATAAATCACACAAAGGTACTCCACAAGGTTCTGTTATTTCACCTTTAATATTCATACTTAGCCTTATTAATTTTATGTCTATAATACCTATGCAGGTTAAGTATTTATTATATGCTGATGACTTAGTTATTTATGTACAACGTGGGAATGTTAAAGAAGGAGAACAAATTATGAATAAGGCCCTCCAACACATAGGTTCTGTATTAAGGAATAAATTGAAGCTAAAAATTAATGTTGAAAAGAGTGCTACCATATTGTTCTCTAAAAATGCATCTGATAATCCGCAAATTATATATGACCATGCAGTTATTCCCAATTGTGATTCTTTCAGGTATCTTGGTTTGATTTTAGATTCCCGTTTATCTTGGAAACCACATATTGACTATCTTTGTAGAAAAGCTGAGTTAGGCCTAAATATTATGAAGTCTTTGGTTGGTCTTAGTTGGGGTTTTGACCCCAAAATCTTAAAACATCTTTATATTACTACTATTCGTAGTTATTTTGATTATGGATGCAGCTTTTACTATGATATTGACAGTTATCTATCGAGAAAGTTGGATGTCTTACAGAATAAGGCTCTACGTATAATTTGTGGAGCTATGATGTCATCACCCATAAATTCCTTAGAAACTGGCACTGTTCCTCTTGCTATTAGATCTTATATCACTGACAAACATTCTTTGAAGTTAATTAGGCTTGATAATGTTATAATCTCTAAATTACTTGATGGGTTTGATGTTCCAAATTATAATAATGGAATTATAAAGGTTGATTCCTCAAATTGAATCATTAACTTTTTTAAATTTCAATTTTCAAAATATTATATTCTGGTCTAAACAACATCCTTATTATAGTGTTGACTTTATCTGTACCTTTATGAACATTCCTATACATGTAGACAAATATAATTCTAAATATGAATTCTTAGAGTTTTTAAACACCAAAAATAACTTCATCAAAATTTATACTGATGCATCTAAAACTTCAGAAAGAACTGCTTTTGCATTTTTCGATCAAATCTACAACTATGGTAAAGTCTACAGATGTAGTGACTATTTCTCTGTTTTTTCGGCTGAAATGCTTGCTATTTTACATGCTTTTCATATGTCCTTAAAAATTATACTCAGTCTTACTTTTTAATACTATGTGATTCAATGAGTGTGGTAAAAGCTCTCTGTAATAAAAATATAAACATGTCTTCTCATTATGCAATCTATAAAATAAGAAGTTTGGTATATGAAATCTCTATGAAGAACCTGTACATTGAATTTTGCTGGGTACCGAGTCATTCGGGTATACTTGGTAATGAACTAGTTGATAGACTTGCAAAATCTTCCTATTCTGCTATCTGTAATTGCTCTGTACCATATACTGATTTGAATAATTATATCAGAGTTAATGATTAAGCGCTGGGAGTTGTCGCTTACCCATACTCGGCTAGTAAAAGGCAAATGGTTTGTAGAAATTGTTCCCAAACCATCAACATCTTGGTTTGATAGAAGTAAGAAATTCCTTGGCAGACAATTAATTACCGCTCTTTGTAGGTTAAGAATTGGACACTGTAAAATACCTTCTCATTTGTATAGATTAAAACTCACTGTTAATGAATCTTGTATATATTGTAATTATGAAATTTGTGACCATTGTTCTTTGATTGTAAACATTTTTTGGTGCAACGGTTATTTTGTTGATTTGTCAATGTCAGGACTTTTTTTTTTTAATTATTATTCATGACCATAGATACAAGTCTTTCAGTCGGATACATAAATGGATTTTAATATTCTTTAGTATGCATTAGAATGCGGATGTAACAGATTCTAATGTTTTTTGGATTATTTAGCAGCAAATTGTATCGAGTCAGCCTTCCCAGTAAGCTTTGCGGAGGTAGTCCATACTACAATAAAATTCTCCGCTCCACTATCCCTAGATCGCTTCTGTCAATAATTCCACATATTCTCCAGTTGCGTAGACAGTTGAGACACAAAACTACACCAATTTTATATCATAATATCCACTAGGAATCAATTTGCAAATAATATTAACAGCCGCTGAACTATACTCGAAGAAAACACCGCCAAAAACTCCTGTCAGGACTTACTTGGTAAATGTGACCTACCTAAAAATATTTGTGATTTATTAAAGTTTCCTATATTATATAATTCTATATTTCAATTTATCCAAAGCACTGTTGGATCTATATGAATTTTAATTATTATTTGTACAGTTTTGTTATTTTTGTTAAGTCTGATTATTAAATTTTAAGTTAGTATAGTTTATTTATCTTCTGTGTTTTTAACTTTTGTGTGTACTTTAGGTAGCTCAATTTATTAATCTAATTTTATTTTATTATTCTGTGTTGTATTCTGTTATTATTTTGCTTTAGAATGTAAATTGAATTACATAATTATTGTAAATGTTGGGCTGATGGATTGCCAATGCCCATATAATAAACTAAAAAAAAAAAAAATGTCGTGTCAAAAATCTGATTGACTGACGCTCGTTTAAGATGAGGGAATAGGGATGAATTTCGAATTGCCGAATTATGGTGCTGAGTGTTGTGTTTATTTGTTACCGACTTCATGTTTTGAGTTGTTGAATTTTACTAAATTGTGTAATACTGATGGTAAACATGACTCCAGAAGAGTGTATAAAAACGTGTTGCGTTATAAGGTGTAAAAACACACCGTTGAACAGCAAAGTGAACTTCTTCAGCTTCCCCGAAATTCGATGTGGGCACTTTCAGTCATTCCAGAGAGACAAATGGGTTCAGGCTATCAAGGACAAGAAGTAAGTAGTTTTTTTACTATGAACTTTTATCGTAGAGGTTGTTCGGTGTATTTTGTAATCGGCTAATAACGCACTAGCTGTTTCCATCTTTTTAAGGTAGTACAGTAGGTCCTCGCCTATTCGGACAGGCAAAAACAACACGCTTTGCGGATTATCGAGGCGCCCAGATTGTATACAATATTTTAATGGTAAATAAACATATGTTAAACTTGTTAATTATTGAAAGATGACATGCAAGACCAACAAAACAATGTGTATGAAATCTGCAGGTTGACATAATTTTAAAAAACAGAAGGTCAATTTATCTTGAAAAACTCTGTCATACACTTCTGCTTATAATTTTTGTCATTCATTTCAAAAACTGGCCCTCTTCTGACATCGGACTTCTAGACGCACTGGAAGTTACCATCCTGACCTCGTTGCCATTCCCACAATTCGCACCAAGCGCTTCCAAACATCCTTCATAATGTGTACAGCAAAATAGTGGAACACACTGCCTGCATCTGTGTTTCTGAACGCATCAATCCTAATATCTTCAAAGTTAGAGTGACTAGGGTTCTTTTGGGTAAGCTCACTCCATTGTCGACTTTGTCACCTCTGATCTAGACTAGAGTCAAGAGCAAACCCATCTGCTGAGCAAAGCTCTGCAGCTAAACTTTCCATTATGGGCTGCTGATTTGAAAGTTCTTTTTTTTTTTAGATAGTACTCCTTAATAGAAAACTATTTACAAATTTTTCAGACTCGGAAATTTTATTCTATTTTATGTCATATTTTTTACTTAAATATACCTAATTCCTGAGATAAAAAGATGTGAATTATTCCAAGAGCTTACACGGACAGGTTAGGAGCTGAAGTGAGCGAGCAAAGCAAGCGAACTCAGCACCCGTCAGCTCCTTCATGTTAGGTTACTTTAGACCCTCCAGACAGAAATAGTCTACATTGTTGTTAAATAGTAATTGTAAAAACTTTAACCATGGATATCTCCATAACCATGGGGCTCCGAGTGGTGGGGATGGTATAGGGGGGTAGTTCCGCTTCCCGTCTCCCTCTCCCCGCGCCATATATCAGCGGCCCATAATCGAAAGTTTATCAAGCTCTGCCACTATCGCCCTAAAAGATTCAGATAAGGCAGATGCATTTGCTGACCATCTGAAAAATGTGTTTGTACCAAACCCTGAGCAGGGATCTGAGTAGTCAGACTGAATTAGTGTCGAGAATACTTAATGAAATACATCAATTAGCCACCCAAAAAATCGCTTCTCTTTAACTGAGGTTAAACAAGCAATTAACAAACTCGATCAAAGCAAAGCGCTAGGATACGATTTAATAACCGCTAAAAGAATGAGAGAATTTCCGGAAGAGGGTGTGCGCTTCTTAATATACATCTATATTGCCATATTGAGAACTTCAATGGCCCCCAGACAATGGAAAGTAGCTCAAATCGTTATGGTCCCTAAACCAGGCAAAAGCACTGAAGACGTAAAATCTTACAGACCTATCAGCCTATTGCCAATTTCATCAAAGTAATGGAGATTCTATTCTTGAGCAGATTAGCTCCAATCATAAAAGAAAGAAGCTTTATCCCAGACCACCAGTTCGGCTTCAGGCAACAACATGGTACTATTGAACAAGTACATAGGCTTGTGAACAACATTAACAATGCTTTTGAAAGGAGACAATACTGCACATCTGCATTCTTGGACATCTCCCAGGCCTTTAATCGCGTATGGCATGATGGGCTTCTGACTAAGGTAAAAAAATCGGTGCCAATCGAATACTACAACTTTATTAGATCGTATTTAGAAAATAGACATTTCTTTGTAAAACATGGCGAAGAAGTAACAACACTATGTCCAATCCATGCAGGCGTACCGCGGGGCAGTGTAATGGGTCCTACCTTGTATCTTCTGTATACTGCAGATCGACCGACCTCCGAGGCCACTGTAACAGGCACTTTCGCTGACGACACAGCAGTTCTGGCATCGGACGAACTCCCAGAAAAAGCCACCCGAAAACTCCAAAATAGCCTTGACAGTATCGCGAAATGGCTTAAAGATTGGCGTATCAAGGCGAATGAATCCAAATCGGCCCAAGTGACATTCACCACTCGACGTGACATCTGCCCTCCAGTCACATTAAACGGAGTTCAAGTTGCCCAACACGATGAGGCAAAGTATTTGGGAATGTACCTAGATAAGAGACTCACATGGAGAAAACACATTTTTACCAAAAGACTTTAGCAATGGGACAGCGGGTCAGAAAAATATACTGGATGTTGCACAAGAAGTCCCAGTTGTCAACGACAAGGTGCTACGGTCTGCAACTATGGGGTATAGCGGCAAACGCGTATATAGAAATTCTGCAAAGATTTCAATCTAAAATGCTGCGCATTATAGCAAACGCACCTTGGCACATAACAAATGATAGACTACACCACGACCTTAACATTAAAACAATCAAGGAGGAAATAAAGGGAAGGATGACTAAATATAAAACAAGAATCACACGCCTAATGTACTTGCAAAGGATCTAATGAACGAATGCAAATGCCACGAAGGCTCAAACGCAAAAACCCACAAGATCTATTATTGTGAAGTTGTAGATCGCATAATGATGAAGCGATATTGTTAATGAACAATCTCGCACAAAAAAAACCCATCGCCCTTTAAGTGGAGGTCTGGATTAACAAGGCCCATCAAGGTACATCTAAAATTGTCTCGTTGCTCTAAAGCGTAAGCAACTTAGAAAGCGCTACCACTGAGTACCATGCTGCGATATGCATCGATTTGTTATTGAATTGTGTGTAAAATTAACATTTTCTAGAATTGATCATAATTATATAAGCGCAAAATTATGGTATAGTAGTTTCTGCCAGCGGCTTCGCCCCCGTGAAAGTTGAAGATAATCCCGAGAGATCATACGCCCGGGATAAAAAGTATCCTATGAGGAATAGCATTCCTGACTATAATCTATCTCTGTGCCAAATTTCATCGAGATCCGATCCGAGTGAAGAAGTAACAAACATCAAAACACACTCACATACTTTCGCCTTTATAATATTTGTGTGATTGAGCTCTTAATTCACTTACAATGAAATTGTAAAAAAGTGCAAAAAAATACTTTAATACAAATCATTACTGTTTTTAAAGAAAAATATAGTCATGAACCGAGAAAAGCCTTTAACTTGCAAGTTGCTGCTAACACCATCTGTAGACATGGAACGGAACCGAACGCGATCAAACTACTTATAAAAATAACCATCTTAATCAGATGACAAAAAAAACACAAGCCTTAAGCGGTAGCTAGTGGTGTTGAGCCAGCAATATCAGAATGTTGTTGATGAACACAACCAACTGCGGGTAGTCACGGATGGTTTTCATAATTGTAGTGATTTATATGAGGAGGCTTTAGGTAAAGTTAGGGACCTAGAAGATTAATTGGCTCATGCTAATTCTCAAATTCGGAATCTGCAAAAAGAACAGTCATGTACTCAGGTACAGGAAACATGCCATTTTTATAGTGAGTTAATAAACTGAAATTGTGAATGAGTTTTTCATTCCATAACCACTATTGAACTGACTGAAGATTCCTTATTAAATGAGACAAATAGGTATACAGTTAGTCATAAAAAACTGAGAAAGTATGCAAAATTTAATAAAATAATTAAAAATTATACCCAGTACAGGAAACAACACAAACTTTTCTTTAAAAATATTCCACTCAGAAAAGAATGTGTTAACCTTCTTGATAAATTAAACAATTACCAGATCAAATTAGAAGACAGTATAAAAATATATGAAATTGACACACAGAGCTTACAAAATGATATTCAGGTACTTGAGGACAAACTGGGCTCCCTTTACAATAAATACGTTAGCTCCCAGTTACAAATTAAGGAACACATTCTGGCCGCAAATGAGTCAGTGGTGTGTCAATGTAATTGTCAGATAGTCTCAAACCTGAAGGCTGAAACTGTTCAGCCTGAGGCAACGGAGGGCCCGGCCCAGGCTGAGAGGGTATCTCAGGACGGTGGCTCTGACCAAGACATAACTGATATTACACAGGAAGTGTCTCAAGAAGACCGGCCTGAGACTGCTACCTTTCCAACTAATAATAGTCATCATGGGTTTCATTCGGTTATGTTTGCAGATGGTATTAGAAGAGGTTTAGGTAAATGATTAAATAGCAATCACAGTTATTCAACTTTGAATTGTTGTATGCCTGGGTCATCTTACAAGCATATCATGGAATCTGTAACAAATAATGTATATAAATCAGATACCAATGTAACTGTCTTTATAGGTAGCAGTTTGGATGTAAAAAAAGATGACATCACTGAGTGTGTAACAGAATTGATTAGGTTAAATTGTAATAAAATCATATTGTGTGCTTTTCCATATTTAGAAAAATTGTCTAGTAGACAAAATAATTATATTCACATGCTGAATAAGCATGTTCATTTCCTTGTCAGCCATTAAAGCGACAAATTAGTTTTTTTTGACATCAACATTTTTGTTGATAAATTAAAAACGACTGGCAAGTATCTGCCTATTAGGGTAAGACGTCAAATAGCGAGGCTATTATCTTTTACTATAAAGTCAGACATAAATTGTATGTCGAAGGCATGTATTGTAATTGATAATAGTAGTAATACTAATTTACAGGCGGTCAATAAGTTTAATAACATTAGCACTTCTGCTATTAATATTTATAGTTTAAACTAGTTTGTAGGACAAAGGAGGGTACCAACAACAAAATAGTTAAGGGTACATCCACCGTCAAGAACGTACCTTCTTGCTCACACTTAGTTAATTTAAAAAAGGGAGAATTCCTTGAAATTATTCCATCAAAATATTCAAGGTTTTTCTGCGAAGCAATTGGAAATAGAACTGTTTTTAGAAAAAAACAATGTTTGAAATTGTTTGTTTTACTGAGCATTGGCTGAAAGATCATGCAATGCTAATTAATTATGAAAATTATACCGTGGGCAGTTGTTTTAACCGAGGAGTGGAGGTTCACTCATATTAACTAAAAATGGTATTAAAACAAAACCTTGTAAAAATATTGTAGATCTATCAGTTGAACATAATGTTGAACTGTCCTGCTTTGAGCTGGATAAGCATGATATAGTGTGCGCTTACAGACCCCTCAATTATGGAAACTACCCAATATTTGAATCAGTGATGGCAGATGTTTTGGCAAAACTTGCAACTGGAAATAAACTAGTCATAATCTGTGGTGACTTTAATATAAATATTTTAGAAAATAATTCAGGTAGCAGTAGATTATTAAATCTCTTCAAATCATTTAATTTGTCACATGTGTTTATAGAACCAACCCGAACAACTGTGACTACTGCTTGCATGTATTGGTAATGTTTTTTGTTGTTGCGACTACTTAGACAAAGCCATTATAAATTGTCTGCCTTCGGATCATAGTGGGCTACTGGTAACCTTTGAGTCCAACATATCAAAACAACAAGTGCAGATTCAATCCAGACCAATAAGATCTGGTAAATTAAATAAATTTACAGCACTTTAATTAGTAAGTTAAGTGATCAAGACCTCACAGAGAATGATGGTAATATTTTATATAAAAAAGTTTTCGCAGTAGTTCAAACAGAGTTCAATAATACTTTTAAGAAGAAAACTAAAACTATATGCCCTAAGTTTTTATTCAGTGACTGGGCGACTAAAGGACTCAGGAAAAGTAGGGAGAGACTTTACGAGCTGTATGGCCTTAAGCCTTATATTAACACTGAAACTTTTAATAAGTATATTCAATTTTTTTTAGAAATACGTGTAAAGTAGCTAAGGCTTAATATATTGGCAATAAGGTTAAAACCGCAGAAAATAAAATCAAGACAGTTTGGAATATTATAAACAATGAAACGAATAGGAACAAAAGAAATAATACTGATTAGACGCTTGAAACTACACATGGACTTATTACAGATAACAAAAAAGTTGCTCAAGAATTTGTAAATTTCTTTACCAGTATCCCAATTAAAACTACTGAAACCTTAAATTCTTCGCCTTCGCTTGCTGCTGGTTTATTGAACGCTAACGTTTTAGCCTGCCCGACTGAATTTTACTTTTCACATATAAACCCAATATCAGTAATAAAAGCTTTTAAGCAAATCAAGATCAAACTGACCGAAGATCTATGGGGAATGTCCATCAAAGTTCGTACCTCCATTATTCAGACTATAGCACCGTACTTAGCTCTAATTTTTAATTTGTGTGTAGATCAAGGAGTCTTCCCGGATTTAATGAAACATAGTAAGGTTATACCACTTGTTTAAATCCGGGGACAGTAAAGACACGAATAATTTTAGACCAGTATCGGTGCTGGCGGTTTTCAGCAAGATATTTGAAAAGATAATGCTAAATCAAATGCTCATTCATTTTAATACGAATAACATCCTACACGATAAACAGTATGGTTTTACCAAGGGAAGTTGTACGACCGACGCTGGTGTCACCTTATTAAAACACATCTTTGATGCGTGGGAAGAGGCACAAGATGCTACAGGTGTCTTCTGCGACCTGTCGAAAGCGTTTGATTGCGTTAATCATGAAACATTAGTATTGAAACTTGAGCATTACGGGCTAGGCCAATCAGCGTTGAGTTTAGTAAAATCTTATTTAAATGATAGAAAGAAAAAAAAACCGCATACGACATCACACAATATCGAACTGAACGTCATAAACGTCTCAGACTTATTGATTTTCCGAATGAATTTCGAAGGTGTAGTGATCAGTACTGTAATGACCCGACTCACAGCACAGTTATTGACAAAATGTACTCCGACATCGTGCTTGCGTTATCAAAGGCTGCGGTGGGGGACCGGGGGGGCAAGCGTAAGCAGAGTAAACGTCCACCTAGAACCATTGTTGGATGGAGTAAAATTGTGAGCGACAGTCACGGGGCGGCCAGGGCGAGTTTTCGGGAATGGCGGTTGTATGGTAGTCCGACTACTGGTGTTATGTTTGCTAAAATGTGTGAGACCAGAAAAATATTTAAATCGCGTTTAAAATGGTGTCGGAACCATCAAAACCAGCTACAAATTGTTGTGATGTTCTGGCAGCTAAACATAGCACGAAGGATTTTAAGAGGTTCTGGAAAAGTACTAACCGTTGAGGATACGCCCTGGTCTCCCCGTAAGTGTTGACGGGACGAGTGATTTGAAGGGTATAGCTGACAAATTTAAAAACAACTTTATTGTAAGATCACCGTTGGGATCGTCCTCTACACTGGGGCGGGGTGGGGTGAATGGGGAATATGTTAATACCAGAATATCAGCCAGGGATGTATCATTGGCAGTAAAATCGATTTCCCATGGGAAATCACCTGGTCATGACGGCTTGGGTGTGGAACATATACAGCATGCTGGGCCTCATATGTGCAGGGTGTTGGCTATGTTCTACAACTTTTGTATTTCACACTCATACCTGCCGCCTGACATGTTGAGGACTATCGTAGTGCCTGTAGTAAAAAACAAAGCAGGGGATTTGTCGGATATATCTAACTACAGACCTATTTCTCTAGCTACAATAGTTGCAAAAGTGTTCGACAGCATTCTTAATACACAATTAAACAAATACATAAAGCTACATGACAATCAGTTCGGGTTTCGGCCGGGACTGTCTACAGAAGCTGCAATATTGTGTCTTAAGAGTGCTGTTAAATACTACACCGAGAGATCAACATCTGTGTGCGCTTGCTTCCTCGATCTTTCCAAAGCCTTTGACCTGGTCTCATATGATATCTTGTGGAACAAGATGAGATCATCCCAGATACCGTATGAACTTATTAACATCTTTAAGTATTGGTACGGGAACCATGTGAACAACCTGAAATGGGCAGGCACGTTGTCGGACCCCTATAGGTTGGAATGTGGGGTGAGGCAGGGGGGGTTGAGCTCTCCCTCCATTTTTAACCTGTTTATGAATGGACTGATCGAGGCGCTCAGCGAGCAACATATCGGTTGTCACATAGATGGTGTCTGATTTAATAACATCAGCTACGCGGACGATATGGTGCTGCTGAGCGCCTCGGTCTGTGGACTCAGGAGGCTGATGAGTATATGTGAGGAATACGCAGCTGATCACGGGCTGCGTTATAATGTCAAGAAGAGTCAGTGCATGGTTTTTCAAGGTGGGCCTACCCTTGGAAAGGGTGGACATTTTTAAGTACTTAGGACATTTATTGACTCCTACCTTGAAAGATGACGCAGACATTGAGCGGGAGCGGCGGGCGCTGTCGGTCAGAGCGAATATGGTTATCCGCAGGTTTGCGCGTTGCTCTAAAGATGTTAAAATAACTCTTTTTAGAGCCTACTGCACTACACTGTACACGTGCAGCTTGTGGACTATACGCAAAAGTCTTACAGCGCCCTTCGTGTCCAGTTCAATAACGCGTTCAGGATGATGTTGGCGCTCCCCCGATTTTGCAGCGCATCGACTATGTTTGCAGAAGCGCGCGTGGATTGCTTCCACGCCACTATGCGCAAGAGAGCCACGTCGCTGGTGCGGCGAGTGCGGGGGAGCGCTAACAACATGCTGGCCGCGCTCGCGGGAAGGCTTGGTTGCTCCATCATCTCTCACTGTTGTAAGCGACATGTGGCAGGCTGATGCGACTGACAGACCTGGTTTTTTATATGAATATTAATTGAGTTATTTTTGACGTGACAACGTCTTATAATTCGATGGAGCCGTCTGCACGCACGAAAAAACATGACTCATGCGGCGTTACCTCGCTCTGTGGCGTTCCATTTAAGGCTTGAAGTGCAAGCGAGAGCGCGGAACGAGCGACAAAGAGGCACAATCGGCCTCCGCGTTCGGCAGCGTTCGACATCTGTCTCTCTCCTACTTGAGTGAGCGATGCGTCCGCGTGGACAGCTGCTATACAATAATACATTTACATGTTTTCGTCAAGTATGAAGTGCAGTGAAAAGTGAACGTGGTGTCAATTGATTATAGCTACGATAATTGCGGCGATAAAATGCAACCATTCCATCAGTATTTTCTTATGACGTTGTCACGTTCAACTATCGTCAGTAAACCGACTTTACAGACAACCGATTTTTTATTTTATTTTTTGTGTTTGACTTATTATAATGTAATGGAATTAAGTAAATGAATTGGTTTTTAAATATTGTGTATGTAATGTGACTGTGTAAATGTATTATTTCTATTATGAGTCAGTGATACTTGAATTAAAAGATTTTATTATTATAATTAGTTCAAATAAACGGTGTCAATTCGTCCGGGTTAACCGTGAAAATGGGGGTACCCCAGGGTTCAATTTTGGATCCTTTCTTATTTCTAGTCTACATTAACGATTTACCCCATCTATTGAATAACAATTTAAACATGGTGTTATTTGCTGATGACACTTCTTTGATTTTTAAGATAAATAGACGTACGAGTAACGTTGACGACGTAAATAACGTCTTGCGACAGGTTCAAAATTGGTTCACGGCTAATAATTTAGTTATGAGTGCGTAAAATTTGCCTTGCCGAATGTCAAAAGTACCTACTGATTGTGACATTATATTAAATAGGGAGAAGCTAGAATTCGTCGATAAAACGGTTTTCCTGGGGATCACGCTAGACTCAAGGTTACAATGGGGTCCTCATTTAATATCACTTGCAGGGCGGCTAAGTTCGGCAGCTTATGCTGTTAGAAAAATTCGTCAGTTTACTGATGTAGATACCGCGAGGCTAGTCTATTTTAGTTACTTTCATAGTATAATGTCTTACGGTATCTTACTGTGGGGAAGGGCTGCAGACATTGAGTCAATTTTTATTCTGCAAAAACGAGCCATCAGAGCGATATACAATCTTCGTCGGCGCGATTCTCTAAGGGAACTGTTTACGGACAGTACCTTTAAGGTTTATTTGAAATAAACTATTTTGATTTGATGAAAAACGCTAGTTAAGTCGGCATGGTTTCTTTTTATGGGATGAGGCATGTGATGCTGCTGTCTTGTCCTCCTCCATGCATGCTCTGCACAGTGGGCTATGACAAAAAGGCGCTTATTAAAGGCACTGTGGCCAGTTGTTACGGCCATGACCGTACTCAACTGTAGTTTAATCAGACGTAGGACCTTTTTCGTGAAACGGCCGTCAATAATGTATGATGTTACTGTATTTGCAGCGGGCAGTGGTGGCTACCCAACGAGCACAGCCTGATCTGCAGCGAGCACTTCGTGCGCGGCCGGCCCTGCTCTCGGCCCCAAGACGAGGACTACGTACCCACTGTCTTTGTCAACAGGAGCAGAGCTGACCTCAAGTAAGTACTTATATATATGAAGGCGGAGTTCGTGATGACACTGATTGATATCTTTTGACAATATTTCCGATGATGAAAGCCATTTATTTATTTAAAAATTATGAGTGCATTCTCAGCTAAACCATAGAGAATATAAATAAGTATTTGTCTTGTTGGTCTATTAGTTGTAAGCACTATTCCTGAGCAAGATGTCCTAAGATTCCATTATTTGATCTAGCACAGCGTTATTGGTTTTTTCCATCTGGAATTACTCAGTAACCTATGGGGATTTGGATCAGAATCAGAAAGAATCCAGACAGAATCTAACAAAGATTTTGTCTGGACCTTAAAAGAGACTGTGACCTCTGAGTTTGTTTCGGCCTTTTTTCTCAGAGTAGTCAGATAGGAAACGCCGACTTCATCTAGTTTTAAAAATATGATCGACATGTAAAAGTGTTTGTACTAATCTACTTACAGAAATAAAATCATTTATCATTTAGAATTATTTATTTGCCAGCAATGTATAATTTTTAATAATATATATATAATAATAATTTCACTGAATTGTATTCTGTTTCTTATGTAAATAAAGCTATTTATTATTATATTATAAAAAAAAATATAATTGAAAATGTCAATTACAAGAAAATGTAAGGTCCAGTTATAAATCTTTATCATTCAGAAGTCATTAACAGAATAGTTATTTTCCAATAGTATAGTAGTCAATTTAGTTTTAAATATACGAATAGGGTGTTCTTTTAAATTATGCGGAATTTTATTATATGGATTTGTGCCCAGATCATGGTAATAGTCTTGATCTCTATTATTTTATTAAACAGTTTATTAATTTTACCTTAAAATAACACGACGAAAGCAAATTAAAAAAAAAAAAACATTTATCATTTTGTCATCCTTATTCCCAGTATTTTTCTCAAGCCTCATACACTATTCAATAAAAATCATATTTTTAACTGACTTCGCAAAAAGGAGGAAAGAAAGAAAACTAGTTGGTTATCAATTCGACAGCATTTTTTCATGGTGAGTTACCACAGAACTTTTTATTAGGTGAACCGATTTTGATGATCCTTTTTTTATTTGAAAGCCATCCCATTTAATTTTCGTTAAGATATGATGAATAACTTCGGAGAAATACATCAGAACTCTTCAATAAATGACGTGGGTAAATCACTCGGGATAGATGCAATCGCATGTCTGTTTATTGTTTACACCATTTCATAACATAACATCACACTGGTACGCTCTAAACAGGGGAACACAGGTGTGAACAGTTCACCCTGGTATACTCTCATTGCACCGGTTTTGTTTAAGTTTCATGTTATTGGGTTCATCTATTCTGGCTTCACTTTGGGCACTATACGCGTACCTAGCCTATAGAATTGGTACATTATGTACAACAACTAAAAAGTGGCAAATAAAAAACTTTTTTACAAAATTTACAACCGACTTCGAAACAAAAACCCTACAAAGTGAAAAATAACTTCAATTTCGGAATTCTGTGTTAAAAAACGAAGAAACGAAAACAGTAACATCAATAATTTTTGTAAAAAAGTTTTTTACAGAAACTTTAGTTACTAATGCAAAAGTTGCCAATTTTCCTTTGAAGACACAGTGCAGGTTGACTTTGGCTTTGAATTCATCTCGCAGCAATTGTGTTTATCTCTCAACAACTCAGATTATCTCTCAGTAATTGAGTTTATCTCTGATCAACTGAGTTTATAAGCGAGTGATGTATATATTGTGTATGTACAGGATGCGAGGTGTGACTTTGAAGAAGTTCGCGCTGGAGTACATCAAGCACGATGCGCTGTTGGAGAGGCCCTGCAGTTCCAACATCAAGACTGTGAGTGTTGAGTGTGACAACACCATCCAACAAGTTGGGGCGAATTAAATGAATATAAATTAACAATGCCAGCTTTCAAGATTTCAATGTGGGGCGAACTAAATTACTTGTTAAGTAGTCGTAGCACTGTACACACACTCACTACTGCCACACCCTATTAAGTTTTAAAAGTTTCATGAAAAATGCACGTATTTTTTTTGTTAAATATAATACTTATTAGCTTTGATAAACAAGCATGAAATGAACTTAGAATGTGATCATCAGCCACAAAGTTATCAAACTTCAAAGCTGATAGTTGACTGACTTGTTACTCTAATACCTACGACTTCAAACAAAAACCGGCCAAGTGCGAGTTGGACTCGCGCACCGAGGGTTCCGTACAAAACAGCTACATTCACTAATACCTTCTTATGGTAGGTAAAATCACTGACGTTCATAAACAATAAAAGCACCGAATATTGCTTTAAAGATTTTTTTCTTTTCCAAGTACATTTTATAAGTTGGTCGACTATTACTTGCAAACTTGTGAAGTCTACTTAACTGTGATAGTTTTCATTTTAATTTCGTTATATATGTGTCAGTCATCTGAATAAATTTACCAGCTAATTGGATACCTAGGCCGTTCATAAGACGTCGGCATCGAATTAAATGGCTCAAGGACAAGCCAACTCATGATGAATTGAAAAATGGTTTTCACAGACCTGTAATATTTTGTATCTGTTTCAGGATCAGCGCCATACTGCGTATGTGAAGCTGGCGGCCGCGCTTTGCATCCCGCTGACCACTGCGCGCTCGTGGGAGAAACGCTTTCGGGAGTACTTCAAGCAAAAGGTGACTTTGTATCTCTGCTATAGAGACTACTATCGCGCGCTCTGTATATGAGTTTATTTTTTATTATTGGTAGGGTCGCGTTTGACTACTATCTCACCTGATGGTAAGCGATGATGTGGTCGACGGTGAAGCACGCTTGCCTAGAAGTAACCTATTCACTCTTGACTTAAAGTCCCCTAGATTGTAGCTATCAGGAGTAGACACACAATCTCCGACAGGGAATTCCACTCCATAACTATACGCACATTGAAAGTATTCCTCTAAGGTTAGTGCGTATGGGTGGGAATGTGGGATGTTTAACATGTACTGAAGAAGAAGTTAGCCTCAACTGTTATCCGTTGTTGAGTGGGTCTGACGCAGTGTTGTGTACAGATGGCGGAGAAACCCGACAGGAAGAAGCGTACGACGGACGGCGCGCCGCACTGGCTCACTCTGGTGGCCCAACGCCTCTGCCTGCCCCCCAAGAATGTACGTATATATAGTACACACAAGTAATTATGTTACTCCCAATCAGCCTTCACGAACACCTCTACGTCAACCTCTTTTGGCCATACACACAACTTTCTTCATAGAGTTCATAGACAATTACTTTGTACAGAACAAATACTACCGATTTCCAAATAAAAAAACTACAAAGTGAAAAATAACTTTGTTTTATGAAGATTTATTTTTCACTTTTTAGTTGTACCTGCCTAATAGGTAAGTTGTTTAGTAAGGTACCTTTAACGCCAGAATAGATAACCCGAATATCATGAGACATGAACATAACCGCTGAAATGAGAGATCTGCGTACTCCTTAAGAACGTACTGGAATAGAATAGAATAACATTTATTTGCATAAAGACATGGTATAGAAGATGGTACAAAATTAAATACAGAGCGTACATGGTTTTGCTTAACATTATAAGCGTGCAAATTTTTCGTGCATACAATACAGTCATTTAATTTTTTTGTCAAAAAACTCTTTCACACTATAAAAACTATTAGTGGACAGCCAGTTATTACTCTTAAATAATCTGGTATTTAGAATTTTTAGGTCACTTGGTATCTTATTAAATATTTATACACACATATACAAACAGCTTTTATTATATTTAGTAAGCCTTGGCATGACATCCAGTACGAGCCCGTGAGGGTCGCGTCGTTTCGAGGATGTACATCGTCTGCTTTTGTAAATAATGCCTCAGCTTCCACACAAACATACGTATCTCATATATATAAGGAGACGGTAGCGGTCACAAACAAGTTTCTCAAATACCGGCCGACAAGAATCGTCAGATTGAAGCCCATATATTGCTCGAATGCATTTTGTTTGTGCAACAAATGCTCTATTTTGATCGGTGCTATTGCCCCACATAATCAACCCATAGCGTAACACCGATTCAACATACGCATGATATGATGTTATTGCCGTTTGGGCGTTTGTTATTTTTCTAATTCTTCCTTTCTTTTTCTTCTTCCTTTTCTGGCGTGATGTTATGTTATGAAATGGTATAAACAATAAACAGACATGCGATTGCAGCAACCCCGAGAGATTTGCCGTTATTTATTGAAGAGTTCTGTTGTATATCTTCGAAGTTCTTCATCAGATCTTCACCAAATTTAAATGGGACTAATTTCGGAACTAAGTCTTTCAAACGAAAAAAGAATTTTCAAAATCGGTCCTCAATTGACGGAGATATCGGTGAACATACATAAATGTCGAACATAGAATCTCCTCCTTTTTTCGGAAGTCGGTTAAAATGTATGAACATGACCACGGTAAAGATATCTAACAGTATTGTGACTCAGCCCTGTCCTTCGTAAGTGCCTACCAGCTCGCGTGACCTAAACACGCGTTAGGGTTGCCCGCCTCTACCTACTACTTGAGTTTCTTTCTAATTTTGTGATTGTAAATAACTCAGAATATTTTCTCTAATCTGAGGTAAAAATTATATTTTTTATTATACTTATTTTAAATGTTACTAGGTAGGTACCTACTATTTATTACTGTAATTGGTAATTATTTCATAATTATATTAATTCGTCTAATTCAATAATATACGTAAGTAGATGAGTACATAAGTAAGTATATAGCCTAACCTAGGAAACTGCCTTAAACAAGGCAACTAGCCACTAGTTGTTTTGAACGCGAGCGTAGGTAGGTCACTCGTGTGTCACTTTATCACCCCTATCCACTTTTTTATTTATTAATGCAGGTATTTTACTCGGTGGAAAAAGCGAAACACCTATCTATTGAAAAAAATAACAAATGACGTACTAGTAAGTTAGGTATACCTATATTTTTTAATAGTCTTGCCTTTCGGAGGTGTCAGGTAATTTAAAAATGTTATCTCTGGGTGCGTTATAGAAGAATGCAAGCAACCAAAAACAGCACAATAAAGTTTATAATTGCTCTCTGCCATATTAAGTAATAACAATAAAATATTTTTTTTATTTTAAGTTTATTTATCTCCACAAATTACATCACACAACAAAAAACAAATTACATTCATTACAAGTAAAGTCGGAACCACACTTTCGTGTCGTGGCGTGGCGTGACGCGTGATCTATCAATGAAACTACTCTGTTCCAGCCTACGACATAACGCAACGAGTTTTGTAGCCAATCAACTGCGTCGGAAGGCGCCACAACACGCCACGCCACGCCACGAAAGTGTGTTTCCGTCTTAATTACTTGTACTTATTGTTTAGTACAGGCCTGCAGACCACAGCCAACAGCCGAATATTGGGGCCCATAGCAATGTTACGACTCTTGGATCTATCAGGTCTATACCCGCGAAACCGCGATACGCGGCAGCGGCTGCTAGGGGTTTGTCTTTGAGATACTGGTTGCCGTCATCCAGGTGTAAGGTGGTACAATGGTGCAACTTACCCTTGTACTCGTGGTAGACTCCTGGCTTGTTCAATCTCGGGGCCGGTCGAGAGTTATATAGGGTAAATATATATAATAATAAGGGAAAACCGACGTGGACTGGACAGGATTCCTTGCTCAGACTCCTAGACGCGTTCTCGACAAAAAATACCTCGCTGCGTGCGAAATATGCACAAATTCAACTGCACGGGGAGCACAATACCAATCGCGAATGGCGAACGTAATTTCCAATAACGATGGGTTGATAATTCAACTATTATAATAAAATCAATGCAAAACCACCGTATTACGTCTAGCCATGCCAAATCACAAATTTTCAGTCTAGTGTCAACTGTCAACTCAACCAAAACTAAATCTCGATGCCAGCGAGTTGACACGGTGTTGCAACAAAATAACAAAAAAAGGAACGAAACGTTTGGTTCCGAACACTTATTTCGTTAAAATATTCACAAATCGCACGCTTACTGCTTACAAAACCATCACACCATTCGTGACTGTTTGCGACTGTACTGTATCGAGTGTTGGCGAGTATGACTCGCGTTCCGACCGTTTGTATGAAGATAGAATACTGTTAGATATCTTTACCGTGCCATACCTTTCCGTTGTAGTCCCTGGCATGTAACTTGCCAAGGCTTTGGCGTAGTGGGGGTGAATTTGCGCATATTACTCGAACTGACCAACCACCATAATATAGAGCGAACGGAACGTGGACGCGACGCGATTGGTCAGTCGATCCTTGTGTCAACTGACCAACCAATCGCGCGCTTGGAACGGTGCTAAACGTTCCCCGCGCCCCGCTTGATAACCAAAGAGACCTAAAAACGACATGTGCGCATCTAACAACTGTTGTCAAGTTACGTACGTAGTAGTCGTACTATACCACGGTAAAACTATACACCCTGTATTGTTACGAGCTGAGGTTCAAGTATACATTATATTATCACACTGAACTTCACGAATACTCTTCATACTAATATATATTTTCTTGCACTATTTCACTGTTGAACTGCTCTTGATTGACGGAGTGGTCCGCTATTGATATGGCACCCGAAATGTTTCTGAAACCCTGCAGTTCCCTCTCAACGCGACTAGAACTATTCAGAATGTTCGGCCTTCGAGCAGGCAAATTCTACTATTCTCTTCTTTTTGAAAAATATTGTCTTGTACTAAGAATTACTCCTGTAGCGTGGGTGCGTTTAAAAACATTTTAACTACACCCGAAACATCTATAAGCCTTGCAGTATAAAATAGACACTACAGATAGTAATTTTTCATTTTTAACCGACTTACCAAAAAGAAGGAGGTTCTATGTTCGACTTCATGTTTGTTTTTTTTTGTGTATGTTCATCGATATCTCCGTCAGTTGTGGACCGATTTTGAAAATTCTTTTTTTGTTTGAAAGAGTATGTTTCTAAATTGGTCCCATTTTAATTTGGTGAAGATCTGATTAAGAACTTCGAAGATATACGACAAACCTCTTCAATAAATAACGGTAAATCTCTCAGGATTGCTGCAAACGCATGTCTGTTTATTGTTTATACCATTTGAAATCGAGGGAGCTCTTCAAATTGTACATATAGGCATACATGTAGCGATTTTGGTATTTTCATCAACAATGCAATCATTTGCATTCAGGAAGTATCATTTGGTGAAGTGAAACAGATGAAGAAGACCACAGATGGTCACTGGAACTCCTTAATGCTAAGTATGTCACGGGTAGAAGATATCTCGAATAGTTAACCGACTATAATGAAGCAAATACTTATAAATAAATGGTGTTGATGAAAACGGTACCATCGAACTGATCTGATTATGCAACCGGAAGGTAGGCAATGGAACTCCGATATAAAACTATGGATCCTAGTCGTGTTTGGGCTTATTGGAATCATCATGATATGCTTATGCTTTGTGCTTTGACTGTAAATGATTTTCATGATAATAGGAGGTAAAACAAAAACTAAAAAGAGAAAAATAAAAAGCTTTTTAACAAAAAATCAAACCGACTTTTAAATCAAAACAAAAAGAAAGGAATGTATTTTTATCTTTGTAGAAAGATAAAAATACTTTCTTTTCCGAGGTCGGACGGAAAACAATGGGTACAAAAAAGACACCGACTTCGGAAAAGGAAGTAATTTTTATCTTTGCAGTGTTTTGTATTTAAAGACGGTTTGATTTTTTGTTAAAAAAGTTTTTTGGAAATCATTTAGACAAAACTTGTAATTTTGCAGCTGGCATAACAACATCAATAAAAAATAGATAGATAGAAAATATATACAGACTGTGGTGGCCGGCTCTAAACAAGCCAAGAGAGAACGCTACTAGTCTCTTCGATTCGCCAAGAGAAATTAGCAAGGTTATAGTGGTCTAATAAGAGCCCTGGTGTGGGTGTGGTACAGACACAGAGAGGCGGCCTGTCGCCGGACAGCGTGGTGCGTGCGCTGGCGGCGGCGGCGCGCGCGCGGCGGGCGCTGTGCTCCACGGCGCTCTACAACGACGTCAAGCGCGCGCTGCGCCTGCCCACTCCTATCAACGACCTGCACGCCGTCTGGTGACTTTTATTTTATTACTAGTTTCGCCATCGGCTTCGTTCGCGTGAAAGATTTGTGTGGATTTATCCCAGTGGCATTTATGGATCCCAGTGGATTATGCCGGGATGAAGTAGCTGTTCAAAATTATAATCTATCTCTGAGCAAAATTTAATCCAGATCCCTTCACTCGTTCTGGCTGGGAGACAAATATCCAAACTGTATTTATTAGGTCATTACATGTGAAATTGGCGTTTTGTAAGGGAGGAACAAAAAGTCGTTTTTTTTAACATAATATATTTATTTAATCAAAGTATGTAGCATTGCTATTTATGCACTTTTGCCATCTCATTGGTAGTTCATTGATCCCTTTACTAAAAAAACCATTCGGACGGGAGTCAATAAAATCTTTGAAAGCGCTTTGGTCTGCTCCATCGGTGTTGAGTTTTTTCCCTTGCAAGAAGTTATCCAAATTTCGAAAAAAAGGTAATCTGTTGGAGCAAGGTCCGGGGAGTACGGTGGATGACTTAGACATTCCAATTGAAGTTCCGCTAATTTGGTAGCCGTCTGTTGTGCAGTGTGTGGTCTAGCGTTGTCCTGAAGCAGCAGTGGCCTAGAGCGATTGACCAGCCTCGGCTGTTTAGCAGCTAGCTTTTCCATCATGGTTTGCAGTTGCTTACAATAGACATCCGCCGTAATCGTCTGGCCAGATTTAAGAAAGCTGTAGTGAACGACACCGGCACTAGTCCACCAAACGCTCACAAGTAATATTTTTTGAGTAAATTTTCGCTTGGGGCAGGATTTGGCTGGTTCGCCAGGGTTCAGCCATTGCGATGAGCGTTTCCGATTATTGTACAGGATTTAGTTTTCATCACAGGTAATGATTCGATTTAAAATCCCTTCATTATTGTGCCGCTTGAGTAATGTAAGGCAGCAGTCGACGCGCGTTTGTCGGTTTGCTGCACTCAATTCATGAGGTACCCACCTTTCAAGCTTTTTCACCTTCCCAATTTGCTTCAAGTGGATTAAAACAGTTTTATCACTAACACCGCAGCCTGCAGCTAACTCGGACGTGGTTTGCGATGGATCCGCTTCCACAGTAGCCTTCAATTCTTCATTATCAACTTTGGTCTCCGGCCGTCCACGGGACTTGTTCTGCAGGTCGAAATTTCCAGAACGATACCATTGGAACCAAAAACGCACTGTGTTTTCTTTTGCGACACCGTCGCCATACACATCATTCATCCTTCGAGCCGCTTCTGCAGCACTGGTGCCACGATGGAACTCGTACTCGTAAATAACAAGTTTTCCATTTTGTAAACTGACTGGCGCAACGAAAAAACCAAAAGAGGAAAAAACAAATGAATTACGGTTTTCCAAACACAAAAGCATGAGTAAATAGCTGTATAAATTTAAAATTGGAATTCCAAACCAAAGAGGAGATATTTGAGATCAAAGTGGCCAGTACCACAAAACGCCAATTTCATATGTAAGGATAGTAGGATAAGCGCGCGTTTGAAAGTATTCCCAAAAAGTTTAGTGCGTATAGGTGGGATGTGCACCATGGTGCATCGCCGTATTTCTTTCAGTCCGATAATGGATCGGGCTAGGCGGAATTAGTTCATACAATTCAAGTGTTGATGTGTGATCCTAAAATACTTGCTATGATGAACTGTTTGATCGAAAAACTACTTAAAATACCGTTCGCAGAGACATCTACATATACTACACTACTATTTCACAAAATTAGTTCACTATAGCTCGATAGATGGCGCTGTACCATTTTCTAGATCGCGGTGTTAAAAAAGGTCCTGTAAAGTTAAGATTTATCTCTCTTTCTGCGAATACACCATTGGAACAGGGCTTCGTTGCGTGGATTCCATCAGAAGTCCCTATGTGGACTGTGGTTGGACATCAGCAAATCATACATTATTTTCATGCTTTGAATACACAAATATATAGATAAATGAATATTGTTACAAGCTGGCGTTCAGGGATAAATTATACAAACAGCGCACTTTAATTGATCAAACTTTATTACTCAAACACGTTTTAAACAGATTTATTAATTCCCACTATCTCAAATCTGACTCCCGTCGACCCCGTCGCCACTAATATAGCATAGGAAACATTTCTGGAATATTCTAGACTTTTCTAGACGCGACGACAACTTTCCAGAATGTTCAAGAACACGGTACTTTCGAGAAGATAAATTCGATATGAGATGGCGCTACTAGCTACTACTTGTTTCCTTCCTCTAGTCAATAGGTGGCGCTACCTTGTCATGCATATTACGGTTCCCCTAGTCGACGGCACGAACTATTTTGTGCGCGAGGTTAAAATGCATGCTATCTCATCCCACAACACGTGCGAAAGAGATAGCACCCACCTATACGCACTAAACGTATTGAGAATACTTTTATGATGCGTACAGCAAATGAGTGGAATTCCCTGCCGGAGTCTGTGTTGCCCGATAGCTACAATCTAGTCAAGAGTGAATAGGTTACTTCTAGGGAAGCGTGCTTCACCGTCGACTACATCATCGTTTACCATCAGGTGAGATAGTAGTTAAGCACGAGCCTATAACAAATTTTAAAAAAAGAATTAGCACTTTTGCAAATTTGTATCGAAATGGATGATGATTTAGGACGAAAACGAGCACGCAAAATTTTATAAACAGTCCTTTGGGAGTCTAGATATCATTGAAAAAAGACTAAATGAATATTTTCAAAGTAAAATTATTTGCATTGTTGAACTACTACTCTATCCCTGTATGGAGACTGTTTTGCAATTTTCCTTCTTCTTATGGTATTTATTTCCGCCCAAAGAAGCCTTAACATTAGTGTTGAAATATGGAACTTTTGACGCTCATTACTTTCAAATATTTTATTTTTTTGTTTCCATACAGGGCTGGATAATGATGAGACAAGTTGATATATTTTTTTTATTTTTAACGTACATCCTTAAACAGTGGAGTAATCGCCAGACTACGTTTGTATGGGAGAATGATCGACTAGTGTAATCTTAAGTCGAATTGTCCCCTTGTGAGACGCTCTCGGCTGGACTTTATTCACAGTGTGTGTGTGGCACAGGGTGGCGGCGCAGCGCGTGTCGCTACAACAGGTGTGCGTGTGGGCGCGCGCGGGGGACGCGGGCGGCGCGGCCCCCCCGCACGCGTCGCCCCCCCCGCACGTACGCGCCGTCGCCGACCTCGTGCTGCTGCACAGCGACGTTGACATGCACCGCCTCGTCACCGACGTGAGTACCAACATACTTACATGCGGGAAATTACTGTCGTTACCATAGACCCCGACTAAGTGACATTCTATCTAGGGACACTAAAAAAGTATTGATACTTTGTGGAATCGAGTACATTTCCATTCGATACCGATACTTTTGTACTCGATACTTTGCATTCGATACTTTTACTCAATGAGTAATTTTTGGCAGGTATCGTAACGAATAAGAAATTAAGTTTTAAATCGAAAAAAATGGCGAATTTTCGGCTTTTTTGTTTTTAATCTTAGAAATAATCCATTTAAAACTTGCGACCTTACGGCTTATGTTTATGGTTATGGCAACACCATCTAGTTCACTCGTTCTGAACCTTCTAGAACATTACATCGATCTTTGCTCGAAATCGTTCCTTTCATTCACAGTTAAATTCACAAAAATCCGAAACCGCTTATCTCCAAAACGGCTTAATAAACTTCAATTTTTAAGTGATTGTACGGAGGAGGAATGGAAACTTTAATTTATATGCCTAAAGTACTCAATAATTTAATTTTGTTTCTATAGTTTCTATTCAGTTGTCTTTTTCCATTATTGTATTAAATTTGTGTACCAATACCATTTGTTTTTCATACTGCCCTACTTAAGTTAAACTGACATTATTTACTGACTGATATTGACTTATGATCTATGCGTATTATGGGTAAGAAAAGTACTCGATAACTTGAAGTATCTATACTTTTGTTTCGATACTTTTATGAAAAGGATATATTTTTTTCAATAGCAATCAAGAGTACAGTATCGATACTTTCTATTCGATACCCATCATCATTCGTGCCCACACTTTTTTTTAGCTGAGATTAAATTCCTAAGTCATTAAATGAAAAATATCTGGTTTAACTCAGGTTATGTTCTGAATTAGTTTGTGCAAGAAATTTTATTCGAGAATGTCGAGAATAATAGGTATTCAGTCATAATTTTTTGTAGGTTATGTCTGGGTAACTTTTAATAATGTGTTTAATAGGTAATATTATTCAATTTCGTGGAAGTAAAAGGGGATTATCGCATTAGTATTTCCCTTACGTAGTTATTTCAGCATGAAATGTATAATATAATCTTTGGATAGAGTATATTTATTTAAACTAAGCGACTTTGCCGTATATTAAAAGATCGTCGTCAACAACCAAGCTATATTTTTTGTTAGACTTGGATACTATTCCTTTTGCCAATCATTAATTGAAATTAATTCATTTATTTCTACTAAACTACAATATTCTTACCTAACTGCAAGGAACATCTACACTTAGACATAAACAGTATTGTTAACTCATTTACTGCAATAAATAGAATGATGATACTATTACTTTATATAGTTACTACTTGTCACTTAGCAGATAAAATATATAATGGCAACACTAACCTAAAGAAATTAACTAAAAAATCAAATAACTTTCTATTTATTATAATTTTTTTACCCGTTTTGAACCAGCCCGATTATACTTTAAAAAACGTAGACAATTAATAGAATGTCTTTCGTATATAACTCACTTTCAGACGCTCAAATTTAAGTCAGCTAAGATTTCGCCATTGTTCTCAAGACATAGCTTCTTTCACTTGGTCAGACAATCGTGTGGGCGACCGGCCTCGTGCTTTCTTGTCTTCAGTCCTGCTAATAATGACCAGCTTTTCAAGGCTACTGTTTTCCACACCAGCTTATGTATAGCGAGTGTCATGTGTTGTGCAGGAGAGCGTCACGCTGTACGAGGAGGCCGCCGCGCTGCACACGTTGTGGCAACTGGTGCAGCGTCATCAGCTGGAGCATGCGGAACCAGGGCCCTCGCGTGAGCTAGGCCAGCGCTGGACTCGCGCGCACCAGGACTATATCGACAGGTACCACAAACACCCCCCCCTCCCGCCCGATACACCTACACACACACAAACACACCTACATACACCTAGACACACACACTCACATACACGAACGCACAAACACACACACACACTCACCCACATACATGGTATAAAGTCCCGCACCTCCTTTGTAAAGGAGGTGCCGCAAATTCCCTTATCCCGTAACATTCGACCAGATATGTTTGGTCCGGGCAACTGCCCAACGGTTCTCGGTGATCGGACTGTTTTACTCGGATATGTTGACAAATCTTGCGGCAAACTTTGCTTGCGCGATGCAGGCTTTGTGATTTGAGTTCGTATGTGTTGTCATACACGTTGCTACAAATTGATACCATTACGAAGGCACACCACGCTTTTTATAAGCTTTTATTTAACTTGCAATCTATGTATGTATGTAAGTGTGTTCGGGTCAAACCTTGCAACTGAATTTTAAAGCAGTTATCCTCCACAGATTAAGATGAAATTTTGCATACATGTTTACTTTGGATGACAATGCATGGTAAGCTAGGTAACGTCATTCTTAATCCAATATGGCGGACGGCCCAAGGTGGCGGACTAGTTATTTTTTGTGCACTACCATGATATGGGTATCAAATGAAAGGGTTTGCTGATAAAAATATGAAAAAGCTTGTTTAAAAAATGTATATAGTGAATGCCTTGTGGCATTAAGTCCGCCTATGTATCACTATTGTACATGAAGTTTAAATAAATAAATAACTAGTGAATAAAGGACGGATTTAAAGCGAGGTCTATAGATGAATTACGAACAAGTGAAGGATTCTAAAAATTAAATAACGAACGTAGGGAGTGATTCATGATGATTTAGAATCCTGAACTGCGCGAGTGATTCATGACCCTCGATATAAATCCGTTTTATTCAAGAGTTGCATACTATAGATTTTTTTTTTTAATATATAAATGGTTAATTACCTTCAAAATTTTCAAAAATAGAAACCTCAGGGTTTCACATTTTGTATATTTAGGCTGAGCTAGGTGTGTTTCAGACGCCAGTGACCAACTAGGTCACGTTACATAATTATAATTAATTAAACACCAATGCAATTAGTATTAGAATTACAATCCAAATAAGTATTCACTAAATATCCTAGACCAAAATCAACATCATTACTAAAATCCTTAATATAAATAAAATCAAAATTAAATCGACGAAGGAGTTTGAAAGTCGAATATTCTTTGCACAAGAAGTTTGCATCGAGTATTTTATGCGCAAGGGGGTTGTATAGCATTGAGATAGAGGTAGAATATATATTGGTGTGTTCTAAATTCAAACACCAAAACAGTGATTAAAAGTGCTTATTATTCACTGTTTTCAGTGAATAAAATAAGCATTTTAGAGGGGGAATGGTATAAAAGAATTTTTAATGGATAATTTATTTAGAATATTTTTTTTTAATCTCACTATTCTTAATTTTATTTTTTTTATAATTATTTTCATCTTTTTAGTATGGTTTTCTATTAAAGCGTGATTTTTAGTTTTTTTTAGGGTTCCGTGCCCAAAGGGTAAAAACGGGACCCTATTACTAAGATGCCGCGGTCCGTCTTTCTGTCTGTCCGTCTGTCAGCAGACTGTATCTCATGAATCGTGATAGCTAGACAGTTGAAATTTTCACAGATGATGGATATCTGTTGCCGCTATAACAACAAATATTAAAAACAGAATAAAATAAATAATGAAGTGGGTCTCCCATACAACAAACGTGATTTTTTTGCGATAATGGTACGGAACCCTTCGCGCGCGAGTCCGAATCGCACTTGGCCGGTTTTTGTAACAACACGACAGATATGAGTTTACTATGTAATTTATTTGGCTGTTAAACCACGAAAGATATGGATTTTCATACAACTTTTGCCGGCCGCTGCTCGCATGTGTTTGGCCAGTATAGCAATTTTAATTTATCTCGAAGAAGTTTGTCAAAATAATGCTCAAATTTCCAAGCATGTTTGAGAAAATAGTTATTTCCCAAACATGCTTGGAAATTTGAGCAATAGCAGCCGGCAAAAGTTATATGAAAATCCATATCTGTCGTGGTCAGCGGCCAAGAGTAATTAAAATCGCCTTTAATGAAGTATTAGTTATATTTTAACTTTTATATGAATGATAATCTGTATTTTACTAATTTGTAAAACTTTTCTCAAATAATTAAAACGATGCGTCTGACTGACGACGGAGTTAAAAATTAATAAAATACAGAAAAGTAAAAAGCACTAGTTAAAAAGGTGAGACTTTCCGCACCGTTTGGCTGCTTGGAAAACGCTCTTTTCGAGAACATGCATTGTATAGTACACTAGCACTCCGCCCGCGACTTCGTTCGCATAATTTCGTAATCTTTTCAACTAAGTATAGATGACTTTATTATATGCAGTTAGTGTTGGCGACCAAAAATAAGTTATTCTTAAATGAATAATAAATGGGGTATCGTCTACGATACCTACGAAACCTCCTCCTCCTCCTTCCTCTGCCTTCGTATCGTATATCTATCTACGATTTAAGTTAGGTTTAACGAATCTTTAATGACGTGTCCGATAAGGTTTAGCTAAATAAAAGACTCGTGGGTAAAAAGCAGTCACACCGGTCATTTGATCAAAATCTCAGTCATAAGGCCTTACATTAAGAGATCCATAGATGTTAACACACCACTCACTATGTAATACTATGAAGAAGACAGTGCTGAATCCGAAGAGCAGAACTAATAATTACATCTTTTATGATTTACTTAGGTTAGTATTTGTGCCAAGTTTTAAGTTTATTAAACCAAGAAATAAAATTTTCTATACATCCCTTAATTCGTCTTTTCGTACTACCTAAAAACTTATAATACCTTTAATATTTTGCCCAAGGAATTAGACTTCTCATTCCACGAAATATCTCTCGTTTAGGTCCCTGCATCATAAAAAGAAGCCTTGTACATTAAAATTCTTCAAATATCTTTAACACTCAATAAATCGTATTTAAGGAGTAGTTTTGAAAAACTTGTAATGATGAACTTGTAACTCGTTGTATTGCTGTTAGTATTTATGCCAAGTTTAAGCCCAACAAATTGCCACCTTTAACCCCCTTAGGGGTGTTATTTCCGGAATCAATTAAACTTATTGTTTTTTTATTAATCAAGAGCGTAAACCTATAATTTCAAATGTAATAAATGAATTATTTTTAGCAACCAAGAGCGTTAATGTAAAATTTTATGTGTCCAATTTACAAACTAAAAATTTCATACAAACTTTCAATCCCCTTTTTACCGCCTTAGGGGTCGAATTTCCAAAAACCAATAAAAACGTTAATTCTTTTTATCAACCAAGAGCATAAATCTAAAATTTCACGTGTCCAACTTACAAACTGTAGAAATTACATGCAAATCTTGAACCCCCTTTTCACCCCCTTTGGGGTGAAATTTCCAAAAATCCTTTCTTTGTGCTCACTTACGTCACTTGAGAAACCTTTCTGCCAAATATCATGCTTCTTGGCCTTGCGGTTTTCGCTGTGATCGATCAGTCAGTCAGTCAATTTCTTCTTTTAAATACATAGATTACTGCAGCGGCCAGCAAAAGCTGCATTGATGGACGAACGTGTGACTGAAAATGACACGCCTGTTTCGCCTTTCTGTCGGTCAACTGGGGATCTTCTAGCGTATGCCATACACATCTGGAGTGAGGCCATCGAGAAGCACGGGGAAGCGCTTGCCGTGTCCCTGGACATCTCGAAGGCTTTTGACAGGGTCTGGCATGAAAGCCTTATTGGTAAGCTTCCTTCATTCGGTCTGCCTAGTGGTCTATGCGATTGGTTTGCAGACTTCCTGACGGACCGGTCCATTCAAGTGGTTATTGATGGCCGCTCTTCTGACCTACTGGGTATTGATGCCGGGGTCCGTCAGGGGTCGGTACTCTCAGCAACATTGTTCTTGCTGCACATAAATGACCTGTCAAAACTTTTGGGTATGCAGACGATAGCACTGTTGCTGAGAGATACGTGTCCGACGCGCGCGCTACTGGACCTCGGATCCGGTCTCTTCGGGAGGCCATGGTTGGGCGCTTGAATCTGTCCTTGAAGGCAGTCTCCGAATGGGGCGATGCCAATCTGGCCAGGTTCAATGCTGCTAAGACCCAGGCGTGTCTTTTTTCCGCTAAAAAGAGCCAATTCCTTCCTGCTCCTTCTTTCCGAGGTGTGACCGTGCCGATAACTGACCATCTTGAGATTCTTGGCATTACGTTGACATCGACGTTCAATTTTGCTCCGTTCATTGAGGCAAAAGCTCAGCTGGCTGCCAAAAAGTTGGGGATCCTCGCGAAGGTGAGACGGTACTTCACTCCAGAACAGTTGCTAAACTTGTATCAAGCGCAAGTTTGATCATGCATGGAGTACTGCTCTCATCTCTGGGACGGATCTGCCAAATACCAGCTGGATGTACTTGAGTCGATCGAAAGACGGGCCTAGAGGCTCATCGGCAATGTAGCACTGGTCGAATCTAGGCTCCAGAACCTCGATCATCGGTGCCGAGTTGCCAGCCTGTCGGTTTTTTATCGGTTACATTTCGGCGAGTGTGCGTTGGAATTGCATGGACTAATTCCTCCTAGACCGTTCCATTATCAGACTACAAGACGTACGGCGATGCGTCGTCGGTACATGGTGGACATCCCACCCATACGCACCAATCGTTTTGGGAATACTTTTATTATGCGTACAGCAAAGGAGTGGAATTCCCTGCCGGAGTCTGTATTTCCTGATAGCTACAACCTGGGAGTCTTCAAGTCAAGAGTGAATAGGTTTCTTCTAGGCAAGCGTGCTTCATCGTCGACCACATCATCGCTAACCATCAGGTGAGATAGCGGTTAAGCGCAAGCAATAAAAAATAATAGTTTAAAAAAAAACTAAAAAAAACACGCTTTTATAGCTAACCAAACTAAAAAATAGAAAATAATTTTTAATTTCAAAGAGTTTATATTACAGTAGTAGAAGATCGAACAATCAATCAGAATTTATCACCTCAAAATAAAATTATAATAAAGTTTAAGCTATTAACAATAGAATTCAATTCAGAGTAAAAAGTGTGGGTCAAACAGTCGCGAGCCTAGATAAATGACTGCATGATCGACTGTACAACCTTGCATCTTGTGGACGGTCGAAGCACAACTCAGGATTAATGGCAACATTCGTCTCTCAGCAGTTCCATAACTGTATTTCGCTCGGAACTGTATCGATATTGGTTTAATCATGTGCACAAAGTTCCGGTCTTGTTTTTTTCGAATTCTTATGCGTTATTTGTACTCCAATCAATAAGACTTTATAATTACAAATTTTTTGATCGTATTAAATTCCCTCCTTACCGGCTGTAATTTCAAAGCATTGGTGTTTACCAAATGTTGTCCCGTAAAATAAATAGATTAAAACTTATGTTCTGATTATTTTGTTGTGATTAAAAAGCCTTTTGTGAATCACGGTTATCATATTATATATTTTATGAATATTATAATACAGTAATTTGCGTATATTAGTCTCATTAGTACCTACGCATGCATAGAGAATGAACAAGGTGAGAACGCAATTACCCTGAAAACGTTTTTGCCTCCGTTGTACTGTACCAAAAATGGCGTGTACAGAGTCTTTACACTCCATAGTACCAAGCGCCCGAGCGAAAGAATAAGTCCGAAAGTGCAGGCATGCGCAGATCGCGCCCTCGCTCTGTCTCTTTTACTCTACTACAGAGGATCTATAAAAGAATTTATTAATCCTGGCGGTCTCAATAAGGATCATGGAAAACTGTTATCAAATTATTGCATTGTCATCGGTCCTTGATACGTATGCAAAGTTTCAAATTAATCAGACTTCTGGAAATTGGTGAAAATTAAGATCAAAGATTCCGTTACATACATAGATACATACATACATACAACCCAAGCTTATAAAAGCGTGTTAAAAAAGAAAAAAAAACAACGTAAATGTGGGCCGAGGCGAAGCCCAGGCAAACATACGTAAGTCCATCAATGCCTAGTTGTTGCCAAGGCTTGTATAGTACTTTTAATGTTTTTCAAATAATGCGCTGATTTTAAAACTAACTAGTACCTAGATCTTATTTTGTTAAACACAATTACTTTTCAAAATCAATGAAGAACAACGAACAACGGCCAACAATATTTTGTCTGCATTATAGTGTTCATTTGTCTTTTTTTTTTAAACAGCTTTCTATTTGCAAGCCTGTTTGAAATTTAAATAAAACCTTTGATAAGTTACATCCTTGGTTGCCATGTTTCCGAGTAAAAGTTCGTTCCATTTTTAAATTACTCGACAGATATGACTTTACTATGTAATTTATTTGGTCGCTAAACACGACAGATATGGATTTTCATACAACTTTTGCCCGCCACTGCTGGTATGTATTTGGCCAGTACAACAATTTCGATTTATCTAAAGGAAGGTTGTCAAAATAATGCTCAAATTTTCAAGCATGTTTGAGAAAAATAATTATCCGGACTTTATATTATTACCTAATTATCATTATTGTGATATAACATTTTAATATTATCTGTAACGTCCAATACGTAAGGTGGCAATTAAATTGAATACAGAAATACTACATACAATTTAACTGCACTCCTTTGGCTAAATAGTACATTTCGTGTCGAGCATAAAAAGTTGAGATACACACGCACGAGCGATGTAGCCAATTTCGACGTGAGCCGAAGGCGAATGTCGAAAGCTACTTGTGAGTGCTGAAATAAAGCCTGTTTATGCGAGACATGAACGATACTTTTTCCACTCCCCGTTTGAGCTTACTTAAATGCAAATAAGTTCCAACAACAATTTATTAGAAACATTCAGATCAAAAACCACAGACTTCATACATACAATCATCGCGCGCGCTTTTTCGAGAGGTAACAGGTTCAGTATCATTCTGCCAGTTACATAATTATATCAAAACTCCATACAAAAGTCATTTCGTAACTGTTATTATATATTTTTTTTTTTTTTAATTTCTTGTATTTAAATGTTCATATTTCGAAACGAATTTCATTGGGCAATGTGTTACATAATAGACAAGGTAATGGATAAATGTATATTTTGTTTGGTAGCGGGCGCTTTGCGTCATTGGTGGTGCTGCAGCGGCGCTGGCACGAGCTCAAGCTGCAGGCGCGCGTGCGCCTCGCCGCGCACTGGCGCCGCGCCACCCGCGCCACCACCGTCACCCCGCCGCACGACATGTATCCGCGTCCGGCACCCATACACATCCAAATACTCAAACGGTCAGTACACCTGTTACAATCCATTCTGCTGACCTCAAGCTATAATGCGACAGAATCAATATCGTATTTTGAGTTTTAGTACTTTCCAGAATGTTTGGTCGAAAAAACTTTTAAGAAGGCAACTTTTCGTGTTCGTCAATAGATGGCGCTACTAGTTTCCTAACTCCTGCCAATAGATGGCGCTACTAGTTCTGTAACGCCCGCAGGTACCCACACGTGGCCACGGGAGCCTTCAAGAGCTGGCGCCAGCTGGTGCAGGACGGCGCCATCGTCACCGAGCCGCTGGTGAGTTACACTCTACTAACTATGAGCTACATACAGCTATGCTCCACTGAGCAGGCGTCCACGCAGGTCGCCTAGGGAAGGACTCGTAGTGTCGACACGCAGCCGGGAGTACCACGACATCCAAGAGAGTCTCACAGTCATAAGCGCTACTTCTAAGCATGAGCTCCTGGGTTCAATTCTCAAGTCGGGCAAAATGTAATTGGATTTCTCCTTCTCGAATTTATCAGCAGCAGCCCGTAGTCTGTACTTGTGCCCGGTTGATGCACATCTGCCTAACCCTTCGGGGAATACAGGCGTGATGTTATGTACAATACAGAAGTATACTGGAAATTAGTTATTTTTCCGTCAGGTAAATTAATAAAAAATATTGGACACGTGTTTTTTCTTTTGACACGTAAACATAAAGTGACGATGATATGATGCGTTGATATATCGTGAAACGTCACGCCGCTTTTTACTGCCTTAGTGACGTCACAAGCCCCCACTCCTGAACTTTGATGCGCTTCAACTTTGTAATTTTTTATTGATTTGGTAAATTAAAAAATACGGGTTCAATATTACTTGATAATCTCACTGACGGACTAAATAGAATTATTATTTTTGTACCCAAATACATCCCTATTAGTTTATTTTTTTTTTAAATAGGTGTATTGCTCGCTTACAGAAAGAAGGTAGTAATGTAGACGAAAACAACGACTCCACTAAGAAAACTCACTCAATAATCGAGAAGGAGGTGGAACCTACACTGGAGGCTCCGGACACTGACGCCATGGATGAAGGGCCTGCAGTGGTGGAACCTGGGAGCGCAGAAAATGCGGCCACTGATACAAAGGTAGAGCATACTTCTGCGCGTGATTCTGTCGAACCAGAACCCTCACATTGTCGCACACTATCACTTCCTTTCCTATTATTTGAATTTCATTGAATATTATTTGTTTACGTAGTTATACAACTTTTTATATCAGATCACACATAATAATATGTATATTTCATTTTATTTTAATTTGTGTTACCAACGCTGGGTGTTTTACGCTTAGAAAATGCTGAGTTGGTAACTCTTTCGGTATGGTTACGTTTATTTTATCACCACTGCTCTCATAACGGTGAGGGGAAACATCGTGAGGAAACCGGTATGCCCTAGAACCAAACATTCGAAGACTTGTGACAACCAACAACCCGCACTGCCATGGTGGATAGCCCCTGTCTCTCTATTAGAGGCGGCCTGAATCACAGCAGTGGAAACATTATAGGGTTAATGATGACGTTTACTAAAATACCTTTAAACTTTTTAAGTTAGCTAAGTGACAGTGTATGAAGTTAGGTAAGTTAGTTAAATCAAATGTGGCGGACGGCCCAAGATGGCGGACTAGTTATTTCTTGTGCACTGCCATGATATGGGTATCAAATAAAAGGGTTTGCTGAGAAGAATATGAAAAAAAACTTGTTTTATTAAAAGAATTTTTTAATGAATAATTTAATTTGTTCTATTCGCAGCCTACAGGCGATAAACCAGATACTGAGACAGCTAAACACAACGAGGCTTTGATCAAACAGAGTACGGCCGTTGACCCTTTAGCTGTGAAGTCTACGGACAATGAACAGAGTATTTTCAATAGCCCTTCAACTGAGAAGAGGGTCAGGAAACTATTCAAGACTGTCTTTGAACGGAAGATCGTGCGATGTCCAGAAAATATATCTTTATTCAAACAAAAAAAGAGTGGTGACAAAAAGAAAAGGAAGAAATCTGATCTTTTGGTGGTGAATCAAGCTAAGACTCAGGACAATGATTTCTCGAACAAGCCGAGTGTGGAGCATGACCCTCTAGCTGAAATTCCCTTGAAGAGCGCAAGCTGTCCGCCGCAGCCGAGCCTAGCCGAGCTAGCGCCGAGCCTAGCCGAGCTAGCGCCGAGCCTAGCCGAGCTAGCGCCGAGCTCAGGCTCAGGCACGCAGGGAACAGTGTCCAACAAGCACATACATCACAACGAAGGTAACTCAAATACCAGCATATTTGGTTTATAATGAGGTCTTTCCTTTAGTTTGCCGTAAGTAATTACTTCCCAAATTAGGGATGTTTTCTGGGTAGAAAAATGATAATTCTATTTGGTCCGTCAGTGAGATTATCAAATAATATTGGACACGTAAATATTGCTTTACCATATTAATAAAAATTGTCAAAATAAAGCACATCAAAGTTCAGGTGACGTCTCTATGTCAGTTTAAAGTGTACTAATGGTGTGACGTCACACGATATTTCAACGTACTATATATTATCGTCGTCACTTAATGTGTCAAAAGAAAAAATACATGTCCAATATTTTTAATTGATCTACCTGACGGACAAAACACTAATTTCCAGTTAAGTTAACTGGAAATTAGTGTTTTGTCCGTCCTATTAGCGACAATACCTAAAGGTGTAATAACACAGCTTGTGGTTTTTCTCCAAAATCAACAGGTTGGATTCCTGGTTAGGTTAGGTTAGTTTTAGTTATAATCAAATTAGGCCAAGTGACTCGTTTGTGTGTTTTTCGCTATTACTCTGAGTTTTGGACTTGGCCATTCACGCCCAATCGTAAAATTCACAATTTTTCCATAGGTAGTAGGTAGATATTATTTTGAACGCGACCTACCAGGATCTTTACATACTCTTTTTGCTTCTTTAAAACACAACTCTATCAATAGAATAGAGAATAGAAATCAATCATTTCAAGTATTACAAAGTATTCGATATTTATTTTTGTAAATGGCTTTTTACAGAATAAAATTTAACCCTCACACAATTATAAACCCAACGCTAAGTGTAATTAGTTTCACTTTCGTATATGCAGGTACTCAAGCAAATTCTTTAGAAACAGACTCAGATGACGACAATTTAGTCATAGATGAGTGTTCCAACAAGACACCGAGTCCGCTCAAATTGGAACCGGTACCGCGCACAGACAGGCACAGTGTCGACACCGTGTTAGCGCCCAAGACTTTCGGGACCATAGCTCCGACAATAGCAGTGCTACAAATGATAGATCCGAGCACGGTCAAAACTGAGATTGTCTTCGATAGTGATGAAGAAGATTTTCAACCTTGTATCGAAGAGGATAGATTTGAAATTGAGATGGCCATAAAGAAGGAACCGTCGTTCATAGCTGACAAGCTAGTATTCGCTGACGAGGAGCCGGCGTTGAGTTGTGACGTCAATAGGGAGGATGACTTCACGGAGCGAATTGACACTGACGTCACGCAGCGCATGGACTGTGACGTCACTCAGGGCCTAAACGGTGAAGACACGGAGCATATGAACTGTGACGTCACGGAGACGGCGACAGACGAGCTTGTTGCTGACACAGCCACTATTGGTAAGTGTATTTGTTTCCTTTGCCCCTAATTTAAAAAAACCATCCGTTTTCGTTTTTGATGTTAACCACATCAAAACAAAAAGCCAAATAAAAACAAAATAAAAAAGTTGCTAAATTAGTGGTCAAACACGAGGCTATCAATAATAATAAAAAATAAACTTTTCTGGTTCGGACGACAGACTGGCGCGGGCGCAACGGAGTAAGATCCCTGCCCTTCGCCCGTTGTCTCTTCTATCGCCCTCTTGTGCATTCGTAACAGTTCTTCAAGCACTATGCATGCACTAGCTAGAAATCTTCGGCTTTGGTCAAAACTACGGCCTATTTTGGCCCAATCGAAGATTTAGCCGAAGGTGGTATTTTTGGCTGAAGACATTCGAAGGGTTGATTGGATACTAGGTACTTATGACTGTTAATCACGCCAATATTTGAGCCTAACAACATTTGTCCACAGATCCTAAGCTACTATTGGACACTGAAGTACGACTTTTCAAAATAGACAAGATCAAAGCTTGGAAGAAGAACGTGCGCAAAGACAACTCCATCAAACCGTCCAGAATTCATTGGAGGTTCCACACACCGAACCCAGCAGCATATTATAGAACTAAGTCTGGTCGTTTCATAGCAGTGAATCCTAAACATAATAACGATAGTCCAAAAAGCGATAAAGATACACCAAAAAGTGATAATGATACACCAAAAGGTGATAATGATAAACAAAAAGGTGATAATGATAACTTAGAAGGTGATCATTTTACACCAAAAGGTGATAATGATACAGCAAAAGGTGATAACGATACACCAAAAGGTGATAATGATAAACCAAAAGGTGATAATAACACTTTCAATTCAGATGATAATACTATGTTACAAGAGACAGAGATTAAATTAGAGGCGTCTTGTCTAGACAAGGTTGCAAACACAGAGAGTGTGAAGGAACTCAGTAGAACCATCAAACGGGAGCTGATCGACGAACAACTCGAAAGTGTTAAAGAGATAACACCGTACAAGAGGATCAAGACAGAATCGGACGAGGAGGACGACCAGCCTTTATTGATGATTAGGGAAAACAAACCGGTGAGTTTTTTTTTTTCTTGTTTTAGAGTTTGTAGCGACACCTATGACCCCACATAAGAATTAAAATCATAAAACCCTGCATCGCACAAGCAGAGTTTTCGACGAGATTTGAACAATGACCGTTGCGTTGATCTGTTGCCCACCAGACACAACATCCGTCTGGTCGAAGGATCCTTCCTTTTCAATGCAGGTTGCGAGACTTTACACCCTGTTCCGCATACTTCCAAAATTCATTGAAAAGATGGACCCTAATCTTATAACAATCTAGCCTTGCATATAGACTACATTATAGAAAAGATTTAAAAGCATACACTTGTTACCAATATCAACTGTCATTCACCAACGCAAAAGAAGACAAAATTGGTTGAATGGGCTGTAAAAAGGATTGTTTAAATTTCTTGTTTTTTTCAAAAGCTCTCGTTGTTGTCATTAAAGGCTAACTCGATTTTTTTTTATTCTTTTCTCTTTTTCTCAGACGACAAGTGACACGGAAGTAGAACAGCCAGAGAGCGCAGATGACTCAGACACAGTTCTGAGCTCCGACGACGAGTATCTGTACGACGACTGGTCGCCCCAACAGTGGAGGTGGCGGCGGACAGCGAGCCGCGCGGCCGCCGCCATGTCGTGCACCGGCGGCGGCGCGCGTGTGGCCAAGCGCGTGCGGCTGCCGGACCGCGAGCAGCTGCGCCGGCACGCCGTCGGGACGCCCGTCGCGCAGGTGGCGCCCATCTCCAGCATGGTCACTACTACATCTTCTTCTTAGTCAAATATAGTCTTAACTATTCAGATTTTGTCATATACACATGACCAAGCGATGAACTGGTCAAAGCTACGGGAACCCGCTGGATACGAGATGCACAGGACCAGACGATGTGGCGACACTTGGGGAGGCCTATGTCCAGCAGTGGACGTCTTTTGGCTGAAATGTTGATGATGATACACATAAAAATAAGTTTCCGTAGTTACCAACCTGGATCAAAAGAAGACAAATGCGTTACTGTCTTCCTTGATCTGGCAAAAGCCTTTGACACAGTCTATCCTCTAGCTACTCAAAAAGCAAGAGGGTGTTGGTGTTAGATTGCATTAGATTCTAAGGAATACCGAAAGAAAGCAAAGAGTTCGTATGAACCAAGTGCTTAGCGATGAGGTTTGTTTCAGTTTTTGTGTGCCTCAGGGCAGCATACTTGGTCCAACTTTATTTTTGGTTTATATTATATCAACAACCTCTGCCGTCTTCAGTTTGACGGTGGACATAAATTATTGCAAACATATACATGTTTCTGTAACCCACTTTCGTCAAGTAATAAGTTCATGTTCAAGTAAATACATTTGGAACCTGGTCCCTATCTCCCGTATGAATTCTAATGTAACTGAGGCCTCTTATGTATGTGTGCAGACGGAGGGCGACAAAAAATCGAGCGTGGCGGAGCCCCCGACAGACGCCGCCGAAGATGACACTCCGTTAGGTATGTAGAAGCACAAGACATGAACCCTGTAATCTATTTTTTTTAAGTTTGTTTGATTTAAATATTTAAGTAATTTTCAATGTATTTATGTCATCGGATTGTTGCAAACTCCGTAAGTTTATAATAAATTGCGTGAATTTTTTGTGATCCCTCTTGCATTTAGTTAGTAAACTCACGAGTGAATGTGTCGGTTGCAGCGTGGCGTGCGCTGGACCTGCCGGCACGCGACCAGCTGGAGGCAGCACTCGACGAACTCACGGTCAGTACACATACACACAAACGCAGTCTCTGTCTCCCTTGATTTACCTCTATCTGCCACATGTAGTGCGTATATTCTTACCAAGATAAAAAGAGAGACAAGACGCGCGAATTTGCGCATATCCTACAGAATTTGACGCGTCGTTTTGCTTCGACTTCTCTCAAAAGTCAAAATTTTAATCGCACTCTGTCAAAAGTAATCTGTTTTCAGTATCTGGTTTCTGTGTAGAATAGATCTAGTGGACTAGTTTAATCTATACTTTCGATTCCCAGGTCGGCCAAAGCGCTAAGTGTTGAGTTTTTCCATTCGAAATTTCTCAGTGGCGGCCCGGCGTTTGAAAGTCTCCGCTGAGATTGGCCGCCATGGCCGAAATTGGGTCTAGACGACTCTTATTCGGCTGCTGTTCACTGATCAACATTTGCTGAGTCCACTGAATGTACTCCTATTGCCACAGCAGTGCTTGATATTCTTATTAGTGCGATGTTAGTATTTGGTGGTATGTTTTATTTTTGAGTGGGAAATCATCCAATGACTTCTCCCGCTCTTTGTGTTAGACTTTTACTGACTAAAACCCACTCGTGTTCCTCCAATTGCCATGTCCGCGGTAACTCTTTCTAATTTAACCGCGACCCAGACAGGCATCGGCCCTAGCGGACCCCGTCAGTTATTGCTGACATCTCTTTGAGGCGCGCATGGAACACTACGCGCCGTCGACTCGAGCCTGGTCCATATCGGACGGTGAGCTACGGATTACTCGCTGTCCGCAAGCCCGCGCCTACGCAAAACCGCAGGGCGTCTCCTGCGGTGCCTAGGAGCGTAAAGGCTTCACCGCTGCGTCTCCCACACGCGTTCTGCCTCCTCCTTCGCGAGCATTACTGTTTCGCAGAAGGAGAAAACAGCTTCCCATACCCTCTCGCTCCGTAACATGGCCTGAACCAGGGCCAGACGCGAAAGGCCGCCACAGCCGATCGCCTCCACGAGGACACGGCGGTAGACCTCCATGCTCCACCACCGTGTCCTCCGGGCGATCCACGTAATGGTGACACCCGGGCGTTTCCTCCCGCCTAATCCTGAACAGAAACCGCCCGAAACAGCCGTGTCCGTGAGGACCTGTGTCAGGTGGAAGGTGAGGACGCCGTGGCGCCTCTCAAGCCACTCCTCAAAGAGAGGTTTTACAGCCGCAATTGTGGCAGGCCCAGCGCTGGGTTGTGACAGTCGCTCTTTCCATGCCGCCATGAAATCTTCCAGGAGCTCTGTCCGCCGAGCCGCGATTTGTCGCGGCCACAGAGTTTCGCCTCTTCGCGCCATTCCCAAATATGCGCGAGGGTTTTTGCCTTCAGATCCCATGGCGGCAATCCGGCAAGGAGGCTCGCCGCCTCACCGGACACCGTGCGGTATCCCCAGACAATCCGGATGGCCATGACCCTTTGGGATGCGTTCAACGGGCGGCTTGGTCGCCGCCTCAGGGAACGCGCCCACACCAGTGCCACATAAAGGGCCATGGACCGCACGACTTAGAGAGAGCCTCCGACAGGAGGCGTTTGGACCCCCTTAGACTGGGCAGGAGCCGCTTGAGGGCAGCCCCGGCCCGCTCCAGCCTGGGTGCAAAACGTCGGAAATGCTCGAAGAAATTCCACCGGCTGTCGAGGACAAGCCCCAGGTACTTCATCGTCGACCCGACGCCGATTTGAATCCCTCCTACCGTTATTCGGGAGCCCGGTGGTGGCGCGTTCCGAGGATCATGAGTTGTCGGTATCTAATAAATGTTTTCTTTCTAGAACAAATCTAAAAATCAAATCTTTAAATTATTCAATAATTAATACAAAATCACACATAAATAAATACAAAATCAACACACAAATTAGATAATTACATCAATTCAAAATTAACTCATATTCATTTCAATAGTCTCTTACTTGTACGCGTAGATCATAATAGTAGTTTATGAATCTGTTGCACAATAAGAGGTATTAAAGAATGAGTGTGTTTAAAAACCGAGCAGCAGGCGAGGTTTTTAATATATCACACGAATGTTTTAATACCTAGTTATGTGCAGTTTCATACACTACTTTATCTACACTCATACATTGGGATTGAACCTACTAATTAAAAGAAAAAAGTCAAAGAGTAAGAAAAATTCAGTACAGCAAAACGTATGAATGGCGCCAAAACCCAGCACATCACCGCTCACCGCATTTACCGCGCATGCGCTACCTCATGCCACAGACAAGTAAAAATTGGAATCAAAACTTTTTATAATAGGTACTATAAAAAGGGTGAAAATTTTTTGTAAGGTTTCCATTACAAAAAAAAAAATTGATGGAATATTAATGATCTTTTTATGATATTAACTTTTTGGAATTGCCCTGTATCGTAATAGAAAAAAAATGTTTTATACCATTCCTCCTCTAAAATAGTATATTATGCAACTAGTGAATAAAGGACGGTTTTAAAGCGAGGGCCATAGATGAATCACGAACAAGTGAAGGATTCTAACAACTGAATCACGACCACAGGGAGTGATTCATGCGAGTGATTCAAGTGTTAGAATCCTGAACGACACATGCAATACAACCTACTTGCGCATAAAATACTCGATACAAACTTCTTGTGCAAACAAAGAATATTCGAATTTCAAACTCCTTCGTCGATTTAATTTTGAGTTTGTTAATATTTAGGATTTTGATAATGATTTTATTTTGGTCTAGGATGTTTAGTGAATACTTATTTGCATTGTAATTCTAATATTAATTGCATTAGTGTTTAATGAATTATAATTATTTAACTTAACGGAGATGGTCACTGGCCCCTGAAACACAGGTGCTGTTTAGGTAACTCAAGCTCAAAGGCTCAGCTTCAATTTACAAAAAGTGTGAATCCCTGAGGTTTTTAATTTTTTGTAAATTTTTAAGTTAATAAACCTTTTATTTATTTATTATTATTCCTTGTGCTATTGGCTTAAATCCTTCTTTTTCTCGTAGTCATGGTATAAAATATAGTATGCAACTCTTGAATAAAACGGATTTATATCGAGGGCCATGAATCACTCACGTCGCTCAGGATTCTAACACTTGAATCACTCGCTATGCTCGTGATTCAATCTACATGAATCACTCCCTACGGTCGTGATTCAGTTGTTAGAAACCTTCACTAAACTTGTTCGTGATTCATCTATGGCCCTCGCTTTAAAACAGTCCTTTATTCACTAGTTGCATAATATACTATTATAGCATTATTTTGTTAGAGAAAAAGTGTTATAATAAAACTCTAATTTTAAACTTCGATATTATGTTTATAAAGTATGTCAATATAAACTAGTTTTGAAGTTTATAATTCGAATATTACGATATGAGAGTAGATAATAACAAGAGAGACTGAGAGTAGATACATTAAAATGTTGTATTTATATTTCTTTACTCTGTTTTTTTTTTTCATTAAGTTGCACCTGCCATATTTTATCTCTGCACCACCCTAAGGTCGACTGGTAGAAAAAGCCTAAGGCATTAAGTCTGTCTTTGTACTTGTGCATAAAGTTAAATAAATAAATAATAGTACATTTCGTGTCGAGCATAAAAAAGCGAGATTTTAACACGAGCAATGTAGCCAATTTAGAAAGCTACATGCGAGTGTTAAAGTAAAGCCTTTTTATGCGTTACAAGAACGATTCCTTTTCCACTACCTGATGAGCTTATTTAATTAAATGCAAATAAGTTCCAACAACAATTAATTAGAAACGTTCAGACTAAAAACTACAGACTATATACTCATAATCAACGCGCGATTTTTCGTGAGGTAACAGGTTCAGTATCATTCTGCCGGATAGGGCGGTGGAAAAAGCGTGGGCGAAGCGGCAGAATGCGACTACCAACAGTAGCCTATTCAGTTAAGAAAAATAATTACGTTGTAGTTACATAATGATATCAAAACTCCATACAAAAGTAATTTCGTAACTGTTATTATGTAATTTTTTCTTTTTACATTTTTATTTTAAAATCTTGTGTCTAAATGTCCATATTTCGAAACGATTTTCTTAGGCAATGTGTTACATAATAGACAAGGTAGTGGAAAAAAAACATTTTGTATTCTTGTGTTGGCTTGTTATTACGAGGTGGACTACAGTTGTGTGCGTGTTGACAGTCTGCGTCTGCGTCTGCGGCGGCGGGTGTCCTGGAGAGCAGGCAATGCTGCGCGGCGCGGCGTCAGCGCGACATCAGCGCCGCGCGCCGCCGCCTGGGCGCAGCCGACGCTGACGTGCCGCTGCACAAGTAACTACTTTATTTTAGCTCCAATAGCATAAGCAGCTTCTAATGCCCCACTGCCAGGACACAGGCCTCCTCTCTGTGACGCGGGCCCGGTGGTGGATGTCACATGTCTGCGAATGTTTTGGTTCTGGTGCATGCCGGTGCCCTCACGATGTTTTGCGTCACTGTTTTGAGAGCAGTGGTGATTAAATCATTTACATTTACGAATCGTAAGTCCCCGTAGCCACTGGGCTAGCTCTAATGATGCCTTCCTTTTCTCATTTCATAATGTCGAACATAGAACCTCCTCCTTTTTGGGAAGTCAGTTAAAAACTGATGGAAAAGAGTGTCCATGGAGTTTCTTACACGTTCTTCTCCATAGAGACGCAGACGCTTGCGAATGCAGGTAGCTTCATTTTTAGGGTTCCATACCTCAAAAGATAAAAAAGGGATCCCTTATAAGATCACTCTCTTGTCCGTCTGGCCGTCTGTCTTTCCGTGTGTCACCACCGATTTTCTCAGAAACGGGTGGACCTAGCAAGCCTAACCTACCCTACCTACCCTATCCTACCTACCTTACCCTACCTACCCTACCCTACATACCCTATCCTACCCAACACGACCCTACCTACCAATTTGTTAAACTATTTATTTGAATAAGAATTATAATACAATACGAATGTAACCAACTTTTGTTTCTACTGGCGATCTAATTAAAATTTAGAACATAAAAGCTGCTATTGTGACTAAATAATGATAGTTAGATACATTCTCTCACAGACTTTTTTGTAGGTAATAATGAGTACTTTAATCATGTACTAAAGATTTTTTATGTATCATCAATATTTTTTCAGCGCACGCCTAAGAATGAATTTTATAGGCAACATTTTGCTACTTTGGGTTCTTCTTCTTCTTCTTTGTCTTTTCGCTCTTGGCAGAGCGGTCGTGGTCACGACGAGGCGTCCACGTCGGTGGTAGATGCAGACACAGCTCTCCGCACGATCTCCCGCCATCTCTCCCTGTTGGCGGACTGTTTAGCGCAGTCAGATATGCGGCCTCCTACTGCGGATTTCACTTGGTCAGTCCAGCGCATAGGTGACCTGCCGCGCGATCTGGTACCCTCCACTTTTCCCTGTACGACCAGCCGCTCTATGGAGTCGCCATCCCGCCTAGAGACATGTCCAAAGTATTGCAGCATGCGCGACTGTACGACGCTCGACAAACGCTGCGTGATGCCGAGTTTCTGAAGTATGGACACGTTAGTTCGGAAATCCGTCCACGATATTCCGAGCATTTTCCTCCAGCACCACATCTCCAGAACATTTATCTTCCCCCTTTCCAACTCACGCACTGTCCACGTCTCGGCCGCGTAGAGAAAAATAGGGAATACAATTGTTAGTATGAGCCTGATTTTGGTAATGTTGCGATTCCTCCACACTTTTCCCAGCTTCTCCATCGCAGTTCTGGTCATGGTCATTCGTCGTTTCACTTCACCTACGCAGCCGCCGTTGTTTGAGATCAAAGCCCCAAGGTAGACATAGGTCTGAATCACGTCGCAGTTCGCGATACGTGTCACTTCGGGCGAGTTGTCGTTGACGCGGTCCACGATCATAATTTTGGTCTTACTTCGGTTTATTCTCAAACCAAACGTGAGGCTTATGCGCTCCATCCTGAGAAGTAATTCCTCCATAAGGTCAGCGTTACTCGCAAGTAAGGTGGTGTCATCTGCGTACCGCAAGTTCACGATTTTGCATCCACCAATCACAACACCATCGGTCCAATCTTCGAGAGTGATTCGCATAACAAGCTCAGTGTAGACGTTAAATAGTAATGGCGATATTATGCATCCCTGTCGCACGCCCGCACTTGGATGGAAACTATCTGAGAGGAGGTCATCTGTCCGCACTGAAGCTGTTCCCCCTTCATAGAGCTCCCTGAGCAGGTGCACGAGGTCTTCAGGTGTACCCATGTCCAGTAGTATTTTCCACAACATTGGCGATCTCACTGAGTCGAACGCTTTGGAGAAATCAACAAAGCATATGTATGTCGGCTTGTTGAATTCTCGAGTCTTCTCAATGATTTGGCGAACGATGAGAATTTATTCACGGATTCCTTTTCCTTTTATAAATCCGGCTTGTTCTGGCGCAATTTCTCTGGACAAATACATATGCCTTCAGTCGCTCGTTTATTATGTGTAACATTATTTTGCTGGCGTGTGTTATTAGGGCAATAAGTCGAAAGTTACTACACTTCTTCGTGGAACCTTTTTTTGAAGGGGAGTGAAGACGGTGTGAGCCCATTCGGATGGCCATTTGCCTGTGAGCCATATCTTGTTGCAAATGACGAGGAAGATATGAACGCCACGCTCTCCCAACGCACGTATGGTTTCAATTGGGATCTCATCTTTTCCTGTGGCTTTCCCATTCTTGAGATGTTGAATAGCGGCTCTCACCTCCGACTCGAGAATATCCGGCTCGAGCACATCACTCGCAGGCTCCGTGGGTGCGAAATTTCGCGACTGAAGATCTTGGTACAAGGACTGACAGTAATTCCTCCAAACTCCCGAAATTTTGTCCAGTTCAGTCACTACTTGGCCATTCTGATCTTCGATGGCCCAGGTTTTGGACGACAGATTTTTTGTAATGAGTCGGATTTTGTGATATAAGTCTCTGGACTCATACCTGTCGGCATGATACTCAATGTCTTTGCACATATTACGTAGGTAGGTATTATGGTCTTGTCTACATTTGCGCTGTATTTGTGCCGACATTTTATTGAGAGCCTTGATATCGGCACCCGTTGCTTTCATCTTCCGGCGTTCTTCGAGTAGCTTGAAGGTGCCGTCAGTCATCCAATGCTGTCTTTTGTGACTTGTAATTGGTGGTCTGGTATTCGAAACAGTTGTAGTAATAAGTGACGTAGCTCTGTCCCATAGTGCATCGGGTGTTTCGTTAGCCAGATCCGCTTAAGACCACTGTGACCAGTTCTGCTCGACAACCGAACGAAATCTCAGAACATCTTTTACTTCAAACTTCCTTAGCTTTTTAATGATTCTGGCTGCTGTAAGCTTGAGCTTCAGTTTAGAGATCAAAAGTTGGTGGTCAGATCCGCAGTCAGCTCCAGGTAACGTATGGGCATTTGTCACAGATGATCTCCATCGCGACCGAATCATGATGTAATCTATTTGGTTGCGAGTTTTTCTATCGGGTGATACTCAAGTGTACAACCGTCGTGGGTGGTGTTGGAAAAGGCTATTTAAAATCAGCAGGTCATTCTCTGAAGTAAATTGCATTAAGCGTTCACCTCGTTCATTCCGCTTCCCGAGTCCAAATCTCCCCGCGCTTCTGCTCAGCTGATAAGCGTTTACTCCGATCTTAGCGTTCAAGTCTCCTAGGATTATTAGTAACTCCCTGTTGGGCACCTTCTCTATTGTAGATACTAATTCGGCGTAAAACTTCTCGATTGCCTCGTCACTTGCGGTAGAAGTGGGAGCATATACTTGAACTACGTTTAGGTTCATTGGTGAAGCCTTTTATCTTTATGCTGATAATCCGATCGTTTATCGGCTCGTATCCCATCACGCATTTTCTCATATGAATAGGTATTAAAAAGGCCACATCGTTGGTGCAGCTGATGTCGTTGCCAGACAAGAAAACGACGTGATGGTCTGTCAATAAGTGTCCGCTGCCTTTCCAATGTGTTTCGCTTAAACCACAGATGTTCACACCGGTTCTAACTACTTCTCGCGCCAAAACGGTAAGTTTTCCAAGTTGGTTTAGGCCGCGTACATTCCAAGTTCCTATCATCTGGAGACGCCGTAGTTTGATGGAGTTTCCAATAGTAGAATTGCCATGGAGGGCCTGGTTTCCTGCCCCGCCATGGCCGGTAGCCAACTTCACCCCGCGCGCCCCGGACGCAGCGCAGTGCCGGTCGCTAATCGGTTCGCAGGGCGATCGTATCTCATTAATCTGTGTTCTCATGTGACTTTCTTGGGAACGTAACCGCAGTGGTTTCCCATTGCCTTCTGCGTCAGATATTTTAGAGATTATTTGGGTCTCAAGGCCGCTGTAGCCTCTTCCACCCGGTCGCCCGAGCAGGTAAGTGGTTATCCCGCCACAGCTCGGCCGCCATAGCCTCGTTCGTTACCTAGCAGGGAGCACCACGGCTGTCAGATGGCAGCCGCCGCCTTTCAGCGCGTGCAGGTGAGGATGACACTTGGGGTCGGCAAGATGTTACTCCCCCCTACTTTGGGTTACATTATTGCAATTTTCATAAGGATCTCTAATATTTTGAAAATAAACTATAGCCTATGACACTCAGGAATAATGTAGCTTTTTACTGGTGAAAGATTTTTCAAAATCGTTGCAGTAGATCCAAAGATTGCTCTCTACAACGTCACAAACCTCTTTATAATATTAGTATGGATAGTGAGGTCTATAGTCCATATTAGGTGTATAAAAATCAAGGTCCTGAGTGCAAAGGAGGATGACCAAAAGTGGTACCAAAAAGTGTCACGCATCAAGACCTACATTTTATAGTAATTAGTTTCATATTTTTTTACGACATTACGTGTTGGGGATTTGTTTTTTGAATAGGGAATTTATTCTTGATTATAAAGTATGGATATTGTTTTACTCCATATAAATGACGTTCTATTTTACATGATATGATTAACTCATTATTGATTTTTGAAAGTGTAATATGATTAGCCGATTCTACATTAATTTAAAGAAAACTGGTATAGAATAGAACCTTCATTTAAAAGATAATCATTATTTTATCTATGGTTAATTGGCCGTTCACAGCCACTCACAAAGATGTAGAATGCAATAAAATAGATTTTTGATGAAAAGACTAACCAGTAATCGTTTCTTTTGTGTAATAAATAACTATAACGTCCGTGTATAATGTGTCTATATAAATTACGTCGTTGGTGCTGTCGAACAAAATAGATCTAGTTTTTAAGCTATTATCGATTTTATAAAATGATTCCGAAACCCGGGTTGCGTTTTCAAAAAGAACTTTTGCCGGAGTTAACATGATCAGTGTAGTCTATAAAAAACAAAGATTGATTTTGATGCGTCATGGTACGGGATTCCGGACATCCATGAGCATACTCCTTTAGATTTTCGCCAAACTTAGTAAGTACCAAAATTTACCTTAATTTTCAACTTTTTTTATTTTTCGGTTTTTCCCATTACTTGTGCTGTAAGACTTTGCTTTTAACCAAAGTTGACAATTCTAGGTCAACCGGAAGTACCCTATAGGTTTTGGATGGAAAACTTATATGGTAGTTCCCGTTGACCTTTTTTTTTTTTGGTTGGGAAATCATCCAATGACTTCTCCCGCTCTGGGTGAAGCGGAAGGGCGTGTCAGACTTTTACTGACTAAAACCCACCCGTGTTCCTTCAGTTGCTTGTGCCTGGGCCGCGGTAACTCTCTTTCAAATTTATCCGCGACCCAGACAAGCATCGTCCCTAGCGGACCCCGTCAGTTTAGCTGACATCTCTTTGAGGCGCGCGTGGAACACTACGCGCCGTCGACTCGGGCCTGGTCCTTATCGGACGGCGAGCTTCCCATTACTCGCCGTCCGCAAGCCCGCGCCTACGGTGGCCGGGAATCGGCTTGCGACTCCCGACGCCCGGGGCGTCTCCTGCGGTGGCTAGGGGCGTTAGGGCGTCTCCGTTGCGCCTCCCTCACCTATCCTGTACAGGAACCTCCCGAAACAGCCGTGTCCGGTGAGGACCTGCGTCAGGCGGAAGGTGAGGACGCCGTGGCGCCTCTCAAGCCACTCCTCAAAGAGGGGCCTTATCGCCGCAATTGTGGCGTGCCCAGCACTGGGTTGCAACAGTCGCTCTCCCCATGTCGCCATGAGATCCTGCCGGAGTTCTGTCCGCCAAGCCGCGATTTGTCTTGGCAGTGGGGTTTCGCCCCGGCGTTTCGCCTCCCCTCGCCACTCCCAAATTTGTGCGAGGACTTTTGCTTCTAGATCCCATGGCGGCAATCCGGCAAGGAGGCTCGCCGCTTCACTGGAGACCGTGCGATATCCCCGGACCAGCCGGATGGCCAAGTTCCCGTTGACCTAGAATCACGAAACAGCACAAATAAAGGGAAAATTCCAAGAAAAGAAAAAAGTTGCAAATCATGGTAAATTTTGGTACTGACAAGTTTTCGTGAAAATTAAAATTTGTCCATATCTTTTTATCGTGTTGACTCAGGGCCTTGATTTTTATACAATGTACTACCACACGTTAGCAACTCTACCATTACAGCACACACACACTTAAAACTTAGCCACCAATAAAAATTATACCAATTTAATATGGCGGTACCATGGGTAGGTACCGAACCCTCGACGCACGAGTTCGACTTGCACTTGACGGGATTTTTTTTCTGTTATATCAAAAGTACCTTTATTTGATTTCTTGATATTAAAACTATTTGAATTTGACTGCCCCCCCCCCCAGCCACCCGGACGGCGAGTGCACGTGTTGCTGCGCACACTTGCTGGAGGGAGCAGGCGCAGACGCAGACGCACTGCTCGGCCAGGAGCTCCAGACGCTGTACGCTGACATCCAGCGGCTGCTCACGGTATGTACACATACACATCATACTATATTATGTACCAAGGGGGCTTACCAGTAGAGCTCCAAAAGTTCGCGATATATTTTCCTTGAATTTACTAAGGAAGTTTGGACATCCTATACTTGTCATGGGTGCTATATTCAACCAAACGATACATCTGGCGCAGTGGCTGAGTGATTGATTGCTGTGCTGCATATCGCGGTTTCGATGCCCGCACGGAACAAATATTTGTATGGTAAAAAAAACTGTGCAATTCGTACGTCAAACTCGGCCAGTCCCTGAGCGTCGTGCGCCAATAGCGACAGTTGAACGTCAGAGCGATATTGGCAGCTCCAAGTGCACAGTTATTTCGACTGATTAGTACAGATAGCGATTCCGGTTCTGGCTGTTGATGTATGGCAGTTTATAAAAGGGATACGATTTAAAAAAATAGTTCCGGCGTCTTCGCTCTCATAGCTCACTTTATTCCGCAACGCCCATTATTTTTTTTCTCCATAATTTATCTTTTATATTAACCAGTTTTATGTTGAAAAACCGCAATGATAACGCTTCAACATCATACCCGCTTACCGAAAACATACCTACATGTCTATGTACAACCGAATAAGTTCGCGATCGACCACAGCTCAACCTTATTACTACATACGGGTGAAAACGACAACGTACGTACCATATGTTTTTACAGTTGTACATACATACATAATGCTAATAGGATAGTAGACAAAAATATCAAAGTTATAGCAAGTATAAACCTATGAAAATGTATGGTTATTCCTTTGTTATTCCTAGTTTAACCATATTCCGTGTTTATTAGTAAGAGGGTGAGACCATCAGTAAAAATATTTAACTTTCTTTTTTAAGCTTTAAAATCTAATCTAATCTTTTCGTGGGTTTTTTTCAATAAATGAAAATAAACATTAGTTCCCTTTTTTTTTCAAACAGAGCAGTGTAAATTTAACTCAAAAGCGCTACCTTTCATTGCTGCTGATTTCCTGAAGTTCTCTACCGAGATCAACTCCACCGGCTTGTACCTAAACGCGGCGCCCCGCGCATGCTTGCTCTCTTTGTCGGTGAGCTGACAAAGAAGAATAATAAACAAATGGGTCTACCTTTTATAGCAGAACTTTTTAAGTCATAATATTACTTTGCATAACCACGGATAGCATAAACTTCATTTCATAGAAAATCATTTGACACACACTCATTTACCATACATTAAAACTCATAATTTTGTAAGTACGAATCATCTTTTGCCATAAATTTCATATCGATAATCATTAAAAGGCAGAACCACCATATCGCAGAAAGTTCACTGTCAGAATCGTCTCATTTACAATAGATCAATTAGATTCTAGAAGATTATTCCAAATGAATTTCTGCCATCTTCATAATATGCCAAGTGAAATTACGCCAACTAAAATTCTGCCATCTTAAAATTATGCCATTGTAAATTCGGACATACAAACATTCGGCAAAACGATAATTATATTAAATAATTTTTATGCCTTAAAAATATTCGTCTAAAAAAGATTATGCCAAGTGTGTTATGCCATATAAATGCTAAATGCTATAATGCTGCCATATAGAGGGAAACCTAAAAAAATCTAATTGGTTGAGATATAGATAGGAATAAACATTTTGTAAAGATTAAAATAAAATAAAAAAACTACTCATAAAAGATTTTTCAAAAATTAGGCCAAAGCTAGCGAAAAATTCTTATGTCAGAATCATGTATTGTATCCATGGCACTCCTTTCTGCATCAGTTTCTGAGACACCCTGTATACAGTGTCCAAAGAGTGTTGATTGTAAGCGTAATTATAACATGTAAATGACTTTAATTTTTGTTTTTTTGCCACGCTAAGACGTTGAATGAGAAGAGAACAAGGAGAAACCAGGTATGACAGAACATAACTAGAATGAGAGTCTTAGCTAACTCGTTTGTAGCTCGAGTATCACTTGCGTACAGGGATCGGAATACGTAGACTATGTTTACCGAATCCGTCCTTTGACTGTTCAGGCAACAGCCTACCCAAGTATGTTACTTGCAAGCCACATCCTATGTCGGATAGAGATCGCCCCCCGCCGCCCGGTGCGTCTACTACGCTATCCGCAGATTGTATTCTTCCTCTGCCTTGCCGCCGCCTCTTATGCGACCATCATTTCCTCGCAAAAAGCGAAGGCGTCCCACGCGCTCCCCGCTCCCCGCACCCCGCTGCCCGCTGCCCGCTCCCCGCTCCACCCAACGTTGGAGTGGAGCACGATCGTAACCGGGAAGTTATACCCACACGCAGCACCTCGCGCCGCGTGACGTCACCCCAAGCTGGCCACTCCTCCGGGTGTTTCGCCGTGTCGTCTAGGTAGTTGTCACAATGGGCCGTTGGCGTTGGCTCCTAATCTATGGCACAGGTATTTCCTAAAGCACCCATGCAAGTGCGCCATGCCGTCTCTCCAGCCAATCCCTCAAAACGCGTGCTCTACCGACTGACTGACTGCAGCATGAACTGGACCCCCCATTATAAGGTACTTAAACATAACTGGCAAAATGTGGGTATACTATTGGCGCCCTTCTGGCCAACCCTTTTGGGTATATAGAACATAACATCACTGTTCCGTGTAAACGACTAAATACGACATGTTTCCTATTACACACAATTAGTTAGTAATTCAGTTAACTCATCATCATCATATCAGCCAATAGAAGTCCACTGCTGGACATAGGCCTCCTTCAAGCGTCACCACATTGACCGATCCCGTGTGACTCGTATTTAGCGGACTCCCGCCATCCTCACCAGGTTACCTGTCCACCTAGTAGGAGGCCTTCGTATTCAGCCTCTTCCGGTTCGCGTTCGCCACTCCAGAACTTTTCGGCCCCATCGCCCTATTTTTTTAAACTTTTTGTTATTGATAGGCTCGCGCTTGACCACTATCTTACTTGATGGAAAACGATGATGTGGTCGACGATGTAGCACGCTAACCTAGAAGAAACCTATTCACTCTTGACTTAAAGACTCCCAGGTTGTAGCTATCAGGAAATATAGACTCCGGCAGGGAATGCCACTCCTTAGCTGTACGTACAATAAAAGTTTTCGCAAAACCGTTTGGTGCGTATAGGAGTGATGTACACCATGTACCGATGACGCATTGCCGTACGTCTTGTAGTCCGATGTTGGAACGGGTTAGGAGGAATTAGTTCATGCAATTTCATTGCACACTCCCCAAAATGTAACCGATAAAAACCGACAGACTGGCAACTTGGCGCCGATGTTCAAGGCTCTGAAGCCTAGACTCGACCAGTATCTCATTGCCGATGAGCCCTTTGGCCCATTTTTCGATCGACTCTAGTGCATCCAGCTGGTACTTGACAGATCCTCAACTGCTGCAGCCAGTTGAGCTTTTGCCTCAATGAATGGACTAAAATTGAGGGTCGATGTCACCGTAACGCCCAGAAGCTCAAGATGGTCCGTTATCGGCTCGGTCACACCACGGAAAGAAGGAGCCGGGTAGAATTGGCTTCTTTTAGCGGCAAAAGACACGCCTGGGTCTTAGCAGCATTGAACCTGACCAAATTAGCATCGCCCCACTCGGAGACTGCCTTCAAGGACAGATTCAAGCGCCCCACCCATGGCCTCCCGGAGAGACCGGATCTGAGGCCCAGTAGCGCGCGCGTCGGACACGTATCTCTCAGCAACAGTGCTATCGTCTGCATACCCAAAAGTTTTGTCAGGTCATTTATGTGCAGCAAGAACAATGTTGCTGAGAGTACCGACCCCTGAGGGACCCCGGCATCAATACCCAGTAGGTCAGAAGAGTGGCTATCAATAACCACTTGAATGGACCGGTCCCTCAGGAAGTCTGCTATCCAATCGCACAGACCACTGGGCAGACCGAATGAAGGAAGCTTACCAATAAGGCTTTCATGCCAGACCCTGTCAAAAGCCTTCGAGATGTCGAGGGAGACGGCAAGTGCTTCCTCGTGCCTCTCGATGACCACACTCCAAATGTGAATGGCATACGCTAGAAAATCCCCAGTTGACCGATTTCGGCGGAAGCCATATTGGCGGTCACTCAGGATGTTGTTAGCTTCTAGGTATGCCAGGAGCTTGGAGTTGAGCACCCGTTCCATACTCTTGCACAGGATGCACGTAACTGAAATGGGTCTGTAGTTGGCCGAGTCAGCTCGACTCGGCCAACTTCTTAGGCACAGGCTGTACGTTAGCTTGCTTCCAAGTATTCGGTACTTTTCCAGTCTCATATGAAAGGCGAAGCAGGCGTGTCGGGATCGGAGACAGTTCCATCCGTTCTGCAAGCAATGTGCAGAGGGCACATTACTTGCAGAACGGAACCCTTAGCTTTGGCAATTGTTCTGACTATGTCGGTAACCCTGGTCTCTTGTGGATCTCTACATTTCTGATTCGATCACGCAAGGAAACTTCGAGCATAGCCTGATGATGCCCATTGTGAGCGACCACATCTTAGAGCCATGGGTCATCACTGGCAACACAGACTGGTCATAGACTTTCGTCTTGAGACACTGTGGTAAGTTAGACGAGAAGATCCCAACCGAGTCGGATTCGACGGTTGACCTCTTTCTCGAAGTTGAACCTACCCAACTGGACCGTTTGTCCCAGGTGGACGTAATCGTCTACAACTTCGAGTGTAGAGTCTCCGACTTTGATAAGAGTGGGTGCAACATGGTCATTCAACATCACCTTGGTTTTGTCCACGTTCATCCTAAGACCCACTCTTTCGAAAGCTCTAGTGAGGACATCAAGCATTGTACTGAGGTCCACTATAGTCTCAGCCAATCAGTCATGACCTCAATATAGTCTGCAAACCGAAGGTAAGTGATGTACTCGCCACTGACATAGTCATTGGCCTAGCCCTATCCAGTCCAGAACCTTGAAGACATCCTCCAGTGGGGCGGGAACAGTTTCGGAGATATGACGTCTCCCTGTCTCACACCTCGCTACAGCAGGATTGGTGCCGAGGCCCGATCCTGAAGTCGAACTGACATGGTGGCGTTTTTACCCGACTACGGCGAAGCAAAAGAGAGGGTTATGTTTTTTACCGGTATGTGTGTGTTCAATGATAACTTCTAAACTACTCATCATAATTTGACAAATGAAGTCGTGTCGTTGGAAGCGTCTTGTTTTTCCGCTGGTTATAGGCTATGTGACGTCACATTAAATTGAATAGGGCGCCCTCTAGGGGGCATGCAGTAAAGAACAAAAAAAAATCGTTTTAAAATGAAGGTAGGTAGTCGTTTGCGAGGTATATCCCGTCATATATCGTATGGTTAATATATCAAACAGCATTTCATCATTTATCCACACCATATAATTAATACTATTAAACACTACTATTTACTCATTTAATTATTACTATAAAATCCCAATACGCATGCTGAACTACGCTTGGCTTACACGGGCACCTCACATCTTGCTAATCTTGGCAAATAAAAGTAGGTTTGCAATAATTCGCATGGAGCTGAAACTTGGTCTTAATATTAATAATAATCCATTTATTTCGAGTAATCAAACTCATTTTAATCACAGCATACAATACAGGGTGAGTTTTCCAAGAGGGCGTGGATGACTAATTCCGAAACTATTAGGAAAGAAGTCTCGGGCCCGATTTTGATGAAAATTAAACTGCTTCATTGTATTTTTTTATATCCAAGAATCGAAACAGCTCTTTTCGAAAAACAAAATACAGCGATAATAATAGGTAAGGGAAAAGGTTTCATCGCATTTTTTAAGAAAATTCAATACATTTTTAATATAGTTTATTTACATTTAACTAAAGTATGTAGGTACCATTTTGTTCGATAACTTTTTGCCATCTTGCGTGCGGCGTGCGTGTATGACTATTGTAGGTAGGGTACATGATCCCATTGCTATAGAAATTTTGGGACTTCTGATCAAAATACCACGACAAGTGGTTTTGGCAGTCCTCTCGTGATGTTAACCTGACACTGCCTAAAGAATTCTGAAGAGACCGAAACAGGTGGAAATCTGAAGGTGCAAGGTCAGGACTATACGGCGGATGCATTAACACCCCCCAGCCAAACTCTCTTAATTTTTGCTGAGTGTCTAAAGATGTGTGAGGTCTAGCGTTATCATGATGAAAAACCACACCCCTTCCGTTGATTAATTCCGGCCGCTTTCTCTCAACTTCTTGCTTTAATCTCATCAGTTGTTCGCAGTAGAGTTCAGAATCGATGGTCCTGCCTGGTGGTAACAGCTCATAATGAATAATGCCCTTCCAATCCCACCACACACACAGCATCACCTTGTTGCGAGTTAACCCGGGTTTCGTCATAGTCTGTGAAGCCTGACCGGCCTTTGACCACGACCTTTTTCGCACGTTCTTGTCGTACGTGATCCACTTTTCATCACCAGTTATCAGCTTCTTCAAAAATGGTTCGGTTTCATTACGTCGTAATAAAGAATCACATATGAGTACACGGTTCATCAGGTTTCTTTCAGTGAGCTCGTGAGGTACCCAAATATCGAGTTTTTTTGTGTACTCAGTTTTTTTCAAATGTACCAAAACTGTTTTGTGGTCAATTCCCAGTTCTTCAGCTACGTCGTAACTACTGACATGCCGATCTTGCTCCACTTTTTCAAAAATGGCATCCATTTTATCCGTAATAGGGCGACCAGAGCGACGTGCATCTTTGACATCAAAATTTCCGGATTGAAAACGCTTAAACCAAATTTGTGCTACTCTCACAGACACTTTTTTCGTGGCTTGCGTTACATTTTTACCTTTTTTGTAGTAAAATTTTAAAATGTATCGAAATTCTTCATTAGATTCACTCATCTTGACAGTACGAAAAACAAATGAAAATCACACATTTTCCTAATTTGAATTTGGAATTATGTTCTTTAAAATTTAAACTTTTAGTGATACTAAAACCAGCCAGATACAAATAGTACGAGGGCTGCACTAAAAGTATCGGGAATGGAATATTTCCACTGTTCCTGTGATATTAAAATCTTTTTAATTGAAAACTCCTTGGTTTTAAAAATCGAATACCATTTATTTATATAAAAAAAGATTCTCGGTCTTGTCACAAGGTTTTGTCAAACTTGTTTAGTCGTTGAGAAAATGGAATTGACTCGAGAAAATTCAAGAGCGATGATTTATTATGACTTTCGAAGTGGTTTAACACAAAAACAGTGTGTTGACCGGATGATTTCTGCATTTGATGATGAAGCCCCATCCAAAACCACAATTTATCGTTGGTTTGCTGAATTTCAACGTGGACGTGTCAAGCTCAGTGATGATCCCCGTCAAGGTCGTCCAAAAACTGCAGTCACCCAAGAAAACGTTGATGCTGTGAGTAAGCTGATTGAGGAAGATCGACATGTGACATACCGCGAAATTCAGGCAACTTTAGACATTGGCATGAGTCAAATACAAATAATCTTGCATGAACAATGCTGTATACATTTTTTTTTTTTATTGTTAATAGGCTCGCGCTTGACCACTATCTCACCTGATGGTAAGCGATGATGTGGTCGACGGTGAAGCACGCTTGCCTAGAAGTAACCTATTCACACTTGACTTAATGAACCCTAGATAGTAGCTATCGGGAAACACAGACTCCGGCAGGGAATTCCACTCCTTAGCTGTACGCATAATCCGGTATTGGCACGGTTACATCACGGAAAGTTGGAGCCGGGTGAAATTGGCTCTTTTTAGCGGAAAAAAGACACGACTGGGTTTTAGTAGCATTAAACTTGACCAGATTGGCATCACCCCATTCGGAAACTGCCTGCAAGGACAAGTTCTAGCGCTCCACCATGGCCTCACGAAGAGACCGGATCTGTGGCCCGGTAGCCCGTGCGTTGGACAAGTATCTCTCAGCAACAGTGCTGTCATCTGCATACCCAAAGGTGCCGGGTTTTAGCAGATCGTTAATGTGCAACAAGAACAGTGTTGCTGAAAGTACCGACCCCTGAGGGACCCCGGCATTAATATCCAATTGGTCCAACGAGCAGCCATCAATAACCACTCGAATGGACCGATCTCTCAGGAAGTCTGCGATCCAATCACACAGACCACCGGGCGGACCGAATGAAGGAAGCTTACCAATAAGGCTTTCGTGCCAGACCCTATCGAAAGCCTTCGAGATGTCGAGGAAAACGGCAAGCGCTTCCCCGTGCCTCTCGATGGCCTCACTCCATATGTGAATGGCATACGCTAGAAGATCCCAGTAGACCGATTTCGGCGGAAGCCGTACTGGCGGCCGCTAAGGATATCGTTACCTTCTAGGTATGCCAGGAGCTTAGTGTTTAGTACACGCTCCATACTCTTACAGAGTATGGACGTTACAGAGATGGGTCGGTAGTTAGCCGGGTCTGCTCGGCCTTCTTGGGCACGGGCTGTACATTGGCTTGCTTCCAAGCATTAGGCACTTTTCCAGTCTCATATGAAAGGCGGAATAGGCGTGTCAAGATCGGAGACAGTTCAGGCGCACAGGTTCTAAGAACTATAGCTGGTATTCCGTCAGGGCCGCTAGCCTTGTTCACGTCGAGGTTGCGCAGCACCCTACGGACGTCCTTTTGATAGATGCGAATGTCCGACATACTCGTCTCGCATCCAACAAAAGGAGGAGGGGGCCGCGAATCACCAGAATTTAGACGCGAAGATTCCGCAAAAAGAGAGGCAAATAAATTTGCTTTCTTCTCAGCGGAGTGGGCCAGCGATCCATCTGGTTTCAGCAGTGGTGGTAGTGAGGGACGGCAGAAGTTCGATTCGACTGACTTAGCCAGGGACCAAAACGCTTTACTACCTGCTGGGTAAGAAGCAAGTTTGGTCCCTATTCGGCTAATGTGGTCAAACCGAGCCCTTCGCAACACCAACTTGCAGGACTTGGCAGCTCTGTATTATACATCATCGTATCAGGTGACGAATCCTGGATATACGCGTACGAAACCGAAACAAAAAACCAGTCACGAATTTGGGTGTTCGAAAATGAGTTAAAGCCAACAAAAATTGTTCGTTCACGGAGTGTTGCAAAAAAAATGGTGGCCACGTTTGTCTCCGAAACCGGCCATGTTGCGACTATTCCTCTTGAGGGACAAAGAACGGTTAATGCAGAATGGTATGCTAGCATTTGTTTGCCACAGGTCGTTTCTGAACTCCGTAAAGAGAACTGCAACCGCCGCATCATCCTCCATCACGACAATGCGAGTTTTCACACCGCGCACAGAACAAAAGAGTTTTTAGAGCAAGAAAACATAGAATTATTAGACCATCCGCCGTACAGCCCCGACCTAAGCCCTAATGATTTCTATACTTTCCCTAAAATAAAGAATAAATTGCGTGGTCAGAGATTTTCATCACCTGAAGAAGCTGTGGACGCCTACAAAACGGCCATTTTGGAGACCCCAACTTCCGAATGGAATGGTTGCTTCAATGATTGGTTCCATCGTATGAAAAAATGTGTCAAATTTCGCGGAGAATACTTCGAAAAGAAATAAATACATTTTTAAATAGTAATGTTGTGTCACTTCCTTGATTCCCGAAATTTTCAGTGCCGCCCTCGTATAGCCAAAGAGATTTACAAGTTCATACATACTATAATGCGAAAAGACTTTTTCCCCAACCTAATATTACATCAGCCGATAATGCCGCTAATACGGATCAAATTCTATGAAGTAAAACATAGTGCAAACGTAAGGAAATTCTCATTTTAGTTTAATACTTTGGAAAACTCGCCCACTGGAAACTGTATGCTGTGGGTAGATCGGTACGTAGAGTTGTTCGTCGTGTTCGTGCTATCACAATTATTCTAATATTGTTTTGTTTGTTTTACAGAAAGCAGCAGAAGGAAGTAAGTTGCATTTTTATCATTTTACAATTATTTTTTTTGTTTGGCCTTTGCTGTCCCACAGCTGGGCAAAGATCTCCCAAAATTCTGCCAGAATTTTCTATATTTTAAATTATTATTTATAACACTTTTTATATTCTATATTTATCGTCAAAATCTTCACCATTTTCTGAAACGCAATAATTTGTTCACGACAGAGAGCCAGTGCAAGCCACCACAGAAACGACCTTGTTCACCGAGCCCCGTGTTGACCAAAATCAAACCTAAACCGGCTTCGAAAGACATGCCATCTACAATCACCACAGAGGCTAAGAAGTCTAAAACTAAGGCTAAGCCAGCCACTTACACGAACCGTTCTAGGAAGCGTCCGAAGAAGGCCCAAGAAGAGCCTCCCGCGGCCCCGATCGATTACTACGAAGAGTGGCAGCGACAGAAGACCCTGAACGCTAAGTACTTTTACATCAACAGTTGTAGTGATTCTAAGAAAGATAAAAGAACGAACTTACAAAGTACGGCTCCAAATAGTACATCCCCGCAAGGTACGACTCAAAAAAGTATAACCCCGCAATGTACGACACCGGAAAGTACAGCTCCAAATAGTATGACTCTGCAAGGTACGACGCCTGAAAGTGCGGCTCCACAAACTACGACCCCGAAAAGTACGGCTCGCAAAAGTACAACTCCGAAAAGTACGACTCCGCAATGTAAGACTCCCAAAATTACATCGCCGCAAAATACGGTTATGACAAGTACCACCAGCCAAAGTGTCGTCACACTCCGAAATAGTGCAGGAGGGCTGATGCCTTACATCCGCCAGTCGCGCCTCGTCACCGCGGACACCCGCACACCGCACACCCTGCAACTACCCACGCTACTTACTGGTTCATACCCACTTGTCCATCTACCATACCCGGTTGCTGTACCATACCCAGTTGGTATACCATACCCAATTGGTTTGCCATTACCAGTTGGGAGTGACAATCGTGCCTTTGCACTTCCGGACTCACCGCTACATAGAACAGCCAATAGCTCCGAAATACCGAGCCCATCGCTACATAAAAAAGCTATTAGCTCCGGACTAAAGGAACCATCGCTACATACAAAAGCCATTAGCGCCGGATTACCGGCCCCATCGCTACATAAAAATGCAAGTAGCGCCGGATTGCCGGAACCATTGCTACATAAAAATGCCATTAGCGCCGGATTACCGGCCCCATCGCTGCATAAAAAAGCCAGTAGCGCCGGACTACCGCAACCATCGCTACATAAAAATGCCATTAGCGCCGGACTACCAGAACCATTGCTACATAAAAAAGCCATTAGCACTGGATTACCGGCCCCATGGCTACATAAAAAATCCATTAGCGCCGGACTGTCGGACCCATCGCTACATGAAAAAGCCGTTAGCACCGAACTTCCGGACCCACCGCTACATAAAATAGCCATTAGCGCTTTACCACCGGCCCCATGGCTACATAAAAAAACTATTAGCTCTAAACTATCGGGCTCATCGCTACATACCACACGCAAACCAACTTTAGCACCTAAGCCTGAAAGTATGCGCCTGGCTTCAATGGCTCGACACCATAATGTCAAAGAGAAACAAAAAACCCAGGATACAGCAATATCTACTACCTCGGCTACATGCGATCCACAACCTCGTTGCATAAACATGACAACGGAACAGGTGACTGCCCCACAAGCTCCAACCAGTGAGCCTGTAACTAAATCAGTGTCGATACTAGAAGAGTATTCTCGAACCTTCAGCAGTGATCCCGTAACCAACCTCCCCATGGTAAACGCGGTCAGTATACGGGTCCCTGATGGAGCTCAGGGTCAGAAAACCACAGTCCTGCTTTCACTGAACCTTCCTTTGAAAGACATCGCCAAACAGACTAAAGACTGTCTCTACGCTAACGACAAAATTGACCTGACTGAGGAACCAGAGGATTCAGCAGTCAAACCAACAGATGATGCACAAAAAACTCCAGTTGTGGATATAGTAGGAATGGTCAACAGTTTATTGAAAGCTGGGAATAAAAATAACAGGAGTTTACTGAAACATTCGAATATCAGTGGACCTCCACAGAATGATAATTTAGAAAAATCAACGAACCAAAAACACAAGCCTCCTGCAATAATGTCTTTATCTAACAAACTTCATGATGGAGATATCATAGAGATTGATGACGATTCTGACGATGACGGCAAGTTAAATAAAAGTCCTATAGTTATAAATAAAAGTACTCATCCTGTTGTTTACAGCAATAAGAGTTCTAACATAAGTAAATGTGGTTATACGAAGGCTGTTAATCAAACCGTCACTGATGAGAAAAATCTAGCTATAGCATCAACTAGTAGTATAAATAAATCTTCTAAACAAGCTACTAGAAACATAAATAGGAAATCCATTGAAGTTAAATCTAGGAACGCAAAGATTTTTATTGAGCCTGTTAGTGGAACAGGACAGGTTTCAAATCAAGCTGCAGCATCGACTAGTAGCATAAATAAAGCGACTAGTAACGCATTTAAAAATATTGGTGCTATTGAAATGAGTTATAATAAAGATACTGAAGCTATTAAACCGACGAATTCCAAGCAAGCTACCAGTTCTACAAATAACGAAATTAAAGCTAGTATTGAATCAACGACTTCGGACCAACCAACTACAACTAGAAACACGAACAAAAATAATGTTAAAATGAAAGAGATAATAAATAAGAAGTATGCGGAAGCCATGCGTCGAGTACCGACGGCCAACCAAACCACACTGACTAACATGTGTAAGATCGCTGCCATTCGTCATACGAACAGTACTGAATCTGCTAGCAACGTGATACCAGAGGGCGCCACTGACAACGGCGTGGCCCAGCGAACTCAGGTATACTCATTATTTTTCACAAATTTATTATTTTATTAAGTACACTTAGTACCTATGTATTTTGTAACGCGACCCTATACTTAGATAAAAAAAACTACTAATGATTAATTATTTTAATCGTGGTTTGGAACTAATGACGATTATGATCAATGATCATTACCTTGCATTCGTAGACTTAAACAAGGATTACGATTATTTTATTAATGAAATTAAAAAAATTATTAAAAAATAAGTTGCTGAACTGATTAAGATGAAATTTGGTATGGAGATATTTAAAAACCCTGGGAAGAAATCATGATAGTTTTATCCCGAGAGTGTTCCCTAGGCATCATAAATCACTTTTTACGCTAGTTATGAATAAACTATCAAAAGCTTTGTTTTTGCTTACAGGAGCTCAGCAATTATTTAGACAAGGTGGAGATCGACGACCAACCGAGCGATGAAGTTGCCGACCAATGAGGACGCGGCATCGAAGATCATCCACCAATCGGGACACAGCAGAGGGCCTCGACTAAATGACTGTCGATATCAGAAGTGACAGTCTAGTCTATATCAATAGTGACAGTGTATGACAAAAGTGACAGTCTATATCAAAAGTGTCAGTGTATGTCAAAAGTGACAGTGTGTGACAATTTGTGTCAAAAAGTGTATGTTTTCATGTACTAGCTATTGCCCGGGACTTCGTCCGTGTCAAACTTATAAAGCGATCATGAGGTCAGTTGGTTTTTGTAATACGTTATGACCATTTAAATGGGCATAACAAGTTTGCAGTGTCACCTTCGTCATTACGAACTACAAAAAAAGACATTTATTGGCTGCACAGACGCTTTGTTTCTTTCATCAGAGTGGTCAATTTTTGTAAAGTCCATTCTCTGTTATGTCTTTGTACGAGATTGATATGCGCTACTGAAATGTCGCGCGGTCAATCCATACTAATATTTTAAATGCGAAATTAACTATCTGGCTGAGACGCGTAAACCATGTCCTGGATATTTCTTATCTCGTGAATATGATCAATTGGGTTATTTTAGACTAACATTCTGACGAAGCCACTGGTAGATGCTAAGTCCATTATAACTCTGAACTTTAGACTATTATTGGTTGACAAATGTTTGGGATTGCCAAGCACTATCAAAATGTCACGTGACCATTTTGGCATTGCGGTCATCGCTGATATAATGACACTTGGTCTAGAGCACCAAGACTCCCCATCAATTCGACTGACTCGAATACACTCAAACACACTTGTGTGTAAAATAGTCGAGTGATAGAAACAAACTGCATCGTTGCTCTAGTGCTCGCAAGCGCTACTGCTGAGATCCTGGGTTCGATTCCCGGGTCGGGCAAAGTCAAAGTCAAATTCTTTACTTCAATTAGTCGATTATGCGGCACTTTTAAGCGTCCAAAATTTGAATATACAAGTAATAATAATTGATTCTACCGTCCATTCGTAACAATTGCTTGTTATGGAGAAGAACGACAAGAAACTTCATTTACTCTTTAAAAAAACAAAATGTTTTACTATATTAAAATACATATATTAATTCATAACCGGGAGGACGATAACCCTGATTAACACTACTTAAAGTATTACAAGCACTAACAGATAAATTAATTTATTTGATAAACAGGAACATGCTTCTCAAATACTTACAAATATTGCAAGTGTTATTGGCTTTTTCCTTCTGGAATTTCTCAGATGGGTTTCTTAGTTTGTCAGATGGGATTTGCTTAGGCTCGCCCCCTATGAAATGGGACACAAACATAGCGGCGAAATGTGGGTGTACTATAGTGCACTTCTACCCAACGGGGAATACAGGCGTGATTTTATGAGTCTTAAAAAGAGACTGTCGTCCGGGTGTGGGTGACGTGAGACAAATCTCAACATTAGTTAATATTAAGGATAGCATGTTATGAATACGTCCCGAACTCACCACCTCAGCAAAAATATTGGATGAATTTTGTCCAAGAGATTATAAGTAGTATTGTAACTTAGTATAGTCCGTAATGAAATATATAAGTAATTTTGAATAAAAAGAAGATACCTCCTACTTTATTATACTAATTATAAATTTGAAAGTTATTAAGAATGGATGTTTGTGTCTCTTTCACGCATACACTTCTGAACTAATGTTGATAAAACTATATATAACATAGCTTAAATATACATCAGAATAACACATAAGCTATATAATTTATAAAGATATTGGACGAAGTAGTCATTCCATCCGAGCAGCAGCTATTTTTAAATAATTCAGTAATTCTGAATGTATTTAACTTCACTGATATGTTTGTTTCATAAATATTTTTTAGACATGTAATAATTACCTATTTCATTTAAGTAAATAAAGCTACGATGCTGACTAAATACCTCTTAAACATTATGTATTTTAATTTTAAGATTTGTACTATAATTATTATTATTAACCGACTGCCCAAAAAGGAGGAGGTTCTCTTCTCTGCAATTAATTATTTTTTTATTCACTTTTTGTATATATAGGATACCAAACACTTGCTGGCTACGAAAACACTCATAGGCAAGCAAAACAAAATAAATATATGTCTCAAATACTTTTCTATATTTAGGATACTTTAAGTAATAAATACGCACACAGCTCATCACAAGAACTATTTTCTTCGAAAATTAGCGCGTGATTTATTTCGGACTTTAACCAATAAGACTTGGTAAATCTTAGGCGTTACCGGTAAATCCTAGGTTTTACCGTAGGTACTTCGAACTATTACAGATACATATGTAACGCAATAATTTTAAGTCCTTTTGATTTTTGTTCTTTTGGTTTCCTCTACTCTGCTCGTTGTCGCCATACGAACAAGCTATAGGTAACTGAAAATTGTATCGAAGGAATCCGAGTCTACTTTGAGTTTCAGTAATGTTTGCCAATTTTAATCCCTTTATTGTATAAAAATTTCATTTTTTAAATTAATAAGTATAGCTTTATTTTTATAATAAGATCATATCATAAAAGAGTGTATGATTATGTTGTGTAAATAAAAGAAGTATTAACACTGACATTTTAAAAAGGAAACCTTTTTCTATTGTTAGGATTGGGAATACTAATCGTATGTTCACGCCTAAGATGTGCTATTATTGTTAACCGTAAGCAAAACGGTGGTCTGACTAATAAAATTAACTAAATTTGAAAGAGCGTTTCATTTTCCTAATATGGGAATTCAGAAAAGATATACCTTATAGGAACACATACTTGTACGGAGACACACACACACACACGCATGGACACACGCAAACTCATAAACTCACACACTGATGAATACAGGTTGTTCGGTAATATGGTACATTCCTTAAAATAGGTATTCTTTTATTAAACTTGATGAGCACTCGGACCCCATGGAACTAATGTTTCAACCCCAAACGGCTCAAATATATACTCGTAAAAAAATAAAAAATGGGTTGTGTATAAGAGCTAAGTAACTGCCCCCGAATCTCTCTGAGTACTAAATTTCATGAAAATCGTTGAAGCCGTTTCCGAGATTCAGATTATGTATGTTTATATATATATATACATACATATATACAAGAATTGCTCGTTTAAAGGTTTAGATTTAAAGACTTTGACAGCGATAACTTTGGTACAGATTGGGTTGTTTTTAGTTGTTTCGTTTCATTACACTATCGCGGATACTAAAGACTGATGCCCTATAAACCGCTTATTACGGCATAGCTGAGTCCATTATCAGATACGGCATTATTTTTTTGGGGACTCTCTACGGATAGAGATATCGCATTTAGAGCCTAAAAAAAATGCCTTTGATCCTTATTTAAATTTGACTGATAGCTGCAAGCCGTTTTTCATAAGCCACAACATCATGACTTTACCTTCAATTTATATTTTAGAAATCGCGATATTTGTTAAAACAAATCCTAATCTATTTCCCCGCATGGCAGACCAGCTTCCTAGAAATAGACGTGATAACAGTCAACTCTGTCAACATAGCTCCCGTACTGCACTTATGCGCAAGAGTGTTTTTTGTATGGCTCCTATTATTTACAATCATCTTCCCAATAGCTGGAAAGAGCTAAGCATAGAAGCATTTAAAAGGAAAATGAAATCTTTTTTTAGCTAGTAAAGCATATTATGATGTTAATGAATTTTTAATGCAATCATTTTAAATTGACATGCGTTTTTTATAAATTAATTTAATGTATGTAATGTTTATTTATTTTTTATTGATTATTTTTGGACCTACGTTGACATTATATTGTATTTTTTATTTTTAATAATTGAATTTTTGACGATTTTGTATGTAACTCCTATCTATTTCCATATGAATTAATTATGTAACCAATCAATCATATTCGATTTACTTATTTATGTCAACATTGACAAGTTAATGAATTTTGTTAATATAATTGCAAGTTTGTATTAATATTTGCACACCATGACAATATGGTAAACATGTTAGAACAACCCCATGTTTTTTTTAAGTTTTCTTAAGAGAATTTTCTATGTAACGTTCTCATAGTAATACGCAACATAATGTGTTCTGTAGGACTCGTGCCTCTTCTCATACAGAGAAGGCACAAGCCTAAATCACCGCTTGTTCTATGTGGATTGGAGATTTCAAACTTATATTAACTACACTAACTGGACTTCCACTATTGGGTTGCTGGACTCATAGTTCATCACCCCAACAGTGGAAGTTCAAAGAGTGGGGTACGGATTGTTTCCCTTGCATTATTTGCTTCATATATTCAAAAATTCTAATATATTCATTAAAAACTTTTTTTTTTAAAACAAGCTTTTTTCTTATTCTTCTCAGCAAACCCTTTCTTTTGACCCCGCCATCTTGGGCCGTCCACCATATTGGATTTAGAATGACGTCACTTAGCTAACCATGCATTGTCACTCAAACTAAACGTGTATACAAAATAACATCGGAATCGGTGGAGGATAACTGCTTTAAAATTCAGTTGCAATATTTGACCCGAACACACTTACATACATACATTGCAAGTTAAATAAAAGCTTGTAAAAATCCGTCTACTTGACAGCGTAGAACACGGAATGAATACTGTTGAGTTAACAAAATGAAATGAATGTGATTCGTGCTGTTAAAACTGATACACAATTGGGGTGTAAGTTTTCTCACAATACTTTCCGTCACCGTTATCAGCGATGTCCAAGATAAACCTAGAAATTAATAGAAAAATTTACATTGGTATTTGTCCAGAGCTGATCCCGCGCCCTGAAGCTAGAGAGGCGAGGTCTTAGCTACTGGGCCGAAACTCTCCATGCATGATAATTTAACATTGGCCGGAGAAGGCAAAACATTGGGAAGAGAATCAGCTGGAGCTGCCTCAATTTTGTGCTTTAGAACAATTGTATGAGAAACAATAAAAACTTTTTTTTAGAATATTGCTTTAAGGAGTCTTTTGCCCAACAGTGAGACAATAAGTATCTATACTAATACAATAAAGCGGAAGAGTACGATTTTTTGTTTGTTTACACGCGCTAATCTCTGGAACTGGCAGTCGAATTTGAAAAAATATTTTTGTCTTTGATAGCCACATTCATAAGGAAAGCATATAGCAGTACGCTAAAGTTCTTGGGCCTGTATTTTGGGGGCTAGTGACTCAACCAGGCTATTCATATGCAAATATACATAAACGAGAGGTGTTGCTACATTGCCTAATGCTATGATCAATTAAACGAATTCAATTAAAATTTGAATCAAACTAAAACCAAATTGAAATCAAATAAAATGTTTCCTGGTTGCACTCTTTAATCTAAATACGGCGGTACCGACGTGAAGTTCCGTCTGCATGTAATTAGTGAATGTTCGCCGAGAGTGGCTCCTGTCTACTTTCAGATATCAGCCGTTATCGAAGCAACTGAGCAAAACAAACGCGTCATGACTGCGTCGCTAATTTTTTCTACTTTTGTCACGCCGAAACCACACGGAACACTTGATTTATATAAAAAGCTTGTCTACATGTTGATGTTTGTGTTGTACAATATCTACAACACAAACATCAACAATACAACTACAAAAACCCTCAACACAACAATACTACAATAGTAATAGGCCTAAATATTCATACCTACAATAATAGTAGTTGTTGTAAATGTGAAAGTTTGTGAGGATGGATGCAGGATGGATGTTTGTTACTCTTTCACGCAAAAACTACGAAACAGATTTTGATGAAACTTTACAAAAATATAGCTTATTTATCAGAATAACACACAAGCTATATAATTTATAAAGATATTGGGAGAAGTACTAATGCAACGCGAGTGGAGCCGCGGGCTTCAGCTAGTACCTAATTAATTAAAATATGAATGTCTTTGTTACAAAATGCAATACCTACCTACCTAAATACCTATCAGTAACGAGAACGTTTCGTAACTCCTTTGACCGTCAGTTACTGCCTAATAAGATTCCGAGTCTGTAAATAGTCTCACGGAGAGATGATTGCTTCCACTGCATATTGTAGCAACCGGTAAATTCTAAGGAGGTAAGATTCTTGAAAGAGTTTCGATCTAAATTAAATTATAATTATCATAGGACTGATAATAACGTGCTGGTCAAGCGGGAATCGAAACAGTTAGCCGGGTTCCGTGTCTAATCAAAGGCGAGTGAGTGTGTTTTACTCGGCTGTCGAGTAGGTTTTGGCCCAAAATTAGGGTAGCTAATAATGTTTAACCGACTTATAAAGAAAAAGGCTTGCAATTCAACTCGGTATTTTTTAAATTATACCATATTCGTATCACTAAAAACTCGTCAAAAGAAAAACAACATGTTACTATATTTGTCAAGTTTTGAAAGATATCCGAAGTTAGATCATTTGATGACAAAGTAGCTATCAGCCCATCTGATAGTACGTGATCTCAGCCGCATAGTAACGTCTGCGATAGAAACGCAGGTATTGTGCCATCCCAGGGAGAAAGCTAAAGTGTCTCATATGCCTGTAATCCAACTCATATCTTTCAAACAGTAACACGACAACGTTGTTTGGTGGCTGGAACACAAAAGTATATCTATATACTTAATATCAGCATAATCAGCCTTTTAACGTTCCCACTGCTGGGACACAGGCTTCCACCCTGTGAGAGGGAATGAACGTGATCCACCACGCTGGCCAGTGCGGATTGGTGGATGTCACATATCTTCGAATTTTTTGTTCTTGGACATGCCGGTTTCCTCGCGATGTTTTCTTCCACCGTTTTGAGAGCAGTGGTGATGAAAAAATTTCCACAAAGTAAAGCGCCACTCACAACCTTACAAGTTGTAAGTCGCGGCCGCTAGCACTGCGCCACCACTGCTCTCGCTCGGCACCGCTGCTCTGTATAATGTAGTATACTGAAAGTATTATTGTAGATACTGTTTTATTATACTGAATCATATCTGGGGAAGTACTGTAAGGCTTATAGTACTTGCTCAGATAGGATTCTTGTATCTACTGTTGACCAAAATGACATGAACAAATTTTACCTGCTGCACGATACATCATGCTGCATCATGCTGATCGTGCTGGGATATGATGCAGCACGATGCTTATAGGCAAGCGTGCTTCACCGTCGACCACATCATCGCTTACCATCAGGTGAGATAGTGGTTAAGCGCGAGCCTATTGATAACAAAAAAAAAAATAGTTTATGAAGATACAATAGTGTGTGTTTCTATGAGTATAAGAATTTTCCAAACCAGACCGTAGTTCTACAGATTATCTCATACAATATTATTTAATTATAGAGATAGTTAAGAAAGGCTTATTTCGAATCTGGCTGTGGATTTGATTCTCAAGTTTGGCGGACCCATCCATCCTCTGCCATATCTAGAATTACATCAAAACTGTGCTTTGGAGGTTCTTCATTACGGAACCCAAAAAACCGAGTACTTAGCGTCAACTGGTTTCTTTCTCCGAAGCGCTGGTTGCATAGTGTATGGAGGGCGGGCGGCCGGCGTAGGGCGGGCGCATATATAGGGCGGCGCGGTGGAGACTTCCACAGTGCGCGATCACCCGCGCGGGTAGTGCCACGTGTTGCTGAAGGGAGCATCAGGTAAGGATAGCTTGGAATTAATTAATTTTTATTCATTATTAATTCGTTTATTCAGATTATTCTAAGCCCATTGCTATACGTTTTACATAAAATTTCAATCAATAAAACCTAATACATAAAAATGTATCAAGTAATAAAAAAAATCAATTTTTCGGTTTAATTTTGTTAATCTAAGTTTTTATTAAAACAATTATAACGGTAAAAAAAATTATAGTATTTAAAATTATTGAAAATCAAACGAAAATCTGAAAGCCTTTTTAATTTTATCTCATAATTTATAAAATACTTTATTAACTAGAATACATTTAAACTTAAATCAAAATCAACTAACTAAGCCTAATACTACTAAACCTAATAATGTAATCTAAAATATGGTGTCGAATTCTCCTCCACATCGCTGTCCACTAGTATTGTGTCCAAAATATTGTAAGGCAGTTTTAACTTTGGTATTATTTAAAATCAATTTTAAATTGTGACACCAACATACTTAAAATTAATAGCAATAGCAATTTTATTTATAAATTTTTCATTAACACATTTTTTGTCGAAATTAAGCTCATTCAAATGGTAAAGATCAACTCGTACACGTTATTAATAATATAATCTTTTTTGTTATTTTTTTTTTTTGTTATAAAACCGTTGCCGAACACTAGGAATTTATTCCTGTATCGTGGGTGCTTTTACACACATATAAACACACACACATTTATTCTAAGTGTTATAGGTGATAAATGTAATATTTTTTTGAATATCTATATACTAATAATAACAGCAAAATCTTAGGTTTTTAAAACACAATTGACGGCTAACGCGTTGATGTCTTTTGTTTGCCACGAACAACGGCTACGTTGCTGGGGGAATCACAGAATTCGCTATGAATATCAATATTTAATACAGTGTGTTTGCTATATTCATATTATTTACTTTTACAATCTACTTAAAAACCTTTAAAATTATCGTCCCAAAACATCATTAAGATATCTCAAACCAAATGAGCAAAACCTCAATTTTCTCATTTAAAATAAAACAAAAATCTAGAAAATTTCGACTTTAACATAGAAAAAACTAAAGTATTCTTTGTCCAGATCGTTACACGATACAATTGGCTAATAAAGTAATCGTTTTAATTTAAAAGTGCGCCATTCGTGGCGGAGTTAGGGTGCAATCAAATTTCACTCAACTTTTTATATGTACTTCATTTTATTTAAGTGCGTGGACCGCGGACAGGCAGGGGTCGCCTCGGGTGTCGGGGAGGGTCTCAAGTGGAGGGCTACGTGCATAAAAATAAGGAAATGATGAAAGTACAGAGTAACCGAATTATAGTATGCGTAGGATAAAGTTCATAGGTAAATGATGAAATGCGTCGTGATAAATGTCAACGGCTTGATAGTACCTACTATACTCATTGATGGAAACATGTTTGTGAACAGTGGAAATATCGCTAATTCGCTAAACATTAATTCATATCTGTCTATTCTCATCCTACTTTTTTAACGGATTTAGATGGAACTTGGCAAACGGGTAGACCGTGCCCATGACCTGTCTTAAGTCATAAGATACTTTATATACCGGGAGTATTCCCAAACATTTAGATCGCGTTATTACTTAAACATTTTCTATGCAATCATAGTGCAAGTTCCTCATATTCATGATCAAGCCTTCAATAATTGACACATAAAAAATTGTTTTCTGTCCACCTGGACCAGAACCAAAATTTTTCGGCGCCATCGACCATCCGTTCTGCGAGAAATGTGCCCTCCTCACTGACATTTAAGTTTGGCAAATCTTCAGGCTATGTCGGTAACCCTGGTTCTCTTGCGCTGGTGAGAGTGGCGGGAGACAGCTGGATGCGAGACGCACCGCACCAGTTAAGGGAGGTCTATGTCCAGCAATGGACGTCTTTCAGCTGATATGCAAAGTTATGGAAAGGGTACTGAACAGTAAGCTGCTGACCTACCTTGAAGACAATAATCTCCTCAGTGACCGTCAATATGGCTTTCGCCGCGGACGGTCAACTGGCGATCTTCTTGTGTATGTCACGCACTGCTGGGGCGAGGCCATCGAGAGACACGGCGAAGCACTTGCTGTATCTCTTGATATCTCGAAGGCTTTTGACAGGGTCTGGCACGCAAGTCTACTCAGTAAGCTTCCTGCTTATGGCATCCCCGCTGGTTTTTGTAGCTGGATATCGGACTTCCTTAGCGAGCGGTCGATCCGAGTAGTCATTGATGGCTGCTCCTCTGACCTTATGGCTATTGATGCCGGAGTTCCTCAGGGGTCTGTTCTCTCTGCAACTCTTTTCCTGCTGCACATCAATGACCTACTTCAGCCCGGTATTGTTGGGTACGCAGATGACAGTACTGTGTCAGAGAGATACTTGTCCAGCGCAAAAACCAGCGTGGATGAAGTTCGTTCCTTGAGAGAGGCTATGGTGGAGCGGACAGATTTGACCTTAAGCCTTGTCTCCCAGTGGGGTGATGACAATCTGGTCTCCTTTAACGCCACCAAAACATAGGCGTGTCTTTTTACCGCTAAAAGGAGTATTTTCGAACAATCGCCTACTTTTCGGGGTGCGTCTGTTCCTGTGACTGATCGGCTCGAGCTCCTAGGCATGGAGTTGACATCCAGTCTCAACTTCGGCACCTCCATTGAGTACAAAGCCCAAATTGCGGCCAAAAAACTGGGCATCCTTAATAGAGTGAAGCGATACTTTACGCCTGGACAGCTTTTTACCCTATACAAAGCGCAAGTCCGATCCTGCATGGAGTATTGCAGCCACCTTTGGGATGGCTCAGCTAAGTATCAGCTTGCCGCGCTTGACTCGGTGGAACGCAGAGCCAAGAGGCTCATCGGCGACGTTAAACTGGTAAATGCCAAGCTTCACAGCTTGGCACATCGCCGCAAGGTTGCCTGCTTGTCGGTCTTCTACAGACAGTCTGTAGAAGACCGACAAGCTTCAAGCAACTTCGGTGAGTGTGCTCAAGAACTCCACGATCTTATCCCACCAGCCCCCTTCTACCATCGGACATCTAGACGCACTGCAAGTTACCATCCTTACCTTGTTGCCATTCCACCAATTCGCACCAAGCGCTTCCAAACATCCTTTATAATGCGCACAGCGATGGAATGGAACTCACTACCTGCGTCTGTGTTTCCGAACGCATTTAACCCGAATCTCTTCAAAGTTAGAGTGAACAGGCTTCTTCTGGGTAAGCTCACTCCATCGTCGACTCTGTCTCTGTCATTGACCTAGACTAGAGTCAAGAGCAAACCCATCAAAAGTAAAAAAAAAAAAAAAATAATAATATTATGATTGTGAAATTTTATGTCGGTGTGGAATGCGTGTAGTTTATTTCATTTGATAGTACTATTCAAGATTATAAGTACTTCAAACTGCTAAAACTAACTAAGACTACCTGTATCCCGCGGTGTCGCTTCTGTGGCCTAATTCACAGGGATCGTGCATTTTTTTGGGGACAAAATGTAGCCTAGCCTCTTTCAATTTAGACGTTTTTTGAGTTCTGCGCACGGCCGGTTGATCAGCCAGTCGTGCGCAGTACGACAAAGAAGAAGTAATCAGAGCCCGAGGAGGCAATACCAGTTATAAAACTATAATGCCGTAAAACATACAAAATGTTGTTTGAGTTTTTGCCACTAAGTTATAAATGATATTTTTGTGTTCTATTTTTTTAAGTTAAAAACGTTACGAATGTATAATAAACAATAATTTCAAAGAAAATTGATGTTTTTTTTTATAAATCGTGTGTTATTTCAAAACTCTGACTTCTATAATGTAGTGCAAATTGCAATTTTAAAAGTGTGTTACTAAGTTTTGAAGTTCAGTGTAGTATAGTTTGTTTATTAAAACAGGTTAAATTGTATGTTTGTCAAAAGATCACATAAAAAATTGGGCTTCAAGCCCGGACTGTAATTTATTCGATATGTGACATGTAGTTAGTCAGAAGCCATAAAATATGACTCCATTCTGGCCACCTATCGTTATACCCTGTCTCTGGGTTCTGCAGGGCTGATACAAAGTCCCTCCATGTCAAATACTAGAATTGGAAGCCAACCGTTGTTAGTTAGGCAAAGACTGATCGATTAACGCTGAAGGCCAGTCACGCTAGCTGACAAGGACAAGCATGTCTGGGTGTTCTTTAATTTATCACTTGTTTGTCCTGAAAAGTAACTAAGTCGACAGGATTCGGTGTCATAGGTGTTCGGTGTTCAATTTTTGCACCGAATTCAGAAACATATTACGTATATTTAACCGACTAACCAAAAAAATAAAATAAAAATAAAATTCGAACATAATAAAAAATAAATAAATTCGGACATAGATAGTTCGATTTAAGACATAGTTCGAACTTCATTTTTAGGGTTCCGTACCTCAAAAGGAAAAAACGGAACCCTTATAGGATCACTTTGTTGTCCGTCTGTCCGTCCGTCCGTCTGTCAAGACCCTTTTTCTCAGGAACGCGTAGAGGTATGAAGCTGAAATTTATATCAATTACTCAGGTCTACTGTCCCTTGAAGCTGTGAAAAAATCAAACTTCTAAGCCAACGCAATTAAAAGATATAGCCGTTTATTCCACAAATTTCCGAAAATTTTCAACACTCGCAAGGGAATCAAAACCTACAGGGTACTTCCCGTGAACTCAGAATCTTGAAATTTGGTACGAAGCAACGTCTTATAGCACAGATAAAGGAATAATTGTGAAAGCCGTAATTTTTTTATTACATCATATAATAAAAATATTTTTAATAATTTTAAACTTACTACCCCTTTCCTCATGAATGCTTCGAGGTATTAAATTGAAATTCATATCAAATAATACCTTTAAGCTGAGGTTTGTACGGAACCCTCGGTGCGCGAGTCCGACTCGCACTTGGCCGGTTTTTTTTTCGGCTTGTGTTTAAACACCGCCCAAAAAAGTACCTATTTTACTACCAAAAAAATTCTAAACGGTTACCAAAATGGATAAATGGTCACCAAATAACGTTTCCTAAAATATTATGAAATAAATCCATTTTTTCGTATTATTGACTGCCAAAAAAATATATGGACGCCTTTAAAATACACTTTAGACCAAATATTATATATTGTCACTACTTAGATGTTACCAATTATGTAATACCATGACTTCTAATTTGGTCATTTTTGTTAGGCTAAAAAAGCTAACGATCGCTAGAATATTTCCCAAATATCAATTAATATACTGGGGTTCCCAGACGTACGTCGCTTATTTATCGTTATATGGAATTCGCTAAATATATTGAGGTTCAAGGTTCAAGTACGATTAGTACTCTGGCAACATAGTCGACGGAGCCCCGCTGCGCGGGGCTCCTATTTCCGTCCGCAGGGTCTAAAGTAACCTAACACGAACGAGATGACGGGAGCCGAGTTCGCTCGCTTTGCTCGCTCACTTCAGCTCCCGTCATCTCGTTCGAACCTAACCTGTCCGTGTCGGGGTGCCCTAAGCTCCCGAGCTCGCTTCGCTCGCTCTTGGACTAATCTCTTCTCGCCAATGGATGACGACTTACTATTTTGGAGTAAGATTTTTGGTAGTAATATTAATCTTTGAGTTGGATAGAATTTGGTGACCGTTGATCCATTTTAGGAACCAAAAATAATATTTGTGCGAGGTTTGCGATTTTTCTGATGTTATTTTATTTATTTTGGATCATAATATTATATACTTTAGGGCCCTTTTAATAAAGTCAATTGATTTTTTTTGGAGTTGTTTATTTTTTTTGGTGCCTAAGCTTAGAGTCTTAAAAATATTTTTGGTGACCGTCTAAATTATACCCTTTTTTTCTATCATGGGTTCGAATTTCATTTTTATATTTTTATTTATGTTCACCGATATCTCCGTTAGTTGTGGACCAATTTTGTTTTTATTTTTTTATTTGAAAGAGTATGTTTTGAAATTGGTCCCAAATTTTTAATAATTTGGAGAAGATCTGATGAAGAACTTCGGAGATATATAACAGAACTCTGCAATAAATAACGGCAAATCTCTCGGGATTGCTGCAATTGCATCTCTGTTTATTGTTTATGCCATATTTTTTCATCATTGTTCACACCAGTACGCTTTAAATGGGTACGCAGATGTGTACAGTTCGCCTTGGTACACTCTCATTTCACCGGTTATGTTCAGTTTCATGATATTCGGGTATATTCTGGCATTATAGGTACCTTACGTAACTACTTGCCTATTAGGTAGGTACAACTAAAAAGTTAAAAAAAATACTACCGACTTCCAAATAACAAAACTACAAAGTGAAAAATAAATTGGAAGTCGGTGTTCATAACGCAAAAAATAGGTACCTACCAAAGACACCGACTTCCAAAAATAGTTATTTGTCACTTTGTAGTTTTGTTATTTGTTAGTCGGTAGTATTTTTTGTAAAAAAGTTTTTTTATTCTGTACGGTTTTTTTCTAGTTGGTTATTTTACTAGTAATTTTTTTTTGTATGAAAGTTTTAGTAGCTAGCATTCGGAAGTCATGATTTGTTACTTGCTGTATTGGCAAGAACCAGATCTGTTGAGGTTCATTCCCTATAACCTGGGGATTTTAAACTTATCTAGCTAAACGAGTTTGTAATATAGTACCTAGTATGCAGCAGCTATGCTCACCAGGATCTAGTTTATTTTTTTATTTCTCTTTAGGCTCGCGCTTGACTACTATTTTACCTTATGGTAAGCAACCAGTTGCCAGCACCAGCTGGTGGTGTTCGGTGAACCACGCTCGTCTTGAAAAAACCTATTCAGTCTTGACTTAAAGACAATCTAGAGTTTGTAGCTATCGGAAAACACAGTCTCCGGCGTAATTCCACTCCTCAGCTGTACGCATACTAAAAGTGTCCCCAAAACGTTTGGTACGTATGGGTGGGATGTCAACCATGTACCGATGGTGCATCGCCGTACGTCTGGTAGTCCGATGATGGAAAGGGCCAGGAGGAATTAGATCGTGCAATTTCATCGCACACTTCACGAAATGCGCTATAGCATGAATATAGTACAACATCGCGCCTTTATTCGTCGAAGTGTTCGGCAGAGAGGCACCACATGTGCTCAGTTATGTTTAAGTCTCATGTATTAGAGGGGGAGCCTGTTGCCATCAACCGGGTACCAGTCCAGACTCCAAGGCTACTGAGAAATCCCAGACTGACTGGCGTCAGAGTTTATGGCTTCTTTGGATTTTTTTGACTTCTATGGATTTTTGGATGTTATATATGACGTGGATACCGGTAACAAGATCTACAGTACAACCACGCCTGTGAAGTGTGCATAAGCCTTGAAGAGGTAGATTCACGTTGTGTTATATTGCTTTGCATTTGGGTACCAAATCACATCCACCGAGTAAATTGTTTGTTGTGAGTGACAGCGCGTGTCACTTGAGAGAGTCCCACTTGTGTCGAGCTCATTATGTCGTTAGCTGCTAATTCGCCCTCAAGAGCGTTATTAACCATTCCTACCACGAAAAGTATAGTTTTAGCAAAGCATATCTATTTTAGACACATCTCATCTAGCTTCCAGCGGTTTAAGCGTGAAAAGGTTAGAGACATGGTTACTTTCGCATTTATAATCATCATCATCAGCCTTTTAATGTTCTCACTGCTGGGACACAGGCCTCCTCTCTGTGAGAGGGAATGGACCGTAATCATCAGTGCGGGTCTAATGCGGATTGTTGGATATCAATGTCTTCAAAATTTTGGTTCTAGAACATTTATCTCGCGTTTCAGGTTACCTCATGATGATTTATTTCACCGTTTTGAAAGCAGTGATGATGAAATGATTTACACAAACTAAACACCCTCCTGGGGTCTGAACATTAAAACTCAATACGAATACTTACGAGATGTAATTCGCAGCCGTGACCACTGGGCCACCACTGCAAAAGTTTTCAGTTTTCATAACTGAGTAGTGTTCTGTTGACTTGCCCTGTAAATAAATAATCATAGTGAGAACTACACTTCCTTGTAGTATCTTCCTTGAGAATGACTTCTTTTAAGTGGCTAGTAAGATGGCTGAGCACTTCGCAGGTTTCTATCTATGTTTAAATGCTACTACAGTTTATAATTAAGATATATTTGCAGTCTTTAACCCCCAATGGAGAAAGAGGGTTGTTATAAATTTGACATTTGTACCTGTGTGTTTGCGTATTTGTGTATCTGTCTGTTTAATCATAGCTCCTAAACAGATGAACCGATTTTGATATTTTTTTTGTTTGTCTTTATCGAGAGCTATGTTTGATGAGAATCGGTTCACGGCGTTTTACTGTTTGAATCGGAGTGTTTTCGCAAGATATCGAGTCATAATTTCGTGTTCAATAGGTTGTCGATCGAAGCGAGTCTACTACTAGATAAATTATTTAGCATGAAATAAAAATGTGTCGGGGGTTTTTAAATTTTACTTGTTTCAAGTTTACGTTGGAAGCATTCACATCGTAGTTTCTGTAACACATAAAATATCATCACGCCACGTATTCGCCGAAGGCTTCGGCAGAGGTCTCTAATACTACATCCACATTTCAACAGTTATGTTCTTAAGTCCCATGTTATAGGGAGCGAACCTATAGCTATCAACCTATAGCTATCAACCTATAGCTATCAACCTATAGCTATCAACCTATAGCTATCAACCTATAGCTATCAACCTATAGCTATCAACCTATAGCTATCAACCTATAGCTATCAACCTATAGCAATCAACCTATAGCTATCAACCTATAGCTATCAACCTATAGCTATCAACCTATAGCTATCAACCTATAGCTATCAACCTATAGCTATCAACCTATAGCTATCAACCTATAGCTATCAACCTATAGCTATCAACCTATAGCTATCAACCTATAGCTATCAACCTATAGCTATCAACCTATAGCTATCAACCTATAGCTATCAACCTATAGCTATCAACCTATAGCTATCAACCTATAGCTATCAACCTATAGCTATCAACCTATAGCTATCAACCTATAGCTATCAACCTATAGCTATCAACCTATAGCTATCAACCTATAGCTATCAACCTATAGCTATCAACCGGGCACAAATGCCGGACATTTACTAGGTATTTCTAAATAGAAAACTCAATAATACTTACCGACCGGAATTGAACCTAGTACATTATGCTTAGCAGTAGCGCTTGTGACCACTACATCAACGAAACAGTTGTCGAACAATATTCATATTTCTGTGTTGTAGAGGTCAGATAGCAGTCCTACCTTATAAAATTCTGCATCCGGCTGTTACTGGTTACACTGGTTGCTGACTCCAGTATTAAGAGAAAACACTATCGTGTCGATGAGAAGTACAAACTTTAGAAATATATTTCTGCCGAAGCATATTTGGTGTAACTTTGAATGATAGATTGAGGAATGTTGTAATCAGACATCGTTGTGGTCTCAAACGTCGCGCGCACAACATGTGTGCGTAAGCTTTTGTAGTTTCTATTGTATTTGGTAATTGACTCGCAATGGGTTAAAGGTAGATGTAACCTAGTGACAAAAATTGAAAAGACTATGCTTAGATAGTTTAATCATGTTGAGAGGATGAATGAAAGGAGACTTGCACTCGAGTGCAACACGTAACTTTTCATCCCACCTCAGCGAGGAAATGACTAAATGCAAAAAGAAACATTTACAATCACAAGATACTTTTATTTCAATTAAGGTATTAACTACTACATTATGATAGGTAAGTATTACAGAATAATCTATAAATTGTAACAAATAATACTTAGGTATAATTAAGAAAATTTGAAAGTCACGTTGCTACAATTACTTAAGTTTTAAATGTTTGTTAGGTACTGTAATGTTGGTGTTAGTGACTTGTGTACTATTTTTCGGTAAACTATCTGCCATATTTAATAGTTGTACAGATTCATCGGATTCCCTTGGAGTAAATGTGTCTTTTTTTTTTTTTTGTTAATTGTCTCGCGCTTGACCACTATCTCACCTGATGGTAAGCGATGATGTGGTCGACGGTGAAGCACGCTTGCCTAGAAGTAACCTATTCACTCTTGACTTAAAGACCCCTAGATTGTAGCTATCGGGAAACACAGACTCCGGCAGGGAATTCCACTCCTTAGCTGGCATAATAAAAGTGTCCCCAAAACGTTTTGTGCGTATGGGTGGGATGTCCACCATGTACCGATGACGCATCGCCGTGCCTCTGGTTGTCCGATGATGGAACGGGCTGGGCGGAATTAAATCATGCAATTCCATCGCACACTCCCCCAAATGTAACCTATAAAAAACCGACAAGCTCTCGGCGACGATGTTCAAGGCTCTGGAGCTTTGATTTGACCAGTGCCTCATTGCCGATAAGTCTCTTGGCCCGCTTTTCGATCGACTCTAGTGCATCAAGCTGGTATTTGGCAGAACCGTCCCAGAGGTGAGAACAGTACTCCATGCACGATCGAACTTGCGCTTGATACAAGTTGAGCAGCTGTTCCGGCGTGAAGTACTTTTTGGAAGCCAGCTGAGCCTTTGCCTCAATGTAAGGCCCAAAATTGAGAGTCGATGTCAACGTAACGCCAAGAAGCTCAAGATGGTCCGTTATGGGCACGGTTACACCACGGAAAGTTGGAGCCGGGTGAAATTGGCTCTTTTTAGCGGAAAAAAGACACGACTGGGTTTTAGTAGCATTAAACTTGACCAGATTGGCATCACCCCATTCGGAAACTGCCTGCAAGGACAAGTTCAAGCGCTCCACCATGGCTTCACGAAGAGACCGGATCTGTGGCTCGGTAGCCCGTGCGTTGGACAAGTATCTCTCAGCAACAGTGCTGTCGTCTGCATACCCAAAGGTGCCGGGTTTTAGCAGATCGTTAATGTGCAACAAGAACAATGTTGCTGAGAGTACCGATCCCTGAGGGACCCTGGCATTAATATCCAATTGGTCCGACGAGCAGCCATTAATAACCACTCGAATGGACCGATCTCTCAGGAAGTCTGCGATCCAATCACACAGACCACCGGGCGGACCGAATGAAGGAACCTTACCCAAATTGGTCCCATTTCAATTTGTTGAAGATCTGATGAAGAACTGTGGAGATATAGACCAGAACTCTTCAATAAATAACGGCAAATCTTTCAGGATTGCTGCAATCGCATGTCCTTATATTGTTTCTCCCATTTCATAACATAACGTCACGCCAGTACGCTCTAAAGGGGTACGCAGTTCACTTTGGTACACTCTCATTTCACCGGTTATGTTCAAGTTTCATGTTGTTCGGGTAATCGATTCAGGCATTATTCATCATTTCAGCCGAAAGACGTCCACTGCTGGACATAGGCCTCCCCCAGGCGTCGCCACATTGACCGATCCCGTGCGTCTCGCATCCAGCGTTTTCCCGCAACCTTAACCAGGTCATCGGTCCACCTAGTGGGAGGCCTTCCAACGTATCGTCTTCCGGTTCGCGGTCGCCATTCCAGAACTTTTCGGCCCCATCGGCCATCCGTTCTGCGAGCAATGTGCCCTGCCCACTGCCACTTAAGTTTAGCAATTCTCCGGGCTATGTCGGTAACTTTAGTTCTCCTGCGGATATCATCATTTCTGACGTGATCACGCAAGGAAATTCCGAGCATAGCCCTCTCCATTGCCCTTTGGGTGACTAAGCTTTCTGATAAGGCCTATTGTGAGCGACCATGTCTCGGTCCCATAGGTGATCACTGGCAATACACACTGGTCAAAGACTTTTGTCTTGAGACACTGCGGTAAATTGGACGAGAAGATACCACGCAACTTCCCGAACGCCGCCCAGCCGAGTCGGATTCGACGGTTGACCTCTTTCTCGAAGTTGGACCTACCCAACTGGTTCGTTTGTCCCAGGTAGACATAATCGTCTACAACTTCGAGTGTAGAGTCTCCGATCTTGATAGGAGTGGGTGCTACATGGGCGTTCACCATGATCTTGGTTTTGTCCATGTTCATTTTAAGACCCACTCTTTCGGAAGCTTTACTGAGGTCATCGAGCATTTTACTGAGGCTTTCCATGGTCTCAGCCATGACCACTATGTCGTCGGCAAACCGAAGGTGAGTGATGTACTCGCCATTAACGTTGATGCCTAGGCCCCTCCAGTCCAGAACCTTGAATACATCCTCCAGCGCAGCAGTGAACAGTTTCGGAGAAATGACGTCTCCCTGTCTCACGCCACGCTGGAGAAGGATTGGTTTCGAGGTCTGATCCTGAAGACGGACTGACATGGTGGCGTTTTTGTACAAACACTTCAACACCTCAATGTACCGGTAGTCGATCTGGCACCGTTGGAGAGACTGGAGTACAGCCCAAGTCTCGATCGTAGTCCACAAACGCTAAACAGAGAAGCAGGTTATACTCTTCGGTCTTCTGAATAACCTGCCGCAGCGTATGTATGTGGTCTACGGTGCTAAAGCCTTTTCGGAATCCGGCTTGTTCGGGAGGCTGGAAATCATCAAACCTGTGCGCGAGACGATTCGTGATGACTCTTGAAAACAACTTGTAGACATGGCTAAGAAGTGAGATGGGCCTATAGTTCTTCAGCCGGGCATTGTCGCCCTTCTTGAAGAAAAGACCACCACACCCCTGCACCATGCCTGTGGCGTTTTGCCCTCGAGTATGACGGAATCAAACAGCTTCTGAAGGGCCATAAGGACCGGTTTTCCACCCGCCTTCAGGAGTTCAGCCGTGATTCCGTCATCACCCGGCGCCTTGTTGTTTTTAAGCTGTTTCAGAGCCATCCTAATCTCGTACAGGCTGACATCCGGGATATCTTCGGTATAGTGACGGGTCAATCTAGCTCTTGGGTCGTTTGCTAGACTCGCAACGGGCTTGCTGACTGATGTGTACAACTGCCCATAGAATGTCTCGATCTCGCTCAGAAGCTCCGGTTTGGCGGATACGATCCTGCCATCGTCGGTCTTCAGTTTCGTGAGCTGGCTCTGCCCAATAGCCAGATCCCTTGAAAAAACCTTGGAGCCTTTATTTCGCTCAATCGCGGTTTTAATACGCTCGATATTAAAGCGGCGGAGGTCTCTTTTCAAGGATTTAGAGATCTGTCTATTGAGCTGCCGGTATTTGCACGCCTCATCTGAAGACTGCAGGATCATCTCACGCCTCTCCTTCATAAGCTTGAGGGTAGGATCAGAGATCTTTTTGTTTCTATCTGTACGACGGGTCTTGAAAAACTTAGACCCGACCGTATGGACAGCTTCCACGAACCCGTCGCTATATTCGTCCACTGAGCTACCTAGGCACTCGAAACGATTCTGGAGTTCGAGCTGAAAGCTCTCGGGGTTTTGGACCTGGATCTGTGCTGGACGGAGCGTGGACTTCATCAGTCGAGACCTTTCAAGCTTAATATTAATGTTCAATGTGCCTCTTACCATGCGGTAATCGCTCCCGGTTTTTACCGAATTGATCACAGAGACATTATTGAACATTTGCTTCCTGGTTGACATGATGAAGTCAATCTCATTTTTTGTTGCACTATCGGGGCTCTGCCAGGTCCACTTCCTGTGTTCACGCTTTTTGAAGAAGGAGTTCATCATATAGAGGCCCTCCTTCTCCATAAAACTGGCCAGTAGGTGACCCCGGTGGTTCCGACGTCCAACTCCAAATTGCCCCACTTGCAGCTCATCCTCGTCTCGTTTGCCCAGTTGCGCGTTGAAGTCCCCCATGACAATGGTGAAGTGAGTTTTGAAACCATGCATGGCTCTGGAGATATCCTCATACATGGTCTCTACCTCGTCGTCGGGGTGTGCCGAGGTTGGGGCGTAGATCTGTATGACCTTCAGCGAATATCTTGAGGATATTCTGAGTTTAAGGTACGCCACCCTGGTCGACACACTCTCGATCTTCACCACGTTGTTCACAAGGGACTTGTGGACGATAAACCCGACACCACCCTGGGACTGCCGGTCACCCTCTCGGAAATAGAGCAGTTTACCGGATTTGAGGATTATCGAGTCCTCCCCCTCTCTTCGGACTTCAGATAACCCTATAATACTCCATCGCAACCTGCTCAATTCCTCTTCGAGTTCGGTGATCTTCTCGTCGGTCCGAAGTGTGCGCGTGTTGTACGTTGCCAGGTCCAGTCGTCGGTGATTGTTGGGGTAGCCGGATCTCGTCCGGAGATTCTTTGCACCCCTTGCCATGCCGTAACCTCGACCGCTACCGTAGTCGAGGGTAGGCAGGCTGCCGGGTACTAGGGGCCATTTTTTATTTGTGCTTTTCATTGGGGGGGTTTTGCCATAATCGCCACGCTTGGCAGGCGGGTTGGCGATCGCAGTATGGATGTTACAGAAGCACAGAGAACGCTGCTGCCCATTCTCTGGTTTGTCCCTTAGTCGCCTCTTACGACACCCACGGGAAGACATGGGATGGTGAAATTCTTAACGTCCGGCACCATACGGAACGGCAGGCATTATTAGTACCTTACTAAAGACAAGTTGCCTACTCGTATTAGGTAAAACTAAAAAGTGAAAAATAACTTTCTTTTTCGAAGCATCGACTTCTTTGGTAGGTACCAATTGTTTTCGTTATGGACACCGACTTCAAATAAAGTTATTTTTCACTTTATAGTGTTTTTAGTTGGAAGTCGGTAGTATTTTTTTGTAGATTTTTTTTTTTTGTCTTTGTATTAGGTAAATTAATAGTAAGTCATCTGAATGTTTCTCAATGTAATTGACATTAAGTTGTGTACGACATTCTCCGTTTATACCAATAATAAGAACAACCTGTAACATAAAGAGTATTGTAGTAGATAAATTAACAAAATTGTTAAGCATGCATAATTATGCCTATCGACATCTACGTATTACGTATTAGATTATTTTAAGTAGTTGATACTCAAGTAGATACTGAATGTGCAACAAATGAAAAAAATGAAAACCAAGAAGTTTCCGAGTCTGAGTTTTTGACAAATTAAAAAAGGTTGTATGATAAATTCGGCACCATGGAGATAGAAGTAAATAGGTTTAATGATGTTTTGAATTCACAAACTTAGTGCACACGATTTTCTAAATTCAATTTACTTTATCCTCTAGCGGATAAAAACGGCTTTTGCACTCAGATATCGACGAGTAAAAATACTCTTTCCGAGATGGGGGGATCAAAAAGGTATTAATTAAACAAGGCAGACAAGAGTAGAAACGCCGGGAGGCGACAAGGACATACACGAATATTATTGGTGATGTCCAATGACAAAAAGAAGCACTATAAACACAAATTAGCACCACTACTCATTCAGTAGAGCCAGTGGCGTAGCATGCCTTGGCGGGGCCCTGTATAAAAATTTGGATGGGGGCCCTTATGAACGGTAAAGATTTCTCACAAAAGAAAAAAAAATTGCATAAAATTAAAAAAAAAAAATTCCTCCTAATAATCTATCTGTCACTTTTTCCAAAATTTTTACAAACAATTCAAATTAAATATAGACTCTGCTTGCCTTTTTTTCGCCAAACTGATACCTATATTAAATCATTTATAGCTGATGATGACTATAGTTTTTTTAAAGTTTCTGCCTCTATGGACAACAGTGAAAGGTCTGATAGGAGAAAAAAAATTGGGAAGTTTTTATTAATTTTTGCTTACGCACGTCGGGGGCCCCCGTGTCCCGGGGGCCCTGTATAATTGATACGGCAGATACGGCGGTAGCTACGCCCCTGAGTAGAGCTTAGTGTTACATAACTGTGGCAAGTGGGTGTGCCAACTATTTGTTAACCTATGCCCAAACCTTCTAGGAATACATCGTGACGTTGTCACTTATTTGTCCACCGTCCTCAATCCGAACTAGATAAACAATCAGTGGAACTACCCTCATAATCCAGCTATAAATACCGGCTCCGGCACCGGACACGAGCCGGACGGCCGGGGGCACGCCGGACGCCGTAGAAAAACACGCTTCCGGCGAAAAAAACAGCGCAACGCCCGGGGGATATTGTTGCTTCCGCTCGACACGACAATATTACCGATGCCGCAGTCGTTGCTATAGATGCTGGCTAGGGAACGAATATACAAGTTGTGTAGAGCCTTCGCTGTCTTCATTCTGTAGCATCATTTAAATAAATTAAAACATACGTTTATTTTCTAAGTAATATAATAAGGTAGGTGCATGATTATTACTATAAGCAATCGCTGTGCCCGAAAGGGTCCATGTGAACTGTATAACTATTTAAAAGATAATTAACAACACATGTGATATGCAATAAAATTTGAATTCAATTTCCAATTAAGGCAGAGAAAGTTCATAATTTTCATTTCTATTTCGTGTTAATAAACTATAAGTTTTTTTTTTAATATTCAGTTAGTTTTAACTTAAGCATATATAAGACTATTTGACATATTTTCCCATATAAATGCTGCAAACCATCATTTTTATTTCTGAGTCAAGTAAAGTTATCTCATTATTGAAAAATCAGCCCTAAGTCATTAAAGAAGTGGATAATACAATACATCTTTTGGATGCGTTAATGGCAAGAGATGGCCACTGCTGGACATTGGCCTCCCCCAAGCTTCGCCACATTGACCGGTCCCGTGCGTCTCGTATCCAGCGGATTCCCGCCACCCTCAGCAGGTCATCTGTCCACCTTGTGGGAGGCCTTCCAAGGCAGCGTCTTCCGGTTCTCGGTTGCCACTCTAAAACTTTTCGGCCCCTACGGCCACCCGTTCTGCGAGCAATGTACCCTGTCCACTGCCACTTAAGTTTGGCAATTCTTCGGGCTATGTCGGTAACCATAGTTCTCTTGCGGATCTCTATATTATTGATTCGATCACGCAAGGAAACTCCGAGTATAGCCCTTTAGATTGCCCTTTGGGTGACTCTAGGCTTTTTGATGATGCCCATTGTGAGCGTCCACGTCTCAGAGCCATAGGTCATCACTGCAACACACACTAGTCATAAACTTTCGTCTCGAGACACTGGTAAGTTGGACGAGAAGATACCGCGCAACTTCCCGAACGCTGCCCAGCCAAGTCGGATTCGACGGCTGACCTCTTCCTCGAACTTGGTTAGGGCCAATTGGATCGTTTGTCTTAGGTAGACATAGTCGTCCACAACTTCGATTGTAGAGTCTCCGGCCTTGGCGTCGGTTGACGTCTTGATGGCGTTTTTCCCCCCTTTTGTAAACCATCCTAATCTCGTACAAGCTGATGTCCGGAATTTATTCGGTATAGTGTTGGGGCAATCTAGCTCTAGGGTCATTCGCTAGATTCGCGACGGGTAAAAAATATAATGAAGGACGGGACGGTTGTTGTGTGTCGGCATGCCACCGTCCGGGTGAATCCATCAGACATGTTCTCGTCTGGCTAACGGTGAGTACCTAGACAGGCATAACCGAGTGGCCAGGACTATTCACAAGCAACTTGCTTTCAAGTACAATCTAGTGGATTCTGAAGTACCGTATTACAAGTATTTTAGCTGCGAAAGAGAAACAAATCAAATATCTCAACTTAGCACTCGAGGTTGTCGACATGTGGGATGTGGACTCAGCGATCATTGTGCCGATTGTCGTTACGACCAACGGCCTGATGGCCAAGAGTCGACGACCATCTGTCGCGGCTGTCATTACGTGGTTGGATCTAGGGCCTGATACAGAAGGTAGTACTCCTCGATACGACCCGCATTGTGAGGAGGTTCCTGTCTCTGGAGCCCTAACCACCGGAAGCTTAGACCCTGCTCCCATATTTTATTTTTATTTATAAATGTTTTTTTTTTATAAAAAATATTTTAAAATGTGAATAGAAGAAGAAGAAGGGGTGTAGAAAATAAGCAAAAAAAAAAAGCAAAACTATGCTAAAACAGTTTATTTCAGTAACACATAACTTTTTAACACATATAAAAGGTTACAGTTTGATTCGTTAACATTATTGTATATAGTACATTTAAAATGTTTTAAAAAAACAGTGTGCAAAACACTTATTACGGTTACAGTTTGAGTCCCTGGCCGGGTACACTCCGGGGATTCTCCGCACCCCTTGCTACGCTATAGCCTCGACCGGTAACGAACGAAGTCTCGCTACGATACTTGGTACTCCTCTATTCAAGGCATGCGTAGAATTTATAAAATATTCTTCAACTTTCTCCTGTCAGCGACTTCGCACGCTTGAAAGTTGTAAATTATACCAACTGAAACTATTTCTGGGGTAAAAATAAAAAATTCTAATCCAGGACAAGGTCTACCATCATGCCAAATTCATTTATTTATCTACACTCACAATTATGAATTCTCACTCACAAATATTACAAATATGAATTCAAATAATAACTTTTAAATTTTTATAGCACACTTTTACTTTTTAATTTATTGGCGCTTCATTGACTTAATGAAGAAAACTAGTGTCATTGTCTATGGAGGCGCGCGCTGCGCAGTCCTGCGCAATGAGAATCTAAATTGTCCGCCATACCACGATTTTCAGTTTCCACTTTTGTTTTATTTCAACTGTATGAGTGAAGATGAAATAGTGTATGCAACGGCATATAATTAGGTATTAAAACACTCGCGTGTTATTATTATCACATTCGGTTTCGCCTCATGTGATAAACCCACGCTCGTGTTTTAATAATCCCTATTATATGGCCATTGCATAAACTACTAATATATTTTCATCTTTATGACATCTATCATTACAGGATTTCCCAAAGCAATAAGTGCGCTTAGCCTAATACTTATGGTAACAATATTACTTATTATTTCTTAAGAATGCGTTCAGTCGTTGATTAACAAACATCCATATTTTTATAGTTAAGTATATTAAACTAGTTTCTGCTCGCGGTTTCGCCAGCATGAACGTCGGAAATCTTCCAAGTCAAAGGCTAAGCCTGTAAGCGGCACTTTTAAACGTCTACAATTAAAATTTACAAGTAATAATAATTGAATCTACGGTCCATTCGGAAAAGTAGCTTGTTATTGATAAGAACGGACAAGAAACTGGTGGTGAAGCAGTCGACCGCCTCGGACACCATGGCCTATCCTGCAGTAGGAGCGCTGGTCGGTTAGCACGGCACGCCAGCATTAATGACATCATACGTCGAGCTCTTGTCACCGCCGGTGTGCCAACTGTTTTAGAACCCCATGGCTTGGCGCGCGACGATGGGAAGAGACCAGACGGGATGACCATAATGCCATGGAAGGTGGGTAGTCCTTTGGTGTGGGATGCAACATGTGTCGACACCCTTGCGCCATCCCATCTTCTTAGCACGGCGGGCTGTGCTGGGGCAGCTGCTGCTAGTACCGAAAACCTCAAACGGCGCAAATACAACAACCTTATTGGAAGTTATATATTTGAGCCGTTTGGGGTTGAAACATTAGGTCCATGGGGTCCGAGTGCTCTTCGAGTATTTCGAGATGTAAGCAAGCGGTTAGTCGACTCTTCACGTGACCAGAGGGCTGGGCTTTTCCTAGGCCAGAGAATCAGCATTGCCATCCAACGTGGCAATGCTGCCAGCGTTCTGGGCACTTTTCACGTTGACAGCGATGTGGACGAATTTTTTGACGCCCTATGACCCCTGCCTTTTTATACGTGTTCGTCGTATTTTATCTTTATTTAAGTGTATATATAGGTAGTTATTGTTAATTAAGTATTATATACTATGTAAATTTTAATGATATATTTGAAAAAAAAAACAAGAAACTTCTAAATGGAACATTCTATGTACTAAATAAACCACGACATGTCTACCCGTTTGCTAATGTATCCTTTATAAAGTCCAATGGTAACAAATAAAGCGGGTCACTTTAGTATTTGTAATATTAGTGAGGAACATAGCAGAATTTACAATCTGTTAGTTCGTCCCCACAATTTTCATTCATATCATATCGCACACAATTCATTTATCTGTACTTTAGACTTCCTCCAGCATAATCTACTTGTGTATATTCAATTATTCATTCATATTCATGATTTATATATTTTGTCATATTAGTTTTTACAAGCATTTATTTAACTTGCAATTAATGTATGTATGTATGTAAGTGTGTTCGGGTTAAATCTTAGAGAAGCAAAAAAGCAAGATTTCATCTTAAATTTTGCATATACGTTTAGTTTGGATGACAATGCATAGTTAACTTCTTTTTTGTTTGTTGATTGGCTTGCGCTTGACCACTATCTCACCTGATGGTAAGCGATGATGTGGTCGAAGATGAAGCATGCTTGCTTAGAAAAAAACCATTCACTATTGACTTAAATTAAAATTGAATTAAATTTATTTTCAAATTCAGACAATTTTGGAGTCCATGTTTTGTTAGTACACAATCTTATAATTAATGTTAGTTATCAGTACATGACACAAAAACAATTGATGGAATTTATAATAATTACAAGGATCCAAGTATAAATAAAAGATGAAAGACAAAATTTTAAATTTCGATCATGATTGTCAAAAGGTCACGGAATTAAGATGTCAAAAATTAAATTAAAATTTATAAAACTAAAATGAAACAAAATTAAAATGTCAGAAAATCGAAAATTAAAATGTCCAATTATAAAACTTCATGAAAATAAAAATACACATAATTAAACTGTCAGACAATTCAAAAACCAACTATAACATTAAAAAAAAAACTAACTAATACATTAAACACAGACAAACTAGTGTTATAACAACTTATAACTACCAGATACCAGATACAATAACTTATACTTGTACGCCTCACTGGCATGTAGGCGCCTCCAATGTCCCAGTATGGGGCTGTCCCATTTGTCTGCTAGAGTTTTCAGTATACACTTGGAGCTGCCACAAAGACTCCCAGGTTGTAGCTATCAGGAAATATAGACTCCGGCAGGGAATTCCATTCCTTTGCTGTACGCATAATAAAAAAAATTCCAAAACGTTTGGCTAGCTTAGTGACGTCATTCTAAATTCAATATGGCGGACGGCGCAAGATGACGGACTAGTTATTTAAGTGGACTGCCATGATATGGGTATCAAAAGAAAAGGTTTGCTGAGAAGAATACGAAAAAGCTTGTTTTAAAATAAGATTTTTTAATGGATAATTTTATTAAAATATTTGTTCGTTGGTCTAGTGATGGCAAACGTTATAACTAAGCAAGAGGTCATGGGTTCGATTCCCGAGATGGGTCTTATTGGGTATACCACCTGGAATTTCTTAGTAGCAACCCGGAGCTGGTTTTATGCCCTATTGATGGCAATAGGCACGCCCCCTAATAATAACTGATGAAATGTAGGTACGTCTGTGCCTGACCCTTCGCGCAGTACAGGCGTGAAGTTATGATAGTTTTAACAATATTTTCATCCATGAACAAATCATAATTTTCACCAGAAAAATAAACGATCCTTCGATACTAATGCCAACTAATTATATATTCAGCAAAACAAAACATTAATGAATTCACCCAATTATTATTTTACGTGAAAACAAAAAGTTTTTGTTTATAAAACCAGGGCACCAGGTGGCCGCGGGTTATCAACTAATACAATGTTTTAATATTCATAATATTGTGGTAACATTGTTATGAACCCCCTTGTGCTGGGATATCTCACACCCGTCCCTCGTACGGCCGGGGTATACCACACCCGCTGCTAACTTTGCGCTAATGCTTGTTACAGTTTACTACAGTTAGTGGGAGCTAGTGATTGTCAAATTATCGCACGTTTCGTTGATTAGCATGCTAATAGTGCGGTGTATCGTGTGTGTGACTGCAATGCTTTATGCGCAGCTGGGAATTAGGGTAGGTGGTTGACGGCACGGTTGGCGCAGTGGCTGAGCGATTGGCTGCTGCGCTGCGTGTCGCGGGTTCGATTTCCAACCGGAACAAAATGTTGTTTGTCCTACTGATAGTTGTTCCCGGTCCAGCTGTTTGAATTTGTGGTTTATAGGCGTAGCACGCATTGCGGTTTTTATGTTTGTAACGCACTCATGATACTAGAGCAATTTCTGAGTTTCTATGAGACGCTTTCGAAGATAGAATGTCACTTGTCTAGAGCTTCACATAGACATTCGTTCCATGTAAAATACTAGTATTCTGCTACATCGATTCTAGTTACATCATTTCATGGTGAAATTTTATGTAAACATGTTTTACACATTTAATTGATTGCTTCATGATGCTATAAGATCTGTTTCATCTTATTAGACTGGCAACCGACCCCAACATACTCGTAATTGAGAAAAGGCAGGCGGATTGAGATAGAGATAGAGCTGTACAAAGACAAAATAAATGTTCTAAATAAATCTACGTATTAGTCGTGCTACGCCGTAGAGGTGCTATGTTCGTGTGTGTGTGCATGTTGTGTTCCATCTACAACCCTGTGTCATTGCCGCAGGCGCCCTGTGTCTCAGCGAGTGCACATTGACGCGGCACCGTGTCACGTGTATGTGTGTTAAGTGTTGTTCCATCTTACTCTCTGTATCATTGCCGCAGGTGCCCTGTCTCAACGTGTGTATTGCGTCGCGGGACCGTGTCATGTTCAACCTAACACCCTGTATCTATTGCCGCAGGCGCCCTGTCTCAACGTGTGTATTGCGTCGCGGGACCGTGTCATGTTCAACCTAACACCCTGTATCTATTGCCGCAGGCGCCCTGTGTCTCAGCTGTGCACTGTGTTGCGGCAACGTGTCATGTGTGTGCGCGCGCGAGCGAGTGTATGCGCGTGCGCGCTTCTGCTCGCGCTCGTCATTGCCGAGCACGACAAGCGCGCTGAGAGTAAGTATAGCATTTATATAATGGTATCGTTAATCCTGACAGGATTTAAAATATCTGCTGATTGCCGTGTGTAAAAAGCGGGATTTTGGCTTCGTTATGGATCGAACGTCGACTTCAAAAATGGCGAAGGTTATGCATTCGATGGGTTTTTTTATGAAACTTGTAATAGTGCTATGAGAGGCTTATATCCAGCAGTGGACTGCTAGATGCTAAATGATAAATGATTTCATTTCTGTAAGTTGGTTTGTACAAACACTTTGACATGTCGATCATATTTTTTTAAACTAGATGAGGTTGGCGTTTCCTATCTGACTACTCTGAGAAGAAAGGCCGAAACAAACTCAGAGGTCACAGTCTCTTTTAAAGTCCAGACAAAATCTTGGTTAGATCATGTGAAGACCATGTAGACTGATGTCTGAAATGGTGTTTTGAGGAAAGAACCAGCCAGATTGAGTGGACCTGTTCATTCAGTGTACACATTTGTCAATAAACGTATAGCTCAACTCAGAATTTAAGGAGCTCAACGGTTCGACGAACAATACTAAAGATAGGATATTCGGGTAGGCCGCATAAACTACTCAAACTGCCAGACCACGATTAAAAACTAACTTAGATAAATAAAAATTAAAAACAAAAAAAAATTCACGGTGCAAAATATTAAAAAAAAAAAACAAAATTAATTGGAGCAACTCAATCCCAAGCCGTTTTGACTTCAACGTAATCTTTAATGATATAAAACGCTTTTTGGCACAACTTACGCTTAATAAATGATTTGAACTTATTAAGACTTAGATCTTGTACGTGGCTTGGAAGCTTTTTATAAAAGCGTACATATTAACATCTAAACGAGCCACCTATTTTCTTGAGCCTTGTTGTAGGTACCACAAATTTGTGTTTGTTCCTAGTATTTGTGTTACGGATATCACTGTAATTTTTAATCGATTTTATATTTTTATGGGCATAGATTAGACATAGATTTTCATAAATATACTGAGAAGGCACAGTCATTACATTAATCTCCTTAAATTTCTCTCTGAGAGAGTGTCTCGGGCTTAATTTATAAATTGAACAAAAAGCTCTTTTCTGCAAAACAAAGATAGTCTGAATGTCGGCGGCATTTCCTCACAACAGAATACCGTACGACATTACACTATGAAAATAGCTAAAATATACTAAACGGGCTGTCTCTATGTCAGTTAAATTACGAATTTTACTAACAGCATATGCTGCGGAGCTTAGCTTTTTTGACTATTTATCTATATGTGGGCCTCCCTGAAGAATCCAAAGTTAAGCCTAAGAATACTGTGCTATTTTCAGGATTCAATTCTTCGCTCTTTATCAACACATCAGTTTTCACCTGCCTAACGTGAGATAGGGTAAACTTAATGCATTTGTTTTTTTTTCATTAAGATGTAAATTGTTAATATTGAACCAGTGAACTACTTTTGAGATCGCGATATTTACATCGTCAGTAACCAGTTGCTGACGTTTAACTTTAAACAAAAGTGAAGTATCATCCGCAAACAACACTATATCATGGTAACCCGGTTATGAGGTAAGGCAAGTCATTAATATAAATAAGAAACAAGAAAGGACCAAGAATTGAGCTCTGCGGGACTCCCATTGTTACTATAGATCCGGGAGATCTCTTTCCATTAACGTCAACGCTCTGAATCTTATTACTCAAGTATGAAGTACAAAGACCCAGAGCGCTGTTCCGGATCCCGTAGTGGCGGAGTTTCCTGATTAGCGTTTCATGAAGAACACAATCAAAAGCCTTGGACAAATCACAAAAGATTCCCAAAGCATCGCACTTATCTTCCTCTCTTAATTCTTTATTGTACACCAAAACAATACATTTACAGAAAGTGAAATCAATATTATCTTCCCATGCATTATAAATATGTCCTAAAAGCTCAAAACCGTCATCAGTAGTTGAACAACCTGTTTGCTATGTAATAATTTATGTTTATTAAATAATCTTTGCATTTGCTATAAAATTAATTTCTCAAATATTTTACTAAACATAGGTAGTACTGAAATAGATCTATAATTTGTAGGGTCTGATGTACTACCTGATTTAAACAAAGGTACTATTTCATTATTTTTCATTCGGTCAGGAAACTCGCCACAGTCGATACAATTGTTAAAGATAATAGCTAAACTAGGTGCGTCAATGTCAATATATTAGACTAAGCAACTTCTACAGAATGACCCCACAGATCTGCAGTCTTTTTAACATTAAAAGTGTGAAATGCTGCTGATGATGACGAATAGTGCTATCATTTAACTGCTCTCGCGTCTCTTCGATGATATCATCTTTAAAACTTTCGCGATTCATACCAACGCCCACGACCATGGCACACGTAACACGGCCGAAACGTCGGATGAAATAGGTAAATAAACAATCGAAATCATCGCGTTAATTTCCCGTGATATATTGTTTTTCTCTTCGATGATTTAAGAATAAATACTAATGTAGTGTGTAATTGTTTAGTGTCTCCGATGCCGTTCCTGATGGCGACGCGCTACGGACGCAGCTCGCCCCCCGCCAGACACCTTGCGCCTCGGAATGACAGGTAAGATACACACAGCGTCAGAGACACAATGAAAAATGAAACGGCACCGGAGACACCACGCCGCGTATATATTTTATACGTGGCGTGGTGTCTCCGGTGCGGTTCCTGATGGGGACGCGGTACGGAGGCAGCTCGCACCCCCCGCCAGACGCCTCGCGCCTCGGAATGACAGATAACATACACATAGCATCAGGGACACAATATTATACATGGTGTGGTGTCTCCGGTGCCGTTCCTGATGGGGACGCGCTACGGACGCAGTTCGCCCCCCGCCAGACACTTCGCGCCTCGGAATAATAGGTAACATACACACACAGCATTAGAGATACAATAGTATAAGTGGCGTGGTGTCTTCGATACTTTTCCTGATGGCGACGCGCTACGGAAGCAGCTCGCCCCCGCCAAACACCTTGCGCCTCGGAATGACAGGTAAGATACACACACAGCATCAGAGACACAATATTGTACGACGTGGCGTGATGTCTCCGATGCCGTTCCTAATGATGACGAGCTACAGATGCACCTCGCGCCCCTGCCAGACACCTCGCGCCTCGGAATGACAGGTCACATTAACACGCCTCAGACACAATAGCTTACACATAGATTACTTGTGAACCCGATCAACAGATTATCCTTATCATGCACCCACTCTCATTTGACACTTCAACTTATACCCACTTAAGTAGGTACCCAAGATACAAATACATCTGCTCATGATCTTGAACCTTTAGGCCCTCTGAGAATGGGACTTTATGGTCTTTTTTGAATTTTTCACACTTTCATTTTGACATTTTGATCTATTTACTTTAATTGTTGTCTTTGCCTTTTTTACTTTATTTGTCTTTGATCTAAACTTTTGATTTTGATATTCTTACTTTTCTTTCTTTTTCCTTCACTTCTTTAACTTTAACTTTTTGCCTTTGATTTTTTGTTTTTGTTTCTTAACCTTGATTTTTAACTTTCTTACTTTTTCATTATAACTTTGGTTTTTAACCGACTTCCCAAAAAGGACGAGCTTCTATGTTCGACTTTATTTTTCTTCATTCATTCATTCATTTATTTATTGCTTCAAATATGGTAGGTACAAGTTCTTATCAACATTAAGTAACACACATTTGGCCAATATATAGCATGCAATATTACAAGTTTTAATTAATGTATTAATTACTAGGTAACCACATTTCGTCAATTTATGTAAATATATCTACTAAACAATTAAATATGTCTGTGCTTTATTGTATACAATTTACAGGGACACTTTCGAAAGAACTCGTCTATCGAATAAAAACACTCTTGTAACAACCGCTTTATCTAATCACTACAGACCAATCTCCATTCTCCCTTTTCTATCTAAGATCCTGGAGGCAGTTGCTCTGAAGCAAATATCCTCCTTCGTGTCCCGGAATAACCTATTGTCACCTTTCCAGTCGGGTTTTCGGCCCGGCCATAGTACAGCCACAGCCTTGCTTAAAGTTACTGAGGACATCAGGAACGGCTTGGAGAGTTCGAGGTTAACGGTGTTGGTTTTAATTGACTTCTCCAATGCATTTAATACCGTCGATCACGACATTCTCCTGGACATCCTGTCTCAAATTGGGGTTTCATCGTTGGCACGGGATTGGTTTTCATCTTATCTTCGTGGTCGCCAGCAGGCGGTACGTGCTGATCAGAAATTCTCTGATTGGTGCGCTCTGGAATCAGGCGTTCCACAAGGCGGTATACTATCTCCACTCTTATTTTCTTTATTTATCAACTCTATTACTACTATCCTCAAATGCTCCTACCATCTGTATGCTGATGACCTGCAGCTCTACGCGCAAACTGACATTCTCAATCTGGATAACTGCATCTCCCTGTTGAATGCTGACCTTCAAGCAGTCGCTGACTGGTCTAGCAGATTCGGGGTTAGTGTTAATGTCAGTAAATGTCAGGCTATCCTTATTGGTAGTTCGTATTTTCTGCGAACCTTGGACACTAGCCTTCTATTGCCGCTTTTTTTCGGCAATACTGTCATCCCTCTCTCGCCTCACGTTAAAGACTTAGGCCTTCATATTGATGACAGGTTAAGCTGGAATAAACAGGTCGCTCAGGTTAGCCAGAGATTAACATTCACACTGCGGTCTCTCTATAGATTCAAACATTTCCTTCCGTCTAGCACTAAAACCACCTTGGTTCAGGCTCTTGTTTTGCCCATAATCGACTATGCTGATGTTTGTTACTCTGATCTATCCCAAGAATTTCTTAACAAAATGGATCGACTTCTTAACAACTGCATTCGCTTTATTTTCGGCCTTTGTAAATATGATCACATTTCTTCCTTCCGTTCTCAGCTTAAATGGCTGCCTATCCGTCAGAGGAGATCTCTCAGATCCCTATGCATGCTCTTCACCATCATGAACGATCCTTGTACTCCCGATTATTTAAAACAATATTTTAAAGTGTTGGGCAGTTCTCACGATCTTAACCTTCGAGCTTCCAAAAACTTACTTCTCCATATTCCTTCTCACCGCACCGGGTTTCTATCTAATTCTTACACTGTCTCAACTATAAAACTCTGGAACGTACTTCCTCTTGACATCAAAAAAGCTGAGAGTAAATTTTCTTTCAAGCGTAGAATCCGGAACTATTATCTGTCATGTCATACATAACTCGGTCTTCGTCATAGTTATTATATTTAAATTTCAGTTTCATGTTGTATTTAGTATTTATTATAATATTTATTAGTCTATTGTTATAGCAATTATTTATGTATTTTATTAGTTAGGTAGTTTATTAACCCGACTTCAATTGTTGTTCATAATTTTTATTTTGTACACCTACCACTGTTGTGTCCTTTTTTACCCAAAGGTTGACTGGTAGAGAATGCCTTGCTGCATTAAGTCCGCCTATGTATCACCAATGTACATGAAGTTTAAATAAATAAATAAATAAATAAACCACTTCCGCAACGAAACACAAAACTTATTGAAGGGTAGTTGAGTAATTGACCTTGGCAAAGCATTGTAAATTAGCGGAGCCATATAAACGCAGCTCTGCCGAAAAATTTCTAGCTTTGGAACGGGCATTTCTTTCTCTTGTATTCTCTTACTTTTGTTTCTGACTGATTTTTGAATATGCCATCATTTTGTGTGTACAGGTTCTTCATGAGCACGCGCTACGGCAAGCGGTCAGAGGGGCTGACCAGCGCGGGCGGGGGTGAGGGCGCCCTGGTGCGCGGCGTGGGGGGCGCGGGAGGCGCGGGCGTTCTTCTGTGCCAGTTCACCGGCGTGTTCCCGCTCTACCGCTGTCGGCACAAGCCGCCGCAGTACCATAAGTGAGTCATAACCTCCTGGTACAATCGTGCTACTGAGGCTGTAGATAAGTGACATTCTATTAGCGATGGCGTGCTCGGAATGCCAAAACGCAAAGGATTGTTCACGTGACATTAAGGTACTGCCATCAATTCGATACATTTTATATAGTATCTGTCTTCCCTCGCTCACCATTAAGCAACATCGAAGACAAAAGCTGGCTCATCACGTAGGTAATTTAAGAAATCTTTTTTAGTCTTTACTTCTCAATACATTATAAATATTGTCTTTCTGTTCCATACATCAGTATTAAACATCGTCTTAGTAGGTACTCATACCCATTCTAGTCATTCGAGAATATTGTAAAAAAAAAAACTTAATAAATACATCCATCGTTTCGTAGGTAATGATTGCCTTCGGATAGAGTTTGACCACTATCTCGCCTAATGGTCAGCGATGCTGTGTTCTACGGTGAAGCACAATTGCCTAGAGTAACCTATTCACTCTTGACTTAAAGAATCTGTGTCTAATATGCTTTCCGTTTGTTCAGGAGGAGTGCAGAAGAAACCAGAGAGGAGGACTAATCCTCCGACAAACGACCAGGCCACCGCGACCGACAGCCGCGTCCGACACAAACGATACGACCGATACGACTCGTCCGACAACATTTACTATACAACAGGGAGACAACGCACAACATGGACCATAAATTCGACATAAAAAATAATGCGCAAAATAATCATAGATTTTTAAAATGTATATTTAACGCAAATCCTACTGAAAAATCCAATACAATAGTGTTTAAATACATTCTTATTTTGTAAACTATACAACAAAGCGAAAGTCAGATCCTGCATGGAGTATTGAAGCCACCTATAGGATGGCTCAGCTAAGTATCAGCTTGCTTAAATAAAGTAGATACAACACAGTAAAATACTAAACATATATAGATAAAATGCAAAGGATTATTTGTTTATAGACTAACAATCCATTTAAGTATGGACGCGGCTCCACGGAGAGCGATATGTACACAAATGTACCTATACATACTAGTCATATTTGTATTTATATACTTAGTATACACAATGGATACTTTCTTCAGAAACTAGTCTCCTAACATATGTTTTTCAACGCACACAATCACACACGCTTCTTTCATTCGATCGTAAACTTGCGGGTATTAGCGGGGAAGTCAAGACTTTAGGAATGTTTTGTTTGAAGGTGTGCGTGAAAGAAATGAATGTAAGGAGAATGGAGTCTGCAAGTAAGTCAAGTTAAGCAAAATGGAGTCTGCGACGCGCTACGGCTGGAGGCGCGTCGCTGACGATGCTACTGCGATTTGCACACACACTGGACATATTTCATCATAAGTACATTCATATTTTTAATGGCACATACTTATCAAGATTTGCACACACCCAATCTCCGATGTTCCACAAGCGACGCATGCAAAACAAAGTTTCAAACTTAGATTAGAATTCGAGGAAACATGCTTTCAATACGAGTTAGTGACACACACATTTATTATTTTATTGGTACACACCACATCTACAAATTCAAAATTCTTGCACACTATCACACCCACAATCTTTAAAACTCAACCCACACTCTTACAGCACTTAGAGAATTACACACTCACACACCACCAATCCTTAAAATGCTGCGTACCATCACGCTGGATCTCTGATGGTTGTCAGAGATTCTCCAGATATCAAAAGCCTGACTCCATACGATTGCTACTAGTATGCCATAAAGTCCACGAACAAAAAAAAAACTTTGGGTCTAATACACTTTAGTCTACCAGTCTGCCTATATCTTCAAGAAATGCAAGCGTATTTCTAGATATTGTTTACAAACTCCTCGTGAAACACAAAATGCATCTTTATCCTTCCACGAGCACTTCCTCAAAACTTGCCAAGCCTTGTTAATCCCACATTTTAACAGAACTCCCGAACTCCCGCCTTGCCTCGTTTCATCGCTATACAGATGCAAATATCCCGGGGCGACGGATTACTATTCATTGTCTCAATACAAACCGTCCTAAAATCTTCTTCACTTTGCACCACAAATAGATGTGGCCAAATACTGTGCACACTTAAATTTTGTAGTTAATTGCTTTGTAATTGTATGTAGATGTAGTTTAACACTGAATTACAGTGCTAAGAAGTTCATACATTATAAATTGTCGTAAACTGTTACTAGAGTTTCAGCTAAATGTTAAGTAGACCTGAATAGTTTAACAAATTGACTGTTAAGCTTATTTCAATGGAAAACTAATAGTATATCAAATTGACTATGATTTGACCAGTAAGTTATTTTCCGCATTTCAAATCACAACGGTCTTTCTTTATAAGTCAAAAATTGCCTATAACACTGAAAATAAATAACTAAAGAATACATTTTTGTGATTGTACCGGTACATTGAGGTGTTGAAGTGTTTGTATAAAAACGCCACCTTGTCAGTCCGTCTTCAGGATCAGACCTCGAAACCAATCATTCTCCAGCGCGGCGTGAGACAGGGAGACATCATTTCTTCAAAACTATTCACTGCTGCGCTGGAGGATGTCTTCTAGGTTCTGGACTGGAGGAGGCTTGGCATCTACGTTAATGGCGAGTACATCACTCACCTTCGGATTGCCGACGACTTAGTGGTCATGGCTGAGACCATGGAGAGCCTCAGTAAAATGCTCGATGACATCAGTAGAGCTTCCGAAAGAGTGGGTCTTAAAATGAACATGGACAAAACCAAGGTCATGGTGAATGCCCATGTAACACCCACCCCTATCAAGACCGGACACTCTACACTCGAAGTTGTAGACGATTATGTCTACCTAGGACAAACGATCCAGTTGGGTAGGTCCAACTTCGAGAAAGAGGTCAACCGTCGAATCCGACTCGGCTGGGCGGCGTTCGGGAAGATGCGTGGTATCTTCTCGTCCAATTTACTGCAGTGTCTCAAGACAATAGTCTATGACCAGTGTGTGTTGCCAGTGATTACCTATGGGACCGAGACGTGGTAGCTCACAATGGGTGTAATCAGAAAGCTAAAAGCCACCCAAAAGGCAATGGAGAGGGCTATGCTCGAAATTTCCTTGCGTGATTACGTCAGAAATGATTATATCCGCAGGAGAACCAAAGTTACCGACATAGCCCGAAGAATTGCCAAACTTAAGTGGCAGTGGGCAGGGTACATTGCTCGCAGAACGGATGGCCAATGGGGCCGAAAAGTTCTGGAATGGCGACCGCGAACCGGACGACGATACGTTGGAAGGCCTCCCACTAGGTGGACCGATGACCTGGTTAAGGTTGCGGGAAGGCGCTGAATGCGGGACGCACGGGATCGGTCAATGTGGTGACGCCTGGGGGAGGCCTATGTCCAGCAGTGGACGTCTTTCGGCTGAAATGATGATGATGACTGTACAACTCTTTGTAAGTGATTGGCAACTTTTTTGCCACCGTAAAAGATTATATTATGTACGAAAAAACGATATCTTATATTATTGTGTGTGCCAGTCGTTGCAGCGAATGTATTTAGTTATAAATTAATATAATGTACTAGCTAGTCATAAGCTATGTAAGCCGCGCAGTCTCGAGCACGATCAGTCAATATAAACGTATGCTCACTACTAACCTCCTTTTATTTCATAACCTCCTCGTACTTCTGTATTCCTCCTACTACAGCTGATCTTCGAGTCGGGCAAATTGCAAATATAAAGATCATTTATTTGTCAAAACATGTGTTAACATACAAAAGGCATGCAAGATATTCATTTACAAATATGTTTTGCCTAATGAGGCGTACAAATATGTGTTTTACAAATTGGTTAAGTTACTAAAATATAGCAATGTCAGATATAATTACACAAGAATCACAATAGATTGGCCTTTATCTTAATTTTGTTACTAATTTATCAAAACACTTCAATTAATTCATAGACAAGTTAAAATAATAACTAACTTCGGATGACTGAAATGAAAATGACAGTGTGTGCCAAGTGGCCACCTTTCTACTACATCATCTGATTATCTTCGCCGTCTGTTTTTTGCTACATCTACTGTAAGTTGGGGCACGGTTGGCGCAGTGGTTGAGCGATTGACTACTGCGTTGCGTGTCGCGGGTTCGATTCCCGCACGGAACAAATATTTGTATGACCTACAGATAGTTGTTCCGGCTCTGGGTGTGGTGTATGTGAGATTATATGTTTGTAAACGCACCCACGATACAGGAAGAAATTCCTAGTGTGGGGAAAAGATAAAAAAAAAAATTATAATGTTAGAATAAATTACCCGATTAACATGAAACTTGAACATAAACGGTGGAATAAGAGTGTACCAAGGTGAACTGTACACATCTGCGTACTGACGAGAGCGTACTGGCCTGATGGTATACTATGAAATGGTATAAACCATAAACAAACAAGCGATTGCAGCGATCCCGAGAGATTTGCCGTTATTTATTGAAGAGTTCTGTTGAATATCTCCGAAGTCCCTCATCAGATCTTCACCAAATTAAAATGCGCAATTTGGGAACAAACTCCTTCATACAAAAAAATAATTTTCAAAATCGGTCCACAATTGACGGAGGAACTTTTTTAAGTTTTTTTTTTAACCTAAGGTTTTAACAATTTAACGTGAAAAGGAAATGGCGAGCTCAAAGCAAATTACAAAAAAAATACACCTTGAAGGTTCCGAGTCTGAGTTTTTAACAAATTATAAAAGATTGTATAATAAATTCGGCACCATGGAGGTAGAAATAAGTAGCTATAATGATGTTTTGAATTCACAATCTTAGTGCACACGATGTTCTAAATTCAATTAACTTTATCCTCTAGCGGATAAAAAACTGTTTTTGCACTCAGATATCGAAGAGTAAAAATAATGTTGCCGCAATGGGGGGATGAAAAATATAAAAATACGTCAAACTAATAAATTCCTCTCGAAAGTAGATCTGCCTAAAGGTGTTTTGGAAATCGCAAAAAACCGATTTCAGTGCGATTCTTTCGTCTAGAAACGCTAATTGAGCTACTGAATTTCAATACTATAGTGTCCATTATACGTAATAATACCGTAACCATTGGCGTTCCTTCTAGGCTGTGAATAATCAAGCCCTGGATCACGCCAGGACTGAGGAGTCCTGATTTGAAGAGATGCATTAGAAATAGGGATAATATGCATATATAACACAAAAATCTGCTGGACAATTATTTTCTTAAAGTAACCTATTTACGGTATCGCAATTTTTGCAATAAACTTCTGCATAGGCTTAAAAATAATTATGAAAAAAAATGAATAGGTCAAAGCCACAAACCGACTGCCAAAACAAAATACTACAAAGCAAAAATTAACTTCCTTTTCTGAATTCGGTGTCTTTTGTACCCACTGTTTTCCGTTTTTCGACACCGACTTCAGAAAAGAAAGTTATTTTTCGCTTTGTATTATTTTGTTTCGGAAGTCGGTTTGATACAAAAATTAAATAAATATTTTCGATGTATAAAAACGACTTTTCTACAAATTTATAATATGTATTGTTAATCGTAGACTTGAAATTGACTTCATGATTAGGTACATTATTAAAAATGAGAAATGTTTTAAAAATGTCGTATCATTCAAAGATTATGGAAACCCTTTTTTTTGCCTGGAGAAATGCTCATGCATACTCGAACCGTCTAAAACTCCACGGTGCCGCTTATGGCGGGAACGCGGACACGCGTTAGCACTTATCCGTGAACCCGCCGCGGCTGTCCCTCACCGGACCCTCTTCTTGGGAGAAACCCCCATCACCGGCGCACCAAAACACATTGCACGCCGTGACCACCCCAGGGACCAAACCAGCACATAGACGCCAGTTGACCCCGTATATAGCACCCTTGGTCCATCTGTGACGGGTCAGGTCAGTAGCGCCGCTATCTACCACTTTTCGGCCGCAGGAGATAGGAAGAGCGGCCAACGTTATACCGACACTCCTTCTCCCCTGTGGCCCCACCGTCCAGGCCGCGGCTGGTAGGTCGGCACTCCTCTCCCGAAGTAAGTAAGAACCCTATTCAAGATAATACTTATGAATAAATTGTAGTTTCACTAGCGTCTAACTAAACTAAGCTCTGAAAGCTAGAATCAAAAGCTCGGCGTGTTTTTATAGCTTTATTTTTTATTTTGCCCCACACTAGGAATTTCTGCCTTCCTGAACCTATCGTGGGTGCGTTTATAAACATTTAAACTTACATTTACAAGACACACGGATCCGGAACAACCATCTGTAGGCCATACAAACATTTGTTCTGCGCGGGAATCAAACCCATGACACGTAGCGCAGCAGCCGATCACTCAACTACTACGCCAACCAACCTCATCGTCAAATGAATGAAATTAATAAAAACTACGACCAAAACTGAAAATTGAGACCATTCTGAAACAGTTGTGCAGTTCCCGTGCCTGGGGTTGTATTTATTTATTTATTAAAACTTCATGCAACATAAAAGTACATAGGCGGACTTAGTGTCGCCGCGGGTGTAGTGTGTCAACATCTCTCTTGCTACCTTAGGAACGGTCTCAGTTAAGCCTGTGAAACTCGCAATGAAGTTTCAGAGTAGTATATTATAGGTTGCGGACGGCAGCAGCCGCAGCCTAGCTCAAAGACTCTAAGTACTAGGAAGCTATAATTTGGCATGGATATACATATTAATAATTCCGAAAAAGTGGATAGTGGTGGTGGTTTTTTGGGGTTCCTCGTACTCATATAGACGTAAAGTGGGGATGTTTTTTTTCTTGTCTATCCCATGGTGGGGTATCTATGGTTTGTTAAAACCATTTTTCGATTTAGAGATCCGTTTGCGTAAAATTAAGCTTTGAATTGCAAATTTTTGTAAGAGTCAAGTTTCTCCCCTGCCAGCGTAATGGTAGAGCTCTTGGCTATGTGAAAAAATTCTAATTCTAAATATTTAGAGATTTTAACGAAGGCTATCTCGGTAACGGCAATACTGCAGTATTCAAATTATTATGTGACGCTGGTTATAAATCTTGATTACAAACGCGTGCCTCTACCCGCGGTGGTACTCAAATAGGTAATATTTTTTCTAACTTCACTTGTCAAGTTGGATTTTATAACTCCTTGTCAGTTACCATCGTCCTATGTGGGCCCGTTTTTAGACGTTGTGAGCCGTTGAAACCGTTTTACATGTAATAACAAAAACCCTCTTCTTAGTCCGCATTATTATGCAACTTCGGAACCCTATTACTGTGCGTGGCCCGATATGCACTTGGCCGGTTTTTGTAAATTAGCTCCACATGGGAGGATCTTGTAGATCCTATTGTTCAGCTGTAGCAGTGAGAACCACACATATTCTATGGATCGTTCATAGGTAATTTGGTCTCGTGGTCGCAAGCGTGACTGCCGAGCGTGGGTTGGATCCGCGTTCGAGCCAAAACTGTTCGGAGTACCTACCAACCAGGAGTTTGGAAATCGGCGGTGTGACACCCCCGCGCTCTCTCCGGTTGTGTCGGATGGCTGTCCCATCAGGCTATGAGAGTGAGGGAAACGCGAGCGCACGGCATAGAGAGCGTACGGCACCGAGAGCGCACGGCACCGACAGCGCACGGCACCGCGAGCGCACGGCACCGCGAGCGCACGGCACCGAGAGCGCACGGCACCGCGAGCGCACGGCACCGAGAGCGCACGGCACCGCGAGCGCACGGCACCGACAGCGCACGGCACCGCGAGCGCACGGCACCGCGAGCGCACGGCACCGCGAGCGCACGGCACCGAGAGCGCACGGCACCAGTGTTTGCGCAAACTCTCCTGCGAAATTCGATGAACATTACTCTATCTATGTAATTTGTACTTACAATATTTTAATCTGAGTTGTGTTACATTTTTGGCGTACAATAAAGTACATTCTTTCTTTAATTTGCACTTTACAAAAAAATGCTAGGCTCTTTCTAAATCAAATCGATTTTAGTTTAAAAAGTGGAGTTTCTATTTTGCATCGTTAACAAGAAGTAATGCCCGCATCTATTAATATTGAGGAAGCGAGGACCAAAGCCCTAGGACTGCGCTATCAGCCGCCGGTGCACCCGTGTGGGACAGTCGACAAGTAATTTAGAAGAACCAATAAAAAGCAAATAGCATTGCATTGTTTATTTGTGGTGTACTATAAAGTATGTATTTTATTATAAAAGCTTTATGCGTAAAGCTAAGATTGGAATTCCCTGCCAGAATCTGTGTTTCCAGCTAGCTACAACCTCGGGGTCTTTAAGTCAAGGGTTTACACCGTCAACCACATCATCGCTTACTATCAGGTGATGGAGTGGTCAAGCGGGAGCCTATCTATAACAATAAAAAAGAGGTTAGATATTTATTTCCCATAAGAACTTATAATGAGTTACAGAGTTACTTAATCTAAATAAAAATATAATATTTGCCCCTGGGGCGTTGGCGACGTTGATGGGTACATACTCGTACATGATTTTTTAGTTTACTCTTATATTTGTTGATATTATCACACCTCTTTATATCCTCCGGCAAATAATTGAACAGCTGTGCTCCCTCCACTAATACTGTTTTTTTGCCATAATTAGTCCGTGCACATGCAGTTGCTAGTTCGAATTTGTTTTTTCTTCTTGTGTTGTATGTTATTGTTCTTATATGCAATTGTATGTTTGATTGTACGGAATTCGTGGTGCTTTTTTATGAAAATGCGGATGTAATATGTGTAAAATTGCGTGAGATTTAGCATATTAGTTTTTTTGTATGTTTTTTGTGTTGGATATACTCGTAGATAGTGTAAGTGAATTAATATTACTTTAATAATTTTGTTTTGTTTTGTGTTCTTTGCAAGGGTTTAGATTAGATTTAGCGGCTGATCCCGACAATTCGATTAGGTATTCGAGGTTTGATTTTACTAGAGAGTAATATATAATAAGGCGTACTTTTTTCGGAATACCTTTTGTAGCTTCACGTAACGCTCCCAATAGTGATATTAACTTTGTTTTGACATTATCGATGTTTCCAAGTAAGTTTGTCATGTACGTCCGAGATATATTTTTCAGACTTTCAAATAAAATACTACAAAGTGAAAATACTTTCTTTTTGGAAGTCGGTGTCTTTGGTAGGTACCAATTTTTTTAGTTATGGACACTGACTTCCAAAAATAATGTTATTTTTCACTTTGTAGTGTTTTTATATTTGGAAGTCGGTAGTATTGTTTTTCACTTTTTAGTTATACTTAATAGGCAAGTTCTTTATTAAGGTACTTACCTATAATGCCAGAATAGATTACCCGAATATCATGAAACTTGGACATAACTGGTGAAATGAGAGTGTACCAAGGTGAACTTTAGGTACTCATTTGTGTACCCCTTTACTGGCGTACGCTCTGTACTGGCGCGATGGCGTGGTGTTGTGTTATGAAAGCAATCCCGAAAGATTTGCCGTCATTTATTGTAGAGTTTTGTTGTGTATCTCCGAAGTTCTTCATCAGATCTTCACAGAATTAAAATGGGGCCAATTTAGGAACATACGCTTTCAAACATAAAAAGAATTTTCTAAATCGGTCCACAATTGACGCAGAAATCGGTGCACTTTTTTGGTTTGAATGATAGACAAGGAAATCCACATCGTGTGTTTCATCTCGCATGTGATTGGTCGATTTTGGCCTTTGCCTTGCCGAATTCATAACGCAACAAGGATGCAGGACACTTTTGGAAAGCGGATTTTAAAAGTTCTACTGAAGCAGCGTGTTGGGTTAAAAAACTTCAAGTTTACCTTCTGACTGAATAAAATTCCATTAAATTTTATTTATAAACTATAAATATCGCTAATGTGATTTTCGCAGAAAATTAATTTACTGTTATACTTTAACTAGCAACTTATAATGTCGCACAAGTAAGAGTCCAAGAAAAGTCACCATTTTTATTTAGAGAAAAGAACGATTGAACGAATGAATAGTGAAGGTAATCATGTTGAAAGAACAATTTATTTAATTAAATTAATTTCTGGTTTTTGAACTTTAGTCTGTATCCAAGTCTGAATGTATTTATTTTAATTGCATTTTTTTCTACGAAAGGGAATCGATGTAAGTAAAGATGACTTAGTCGCTTTATACTGAAAATCTGAGTGATTGGAAGAAGTTTAATTTTTTGAGTTGGAAAATGTAACATGTGGACATAGCAACCGTAGGAACGTTTTTATTTTTTGATGGGCTTGCGCTTGACCACTAACTCTCTTGATAGTAAGCGCTGCCGATGATATGGTCGCCGGTGAATCACGCTTGCCTAGAAGTATATAATTGATTTATTTATTTAAAATTAAATTAAATTACAGACAATAAGGACATTGAAAAGCCAATCACTTGTCAACTGTCACGTCGACGTACTATGAAAATTGCCCTGCTTCAAAATAAAGACTCTGTTACAGTTAATTTGATACTTTGGATACTCTTCCGAGCACTAGACCAACACGACTGCCTCGATCGTCGGTCTAGTATTCGCACGTTCCATTACCTCTGGCAGTACAATTAAGAAACTTTACTCCTCAAGATTATCACATCCTAGTTGCTAATCGCAGTACTGGCGAAATTGCGTTCATCGAGATGTGTGTGAGTTTGTCGCAATAACGTTTTGTCGAAGTCTACTTGTTCGTGTCGCTGCTACGACAGTCGTTATAATTGTTTGGCCCAAAACTTTGCTAATTCCACAGCGTCATCGGTGGCAGCGCATAGATAACCCTGGTTGCTTGTTTTGAGGCACAGAGGTAAGGACAGGAGAGGAGAGTTTAGGAATTTTGTCGAAGTTGAGTGCTTGGAAGTGACGTTCTTTAGGTATACCGTTCATCGGTATTATGATCATCCTTGATACAGTCGCTTCCCAACCAGCTGTATATTTTTAACAACAAATTATATAACACAAATAATATCATACCCCGAGGGGATAGGCAGTGGTGCACGTATACATATATCGAACCTTCACCCATATTTCGCCAGTTATGTTGAATAGAATTTGAGATGTAATAGGAAATGTGATTTCTTTTTACAAGCTTTTAATTAACTTGCAATGTTGTGAACGTGATGCATATGTGTGTTCGGGACAAATCTTGCAGCTGAATTTTAAAGCAGTTATCCTCCACCGATTAAGATGAAATTTTGCATACACGTATAGTTTGGATGACAATGCATGGTTAGTTAAGTGACATCATTCTAAATCCAATATGGCGTACGGCCCAAGATGGTGGACTAGTTATTTTTTGTGCACAGCCATGATATGGGTATCAAATGAAAGGGTTTGCTGAGAAGAATAAGAAAAAAGCTTGTTTAAAAAAAATATTTTTAATGGATAAATTATTTAAACGACTTTCCAAAATGGAGGCAGTAGAACTGCCTCCTGTTTGCCTTTGTGTGTTTTTTTTTACCGATTTTGAAAAATTTTTTTTTTTGAAAGAGTATGTTCCCAAATTGGTCCCATTTTAATTTGGTGAAGATCTGATGAAGAGCTTCGGAGATATTCAACAGAACTCTTCAATAAATTAACAGGTTTCTCGTTTTTTTATTTTTATTGGTGTTTATTAGTTTATTTTATTTTTATATGTGTATTATTAATATTTATGTATTAATTTATTGTATTGTTATGTATTTATTTATGTGTATTACTAATATTTTTGTACCCATTTCACAAAGTTGTCCTTTTTAACCCAATGGTTGACTGGTAGAGAATGCCTTGTGGCATTAAGTTCGCCTATGTACCACTATTGTACATGAAGTTTAAATAAATAAATAAATAAATGACAGCAAAATTCTCGGGAATGCTGCAATAGCATGTCTGTTTATTGTTTATACCATTTCATAACGTAATATCACGCCAGTACGCTCCAAAACGGGTACGCAGATGTGTACAGTTCACCTTGGTACACTCTCAATTCACCGGTTATGTTCAAGTTTCAAGATATTCGGGTAATCTATTCTGGCGTTATAGGTACCTTACTATAGAAATTGCTTTGCAGATACCACAACTAAAAAGTGAAAAATAAAAATCGTTTGTACAAAAAAAATACAACCGACTTCCAAAAAAGAAGTAACATTTCACTTTGTAGTGTTTTTATTTGGAAGTCAGTTGTATTTTTTTAACCGACTTCGCAAAAAGAAGGAGGTTTTCAATTCGACTGTATTTTTTTTTTTTTTTATGTTTGTTACCTCAGAACTTTTTATTGGGCGAACCGATTTTGATGATTCTTTTTTAATTTGAAAGCGGGTGCTTGTCATGTGGTCCCATTTAATTTTCATCAAGATCTGATGAAGAACTTCGGAGAAAACATCAGAACTCTTCAATAAATGACGGCAAATCACTCTGGATAGATCCAATCGCATGTCTGTTTATTGTTTACACCATTTCATAACATAACATCACGCTGGTACGTTCTTAAGGGGTACGCAGGTGTGAACAGTTCACCCTGGTATACTCTCATTGCACTGGTTTCGTTTAAGTTTCATGTTATTGGGTTAATAGCTTAGTATTCTAGCTTCACTTTGGGCACTATACGCGTAGGTACCTAGCCTATAGAACTGGTCCATTATGTACCACAACTAAAAAGTGAAAAATAAAAAACTTTTTTACAAAAATTACAACCGACTTCCAAACAAAAACACTACAAAGTGAAAAATAACTTCAATTTCGGAAGTCGGTGTCAAAAAATGAAGAAACGTAAACAGGAACACCGACTTCCGAAATTGAAGTTATTTTTCACTTTGTAGTGTTTTTGTTTGGAAGTCGGTTGTAATTTTTGTAAAAAAGTTTTTTTTGTTAAATAGTTTCTTTATATGTATTCTAAACATAAGTTTTAAATGGTTATTTGTAACAAAGAAACTCTTTGATTTATTGGGTTTTTTATTCTATATTTCTAACAATTGGTTTGAAATTAGTTTCGGAGCACAGAGACGCCACTTGCCTAGTGCTTGCCTGTAAGTAACCCATTCATTCACTCAAGTGTTGAACACTTGTCAGAGCTATTCGTCAAGTCGTCGACAAACAGACGTCTCTGCAAATAATATACAAAGAACTCACTATTTTGACTCTATAAGTACTGATAGATCACAAACTCACACCGACGCGTAAGTTTAAGCATGAGACCCTAGCTCTTTGGGGCATTAAATTGGGAGTTACCAAATAGCATTTTGAAGTCTGGATTTGTAATAGCTGCCAATTATTAGGTCCAAACATTATGAAATTGGCGTTTTTTGAAACGGGCCACTTTGAACTGTCAGTACTTCGTTATGACTTGGAATCATAAGTTAAAATATTAAACTATATGTAAAGGGCCGTGTTATTCCTTTTTAAAATTTGATATTTATTGGTTTCTCAGATTTTTTTGTTTCGCCATACTCTATATCTCTCATTTTATGAACATTTTTGTATGAAATATTTGTTCCCTGTGGGAATCGAACTCGAGACAGTCGGCGCCGGCGTGGCAGCCAATCGTTCAGCCACTGCGCTCAATACATACAATCTATGTATTTTCCCTAACGAATAAATCGGTGTCAAACTTGGCATCATCAGATTGGAAGGTGTTCGGTTCGGTGTGAGTGGCTGCCGGCGCGGCATACAAATCGCCTCGAGCCCAGCATTGTGCGTTAAAACAATTATCTTTATTATCATCTCGTGTTGATCGTCACCCTACCTACCTTCCCCCTCTCTCTCATCCAGGCCCACGCTGTTGACAGAAGAGTCAAGACAAACGGACGGTGGACACAATACGAGTACACACTGTTTGGACAAGCCGTTTTATTGATACACAAATAAAACAACAAAAATAGTAAATAGTTTTAGTTTTGCTAAGTTTATCTTGGACATCGCTGACCTCGGAAAAGAAAAACATTTTAAGGCAACCTTAACTTATCTATATTAAATAAAAATAAAAATCGATTACCGAATGTAGGTATGTGAGCGCATCACTTCAGAACAGTTCTTTGCCTATTTATATTTTGTTGTGTTTTGAATTTTGGGAGAATAAGACTGCACTCTTGACCCTTGACTGTACATACTATAGGTTTTTGTTAATATTAAACAATAACATTATTAGGAAACAAGCCCGTAACATCATCATCAGCCTTGCAATGTTCCCACTGCTGGGACACAGGCCTTCTCTCTGTGAGAGAGGTAATAGGCCTTAATCCGCGGGCCCAGTGCGGGTTGGTGGATGTCACACGTCCTCGAATTCTTGGTTCTAGGACATGCCGGTTTCCTCATGATGTTTTCCTTCACCGTAACATGTGTGTTTATAATTTCAACAGAATGTTTAAGTTTTTTGGACAGAAAACTCCTCACAAAGTTCTTCTCGTGACTGCTAAGCGTGAGGTCCTGGTTTCGTTTCCCAGTTCGATCCTTTACATATTTTATTTCGTTGAGTATTTGTCTGTGTGGACTATGTTTATAATAAGAAGCCCGAAGTCTGGGACACGTTCAGGCAATGGCAGTAAAAGCAATAGGCCGATTATCTAAATGGGTAATCTAAATAAATCTAGCCGAAGAAACGATACTGTATTTTTGTCGTGTAGTACACTGGTCTGCCTAAGTGTTAATCAGATTACCTTCAAGTAAGACATAGCATGATGTCGACCGGAGTCCTCCCGGCGATGCGTTACAATGAGTGATGTGTTCCTAGTCGCACAGGCAGCCGTCGCAGGTGCCACTGTCGCAGCTCTGTCATACCGTGACCGAGTGTCGAGTCTGATTAGTGCGGTGTGATGTGGGTATCGACAGACACAGTTTAATTGCCGCACTCAGAGATGATATATGAGATTTTAATCCAGGGTCAGCAGAACTACTACCATCTATAGCACAGCTGAGAGAACCGATAAAGTATGTAGACAATAATGTAGGTCTACATAGTCGCTAGCTTAGGTACAAGCCGTGCGCTCGGTGGCAAAAATTTAAAACTTTCACATAACATAACATCTGATTCTCATCTGAACGGAACGAACCACCTGAACGGATGGAAGAAGTGCAATTGTAGTACACCCACACTTTCATTCCTTATCCTTAGTCCCAATTAATCCTTATTTGTTTAGTACTATAATAGCGCCATGTTACTAGACCCCGCGGTGTATTACATGTCAATGAATTTAAGTTTTTTATTCAATAGATGGTAGCAATAAACGGATACTTCCACCGAAAAGCTTCTTCACGAAGAGCTCCACTTAGTGTCGGTATGTTTTCACAAGACAAGCGTGTTCGTATGTGTCAATAACCCGAGGCACGAAGTGACTCATTTAAATAACGACTATCGTGTTGCTCGCGACGCACTATTTCGATACAATTACAATGGAGACAGATTTGAGTTCTGCTAAAATAATTTTTACATTTGGAACTCGTGGCTAATTAACAACAGCCGCACAGATCGATCTTCAAGGTTAAGCAAAGTTTGCTGAGGTTTGTTCACTATAGAAACTTTCACGGGATTAAAGCTATCCTATGTCCTTGTTCCAGGGTCTCAAACTACTCGTATCTCCATATCTTTCATCTAAATTGGTTCAGCGGTTTAAGCACGGCAAGGTATCAGACAGACAGACAGAGTTACTTTCACCTTTATAATATTACTAGCTTCGCCCGCGTAAAAAGTGTATTAAGTATCATCCCAAGGGAACATTATTCAGGAATAAAAAGCGACTATGTGCTATTCCAGACTATAATCTATCTCTATGCCAAATTTCATCCAGACCCGATTAGCCGTTCTGGCGTGATTGAGAAGCAAATATTCATCCATCCATCCAAACTTTCGCATTTATAATATTAAGTAAGAAGTAATGTATTCATAATTATTTTCTTTCCTGTAATGAACATAAACTTTTTCTCCAGCTTGTTCAACTGATAAATCTCATCATTGCTAATATTCTGTGACATTTAATTAGCGGACTGGTGGTGTCATCTGCATTTTTATTTGTATTCATATACTCTGCGCATCGAACTTTAAATCTTGTCAATATGCATTACTTCTTATTATTAACCGACTTCAAAAAAAGTACGAGGTTCTCAATTCATCAGAATCATTTATTTTTATACAGAGTTGATATGACAGATAGGCATTAAATTACACTACGTATACTATGCGTGTTTAGTATTAATTCGATAAGGTATAAAAATCAAAAGCACCATAAATGAGATTTTTTTTTTCAAACAGACTAAATAGCTTACAAATCAGAATAAAACGCAACCACCCTATGTAAACAAATTTAACTGACCTTAGTTACTGTAAAAGGGGGATGCAGCCAGAGGCTAGTAAAATACTATCCGACTTCTACGACGTATATTTATTGAAAACGTGCCGCTCGTAGGTCGGCCCTCACAGAAGTGCCAGCTAAACAAAAAACTACACGCGTTCGATATATTTCAAATATTCTGTATTCGATTTCCATCCAAACTTAAAATAAATATAAGTCGCCAGCTTTAGGTGTCAGCGGCCGAACAGGTTGCTTGTCCTATGTGGAAAGCTTCTACAATACCTAGGCGGTAACAAAGCGGCAAGCTGGCAACGTCGCACGCGCGCCGGTAGGCGGCGGCGGCACGGGCGGCGCGGCGGTCAAAGCGGTCGGCCGGGCGGGCGGTTCGGTGCGCGGGCGGTGGCATAGGCCTCCGCTGGCGCTGGCTTTTATGTTAGTTTTTAAAATATCCGCACAACAATCAAAATACCTAAATCTTTAAATTCTCGATGTGTCCTCCACTCACACTCACGCACAAATTATAGCGACGGATAATATTGTTATTTATTTTTCTAATTAAATCACTGTCCGTCGCTAAGCACTTTAATTTGTGAAATGCTAAAATTATTCTATTTTTAAGTTCATCAATTGTATTGACCTCTGAGGCATACACTTCGGAATACCAGCCCACACATTGAGAGAAAATCTGTACTGGTGTTCAGATTCTCGAAACACGTGTGGATTTTCCAGACTCCAGTACCGGGGGTTTTGCCTATTCCACATGCCGTGCCGAGTAAAAGTACTCTCATCGGTCCATATTACATTGCTTAAGAAATGGCGGTCTTCTGTAGTTTTATTTAAAAGCCATTGGCAGTAGGCTGACTGGCAAGTCTCTCGGTAACAACGCTTGCACCTTCCGATACTTAAAAGGTTTACGTTTGTTTCGTTTCAGAACCTTGTGTATGGTTCTGTGACAAACCCTAAACTGTCGGGCGGCTCTGTGGAGACTCGTTGTTGGGTTGCGGGAAAATGATCTAAAATCCGTTCTTCCCAAGCAGCGGCAGCGGGTATTTGCCGCGGTGGCACTGCCTCCTGTTGCGGCACTATACTTTTATTGTCCCGTAGTCTTTGCACTGCCAATGTTATGGTGTGGGCGTTTCTGGGGCAATTGCGGATGTCACCATACCTCTCTCGGTAGGTTCGCAGAGCTAAAACTGCGTTTCCACGGCATTCACCATAAATCAAAATCATGTCTGTGTATTCAGACGCCGTGTAAGTCACACGAGGCATTGTTGAACACTAATCACACACACACACAACCAGTTTATGTTAGAGGTTGCAAACCTATAAGTTTAATATAAACTACATCTTGTCATCTTGTCTACCGCTTAACGTGTCCTAGCAACCGTAGTAATCAAAGAGTAAAGTAATAATGTAATAAAAGTCGGAAAATTATTATATTTTTCTGTTGCACTACAAATAAGTATTTTTCTTTCTGCAACCGTATCCCATTCTCTAATATGGTAGCAGAGCGTGAGGAAGCAGAACGCGTATGATATAAATAATTATATTATCAAGTAAAAATTACGAAATCGCGAAAATGAGTAACCAGTCCGTCGCAATTGAAAAACTCTCCGGGGTAAATAATTACACCACTTGGAAATTTTGAAGATGTTGCTTATTCATGAAGACTTGTTTGAATGTGTCAACGAGGTCGATAAGAAAAATAAACCGGAATGCGAAGACAGGAAAAAGCGCTAGCACGAATCTGCCTCAGTGTTCAGCCATCTGTTTACTCCGTTGTCAGGAATTGCAATACTGCGTTTGATGCCTGGAAGAATATACAGAAATCGTTCGAGGACAAAGGTCTGTGTAGACAATTAGGTTTCCTCAGAATGCTATTTAGCTTAAAATTAGAGCAGTTTGAGAGTATGGTGGCGTATGTTACAAAAATTCTAGATACTGCCCAACAACTGCAAGACATAAATGCTTCTCTGGAAGACGAGTTCGTTGCTATAATAATGCTCAGTGGGCTTCCCAAGCAGTTTGACCCACTCATTATGACGTTAGAGCATAGTAGCCTTTCTCTCTCAAGTGAACTGGTGAAAAGTAAACTACTCCAGGAGGCACAGAGACGAGGTGATGCAGAAGGTACGGAACAGAATGCCCTAACGACTTCGAATTCGATCTCGAAGCGTCCGAAGTGCTTTCGATGCAAAAAATTAGGTCATTACGCTAGAGATTGCAGACAGAAAGCACCGCATAAGGATAAGCCATCTAGTTCCAGTTGTCAAGAGGAGAAGGTTCAGAAAACTCCTGGTAGGACGACTATGTTGTCGGCTCTGACGGTGAAGCTGGATCGAGAGGTGTGGTACGTACGTGCAACTTGCCACATGACCAATAGTAGAGACATTTTACATGATTTTGTGTGTGATACGCCAAAGGAAATAAGCGTTGCGAACGGTGAAAAACTTTTTACATCGGGTCGTGGTAATGTGAAACTCTTTTTACAAAAACAATGGGTAACTGTCAGTAATGTAGTTTTCATACCGAACTTGTCATGTATTCTGTTATCTGTCAGTATTTTGACACCAAAATGTTTTGAAGTAAAATTTACATCGATTTTTTGTAAAATTTACAAACACGGAAAGTTAGTAGCTGTAGCAAAACGGGATGCATGCGGTCTTTATAAATTAGAAACCGGGGATGCGTATATAAATTCCGTTTCGCGCGTACACAGTATGCCAGTAAGCGTCTCCTTAAGTACCCAGGTAGTCTTCCATCTCAGGGTTTATGGCATCGTCGGCTTGGACATCTGAATAGCCGCAGCATGAACCTACTCAAGAGTGGTATGGCGGCTGGTATCGACTATGATGTATCCACATACGAGCAATGTATCGCCTGTATTGAAGGTAAGGTTACTAATTTACCTTTCCCTAAGAAATCCTTTTCACGTGCAAGTGAGGTGTTAGGACTGGTTCACACGGACGTGTGCGGCCCTATGCCAGTGAAATCTATAGGCGGTGCGAGATATTTGCTAACATTTATTGACGATTTTTCTAGGAAGACGTTTTGTTATTTAATAGAATCGAAAGACAAAGTTTTTGAGTGTTTTTTGATTTTTAAAGCTCTTGTAGAGAACGAGACTAATAAAAAATTAAAATCCTGAGAAGCGATAATGGTGGCGAGTAGGTACATCAATACGAGATTTAAGCAGTATTTGAGTAAGTGTGGAAGCCGGCATCATACTACTGTTCCTCACTGTCCACAGCAAAATGCAGTTGCCGAACGTGCGAACCGAACGATTATTGAGGCGGTGCGCTGTATGCTTCTGGAAGCAGGTTTGGATCAACGATTCTGGGCTGAGGCTGCGAACACTGCGGTGTACATAAAAAATCGTTCACCTACAAAGGCAGTTAGAGGTGCAACTCCAGAAGAGATTTACACTGGACATAAGGTAAACTTAGATAACTTACGTGTATTTGGTTGTTTAGCATATGCTGTGCAAAATAATCGTAAAAAGCTGGATCGCAAATCTAAACCTTGCATATTTGCGGGATATTGTGAGAACACAAAGGGATACCGCCTCTTAGATCTTGAGAGCTATAAGCTAACAATAGCGAAAAATGTTAAGTTCATTGAGAATCAATTCCTCAAGCATCTGAATTTCACTAAAGTGGAATCAGATGTGATTATAGAACTTAAGAAATCTTATGTATCCGAGAATAGAACAGAGTCAGAACAAACTTCTGTGACTACTGATGATGCTAACGATAGCGAGGCTTCGACCAGTAGCTTGGTCACAGATCATCACTCAGATGCTACTTATGTTCCAGATGTTTCATTTGAGACAGATGACTCGAGAGCAGAATACGTGGAAGCTGATGAGAACTCCTTCCTGTGTGGTTTTTTGACGGGAGAAGCGTGTGGCAGTGATGATCCAAGAACAGTTGAAGAAGCGTTGAATAGTTCTGAAGCCAGGCAGTGGCGAGCTGCTATGAAAGACGAATATCAGTCCTTTTTGGACAATAAGTGCTTTACCTTAACCGATTTGCCGAAAGGTGCAAAGCCAATAAAGACCAAATGGATATTTAAGAAGAAAAGAGGGCTTAACGGTGAACTATTACAATACAAAGCACGTCTAGTGGCAAAAGGATTTACACAAAAGTATGGAGTGGATTATTTTGAAACTTTTTCACCTGTAGTGAGATACGAAACCATAAGAATGTTATTAGCTTTGGCTGTGGAGTACGATATGGAGATTGACCACACGGACGTAAAAACAGCCTTTCTAAACGGTGATTTAAAAGAAACCATTTTCATGGAAATACCAGAAGGTTTTGAAAAAGGTAGAGGCAATAACAAGGTGTATCGACTACACAAAGCTGTGTATGGTCTAAAACAAGCGCCTAAATCATGGAATGAAAAAATCAATCATATTCTTGTCAACAAACTCAAGTTCAAGAGATTGGTCTCTGAACCGTGTGTATTCATAAAGCAAAATGGCGACAAGTTTGTAATCATCGCGTTGTATGTTGATGATTTAGTAATTTTCAGCAATTGTAATGCGGAAAAAACTAAAACTAAATCATTACTGATGAAAGAATTTGTGATGAAAGATCTTGGTCCTGTAGAAAGAGTTCTAGGATTAAGAATCAGGAAAGATCATGGCAAGATCACTCTAGATCAAAGTGCCTATATTAAAAAGATATTAGAGAAATACAACATGCAAGACTGCAAATCTGTTGAAACTCCAATGCAGTGCCAAAAATTGAACAAAGCTGATAAAAAGGATGACAGTTTGGAGTATCGAGAATTGATCGGTTGTCTTATGTATGTAGCGGTCTGTTCGCGTCCTGATATATGTCACGCTGTAAGCGTATTAAGCCAATTCAGTAACTGTTTTTCCGATGTCCACTGGAAAACAGCTAAACGCGTGTTGCGTTATCTTAAAGGTACAGTAGATTACTACATTACCTATAAGAAAACTGGCTTATCTGTGACAGGTTTTGCTGATGCAGACTGGGCTTCTAATGAAATCGATAGACGTTCTTATACGGGATATGTTTTCAAAATTGGGAATTCTATTACATGTTGGGAAAGTAGGAAACAGCGTACCGTTGCGTTATCGAGTACTGAGGCGGAGTACATGTCACTCTCCGATGCTTGTAAAGAAGCACTGTTTATAAAAACTTTCTTGCACGAATGTATAGGTAGTAACATTGAAATAACTATTTTCAATGATAATCAGTCGGCCTTGAAATTGACTGAAAGTAGTATGTTTCATGGTAGGTCAAAACATATAGACATACGTCATCATTTCGTCCGGGAGGCGGTCAGCAATGGTGCAGTAAAAATAAATTACTTGCCAACGTCCAAAATGACGGCGGATGTCTTGACTAAACCTTTGTCGGTAGAGAAACATAAGTATTTTGTAAACGAGTTAGGTTTGGCTACTGACGTATGTTAACAAGATAAGTTTAAGGGGCGGTGTTAGAGGTTGCAAACCTATAAGTTTAATATAAACTACATCTTGTCTACTGCTTAACGTGTCCTAGCAACCGTAGTAATAAAAGTCGGAAAATTATTATATTTTTCTGTTGCACTACAAGTAAGTATTTTTCTTTCTGCAACCGTATCCCATTCTCTAATAGTTTAATTACCACAATAAAAATAGTCAATCACAAAAAAAACACTAACACTAAAAAATAACAATAATCCCAAGTTACGTGTCCTGTCACAATAAAAAAAAATAAATAAACTAACTTACTAATTAAACTTATTAACTTTAACTTATTTAGTGTCCTATCACAATAACAAAAGATAATCACAATTGTCAGCGCGCAAGTTCGCTGAAACAAAAGCGGTGCCGCCAGCGCAGGAGCTTCCGTGTTACGTAAGTACGTTCTCAAAGGGCTGCGTCGACGAACTGAAAAAACTATTTTTTAGACGCCGCCCCACTTACCGATCGCAAGGTCAAGGACTATTTCTATTTCTTTTACGCGCGGGATTTTTTGCTATGATTGTCACTCTCTCGTATGAAAGTGCAAGTGTGTGTATTTATTGCTTCCTTGTTTGCATTGCCATCTTTTAGCGAAAATATTTGGTTGTACTTGTGACTTGCGTCAGAGCATAGACATATTAAATAGTATGGACTGGAAATACCTACGAAAAAAAGGTGCCTACCTAAACCTTAAAATGTCACATAAAATGGCTGCCGATGCTATGGTTGTGTGAATCAAGGAACACACACACACTCACAAATCTCAATAATACAATAAGTAAACAACCATTTGACAGCAGGCATATTGTGTTCGTGGTATATAACATATATACCACGAACACAAGCACAAAAATCGTCACATAATAATATTATGTGACGATCCGCCATATTATGGCGGATATGGCACTTACCTACAACTGTCACTACGTCACAACAAAATGTTGCCATTATGAGCAATAACGGTAATATTGTTGTCTCTTTTATCAAATACGATTACTATATTGGAAAGAATGAAACAACACAATGTTCCACATTCTGTATCGTATTTCACTCATATTTGTATAAGCTAATGTATGAAAGAACATCGCGGCGCCTCCATATTTTTCCTATCTCAATGTTTTACTCACATTTATCGTTTTAAGGTGCATGACCTATGCGTATAGACATAATCAGCTGTTAGGAAAGATACATCGTGTTCAAACGGAGCAAAAACTTAAAAAATCATTTGCGACTAAACTACTGCTCCTATGTAATTGATTTTTGGTACAGAGCTTGAGAATGGTACCTAGTATAGGCAGTATCAAGGAAAGCTCCTCTGTCATATCAACTCTGTATATGTGTTCCCCGATTACTCAAAGACGCCAGAACTGATTTGGAAAATTCTTCTTTGGTTGGAAGAGGATTACTGCCCCGGTTATTCCACGGTCAGGATCTGATGATGGGATCCTGGAGAAATCGCGGGAACTCCTTAAATAATATAGGCATACATATAGCAATTTTGGTATTTTCATCAACAATGCAATCATTTACCCTCAGAAAGTACCATTTGGTGAAGTGGAACTGATGAAAAAGACACAGATGATCACTGGAGCTCCTTAATGCCAAGTATGTCACGGGTAGAAGATCTCGAATAGTTAACCGATTAGATGAAACGAATACTTATAAATACAATGGTACTAATGAAAATAGGCACCATCGAACTAATCTGATGATGAAGCCTGAAGGTGGCTACTGGAACTCCGAAATAAAGCAATGTACCCTAGTCAAGATTGGATTTATTGGAATCGTCATGGCTATACATTGAGGTGTTGAAGTGTTTGTACAAAAACGCCACCATGTCAGTCCGTCTTCAGGATCAGACCTCGAAACCAATCCTTCTCCAGCGTGGCGAGAGACAGGGAGACCTCAATTCTCCGAAACTGTTCACTGTTGCGCTGGAGGATGTATTCAAGGTTCTGGACTGGAGGGGCCTAGGAATCAACGTTAATGGCGAGTAATGGCCGACGACATAGTGGTCATGGCTGAGACCATGGAGAGCCTCAGTAAAATGCTCGATGACCTCAGTAGAGCTTCCGAAAGAGTAGGTCTTAAAATGAACATGGACAAAACCAAGGTCATGGTAAATGCCCATGTAGCACTCATTCCTACCAAGATCGGAGACTCTATACTCGAAGTTATAGACGATTATGTCTACCTGGGATAAACGGTCCAGTTGGGTAGGTCCAACTTCGAGAAAGAGGTCAACCGTCGAATCCGACTCGGCTGGGCGGCGTTCGTGAAAATTGCGTGGTATCTTCTCGTCCAATTTACCGGAGTGTCTCAAGACAAAAGTCTATGACCAGTGTGTGTTGCCAGTGATCACCTATGGGTCCGAGACGTGGTCGCTCACAAAGGGCCTTATCAGAAAGCTTAAAGTCACCCAAAAGGCAATGGAGAGGGCTATGCTCGGAATTTCCTTGCGTGGTCACGTCAGAAATGATGATATCCGCAGGAGAACCAAAGTTACCGACATAGCCCGAAGATTTGCCAAACTTAAGTGGCAGTGGGCAGGGTACATTGCTCGCAGAACGGATGGCCCATGGGGCCGACAAATTCTGGAATGGCGACCTCGAACCGGAAACGATACGTTGGAAGGCCTCCCACTAGGTGGACCGATGACCTGGTTAAGGTTGCGGCAAGGCGCTGGATGCGAGACGCACGGGATCGGTCAATGTGGCGACGCCTGGGGGAGGCCTATGTCCAGCAGTAGACGTCGTTTGGCTGAAATGATGATGATGGCTATAAATGAGTTTCATGGTAATTAATAGGTACCTACTAAAAGAATATGTACCTACCAAAGACACCGACTTCGGAAAAGAAAGTAATTTTTCGCTTTGAATTGTTTTGTTGTGGAAGTCGGTTTGACTTTTTTGTTAAAAAGTTTTTTTAGCATTACATTACGTTACCTACATTCCCCTTTAGAGATAAGCAGAATTGTATAGATAGGTAGCAAACAGGCGTTGGATTTGAATCCCCAAGGCAAAAGAAAGCGTGGCCGTCCCCGTCAAACCTGGCGTCGCACCGTGCTGGTAGAAGCAACGACCGTCGGAATGGCGTGGAGCAAGATGAAGCGTGAAGCTCAAGACCGATCGCGATGAAAGACTACTGTGGACGCCTTCTGCCTCATCAAGGGGTCAAAGGGCTTTATGTCAAGTATGTCATAAATAGGTCATAGAAAGAGAGCGATGAGCGAGACGAGAACGAGCCATTCTAATCAGAATGGCACAGAATAGGCAGGAGGAGGCCTTTACCTAAGAGAGGTTCTTTCATTAACTTATTCCAAATATTATAACTGTAACTATTTAATTTTAAATAACTTTGTTATGTATGTAAAAATTTATTGTAATTAATTAATCTTATTTCTAATTGAATATTTAATCTAATACTTTTAAACGAGCAATTCTTATATACCTACATATGTATATAATCTGAATCTCGGAAACGGCTCGAACGATTTTCATGAAATTTAGTATTCAGGGGGTTTCGGGGGCGATAAATCGATCTAGCTAGGTTTCATTTTTAGAAAACGTATTATTCTCAATTTTCAGCCGAGCAGAGCTCGGTCGCCCAGGTACTAAGTCTTCAAGTCAAGAGTGAATAGGTTCCTTATAGGCAAGCGTGCTTATATATATATATATACATAGCATATATATAACATATATACAAGAATTGCTCGTTAAAAAGTATTAGATTAGATAGATTACATTTTATGTCCTGTGTGATTCACGGGGGTAAAGCTGCGGGAAAAACTTAGTGCCAAATTATTTAACGGCTGTGTATTACTTTTATAAAACATTTTGTTTAATAAAGCCCAGCTTTGCAATGGATCATGTAGGTAAACATTTTGGAAAGTTGGAAACATATTATATTTTTAATATGTTGGCGCGTGTTCCTATCGTTGAGAAAATATTAGATTTAAACAAACAGAGTGAACGCAAATATAATTTGTCTGCCATATTGTGCGAGGTGAGACTCGCAGCGATAATTTAATAAAGAACTACAAGATACAATATCAGTTTCGTATAAAAATAACGATTGGGGAGGAGTTCGTGGCTAAGTTACAGCCGCACCAGCTGCACGTGGCGATCTTGAAGATTAAACTATTATTGCCGAGGTCATTCCGTGGATAGACCACATTAACAGACCATATTCCCCCGTGCCTCGGACAAGCACGTTAAGCCTTTAGTGCCAGCTGTCATTTGAAAATCTTAGACAGTCGTTACGGTATTCAGAAGCCAAGAAATCGACAGTCGGCAGTCTTCCCAAGCTAGGCGGTCGCTCCATGTAAAATATTGGTATTCAGCTGGATTCGGATAGACTCGAATTCGAATCAAATAGGGACAGGAAAAAAAACTTTTTACTAAAAAATACTACCGACTTCCAAATAGAAATCTACAAAGTGAAAAATAACATTCTTTTTGGAAGTCGGTGTCTTTGGTCGGTACCAATTTTTTGCGTTATTGACACTGACTTCCGAAAAGAAAGTTATTTTTCACTTTGTAGATTTCTATTTGGATGTCGTTAGTATATTTTTGTAAAAGGTCTTTTTTTATTTTTTATTTTTTTTGTAAGATACCTATCATGCCAGAATAGATTACCCGAATATTATGAAACTGAACATAACCGGTGAAATGAGAGTGTAGCAAGGTGAACTGTACACATCTGAGTACCCCTTTAGAGGGTACTGGCGTGATGTTATGAAATGGTATAAACAATAAACACAAATTAAAATCGGACCAATTTCGGCACATACTCTTTCAAACAAAAAAAATATCAAATCGGTCCACAATTGACGGAGATATCGAAGACCAACACAAACAAACAAACATGATGTCGAACATAGAACCTCCTTCTTTTTGGAAAGTCGGTTAAAAAGGCAGGCAGATCGCTTGACAAAAGGCACTATCACTGGATGTCATATCCTACTTTTTAGGGTTCTGTAGTCAACAAGGTACCCTTATAGTTTCGTCATTTCCGACCGTCCGTCCGCGGATTGGCTAAGAATTTGGTAGTACTAGAAAGCTATCATTTGGCATGGATATACATATTAATAATTCCGACAAAGTGGGCTATCGTTGGATAGGCCATTGAAAAAATTACGGTTCTGTGAAAACCATTTTCGATTCAGGGATACGTTTGCGTAAAATTAAGCTTCAAATGGCTAATTTTTGTTAGAATCAAGTGTCCCCCCCTTGGCAACTATATGGTTGCTTTTGGATATGTGAAAAAATTCACGGCAGTAGCCTAAATAATGAAATTAAAAGGATAACTATTACAGCTAAGTAGGCTTTACAAGTTTACGAGAAATAGTCGACCAACTTATAAAATGTGCATGGAAAAGTAAAAATTTAGTATATTGATGGGGACAATAGTTAATTTTGTGCCTTCGTTAGAGCACTGTTTGGTGCTTCCATTGTTTATGAACGTTAGTAATGTTACCTATTTATTTTGGTAAATGTAGCTGTTTATTCGAAAGCTACTGTGCGCGAGTTAGACTCGCACTTTTCCGGTTTATACTCCTGATAAAAACGCACGGTTACAGCGAAACCACTTGAAAACTCTAGCATGTACTTTGTACCTGATATTCATCTGCGTCTGGCTAGACTGTAAACCTTCATGGTCAATATTCTAGGCAGGTTTGAATCCCCATTCTCTAACGTTGTATTGCTCACCAGTTGATAAACATTGTTATAAGCTTTAATTAAAATTCATTTCTAATGCCGTAAAAGGTAAAGTTACTTTTCCTCTTTAAAACATAACTAACTTTGTCTAGCGGTCGTAAGCGCTACTGCTGAGCTACCGAATCCTGGTCCTATTATATAATATGATACCTTCTGCCAGTTTCCAAGCTCACAATTATCGGGCTGTTAACTTAATCGACGAATAATCGCCTGTTAATTCTACTTTCAGTTTCTCAACACCCAAATGTGAAAAGCGTTTAACAATTTGTCACATTTGCGAAAAATCTCGAATTAACCACATGTTACATCGGTTTTGAGTTTCTGAGAACCTTTTTCAATGTTATTCTCTTGTCAACGTCTTGTTTATAATTGTTGGATATTGGTTAATTATTCGCAGATTAAAATTAATATTATGATTTTTAATGCTTATATTACGATTAAAAATAATAGGGGTCGGCGAAATCTTTGATATCGGTTCAGTTATAAAAAAATATGTTAATTAGATCAATTATAGTTGATAACCAAGATTTATAAAAAAGGAAGGTTATTACAAACTTTTTAAATTAATTAAATTGTAAAAACTTGACACAATTATTATCAAAAATAGTTTTTTGTATGTAGGTAAAAAAAAAAACAAAGCTTTTATTGATCTGGGAATCGAAAATTCCTCACACGCATTCATGTTGACTGTACCTTGTACATATTACTTGCGGCCGGGATGGCTGATCCCGCCAAGGTAAGCAACACTTACCAAAGTCAGTCTTTGGATGGGTCATCACTTTTTTTTGGGTTCGATTGTTTTTAGATGGATGACCCCGCCAGGGTAAGCAACACTAACCAAGGTCAGTGTTTGGATGGGTGACCACTTTTTTTTGGTTCGCTTGTTTTTAGATGGGTGACCCCGACAGGGTAAGCAACACATACCAATGTCAGTATTTGGATATGTGACCATCGCCACATAAATCACAAATCGTCGTGATGGCCCAGTGGCTAAGACCTCGCCTCTCGTGCTTGAGCTGTGGGTTCGAATCCGAACAAGTACCAATGTGACTTTTTGAAATTCGTATGTACTTTCCTTGCTTACCCTGGCGGAGTCAGCCATCCAAAAACAAACAAAACAAAAAAAAAGGTCACCCATCCAAACACTGACCTTGGTAGGTGTTGCTTACCCTGGCAGGGTCACCCGCCCAAAAACAAGCAATTAAAAAAAAGTAATCACCCATCCAAACACTGACCTTGGTCATTGTTGCTTACCATGGCAGGATCACCCGCCCAAAAACAAGCAACTAATAAAAAAGTGGTGACCCATCCAAAGGCTGACCTTGGTAAGTGTTGCTTACCCTGGCGGGGTAAGCCATCCAAAAACAAACGAACCATAAAAAGTGGTCACCCATCCAAAGACTAACCTCAGTAAATGTTGCTTAACCTGTGCTGGGTCACCTATACAAAAACAAGTTAACCAAAAAAAACCGTGTTTACCCATCCAAAAACCGTCCTTGGTGAGGTTTGCTTAACTTGGCGGCTACACCAACCCAGCCGCTCAAGATAAAATACTAGTTAAAGCCAGCTACGGTAGCCAACCGAAATAAATTGATGGCTATTATTCAATGTAACAAGCGATTACGTAATTTTTCGATGATTCATTGTTGGGAAACCCACTGACAACTGACGGTCAGATAATTTGTGACAAATTGTCAGCTAATTCGAAATGTAACAAGCGGCTGGGAAACTGGGCCTAAGACGCTGGGTTCGATTCCTGGGTAGTATAAAGGGCGTTTTTCATCTGGCATTTTTAGCAGCAGCCTGGAGTCTGGCTTTTTGCCCGGTTGATGGAAATAAGCTCGACCTATATAACATGGGACTTAAACATAATTAGTGAAATGAGGGCGCACCTCTGCTTAACCCTTCAAGGAATACAGATGTGATGTTATGAAGCTTTATGCCAAGGTGTCCCTTCCGTGACCTATCTGGTTGTGGATTCTCATTGAAGTTCTCGGGGATATGTAGCCTTCTACCAGTGAATCATTTTTAACACGCTTTTATCAGCATGCTAATGTAACGGAATCTTTGAACGTGATCTTCACCCCTTCAAAACGTCGGATTGATTTGAAACTTTGCACACTTATCAAGGACCGATTACAATGCAATAATTTAAATAGTTTGTGCCATTATCCTTAACAGGATCTTCACGATTAGCAATTGATCTAAAAAGTGAAAAATAGATAATAGTTTAAAAACTAAAAAACACGCTTTAATAGTACCTAAACCAAACTAAAAAGTAGAAATAATAAATTTAAATTTAAAATAGTGTGACTAACAAATAAATTTATTTTATTATAAAAAAACGTGGGGTGCTTTTTAAGATATTTTCATGTTTTTTTTTTAACATAATTTATCTAAGAACACTTGGGCGGTAAAGACGTATCTAACGATGCCTTAATTATGTAAATCTCTCTGGTGGTTTGCAAAATATGAGCTAATAAAGAATCTTAAAACTTACATACAAACATACAAGATACGGGCGAAAAATCCTTTCCTTGCAGTCGGATAAAATGTACCCTACTTACAAAAAAATAACTTAATGTGTGTCTCACGGCTGCACCATTAAGGTTTATTTCAGATGTTTATTTATTTATTAAGTACAGGGTGGGACAGAAGACATTGAAACAATATTAAATTGCAAATAAAAAATCTTTTTTACAAAAAAAATACTACCGACTTCCAACTAAAAACACTACAAAGTGAAAAATAACTTTCTTTTTCGAAGTCGGTGTCTTTGGTAGGTACCAATTTTTTTCGTTATGGACACCGACTTCGAAAAAGAAAGTTATTTTTCACTTTGTAGTGTTTTTAGTTGGAAGTCGGTAGTATTTTTTTTGTAAAAAAGATTTTTTATTTTTCACTTTTTAGTTGTACCTATTAAGCAACTTGCTTTAGTGAGGTAGTAATGCCAGAATAGATTAACTGAATGCCATGAAACTTGATCATAACCTGTGAAATTAAAGTGTTTCAAGGTGAACTGTACACATCTGTGTACCCCTTTAGAGCGTACTGGCGTGATGTTATGTTATGAAATGGTATAAACAATAAAAAGACATGCGGTTGCAGCAATCCCGAGAGATTTGCCTTCATTTATTGAAGAGTTCTGTTGTATATCTCCGAAGTTCTTCATCATATCTTCACCAAATTAAAATGGGACCAATTTCGAAACATACTCTTTCAAACAAAAAAAGAATTTTCAAAATCGGTCCACAACTGACGGAGATATCGATGAACATACACAAAAAAAAAAAAAAAAAAAAAAAAAAACAAACATGAAGTCGAATATAGAACCTCCTCCTTTTTGGGAAGTCGGTTAAAGAGAGCTGTCAGGGCCATATATAATTTAAGTCACCGAGAATCTCTTAGGGAGCTATTTAAAAAGATTAATATTATGACAGTTTCTTGGCAATTCATTTATGAAAATATTATGTATGTAAGGATAAATATAAATCTCTTTAGTAAAGTTAGTGATAGACACAATTGTAATACTAGAAATAAAGATAAGTTAGATCAACCACCTTATAGATTAGCTAAAGTACACACATCTTCCATGGGGTACTGTGTTAAATTCTATAACAAAATACCTTGTGAGATATTAAAATTAAATGTAAGAAAATTTAAAACAATTGTTAAAAGTACACTTTGTAAACAAGCATATTACAAATTAGATGATTATATTCAGGATAAGAATGCTTGGAAACATGCTGGTCCTGCTCCATAGAGCAATCTTTAGTGTGGACAAAGTCAAACTGGTTGATTTGTATTATATTCATAATAATTATACTAACGCTTTATTTTATAATTATCAACTCTTTCTGTTTTGAAAAAAATATATCTCGCACACTGTTCCGTTGTTTAATTAGATAATTTACCTATGTTTGCAATATTAGTAAGTATGTGAGAACCATGTACCTATTTTTCAAGTGAAGGCATTTACCTGTTAGTGCTTGTAATACTTATATGTAGTATAGTAGTGCTAGGTGCATCGTCCTCACGTATATGAACTTATTAATGTATGTACTTAAATATTGTAAAAGCTATTTTTTTTTTAAAAGAGTAGGTATGGAGTTTCTTGTGCGTTCTTCTCCATAACAATCTACTTTTCCGAATGCAAGGTAGAATAAATTTTTATTACTTGTTAATTTTAATTTTAACGTTCGAAAGTGCCGTTAATGGCCTAGTCGAAATAAAAACATTTGACTTTGACTTTATTAGCGATACTATCGGATAATCGGATGGTGGATAATACAGTGTGCTGGAGTAAATAAATTGAAGTTATCATTATGCTTAAGAATACAATAATTTGAAAACCTTCATTTGATTTAATTTATAACATTATTAACCCCCGACGGAAAAAGAGGGGTGTTATATGTTTGACGTGTGTTGCTGTGTATCTGTATGTCTGTCTGTGGCATCATAGCTACTAAATGGATGAACCAATTTTGATTTAGTTTTTTTTTGTTTTAAAGGTGATTTTGTCGAGAGTGTTCTTAGCCATGTTTGAATAAAATAAAACGGTTCTGCCGTTTAAAAGTTATGGGCGTTTTACTGTTTGAATCGGGGTGTTTTCACAAGATATCGTGTCATAATTACGTGTTCTATAATTATAGATTGTCGATCGAAGCGTGTCTACTACTAGATATATTATGTAGCAAGAAATAAAAATGTGTCGGGGGTTTTTTAAATCTTGAAATTTGACTTGTGTTATTGTATATAAGCGCTATTTATTTCAAGTTATTAAATAGTAGTAAGTATATTTTAAATCCTCGTTACGTCAATCAAAGCTTGGCGGGAATGCTTGAATTAAATGCGAGTCACGGCCATTCCTGACCGGCGCCATTTTGACGCATGCGCGGTGCGCTGAGTGGTGTTTTGACGTTTGTAAAACAAGATGATGGACAATGGTGAATGAGTGAATGTTTTCAGAGTTGAATTATGAAACTATTATGATGCCCCAGATATATCTTCAACACCTTCAATATTATTGAGCAATATTAACGATTGCGCAATACAATTAAATGTCTAGGGATAGTATTGGCATGTTGCACAATGATTGAACACAATAGAGAAAAGTATATTTTCATTGCAGTACTTAGGGTTAATATTGCGTTTAATAGTCGTTGAGTCAGTAAAATGCAACATAGGATCGCACATTTAACAGCATTTAATTGAGTGCATCGTATTGGTATTTGCCAGTTTTGTGGCAATTAAAAAATAAGCTGTATCATGAAATATTAATACTATATGACACAGCTTATTTCTTACCAATTTTAAGAGGGATTTGTAATTTTGATATTGAATTTTGGCGGCCAATAATGACACGTTCACGTTGTGTATTGGCGCCAACAGCGGGGTTGCCAGTTGTAACTTGACCATAGATGATTAAGTCGATTTCTCTCGATCAGACTATGACATCAGTATAAAATGTCTGAATGCTCCCAGTCTTTTGTTTATCTTGATAGAAATATGTGCACTAAATTGTGGAGATAGAGGTCAACGTGCTATGTACGAAGTTGCTTCGCTTTGACTCTATCTGTGTGTGCATTGACGTTTATAAAAATATGGTACACGTATTTAGAAACCCACATAGACCAACATAATATCCTTACTAATATTATAAAAGTGAATTTATGTTTGTTACGCTTTCACGCAAAAACTACTGAACCGATCATCATGAAACTTTGTACATATATTCTTGGAGGTATTAGAAGTAACATAGGATAAATTAAATGAAAAAAAAATGTCTTCTTTGCGACCGAAGCCGCGGGTAGAAGCTAGTATTATATAAAACGTGTGCAGTCGCGGACCCCCATCAGGAGCGACACGTCTTTCAAACATTATAATGTGTTACATTAGAATTCTAATTCAAAAAAAGACTTAATTTAAAAGCCTCGTAGTCAGGTCATTAAATTCTAAAAAATAAAACAAGTATGGCAGCCAGCGCTTGACGATAATATCCTAACTAGCCACGTTGACAGCCCTAGCGCTGGTGACGCAAAAGTCTCTCATGGTGCAGGTGTTTGTGCACTGGAAGCAGGACAAAAGACTGAGAGTAGGCATTGTGGCTGATCGAGAGCAATGGTGTAACGGCCCCGACTTACGTGTCGTAAGGTCGTGAGTTCGAACCCAGCTAGGCGATTTACTTTGTGTAAATTATTTCATCACCACTGCTCTTAAAACGGTAAAGGAAAACATCGTGAGGAAACCGGCATGTCCTAGAAACAGAAGGCATGTGTCATCTACTACCAACCAGCACTGGGCCCGCGTGGTGGATTAAGGCCCATTACCTCTCTCACAGAGAGAATGCCTGTGTCCCAGCAGTGGCTACATTATAAGGCTGATGATGATGTCGCTGATTGGAGTACACCAATCTGACCAGGTAAAAAACAGGAATAGCTCAGTTTAAAATTAGTTATTAACTTCCAGAAATCGCTATCCACCATGATTTACGTCGAATCGAAACATGGTACACACAACGTTTTGATTCGACGTAAATCATGGCGAATAGCGATTTCTGGAAGTTAATAACTAATTTAAGACGAACTAATAACAGAAATCAACAGACACTGGCGATGCGGTGACAGAAGCGTTGCAAACCCTGAACTCGCACTTACCCAGCGATATCGCTACTGCCAGGACGTGAAAGACACGGTGATAAAAAGGCGAGGGTTTAAAAAATAAAAAAGTTTTACTGGCAACCTCATTGTGGGCGTCATTTATTTAACCATAGACAAAACTATTTTTCCTAAGAATTGATAGGTCGCGGACGTGTGTCGGTAGTGTTTGTGTTGTTGAGTGTGTACAATATAATTATTCGAAGGATATAATTTTATTCAAAATGGAATACAATGGCCCACCAAGAATCAAGAATCTCCATCCCATCCAACATCTCTTAGGGTATGTACAAAACAGAAAAGTAATACAAATCTGGCACAAGAACTTAAACCTACGATTAAGAGGACACGTCGCTGGCTTTGACAAGAATATGAACATTATTTTGGACGAAGCCGAGGAAATTGACTTGAGGACCAAAAATAGGAAGCAACTCGGAAGAATAACGCTGAAGGGGTACAAAATGGCTAACAAAGGCCGACAGAATGTCAATGTCCACCCCACCGACCTACTCAGGTACTTACAAAACAGAAGTCGAGTACAAATCTGGGTGTACCTGCACCAAGATTTACACGTCGAGGGATACATCGTCGGTTACGACGAGCATATGAATATTGTTTTGGACGAAACTGAAATGATTAACATTAAGAACATGAAGCAGGAGACTAGGAGACAACTAGGAAGGATAGTGATGAAAGGGGCCCATATAAAATCAATCCTGGAGGTGAATTCTGATGGCAGTTATTGCATACCTACAGTACTTTCTAAGTTGTAAGGGTTCTTTGTTCATTCAACCATATTAAGAAGAAGCGCCATGTTTTTATTTTGGCAAGCTTTGCCACGCTTCAATAAGTTCAGTATACCAGTGTCAGTATTTCTTTCTATCTATTAAACTAAGATTACAACGTACACGTCTTTTATTTGCTTCCCTATTGTTGCGTTGTTCACATCATTTCTTATATTTATGTAGCTGCGTGACAGTAATTAAGTTAGTCGCTAATAAACACCACACAAAATAGATGCATTTGTGATTTTCTAAAAAGTATGACGTACACACGAAAGTGAACCCTAACACTACACGGCATACGGTCGATATCTCGCCGGATTTTTTACCAGTTACCTGAGCGCACGTGTTGAACGGCCGTCTCGCGAGTACAAAAGGACACCGCATTCTTAAGCGATAAGGTTTTGTATAGTTCTCGCCAAACTTTTTGCCGCCCTGAAGTTGGCTGCGCAGTAGTAAATCTCATACAAAAAAAGCACCGTTTCGTGCCTTGCGCATCGGAAAGCCAACTTCACGGCGGCCCAGAAGTTTGGCGCCAAAGGAACTATTAAATATATTGGCAGATACTGCTTCATTACTGCAAAAAACTCATCTAAGTAATGCTCGCAATCACTAAAGGCTATATTGGAACCCGTAGGTACGTATAAGGGAGATAGAAGATTATTGGTCTATTTTAAAAACGTTCGTCGTTGAAATAACGCCGAAGGAACAAAGGGCTAAGAACTAGGGCCATATTTAGCTAATGACGAGTTTTATATTTATGAAGACTTTTGTCTCATTTTGTGGCTGATTTACGTGACTTGTTGAATGAGCACAAACAATAACACAGCCGACTTCCAAAAGAAACACTACAAAATGAAAGAATCTTACAATTTCGTAAATTGGTGTTCCTGTTTTTGTTTCTTCGTTTTTAGACACTGAAACTGAAATTTAAGTTATTTTGCACTTAGTAGTGTTTTTTTTGGAAGTTGATTATATTTTTTTGTATAAACGTTTTTATTTTTTACTTTTTAGTTGTAGTACATAATAAACTAGTTCTATAATCAGGTACCTATAATGCACAAAGCTATGCCAGAATAGATTACCCGAATAACATAAAACCTGGTCATAAACAGAGAAATGAGAGTGTACTAGCGAGAACTGTACACGTTTAGAGCGTACCGGCGTGATGTTATGGTATGAAATGGTGTAAACAATAAGCAAGCATGTGATTGCAGCAATCCGGAGAGATTTGCCGTTGTTTATTGAAGAGTTCTGTTGTATATCTCCAAAGTTCTTCATCAGATCTTCACCAAATTTAAATGGGACGACATGAGAAGTCGGTTAAAAATACAATAGCACCTACGACGTCATCGCAAGGTACGAGTAATACGAGTATCGCGACAAATCCTGATCAGAAAAAAACCGGCCAAGTGCGTGTCGGGCCACGCGCAGTAATAGGGTTCCGAAGTTGCATAATAATGCGGACTAAGAAGAGGGTTTTTTGTTATTACATGAACATTAAAACGGTTTCAGCGGCTCACAACGTCTAAAAACGGGCCCACATATGACGATGATAACTGAAGAAGGAGTTATAAAATCCAACTTCACAAGTAAAGTTAGAATAAATATTATCTATTTGAGTACCACCGCGGGTAGAGGCAAGCGTTAGTAATAAAGATTTATAACCAGCGTCACTTAATAATTTGAATACTTCAGTATTGCCTTTACGGAGATAATCTTCGTTACAATCTCCAAATGGTATGGTTCGTTCCTGGATCCTCGCGCGCACGCTCCTTGTTTTTTTAACTTTCAGAATTTGAAAAATTTCGAATGTATTCACCTCTAATTTATTAATGTATGTACTTATGTAAATATTGTAACACACTTTTTTTTTTTAAAGAGTTTCTTGTGCATTCTTCTCCATAACAAGCTACTTTTCCGAATGCACGGTAGAATCAATTTTTATTTTATGATTTGTTACTTTTAATTCTGACGTTCAAAAGTGCCGCTTTTTGGCCCAGTTGAATAAATATATTTGACTTTGACTTTGAATTTACGAGTAACTTTAGATTGCAAGACTTCGAAAACACTTCTGCACTAACACAAAACAGACTCCCCCGCACGCATGTGCCGTATGGACTACAGACCGGTACTGCCAACGATTCCGTCCACTCAATGCGTTATTCGAGCTTCTTCGCTTCGAACATTATTAATTTAGAAATCATTGAGATCCCGGAAAAATCCCGGACCTTTGAAAGGCGTACCAGGGGCCGAAACCAACTCGCAGAGGCCTTTTTAGAAATGTAGGATGAAATGTGACACCAACCGGCGATTATCCCTGTATGCACTAGTGAGCACCCAAGGACATTCCCCGGCTGGTGCAGGACTATTGCAGAATATCGAGACAAAACACGTCGGGCTATGGGTTTAGGAGGTTTCGTGGATCGATATACTTAAAACTATAGAAGGACTATTGGCCCCTGCCTGACCACCGTTGATCTGGCACACTTAATTTACGGGCCCCCATAAAGGGTCGCTAGCACTCAAGTGACGAAACGTCAAGAGGGCAACATATACGGAGGTGCTTGAGGAGTGGAGAGATATACCACGGCTATCAGGACAATCCCGGATGTGCGGTCAAGATGTTACTGCATTAACTTCCTTCCTCCGAGCACGTTTGTTCTTGCGAATCTCCATTCAAGCCAGCCAATTAAGGCAAGAGAGAGGTGGGAGGTCTTCAGTGTTCTCTCCGACCGGCCAATAAAGGCAAGTTGGAGATGAGGGACAAGACTTCTCTCTGGAGGTGGGGTCCGATTATTTTCGTATATTTTTACATGATTTATAAGCATATTTATTTACTATCTGTTTTAGACAACTAACAACGTTATTTAAGTAATTTTTCAATAGCATTTGTACAAAATTTTTACTGTTCCAAGTACATTTTATAAGTTGGTCGACTATAACCGTAAACTTGTAAAGCCTACTTAGCTGTGATAGTTTTCCTTTTAATTTCGTTATATATAATACTGCCGTGAATTTTTACACATAGCCAAGAGCAAACATTTCGCTGGCAGGGGGGAGGACACTTGACTCTAACAAAAATTTGCAATTTAAAGCTTAATTTTACGCAAACGGATCTCTGTATCGAAAAATGGTTTTAACATACTAGTAATATTTTTGAATGGCCTATCCAACGATTCCCCACACCATGGGATAGACAAGAAAAATATAAACATCCCCACTTTACGTCTATAGGAGGAAACACAAAAAAGAAAACAAAAAAATTGATTTTATTTTACCACTTTGTCGGAATTATTAATATATATATATATATCCATGCCAAACTATAGCTTTCTAGTACTTAGAGTCTCTGAGCTAAGCTGCGGACGGTTGTGTTGACTCCGGAACCCTAAAAACTAGCCAAGTGCGAGTCGGACACGCACATTAAGGGTTCCGTAGAAACAGCTACATTCACTAAATTAATTAAATAACATTACTGAAGTTCATAAACTATGAGGGCACACAAACATTGCTCTAACGATAAGATAAACAGATTTGAGGGGCAAAATTAACTTTGCCGTTGGAAAACTGTAGTCCCCATACATCGACATAAGTCGCGGTCAGTTGACTTACTGCAAATAAAATAAATAATCTTTATACCATTCCTCCTCTAAAAAGGTTATTTTATTCACTGAAAACAGTGAATAAAAAGCACTTTTAATCACTGTTTTGGTGTTTGAATTTAGAACACACCAATATATATATTCGACCTCCATCTCAATGCAATACAACCTATTTGCGCATAAATTATCTACTCGATGTTTGTATCGAGTAGATAATTTCTAATTCTTGTGCAAAGAATATTCGAATTTCAAACTCCTTCGTCGATTTAATTTTGAGTTTGTTTATATTTAGGATTTAGATAATGTTTTTGATTTTGATCTAAAATGTTTAGTGAATACTTATTTGGATTGTAATTCTATTAATTGCGTTTATTGTTATTAAGATATTAATAATAATTGCATTGGTGTTTCATTAACTATAACTATGTAACGTATGTACGGAGGTGGTCACTGGCCCCTGAAACACAGGTGCTGTTACCTAGCTCAGCTTCAATTTACAAAAAGTGTGAATCCCTGAAGTTTCTCATTTTTTGTAAATTTTTAAGGTAATAAACCATTTATTTATTTATTATTATTCCTTGTGCTTTTGGCTTAAATCCTTCTCTTTCTCGAAGTCATGGTATAAAATATAGTATGCAACTCTTGAATAAAACGGATTTATATCGAGGACCATGAATCACTCGCGTCGTTCAGGATTCTAACACTTGAATCACTCGCTATGCTCGTGATTCAATCATCATGAATCACTCCCTACGGTCGTGATTCAGTTGTTAGAAACCTTCACTTGTTCGTGATTCATCTATGGCCCTCGCTTTAAAACCGTCCTTTATTCACTAGTTGCATAATATACTATTGTTTGTTTGAACCGATACGAGATCTTACAATTAGAAGGATTTATTGCTGCATACAAATGTTTTGAATTAAGAAGCATGTGGAGCAACCATGGGAGAAACTTTGTTGGTGTAGAAAATGAATTAGCCGCAGCTTGGCAAGAAGCTAACTTGAATTTTGAGAAAGATATTGCACACAAGTTGGTATTGGAAGGTACACCGTGGCATTTATTGCAGTTTACAGTCCTAACTTTGGAGGCCTCTGGGCTAATGAGTGGGTTCCTGAAGATATCTGAAACACGTTTTGACAACAAATCTCATGTTCGAAGAAATGATAACAGTACTGTGCCAAATCGAGGCGTATCTTAATTCAAGACCTCTGTGGCCTATTGATGTCTTAGATGCAGACTCTATAGAACCCCTCACATGGTCATTTCTTGATACAGGAAGCTCCAAGCTTTGTGCTCTCTCCAGATTTTATAGACACAAAGATTTTATAACCTATGATTTATAACCTAACACGATGGCAATTACATACTCTAAAGCTCGTAGGCGACATAATGGTGACGATGGCAAAACGAATAATTCCGCCCCCAAGATGACCCATTGATCCGAATATTTAACAAGTCTACGACTTTAACAGTCTGTTGGTAATATATTGCTTATCAAAACTGATGGAATACCGTTACCGGCAGGAAAATGGTTACTGGGCTGAATTGATGGACTAACACGAGTGAAAGCGATAGCATTGTGAAGAGATCTGTCACTAACTATGTCCCCTACCTTTGACACTAACTAATTATTGTAATTTGCATACATACACTACGAATTATGTAAGTATGTTTATTAGTATTGTTACAATTAACTTCATTTCACATTTCTCTTTATTTACAATCATTTATGTTTCATTTAGGATGATTGGAAAAGTTAGATTCATGTTCTGCTTAGCACGTTTAATTTTTAACTGATTTACCAAAAAGGAGAAGGTTCTATGTTCGACTTCATGTTTGTTTTTTTTGTGTATATTCACCGATATTTCCGTCAATTGTGGACCGATTTTGAACATTATTTTTTGTTTGAAAGAGTATGTTCCGAAATTGGTTCCATTTTAATTTGATGACAATCTGTTGAAGAACTTCGAAGATTTACAACAGAACTCTTCAATAAATAACGGCAAATCTCTCGGGATTGCTGCAATCGCATATCTGTTTATTGTTTATACCATTTCATAACATAACATCACGCCAGTACGCTCTTAAGGGTACGCAGATCTCTCATTTCACGGGTTATGCTCATGTTTCATGATATTCGGGTAATCTATTCTGGCGTTATAGGTACCTTACTAAACAACTTACCTATTAGGTAGGTACAACTAAAAAGTGAAAAATGAAAAAAGCTTTTTACAAAAAAATACTACTATTTTTTTGTAAATTGTTTTTTTATTCAATAGATAGTATATTATGCAACTAGTGAATAAAGGACGGTTTTAAAGCGAGGGCCATAGATGAATCACGAACAAGTGAAGGATTCTAACAACTGAATCACGACCGTAGGGAGTGATTCATGTTGATTGAATCACGAGCATAGCGAGTGATTCAAGTGTTAGAATCCTGAGCGACGCGAGTGATTCATGGCTCTCGATATAAATCCGTTTTATTCAAGAGTTGCATACTATATTTTATACCATGACTACGAGAAAAAGAAGGACTTAAGCCAAAAGGACAAGGAATAATTATGAATAAATAAATGGTTCATCACCTTCACAATTTACAAAAAATGTGATTCTTCACATTTTTTGTAAATTGAAGCTGAGCTAGGTAACAGCACCTGTGTTTCAGGGGCCAGTGACCACCTCCGTTATTTTACATAATTATAATTAATTAAACACCAATGCAATTAATATTAGAATTACAATCCAAATCAGTATTCACTAAACATCCTAGACCAAAATCATTATCAAAATCCTAAATATAAACAAACTCAAAATTAAATCGACGAAGGAGTTTGAAATTCGAATATTCTTTGCACAAGAAGTTTGTATCGAGTATTTTAGGCGCAAGTATTGCAGTGAGATGGAGGTCAAATATATATTGGTGTGTTCTAAATTCATACACCAAAACAGTGATTAAAAGTGCTTTTTATTCACTGTTTTCAGTGAATAAAATAAGCTTTTTAGAGGGGGAATGGTATAAAATATGTAAGTAGTCCACTAAGCATTATTTAAGGGGCCTTGTCGTCCCTTTAAAGGTTAGGCAGTATGTTGCGTCGCTTACTTCATTTCATATACATATTTAAGGCGATATATACGCCCCAATTTTAACGCAGTACTGGCCGTGCACCCGCTCGGAAGCAAAATATCAATATTGAACCTCCTTTTAAACAGTTTTGTTTGCAAAAATATTATTTGATTTACATATTATGCTATTTCAGCTATGAAAAAGTTCCAGCCATCAATTTTTCTGTGTAAAAATATTTTTAAACATCCAAGTCGTGTTGGAGGAGTATCCAAAATTTACGAAAAATATCGTGTTGCTAATTATTTTTCTTAAGCAAAACTATTTGTTATACGAAAAAACCATGTTTAAAAAATAATGTACATGAAACAATTTTTTTTTTTTTCAAATCTTTTAACCTAGCCGTTACTAAGGATTATGCTTTAGAAATTTACCGTTTTACGGCACTAAAGCAGATGTAGGCCCTTAAGTAGCTGCGTAATATTCATTAAGTTAGTCGCTAATAAATAACATAGATGTAGGCAACTCATTTCGCATTATCTCTGCATTTATTGTCTATATCTATTATGTTATGTTAGCTGTAGAATTATATTGTTATCTGTGGCATGAGAGCCGAAGCGAAATAGGGCTCACATCACGACAATGGAGCAAAAAGGGTCGCGTCCTACTCGCAGGTAGAATATCTGGCGATTGGCTTGTGCCCTTGTGCCCTGCGCCGGCGCTGGTCGTAGCGTTGTCACGAGTAGCATCGTTGGTGACAAAGCAACAAGGACAGTATGGCGCGCTCACACAAGGGCGACAAGGTCAGCAATAACGGTGCAATGCGAGACAGCCAGCTCGCATGCCACAGATAACAATATAATTCTACAGCTAACACAACATAGACATAGACAATAAATGCAGAGATAATGCGGAATGAGTTGCCTACAATAGAAAATAGACTCATTTGTAATTTTCTAACAAGTTTCCACGACACACGAAAGTGTACCCTGTCGCTGGTAGATGATAGGGTTCACTTTCGATGACCTGGATAAGGCTGTGGGAATCTGCTGGATGCGAGACGCACTGGATCGGTTGATGAAGAGACACTTGGGGCAGGCTTATATTAAGCATCGTCTTTCGGCTGATATCATAAATACAATTGACAAGACATTCGCAGTAATATCTCATGATGCTGCTTATATTTTACTTGCCGCAAATCTGGCAAATCCCGCTAATTCGATGCAGTCTTAAGGTGCGAGTTTACCGCGCGACTGCGACGCGAGACCGCGGCACGCGATTGATGTAGGAGACGCGCAATACCACTTGTCCTTTGGCTTTGTATGGGAGTAGAATATTTTATTGGCAGATATTGCTATAAAAAAATCTTTCTAAAAATAATTGGTGTAAAAAAAAATACTACAGACTTCCAAATAAAAAACTACAAAGTGAAAAATAACTTTTTTTTGGAAGTCGATGTCTTTCATAGGTACCAATTCATTGCGTTATGGACACCGACAACCAAAATTAAGTTATTTTTCACTTTGTAGTTTTTTTATTTGCCGCTCTGGACACCTAAACCTCTCGGCGGTATACTGTCCACCACGTCATTCTATCAAGGAAGCCATGTTCACAGAGTTCTTCCGGACGCTAGGGAATCGATTCATAGCTGGTGGAGACTGGAATACAAAGCATACATATTGGGGAGCCAGAACAACAGTAACAAGAGGTTGTAGACTTCTACATCACCAAAAATATATGCCACCTGTATGTCCACGTGCAATCTAGTTTCGATGGTTCTTCAGACCAAACACCTGTTATTTTAATTATAAGCACAACAATCATACATCGCGAAACAGAAAATGATAACTTGGATAATGCAAAAACAAACTGGGAAACCTTCCGAGCTTATCTGGAATCCAATATCTGCCTCAATATTCCCGTAAAAACTCCTTCAGATATTGATAATACGTGCTTGTATATCACTAACTTGATGCAAGTGGCAGCTTGGTCTTATTAGACCAAGCTGCCACTTGCATCAAGTAACGAGTTGCGAGTCTCAACTGGTATTGGTAAATTACGGTTTGTTCCATTTCGGGAGTATTCTCCACGGAATTCTCAATTCGGATTCTTTCTGGAGGTAAGCATTGCTGGTAAACCACAGCAATGCTTACCTCCAGTTAGAACAGGCAACTCTTGGGCACGCACTGACTCAGAAAAAACCGAAGTATTTGCTGCCGAAGTATCTGGTTGTAGTATTTTAACCTTATGAAAGCGATGGCCCTCTTCATTTAGTTCAACTATATCGATATTGAACTAAATGAAGAGATAACACCAGGTGCTATGCATCGCCAAAAGAGATAGAAAAGAGATAGCCAGAGACATATCCAATCTATCAGTAAATAAAGCCCCCGGTTTCAACCTAATTACACCAAGGCTAATAAAGGAGCTACCCAGGAAATGCATTGTTTTCTTAATCAACCTCTTTAATGCAACCTTCCGAGTCTGCTACTTCCCCTCTTTATGGAAAATGTCGCAAATAGTGATGATCCACAAGCACGGTAAACTAATCAATGAAATCACATCCCACAGGCCCATTAGCCTTACGCCAACACTGTCCAAGCTCTGGGAAGGCATCTCGCTGACTAGGCTAAGACCGCATCTTGAGGAAAAAAATGTTATACCCGATCACCAATTTGGATTTCGCAAAGAACTTTCTACAGTGGAGCAAGTACATAAAGTCTGAAACACTATCAGACAATGCCTTGAGAAGAAAAAGTACTGGTCAACAGCGTTTATCGATATCCTCAGAGATTTATGAATACCTAAACATGAAGACTGTTATGGAAGAATCTAAATAGTACAAAGACAAATATACAGGTCGACTGAAACATCACCCTCACCCATTGACAACTACGCTTCTAATGTGTAATCCAAATAACCGCCTGAAAAGAACAAATGGGCTATTCTAATAAGGAGAGTTAGGGCGATGGCGCTAACTCACTAAAACCTCTACATACTTCAACCCGTCTGCTTATAGCCCACGGACTGATCGCAGATTGACTTATAAAAAAAAAAGATCTTCACCAAATTAAAATGGGACCAATTTCAGAACACACTCTATCAAACAAAAAATTAATTTTTAAAATCGGTCCACAATTAACGGAGATATCGGTGAACATACAAAACATACGTAATGTCGAACATAGAACCTCCTTTTTGGGAAGTCGGTTAAAAAGGTAGAGACATTTTGAAAATATCTTAAAAAGCTCCCTAAGCTTTTTTACAACATTTTTTTTTGTTTATCACACTGTTTTTAATTAAAATTTACTGAAATTATTTCTACTTTTTTTTTGGTTTGTTTTTCTATTAAAGCTTGTTTTTTAGTTTTTTTAACTATTACTTGTTATTTCAATCGCTATCGCGACGCTTTCGTTGCTAGAATATAACTTGAGCCTGAGTCTGTATTCGCGCATGGTTGATGGCAATAAGTTTGCCTCCTGTTACGTGGGTGGGTGGGCCTTAATAAAGTGGTGAAAATGTTTAAAGTAGGTACCACTACGGTAAATCACTGCTTAAACCTTCGGGAATTACAGGCATGTTATGTATCTGTTGAGTATTGTTTTTGTTTGGTTTCCGCGTCGTTATTCGAATTTTGGGACTGGTCAATCTAGGTGATCAGTTTTTGAGCCGTCTCTGAGTGCGTGGCAATTTATGACTACAGTAGATTTCTTGGGTAGAGCCCAAGAAATCCTGTACAAACAAATGTTTGTGTGAGTGAATAAATTTAGATTACCTAACATTGATGATCCCTAATACTTGATCGGTCACAATGGCGACACTTGGAGGAGGCCTTTGATGATGACCTAACATTTGTCGAATTGTAGGTTGATGTCTAGATTTAACCAGCTTCAACATAATGTAGTAAAGTACCAAACTAAGGCCCGCTAGCGCCAGCCTTTGTTATCTTACTACCTCCGAGTCAGTAGCTGACAAGGGACTTTTATGCATGACATAATTATGTTTTCACAGCAACTGCTCGACAACGTGAAATTATGTGTCATGCAAACCTAACCTAAAGTAAGCCATTTAAGACCTGAGGTCTAGCAGGGCATTTATTGTACTGAATTTCATTATGAGCCGCCGGTCATTAAAGTGATTTGAATTTGGAACATAAAGTAGAAATCGCCACTCTTAGGTTTGCTGGTAGAAAACTCATCTTAGAGTTAAGCTTGCCTTAGTACATCAACTTTATAATCACTCAAGTTGTATATGTAATTTTGTTTTTTTTGTGTACAATGAAGAATTAATGAAATAAATAAATATCGCATACGAACATTTACGATAGGTAGTAGGTTCATTACTTGCATTCACCATTAAGATCTGCACTATAAAATAAATTGTTTGAAAACCGAACTGGCCACCACGAGTAGAATATAAATAAAATAAAAATAGAACACAAATTAAAAAGAGGCGCGAATACTGAATAAATGGCTTTGCTTTGTTATACACGAATTACTTAACTACATACAAATTCTCACAAAAATGTCGAGAGACTATAGTGATTTGACTCCGGAGTCCGGAGTACATTATATCCAAAGTCATTGGCTTTGCCAACAATCTACTCTCAGAAAATTCCAAGGAATCGTACATGAAAGCCTATGACGATTTTTACAAATGGAAAACTACAAAGGGCGTCAAGTCTGTACCTGAATCAGTGCTTTTAGTTTACTTCCAGCATTTATCATGTACAAGTAGCCTATGGTGCACTTATTCGATGCTCAGGGGGGTGACCATAAGCTCTTAGAGTAAGGTTATTTTGAGTGTGTGTAAGGGACAGATGTATATGACTTGTATAAATCTGTCACTTACGCGATCTCAAAATAACCTAATGAGCTTATGATCACCCCCCAGTTGTGGCAAGACAAGTTGTTTTTATTCGGTACGAAGTTGAGGTAGAGTTTATTTGATTATTACTGTTAAGTAAAGTTTTAGAAACGTGGGTCTGCTGAGGACCATTTTGGATCGTGAAAGTTGGTGAAGGTGATGCTTGAGCCAGCAGGCTAGATGTATAATGTTTTGATGTGGAAGGTTGTGGTGACAAAGGTGTCCAAGGATTAGTTATCAACGGTGTTTTTAGTTTGATGTTGTCATCAATGCGGTGGCATACTTTATCCTAATTTTGAATAGAACTTTCAATGTAGCCCACCGTGTCTTTTAATCTGGGTCATGTCTGCTCCTAAATCCGCCAATAGAGTAGCCGATGTTCTCCTGAAACAATGGCCCGTGTAGAGCTCGGCATTTGTCAATTTCAGGTATTTCGCAATTTCTTTCGGCTTGCTGCTGATCTCATTTTTCCAATGACTTGCCTAGTGCAGATGTATATAACTTGTATACATCTGTCCTTTACACACACTCAAAATAACCTTACTCTAAGAGCTTATGGTCACCCCCCCCCTCCCCGGGTCTAATGTATCAAACATTATCTTTAACATTTTACTGTTTTAAATAGGTCTACTAACTGTAATTGTAATTTTAATAAATACTTTGATTCTAGTACTATTGCTTTTTAGGGTACCCAAGTCAACAAGGAACCCTTATAGTTTCGCTATGTCCGTCTGTCCGTCCGCAGCTTAGCTCAGAGACCCTTAGTACTAGAAAGCTATAATTTGGCATGGATATACATATTTACATAAATATATATGACAATCATATATATTTATTTATATATATGGTTCCGTATGATGCCGGACGTAAAGAATTTCACCATCCCATGTCTTCCCGTGTGTGTCGTAAGAGGCGACTAAGGGACAAACCAGAGAATGGGCAGCAGCGTTCTCTGTGCTTCTGTAACAACCATACTGCGATCGCCAACCCGCCTGCCAAGCGTAGCGATTATGGCAACCCCCCCCCCCCATGAATAGCACAAATAAAAAATGGCCCCTAGTACCCGGCAGCCTGCCTACCCTCGACTACGGTAGCGGTCGAGGTTACGGCATGACAAGGGGAGCTAAGAATCTCCGGACGAGATCGGGCTTCCCCAACAATCACCGACGACTGGACCTGGCAACGTACAACACACACTTCGTACCGACGAGAAGATCAGCGAACTCGAAGAGGAATTGAGCAGGTTGCGATGGAGTTTTATAGAGTTATCTGAAATCCGAAGAGGACTCGATAATCCTCAAATCGGATCTGGCTATTGGGCATAGCCAGCTCACGAAACTAAAGACCGACGCTGGCAGGATCGTATCTGCCGAACCGGAGCTTCTGAGGGAGATCGAGACATTCTATGGCCAGTTTTACACATCCATCAGCAAGCCCGTTGCGGGTCTAGCAAACGACCCAAGAGCTAGATTGACCCGTCACTATACCGAAGATATCTCGGACGTCAGCCTGTACGAGATTAGGACGGCTCTGAAACAGCTTAAAACAACAAGGCGCCGGGTGATGACGGAATCACGGCTGAATTCCTGAAGGCGGGTGGAAAACCGGTCCTTAAGGCCCTTCAGAAGCTGTTTGATTCCGTCATACTCGAGGGCAAAACACCACAGGCATGGTGCAGAGGTGTGGTGGTACTCTTCTTCAAGAAAGGCGACAATGCCCGGCTGAAGAACTATAGGCCCATCTCACTTCTTAGCCATGTCTACAAGTTGTTTTCAAGAGTCATCACGAATTGTCTCGCGCGCAGTTTTGACGATTTCCAGCCTACCGAACAAGCCGGATTCCGAAAAGGCTTTAGCACCGTAGACCACATACATACGCTGCGGCAGGTTATACAGAATACCGAAGAGTATAACCTGCCTCTCTGTTTAGCGTTTGTGGACTACGAGAAAGTCTTCGATTCGTTGGAGACTTGGGCTGTACTGCAGTCTCTCCAACGGTGCCAGATTGACTACCGGTACATTGAGATGTTGAAGTGTTTGTACAAAAACGCCACCATGTCAGTCCGTCTTCAGGATCAGACCTCGAAACCAATCCTTCTCCAGCGTGGCGTGAGACAGGGAGACGTCATTTCTCCGAAACTTTTCACTGCTGCGCTGGAGGATGTATTCAAGGTTCTGGACTGGAGGGGCCTAGGCATCAACGTTAATGGCGAGTACATCACTCACTTTCGGTTTGCCGACGACATAGTGGTCATGGCTGAGACCATAGGGAGCCTCAGTTAAATGCTCGATGACCTCAGAAGAGCTTCCGAAAGAGTTGGTCTTAAAATGAACATGGACAAAACTAAGGTCATGGTGAATGCCCATGTATCACCCACTCCTATCAAGATCGGAGACTCTACACTCGAAGTTGTAGATAATTATATCTACCTGGGACAAACGGTCCAGTTGGGTAGGTCCAACTTCGAGAAAGAGATCAATCTTCTCTTCCAATTTACCGCAGTGTCTCAAGACAAAAGTCTATGACCAGTGTGTGTTGCCAGTGATCACCTTTGGGACCGAGACGTGGTCGCTTGCAATGGGCCTTATCAGAAAGATTAAAGTCACCCAAAGGGCAATGGATAGGGCTATGCTCGGCATTTCCTTGCATGATCACGTCAGAAATGTTGCATGTTGAAAATCTACAAGTCCGTGATTAGACCTGTCGTACTGTATGGATCAGAATGTTGGGCTGTGAAAAAGATGGATGAAAAGAGATTGCATGTAGCAGAGATGAGAATGTTGAGATGGATGTGTGGAGTGACGAGAATGGATAAAGTGAGAAATGAGTATATTAGAGGAAGTGTTTGTGGTTTGAAAGTGGCGCCAGTGACAGAAAAGTTGAAAGGAAACCGTTTGTCCTGGTATGGTCATATGATGAGGAGGGATGAAACGCATGTTACTAAAAGAGTTATGAATATAAATGTGGATGGATGGAGAGGGAGGGGACGGCCAAAGAAAAGATGGATGGACTGTGTGAGGAGTGATATGAAAGAAAAGGGAGTCAGTGATAGCGTGACGGTGGACAGGATGGTATGGAAGAAAAAAAGGTGTTGCGCCGACCCCAAGTAACATGGGACAAGGGCAAGAAGAAGAAGAAGATCACGTCAGAAATGATGATATCCGCAGGAAAACCAAAATTACCGACATAGCCCGAAGAATTGCCAAACTTAAGTAGCAGTGGGCATGGCACATTGCTCGCAAAACGGATGGCCGATGGGGTCGAAAAGTTCTGGAATGGCGACCGCGAACTGGAAGACGATACGTTGGAAGGCCTCCCACTAGGTGGACCGATGACCTGGTTAAGGTTAGGTTAGTTGTTGTTGAGTTTATTAGCCAGATATAACATAACTTGTATATGAAAACTAGCCAAGTCAAATATTGAGCTACAATTTACCTAATTTTGAATTTTCAGATTTAAGAAGTTATATTTTAAAATGGCAAATATTGTTGCAGCAGAAAAAGCAACAAATTGTGTTTTTAAATTTATTTTAGAATGTTTTATGTTCTTGTAAATAAATTTCAGAATACAGAACTTGGCACCCATTTAGATCTGAATTCTTTTGTCGGCTTTGTCAACAACCGCGCAGATTCTTAGTATTGAACTTAGCTCCCTGTTTCAAATTAATATTTTTGATGGGTTAAGATACTACTTTAACCCCTGAGTGCAATCTACTATTCTTTAACCTCGCTGTAGTGACTCGTCCTTCTGGAGGGTTTTCACAGACTCACATACTGACTAAACTGACAGCACGTCTACACTCACCTGTGGCTCTGGTAACATTGACGGAAGAGATGCGCCTGAGACTGTATATGTCTGTGTGGGGGCGACTGGATAAAAGTGGGGATAACTGAGAGAATGTGTGAGCGAGATAGCATGCACAACGCTAATCGTAACGTGTTTTAATCCAGGACGGAACGCGACGACAAGTTTTGAAAATATCGATTCATACAATAACGTACGTCATAAAAAAGCATACGTCACGGGTGCACGGACGAGACGGTGGCTTGGAGTTTTATATGAAACGCCACGTCGTCCCGTTCCGTCCGAGATTAAAACACGTAACGTGTGCAGCCTCCGTCCAACCTCTCTGACTTAAGTTTTTGACGCAAGTAGACCTAAATTAAGTAAAGACGTTCTGCGCTCGTAACAGGTATACTTTCCGTTAACTAGTCTCGTTTTTAAACACTATTTTATTTTCTATCCGTCGTTTTCATTTATATTAATATTGGGTAGAGCCGTGTGTGGGTCGTACTCGTTCGGAGCGAACAAACTGAACTTTGTGTTTTTATTGTTTTAATTTACATTAAATGAAAACACGGGAACGGAAAGTATTGTCTACAGTCTGATTTAATATGTTTACTTTGGATCGCAATCTGCATCTACTGTTCATCAACCTGAACAACAAAAGGTAAATATAGGTAGGTGCTGAAAATATTATAATATGGCCAGGACCGATCTTATTTGATAAATAAAATAAAGCCAAAATAAGTTTTGTGGTCCTGCAGCTGACGTCTTAAGTGAGCTTCAGTCTTTAATACGAGGCTTTTCTATTATTATCAATATTCGATTACAGACACTGGGACAGGTTCATATTGACTGGTTTATCCCAATTAATGTTAGAGTCGGCTTCCAGTCTCACCTGATGGAGCTGAGTACCAGTACAGACACATGGGACAGGTAAAAGTAAACAATAGATTGTAAAATAAGCCTTTCCTTGCAGTCGGGTAAAAAGCTAATATCATTTATTTTTAACCGACATCTAAAAAAGGAGGTTTCGAAAATATTCAATTCGACTGTATTTTTTTTATGTGTGTTACCTCAGAACTTTTTACTAGGTGAACCAACTTTTAATGATTCTTTTTTTATTTGAAAGCTGGTGCCTGTCATATGGTCCCATTTAATCGAGATCTGATGAAGAACTTCGGAGATATACATCGTAATGATTAACGTAAGATATACAACAAATGACGGCAAATCACTCAGGATAGCTGCAATCGCATATCTGTTTATTGTTTACGCCACACTGTACGATAAAGGTGTGAACAGTTCACCCTGGTATACTCTCATTCCACCGGTTTTGTTTAAGTTTCGTGTCATTACTATTCTGGCGTCACTTTGGGAATTATAGGTACCTAATCTATAGAACTGGTCCAGTATGTACCATAACTAAAAAGTAAAAAATAATAAAACTTTTTTACAAAAAATTATAACCGATTTCCAAATAAAAACACTACAAAGTGAAAAATAACTTCAATGTCGGAAGTCGGTGTCAAAAAACGAACGAAAACATGAATACCGACTTCCGAAATTGAAGTTATTTTTCACTTTGTAGTGTTTTTATTTGAACGTAGGTTTTTTTTTTCTAAAAACGTTTTTTTATTTACTTGTGCCTAAGATTTGTTCAAAACATTTTGATAATTTCCCATTTAAAGTGAAGTGACGACCCAACAGAGCTGTACTTCCATGGCTTCGTTTCCGTTCATACACCGAATGCCGATTACGTAAACGTGAGCTTTCGGAAGGACATCGCCAATAAGGTCAGCGTATGTCCCTCCCAGTGATAACGCAGTGATTACTTTAACAATTACCGTCGCTTTCAGTGGCCGTCTCCGATAGTTACGCTCTGTGGACACTCGAGAGCCACTCCAGAAGCTACACCATCGCTACGCTACACCGTGTTGGAGTGGAGGACACTCCAGCTTACAACAACTAATTTAAATTGTGCAAATACTTGCCGAAAACGGTGACTACCTTACTTACCGAAAGCTACTTTTAAACTTTGTCACATTTAAATTCGTTATAAATAATCTGTGCATCGGTTGCGTTCTACCAATAATACGGAAGCTTCGCGCCCGTGGCCTACGTAACAGGATTCGTACAGTACCTACATTTTTAACGAGGTATAATGAGGCTATGGTACTCAACGATGGAGCGGCTATCAAACAGTGAAGTCAGTTTTAGTAATCGGATCAGCAGCCTAGTTGTGTAACATATAAATGATCAACACCATGAAATTGATCGCAAATTCTTTCATTTTGACAGTTCAACAGTATTCGTTGCGAGTTTTACGCTAGACTAGGCGGATTTTAAACATACCTATGAAGCAATCTACGTAAGCAAACAAAAATCGTTCTACGTTACGCTGGATGTTAGGATGCCTTACTTCCAGTGTCTTCCAGAGATTTGCCCAACAAGCAAACAATTATACCAAAAGTGTAGAGTGAGTGAAGAGAAGAGTCGCTGACACGCGGCGATAGTACAGCTATTACTATCGCCGCGTGTCAGCGCGGTGCTCTTTACCCAGACAAAATACACAGTTTCTGAGTGGGTGGGCCACGAGAGCGAAGCCGCAAGAATAAAAACCGGCCAAGTGCGTATAGGACTTCACACAAGGGTTTTAGGGTCCGCACCCAAGAAAAAATCTGATTTTCAATATGTTGGTATTTGTTAGTAAAATATACAAAATAATAAACATTATCACCAAATTTCAAATTCATAAGTCAAGGAAGTTAAAAAATTCTTCGGAACAAAATTGTGTGACAGATGACGAACAGATAGAACGGGAGTGACCGCAATAGGGCTCCATTTGGACCCTTCGGGTACGGAACCCTAAAAACCGAGTATCTAAGTAAAAGCAAAGCAAACGATAAAAGAATAATAAAAATGCAGCTACTTTCTAAGAAACATTGACCTTTATAAACTTTATAAAGATTTAGAAATTTTCTATTAAAATTGATTTTCTAAGGTCGCTCTAGAAAAAGCTTAAATGAAAACACTCCAAATACTTTAATTAGGTACCATGTAAGGATTCTTTCTTTCTCAATATGATGAAAGACAAGATTCTTGGAACGTGAGGGAGGGACGTAGGATGCTCCTCTAGGAATATGGAAGCAACCACTTTAAAGGTTGCTGGAGAACCTTGATTGAGTGTCAAAGGGCTGGTTGCCTGACTGCTTAGAAGTATTGGCGGTGAGTTATTTCTGCCAAGTATCTTATAAGGGTTCTGTACTAAAGAGTAGAGCCGTGGCGGCTAATAACGGCCCCGACTTAGGTAGGTATGTGTGGTAGGTATTAGTTTTAAACCCAAGCAGTCACTTAACTAGTGTAGGGAATTTATTTTCTTCTTATCGTGTCAATTTGACTCAAATTTAGTCCGAGCAAAATGTGGCTGCTGCTCTTAAAACGGAGAAGGAAAAGATCTTGAGGCCTGTGTCGCAGCAGTAGAAACTATAACCGCTAATTTGGCTAACGTAATCGGGATCTGTGTCCTTTTTTGGTTCGCTAAAAACCTGGGCTATACTATAATAATAAATGTTGTGATTTGTGTCGTACGGAACCCATGTTGCGCGAGTCTATAAACTTGCAATTGGCTGCTTGTTTGTTTATTAACAATGTGGGTTCATCTCTGCAACCCATAAATGAGGTTGCACATTGAGTTTTTTGTGACGATAATATTTATTTATTATTTAATAATGGCAATCAAAAGCGTTGAATCTCCATCTTTAGAACTGCTCGTCTTTTGGATATTCAACTCTGTTTATAAAGTAGAATCAATTATTTACATATAATTTTAGACATACAAAAGTGCCGATTTGACTTTGACTTTCTGATCTTTAGCCACTCAGCAAGAATTAAGAGAGTTTGGCTGGGAGGTGTTAATGCATCCGACGTATAGTCCTGACCTTGCATCTTCAGATTTCCACCTGTTTCGGTCTCTTCAGAATTCTTTAGGCAGTGTCAGGTTAACATCACGAGAGGACTGCCAAAACCACTTGTCGTGGTATTTTGATCAGAAGTCCCAAAAATTCTATAGCTGATCCCATTGATCATGTCTCTACCTACAAGATGGCAAAAAGTTATCGAACAAAATGGTACTATGTAGGTACCATTTTGTTCGATAACTTTTTTTTAGTTTAGTAAAATGTAAATAAACTATATTAAAAAATGTATTGAATTTTTTTAAAACATGCGAAGAAACTTTTTCCCCTACCTATTATATGAACAGTCGACCAATCACATAGGCGGCAATCCACATCGCATCTTTCATCCCGCCATTTGATTGGTCGATTGTTCGTACTCTTTGCCCTTTGCCTTGCCGAATTCATTACGCAATAAGGCTGTTAGTTATGGTACAAGAGGTAAAATACAGAGCATCAAAAGCAAAGAGCGTCCTCCTCCTAAAATAAAATGGCGTATGCTAGAGAAGAATGATTGTGTGAAGAAGCGACGAGAGCGAGTTGTGGACAAAATGATAGAGATAGGAGGGGATCCCTTCTTTTCGCATAATGTTCTTTGTCCTAATATACTTCGGCATAACGATATTGGCACAATTTGTTTTCGCATAATAATACTTCGGCATAATTTTTTTAGGCATACATTTTATGTTGGCATAATCATCTTAAAGACTAATTTTTTTTGGCATAAATTTGATTCGCATAACGTTAGTAGGCCTAATGACTATTAGCATAACGTTAGTAGGCCTAATGACTATTAGCATAATAATATTTAGGCATACAATTAATATAAATAACAAATACAATTTTCATGCAAATGATTTATTGTACATAACATTATGTAACTTAAACGATTTTTATTTAAGTTACATAATGTTATGATATTTATAACTTTTATCTGAAGAATATATTAGATGTTTTGACAGTTTTTGTATAAAAAAATATGTCAATCAGTTAACTTCTATTATGCGAAATAAATATGGCGGTTATTCCTCAGATAGAAGTTAACTGATTGAAACAGTGGTCCTTAATTATGTATAATTATTTATTTTAGGTGTATATTTTTAGCAATAGCTTGCAAATATGCTAGTTTAGAAGTATACTCATCTTTTTTACTAATAATTTTTTCAATTCTTTTGGTTTTTTCCGTGTATTTTTTATTTTTTTTTTGGTATAAGTGATGTTCCGACATCCAGTTTATCTATTTCAATGGTTTGATGTTTTATCTCTTGAACGACCTTTTTTGCCAAAAAATAAAATCCAGGATGGTGTTTTACCACAAAATGTGCAAATCTATTGTGCCATGCCTCTGCATGATTTTGTGTCCTAGGTCTATTTTCCTTTTCTAGTAGATACGTACTCCAGACTTTGGGTGGAAATGGTGGTAGTGAACTTGTAGTGCCCCATACATAATTCTGATCAAACCAATTTGCTATAGTTTCTGTAACAATTAAATAATATTGTTGGGTAAAAATTTAATATGATGTGCAACAAAAGTTAGTGACAGAACCGAATTGCTGCAAAACTGACTCTACGTAGTCTTGTTTGTCCTACCCCTAGAGTGTAATTTAAAATCGCGTAGGCGCGTAGGGGCGAGGCGGCCCACGGGCTGAGGAGCAGGCGGCTGCGAGCTTCGGCTTGTTGGCCGGCTTCGCCGGCCAGCCTCAGCCACGGCGGTAAGCGAAAGCCGTCTGCGACGATTAGCACGCGTGGGGCCGCCGGAGGCCCGCAGTGCCGGAGCCGAGACAGAAACCCTACCTGCTGCATGTTGCCTGCTCGCTTGAATGCTGCATGCTGCATGCTTGCTTGCATGCTGCATGCTTGATTGCATGCTGCATGCTTGCTTGTTTGCTGCATGCTTGCTTGCATGCTTGCTTGCATACAGTATGCTTGCTTGCATGGTATATGTGTAAATAAATTTATGCTTTAGGATATTATGCTTAAAAAAGTTATGCTTTAGAACTTTATGCTTAATAAATTTATGCTTTAGAGTATTATGCTTAATCATTATTATGGTTAGAGAAATTATGCTTAAAAAAATTATGCGTAATTATATTATGCGAAAATGTAATTATGCCAAACAAAATTATGCTTAGATATATTAGGTCTTAAAATTTTATGCAAATGGATAGGGAACCAGATAGGAGACATGGAAGACCGGAGTGTAAAAGAAAGTTGGAATGAGATTGCTGGGTGTATGAGTGCAGCGAAGGATATTTTGAAGGAGACGACAGGAAGAGGCACGATAGATAAATAATGGTGGTCAACAGAAATACAAAATGTGGAAGAGGAAAAGTAGAAAAAATACAAGGAATGGCAAAGTGCAGCACAGAAAAACGCTAATTTGAAAGCTGAAAAAAAGAGGGCGTATGATGCTGTGAATATAAAAAAATGTTTTTTACAAAAAAATACTACCGACTTCCAAATAAAATGAAAGTTATTTCTCAGTTTTTTTATTTGGAAGTCGGTAGTATTTTAAACCGACTTTCCAAAAAGGAGGTGGTTCTATGTTCTACCTCATGTTACTTTTTTTTTTGTTTATGTTCACCGATATCTCCGTCAATTGTGGACCGATTTGGAAAATTAATTTTTTGTTTGATAGAGTATGTTCTGAAATTGGTCCCATTTTAATTTGGTGAAGATCTTATGAAGAACTTTGGAGATATACAACAGAATTCTTCAATAGATAACGGGAAATCTCTCGGGCTTGCTGCAATCGCATTTGTTACGTTTGCCTAGGAATCTGTTGACATTGAGGACACTAAGTATTCATAGATCTTGACGACGGTGCAGTTACCTTGAAGCCAACGCACGTAGCTAGGCATTTGCTGACACAGAAACTACGTAGCATCAATATAGGAAGTTACTGACAGTTCAATTACCTTGAAGTCGATGCAGCCATAACGTCAAGGAATCAATCAATACCGAACTAATAATTAAGTAGTTGTGGGACAGTGGGAACTGTGGGAACAGTGGGTATTGTGGGAACAGTGGGAACAGTCAGTTCTGTGGGAACTGTGGGAACAGTCAGTTCTGTGGGGACAGTGGAAACAGTGGGAACAGTTAGTTCTGTGGGAACAGTGGGAACTGTGGGAACAGTGGGAATTGTGGGAACAGTGGGAACTGTGGGAACAGTGGGTATTGTGGGAACAGTGGGAGCTGTGGGAACAGATTCAATATTAATAACCCTTTTTTTACTACATGTATATGAATATACACTTGGGAGCAAATAAATCGAGCCACTACCTTTTTTCACGTAAAATGGTAAATATTTTTGGTAATATGGAACGTATCAATTCGAACTATATATCGCCTAAAAGTTTAGTTAATAACCTTTACAATGAGGGTAAATTATTGAATAATAACCTTATTGAATGATAAATTATTGGCTCTGCAAGAAAAATGGTAATTTTGATAGAAAATTTAGTAGGGCTAAAACAGTCCATAAAAACAATAAAAAACAAAATTATTGCAAAAAAAATATTCTTAATAACTGGTATTACCCCCCCGGGCCCTGATACATTCTTGTAGCCTATTAGTCATCGATCTGATCAGCGTTACGATGACATATTGTGGTATGTTCTCCCACTCTTCAAGCACAGCGACTTTAAGCTCGGGAATGGATGAAACAGCGGGAACCCTGGCTCGGACTCTCCGTTTTAGCTCGTCCCATAGGTGTTCGATCGGGTTCAAATCAGGACTTCGTGCTGGCCATACCATTTGTTGAATCCCGATCGCAGACAAGTAATCCGTAACGATCTGCGCGGTATGAGGTCTCGCATTGTCATGCATAAACAAGAAATTTTCTCCGACAAAACCAGCATACGGCATTACGTGGTTTTCAAGAATGTCAGTTATGTATCGGTCAGCTGTTAATCCACGTCTACCATTGCCATCGTTGGCGGGGTCGACGAAGACAAGTTCCGTTTTTCCGTCTAGAGAAATTCCTCCCCACACCATACAAGAACCACCACCAAAACTCACCGTTTCTCGAATGCAACATTGGGCAAATCTTTCACCAGGACGTCTATACACTCGGTTTCTCCCGTCATTGCTAAAAAGACAGATTCTTGACTCGTCAGAAAACAAAACTGACCTCCAGTCTTCTAACGTCCAATTAATGTGTTCTCGAGCAAACTCCAAGCGAGATCGGCGATGAGCTACAGTCAATTTTGGGCCAGTTGCTGGTTTGTGTGATGTTAAATTTCGTTCTTTTAGTCTTCGTCTCACTGTCCACCTACTGATTGCGACTCCTCGAACGTCACGTAACGCTTGCTGTAGCTGAACAGCATTAAGTCCACGGTCGCGCAACGAATTGGTTGCAATAAAGCGGTCGTCACGTTCTGTTGTTGCACGTGGTCGGCCAGTTCCAGGTCGCCGAACAAAAGCACCAGTCTCCAGATACCTGCGGTATACCCGCTGTACCTTTGAACGACTCAAATGAAGTCTGCGTGCCACTTCACGTTGTCCGTGTCCAACCTCAAGTAAAGCTACAACTTGGGCAGCTTCCGTCGGTGTAGTATCCATTTTATCAGGTTATTTTGATTACACAGACACAGATAAAGACAACAATAACAAGTAATATGGGTATGATTAACAAAAACCTCAAATTTAATCTTTTCTTAACAGAGTACAATAAAAATGTCATAAGCAAATTAAATGCGATAATTTTATTCTACCCTTTAAACTTTAATAAAAATGAAATTTTGACAACTAACTACCCTCATTGTAAAGGTTATTAAATACCCTTTTAGGCGATATATGTTTCGAATCGATGCGTTCCTTAATACCAAAAATAATTACCATAATGCGTGAAAAAGGAAGTGGCTCGATTTATTTGCTCCCAAGTGTATATACGGTACATACACCAAAATAACATTTTTTACAATTTTTGTCTGTCTGTTTGTGCCGGGTAATCTTCGAAACGACTAGACCAATTTTGACGGAACTTTCACTCGTAGATAGCTGATGTAATAAGTACTCCTTATTACATCAGCTATCTACGAGTGAAAGTACGGCTACGTTTTTTTGGAAAAATTCTTTTATTTTAGAAATTTGTTATATTTTGTCATGGGACAAGATCAAAATCATTGGACAAGGTCACGATCATGGGACAAGGTCACGATCATGGTACAAGGTCACCATCATGGGACAAGGTCACGATCATGGGGCAAGGACGCGATAATGGGGCAAGGTCACGATCATGGTGCAAGGTCACGATCATGGGACAAGGTCATAATCATGGGACAAGGTCACCCTCATGGGACAAGGTCACCATCATGGGACAAGGAATCGATCATGGGACAAGGTCACGATCATGGGACATGGTGACGATCATGGGACATGGAATGGTTACAACTACAAACTACAACTAGGTTACCTACAAATATCCATTCCAAGCCGATGTAATTACATGGAGTAGTTACAATAACTAAATAGACTAACTACAACTAACTAGCCTACGAATATCCGTCCTACTCGAAGTAGGAATATGAAATACCTACTTCTTACAAGAAATGCTCTTAATTATTAGTTCGGTATTGATTGATTCCTTGACGTTATGGCTGCATCGGCTTCAAGGTACCTAATTGAACTGTCAGTAACTTCCTATATTGATGCTACGTAGTTTCTGTGTCAGCAAATGCCTAGCTACGTGCGTTGGCTTCAAGGTAACTGCACCGTCGTCAAGATCTATTAATACTTAGTGTCCTCAATGTCAACAGATTCCTAGGCACACGTAACAAATGCGATTGCAGCAGTCCCGAGAGAATTCCCGTTATTTATTGAAGAATTCTGTTGTATATCTCCGAAGTTCTTCATAAGATCTTCACCAAATTAAAATGGGACCAATTTCAGAACACACTCTATCAAACAAAAAATTAATTTTCCAAATCCGTCCACAATTGACGGAGATATCGGTGAACATAAACAAAAAAAAAAGTAACATGAGTTCCCACCTCAACTTGGAATGGACCTTTGTAGGATAATTAATTGTAAATAACTTTAATAATTAAAAGTTTTCGGGTTTCTTCCCAATCCTCCGGCTGTGGTAAATGTAATTCATGTCTGTTTTTTGTTTATACCATTTTATAACATAATAACACGCCAAGAGTACTGGGGTACTAAAGGGGTACGCAGATGTGTACAGTTCACCTTGGTACACTGTCATTTCACCGGTTATGTTAAAGTTTATACGAGTACTTATAAAGCCAGAATAGATTACCCAAATGCCATGAATCTTTAACATAACCGGTGAAATGAGAGATATGCGTACCCCTTAAAAGCGTACAGGCATGATGTGGGACAAGTATGTCGGACATTCGCATCCATCAGAGGGAGGTTTGTAGGGTGCTGCGTAACCTTGACGTGAACAAAGCTATTGGCCCCGACGGGATACCGGCAATTGTACTGAAAACCTGTGCACCTGAACTGTCTCCGACCCTGACACGCCTGTATCGCCTTTCGATAGTGACTGGAAAGGTGCCGCAGGCTTGCAAGCAAGCTAACGTTAGGCCCGTGCCCAAGAAGGGTAATCGAGCTGACCCAGCCAACTACAGACCCATCTCGGTAACGTCTATCTTCTGTAAGAGTTTGGAAATTGTGCTGAACAATAAGCTCCTAGCATACCTAGAAGACAACGACATCCTCAGTGACCATCAATACGGCTGCCGCCAAAATCGGTCAACTGGGGATCTTCTAGCGTATGCCATTCTCGTCTTCGAGAAGCGCTTGCTGTCTCTCTTGACATCTCGAAGGCTTTGGACAGGGTCTGGCATGAGAGCTTTATTGGTAAGCTTCCTTCCTTCGGTCTGCCTAGTGGTCTGTGTGATTGGATTGCTGACTTCCTGTGGGATCGGTCCATCCGAGTGGTTATCAATACCAATTTTGAACCAACTTACCAAAAAGGAGGAGGTTCCATGTTCAACTTCATGTTTTTTTTTTATGTTCAACGATATCTCTGTCAATTGTGGGCTGATTTGTATGTATGTAAACGATAAAAAACCGAAATGTAACCGACTAAAAACCGACGGACGGGCCACTCGGCGTCGATGTTCGAGGCTCTGGAGCTTTGAGGCGACCAGTGCATCGTTGCCGATAAGCCTCTTGGCCCGCTTGTCGATCGACTCAAGTGCATCAAGTTGATATTTGGCAGATCCGTCCCAGAGGTAAGAGCATAACCGACATTGCGCTTTATAAAATTTGAGCAGCTGTTCAGGCGTGAAGTCTCACCTTTGCAACCCCAATTTTTTTACCGCCAACTGAGCCTTTGGCTCAATGAATGGACCAAAATTGAGCCTCGATGTTAACGTAACACCAAGAAGGGCGAGATGGTCCGTTATCGGCACGGTTACACTACGGAAAGATGGAGCCGGGTGGAATAGGCTTTTTTTTGCGGACAAAAGACACGCCTGGGTCTTAGCAGCATTGAAACTGAAAAGATTGGCATCGCCCCATTCCGAGACTGCCTCCAAAGACAGGTTCAAGCGTCCAACCATGGCCTCCCGGAGAGACTGGATCTCAGGCCCAGTAGCCGGTGCGCCGGACACGTATCTCTCAGCAACAGTGCTGTCGTCTGCGTACCCAAAGTTTTTTGTAAAAAAGCTGACTTTGGTGGCTTCTCATTCCTTTGTTTTACAATAATAATAAAAAACCGGACAAATTTTGAACTGTCTAGCTATCACGGTTCATGAGATACAACCTGGTGACAGACGCACAGACAGACAGACCGCGGAGTCTTAATAGGGTCCCGTTTTTACCTTTGGGTACGGAACCCTAAAAAGGTTACTACAAATATCTGATGGGTTCAGTCGGTACCAAGATAAACTGTACTGTCGTGGGTTTGATTCCATGATGGGTCAACGACATTTCTCTAATTCAAGGATATTTGATGGCGATAGGCTCGCCTTCTATTACTGGAACTTATTAATCTTTTTAATACTATAAATGACATTTATGTAAGTCCAAAGCAGACTTCCCAAACAATCTTGACACCAGCCATATTGCGTAAGTGCGCAAAGAGTTCAAACTCTATCCAAACGACCAAATCTGGGTGTCAACAAACAAAACGAACGAACAAAATAGACTTACCTAAACTATCCAGCTTACACACGTCTAATACCTATGCATTCTATAAACAAGATTAAGTAAAACTGCAATGTGACAAGACAATACGTCTTGTCTTTGTGCAAGAAGTGGTTATTTTGTCGCGTGTCGCGCTAATTGCATTTGTTACTCTTTGAGTGTACATGGTAAAGGCGGGTTCATACTAAGGCATAATTTTTTGCTAAAGGTTGATTCGATTCCCAAGTCAGACAGTGTTATGCAGTGAATATAAGTAACTGTACGAGTAACTATACTTTACTGTTCTTTAACTATACAATATTGCTAATTAGATGGGTAAGTACAGTGTCAATCTTATCGCTGATAGCGATGTCTACCAGAAAACCTTGATAGGTGCCGACGATTCCTTTATTTATGAAACATATCATTTTCTTCCTGCCCTTATTCCATGTTACTTGGGGTCGACGCAACATCGTTTTCTTCTTCCACACCGTTCTGTTCCCCGTCACGCTATCACTGACTCCGTTTTCTTTCATATCACTCCTCACACAGTCCATCCATCTTTTCTTTGGCCTTTCTCTCCCTCTCCATCCATCCATATTTATATTCATAACTCTTTTACTAACATGGGTGTCATCCCTCCTCATCACATGACCATACCAGGACAAACGGTTTCCTTTCAACTTTTATGTCACTGGCGCCACTTTCAAACTTCCTATAATATACTCATTTCTCAGTTTATCCAATCTCGTCACTCCGCTCATCCATCTCATCCTCCAATTCCTCCAAAGAGGATGCCGGGCATTGTCCACCTTCTTGAACAAGAGTACCACCACACCCCTGCAACATGCCTGTGGCGTTTTGCCCTCGATTATAACGGAATCAAACAGCTTCTGAAGGGCCTTAAGGACCGGTTTCCCACCCGCCATTAGGAGTTCGGCCGTGATTCCGTCGTCACCTGGCGCCTTGTTGTTTTTAAGCTGTTTCAGAGCCATCGTAATCTCGTACAGGCTGACGTCCGGGATATCTTCGGTATAGTGACGGGTCAATCTAGCTCTTGGGTCGTTTGCTTGATTCGCAATGGGCTTGCTGATTGATGTGCACAACTGCCCACCGATCACCCTCAGATGTTCCGGTTTGGCGGATACGATTATGCCATTGTCGGTCTTTACTTTCGTGAGCTGGCTCTGCCCAATAGCCAGATCCCTTGAAAATACCTTGGAGCCTTTATTTCGCTCACTTGCGTCTTTAATGGTATTAAAGTGGCGGAGGTCAATTTTCAAGGATTTAGAGATCTGTTTATTGAGCTGCCGGTATTTGCACTCCTCACCTGTACGATCATCCCGTCTTCAAAAGCGATTGTGTCGATGAAAAAGTAAACTGTTTCAATGCCAAACTGTTGAGCCTTTATGACAAGCATGCACCGCGTCGGCGAATTAAAATTAAGCACGATCCTGCTCCGTGGATGACTCCTAAAATTAAAGACGCTATTGCTAGTAAGGACAAGGCGAAGAGCAGGTACAGGCGTAGACCCACGGATCACAATCTTGCTAGTTTCAAAGATCTTCGAAACCACTGCAATCGTCTGTGTCGAGATGCAAAGAGACGCTATTTCCACGAATCTCTAGTCGATCGCAAATCCTCTGAAGTCTGGAGATTTCTTAAGTCTGTCGGTATAGGCAAATCTCTCACTAATGCCTGTAAAGATGTCGACTTGTCGGCTCTTAATAGGCACTTTTCCCTTCCACCTGTCTCTCTGGACCCTAGTGTCAAAACTTTCACTTTGACTGAACTAGCCGAGTTGCCTTTACCGAAATGCCCACTATTTAATTTAAACTTTTTTTCTGATGATGATGTCAAAAATTCTCTTCTTGCTATTTCCTCCTCTGCTGTTGGCCATGATAATCTGTGTTCGAGAATAATAATACCTGTTCTCCCACAACTCCTTCCTATTCTCACTCATATTGTTAATTATTCTCTATTCTCTGGCATATTTCCATCAGCCTGGAAACAGGCACACATAATTCCACTTCCCAAAATAACCAATCCTACTTCTTTATCTCACTTTCGACCCATCTCCATACCACCTTTCCTATCTAAAGTTCTCGAGCACATCGTTCATGGTCTGTCCTTTCCAATCTGGCTTTCGAGCGGGTCACAGTACTGTGACTGCACTTCTGAAGGTCACTGATGACATCTGCAGAGCTATGGACAATAACTCTCTAACCGTGTTAGTCCTACTTGACTTCAGTTGTGCATTCAATTCTGTGGATTTCGACATTCTGCTTGGGATCTTGCAATCTATTAACTTCTCTTCCTCTGCATTAGCCTGGTTTGACTCATATCTTCGGGGTCGCTCTCAGTGTGTCCGCCTTGAAGAGATAATCTCACTGCTGGTGTTCCTCAGGGTGGCGTTCTCTCTCCTCTTCTTTTCTCTTTTTTCATAAACACTGTTACCAAGGTTATCACCTCCAACTTCCATCTTTACGCAGACGATTTGCAGCTTTATAAACACTTCCTGCTTGCAGACGCGGACTCAGCGATTAATGACATGAATCGTGACCTGGAGAGAATCAGTGAATGGGCTAAGTCTTATGGCTTACAGATTAACCCTTCCAAGTCCCAGGCCATGATCATAGGCAGTCGATGTTATCGCAATGCGCTTGACACTTCTACCTTGAGGCCATTGTCCCTTAACGGCTCGATCATCGCTTACACCGATACAGCAAAGAATCTCGGTGTCTTATTTGACAGCAATCTTACTTGGCGAGCGCAAGTAAATGAAGTTAGTCGTAAGGTGCATTTCTCCTTCCACTCTCTACAAGCTCTTCAAAATTTCCTGCCATTTAAAACTAATTTTTTTTTAGCTCAAACCTTAATTCAGCCGATCATAGACTACGCCGATGCCTGCTATCTGGATGCTACTGAGGAGCTCTTAAATAAGCTTGAGCGCTTGCAAAACCTGTGTATTCGTTTCGTTTTTGGTCTTAGGAAATACGATCATGTCTCTCAGTTCCGCAAGGATCTCAAGTGGCTCCCTATCCGTCTTCGCAGGAACTCTCGCCACACTCGTCTCCTGTTCAACATCATTTTTAACCCTGCATACCCTGGCTACCTGCGCGACCGTTTTTCGTTTACTCGCCCTCCTGACGTCCTGTGTAGATCCCGCCTTAAACTCCATCACAATTTTCCATCCCATAAAACTCATTTCTATTCCCATTCCTTCTCTGTTCATGCAGTATGACTGTGGAACTCACTTCCACTAAGATCCGTGACGCTAAAAGTATCTCTATGTTTAAAAAGCAAGTCAAAGAACACTATCTTTCATCTATCCCATTTCATATATCTCTCATCTTATATATTATACGTATTTATTTATTTTATGGTAGTTATATTTTTTTTTATATATTATGTTTATATTAGTTGAGTTTTACGCTATATTACTTTTCCTATTACTTCTACACACTGTGTCTATGTCTCTTATCCAATTCTCCTATCGCAGGTCTGCTGGAAGAAATTTCTTTAGAAATAAGCAGCACCTTTGTGCTCTTCTATCTTTATATCTATTTTCTCTTTTAAGTGTTTTGTATGTACATAAATAAATAAATCATTTGTGTCTTGAAAAATTTAGACCCGACCGTATAGACAGTTTCCACGAACCCATCGCTGTATTCGTCCACGGAGCTCCCCAGACACTCGAAACTATTCTGGAGTTCGAGCTGAAAGCTCTCGGGGTTTTGGATCTGGATTTGTGCTGGATGGAGCTTGGACTTCACCAGTCGAGACTTTTCAAGCTTGATATTAATGCTCAAAGTGCTCAGCTTACCATGCGGTGATCGCGCCCGGTTTTCACCGAATTGATCACAGAGACCTCAATGAACATTTGCTTCTTGGTTGACATGATGAAGTCGATCCCATTTTTTGTTGCACCATCGGGGCTATGTCATTCCCACTTCCTATGTTCACGCTTTTTTAAGGAGTTCATCATTTAGACAATAGAGGCTCTCCTTCTCCATAAAACTGGCCAGTAGGTAACCCCGGTGGTGCCGACGTCCTACTCCAAACTGTCTCACTTGCAGCCCATACTCGTCTCGTTTGCCCCGTTTCGCATTGAAGTCCCCATGACAACGGTGAAGTGAGTTTTGAAACCATGCATGGCTCTGGAGATATAATCATACATAGACCTCGTCGTCGGAGTGTGCCGAGGTTGGGGCGTAGACCTGTATGACCTTCAGCGAATATCTTGAGGATATTCTGAGTATAAGGTACGCCACCCTGGTCGACACACTCCCGATCTTCACCACGCTGTTCACAAGGGACTTGTGGACGATAAACCCGATACCAACCTGGGACTGTCGGTCACCCTCTCGGAAATAGAGCAGGTTACCGGATATGAGGATTATCAAGTCCTCCCCCTCTCTTCGGACTTCAGATAACCCTATAATACTCCATCGCAACCTGCTCAATTCTTCCTCGAGTTCGGCTATCTGCTCGTCGACCCGGAGTGTTCGCGTGTAAGATCACACTGTTATAAAGGGGAAAGATTGTGAGTGTGTGTGTGCGTGTGTTTCTACTTCTTCACGCTCAAACGGCTGGACGGATCTGGATGAAATTTGGCACCGAGATAGATTACCTATAGTTTCGAATAGCACATAGGATACTTACTTTTTATCCCGGGAATAGGTTCCCTTGGAATAATTTTCGATATTGACGCGGGCGAAGCCGCTGGCAGAAGTTAGTTGCAAATAAAACGCGGGTTCTCAATAAATAATACAAGTATAATATAGTAATTGTACAGAACAGTCGCACTCGATGCGTTCCAGAGTCTCAGTACATCAGCCGAGTCTTAGCTTAATACATAATGTACACAAGTATATACCTACCACATCTATGTACTACCTACACTACCTGGTCATTATTACAGCACATCGAGTTTTATACCCGGTTGCCGAATTGAGAATTTGTCTAACACACGGCGTCTGAATTCAGAATTTAAAGTTAAGACTTTATTGAACTCTACTTTAATGTAAATTTTCGTTCTTATGCTAAAGTAGACGGCTCAATTCAGAATCCGGGTATTAGACAAAGATTCACAAGTATTAATGAAAGAGACAACGCAGAATTTTGTCAAAAACTTGATATGCCATACCAGGCCGTATTTTGTGACGCATTAAATCGATTATCTTATGATATGTAGTACAAAGATGAGGTACGTTCGTTAAAATTTCGAAAAAAATAATATCCAGTCTCTTGCAGGTGAGACCTAAGCTGACGAAACTCACGGGTTTAATCCAAGTGTATAAGTTACTTCAAAATCTATGTTGTTGGATTTTCAACTCTCGGCTTAGCACCGGCAATTGAAAATCGAACCACGGGCCTTTATTTAGATATTCATTTGAGTGTCGCCTAATGTTGGTGGAAAGTAGTTGTTCAGAACAAAGAGATGGAACTTACACACTCGGATGAACCTGTTGCTAACGATAGCTTTACTTTTATAGACCTGTGTATAGTTATTAATACATGTGGTGTAATATGGAATTTCACTCAGGTTTTTACCCTCTTAATTAGTAAGACACGGAATAAAGTTATACCAGGAATAACAAAGGAACAACCATACATTTTTATAAATTTATACTTGCTTTAACTTTATTCTGTGTTTATTTTGTAAGAGGGTTAAAGTTTAACAGTAAACTTTTTAAGGCAATAGTCAATTCTCAATAAAAAAGAATTTCCCGTTCAAATTTTGGTCGGTTGATGACAAATTTGTATGGAAAGTTCAATTGTTTTTGGGAATTGCCTATTACTTACTTGGACTAACTTGTTCATATACATGGGCGGAAGCATTTTTTAAAATATAATCACCCCTTCCAGTTACACACTGTATAAATAAGCTATCGTCAACAATGTCCGCACAAAACCAATACCTTTAAAATGAACGGTAAAATCAATAAATCAGTCTAATTAGTTTCACTTAAATATAATTACTATAGCACTAAACGTACACACCCACATTGGGGCCAACGTTGGAACCAACACAAGCCTTTCAGGTTGGAGCAACATTGTTAGTTTATAACCGACTTCCCAAAAAGCAGGAGGTTCTATGTTCGACTGTACGTTTTTTTTAAAACGCTTTTATTAGCTTGGTATGTATGTATCTATGTAATGGAATTTTTGAACGGGATTTTCACCCCCTTCAAAACGTCGGATTAATTTTAAACTTCGCACACTTATCAAGGACCGATGACTATGCAATAAATTCAATAGTTTGTCTCCTTATCCTTACCAAGATCTTCAGGATTAGCGATTGAACTAAAAAGTAAAAAATAAATAATAGTTTAAAATATTCAAAAAAAAAACACGCTCTAGAAAACCAAATTAAAAAGTAGAAAATAATTTTCAATCTATTTAAATTAAGAACAGTGTGATTAACAAAAAAATATATTTTATTGTCAAAAAGCGTGGTGTGTTTTTTAAGATATTTTCAAAATGACTGTACTTTTACCAATATCTCTTAATAAAATATTATAACAACTGAAATCAAGCACCCCACGCTTATTTAAAATATTTTTTAGTGTTTTTGAAACTATTATTTATTTTGTAACGAGATACTTGTAATGTATTATTATTTTGTTTATGTATTCTCCGTGCCTCGGAAAGCACGTTAAGACGTTGGTCCCGGCTGAAATTTGTACATCTTTTGCAGTCATTGCGGGTTAAAGTCAGAAAAATCAAGGGGTATCGTGTTACCCAGTTACTGGGTTGTGAAGGTCAGACCTGCATCCGGTTAGACTGGAAGCCGACCCAAATGTAGTTGGAAAAAAATGGGTACAGTGTTGGCTACGTTGGCTCCAATGTTGAACGTGTCCATCATGATATTGGTGGAAGTCTTAGTAGTTCGGAAGTACATAATAATATTAATATTGAAGAAATTCGGTAGGGCCACACTGATAGCGGGGAATGAAGTAGGTTTCTCATAAAAATAGATGAGAGCCAATATCTACGTCATCCTTTCGTAACTTCGTTGTACATTCAAGGTTAAAAATAAGAGTCCACTTAGTTACTTAAATAGTAAAATACAAACATATTTTGATCTTGGTTTTCATTGGTAAGAAATAAAATGGACTTATTTTCGATAACTCTGACAAGTAAATCATAGTATTTAACATTGAAACCCTCTTTTGTACTAAAACATATTTTTTCTTAAACTCCACTCTCCGCTATCACTGTGAGCACACGACCCAAGTCTACATAATCAATTCGAGTGCAATTCCTTACAGTGGTAGGGCCTAACTTCACCGCCAATCCAAACTAATATACACTCTATCACTCAGGTATAGAGTTTAAAATCCTCTCCAACTCAATACAGGACTTGTGACGTTTTGAAGCCAGACCCTTGAGAACTTATATTATGTATAATAGTATACTTACAAATCAGTACAGGACTATTTACAAGTAGGTATAATTATAGCAAAATGCATTAACGCCATGAGACGAGCCAAGTTATACAAAATTTCTTTGTGACGTCAGATCAATAGAAAATTATATGAATGGAATACTAAGAGACATATTATCCATCATCAATTCATTGCCTAAGTATTATTCATTTTAGTGACTACGTCAAAATAGCCATAGAGCAAGTGTGCTCTATCACAAGAGAACTTCTTTTCTTGAATCGTGTTTATAGTTGAAAACATGTACAGTACATATACGTGTTTATGATATCCCAGCGCGGGTGGATGGCGGATGGCGGATGGCGCCACAGAGCCACTCTCTCCCACAGAGAAGAGGCGTGTGTCCAGGCAGAGCCAACATTATATACTCATATGCCATTCCCATCAAACGCAGACAATATTCCTACTGATCTGACGCCATTTACGTCAATTTGACAATGCCATGAACAAACGTGTGTGCTAGGTTGTCTACACACTGACGCGACTTAACCATCCTCTGTCGCGTCAGTGTGAAAACAGTCTAATATTATCAAAATTCAAGTGTCGTGTAGGAAAAGTCGATAATTTACAAATATATAGTGAATAGTATCAAAAAGATTTTTACAATAATTAACTTACAAACGAACTTGCAGAGTCCATGCTTAGTAAAAGGGTATACATTTTAACTATATGTAGAGACAATTATGAAAAAACATTGTTTTACAAGATTTTGGGGCGGGGGATGATGCCACCGATATAAGTATTTAATCTCATCAAAACTTAGTTTTAAATAAACGTTTCTACTTATTTTAACTTTTCGAAGAAGTATTCAAAGATCACTCTCATTTATGTGTCAAGAGTGTTTTCCATTTTAGACAACAATTCCCAATAGACTGAAACTGCACTAAGGTTAAAACTGAATAGACAAAAATGTCGTTATTTATGACGTGGATGTTCAACCTTAAAATTTCCTTGACTACCTTGAAGTTTCCCTGACTACCTTAAGAATATTCGAGCTGTTCAGTCAAGAATCAAAAATGCAGTCACACTTGCCCAAAGCTGTAGAAGCAAAAATTTCTTTGTAAAAGAATGATAATCACGTCGAGTGTATCCTACACAAGACTTTGACTGTAAGTAATAGTTCTGATATTTGACGAATAAGTAGGATATAATTGTTTAAACTTGACGAAACATCGACCAAACCCCAAAATATAGACTTCATGTTATAGTAATATTGGTGACGTCATCGCCTGCCTTGATACCTATCTACCTACAGTGCTTACATCCAACATTACTGACTAGCTCTTTACACAACATATACATGAGCCGTACTTACATACATAACGTACAAATTATATCTCGTCGGCTTAGGCGAAGTCTGTAATCGAGACTATAGTTGGATTCAGAACCATAGTTACACGGAGTACAGTTCAAATTCCAAAGCACCTAAATCGCAATGTTTTACGATTGGTCACGAAAAAGCGATCTTTAGCCACATAATATTGAAGTTGATAAATGAATGGTCAAAATATCTTAGATTTTAAGTTAATTAATAAGCTATACTTGAATTGAATTTCGAAGGTCAATTATGCAGTTTTGGAATAACAAACGATATATCATATGAGATAAAGTTCAAATTCCATTGCGCCTAAAGTTAACATAATTTAAGTGGACATTCAAATATCAACTTAGACTACAGAAGTAGATAGTCGAAAGTTGAATGGCAAATATAGCTAAGATTCTGAACTCAAATATAGTTGATAAAAGTTGAGCGATATAGGCCGAGTCTTAAGGAATACAGTTATTTTGAGCGAGTTCACGTGAAAACAGATTCGATTGAGTTTTCTTGAAACAAGAGATAACATCAAACAAATCTGTAAACAAGATGAGATGTAGCCATTTGTAAATAGTATGTCGCTTTCTGCAGGGTAGTATTCATATAAAATCGTTTTATCTCGTGCAGTCCATTTTTGTTTAAAGATATTTCTATTCAAATCAAAACTAAGTACAGTAAAGGACAAAAATATGATAACACTTCAATTATGTTCTGAAAAATAAAGAGCTCGCCTCTCGTGGTCTTGAGATCAAATCGTTGCAAGTACCAATGCGACTTTTTGAATTCATACTTTGAACTTTCTAAATGGATCTTAGTCATCGCTGGCAACGGTAAAGGAAAGCAGCGTTGACGACATCTGGACTTATAGTTAATATAACTTTAAAATCGTCAGCCCGCATTGAGCAATCGTGCTCTGTCTTCTTTGTAAGTGAAGAGGCCTTGCTTTGCAGTGGGAGACTTACAGGCTGATATTATTATTTATTTATTGAGTTGGACAACAGTTCACAAATTAATATAAAACAGTTCACAATACTATATATATTTTTTTGGCTAAAATACTACGCGGCAATAAGCGACAACCTTAGCAAAAACGTCAGTCAAAATAATATAAAAACGTCTATACTTAACCTAGAAGGTATACACTAACTAATTCTAAGTCTCTGTACATGATACAGCTAGTACATAAGATCACAATGTACATAAATATAATCCAAGTACATACATCGAATTTTCTAAACAAAATAATATTGTGTTATTTTTTATATATACAGGGAATTAGTTATTAAACACTTATAGACGATTTCCGAATTGAGAATTTTGGGTTAAGAATGTGTGAAACCCTACAATGCTGAAGTTTTAACGATTTTCACCCCCGATTTCTGAATTGAGTATTTAGAGTTGAGTATTTGTCAAATTCTGCTTTAACCAAAACTCTTCTTAATTCAGTAATCGGGGGTTATTTTTGGAACCAGACTGTAATATTATGTTCATTTAAATTGAAGACAAATTCGTAATATGAAAGTTACTATAAAAGGCAGTGCTGACAGATTCGAGTCAAAATCATTAGTTTATGATACATTTTGTAATTAAACTTATATTTATTATTTAAAATTAAGTAGTCAGATGGCACAGGGACGAAGAAAAACATCATTTAGTAAAAGTTTCTTCCACAAAAATTGCCTAACCACCAAAATTAATTTGACAAATAGTCAAATGCATATCATATTAGCTGTAAACAGCCAATCGTAGAAGTTAACGCGCGCTTGACAATTGGTAAATTAATTAGATGGTAATTTTTGTTGGAGGAACTTGGAGTTAATTACGAAAAATGTATATTTCATTACATATTTACTTTAATTAAAGTACATTTTGTGTATTTTATTAAAAGTCTACAATAAAAAAAAATCATATAAAATAATAAAGCTGCTATAATGTCACATTTGTTCTAAAAATTTTGTTTACAAAAAAGAAACTTCATAATTAGTTTCGAAGTTCATTATACATAGTTTAATAATCTTTGTTTAAACGCAATGTAAGTAAAAACATTCATTTTAGTACTGTACTAATATAATTTTAATTACTTTTTCGATGTTTACCATCAACACATACGATGCCCTTTAAGACCCAGTACAACAAAAAATAACATTTCTTTATCACTTCTTATTATTATAATAGTTCTTTTATTATAATAGTTCTTTTATTATAATAGTTCTTCTATTTTGTCTAATCAATACGGTATTTACTTTGTTTCATTTTATTCCAAACATTTACACTGTTAATTTTTAAATACACTGTTATTTTTGCAAAAAATTTGACTTATGACACTGTTTTTTGCGAAATACTCAGCGCTATAAGCCCTATTGTCTTCATCAAAATCATTGAATCATGTGATGCACCATCCACTATACGCTATAGCGTCCGTCGGTTCGGTACAACGTACACACAGGGAAATGTACCGTTTAGCAATAAGTAATAAAATCACACGACAGCCAAAAATCTATTGTTGCAATTTTTCAACATATCGACAATTTATAACTTTGCTAAAGGTTTAGTTTCCCTGCTTGCACGTTAACTGGAACAATGTGGCGTGCACATAACAAATGCTATAAAAAAAAAATTATTTGTCTGTCCAAGTCGTTCACCAATTGGCGAGTCACTAAGGTCCTCAGAGCTATTAAGTCCTCAAAACCAACTTTGTCAAGACTTAAGGGCCTTTATACCGTCACTACAAAGGCCCAAGATCCTAGCTGATAAATCTTCGAGTCCTCACCAATATCACGAAGGTACCAAGGCTTCAGTATCGACAGTTTCTCAAAACCATGACGCTCTAAGCCCCTGGGCCTTAAAACCGGCACGTGCAAATGCTCTCCTTAGACAGCATGTCCATCTCCTCAATGCCGGCCGGTAGACACCTGCAACATAATGAATAACATTTAAAAATTGTTTTTAGAAAAAAAATACAACCGACTTCCAAATAAAAACACAACAAAGTGAAAGTAATTTCAGTTTCAGAAGTCGGTGTTCAAAAATGAAGAAAAGAAAATAGGAACATCGACTTCTGAAGGTTTTATTTTGCCGCCGTGTTTTATATTTTAGTAAAAGATTTTAATTTATCACTTTGTAGTTGTGATTCCGAGAGAAATCTCTCGGAATCACAACTACAAAGTCATCATTTATTGAAGAGTTATGTTGTATTGCTCCGAATCTTCATCAAATCTTCACCAAATTTTCAAAATAGGTCCACAATTTATGAAGAAATCGGTGAACATACAAATTAAAGAAAAAAAACATTCAGACGAACATAGAACTGCGTCGGTTTAAAATACGTCCATAGCCAGTTTAATAATTACTTTAGATTATATACTATAAATAAAATAATCACTTTAATTCACTAAACATCTACAAATAAATTATAGGGACTTTTGTTTTTTTTTTGTTTTGTGTGATTGCACTTGAATGTACAAAGACGGATTCAGTGCCTTCTCTACCAGTCAATCATAGTCCGGGCGGTAGCGTTGCAAATGTACATAGACGGATTCAGTGCCTTCTCTACCAGTCAAACATAGTCCGGGCGGTAGCGTTGCAAATGTACATAGACGGATTCAGTGCCTTCTCTACCAGTCAATCATAGTCCGGGCGGTAGCGTTGCAAATGTACATAGACGGATTCAGTGCCTTCTCTACCAGTCAAACATAGTCCGGGCGGTAGCGTTGCAAATGTACATAGACGGATTCAGTGCCTTCTCTACCAGTCAAACATAGTCCGGGCGGTAGCGTTGCAAATGTACATAGACGGATTCAGTGCCTTCTCTACCAGTCAATCATAGTCCGGGCGGTAGCGTTGCAAATGTACATAGACGGATTCAGTGCCTTCTCTACCAGTCAATCATAGTCCGGGCGGTAGCGTTGCAAATGTACATAGACGGATTCAGTGCCTTCTCTACCAGTCAATCATAGTCCGGGCGGTAGCGTTGCAAATGTACATAGACGGATTCAGTGCCTTCTCTACCAGTCAAACATAGTCCGGGCGGTAGCGTTGCAAATGTACATAGACGGATTCAGTGCCTTCTCTACCAGTCAAACATAGTCCGGGCGGTAGCGTTGCAAATGTACATAGACGGATTCAGTGCCTTCTCTACCAGTCAATCATAGTCCGGGCGGTAGCGTTGCAAATGTACATAGACGGATTCAGTGCCTTCTCTACCAGTCAATCATAGTCCGGGCGGTAGCGTTGCAAATGTACATAGACGGATTCAGTGCCTTCTCTACCAGTCAATCATAGTCCGGGCGGTAGCGTTGCAAATGTACATAGACGGATTCAGTGCCTTCTCTACCAGTCAAACATAGTCCGGGCGGTAGCGTTGCAAATGTACATAGACGGATTCAGTGCCTTCTCTACCAGTCAATCATAGTCCGGGCGGTAGCGTTGCAAATGTACATAGACGGATTCAGTGCCTTCTCTACCAGTCAATCATAGTCCGGGCGGTAGCGTTGCAAATGCAAAGTATGATGACTGATAACTGCTATATTGGATTTTTTTAAATCATTATTCCTAATCAGGAATCGAACTCATTATTATGGAAAAATAAACACAAGCTGTATTATAACACCATTCGATACTAATAAGGATCAAATTCTGGGAAATAATACGGCAAGGAAAGACCATTTTTTTTACAAAACACTCAAATTTTTCAAGTTCATGCGAGCAGCTGATGTTCCCCATCACGATGCAGCTGTCGATTTTTTTCAGCTCAGTATGATGTCAACCAGGTCCAGTTAGGAATTCGATTCGGCTGAGCAGTGTTCAGGAAGTTGCGCGGTATCTTCTCGTCCAACTTACGTACAGGCTACACACTAATCATAGAGTGACTAGTGTGTTGCCTGTGATTACTTACAGGTCACAGACTTAAATTCACCCAAAGGGCAATGAAGAGCGCTATGCTCGGCGATTCTTTGCGTGATTGTATCAAAAATGAGGATATTTACAAGACGACCAAGTTTTTGTGCCACGCCATGTCACCACTCCAAAACATTTCGATGGGGCCGAAAAATCGACGGTCGATGGGGCCGAAAAGTAGTGGAGTGGCGCCGCAAACCAGATGGCGATGCGCTGGAAGGCCTTTCTCTAGGTGGAGCGATGACTTGATTAAGGTGACGGGAAGTCGGTGGATGCGAGATGCACATTGGCTAATGTTCAACAGTGCATGACGTTTGCCTGAAATTATGATGATGATGAAAATAAAAGCAAGGCAGTTGACCTGCAGCAGGCGGAGTCAGGGTACTGCTAGCAGTGGAACTGCTGCTGCGTGATGGCGGACAGGTCCTTCATCAGCCCCTCGAGGTTCTGCATCTCGCGGTGCAGACGCTCCGTGCTGCGCGACGGCGTCAGCGGCTCCAGCTCCTCGGCGCAGTGGGACACCACACCTCCTGGAATAGTTAGCATGTTATACTAGTATTAAAACTCGAAAGCGCACGATCGACGTCAACGCCGCCAGCTTGTACGAGTACCTACACGCGGCGCACCGCGCGCACTTTTTCTCTTTTGATAGCTACAACCTTGGGGCCTTTAACTCAAGAGTGAATAGCTTAGTTCTAGATAAGCGTGCTTCATCGTAGACCACATCATCGCTTACCATCAGGCGATATATTAAATCTCTTTATAATTGGGTTAGATAGGAATAACGATCTTGAATAGATTACACCCCAGCGTAGGAAATGTTACACATTTTTTTTCCTTAAAAAAAATCTGCATTTCAATGTCCAGGATCATGTACTGAATCCATGGTACTTTTCGCGTCGGTGTCATCTGTCAAAGACATCCTGTATGTAGTTTAGATATAAAAGTGTAGAAATGCAGCTTGGGGTATCATTTTGGGAGCGTTTACGCGGTATTTCATGAGGAAGACAGTGTGAAATATTTTGAAAAATATTTTGATTTTTTGTGGTTTTCTTCAGAAGACTTAAATTTGCTCTCTCTTTTCTCTAAACCTTTTGTCGATAAAATTCTAAACTCACTTCACTTTTCAGACCTATGTAGGTAGGTATCTTGCGTCGCCGTCGGAGGCTTACCTATAAATTGGTATTGGAATTGAAAGTTTTTATGAGATCCCACGCAACGCAAACGTTGGACTTTAACTATTTTATCCATTTTGCAGTCAATTCTTTATCACGATAATAATGCAAGAGAAAGTACAAACCACAATTCTTTCGGCATAAATATCTTTTCCCTAGTTTTTGAGGGTGTTGATACAGAAAATCTAGTCAACTATCCAACATGTGATGACTTCGATAAATTACCCATAGTATTTTATTATAGCAGAACTGTTAAATGTAAGGTACGAGTGGCGACGCTTGGGGAGGCCTATATTCAGCATTGTTCGTCTTTCGGCTGAGATAATGATGGTGATGTAAAGTGCATTAATCTTACCGAGCTGCAGTCTGTTGGGAATGTGTCCGGGCGACGAACTGGCGCTCTTCTTGTAAGGCGACGTCTCCCTCACACTACCTGCGACCGAATTTTATTGTTTTATTCCTATTTCGTATTTATAGCACAGTGTAAAACTGTTGTTAATGAAAACATAGAAAATAAATCTGTTTCATCCCACAGCTCCTGCTGGGAGGTCCTTCCAGCTGCTACAGACGTCACATCAGGTCTCGTGGAAATTGGCGGGTCAAGTTAAACAATAACAACCAATGGCCCACCAGGGCTCGACAACCGTACAACCGAACCGTTCGCAACGATTTTCAAAGTTAAGCAACGCTTGCCGAGGTCGGTTCGAGGATGGGTCACCATCCATTACACACCTAGACACTTCCGTGCCTCGGCAAGCACGTTAAGCCGTTGGTTCCTGCTGTCATTTGTAGATCTTTGACAATCGTTACGAGTAGCCAAGAATCCTGATACCATTCTTGCCCAGAAGCCAGAGCCCCAATGTAGTTGGTAAAACGCTAGACAGATTGGTTGGTGGAATACTATATACAGAGCGGATGGCCAAATCCGAAACAATGAGGAATAGCAAAAACACTCAAAGGAGTCACGAGGCCGATTGAACTAAAACTGTATCATTGCTGGGATTATCTATTATTGTATTTATATATATATATTGCTGGGAGCATATTAAAGGATGGTTTAATAATACAGCGTGTCTTTTTTTTATAGTGTCGCTAATAAGGCTCAAATTCTGTGAAGTAATGATGTACGGAACCGCACATTATTTTACAGACTCACGCGCCGTGCATTCTGTGCGCTCAGCATTTTGTAATTTGTATAAGTATTTTAATTCAATAAATCAGTGTTCAACGGACATTCGCGGTGGTCGGTTTTATTTCATCATCATCCCCATAGAATCGCCTCGGCATCATCATTAAGTGTCCTGCATTTATCCCCTACATTTATTTTGGTCCTTCGAGATTAGCATCAGTACCTCGTCGCGGTACTTTGAGCTAGCGCGCGCACGGCTCAGTGTCAATCTCTCGCGAACGTGGTTCTGTGATCAAACCAGTGCAGTGGACTGTACTACACGGTCGTGGTAAGCAAATCACGGCGTGACATCATCAAGCTCCTTGGAGCTCATCATCGGGTGGCGCGAGGGTTCAGCGTCCGCAATCAGCATCATCATCACGTGGATCATCATATTTCCAAGTAAGACTGTTCCTTTTACCTACCGTCATCATGGATGATCTTATTGCCCGTCAATCGGAAATCATCGCCAATTTTACTACAATCAAGATCAACTTCAGCAAGGACTCGGATTCCCGCAAAACTACGGAATACCTCAGAAAACGTTTAGACACGTTAGACAACCTCTGGGGAGAGTTCGAGCAAAACCATAAGAAAATATCGGAGCATAAGGATGTGGCGGTCGACTATTTTCTCGACACCACGTATCAAAAGGGCAAAGATCACTATCAAGCTGTACGGAATCTCATTTCGTCTTACGGTAAATCAAACAAATCAACTCAACCTGATGGCAAGTTAGACGAATTAATATCACTGCAACGCACAAACTTTAGGGCATTCACTCGTCTGGTCAAAGGTATCAAAATTGATCAGATATCAGAGAAATGGGAACTTGAGGACGAGCTCAAAAACATCCAAGCAAAGTGGACAATGATCGATGCACAACATTTGCAAATCGATCAAATCCTAGCTGGAGGTGACTTATCATACGACGAGGAGTTCACCACTCATGAATTGGCATATAAAAACATAAAAAGAGAGCTGAATAAGAAAATTTCCTCAACAACTCATTTAGAGAAATCAACCCCGCACATTGAAATACCGTCATTTAGCGGGAACTACACACAATGGCCAACATTTTATGACTTGTTCACCGAGACAATTCATAACAGCAATTCGATCACGAAAGCCCAGAAGATGCAGCATCTTAAGGGAAAACTTAAGGGTGAGGCAGAGCGTCTCATTCATCATCTCCATATATCATCGGATAACTACGATACAGCGTGGGATATCTTATTACATCGGTACAATAACACTCAGCTTCTTTTCACCAATCATATCGAAGTTTTACTTAATCAACCCAACATCCAAAGGCAAACATCAGTAGACATCAAAAGGTTGCATGATACTTCAACCGAATGTATTCACGCGATACACAATCTCGGCGTTGATACGAATACATGGGATCCGTTGCTGGTTCACTTGCTTTGCAAAAAACTGGACCCAGAAACATATGCTGGATACAAAGAAGCACGCAGGAATCCTCGTGACTTACCAAAGCTGGAGGAGTTAATGTCCTTCCTCGAGAGTAAATTTACTGCTCTTGAGCCTATTAAAACCAATAGAGGACCCTCATCATCAAGCAAACGGAACCCAAACCAATCGCATAATAAGCAAAATATAAAGCTTTCACTAACAAAAATGATCAGGCCATCATTACGCAAACTTCGAAATGCACCGTATGCAATTCAAATCATGCCCGCAATTTGCTATCGTGCAAAAAATTTATGAATATGACATCAGACGTACAATTGAAATTAGTTGCGAAATCAAACATTTGTCGAAATTGCTTATTCAGTCACGATGACAATCAATGCACTTCGACGAAACGTTGCAAAACCTGTCAAGGTGATCATCATACTATACTCCATGAAGCTTGTATCTCATCATCAAAATCAGCTGCTCAAGTAAGTTCATCTTCGACATCGCCAATGGCCATTTCGTCATTAAATTCATCAAACAAACACACTAACGTTAATCATATCGCAGCGGATGACGAAGAGTTATTGTTGACCACGCTGGCCATCAATGTCAAATGTGGCAGCTACGTGACCCTTAGGGCACTTCTAGACCAGGGATCACAAATATCATTAATATCGGAAAACGCTGTTCAGCGATTAGGGTTACAGCGTCAACGATACAACGCATCAGTATCAGGTATAGGTGCTGCAGCTAGGCAAAGCAAAGGACGGGTATCAATCGACTGTCAATCTATCTACGGTGACTATCATTTTACTACAGAAGCACTGGTTCTGTCAAAAGTCGCTAACAGCTTGCCTGGTGCACCATTCAAAAAACAATCATGGCCTCATATCCAGCATCTTCAATTAGCAGATCCAGAATACGTGTGTCTAAGCCGATAGATATTCTATTGGATGTGAGTATTTCTTCTGAAATTATCATGGACGGTCTCATCAAAGGACCAGCGCAGGCTCTGATTGCACAACAGACCGCACTCGGGTGGATCCTATCTGGAAACGTTCGAACATTCAGCTGTCATATCGCAACAAATGACTTATCAGATCTATCAAAATATTGGGAGATGGAGGACGTTGAAATTTCGTCATCATCCCTTACCAGTGAAGAGCAGTACTGTGAAGAGTTTTATCAGCAAGCTACTCGTCGTTTGGACACTGGTAGATACGAGGTTGGCATACCCATGAAAGTCGAATACGAAAATCAGCTTGGATCATCTAAATCAAAGGCTATTGCGCAATTCAATCAGTTGGAAAGAAAAATGTGCAATAACGAATCATTTGCAGAAAATTATAAGTCATTTATGTCTGAATATCAACAACTGGGTCACATGTGCAGAGCTAATAATGTCGACGAATCAAAACGTGCCTTCTTCTTACCACATCATGGCGTAATGAAATTAGATTCATCGACCACAAAACTAAGAGTCGTTTTCAATGCGTCGGCGATATCAACATCAGGCAAAAGCCTAAATGATCTCATGTGTTGTGGACCAAATCTTCAAAAGGACCTCATGACACTCATCTTAACCTGGAGAACATATAGTTACGTTATCACGGCAGATATAGAGAAAATGTTTCGCCAAATCTTTATCAGGCAATCCGATCGTCATCTTCAATCAATCATTTGGCGGCAATCACCTCAAGAAGCACTCAAAGAATATCATCTTACTACCGTTACATACGGTACTAAGGCCGCTCCTTACTTAGCGATGCGAACGCTAAACCAACTGGCAATAGACGATGCCGACAAGTACCCTCTAGCTGCGTCAGCCTTAAGTCAATAATTCTATATAGACGATCTGTTAAGTGGAGCGAATACCATTCATCAAGCCAAGAAGCTGCAGCAAAACAACTCATTGAGATGCTGAAGGGAGCTGGTATGAACCTCCGAAAATGGTCCAGTAACGTACTGGACCTACTAGTAGATCTATCACCAGACCAACTGAACAACCACTTAGACTTCAAGTGCTCGGAAACAAGAAAAACTCTTGGATTAAGATGGAACTCATCAACGGATAGCTTTAGCTTTCAAAATCAATTAAAGTGTCATGAAAAACGCGTCACCAAGAGACAGTTACTTTCGGAAATTTCAAAGCTATTTGACCCCTTAGGCTGGCTGTCACCATTATCGATCAGAGCAAAATTGCTTTTTCAGAATGCATGGTCATCACATTTATCATGGGCCGAAGAAGTTCCGCAACCGATTCAAGATGACTGGATTCAGATTAAGAATGACTTCAACAACATAAATCAATTTATCATACCACGTTACCTCGGCAACACAAACCAATCATATTAAATCCATGAATTTTGTGACGCATCAGACAAAGCATACGCATGTGTTGTGTACGTAGTAGCTAAAGACAATAAGGGCAAGAGCACATCAACGCTCGCTGTAACAAAAACAAAGTTGGCCCCTCTGACAAAAAAGGTATCATTACCACGACTAGAGCTATGTGGAGCGCTACTACTAGCTCAACTTATCAAGAAGGTCATGGAATCATTATCAAATCAACATGTGGAGATTTATTCCTGGACAGACTCCATGATAGTTTTAGGGTGGATCCAAGGCGACGTGAAGAAATGGAAACAATTCGTTGCTAACAGGATTAACAAAATCATCAGTATCATTCCATCATCACTTTGGCATCATGTGAAATCCGAAGAGCAGATTGTGCTACTCGGGGTCTGACGTTACGGAAGTTATCAAGCCATCCGTTGTGGTGGCAGGGTCCGAAATGGATAACCAATTTCGAACAAAGCACCCTTCCTATCACCTCTTATCAATCACCAGATTTGGAGATCAAGAAGCTTAGTGTAAACACGGCTTTATATCAAAATCATATTTCATTGATACACGAACTTTTACAGAACTACAGTTCCTTAACTCGCATTGTGAAAATCGTCGCTTGGGTATCGCGTTTCATTTCGCAATCACGACGCAAACAGACATCAAAAACAAATGTATTAACGTCATCAGAAATGGACAATGCATTGAATATCATTATCAAAGATGACCAATTAAGTCAATTTCATAAAGATATATTGTTTATCAATCAAAAGGGGCATGTGCATCCTAGAAGCAAAATATCATGTCTTAGTCCATTCATGGATGAGCACGGTATCCTTAGAGTGGGTGGACGACTGAAAAACGCACACATCAACGATTCATCAAAGCACCCTATCATATTATCAAGCCATAGTCGTCTTACTGATTTAATCATTGATCAAGCTCATATTACCACATTACACGGAGGCCCGCGACTGACACTTTCATACATCAGAGACAGGTATTGGATCATCAGTGGAATTCGTACCGTCAAAAGGAAGCTGAGATCATGCGTTAAGTGTCAGCGCTTCAATCAAACACAATATAAACAAATCATGGCCGATCTTCCACAGCCACGAGTCACCCCGTCACGACCTTTCTCTCACACTGGTGTCGATTTTACCGGACACGTCGAGTTAAAGGCCAATAAGGGACGTGGAATCAAAACCGTTAAGGGCTTACGGTATACTGGAAAACTCACCCTGTATATTTATATTATTAGCATGGTGCGCTACCGCCCGGGGCCAGCGGTGGTGGCCCGGGGCTACTTAGTCTTGTAATACTTTACCTCTGGAGTGCGAGTGTGTAGGCGTGGAGTGGTCGCTAGCGTTGTCGCTGAGCGTGAAGCTGTGCAGGGGGGCGGGCGCGGCGTGGTGCGCGCGGCGCTGTAGCGAGCCGGCCGCGCTGCCGCCCGGGGCCAGCGGTGGTGGCCCGGGGCCGCCGCCTGCCTCGCTGCTTAGCGAGTCGCGGCTGGGCGGACACGAGATAAGACTTGTTAGTTCTATGAATAGCTTTAAGTGTAGCATAGTGTAGTGATGAGTCTCGTGAAACTCAGTGTCAAAAAATAATGAGGCAGAGCTGAAGCAAAGCCATCGTGTCAAATTCTGTAAGGATGTCCGTGCATTCTTCCGTCTTCGCGCGTATTGAAGTAGTAGTGAAGGTCTTGCAGTTGATAGACATCTTTGACCTAAGTATATCGTATTTAAACAATTAACTCAACTATAGCATATGTTTTTTTATGTCTGATATAGCTTTAATAGCTCAATATACTATGTTTTGTATAGACAGTTGACTCACTGTGTGTAATGTCCTAGCGGCTCATAGGCGACATAGTGGCCCCTCTCCCGGGCGGCGGACGCGTATATGTCGCCCCCCGGGCCTATTGTCACTGGACCCGCCGCGCCGCATGCAGCGCCGAGAGGACACGACCCTGACCCACCTGAAATACAACAAAACTGTGTTAACTTCTGAAAGAACATCGTTGACAACCACAACATACAATGCAAAGACACACAACACCTAAGACACACAACAAGACACATAAGTTTCTATGTGCTGGTGGTGATTACCGCGTTTATTTTAGTGACGTAAGAATCTTTGGTCGTTTACCCTAAAAGTTCAGGCGCCATTTGAATGTTTAATAACAAGGCACTTCAGTCCCGGTAAAGAGTGACTGCACTTTTGACCCTTGACTGTTCATAGTAACAATTTAGGTTTAACAGCGTCAAGCCTTTACTGAGTTGTGGTCCGACACAGACAGTACAAGCCCATTGCTGTGTACGGACAATGAATCACTATATACTCGTAGATGCTTCATCTTTTAGCGTCGATGGTCAACTTCTCAGATGTTTTGTGGCCAGTAATATATATAGTGACGACTGCGGCGAGCCCAGCGGCGTGCTCTGTGACACGGGAGTAACGTACAGCTTAGCAATACTTACAGGGCGCGGGCGGTGGATGTAGCGGCGCGAGTGACGCCAGTGACGACTGCGGCGAGCCCAGCGGCGTGCTCTGTGACACGGGAGTAACGTACAGCTTAGCAATACTTACAGGGCGCGGGCGGTGGATGTAGCGGCGCGAGTGACGCCAGTGACGACTGCGGCGAGCCCAGCGGCGCCACGCCCGCCAGCAGCGGCGTACTCTGTGACGCACATAATCAATAATAAATCACTATGACATGCGCTAGAGGGGCTAAATAAAGGACTGATCAAGAGAAGGCTATCCATGATATGAAGTCTATCAAAGTTAGGGAAGACGACTAGACGTACGGCGATGCGCCATCGGTACATAGCAGACATCCCACCCAGACGCACTAAACGTTTTCGGAGTACTTTTATTGTGTGTACAGCTAAGTTTTAAATCTTCAACCGATTGAGCTGAAATTTTGTATACACGTTCGATTTGGATGACAATGCACAGGTAGTTAAGTGACATCATTCCAAATCCAATATGACGGATTTCCAAAGATGGCGGACCAATCATATTTTACACACCCTCAAGATAGGGACATCAAATTATGAAAGGGTGTGCTGAGAGAAATACAAAATAGTTTTTTTATGATTACTTTTTCCCATATCATTCATTATTCCCCGCTCCGTGCATCATTCACCCAACTTTTTTTTTATTGTATATAGGCTCGCGCTTGAGCACTATCTCACGTGGTGGTTAGCGATGATGTGGTCGACGTTGAAGCACGCTGGCCTAGAAGTAACCTATTCGATCTTGATTTACAGACCAAGTTGTAGCTATCGGGAATCACTGACACTTTCAAACTGATAATGCTTACGTTTAGTAGTAATATAAGAGTGAGTACGTACTCGTACCTGGTCGGGGTGCGGCATGCGCGCGTGCGCTCGGCGCTCGCACGTGTTGGCGCATCCCACGCCGCCCACGCCCACGCCTACGCCCATACCCGTCATCGCTGGGGAGGATAAAGTTACATTTAGTAAACGTAGAAAATAATATGAGGGAGATTTTTAAGAGCACACTTAAAATAATAGAGACGGAACGAATAAATGTCATTTTTTATCAAAAATCTAGTTATTCGAGGTTATAAATGTGATTTTGCCACATAAAATATAGGTATAAAATAAAATTATATCATGAACAGGTACTATGATATGATTGAGGTTGATCGATGTCCACCAGTGGAGTAGTAGGCTGGTGATGATAACATCGACTGTTCATATCGACCCAGCATCATGCAATAGATATAGATTGATATGCATGATACTGGATCGCTATCTATCAAATTTTGACTGTTCAACATAGATCAACCGCCATCTAGTGCTAAAAAGAAGCAAAATAAAAAGTTCGTAAGCAGAGGTCTACATCTAGTACGGGACGGGGTACCTGGTACCGAATGTAACGCAGATGACTCACGTTTGGGCATGTAATCGTAGTTGTCGCATCGGTCGCATCGTCGGCATAGGTCGCTACCCGCTACTCTAGTGGGACACATCCGGTAGAACCGAGTGTAACGCAGATGACTCACGTTTGGGCATGTAGTCGCAGTTGTCGCATCGGTCGCGTCGTCGGCATAGGTCGCATCGTCGACATAGGTCGCTACCCGCTATTCTAGTGGGACACATCCGGTAGAACCGAGTGTAACGCAGATGCCACACGTTTGGGCATGTAGTCGCAGTTGTCGTATCGGACGTACCGTCGGCATAAGTCGCTATCCACTACTCTAGTGGGAAACATCCGGTAGAACCGAGTGTAACGCAGATGACACACGTTTGGGCATGTAGTCGCAGTTGTCGTATCGGATGTATCGTCGGCATAGGTCGCTATCCACCTCTCTAGTGGGACACACCCGGTAGAACCGAGTGTAACGCAGATGACTCACGTTTGGGCATGTAGTCGCAGTTGTCGCATCGGTCGCATCGTCGGCACATGTCGGCAGGGGAGGCGCGCATCACAGCTGTGTCGTCGCTTCCCGCCGCGGACACCGAGCGCGACTCTACGGTGGCCGGGTGGTAGGTACCCGGGGGAGGGAACCGAATGTAAGCGCAAATCATAAGGAATGGGTTGGGTTGAGTTCATTTGGTAAGTACACAAGTTGGATTCTCAAACGTAACCTTATTTATATAGATACAATTTTACGTTTGTAAATTCATAGATAACAGACAAATTTGTAAGTTTATGTTAGTTTTATTTTCTAATTAAATTATTGACTAATAGCTTTGGTTAAAAGAAATATTTGACTTATCAAATAAACTCAACCAATTGTTTAAATCATAAAAAAGTGTATTGAAATGATAAGGGCAAATGATAAATGGTTAATAAAATTATGGATATGGCTGATACTCTATAAATACTACATCTTACTATTATACAGGGTGAGCTAGCAAAAGACCAAGTATTCTGCTTCGAGGGGCACATAGGACTGGACACACTTTTGTCTAGGACTGACAGACTGACGGCAGGGCAAATTAATTTTCTTTGAAATTCCGATCAAAATGGCAATTAAGTTAGCTCGAAGTTTTTCACCAACGATAGATAGCACCACTTATAGATGTCATTAAACATGACAGATGATGGACCCAACACCCATTTCCGATTTTGCTATGTTTTTAGTATTTTTGACATTCGCTCGCCTTGCCTTAACCCCCTAGATTAAATGCTGAGTGACGGTCATTATCAATTCGGTGGGCGGTCAGTCAGTTAGATCTTACCGACATAGGTGGGCACGTGATGGCGGCGGTCCAGCGAGGCGGGCGGCGGCGCGTGGCGCGCGGGCTCGTACTCCGCGGCCGGCGCGCGCCCCAGCGTCAGCGTCGACGACATCAGGGCGCCGCCCTCCACGCTGCCGCCCGACACTGCGGCATAGGGGGTTTGCAATCATTTTGCCACGGCGATTGCCAAAATTAAGCAACACTTATCTAAGTCGGCGTGTACAAGGACCATTCCTTAGTTCCATGATAATTTAGACCCCTCTTTGCATCAGAAAACACGTGTCATTGGTCCCGATTGTCATTTGTAGATCTTAAGCAGTGTTTACTGACTGGTATTTGACTAGAAACCCAAGTTATACGACTTACAAGGCAAGACAAAAATTCTTTATTTCAACTAGGCCATTAAGCGGCACTTTTTAACGTGAAAAGTATAAATTTAAAATTAATAATAATAGATACTACCGTCCATTTGAAAAAGTAGCTGGTTATGGAGAAGAACAGACAAGAAACTCCACTTGGGGTCCAATTCTCATCCCGATAACATACATAGTTGTACAATTTAACTAACCAAAAATTTTATTACAACATTGGGTACAATTTTATTCACATAACGTTTGATACAATTTTAACGGTCGTGCTTTCTTTTTAGTGCAATTTTACCTATTTAACTTGGGGTATAATATCAACTCCTATAACTTGGGGTATAATATCAACTCCTATAACTTGGGGTATAATATTGACTCCTATAACTAGAGGTATAATATCGACTCCTATAACTCGAGGTATAATATCGACTCCTATAACTAGAGGTATAATATCGACTCCTATAACTAGAGGTATAATATCAACTCCTATAACTTGGGGTATAATATTGACTCCTATAACTAGAGGTATAATATCGACTCCTATAACTCGAGGTATAATATCAACTCCTATAACTTGGGGTATAATATTGACTCCTATAACTAGAGGTATAATATCGACTCCTATAACTCGAGGTATAATATCGACTCCTATAACTAGAGGTATAATATCGACTCCTATAACTAGAGGTATAATATCAACTCCTATAACTTGGGGTATAATATTGACTCCTATAACTAGAGGTATAATATCGACTCCTATAACTCGAGGTATAATATCAACTCCTATAACTTGGGGTATAATATTGACTCCTATAACTAGAGGTATAATATCGACTCCTATAACTCGAGGTATAATATCGACTCCTATAACTAGAGGTATAATATCGACTCCTATAACTAGAGGTATAATATCAACTCCTATAACTTGGGGTATAATATTGACTCCTATAACTAGAGGTATAATATCGACTCCTATAACTCGAGGTATAATATCGACTCCTATAACTAGAGGTATAATATCGACTCCTATAACTAGAGGTATAATATCAACTCCTATAACTTGGGGTATAATATTGACTCCTATAACTAGAGGTATAATATCGACTCCTATAACTCGAGGTATAATATCGACTCCTATAACTAGAGGTATAATATCGACTCCTATAACTAGAGGTATAATATCGACTCCTATAACTAGAGGTATAATATCGACTCCTATAACTAGAGGTATAATATCGACTCCTATAACTAGAGGTATAATTTCGACTCCTATAACTAGAGGTATAATATCGACTCCTATAACTCGAGGTATAATATCGACTCCTATAACTCGGGGTTTATAATATGGAGTTGGTATGAGGGGAGGAGCGTACTCTTACTGGCAGAGCTGTGCAGCGACTTGTCCATGTGCTTGAGCTCCATCTGGTCGTGGTGGATCCACAGGTCCGGCGGCTTGATGCCGGCCGACGCCGACGATTTCTGGTATGTGCTGGTAGAGAGGCAAAATAGGTAATGTAAGAAAAATACTTTTGATGTCCACTATCAAACAGTCAAACAGGAGAATAGGTTGCTTTTCAGACCAGCTCTCCTACTATTCCAACAACTGCAACTCCTGAAAGCCAGAATAAACAGTGGCGGCCACCAGAAAAGCTACAAGTCAATAAAGCTTGACGAATCTCAGATAAAATAACAGTCTTGAAACCCGTAATTAAAATATAATCAAAAAATCAAATAAATAGATTTGTGTTGTAGGTAATCTTTGCCCTGCCATAGTAGGTGGCATACAATTAATAAGAACAGCACAGGAGAAAAGGTTATAAGATATGTTATAAGATACAAATAAATTATGATTATGAATATAAAACTACAATCTAGTAACAAGGAATATGCATGTAATTTTTGTATTTGATATTTGCAAAGACGAAGTTATAAGGCCTCAAAGTTGAGATTTAGAAAGAGAAGTCCGCCGAGCCATCTGAAGTCAGATAGCACGACGCCCAAACAACTGGCCATACGTCTTGTAGTCCGGTGATGGAAAGGCCTAGGCGGAATCAAATTGTGCAGTTCCGTCGCACACTCCCCGAACTGTAACCGATAAATAACTGACAAGCTGGCTACTCGGCGTCGATATTCAAGGCTCTGGAGCTTTGACGCGACCAGTGCATCGTTGCCAATAAGCCTCTTGGCCCGTCTGTCAATCGACTCAAGTGCATCAAGCTGGTATTTGGCAGATCCGTCCCAGAGATGAGAGCATTTCAGGTGTGAAGTACCGTCTCATCTTTCCAAGAATCCCCATTTTTTTTCCAGCAAACTGAGCTTTCGCCTCAATGAATGGACCAAAATTGAGCGTCGATGTCAACATAACACCAAGAAGTTCGAGATGGTCCGTTAACGGCACGGTTACATCGCGGATAGACGGGTGGAATTGGCTCTTTTTAGCGGCAAAAGACACGCCTGGGTTTTAGTAGCATTGAAATTGATCAGATTGGCATCACCCCATTCGGAGACCGTCTTCAAGGATAGATTCAAGCGTTCAACCATGAGGCCAAGTAGTCCGTGCGTCGGACACGTATCTCTCAGCAACAGTGCTGTCGTTTGCGTACCCAAAGGTTCCGGGTTCAATTCTGATTCTGTTTTCATGATTAGTATTCTATTTTAGTGTTTTTTATGGATAAACTGGTCAAATAGTAAATATTTTTTTATGCATACTCCCTAATCCGGCTTCACATAGTTCGAACAATGAAGGACAGATTGATTAGTTAAATAGTTACAGTCCAGTGATAAACGGACATACAAAGTAGGCTTAGTAATACGATTCAGAGAGAAAGAAACCTTAATGACATACCTGGTGTCAGGAGACAGCGGTGGCGTAGATCTCCTACAACACAGCGACAGCGCCAGCGCGGCCGCCAGCGCCAGCACTGCGCACGCGCCGCCCGCGCTGGCCCACAGCCACGCGGACGTGGCGCTCGCGAGACCGCCGCCCTCGCCTGAATCTGGACAAGCAGCATCTTTACAATAAAATCTAACTTACTATACTAGCACAACTCGACACTTTCCTGACACCATTTGCTTGAAATAGAGAGCAAATCAGCCAAGTCTAATGGTGCGCGGTTTCTACATCTGTTAACTGCGTGAGCGGCTGAGCTTAGTCGCCTTGCAAGAGATGTTATGTGTGGTACCCATTGTAATTTCTCGTCTAAAGTGATTCTTAGGCAAACTATTTGGTTATCTAGGTGTGCCCGCGGCTTCGCTCCCGTTAACTGCCTATCCTACCCTATTTATCTACCTACCTGTACCTTCCCTACTTACCTAGACCTACCTACCTTCCTTACCTTTCTCCCTACCAAAATCGAGCGTTCACTGCACAGAATACTATTTACTCGCCATCTAGTAGCACTCCAGAACACCACACCGAAACGAAAACATAAAAAAAACTTTTACCTTAACTTTTTATTTTTCACTTTTTAGTTATAAGTATCTAACAGGCAAGTTCTTTAGTAAGTTACCTATAATGCCAGAATAGACTACCCGAATATCATGAAACTTAAACATAACCGACGAAATGAGGGTGTACCAAGGTGAACTGTACACATCTGCGTACCTCTTTAGAGCGTACTGGCGTAATGTTATGTTATGAAATGATATAAACAATAAACAGACATGAGATTGCAGCAAAACCCGAGAGATTTTCCGTCATTTATTGAAGAGTTCTATTTTATATACGCCGAAGTTCTATATCAGATCTTCACCAAATTAAAATGAGACCAATTTGGGACATACTTTTTCAAACACAAAAAGAAATATCAAAATCGGTCTCCAATTGACGGATAAATCGGTAAAAAAAAAATGTGCAACATAGACTTCCTTTAGGGACTCGAACTCGCAACCTTAAGTGTAGTAGGCCACCACGTTTATCTATAGGCTATTCAGAAGAGCAATAGCGGTAGAGAAATTACAAATCACATTGCACGCACGTCAACGTCATTATTGGCATTATTAGAGACCTAAAATCGAATCAGCTTTCAGGGCAAGAGTCAAGACAACAATACTTCGCAAACAAATCTCAAATGCTTAAGGTACTGCTAAGTGCTATATCTGTCCTCGCATACACTGCCTAATTTGGCAGTGCTAAAAACGATATTCTGTACTTAATATAATTAATTGTAATCGTAATAGTATGCGTAATTTATTTATAAATTTATTATTTTTGGTATTTTTAATGAATTATTATTTTTGGTATTTATAATTGGCATTTTATTGTTGTAATAGTTATTGTATATGTTGTTATAATTGTGGGTTTTTATGATATAGTATAGTTAAGGGTATTTATTGAGGTTGGGTTGGGTAATTGTCAAGTGACTTTTTATGATACGTGCTTTGAGAAAGGGGGCGGGCGGGAAATCAGCGTTGACTATCGTAGTAGCCATGCTGCACACTGGTCAGCATCGGCTGAGCCCGCTCCTTTTACCTTACTGAAAATACTGTGCTTTAAAACTGTGTTTTGTTTATGTTGTAACGTTTCTTAGTGGCAATAATTGTTTTCTTTCTTTCTTTTCTCTTTCGTTTTTTTAGTCTCGTAAATTAAGTCCTGAATTATTATTTTTACGCCACACTTGAAATAGCCCTTGAAAGTATATCATTGTTTCGACATAGAGAGTTGACACCCCCATGGTTAGCTGAATCTCCGCAAGGGGGCGTGCGGGCGGTATTTAGGGATCCTAAATACCTACCAATCTTAACACCGCCATTCAGAAAATTATGCGAAATGCACAATACCATCTATCGAATATGGAGTTCAACAGTTTGAGTATCTGAATTGCGTATGTTGCGATATTTTACTTCTTGAACACTTTAAATTCATCTAATTTTTGATAGAGTGAACCGATTGCGGTGAAACAAAAACTAAGTAATACTTCAAGTAACGCACAATTTTTAAGTTTAAAAGTTGTCTGCATTGGTTTCGTACATTTTACGTGTTGCGTGCACAAATAAAAAGAGAAACAGTCAAAAATTCCAAAAATGCTGGCATTGGGTTCTGTTGTTTCTCTTTTAACAACCCCGCTATTTTTTTTTTGAAATGTTTTCGATGTACAAAAACGACTTTACTTCAGATTGATTATATGTATTGATAAAGTCCATTAGTACATCGCATTCGGTTCTTTTATCATTCGGTAATGTGAATTTAATACATTTGTTTTTTTTTCACTTAATACCAAATTGTTTGCCGTGAACCAATTTTGGACCTGATGAATAGAATAAGTCACATCATCAAGATTTTGTGACCGCCGATCTATTTTGTATATCAAAGATGTGCTATCAGCAAATCACACTATCTTCGGCTGATTATGTAGTAATTGGGGCAAATCATTTATGTAAACTAAAAAGAGGCATGGACCCAATATCGAGCCTTGAGGAACGCCCATTGTCATTTAAGACCCAAGTAAGTTTACGCCGTTTACCTGAACTTTAACTTGTCTAGCTTTTAAGTATGATCGAAGCAATTCAGAGGCCGTATTTCTAATTGCATAGTGATCGAGCTTCAACAAAAGTGTCACATGGTTAACGCAATCGAAAGCCTTCAAGAGGTCGCAAAAGGTTTCAATGGCGTCTTGTGCTTTTTCCCCGGCGTTAAAGATGTTCTTTATTAGGGTGACACCGACGTCAGTTTTGCAACGCCCTTTGGTGAAACCGTACTATTGATCATGAAAGATGGAATGTCCTAGAAAGTGTTTCTAGCTGGTTCAATGGCTGAAATGTTAACTTTTTAAAGTGACTTTTCTACTCACTCATAGCCGTAGAATAAGTGACGGGTGACGTGAAGGGCCCTAGTCCCTAGCTGTTGCGTGCCCGCAGCTTGAACAGATAAGTGGTCCGGGGGCGGAAACTCTCCACATTGTATCAGAACAGTACTCACCCATAGCCGTAGTATAAGTCACAGGCGACGTGAAGGGCCCCAGCCCCTTACTGTTGCGCGCCTGCAGCTTGAACAGGTAAGTGGTCCTGGGGCGGAGTCTCTCGACCCGAGCCCGGGTGCGCTCGCCCAGGGCGGCGATGGCGGTCCACTCCTCGCTGCCCGAGGCCGAGGACCCCGAGGAGCGGGAGATGGCGTACATTATGACGTAGCCTGCGGGGTGAACGGTACAGTCACAAGATAGGTAGGTACCTCTCCTTACAACTAGTAAGTTCAATATTGGCAAAATATCATAAGACTTCAACGAATGCTAGAATGGTGATTCTAGTGGCGTTATTAAGAGTTTACAGAACACTACCATGATCTTATGAGAAACAACAACAATATTTGTTAAAGAAGGGATGACATCTGAAGTTGAAAACAGTTCAAATATCGTCTCATGTCGGCCATTACTAAGCTCAGAAGTAAAGAATATTATAATTAAAGAAAGCTTTACAAGGAATCCATTGACAATGAAATACAACTTCTATAGCAGTATCGGAAACCATAAGATCTTTTTTAAATAGTTTTTAGATAACGTCTCATATTCGTACATCTACTTATAATTGTTAAAAAAAAACAACACATACAATAATTCGCATTTAGTTTACATTGTAAGTAATTTAATAAGATCATTAAATCTAATAACGAGAATGGTGCGTCTACATCGGAAACCAAATATATGCACTATGCGCTGTCCGTAAACGTTGACGTTCGAGCGTAATATATGTTGATGTACGAGCTCGCTACCCTCATTCGAGTCTTAGTAACGCTTGCTTTGCTCGTTCAGTTTGTGCGTGTATTACAAGTAAGCCTCGCATGGTTTGTGCGTGTATTACAAGTAAGCCTCGCATGGTCTGTGCGTGTATTACAAGTAAGCCTCGCATGGTCTGTGCGTGTATTACAAGTAAGCCTCGCATGGTCTGTGCGTGTATTACAAGTAAGCCTCGCATGGTCTGTGCGTGTATTACAAGTAAGCCTCGCATGGTCTGTGCGTGTATTACAAGTAAGCCTCGCATGGTCTGTGCGTGTATTACAAGTAAGCCTCGCATGGTCTGTGCGTGTATTACAAGTAAGCCTCGCATGGTTTTGACTCACTCGGTCGGGTCGTATATGCGCTCGCTTGACTCGTAAGTAGGCTAGTAGTGATAGATTTACTCAACAATAGGATCGCTTCTCTTGTTTGAGACGTTAGGAGACTTATTTATAATGAATTGCACGCTTAGCTCGTTTGATTAGAGATATTTACGACGGTCTTGAGCGAGTGACTGGTTTAACCAAGTTTTAGGAGAGTAAAGCGAGCCCATTATTAACTAAAGGAATTGCTGCAATCACATGAGACGAGTCACTCTCACTCTTCACACAAAAGCAAGCTTGCACTCCATTCGGATAAGTGAGTCCAGTCGTCTTTTGAAGAACCAAACGAACAAGCTCTCTCCCTCGCCGAACCAGTCAAGCACATAAGTCACATAAGTCACATAAGTCACATAAGTCAGTTACCAGTAATGAGCCCGTTGGGCTTGGCGGGCGGCTGCCAGGTGAGGTCCACCGCCCTGGCAGCAGACGCGGGCGGCGGCGCGGGCTGGGGGCGCAGGTCGCGCGGGGGCGTCGCGGGGGGCGCCTCCAGGGTGGTGTTGGACACCAGCATGGACCACGCCGACTCGCGCCCGCCTGCCAGATACGGGACTATACTATTTTAGACGGCTTTAAGTAATAGCATTTGCCAGCGGCTTCGCCCACGTGAAAAGCGTTTTTCTATCCCAAGGGATCATTATACCGAGTTTATCGGAATAAAAGTATCATATGCCTTCATTCAGGTCACAAACTACATGTTTGCAAAGTTTCATCCAAATCCGTTAAGCCGATTTTGTTTTCATATAATATTTTTGCACTGTTTTGATTCTATGCAAAAAATACGTCTTTTGTGATCGGTTTGTAGTGATTGATGATAACATTACTACGTAGTTGGAAGATAAAATAAACTTGCTCTGAGCGCAAATTGCAATAAAATCAGAACTTAACGAAAATTAACCGAAAAAAAGATTTCTGGGGCTTTTGACAGCTATATTTATTTTTCTATGATGGGATTTTTATAGATTTTTCAGGCAACATTACTAGTACCTTAATTCCGTTGAAATTACTTGACTAGGATTTTTTTGCGTATATTGGCGGCTAATTATGTTATTTTCCTGGGCTAAAATGGAAGTGGCAACAAACAATTGGTATTGGTAACAGATTTATACTTTTTATCCATCCTTATTTTAAGGAGTAGAACTCAAAATCGGTTGAACAGACTGTAAAAACGTATTGTTTAAATTTCAAAATTAGTATAAATTATAGTACCTGGGCGACCGAGTTCTACTCTGGTGGAAATAGAGAAAACGACGTTTTCTAAAAATTAAACCTTATACTTCATAAAATATAGCTTGATCTCTGCTACATTATGTCAAACTTACGTATACGTTATTGTTAGTCTGACAAACGCTATTGTTACTGTATTGATACTGACAGCTGTCGCAGAGATCAAGCTACCTTTTATGAAGTATAGCTAGATCGAAACCTCCTGCATACTAAATATAATGAAAATCGTTGGAGCCGTTGCCAAGATTCCGTTTATATATTTATATATATATGAATCGCGGCGCACTGACCTTTGATCAGCTTGACGGCGAACTCATACTGCGTGAAGGGCTTCAGTTCGTCTAACATGCAGTTCAAGTCCGTAGCGTTGAACGTCTTCAGTCGACCGCCCGACGACGACCAGCGCACCACGTAGCGACGACCGTCTGTTGCCGTCTGGAACCATTCACAATACCAATTACAATAGCTCCTCTTAGCGTATTCTTAACCAACGTTATCTGAAAGATAACCAACGTTATAGAAAACTGTCATTAGTTATTTTCTGTTTAAACTAAATTATTGCTCACCTGTCCTTTCGGCAGCGTGGGGTCCGTCCAGTATACGACAGCCGTAGTTCCGCTCAACATTATCACCTGCAAACGATCACAGATAAGTATGATTTGTAGTGATCATGATAGGAATAGTCTCGCAATATCCAAATAGTAGTGTTGCGCGTGCGCAGAGTTGGGTCACTGGCTTGCCGAGCTGATAATCACACGGTCCTGCTTTCACTGGTATACAGGCAATTGTTGTAGAAAGTCATCGACTTTTTGCGTCCCAACTAATGGAAGATTATCTTTAAAACCTGTCTTTTTATCTTTGTGAGGCTAGATCTCAGATAAAAAATGCCAGATTGACCTGTCTTCGAAAATAACGGATCCTCTAAAGTAAGCGTTTCTTATGAATATGAATTATGATTTTATATGAATAAACTTCATTTTCAAACGAATCGATACTATAGTTAGCTTGGGTAAAGTCAAAGTTTACTCGAAAGCTCATAGCCTAAGATCACGATCGGCGGTATGAGCGGCGGCGGTTCATCCTCGTCCTCTGAATCTTCATTATCTTCAGGCACCTTGTTATCATCAGCGGGCGGCTTGGTGCGCACGGTGGCGTACACTGTTGGTCCTAGGTCTAGTTGTATCAGATTCTTACCTTGACCCCCACAGGCGGTATGAGCGGCGGCGGTTCATCCTCGTCCTCTGAATCTTCATCATCTTCAGGCACCTTGTTATCATCAGCGGGCGGCTTGGTGCGCACGGTGGCGTACACTGTTGGTCCTAGGTCTAGTTGTATCAGATTCTTACCTTGACCCCCACAGGCGGTATGAGCGGCGGCGGTTCATCCTCGTCCTCTGAATCTTCATCATCTTCAGGCACCTTGTTATCATCAGCGGGCGGCTTGGTGCGCACGGTGGCGTACACTGTTGGTCCTAGGTCTAGTTGTATCAGATTCTTACCTTGACCCCCACAGGCGGTATGAGCGGCGGCGGTTCATCCTCGTCCTCTGAATCTTCATCATCTTCAGGCACCTTGTTATCATCAGCGGGCGGCTTGGTGCGCACGGTGGCGTACACTGTTGGTCCTAGGTCTAGTTGTATCAGATTCTTACCTTGACCCCCACAGGCGGTATGAGCGGCGGCGGTTCATCCTCGTCCTCTGAATCTTCATCATCTTCAGGCACCTTGTTATCATCAGCGGGCGGCTTGGTGCGCACGGTGGCGTACACTGTTGGTCCTAGGTCTAGTTGTATCAGATTCTTACCTTGACCCCCACAGGCGGTATGAGCGGCGGCGGTTCATCCTCGTCCTCTGAATCTTCATCATCTTCAGGCACCTTGTTATCATCAGCGGGCGGCTTGGTGCGCACGGTGGCGTACACTGTTGGTCCTAGGTCTAGTTGTATCAGATTCTTACCTTGACCCCCACAGGCGGTATGAGCGGCGGCGGTTCATCCTCGTCCTCTGAATCTTCATCATCTTCAGGCACCTTGTTATCATCAGCGGGCGGCTTGGTGCGCACGGTGGCGTACACTGTTGGTCCTAGGTCTAGTTGTATCAGATTCTTACCTTGACCCCCACAGGCGGTATGAGCGGCGGCGGTTCATCCTCGTCCTCTGAATCTTCATCATCTTCAGGCACCTTGTTATCATCAGCGGGCGGCTTGGTGCGCACGGTGGCGTACACTGTTGGTCCTAGGTCTAGTTGTATCAGATTCTTACCTTGACCCCCACAGGCGGTATGAGCGGCGGCGGTTCATCCTCGTCCTCTGAATCTTCATCATCTTCAGGCACCTTGTTATCATCAGCGGGCGGCTTGGTGCGCACGGTGGCGTACACTGTTGGTCCTAGGTCTAGTTGTATCAGATTCTTACCTTGACCCCCACAGGCGGTATGAGCGGCGGCGGTTCATCCTCGTCCTCTGAATCTTCATCATCTTCAGGCACCTTGTTATCATCAGCGGGCGGCTTGGTGCGCACGGTGGCGTACACTGTTGGTCCTAGGTCTAGTTGTATCAGATTCTTACCTTGACCCCCACAGGCGGTATGAGCGGCGGCGGTTCATCCTCGTCCTCTGAATCTTCATCATCTTCAGGCACCTTGTTATCATCAGCGGGCGGCTTGGTGCGCACGGTGGCGTACACTGTTGGTCCTAGGTCTAGTTGTATCAGATTCTTACCTTGACCCCCACAGGCGGTATGAGCGGCGGCGGTTCATCCTCGTCCTCTGAATCTTCATCATCTTCAGGCACCTTGTTATCATCAGCGGGCGGCTTGGTGCGCACGGTGGCGTACACTGTTGGTCCTAGGTCTAGTTGTATCAGATTCTTACCTTGACCCCCACAGGCGGTATGAGCGGCGGCGGTTCATCCTCGTCCTCTGAATCTTCATCATCTTCAGGCACCTTGTTATCATCAGCGGGCGGCTTGGTGCGCACGGTGGCGTACACTGTTGGTCCTAGGTCTAGTTGTATCAGATTCTTACCTTGACCCCCACAGGCGGTATGAGCGGCGGCGGTTCATCCTCATCCTCTGAATCCTCGTCATCATCTTCAGGCTCATCGTCATCATCAGCGGGTGGCTTGGTGCGCACGGTGGCGTACACTGTTGGTCCTAGGTCTAGTTGTATCAGATTCTTACCTTGACCCCCACAGGCGGTATGAGCGGCGGCGGTTCATCCTCATCCTCTGAATCCTCGTCATCATCTTCAGGCTCATCGTCATCATCAGCGGGTGGCTTGGTGCGCACGGTGGCGTACACTGTTGGTCCTAGGTCTAGTTGTATCAGATTCTTACCTTGACCCCCACAGGCGGTATGAGCGGCGGCGGTTCATCCTCATCCTCTGAATCCTCGTCATCATCTTCAGGCTCATCGTCATCATCAGCGGGTGGCTTGGTGCGCACGGTGGCGTACACTGTTGGTCCTAGGTCTAGTTGTATCAGATTCTTACCTTGACCCCCACAGGCGGTATGAGCGGCGGCGGTTCATCCTCGTCCTCTGAATCTTCATCATCTTCAGGCACCTTGTTATCATCAGCGGGCGGCTTGGTGCGCACGGTGGCGTACACTGTTGGTCCTAGGTCTAGTTGTATCAGATTCTTACCTTGACTCCCACAGGCGGTATGAGCGGCGGCGGTTCATCCTCATCCTCTGAATCCTCGTCATCATCTTCAGGCTCATCGTCATCATCAGCGGGTGGCTTGGTGCGCACGGTGGCGTACACTGTTGGTCCTAGGTCTAGTTGTATCAGATTCTTACCTTGACCCCCACAGGCGGTATGAGCGGCGGCGGTTCATCCTCATCCTCTGAATCCTCGTCATCATCTTCAGGCTCATCGTCATCATCAGCGGGTGGCTTGGTGCGCACGGTGGCGTACACGGCGGGACCCAGGCCGCGCGAGTTCGACGCGCGCAGGGAGATCACGTACTCGGAGTTCGATTCTGAAAGGAAAACCTTTTTTTACAAAAAATACAACCGACTTCCAAATAAAAATACTACCAAGTGAAAAATAACTTGAATTTCGGAAGCCAGTGTTACTGTTTTCATTTCTTTGTTTTTTGACCGCTTAAGCTTTTGCTTTTGCCGATTAAGCCGACGACGGAGCGGCCAACAAGTAGGTTGCGGTGCCGCTTGGCAACAGAAGCGACATCGCTATTGGGGCGGCGTAACGTCCCATACGTTGCGCCGCCCCAATAGCGATGTCGCTTCTGTTGCAGGCTTCGCGGCTGAGCGCTGGAGGCCGCGGCGCGAGAGGATTGCCGGTATTGCGGTACGCCACTCTTCCTACCTTCCACGGCCTGCTGCGGCCGCGGTGGCTCCGCAGGGAGGAGTGTCGGTATAACGTTGGCCACTCTCTCTATTCCCTGCGGCCAAAAAGTGGTAGGTGGCGGGGCCACTGTCCAGACCCGTCACAGAGGGACTAAGGGTGCCATACACAGGGTCTTCTGGCACCCATGTGCTGGTTTGGTCCCTGGGTTGGTCACGGCGTGGAATGTGTTCTGGTGTGCCCGTGATACTCGCCAGAGACGCTCCTGGTGACGGACAGCCGCGGCAGGTTCGCGGTAAATGCTAACGCGTGCCCGTGTTCCCGGCATAAGCGATACAGGAGGACACCGTGGAGTTTTAGTGTGTTGGAGTCGCACATAACTGCAGTATATCCCCGTGGTAATTTTTCTCAAACCAAAAATTAATAATAAAAGCGGTAAGTTAGTTAACACTATGCGAGGTTGACTATCCAGTTTTTGATGAGTAATGGTAGGTACCGAGTGCTCTAATAACATGCGAGTGCAGATGCGCGGGCAGCTCGCGCGCGGCGTCGTCGGGCACGCCCAGCCCCCAGCCCAGCACGTAGCCGCGCACCACCACACCGCCGTCGTCCTCGCCCCACCACACGGAGATCCAGTCGCGACCAGCACGAGCTGAAAAAGACGAAAAAAGATTTAATTTTTTGTAACAACCTATATAATTTTATGAAAAAGTTAATGGTCACCGCGTACCATTTGGGTTAACCACAAAAGGAGGTCTGATGACCTGCACCCTAGTTACATAACATAAATAAAAACGCGCGTGTCATTTGTTTGTAATCGTTGCTTCACACGTTTAAAAATCCGAGTTACTAAAATGAAATAAAGAGAACGCGCGTACTTCGTGCTCTTATAGTAGATTATTGCATCGAGCACAAAGTAATTTATATTGCCCCGAGTGTCTGATTTAGAGCCCTCGCTAACGCTCGGGCTCTAATCTAACAGGCACGAGGGCAATATAAATTACTTAAGGCGAGGTGCATAATCTGCTTTTCTTTCAACTATTACCTATAGGAATAGTAGATAAAAGAAACTCATATCAAACAGTTAAAATAGAAGTTTAATTATTGAAATTAAAAGTTATACTTGAGCAATTATTAAACGTAAGGTTAAGAGTTTTGTTGGGCAAATTTATATTTCTATAACACTGTCGGCTTCATTTAGAATGTTTTCCGGAGTTAGGTAATGTGTCGCTAGATGATTCCATTTTAATTCGAAGCCGAAGCACTCAAAATCAGATAGTATCACACTTTATCGTTTCCAAAAATATTGTCAAGCAAAATTAACAAAGTTCCCGCCAAATCACTTTTTAAAATTTCTTTCATTTTTAAATCAGAGTTAGCAGCAATCATTTTTTAAATTTGGAACAAGTAGGATAGAAACGAATAATACGTACGTAAAAAAAAAGTATTGATATCGGCTGGCTGGCCTGGTGTCAATAATAATCGTGATGTTTATAACTATATTATTAAATTCAAATGTGATATTTTGCATGCCGTAAGGCAAAATGTATTGGGACAATTTACTATATTCCAACTTATTTGTATACCTACATTATCAGCAAATAAATGATTTCTTTCTTTCTTTCTGAATAGAGCTAATCCGTTGAGATTGGCGCCATTTGGTGCGATTAAAAAATAAACTGTGCAATAATGAAATTTCATACATTTTTATTGCTCTAGAACATTAAAGACTCGCTTTGTACTGAGTTTTTAGTGTGATTGTGATGAAATTAAAGCATAGTTGGAAGAATAGTATATTATGCAACTAGTGAATAAAGGACGGATTTAAAGCGAGGGCCATTGATGAATCACGAACAAGTGAAGGATTCTAAAAACTGAATCACGACCGTAGGGAGTGATTCATGATGATTGAATCACGAGCATAGCGAGTGATTCAAGTGTTAGAATCCTGAGCGACGCGAGTGATTCATGGTCCTCGATATAAATCCGTTTTATTCAAGAGTTGCATACTATATTTTATACCATGACTTGTAGCGTTACGGGTCGCTCAGGTGAACTGAGCCACACATAAGCCACGTTAATACAAATAAAAAAACAGTTATAAACTAAAAATTATGTATGATATGAAATTAAGGATCCGGCTTCGCACGACGTGGGCAGCCAACCGGGGAACAGGTCGGGCAGGCAGGTCGTATTGTAGGCAGCTGGTGGTTAGGCAGGCAGCACAACTGACAGGAACTCTTCGTGGCAGCCAACCAGGGAACAGGTCGGGCAGGCAGGTCGTATTGTAGGCAGCTGGTGGTTAGGCAGGCAGCACAACTGACAGGAACTCTTCGTGGCAGCCAACCAGGGAACAGGTCGGGCAGGGAGGTAGCCGTGTAGGTAGCTGGTAGGTTAGGCAGGCAGCACAACTGTCAGGAACTCCTCGTATTTTATGGCTTAGCGATTAGGCGACTCTTCGGTTTCAGACCAGATTGAAGACCCTCAAACCTTCGGCCTATCCGTCTTTTATATCCACGGCCTGTCCTTTTTCTTCTTTATTAGAATTTTAAAGTGACATCTTGTTGTCATAAAAAAATGCAACTTGCCAGTATTCAAAACAGCCAGTAATATTCAATCCAAAACCTCTTCGATGAATTCTGAGAGCGTGTAAATTAATTTAAGTTATAAAATACAATATTTGAGCTAACATATTGATAAAAAGAATTTAAATTATATAAATCAAAAGTAATCTTCATAGGCTAAGCTAGTGAGAAACTCTATGACAGAAAATTTAAAAGGAAAAGTATTGACAGCTTGACAACCTGACGTAGGTGTCATAACATTGAAAAATATGATAATTATTTATTTTATTTTAGATATTTTATAAGAAAACGAATCGTTTTAGACCGATTCGCAGAATAGTAATGCAAAAACCAACAAAACGTATAATAGATGCGATGCGATGTAAAATGTTTTGGCATGGAATAATATGAATACAGTGTGAGTAAGTAAGTATTATGAGACCTAAGTGTGAATTAGATGAGAACACTTCAGCTCACTCAGTGAAATAACTAAAATATGTGGTTTAGAATAGCGAAATACCACAGACTTCGAGAAAAAGAAGGATTTAAGCCAAAAGCACAAGGAATAATAATAAATAAATAAATAGTTTATTACCTTCAAAATTTACAGAAAATGAGAAACCTTAAGGCTTCACATTTTTGTAAATTGAAGCTGAGCCTTTGAGTTTAAGTTACCTAAACAGCACCTGTGTTTCAGGGGCCAGTGACCACCTCCGTTAAGTAACATAATTATAATTAATTAAACACCAATGCAATTAATATTAGAATTACAATCCAAATAAGTATTCACTAAACATCCTAGACCAATATAAAATCATTATCAAAATCCTAAATATAAACAAACTCAAAATTAAATCGACGAAGGAGTTTGTCGAATATTCTTTGCACAAGAAGTTTGTATCGAGTATTTTATGCGCAAGTAGGTTGTATTGCATTGAGATGGAGGTCAAATATATATTGGTGTGTTCTAAATTCAAACACCAAAACAGTGATTAAAAGTGCTTTTTATTCACTGTTTTCAGTGAATAAAATAAGCTTTTTAGAGGGGAAATGGTATAAAAAACATTTAGACTGTTAGATCCTCCGCGCACAGCGTGGGACAAGAGCAATACGAGCACGTACATGTACTAACAAGTGCTGCAGCGAATCATATAAGATTTTTATTGACATTGCGATAGTCGTGGCGTACTGGCGTAAAAATACTTTTTATGAAAAAATAATAACTTTTACTATTCTCTGATTCTTAATTTCGTAGACTAAAATGACATTTGGGGGTTGCAGCCTTCCTTCTTTTTTTCCTCGTTGGAAGTCCTCCGCCCTGGGGGGCGGACGGGTTTGTTAGACTCGTACTAACTAAAAACTACTCCGATCTTCCATCTCACATCTACGCCGGGGGTCGTGGTAACATACGATACTTCCGTAACCCTCGACTAGTGCCGGCCCGCCTCGGGTTGGGGGGAGTGAGGTGTTTGACTCCCCCGCAACGTCTAAGAGGGGCGCGCGTGGAACACTACGCGCCTCCACCTCGGGTCCTGATTTGTGGGGGGGCGACGGACCGTGTCAGTCAGACAGTCCGTCGCCCCTGGACCCATTTAGGGGGGCCGAAAGAAGGCGTTGTCCGCCCTTCGCCGAAGCCCGGCGCGTCTGCTGCGGATCGTGTCAGCAGATGAAATCTCCCTCTCACTCTCCGCAGCCTCCTTCTGCGAGATGACTGTTTCGCAAAAGGATACCACATTCTGAGATGAGGACACGGCGTGGCTCCTCCCAGCGGCACAGTCTGCCAGCCCGCGCCGTATGCCGCGCCGTGTCCTCCCGGCAGTCGACGCAGTGGTGACGCCGGCCGTCCGGCTCCCTGTTTATGCGACACAGGTACTTCTCGAAGCAACCATGCCCCGAGAGCACTTGCGTCACCCGAAACTATAGGGAGCCGTGTCTCCTGAGCCAGCGCTCGAGCACTGGCCGGACCGCCTTAATAGTGACGAGGCTGGCGGTAGGGCGTAAAAGCCTATCCCGCCATTTCGCCACCAGAACTTCGCGGAGCTGAGACCAACGCAACTCCATATGTGGCTGCATCGGCCCTTCGCCCCGCGCCCGCGCTTCCTCGCGCCACCGATACAGTGACGCGAGTACCTTCGCCTCCAGGTCCCAGGGCGGGGATCCGGCCAGTATACAAGCCGCCTCGTAGGAGATCGTGCGATACCCCCTGATGAGTCTGCTGATACTTCGCAGAACAGCGATGCTACCGGGTCAGCCGCCCAGGTCAGGTCAGCCGCCCAGATCGGGGCCCCATACAGGGCCATCGATCGCATGATCCCCACGTAGATCCCAGGTACTTCATAGTTGACTCGACAGCGATAGGTTGCCACCTTATCCTAACTTAAAAATAGTGTTGTATCCTGAATGGATCTGTTTCAAATCATGAGATTAAATTTTCTTCATTTCACTTTTCACTAATAATATAGTCAAACAATAAAAAACCTTCTTCGTCTGATGAAAAAAAAGTAAGATCATCAATAAATCCATCGAAAACATCTGGTTCCAGTAACGCCATGACTTAAACTAATGAGATTTCGCTTGCAAAACGATACGTCTACGCGACGATTCGTTTGTAGAACTCTGCAGGTCTCGTACTTTTGAGTCATGATGATACGTTTACGATCGGTGTAGTCTCTCTCGTCCAGCTCCTGTCGCTGTGTGCTGGCTGTCACCCACTATATAAGTATACGTACTAGTAAGCGGCGGCGGCGTGGGCGGCACGCGGCTCTCGTCCAGCTCCTGTCGCTGTGTGCTGGCTGTCACCCACTATATAAGTATACGTACTAGTAAGCGGCGGCGGCGTGGGCGGCACGCGGCTCTCGTCCAGCTCCTGTCGCTGTGTGCTGGCTGTCACCCACTATATAAGTATACGTACTAGTAAGCGGCGGCGGCGTGGGCGGCACGCGGCTCTCGTCCAGCTCCTGTCGCTGTGTGCTGGCTGTCACCCACTATATAAGTATACGTACTAGTAAGCGGCGGCGGCGTGGGCGGCACGCGGCTCTCGTCCAGCTCCTGTCGCTGTGTGCTGGCTGTCACCCACTATATAAGTATACGTACTAGTAAGCGGCGGCGGCGTGGGCGGCACGCGGCTCTCGTCCAGCTCCTGTCGCTGTGTGCTGGCTGTCACCCACTATATAAGTATACGTACTAGTAAGCGGCGGCGGCGTGGGCGGCACGCGGCTCTCGTCCAGCTCCTGTCGCTGTGTGCTGGCTGTCACCCACTATATAAGTATACGTACTAGTAAGCGGCGGCGGCGTGGGCGGCACGCGGCTCTCGTCCAGCTCCTGTCGCTGTGTGCTGGCTGTCACCCACTATATAAGTATACGTACTAGTAAGCGGCGGCGGCGTGGGCGGCACGCGGCTCTCGTCCAGCTCCTGTCGCTGTGTGCTGGCTGTCACCCACTATATAAGTATACGTACTAGTAAGCGGCGGCGGCGTGGGCGGCACGCGGCTCTCGTCCAGCTCCTGTCGCTGTGTGCTGGCTGTCACCCACTCGCTGAACGGACCCGAGCCGTTGGCGTTGATGGCGCACACACGGATCTGGGGAGTACAGAGAAACGTCTGTTTAACATGAGCTAGACACAGACACAGTGCACATGGTGGAATTAAATGCCTGTGTTTCCAGATAGGTGCAACTTGAGGGTCTTTAAGTCAAAAGCGAATACGTCAATTCTAAGCATGCGTGCTCCATCGTTGACCACATATTTACTTACCATCAGATGAATACAAATATTTTCCATCACATTATAAAACGAGTTCTAAAAGTCCAAGCTATAAGTTAAAGCTAACCTTCGAGATAACACTGCTTTTAACTTTAACCCTTTAACGTTAAGCTCTAACGTCAGTTTTCGTATTAAGAACTCGACGTAAGTCGGAATATTGTTAGGTTTCACAACAAATCAACATCGAATGAATTTGTCTTTGCTACACTAAGAGAAAGAATTTTAAAAGTATTGGAAGATTGGTAAGTTGTCACGGTACATTTTAATGATGCTGTTTAGGACCAATAGCTAAATCAGATGAAACGTTACCTGATAAGTAGTAGCAGTATCCAGCCCCCTCAACTCGGCCCTCTTCTGGTCGGCCGGCGTGGTGAGAGAGTCCGCCTTCCTGCGCGGGGCCCCTGGGACTGGTGCGGGCGCCACGGGGCCCGGGGAGGGGCCCGCCGCTACTGCTCGGTAGCGCACCTTGTAGCCGGTAAGGGGCCCTCGGTGAGTACGGGACGGAGGGGCCTCCCAGCGGACTAGGATGGACTGGAAATGGTGGAAGGTTATTAAAATTGTTGGCTGTCTTAGTAGAAGCTGTAGAAACGCTGATGCACTCTGTTCATTTTCCCAAAGAACATTATATGCACACATAAAATGAGTGACCGAGACGTTATTTTTAGACCCTGAATAAGCGAATGAAACAGCCACCCTGTGCAAGTTAAAAGTTTGTATACAGTAGAGAACTGGCAACTCAACTGCAGTCTGTAGTGCAGGTATTTTTTGGAAAACCCTCAAGTTAGTGATTGAAGTTAAATGACTATTACAGATTGGTAATCGGTTATTCTTCCATACAAAGTGTGTAAGTGATAGATACAAAGTGTAAGTTCAAAATAAAAAATAATATCAAATTTGTCTCATCATTGAAAGATAAAAATATATACACCCTGAAATTTAATTGGTTGTTTTCCCGCGGCAGAACGACTTGCCTTAAGGAGTACTTTCGAAGTATAGAGTTAAAGTAAATAAATAACGATGTTTCTGTTTTAAAATAATTAAAAAAATATTCATCAACTCGAAAAAGTGAGTAACAATAGTAACTCTAGACGTAACTTGTAGGTACTAGGTACTACTCGTGTCACCACCTACAAAGAAAACCGATGCACAAAATAATGTCAAACCAAAATAAACTCTCGCACGTAGTGATAAAGCATAAAATGTTTGCACGGAACAATACAAAAAATCACCGCGATACCGACAAAGAAAAGACCGATTTAGAAATGTTCAAAGTAAAATTAGCTCTCGCGTGTAGTGATACGGCATAAACTAGCCTGCGCGCAACAATTTCAAACGAAGCCGCCGGCGCCTATTTTACCCGTGCGGCCCGCTGTGACCCTGACCTACTTAGTTTTCCCGCGAATGTCGTACGCGCAGCACGCGCCATCACTGTAAACTGCAATGGATCGACATTACAATTACACCAATGTGGAGTACGTCGCTATGGTGCAGCTGTATGCTAGGGCTGATTATGACTCCCATGCTGCCCGGCGACTTTACGCAGAGCGGCAACACTTGGAATCGCTCCGTCTTCGCGGGGTTCTGAACCCCCAAGTCCCATCTCCACGGACGATCGTAGCGGCGATACAGCGGCTACTAGATCATGGACAGTTCCATGCACCGGCACATGCACAGGGCAGAGGTCGACCAGCCGTTATTTTGCCAGCGCTCGACGAGGAGATCATCGAGTACTTCGAACGGGATCCGCGTCGCAGTACGCGCCAGGCCGAGGCTAGGTTTGGCGTAAGCCAGTACCACGTCTGGAAACTACTCAACTCTGAAGGACAGCATCCTTATCATTTTCGCGGTGTTCACGCTCTCCACGAAAATGACCCCCAGAACAGAATTGCGTTTTGTCAGTGGTTGATCGCCAACCAAGATAAGAACATTTTGTGGACGGATAAATCAACTTTTACGCGAGTTGGTATTTTCAACCAGCCAGCGTAACGAACATTTTTGGGCAATAAATAAACCACACGTTATTCGCGAGTGTGCGCATCAAGTGCGTTTTAGTGTCAAGTGCGTTTTAATAACATGTTGGATAACAGCTGATTGAAAAGCACGTGGGTCAATGGCCTCGCGGCTTTTAATAGTAACACTAGACGTAACATGTATTGTTGTAGGTAATACTGGCGTCGCACGCGCCGGCGCCGCAGCCCTCAAAGCAAAGCGATGCATAAATGGTCAAACTCAAATAAGCTCTCGCACGTGGTGATACGGCATAAAAGTTTGCACGCAAAACAAACGAGCGAGCCACAAGCCGACAAAGCAAAGACCGATTTATTAAATGTTTAAAGTAAAATAAACTCTCGCGTGTAATTATACGGCATAATCTAGCCCGCGCGTAACATGATCAAACGGAGCCGCCTTCGAACCTAATCCTTTCGACGGTGACCTAGCACCCGGGTCAACGGCCTGCTGTCGTTCGGCCGTAGATATCGGGAGGTATACTATTGGTTCGTGATCGCTTTCGAGTTTAGTTTTTCACAATGTTAAATATGCCAGTTTTTGTTTCTAATATTTTATATAACTACGAAACGATTGTATTACATAGACAAAACCATTTCGCTGCGGGAAAACAACCATTTAAATTTCACGGTGTATATTTGAAAGTTATGAGCATCAAAAATTCCATATTTTAACACTAATCTTAACGCAACTTTGGGCGCAAACTAATACCACAAGAAGAGGGGAAATTGCAAGACATTCACCATAAAGGGATAGATTATTAGTTCAAGAATGCAAATAATTTTCTTTTGAACACTTTCATTTAGTAGTTTTTTCATGATATCCATATTCCCACAGGTGTGTTTATAAAATTTCGTGCGCTCGTTTTTCGTTCTCGCTCGTCGTTCGGAATCATTCTGCATTTGTCACACAGCGTTAAGAATGTGTATTCGTACGCGCACTAGCCTCTTACTGCTCATCATCTCTTCTGCACGGGTTGTTGATGAGATAGCATGCATTTTAACCCCGCCCACAAAATAGTCCGTGCCGCCCAGACTGGGGCAACCTTAAGTAATTAATGTAATCAACAATTTATCTTGTCAGGGTTGTCGCAGGAATAAACTATCGGGGCAAGTGTTTAAGGCGAGCTTTTCGCGAGGGTTTAGTTTTTTTGAGGCGGAGTTGTCGGTGTTAATTTTCCGGGGTCAGGTTTTTGGAGGCAATATTTCAGTTCACGTGGTCAAGTTCTGGGTGTCGTTTTCATGGTCAAGTTTTTGGGGCCAAGTTGACAATGTCCATCTGCCGGTTTCTTAGCTTTGACAATGTTCAAAGTTATTGGAGGCGGGGTGACAGTGTTTAGTTTTAGGGATCCAGTTTTCGTGACTCACCGTAGCGCTAGTAGCGAGCGCAGTAACATTATTTGGCGGCGCGGCGGGGGCGTCAGCCGGCGTCCTGAGGCGGGCGCTGGCGGGCGCTCCGCCCTGCGCCGCCACACGTATGTTGTAAGCGGCGGCGGCGCGCAGCCCCGACAGGGTCACGCTCACGGTGAGGGATGAGGGGTCGGCTTCCACCCATTGGAATTGTTCGCGACCGCTTTCTACCTGTAATGTGAGGCATACATAAGATCACGCCTGTCTATCCCAAAGGGTTGAGCAGAGGTACACTTATTTATGGGTTTACCTATGTTCAAGGTAAGTTTTTTAAGTGAGCGTGGATGGCCAAATCTGAAACTATGAGAAATAGCAGAAAACATTCAAAGGAGTCACGAGGCAGATTTCGATGAAAACTAAAACTGCATCATTGGATTTTTAAAAATCAATATTCCTAGCCAGGTCATTAAATAGCCAAACAAACGTACCTCAGTATAGTGCACGGAGTACTTGTTAGGCTGTGGCGCAGTGTCGGGCGGCGCCCACGTGAGCCTGAGAGCGTGCGCCCCTACAGCATCTCCACGTAAGTTCATGGGGGGGCCATGGGTTACTTCCTCTTCTGATGTAAGGACTTCTATTAGCTGTAAGACCGAAACGATTTCAAACTTAAATAAACATTTCTAAGAATGGTAGCGATGCTAACAGGAAGATAACAAAATCCAACACATTTTATGGTAAGTCTGTGTTTCATTGTCGTGTAACCCTGCTATAAAAGACGAATAATAAACGGCAGCGTCACGTTTTCACTTGCATATTCAAAACATATTCAGGGATATGCGTGCGAGAACATAATTAACGCCACCTTTTTCAATTTGTATAATTAATTAATATGATAACTCGGACCAATTTAAGAACAACACAATCCCGACAACTCATTACTGAAACTTTGCCATTGTCTTCGCTCTCTCTCCAAGAGCGATTAGTTCAAACGCTGTTGGGTCGAGTTTTCGTCGCTTCGCACCAGTGACACAAATGTTGAAAGAAAATCGTTTATCTTTGTATCTTAGCATACGTATGTGAGGAGGGATGAAATAAATATGACTTTAACAGTTGTGAATATACATGAATGGCTAGCGAATGAGACTAGTCTTTTAAAGATTGTTGCGTTTAGGGATAAGATAAGATATATTTATTATAACAACAAAACAAAAAGGTTTAGTTTAGCCATGTTCATACTATGGCGCGCAAATATTATGAATAGACTAGCTGTCCCAAGCGGCTTCACTCCCGTCAACTGGCTACCTACCTACCCCACCCTACCCTACCTACCCTTCATACATGAATGTTGCGTAACTTTAACCGCTGTGCAGTGCACACAATCGAAACTCTCAAAAAGGAATATTTTTCCGTTTTTGCAACATTTTTCATTTGTGCTCCGATCCTATTAGTCGTAGCGTGATGTTATATAGCCTATATCCTTTCTCGATAAATGGACTATCCAACACAAAAATAATTGTTCAATTCCAACCAGTAATTCCTGAGATTAGCGCATTCAAACAAACAAACAAACTCTTCAGTTTTATAATATTAGTACAGATAAAGAAATAACAATAATATCAAGAATAATTGTGTCAAATCTATTTAAAGTTATCAATAAAAAGGTCTAAGAACAATAATTTATGGCTAGTCTATGTATAATATCAAACATAAAATTTGTAAAAATAAAAATAATGGATGTCAAATCCTTGTAAAAATTAATCAAAATAAATGTCAAATCTATGTAAATTATCAATCAAAATATGAATAAAACATCTATGTCATAATGAATGATTCTGCCAGAAATTTGCTAATATTTAGTTTTATATTATTCTATTTACTATGTATTTACTATAGTTTGCTATGTTACTTAGAAACGACTTTAATTATTTCTTCAGTTGTATATTAATCGTAACACAGAATATTATTTGTGTCCAAATATAAATTGAATTCAATATAGTTTTCAATTAAATTTGAGAATATTGGAAACAATGAAATCGGTCTGTAGAACTATCTTGTTTTTTGAACAACTGTTTTGTAACAGAATTTATTAGGGCGTCTGATAAAATACCGTCACTTAAACACAAATTAATGACATGACTTACAGGCCCGGCTACTGCTATTGCTTTGATTATTCGACACTGTTTGTATTGTTTATGGCTAACGTGATCTATGTTTCCTATATCCTGGGGGCCTTTAAGTCAAGAGTGAATATACGTATCTAGGCAAGCGTAGTCCATCGCCGATCACATCATCGCTTGACATCAAGTGATATGGTGATCAAACGCGGACATAATAATAATAATGAAAAAATACATTATATTTGTTAATACTCACGTCAGTAGGCGGCGATGTGGCGTGTTCCGTATAAGCGAGTACCGCGAACTGGTACGTCGTGTTCGGTTGTAGCGACGCCACGTTCATCTCGTGACGACTGGCGCCGCCGCGGGACACGCGCTCTCTGCACATTGACACGAACATTGACAGGTAACAGCCAAATAAACTCTCGGTTACTCAACTGCAAATCTTACTCAAAAAGATAAACTAGAACTATGATTTTCGCACTTACTGCTACGAAACAAAGGAGACAACTTTCATTCGGGTACTTTCATTGTCACTACAGTGAGGATAGACCGATCCCAATACAAATTGATATTACCATTCTCGAACTACTTTCCGAATGCACGAATCAATTTTTATTCCTTATAAATTTTAATGTAACGTTCAAAAGTGCCGCTTGGTGGCCTAGTTGAAATAAAATATTTAGTCTTTCTTTGTCTTCGAAAAGAGTCAGTTCCGATTCCATAAGATTGTATTTAAGAGCAAATTACTGATGGATAATCCTGGCTACAAGGTTGTGTCTTTGCAAATAGTCTCCGTTAGCTAAACGAGAACAACTGGAGATAATGTGACGACTACTTATTATTATGAGCCTGTTATGTCCCACTGCAGGGCAAGGGCCTCCCTCCCATCTTTCGGTTTTTTCCTGTCTCTTGCTTCATCTGACCAATCCTTTAGATAGATGTCAAAGTAACTTTTGCTTCATCTAAGATAACAAGCTCAGTTGGACTCACCTGTCACTCCCCTTCACTTTATAGATGACCGCATACCCCGCCAGCTCCTCAGCCTGGTGCTGCGGCGCCTCCCAGCTGAGCGTCACAAAGCGATGCTTCACGATGACGGCCTTCAGGCCGCGCGGTGCCGACACTACGCTGGCGTTCCCTCTCTCAGGGTCCAGATCAACCCCTTCAGCAGCATGAAACGAATCATCCCCATCATACGAATCCTCATACTCCAGAGCAGGCCCTGAAGTGTACGCTGATGAAGTTTCTCCGAGAAAGTCAGGGTCTTCGGGAGTAGGGTCTAAGGTGTGGTCGTGATCGGAAGAGACTAGACTTGTGAGTATGTCGTGTGTGGAGTTGGATTCGATTGTTGTGATGTTGTTCATCTCTGGAAGGTAACAGGTTGAGGAGAAACAAAAAATAAATAAGTGAAATAAAAACAAAAATTTAAAAAAAAAAACTGGATAAAATGAAAATAAATTAAATTATAATAAACAATAAATCTTAATTAAAATAACAAATGAACTAAGAAAAAGTAAAGGAATTCGTGGATTAATGCGTGGTTGTTCAGCTGGCATACCATAGTGTACGTATATGATTAAGATACGAGTACTTGAGTAATCAACAATATTTTTGCTATAATATATTTCTTTGAGAAAAAATGTGGTGAATCTCTCGATCTTCACAACGTGGTGAAGATCGAGAGTGTGTGGACCAGGGTGGCGTACCTTATACTCAGAATATCCTCAAGATATTCGCTGAAGGTCATACAGGTCTACGCCCCAACCTCGGCACACCCCGACGACGAGGTAGAGACCATGTATGAGGATATCTCCAGAGCCATGCATGGTTTCAAAACTCACTTCACCGTTGTAATGGGGGACTTCAACGCGAAACTGTGCAAACGAGACGAGGATGAGCTGCAAGTGGGGCAATTTGGAGTTGGACGTCGGAACCACCGGGGTCACCTACTGGCCAGTTTTATGGAGAAGGAGGGCCTCTATATGATGAACTCCTTCTTCAAAAAGCGTGAACACAGGAAGTGGACCTGGCAGAGCCCTGATGGTGCAACAAAAAATGAGATTGACTTCATCATGTCAACTAGGAAGCAAATGTTCAATGATGTCTCTGTGATCAATTCGGTAAAAACCGGGAGCGATCACCGCATGGTAAGAGGCACATTGAACTTTAATATTAAGCTTGAAAGGTCTCGACTGATGAAGTCCACGCTCCGTCCAGCACAGATCCAGGTCCAAAACCCCGAGAGCTTTCAGCTCGAACTCCAGAATCGTTTCGAGTGCCTAGGTAGCTCAGTGGACGAATATAGCGACGGGTTCGTGGAAGCTGTCCATACGGTCGGGTCTAAGTTTTTCAAGACCCGTCGTACAGATAGAAACAAAAAGATCTCTGATCCTACCCTCAAGCTTATGAAGGAGAGGCGTGAGATGATCCTGCAGTCTTCAGATGAGGCGTGCAAATACCGGCAGCTCAATACACAGATCTCTAAATCCTTGAAAGAGACCTCCGCCGCTTTAATACCGAGCGTATTAAAGACGCGATTGAGCGAAATAAAGGCTCCAAGGTTTTTTCAAGGGATCTGGCTATTGGGCAGAGCCAGCTCACGAAACTGAAGACCGACGATGGCAGGACCGTATCCGCCAAACTGGAGCTTCTGAGGGAGATCGAGACATTCTATGGGCAGTTGTACACATCAGTCAGCAAGCCCGTTGCGAGTCTAGCAAACGACCCAAGAGCTAGATTGACCCGTCACTATACCGAAGATATCCCGGATGTCAGCCTGTACGAGATTAGGATGGCTCTGAAACAGCTTAAAAACAACAAGGCGCCGGGTGATGACGGAATCACGGCTGAACTCCTGAAGGCAGGTGGAAAACCGGTCCTTAAGGCCCTTCAGAAGCTGTTTGATTCCGTCATACTCGAGGGCAAAACGCCACAGGCATGGTGCAGGGGTGTGGTGGTACTTTTCTTCAAGAAGGGCGACAATGCCCGGCTGAAGAACTATAGGCCCATCTCACTTCTTAGCCATGTCTACAAGTTGTTTTCAAGAGTCATCACGAATCGTCTCGCGCGCAGGTTTGATGATTTCCAGCCTCCCGAACAAGCCGGATTCCGAAAAGGCTTTAGCACCGTAGACCACATACATACGCTGCGGCAGGTTATACAGAAGACCGAAGAGTATAACCTGCCTCTCTGTTTAGCGTTTGTGGACTACGAGAAAGCCTTCGATTCGATCGAGACTTGGGCTGTACTGCAGTCTCTCCAACGGTGCCAGATCGACTACCGGTACATTGAGGTGTTGAAGTGTTTGTACAAAAACGCCACCATGTCAGTCCGTCTTCAGGATCAGACCTCGAAACCAATCCTTCTCCAGCGTGGCGTGCGACAGGGAGACGTCATTTCGCCGAAACTGTTCACTGCTGCGCTGGAGGATGTATTCAAGGTTCTGGACTGGACGGGCCTAGGCATCAACGTTAATGGCGAGTACATCACTCACCTTCGGTTTGCCGACGACATAGTGGTCATGGCTGAGACCATGGAAAGCCTCAGTAAAATGCTCGATGACCTCAGTAAAGCTTCCGAAAGAGTGGGTCTTAAAATGAACATGGACAAAACCAAGATCATGGTGAACGCCCATGTAGCACCCACTCCTATCAAGATCGGAGACTCTACACTCGAAGTTGTAGACGATTATGTCTACCTAGGACAAACGATCCAGTTGGGTAGGTCCAACTTCGAGAAAGAGGTCAACCGTCGAATCCGACTCGGCTGGGCGGCGTTCGGGAAGTTGCGTGGTTATCTTCTCGTCCAATTTACCGCAGTGTCTCAAGACAAAAGTCTTTGACCAGTGTGTGTTGCCAGTGATCACCTATGGGACCGAGACATGGTCGCTCACAATGGGCCTTATCAGAAAGCTTAAAGTCACCCAAAGGGCAATGGAGAGGGCTATGCTCGGAATTTCCATGCGTGATCACGTCAGAAATGATGATATCCGCAGGAGAACTAAAGTTACCTACATAGCCCGGAGAATTGCTAAACTTAAGTGGCAGTGGGCAGGGCACATTGCTCGCAGAACGGATGGCCGATGGGGCCGAAAAGTTCTGGAATGGCGACCGCGAACCGGAAGACGATACGTTGGAAGGCCTCCCACTAGGTGGACCGATGACCTGGTTAAGGTTGCGGGAAGGCGCTGGATGCGAGACGCACGGGATCGGTCAATGTGGCGACACCTGGGGGAGGCCTATGTCCAGCAGTGGACGTCTTTCGGCTGAAATGATGATGATGATGATGATGAGAAAAAATGCAAGCTACCACGGACATACTAAACATAGAGAAGTAACAATACAACTAACACTTGATTTCAAAAAGTCATCGTAATTCTGATAGTCGTAGACAATTTTGGAGCCGTTACGTTAAGGATCGGTCAGTCAGGCGGTTCTGAAGGTAGCACTAACTATTTCTAAATGAAAAGTGTTATAGTTACTACGCTGCACCGCACTGAAAAATGAGCGCATTGTACTGGAACATTTCCGCACCGTACTGGTACATGAGTAGGCTTGTTCTTACTCGGACACTGTATGGAACGCTCTGAACTAGTACAATCGTTGAAATGAACTAGTTCGGTCCTCTAGTACTATTATTTCATTTTAGTTCACCGTTCATTTAGACATCGGTCGGACGTAATGTTCTTGTGCGCCAGATCGGTCATCGTGATCGTACGTAGACAGAGCAAACTAGTACATCGTTCATCAGTCACCACGCTCGCGCGCACGCTTCTCAAATCTCTCAACTCATTCACTCGCTCAGGCTCAGACTCTCGTAGTTCGTACCGTACTAATTCGTTCTGATTCAGCACTCGACCGATCCGATGTCGCTTGGATAACTAGTTCGTTCTCGTTCACCTAAAGGAATTGCTTCCTAATAGTACATAGTACATGTACTACACAAGTCTATACATGAGCGCACCGGACTGGAACATACCCGCTCCGCTCTGGAACATTTCCGCGCGACGCTGGCAGATGCGCAGCTCGCTCTGGATATCAAAGGGTATAGTTACCGTCCTCAGGTGGTAGCACGACGAGCCGAACGGCGCTGACAGCGGAGCCGGCGGGCGAGGCCGCTCCACACTGGAACATGCCAGCATCCACACGTAGCACGCCCTGGATGCGAAGTGACGTTCTATGGAACATGTCAAGACAGGTCAGAGATATTTTTTAATTATACAAAAATAATTAAAACAAAGCTTTTCATGTTCCTGTCAGCAAACCCTTTTATTTGATATCATGAGGGTACCTACATACAAAATAATAGTCCGCCATCTTTGGTAGTCTGCCATATTGGATTTATAAAGATTCCACTGTACATATTCACAGAATATGTTACTTACCCATCCACAAGTGCAATATCATGATTGTTCGGCGTGAGCGGGTCGCCATCTTTGAGCCACGTGACCGTAGGCGCCGGCCGGCCGCGCACGTCACAGCGCAGTGTGACGTCACCGCGCGCACGCGCACTCGCCACCGCGCCTGACGGGAGCGACACGCGGGGGGCCGTCTGTGGGGTCGTGGAGGGGATAACACATGTTACGTGTTATTGAAGGGTTCTTTAACATACTTTTTTTACCAGAAACTCTAGACAAGTGACGTTCTATCAACTAAAGCGTCGTGGTAGCGATTGGGAAAATGTCAAAAATCTATGGGATGCCAAGCGCTATCGCAATGTCACGGGATCAATGTTAAAATTTTGGCATTTCCACCATCGCCTTCGCTGACTTAATAAAACTTTGTCTAGAGCCTCTGGGAGTATTTTAAGTCAATAGTGAATAGGTTATTTCTAGCCAAGCGTGCTTCACCGTCGACTACAATAATAATAATAAAAAACTATACTACATCAACATACTCGTAACGCACCCGTTTAGGCTTTATTAAAAAAATACGTGATAAAAATACACTCGTTTTGAGAAGGACGCTTCATTAGCTTGTTTCACACGCTTTTATTAGCTTGGTATGTATGTATCAATGTAACGGAACCTTTGATCGTGATTTTCACCCCCTCCAAAACGTCGGATTAATTTGAAACTTTGCACAATTATCAAAGACCGATGACTATGCAATAATTTAAATAGTTTGTCCCATTATCCTTACCCTGATCTTCAGGATTAGGGACAGGAATAAAAAGTAAAAAATAAATAATAGTTTAAAAAAACTAAAAACCACGCTTTAATAGAAAACCAAACTAAAAGTATAAAATAATTTTCAATAAATTTTAATTAAGAAGTCCTTCATGAAAATTGTTATAATATTTTATTGACAGATATTGGTAAAAGTAGTCATTTTGAAGATATATTAAAAAGCACCCCACGTTTTTTTACATTATTTTTTTGTTTATCGCACTGTTCCTAATTAAAATTTATTGAAAATTATTTTCTACTTTTAGTTTGAATTTCCATAACAGCGTGTTTTTTAGTTTTCAACTATTATTTTTCTTAATTAATAAGGCGTGCAAAAGGATGGTGATAAAAAAATCCAGCGCGTCAAGCGCGATCTGACTGCATACGGTTGAACAGTGTACACTCACCAGCACGTGTAGCTGCGTGGTATGGTCAGCAGAGTCGATCCTGTTGTGCGCGCGGCACGTGTAGGCGCCCGCGTCCAGCGCGCGAGCTGACTGCACTCGCAGCGAGCCTGAGCCCACCAGGTAGAAGCGCGAGTCTAGGTCGCTGGAACAGAACTCAAAATACTACTATCGAGTTATGTGATAAAACAAACATTGAAAATAACCATCGTTTTTTTGGTCGATCGCCAAGTTCCTAGGGTTAACCATAGACCAACGACTAGATTGGAAAGCACACACGATGGATTTGGCAAAGAGACTTCTGCTTACGCTCTATATAAACTTGCAAGAGTCTTAAAAACGGACGCTATCGTTACAGCATACCATGGCATGGCTAGTTCAATATTAAGATACGGGGTTATTTTTTGGGGTAGCTCAACCAATCGAGAACTTATATTTAAAGTCCAATAAAAGTGCATCGGGGCAAAGTTTGGGTTAAAATGTACAAACACTTGTAAACCTTTTTTTGTTGGATGTAAAATACTGACGTTACCTTGTATGTACATATTCGAAGTTTCAGTGTTTGTGAAATCAAACCCAAATCTGTTCCCAAAGCTATCAGATCGAAATAATCGGAGTCGACGACATTTCAATATGTTATGCTCGAGACAGTCAAAAACAGCACTGATGCGTAATAGTGTTTTTTGTATGGCGCCAATAATCTATGACCAATAATACCAGAAACAATTAAAATTATGAATATTAATCTTTTTAAAAGGCATTTAAAGAAATTTCTCGTAAGAAAAGCCTATTATAATGTTTCTGAGTTTCTGAAGGACAAAGTACTGTTGTAATCTGAATGTTAGTTTTCATATTGAATTATTGACCTTTTTGACATTTTATTTTCGTTCGTATTCGACATCTAATTTTATGATTGTATCTTTGACTGCATTTTAATTTCATTTTTTGTTTTTAATTATTATTATTGACTTATTTGTTTAATTTTTGAATTCCATTATTTTGACATCCAACTTGAATTATAATAACTGTAGTTTTTTTATGAATTGATTGTTTATTATTGTGTAATAATATCGAAGATGTTTCTTGTTTTTTTTTAAATTATTGACTGCGCTGTTTAATTTTTGATATCCATTTTTTTTAATGATTGATAATTATTTTGAATGAATTGATTATTATTATTTAATATTGCATGAATAATGTCGATGATTTTTCTTCTTAGTTATTGTGTAAACCCAACGGGTAGATTTTTGCGCACATTTTTATTATAATAATATAAGACCTACTGTAATTTACCAAAAATCACACGAATAAATAATTTGAATTTGAATCATTTTATATCGACCAATGTATTAGGGGTTAAAGTATGAAATTGCCGATTTGTACTGAAAAATGAAATTAGTTATTTTTTTCAATTTAACATTTTTATTTAATCAAAATAATTACCATTAATATCTATACATTGCTGCCATCTAATAGGAAGGTCATTTATGCCTTTGCGATAGAACTCTGGTGATCTAGATTCGACATACTGTGTGAAAGCATTTAGTACTGCCTCCTGAGAAGAAAACGAAAAAAAATGGTAGTCCGTTGGAGCAAGGTCTAGCGAATACGGAGGGTGACGAATGGTTTCTAATTGCAGTTCCTGTAGAGTTAAAACGGTTTCTCGTGCTGTATGAGGTCTCGCGTTATCATGGAGCAATAATGGTGAAGATCGATTCATGAGTCGGGGCTGTTTCACTGCTAGTTTTGCTATCATTGTTCGGAGTTTGGCTCAGTAGACATCTGCCGTTATTGCTTGACCAGATCGGAGAAAGCTATAGTAAATAACATGCTGATATCACCAAACAGTTACCATTACATTTTTAATGGTAATGTTTGCTTTAGGACACTGTTGCGGCGTTTGACATTTTTCGCTTACGGTTATCGTAAAGAATCCACTTTTCATCACATGTCACAATTCGATCCAATATTCCTTCATTACTGTATCGATTCAACAAGGCAACACAAGTTTCAACACGCGTTTCTTTCTGCAGATCAGTCAAATCATGAGGTACCCATTTTTTAAATTTTTTGTTTTATTGATTTGACGCAAATGAGTCAATATTGTTGGTAAGGTAACGTTAAACCGCTAATTCCAGGGTAGTTTGGCTCGGATCGGCTTCCACATCTCTTTCAATTCATTGTTATTCACCTGTGTGGGCGGTCTTCCACGCGGTTTGTTCTTCAAATCAAAGTTTCCATCACGAAAGCGTTTAAACCAAAATCGCACGGTGTGTTCATTAGCAGTCCCCTCTCCAAACGCAACATTGATATTGCGATCTGTTTCTGCCGCGTTAGTTCCACGTCAGACCTCGTATTCAAAAATCACTAAAATTTTCGAAGTATCCATCTTTCTTGTCTAAGCTGAATAAAAAAACAACTGAAACTCGATAATGGAATGTTGCACAGTTTTTCAAAGAAGAACTTCATAGGTACCATGTGAAAAAGGTTTCACTAAAAATCTCAAACCATGAAGGTTCTATGTCAAATCGAAGTACCTATTACAATAAAACGGCAATTACATACTTTAACCCCTATTATTAAGTAGAGATCCCTAATATTTATCGTTCACAAGCGGCAAAAAGCTCAATATGCTTTTGACGAACAAATATCTGTTAGTTTCTTGCGCGATTAGTACAATGACTATATTTTGTGCTGTTTTCCACACCCATACAAAGAAAGTTACCCGTTAACAAGCTAGAACAGGATTAAATAAAATGTTATATGATTACCTAAGGTCGATAGCAGCACCGTTATTGAGCCACGTCATTTCCGGTTTGGGGTTGCCAACAGCCGCGCAGTCAAACGTCACAGAGGCACCTGAAAACAAAAAATATATTTGTTAGCTGCGATTTCTATTTGTCATATCGGGAAAGTACGAAGATTCAAAAGTGATTTTCTTGTGGAACAGCAATTATAACTTTGAGTATTTCATAAGATAACCCTTACTAATGAACAGGGAAGTTTTACCCTTACCCTAATATCCTTTGTTTAAATCAACTCCAGGATTTTTCGGTAACAGCCTTAAGTGGTGGCGGTGAGTTGGTTGTGGTAACTATACTTACCTTCCATGACGGTGATGGGTGGTGGCGTAGCTATGAAGCGCGGCGGTGACTCCACGTTGGCCGTTTCTGCACTTACGCGTAGTTCTGTTTCCTCGCTCGTTCTACAAACAAATAACATACAGTCAGATCATTATCATCATATCAGCCTTGTAATGTGCCCACGGCTGGGACACAGGCATCCTCTCTGTGGTGAATATCACACGTCTTCGAATTTTTGAATCTAGGACATGCCGGTTTCCTCACGATGGTTTCCTTCACCGTTTTAAGGAAGTGGTGATGAAATAATTTACACAAAGTCAAGCGCCTACCTGGGTACGAACTCACGACCTCAAAACACACAGATCACACCCACACAGACAACAGTCAGATAATGACCCAAATAAGTAAAATCTTGAGTATTGGAAGCATAGCGTTAGGTTGTTTATGAAAATGCTAACCAGAATTGGTCCTACATATAATTCCTGAGGAATTCCAGAAGTAGCTTTATTTTTTTAAGAGAAGTGATCGTTACCGACTACCTTGGAATAAATTTTATACAAATATCAATAGTACCAGTTTTTTAACTAGAAGGGTATGGTCAATGTTGTCAAAAGTCCTACTAAAATCTGTGTGGTTTGACTTACTTGTAGCGCTGCGGCTGCATCGCGATGGCGACGCGGCAGGCGTACTGCGCGGCGTCGTGTTGTCGCAGCGGTTCTATCTCCAGCGCGCCGCTGGGAGTCAGAGACATGCGCGTGCTGTCGATGCGCATGGGAGAGCCGTTCTTTAGCCAGGTCACCTGGAAATGTGGAAAAGATTATGTCATTATCATCGCCATCATCAGCCAACAGCAGGGGCCAAACTTTTTCACCAGGGTCCAGAAAAATCGGTCCAATTAGCTGTATTTTTTTTGTCAAATTGCCTCCCCCACTCCTTTTAGGAATACTTTGCCCGCGTCATCTTATATCAGCCCCACAGGGTGCATCCAGGTCGTCTCACTAACTGTTTTTGGGTCAGCTTTGGCCTTCTTTCTAAATTCTTTGTTGTATGCACCAAAACCGATATTAAATACAGTGCGATAATAAAGTAGGAACATGTACAAAGACGAGCTTAATTCAATGTTGAGTTCTCTTACAGCAAACCCTAATGACATAGGAACATGGCAATAAAGCCTGGCCTTTTAACTTAATTTCTTACTATTATTGATAGGCTCGCGATCTCTTGATGGTAAGCGACGATGAAGTCGACGAAGAAGCAAGTTTCCCACGAAGTAACCTATACAGTAAACGATTTTTAGGGTTCCGTACCCAAAGGGTAAAAACGGGACCCTATTACTAAGTCTCCACTATCCATTTGTCTGTCTGTCAGTCTGTCACCAGGCTTTATCTCATAAATCGTAATAGCTAGACAGTTGAAATTTTCACAGATGATGTATTTCTGATGATAATAATGATATTACAAAAAATACTAAAAACATAATGAAATAAATATTTAAGTGGGGCTCCTATACAACAAACGTGATTTGTTAGCCGTTTTTGCTATAATGGTACGGAAATCTTCGTGCGCGAGTTCGACTCGCACTGGGCCGGTTTTTTTTATTTACTACTCACATTTAGTTTGAGCAGCGGCGGCGCGTTATGCAGCCTCGCAGCCCCGTACACCCTCCGATCAGTGGCGGCAGTGTGCAGGCGCAGCGCCAGGCGCGGGGGCGCGCGCACGCCACACGCGAGCAGGGCTGCGCCCCCCACCGTGCCCAGAACGGAGCGCCCACCGCCTGTAATCTCGGGGACTTCTGAAATTGTCATATATATGGCGTTAGTGCACAATCAATGTCTCTTCTTCTTCCTAGCAATATTCCACTTCGTGGGGCCGGCTCTCCTAATTTTTTGGCTCCCGGGCAATCTGTGCACAAACAATCATCAAAAAGAATTGCACAGCTACTGCTCTGGTAGATGTCGCTGTCATCGATAAGTCCGCCGTTATACCAATAGGACTATGAGAAAAAGAAAAGAATCTCATACCTCTCAAAAACTATCTCAAAAATCTACCTATCTCGTGAAGAAACTGAACTAGCAGAAAAAAATATTCTACAAACATGCGAGAACCATAAGAATTACAAACTTTATATTTTATTTGTTTTAAAGCACAAATAGGTAGTCTTCAGTAGCGCAGGAGCAGATAGAGTGGAACTGAGCTGGACACATATGTAGCATGTTAAACTGGCGTTTTCGTATCTTCTCCAGAAGCCCCATAGCATCTATTAAAATCTTTTTCTTATTGGATCCCAATAAACAGGAAAAACTGCCAAGAAAAGAACTTAGGAATGAAGCGGGCTTCTTTGCAAATAATGTTCCCAAAATCGCAGAAGCTCGGGCAAACGTAACGTACATCGTATACGTTCCAGCTGTGAGACACATAGACTTTAGAAAATGGAACATCATAAACAGAAATGATAGGAAACGCTATCGCCTATATCACAGTTCGCAGGGATCCCTTCTTTTCGCATAATGTTCTTTGTCCTAATATACTTCGGCATAACGATATTGGCACAATTTGTTTTCGCATAATAATACTTCGGCATAATTTTTTTAGGCATACATTTTATGTTGGCATAATCATCTTAAAGACTAATTTGTTTTGGCATAAATTTGATTCGCATAACGTTAGTAGGCCTAATGACTATTAGCATAATAATATTTAGGCATACAATTAATATAAATAACAAATACAATTTTCATGCAAATGATTTATTGTACATAACATTATGTAACTTAAACGATTTTTATTTCAGTTACATAATGTTATGATATTTATAACTTTTATCTGAAGAATATATTAGATGTTTTGACAGTTTTTGTATAAAAAAATATATCAATTAGTTAACTTCTATTATGCGAAATAAATATGGCGGTTATTCCTCAGATAGAAGTTAACTGATTGAAACAGTGGTCCTTAATTATGTATAATTATTTATTTTAGGTGTATATTTTTAGCAATTGCTTGTAAATATGCTAGTTTAGAAGTATACTCATCTTTTTTACTAATATTTTTTTCAATTCTTTTGGTTTTGTCCGTGTATTTTTTATTTTTTTTTGGTATAAGTGATGTTCCGACATCCAGTTTATCTATTTCAATGGTTTGATGTTTTATTTCTTGAACGACCTTTTTTGCCAAAAAATAAAATCCAGGATGGTGTTTTCCCACAAAATGTGCAAATCTATTGTGCCATGCCTCTGCATGATTTTGTGTCCTAGGTCTATTTTCCTTTTCTAGTAGATACGTACTCCAGACTTTGGGTGGAAATGGTGGTGGTGAACTTGTAGTGCCCCATACATAATTCTGATCAAACCAATTTGCTATAGTTTCTGTAACAATTAAATAATATTGTTGGGTAAAAATTTAATATGATGTGCAACAAAAGTTAGTGACAGAAACGAATTGCTGCAAAACCGACTCTACGTAGTCTTGTTTGTCCTACCCCTAGAGTGTAATTTAAAATCGCGTAGACGCGTAGGGGCGAGGCGGCCCACGGGCTGAGGAGCAGGCGGCTGCGAGCGAGGAAAGCCGTCTGCGACAATGAGCACGCGTGGGACCGCCGGAGGCCCGCAGCGCCGGAGCCGAGACAGAAACCCTGCCTGCTGCATGTTGCCTGCTCGCTTGAATGCTGCATGCTGCATGCTTGCTTGCATGCTGCATGCTTGCTTGCATGCTGCATGCTTGCTTGCATGCTGCATGCTTGCTTGTTTGCTGCATGCTTGCTTGCATGCTGTATGCTTGCTTGCATGCTATATGTGTAAATAAATTTATGCTTTAGGATATTATGCTTAAAAAAGTTATGCTTTAGAACTTTATGCTTAATAAATTTATGCTTTAGAATATTATGCTTAATCATTATTATGGGTAGAGAAATTATGCTTAAAAAAATTATGCGTAAGCTGTTATGCGTAATTATATTATGCGAAAATGTAATTATGCCAAACAAAATTATGCTTAGATATATTAGGTCTTAAAATTTTATGCAAATGGATAGGGAACCCAGTTCGCATCGTCAAACACAAGACATATTAACTTGCCCCCTGACTTTACCCTCGTACCCATCGCTCGAGATGTCCCTCTGATTAGATAAGTCTGCACACACAAAGGCGTCAGATCGGTCCCGCTCCGCCGACCGGAAGCGAGGCGCCTGTAGGCTCTGTTTGGATATTTGTCGCGGGAACGTATTGAGTCGTATTGTGGAATGATTTGTAAGACGTAGATTGTAAATGGTGAATTATTACTTCGGTATTGATTGCCCTTCAACCACGCAGAACTGTAGACTTCGGGTTACTACTGAAATCCCAATGAAACTTTTCCAGACCTAAGGATCGGACCCAGAGCCCCAGAAACCCATGGCCAGTATCATATCAATGAAGAGTACCTAATTGTGAAGAGCAATGCAATAATAACACATAAACCATTTTTTTTGTTAAATGCTTTTATCTTTTTAACTTTTAGTTTTGGTAAGTACCTCAAATTACCATGAAAATCATTTATAGCCAAAATACATCTCATGACGATTCCAATAAGCCCAAACACGACTAGGATACATTGTTTTATTTCGGCGTTCCACTGCCTACCTTCTGGCTTCATCATTAGATCAGTTCGATGATATCATTTTTATCAGTAGGTACCATTTATTTATAAGTATTTGCTTCATCCTATTGGACACATCTAATACCCGTGATATATTTATCATTATGGAGTTCCAGTGGTCAGTATTTGACAGGTTTTTGATGTGTCCCCTTTACAAGTAACTCCGCCGGCTACATTGCATGTTGTTGGACATACTATGTACTCACCCGCTAAAAAGACAGTAGCCACCCTGGACAGGATGGTGCCCACTCCGTCCACGGTGGCCACACACTGGTAGTGGCCGGCCAACATGGCCGACATCTCTGTGATGGACAGCGACCCGTTCGGCAGTTGCTTTCTGGAAAAATAAAGTGATGGATAAGTCACGATGAAGCCAAATGTGCGAAGAGGGTCTAAAAAAAGTGACATCATATTTGCGGTTACGATTTTTAAAACCCCACAATGTATATATATATTTTTAATAGGCTTGTGCTTGACCACTATCTCACTCTTAATTTAAAGACTCCCAGGTTGTAGCTAGGAAATACAGACTGTAAGAAATATATATAGTATTTATAATACAGGGTGTAGGAAATACAGGAACTCCGGCAGGGAATTCCACTCTTTTGCTGTGCGCATAATATAAGTATTCCCAAAACGTTTGGTGCATATGGGTGGGATGTACCGATGACGCATCGCCATACGTCTTGTAGTCTGTTGATGGAACTGGCTAGGAGGAATCAGTTCATGCAACTCCAACGCAACTCCCCGAAATGTAACCGATATAAAACCAAGGTTGGCAATTCGGCGCCGATGTTCAAGACTCTGGAGCCTTGACTCGACCAGTACATCATTGCAGATAAGTCTCTTGGCCCGTTTTTCGATCGACTCAAGTGCATCCAGCTGGTACTATATTTTTGTTTCATTACGAGTATGTATGAAATAATAAAACAGATATATAGTACATAATCATCCTAATCAGGTTCATGCACATACTATGGATTGTGTACATACATAATTATGTTACTAGAAATAGGGACCAATTAATCCAACCAGGTTTCAGGCTGGCTAAAGTAGCATCATCTTTTATGGGGTACTGTATAAAATGTTACAATAAAATACCTCCCCACATTCTAGAACTGAATGAGACGAAATTTAAAACTTGTATAAAACGCACACTATGCAGGCAAGCATATTATAAGTTGGGGGATTACATCGCTGATAAAAATGCTTGGCTAAATGCTGGTCCCGCTCCGCAGCCATTAGGGCGCAAAAACAATTAGTGATGGGCAGAAAAGTTTTGCAGTATTGTTGGAGCTGCTGAAGACTGTATGAATATATTTGTATTGTATAAACTCAATTTCTTTTAGTATTATACACCGTGAAATTTAAATGGTTGTTTTCCCGCAGCGAAATGGTTTTGTCTATGTAATACAATCGTTTCGTAGTTATATAAAATATTAGAAACAAAAACTGGCATATTTAACATTGTGAAAAACTAAACTCGAAAGCGATCACGAACCAATAGTATACCTCCCGATATCTACGGCCGAACGACAGCAGGCCGTTGACCCGGGTGCTAGATCACCGTCGAAAGGATTAGGTTCGAAGGCGGCTCCGTTTGATCATGTTACGCGCGGGCTAGATTATGCCGTATAATTACACGCGAGAGCTAATTTTACTTTGAACATTTCTAAATCGGTCTTTTCTTTGTCGGTATCGCGGTGATTTTTTGTATTGTTCCGTGCAAACATTTTATGCCTTATCACTACGTGCGAGAGTTTATTTTGGTTTGACATTATTTTGTGCATCGGTTTTCTTTGTAGGTGGTGACACGAGTAGTACCTAGTAACCTACAAGTTACGTCTAGAGTTACTATTGTTACTCACTTTTTCGAGTTGATGAATATTTTTTTAATTATTTTAAAACAGAAACATCGTTATTTATTTACTTTAACTCTATACTTCGAAAGTACTCCTTAAGGCAAGTCGTTCTGCCGCGGGAAAACAACCAATTAAATTTCAGGGTGTATAACTGCACAGCACATGTGTGAGTACTATGTTCCGACTGTAAATCTACCTGTGTCGTTGGTTGACTTCTGTGTGCCCTGGCATTTGAGTGTGTCATGCTCTCTCTAATTTCTCTCTGATGGTGGCACATGTGTTGGATCATTCGGTTCCCTCCATTATGGTTGAGCTGAGTGGTGCCGATCCATGCGTCATGTTCGTGAACGGGCGCCATCAGTTGGGATTGGTCAAAACTTAGCTGCCTCGGCCTGTCATTGCATTTTTATGTTGAAATTGTTTGTTACTCTAGACGCTTTTACGTGCACGTCTTTTTGCATCGTTCTCACATATATGTATTTTTTTTTTTTAACAAGAATGATGTAACCAAAAACTTGTAATTGAAACTGATGGAAAAGAGTGTCCGTGGAGTTTCTTGCAAATTCTTCTCCATTGAGATCTACTGACGTTTGCGAATTTGCAACTAGAGTCATATTTTTTTGTTTGACAATTCAAAAGTACCTTTAAGGTTTATTTGAAATAAACTATTTTGATTGATTGATTGATTGATTGTCAAACCCTAAGAAACATGTCACGTGATACATTAAATTTTGTCCTAGACAAGTGGAATTCTATAAACGATAGCGTCACGCTAGCGATCCGAATAAAAAATGGGATTACCGGGCCATAGACATGTGACGTGATCAATCCTTTACATTATGACGATGTCGACCATCGTCATCGCTGATAGAATTAAACTTTGTGTAGAACCTCAGAATATTGCAACATAAAGCCGCTTGCCGACAGAAAATTATTGCGTTTCTCAAATGAGTGGTTCATTAGCCGGCCAACCGTTTGTGCGTAATAGCGCTGATTGATGATTATAATCTTGTTTAAACATAGAGAGACATTACATCTTGCCGTGATGATCACTTACTAACAGATGGGTATAGTCAAGTTATACCTGATCTGGCTGGTGCTGACCTACCTGTACTTATCGCTGTCGGTGATGGCATGGTCTCTAGTGGGCGCGGCGGTTGCACTGTGTCTCCACGCGAGGCGGATGGCTCGGCGTGATGTAGCCGAGCACGGCAGAAGCGCGGCGTCGCCGGGGGCTATGACGGTGTCGGATGGCTCGGCAGTGAAACGCACGCCCGGGTCGGTCGGGTCCTCGCCGCCTGGGGAGAAGAATTAAAATATTGGTTAGATTACAAATACTCAAAACCATTGTAATAAATGCTAGCTAAACTATGTTATCGATTCATGACATTGAAGAACAAAGCTAAAATATCGAGAAACACACGAACACTAAAACTAAAATAAAGCAGTTGACATGAAATGTTGTTTTACTTGCACCACAAATCACTTAATAGGTTTAGCGCTAAACACAAATCGTTCGGTTTGAAAGAAAACAGAAAGAAAGAAAACGCATTTATTTGACTCCAACCAGAGCACACAACATAAACATAAAAAAGAAAATAAAAACTGTGTGTCCCACGGCTGCGCCAAATAGGACCAGTTCAGTTAAATGTCGGGCAACTAGTGCCCGATATTCAGTTTCTGTCAATCGTTTGAAGATGATAGAGACAGAGTTATCTTTTAAATATATTAATTGCTGAACATGATTTGTGATTTGTGGTTGAAAAGGGGAAAGCTTAAAGATTAGAAGAAAAAGTGAACTCCCTTTTATTTGAAGATTAAATCAAAGGGAAAACATCGATGTGTAGCTATAACATAAGAACACCTAAACTTATTATTACTTAAACAAGAGCAAACTAATATTTTCATACGCAATTCGGTCCTTCATCAAAACAAACCCAAACGAATCCAGTTTGTTTGTACACACAGATGTTTTTAATAAAATCGTACGCGATGATCGAGTAATAATAGTTGACGTATATGGAAACATGGGTAGGCAGAAACATGCCTTCAAACAATGTAATGTGCACTTTCATTTAATACCATTTTGAGAGTATTTGGGGTATCCATATCGCACGAGATCCGGAGTTGTTTGTTTTGAATAAAATGTATGAGATATAGTTGGGTAATGTAAACTTGAGGATTTTGTGAGAATTATTTTTAGGCTGGGTTTTCCTCCTGCCAAAGGAACGAAGATCTGCCTACCATACCTTTCCACTCTCTTCCTTCTTGAACAAAGTGCGCACTTACTCTGTTACCTTACGCATAGGCGATTTCGTGCACGTTAAAATCTGTCGAATAGCATCGCATTGTGAATCTTCATGTGAACGTAACTTCTAACAATTTCGCATTTAAAAAATTGCTTATAGGTGTGACAAAAATTGTATCTCGTAGAGCCATCAGGAAGTTAGTAGGCGTCATGTTCGAATAAAACGAATTAGATTGGGATAAATTCGTAAAATTATTTTATTTTATTCGGAAAACTTGTTGCGCCGACCCCAAGTAACTTGGGATAAGGTCAGGAAGATGATGATTTTAATCGGACCCCTTACAGCTAATTTTAACACATGCTTCGACTTCTTTATATCCCGAGAAAACAGCAATGTACATAATTAGGTTTATCTTTAGTATACTTAAAACGATCAAGCTATTCATATGTACGTATTTATGAATAAGTGTGGTATGGCGTTAAGAAGTTCGCGGCAACGAGGAGAATATACCCCCTCTAACCTCCTGTGGACGACTTTCTTACAAATGAATTTAAAAAAAAAACCTGATAATTATAAACCCGACCATGTACGGAGAATATAGGTCAATACTTAGCTTTTAGCAACCAGATATCCAAGCAACCTTGTGACCTACATAAATAAAAATAAAATAATCTTTGACCTACATAACACTATAGTATAATCTTAAGCAACACGTGGTAACCACACAAAAACACAAGGATAATGTTTGAATGGAATTTATTGTAAGGGTTAGTTCAGACGGTCGAGGAATAAACTCACATTTCCAAGGACGCACAGACTTATCAGCTCAAAAGCTCAAGATGGATTAGCTGTAGACGTTTTGTTTTAAACAACTACGAGTACAGGTATAGTGGAAATGTTTCATGTGCCTACACTGCCTACTAACCTAAGATCCCACTGCAATAATCTGCATGTAATTTTGTTTTTGATTAAACAAAATTTTTATGAATTACAAAAATTAAGTTTTATCAGAAACAAATTACATGCAAATTTTTGCAGTGGGATCTCGGGTTAACAGGCACATCACTCCCGTAGGGACACTTGTAACATGACAACGCTGATTGCCAGCAGAAATATTTAAGTATTGTGGTAGTATTGCATAGCAAAATATCAACCTATCTGCTTCACCTTATGTTTTTTACCCAGCACTTCCCAAAGATAGAACCAAATTCGATCAATTCTTTGCCCACAAACACTCAACATTGCCAACAAAACAGGAGCAGATTACAATCGTCCCGCCGCCCCCGGGCCGCCGCCCTCCGGGCGCCATATATCAGTGATCCTTATTTTATCGGCCGCCCATCTGTTGTTGACCCAATACCCGGTGGTATGCTGTGGCGAATTGTCACTGTTGTGTCACAGTGTAGAATATGTAACAGAAAACCCATATGGATTCTATATTTTGTTTTAAATCAAGTCGGCGAATACAAATTGTTCGGCCGCGATTTAAATAAGCCTGTACCAAGTGAAGTCCTACCCGGATTCTTGAAAAGACCAAGACACGATACTTAAGACTTTTAGACAATTTTTATTGCTAAATTTTATTTTTTTAGAGCCTAAAGCACATGCATTTTGACTAAAATAAAATATTTATAGCGATATTTTTAGTTAGTAAATTTGCCAAATAAATAAATCAATTTTGTTGTAAGTTCGACAAGTAAGACATTTGTGCATTACTAGCTGTGCCCGCGTGAAAAGTTTATCATCCCAAGGAAACATTACACCAGGATAAAAAGCAATACCAGACCTACCGGTACCGGTACCGGCTTTACCTATGTACTAATCCAGACTATAATCTATCTCTGTGCCAGATCCGTTCCGCGGTTCTAGCGTGATTGAGTGACAAACATACATCCACACACACATCTATGCAAATTTTCACATTTATAATATTAGTAAGATTTATTTATTAGCTAGTTTCTTTTTTTTTACTATTTCACTAGCTTCTGCCAGCGGCTTCGCCCACGCGAAATTTAAATGTCGATACATACTTCCGGGATAAAATCGAATGTGCTATTCCAGATTATAAACTATCACTGTGCCAAATTTCATCTAGATCCGTTCAGCCTTACTTGGCGTGACTGAGTAACTAACTATTATATACTTCCATCCAAACTTTCACATAAATAATATTACTAGGATTTTTACATTAATAGGTTATTTATTGGCCGATTTCGAAAGAGATAAGTAATGGAATTTGAGTATAATTCATTTAAACTCCACGTTAGTGGTAAGAAAACCAGTATAATCTGGTCTTTTATTCTACGAAAAATCCGTACTACACCGGGCCAGACAAAGCGTTTGGTCAACTGAACCTTCTGGATCTACGGCCACACTGTGGCCAGCCATAAACCCAACATAGAACTGCACGTCCGCCCGCATGCGCGCGCGCATCCTCAGTAAATCACCGCCAACAGGCAACACTGACAGACTATTAAATGTTGATCACTTACCATTGTCAATCGAAATTTAGGGGGTGTGCGTGTCGGTGTTGTATTTTTAGTTTTTCTTTTGTTTTATTATTGACTAGCGACCCGCCACGGATTCGCCCGTGACAAATTATATTCCAAAACCTTCCTCGTTTATGAAAACCGCATGAAAATCCGTTCAAGAGTTTTGAGTTTATCGCGAACAAACGCGGCGGGGACTTTGTTTTATAAAAATTATGTAGTGTTAGTGACGGGCTCGCGCTTGGCCTCTATTTCACCTGATAGAAAGCGATGATGTGGTCGACGGTGAAGCACGCTTACCTAGAAGTAACCTATTCACTCTTGACTTAAAGATCCCTACGTTATCATCATCATCACCATCATTTCAGCCGAAACATGTCCACTGCCGGACATAGAACTCCCCTAAGTGTTGACACACTGATCGCTCCTGTGCGTTTCGCATCCACCGGACTCCTAGGTAAACACAGACTCCGGCAGGGAATACCATTCATGTAGCTTTACGCTCAGTGAATGTACTCATAAAACACATCTGTGCCGTTTTTCGCTATACAACGGTAACAATTTTTAACCAACTTTCCAAAAAGGAAGAGTTTACATGCTCGACAATATATTTGTTTTGTTTTGTGAATGTTTACCGATTTCTCCGCCAATTGTGACCTGATTTTGAAAATTCTTACTTTCCCAAGATGGTCCCATATAATATGGTAAAGATATGATGATGAACTTCGGAGATACAAAGTACATAATATATATATTTTACAGTACTCGTACATATATTTTGTCAAACAAAAACTGTAGTAATTCTTAAGATTTACAATGCACCTAATAAAAAGTCAGACCATATATGATATGTTTAATAATCTCAATAGTTATCGAGTTAAAACAGTCGAACATGTTGATAAATGACTGACACACAGATCAAGGTCAGATGTTATAGCTTTGTTTGTAGCTTGAAACAGGGCCGGATTACTAAATATTGCCTGGATACCTATCGATACCAACACTTTATTTCGGTAGAGAACCAACAAACCTACTAACCAACCAAACCAGAACACAGCTGTGTTGCTTGAAAGTAGCAACTTTTGGTAAACAAATATGGATGGTTTTTTACCGACTTCAAAAAAAAGCAATTCGACTCGTATCGTATATATGTAATATTGTTGTTTATATAAGAAACTTTTAGCGCGCAGTAATGAGTTTTTAATCCTCTTTATAAGTGTGCCGCAATTATCTTTGCCGCGCACTTTTTGAATTTAGAACATCTTAGTGTTCAGCGCCAAAGAAATCGAACGCAAATATTGTTTGAATAAAGACTGGCTGGTATGGCCGGCCCATGGTCGCGCCACCAGCTGAATAAAAAAAAGAAATCAAATTAAAAACGCGCGAACTACAGCCCGCGTTTTCACGGATTGTTAGAAATTCATGGTTTTGTTTTGAAAAATGAGTTCTTCAAGTGACAGTGAAAGTATAGAATAGTAACGTAGGTAATCTGAACGTATTAGAACTGACGCAAGAAATGTGATGGATAATTTATTACCTGCAAAATCCCGGGAGAAATATATGAAAGCCAATGGTAATTTTATTGAATGGAGAAATGCAAGAGGCGCTAAGAATTTTTCAGAATCTGTGCTTTTCAAGATTCAAGATTCAAGATTCTTTATTTGTGGAAACATGAGTACACATACAGAGCATGCAAGTTATTATATTACATTATAGATTAATATCAGTCATGTTTGGCCTTAGTGGCGTACAAATATTTAAATTTGAGTAATAAAAGTCATTGGATAAATTATGGATTAAATAAGAACAAAATAGTAAATAACAATTTCTAAAACAAATAAATCAAACAAATGGTCATAGATAAGTAACAATTATTAAATGTCAATTAAAATCATCCAATGTAAAATGTCAATTAAAGTTATCCAATGTCAAATGTCAATTATAATTAAAATTATCCAGTGTCAAATGTCAAATCAAATGTATTTATTTTAATAACAATAATAAGTTGCTTTAAGTACAGATTACGTCAAAGATGTATTGATAACATTGGTTACCACACGGCATTAGATGTTGTCATTCAGAAATTCTAGAATACTGTAGTATGCTTTCCCTTCTAGCAGTATCTTTAATTTATTTTTTAATTGACGGACATTAAGCTCCTTCCAACTATTTGGAAGTTTATTAAAAACTTTAGGGGCCATACAGAAAACACTCTTGTGCATTAATGCTGTTTTCGAGCTGTGTAGACAAATAATACTGTCATCGCGTCTACTATGGTTGCGATCGACCACTTCTGATTGACGTGGAAATAAGTGTCGATTTGATTTTACAAACACGACAATTTCTGAAATGTAAAGGCAAGGCAGAGTTAATATTTTATATTTTTTTAAATAGGGCTTACAACTTTCGGTTGACTGTAACTTAAACATAGTCCTGATGCATCTTTTTTGGGCTTTAAAGGGTATGTCCTTGTCGGTTGAGTTTCCCCAGAAAATTATCCCATATCTCAAATGTGAAGAAACCAAACCGTGATAAGCCGAGAGCAATGACTCAATGTTAAGCACTGGGACCAGTTTGAACAGCGCATAACAAGAATTACTAATTTTTTTACTCAGTTCTTCTATGTGTGCTTTCCAGTTTAGCTTTTTATCAATTGTGACTCCAAGGAATTTGGTGTTGTTAACTTCTCTAATAATTATATTATTATATTGGACATTAAGATCAGTCGTAGTTGATAAACGTTGACTGAAGTGCATTAAATTAGTTTTATTAAGATTAATTTTTAGATTATTATTATTCATCCAATTTATTATTGATGTCAGAGAATTATTAATGTCGTCATTGTAGCTTTCTTTAGAATTACATTGAATAGTGATAGTGCTATCATCAGCAAAGAGCGTAACTGGTTGGTCTACATGTTTAGGTAAGTCATTTATATATACTATAAATAGTGGGGGACCCATCACACTACCCTGGGGGACTCCATACTTGACATACTCTTTTACTTTCCGAGGCATCCGACAAAGTTTTTCTTGCTGTAAAAGTAAGTAGGTAACTATGTATATGGTGGATTAGGAAAGTATAACCGTTTTAGTGTTTTAAAATGCGCATTTTATTGTAACCTGTACTTCGATAGACACGTGTCTTATTCACATTCGGTTTTGTTACAGGTGGCTTTAATTTTAAAATGCGCATTTTATTGTAACCTGTACTTCGATTGACACGTGTCTTATTCACATTCGGTTTTGTTACAGGTGGCTTTAATTTTAAAATGCGCATTTTATTGTAACCTGTACTTCGATAGACACGTGTCTTATTCACATTCGGTTTTGTTACAGGTGGCTTTAATTTTAAAATGCGCATTTTATTGTAACCTGTACTTCGATAGACACTTGTCTTATTCACATTCGGTTTTGTTACAGGTGGCTTTAATTTTAAAATGCGCATTTTATTGTAACCTGTACTTCGATAGACACGTGTCTTATTCACATTCGGTTTTGTTACAGGTGGCTTTAATTTTAAAATGCGCATTTTATTGTAACCTGTACTTCGATAGACACGTGTCTTATTCACATTCGGTTTTGTTACAGGTGGCTTTAATTTTAAAATGCGCATTTTATTGTAACCTGTACTTCGATAGACACGTGTCTTATTCACATTCGGTTTTGTTACAGGTGGCTTTAATTTTAAAATGCGCATTTTATTGTAACCTGTACTTCGATAGACACGTGTCTTATTCACATTCGGTTTTGTTACAGGTGGCTTTAATTTTAAAATGCGCATTTTATTGTAACCTGTACTTCGATAGACACGTGTCTTATTCACATTCGGTTTTGTTACAGGTGGCTTTAATTTTAAAATGCGCATTTTATTGTAACCTGTACTTCGATAGACACGTGTCTTATTCACATTCGGTTTTGTTACAGGTGGCTTTAATTTTAAAATGCGCATTTTATTGTAACCTGTACTTCGATAGACACGTGTCTTATTCACATTCGGTTTTGTTACAGGTGGCTTTAATTTTCGGAGTACATGAAGCTTGTCGTGGCAATGAACTTTTAAAAACAACTGTTGATATTGTCGAAAATCACTCGGATGATTTACTGTTAGTAAAGCTGACAGACACAAAAACAAAAATTAACCGATCCTTCGTAATCCGAGGAGAATACAAAACTATTGTACAGAAATACCTGCGTCCTGCTGATATGAAGACCAATCGGTTTTTCATCCGTTATCAAAATGGCAAGTGCTTCAAACAAGTTATGGGAAAAAATAAAATTTCTAACATGCCACAAGAAATCGCTACTTATTTGAAGTTACCAGATATCAAACTGTAGACTGGACATTGTTTTCGTCGTACTTCTGCTACCCTTTTGGAAGATTCTGGAGCGGACTTAACTGTTCTCAAGCGACATGGAGGTTGGAAGTCGAGTGCTGTAGCAGAGTGGCATATAGAAGATTCCATTGAGAACAAGGCGAAAACATGTGAACGCATCGTGGAAAACATTAAATTGCAACCTTTAGTTAATCCATCCATGCCACTGTCGCCGCGCCCATCTACATCCAAATAACGATATTCACCGTCACGTTTTCCACAAAATGAGCCAGATTCGGTCATTATTTCAAATACGCAGAATATAAAATCTACAATCGTAATAAAACTGTAACAATAGATTTCCATAATTGCGAAAATGTCTCAAATGTAAATATAAGTTGTTAGTTGTTTTATTATTAGATACAATTTAAATTCAATTTAGTTGTTACTCTATGTTTTATTAAATAATATCACAATAAAATATGAGGCGCCTTTTATTTTCTCATAGTGGGTGATGAAAAGTAGAGTGTATCACTCAGGCGCAAAATATATTTTTGGCTCGAGCGACGTACTTTGAATCCCTCACTACGTTCAGGATTCTACTAAAGAATCCCTCACTTCGCTCTGGATTTAAAAAGCGCCCTCGCCGTAAAAATATTATTTTGCTCCCTTATCTACTATTGTCAATCCTTTAGGTACCTTACAATTGAACTTGCTCACTTTATAATGATATAAAATGAAAAACTTCTTCAAAAATAATAAACCGACTTAAGTTTCGGAAGTCGGTGTCGAAAAACGATACCGGCGGAAACAAAGACACCGGCTTCCGAAACTAAAGTTATAATGCATTTTTTAGTGTTTGCTTTAGAATTCTGTTTATTTTTTTTGTGAAAACGTTTTTAATTTTTTTATAGTAAGCTATCCTTAAAAGATAGATATATTTCTGAACACCTATAAAACACACATTAATCCCACCAGACATCACTTTGATTTATATCTCAAAGCGATTAGGCACCATTTTCGATGAAAGCTCCCAGGCGGCTTGACTTTTTCCGAAATTTTCAACAATTATCGTCATATTTCAAAAAATTCACTCAAAAGCTTAATAAATACCCTTCCTCATCAGAAATTAGAATTTTTATTTCATGAATCAATCTGTCTATTTTTAAAAACCGCATGCAAATCCGTACAGTAATTTTTGAGTTTATCGCGAACAGACAGACAGACGCGGCGGGGGACTTTGTTTTATAACATGATTGCCAATTGAGCACTATCTGATACAGTTGGCGATGGAGCACACTTGCCTGGAAGTACCTAACTTATTATTTACCTTACCTAATTTATTCGTTACGTTAGTGACTTATTTATACAGCCTAAATACATCCCTGTCGTCGAAACGACTCTTTGATCTTTAATCTTAGATATAAAAATGGTCAAATAAATGGTTCATTTTTTATTTTAACTCGATCATCAAGAGTACATCTTTGTTGTGTCTGAACATTTGATTTGATTTTCTTTCAACAGTTTTTTTTTCATAATGAAACTATTTTGTTTTCTTGTAATGGTGTTTGTGGTGGTCTACGCGGCTTTGGGTAAGTTTTATAGCCTAAGATCAGACTGTAGAAATTGCCTGTATGTATCTATATCAAATAAATAGTTTGATTATACGTTTTTCAAGTGAATCCAACGTTATTTGAAAAAAAAACAAGTTTCATCAAAAGAAGTATCTTCAGATTTCTGCAGTGGGTTCTCATAGTATTTGGGATGGATTATTATAAAGTTGTTGCCTAGGAAATGGCGGCTAAGATGTATTGAAGGATAAGATATACTCCGCCGACTAACAAATAAATTGAAACACGGGTATATAATGTAAGTATTTTATGTTTAAAATTTTATTCGTTTTCAGATCCTATATGCTTGGAACCGGCCAAAGTAGGACCGTGCCGTGCAGCTTTCAGAAGGTTCGTTTTTTTAGTCAGTACAGCGTAAATCTAGTGGTGGTAAGGTCGATTTCTGAGTTTCTGACCAAAGTCTTGGGTTCGATACTCGGATTTGGCAGTGTTAGGTGTCATCATATCAGCCGAAAGATGTGAACTGCTGGACATAGGACTCCCCCAAGCGTCGCCACATTGACCGGTGCCGTGCGTCTCGTATCCAGCGGATCCCCGCATCCTTCACCAGGTGATCGGTCTACCTAGTGGGAGGCCTTCCAACGCAATGCCTTCCGGTTCGCTGTCGCCATTCCAAAATCCTGCTGCCCAACAACGATACCCCACTGGATGGAGTAGGTAAAAAAAATGTAACCTTTAATCTGTATGGGAGCCCCCTTAAAAACCTTTGAAAATATTTTTTAATAATTGAGTCAACAAGATGCTTATACTGTGAAAATTAGAAGACTGTAGCTCCAACCCTATGGCTGCAAAACCCGTATGACAGACAACGGACAGACGGACGAACACGTGAGTGACAGCAATAGGGTTCCGTCTGGAACCTTCGGGTACGGAACCCTAAAAAAGATACAACTTGTGGAGTGTGGGTCTCAGTTTACTACCTACTTATGTTTTTGTTTGCCCTCTTGGTAAATACAAACAGGTGCGTTACGTTTAATTTTTGTTTTCAGATATGCGTACAACTCTTCTTCTGGTAGATGTGAACGTTTTACGTTCGGTGGCTGCCATGCAAACTCGAACAATTTTAGGAGTGAAGAGGAGTGTCGCAGTGCATGCCATGATTAAATCCAATCACTCTAGACAAAGCGACAACAATATTTTAAACCGTTATTTGACCTAACTATAGAACTTGCTCACTTCTTAGTGATGATGCACCAAAACTAAAAATAGAAAAATAAAAATATTTTCACAAAAATGTCCCAAAACGACAAAAAAATAATAATAGGTACCGAAGACACCGTCTTCCGAAACGAAAGTTATTTTTGCACTTTTTAGTGTTTCGCTTTTGAAGTCCGTTTATTATTTTGTGAAAAAGTTTTATTTTTTAATCGAAATATCTTAAATAATAAATGTACCGATGATTATAGTCTCCTCTGTTTTATTTATTTATAATTTAAATAATACGTGTTGTTACGACGAAACCTGGCAGACAGCGAGTCGGAATCGCTTTTCGAGGGATTCGTACCGTAACAGGAATACTTATCTAAAATTTTTCCATCATCAAAGTAAAGTTTTAATGTTTTGCGACCGCAGAGTAAGTTTGTCAAATATGTTGATTATTAAAAAACTGTGCTTTTAGAGAATTAGTTTTATTTTTGCCGTAATATTTAAGTGAAATTCAGCTGATCCTTACATTCTGACGAGTTATGCGAACATAAATGTATGGATCAGTTGATTCTTTTTTGTTAAATTTTTGAAAGTCGTAGAATAAAGTTTGTAGTTTATGAAGTTAGCCCGGTAAGGTTGTTAATGTTTTACCTATAGCCCTGTACATAGATTACGTAGGTACACCAACAGAATTTATTTCAAGCGCTATCTAAGTGTCACTTGATCAATCCCTTACACTTTGGCATTTCGTCCATCGCCATCGCTGGTAGAACGACACTGTCTAACTGTAAAGCCTCTGCACCTATAGCCAAGTTGACAATCTACAATCGATAACGCTGTTAGATAAAAAAACTTTTTTACAAAAAAATACTACCGACTTCCAAATAAGAAAACTACAAAGTGAAAAATAACTTTATTTTTGGCAGTCTTTGGTAGATATAAATTTTATGCGTTATGGACTTCGACTTCCAAAAAAAGTTATTTTTCACTTTGTATATTTCTTATTTGGAAGTCGGTAGTATTTGTTTGTATAAGTTTTTTTTTTTCACTTTTTAGTTGTACCTACCTAATAGGCAAGTAGTTTAGTAATGTACGTTACCTATAATGCCAGAATAGATTACCCAGATATCATGAAATGGGATAAACAATAAACAGACATGCGATTGCAGAGAGATTTTCCGTTATTTATTGAAGAGTTCTGTTGTATTTCTCCGAAGTTCTTCATCAGATCTTCACCGATTTAAAATGGGACCAATTTCGTAACATACTCTTTCAAACAAAAATAATTTTCAAAATCGGTATACAATTGACGCAGATATCGGTGAACTTACACAAAAAAAAACAAACATGAAGTCGAACATAGAACCTCCTCCTCTTTGGTAAGTCGGTTAAAAACGAATCAATGTATGAGAGTGACTCATCTGATCGTGGTCAGACCATACAAATAGAAAGAGTTAACGATTATAGAAAGAAATTCGATATGATAAGTTTGTAAGCTGGCTAGGCCCGCTGATCTTTCTTCTATGTCATTAATGTGTCAGATAGCTTGAATCTCAGTCAAGTTTCAATTGACTGGGACTTTTTTACAACAGTGCTAGTGCAGTATTTTGACTATATACTTTGGTTTCATGACATCGTCATTCTTTGGTATAGACTTACTAGCTTCTGCCCGCGGCTTCGCCCGCTTGAAAAATATTTTATGATCCCGAGGGATAATATCCCCGAGGGATAATATCCCCTCGGGATCATAAAACACTCTTTACCGGGATAAAAGTAACCTATCTCTGTCCCAGATTTCATCCAAATCCATTCAGCCGTTCTGGCGTGATTGTATAACAAACATCCATCCATCCTAATTTTCGCATTTTTAATAGAAGTAAGATATAATATATATCTAATACCTTTAAACGAGCAATTTTTGTATAAATGTATACCTATATATATAATCTGAATCTCGGAAACGGCTGCAACGATTTTCATGAAATTTAGTAAGCATGTGCCTTTCGGGGGCGATAAATCGATCTAGCTAGGTTTCATTTTTAGAAAACGTCGTTTTCTCTATTTTCACTTGAGCAGAGCTCGTCGCCCAGGTACTAAATATAAAATAAGATTGTCTCGCATCGTGTCTCCCCGACACGTCCTATATCGTCCACTGATCCGAGCTGACTAATTGACCCGCTTACCGCTGACTCATAGACGAAGCTGCTCTGCGCTCTATAGTCTATGTATACTGATGCTACACCACTCAAGCGCGTTGATGGAGATACAGCATGAGTTCAGGCTATTGTTGGCGTGTGGTGAAAACTATTGTTGATTCCAAAACGGCACGATTCCCGTAGGATAGACCCTGTGAGTGAAGACGCGGGACAAGGCTGGGTTATACTTCTAGGAAGCTTGATAAGATAGTAAGTATTAGGTACAAATTATTTTTTAAAACAAGCTTTCAGAATAGAAAGGAACTGAATGTGACATCACAATACACATCCAATTGCCCAAACACGATGGTGCTATCTTGTCTGGTCGAGGAATCGCTATGGCCACCTTCCGGCTCCATCATGAGACCAACTCCATTGTATCAAATTATTTAAATGTTTCCAAAGTTAAGCTTCAATTTAATCGGATGCCAGAAAGTGCATTAAAAATGGATTATTATTTGCCGGACACATACAAAAGAAAGGCACACAAAATATAAAGCTTGTAATAAATTATGCAATTGCGCATTAAATTTTCAATTATATCCAAATTGATCTAGGTCGGCTGAATTCTAACGCAGGTCGGCCTTGACCTGCATCCTAGTTACATAACACCCAACGATACAATACAATTCCGAGCTATTTGCTGTCATTTATTGAAGTGTTCCGCTTTATAACTCTGAACTTCTTCATCTGATCTTTACCAAATTTATATGGGACCACCTTTGGCAAGACCTTTTAGAAACACTAGAATAATTTTCAAAATCGGCCCATAATTGAAGGAGACATCGGTGAACAATCCTTTATGGAAAGTCGGTAAAAAATCATTTAATCTGAATCATCTTAAAATGATTGACAGAAATGGTACGATACTTACTTATTTAGCGCTATACGCATTCTGTGATTTGAGACATCTCACGATTTGAGGTAAGTTGTTCAAACAAACATAGGTAATGACAGCTGTAGTGTCAGGTAGCTCCAGTGAGTGGTCGTATCGAATGTAGCAGCTGTACAGTATTGACATGGCGGTGAACATGCCATGGAGTAGTCACGTATCAGTAGACATGTCAATATGACGGGGTAAACAAATATGCCATTTGCCGTTTGTAAATAAAAAAATATATAGAATGATCATCAACAGAAACAGAGTTTTCAAAAGAATTAGTTATGAATTCGAAGCTTTACTGCGATACAGGTTGTACCTGTAAACACTGCCGTCATAAGCAATAATTTTGTTTTTTTTAATCCCCTTATACATTTTTAATTCATGTGCATTTTCATCCATTTTCATCTAATAGTCGTAGACACGTATCGATCGACAATCTATTGAACACGTAATTATGACATGATATCTTGCGATAACACACTAATTCAAACAGTAAAACGCCCATAACTTTAGAATGGCCTATAAACACACTCTCTCGATAAAGTAATATTCAAACAAAAAATAAAATAGGTTTTACTGTTTAGCAGTTATGATGCCACAGACAGATACACAAATACACAGGTACACACGTCAAACTTATAACACCCCTCTGTTTCCGTCGTGGTTTAAAAAGGGCCTTTTTCTTTGGACCAGGTTTTGTTACAGTACCAGAGACTTCATTATTTTAAGGACATGACGTCTGGTATTTCTTGCGTGAAGTACCGTCTCACCTTCACAAGGATCCCCAACTTTTTAGCAGACAGTTGAGCCTTTGCCTCAATGTATGGGCCAAAATTGCGTGTCGATGTCAACGTTACGCCAAGAAGCTCAAGATGGTCCGGTAACAGCACGGTTACACCTCGGAAAGATGGGGCCGGGTGAAATTTGCTCTTTTTAGCAGAGAAAGAGAAAAGACACGCCTGTGTTTTAGCGGCATTGAACTTGACCAGATTGGCATCGCCCCATTCGGAGACTACCTCCAAGGACAAGCTCAAACGCTCTACCATGGCCTCGCGAAGAGACAGGATCTCAGGCCCATAGCCCGTGCGTTGGACAAATGTCTCTCACTAACAGTGCTGTCGTCTGCATACCCAAAGGTGCCAGGTCACTTATGTGCAGCAAGAATAATGTCGCTGAGAGTAGCGATCCCTGAGGGACACCGGCATTCATATCCAATTGGTCCGATTTGCAGCTATCTATAACTCGTCGGCGGTATTGAGTATTTGAGTATATGTCTGTAGCACCATAGCTCCTAAACGGATGAAGCGATATTGACTAAGTTTTTTTTGAAAGATGACTTTATTGAGAGTGTTCTTAGCTATGTTTGATGAATATCGGTTCAGCCGTTCAAAAGTTGTGGGCGTTTTACTGATTGAATCGGGGTGCTTTCGCGAAATAGCGCGTCTTCTAGATAAATTATGTAGCGTGAAATAATAATGTGTCAGGATTTTTTATTTTTAAATTTTACTCTTTTACAATTCACTTTAGAGATTTGAGGCTTGCCTTTTTAGGGTTCCTTCCCCAAAGGGTAAAAACGGAACCCTATTACTAAGACTCTTCTGTCCGTCTGCCTGTCGCCAGGCTGCATCTTCTAAACCGTGATAGCTAGACAGTTGAAATTTTCACAGATGATGTATTTCTGTTGCCGCTATAATAACAAATACTAAAAACAGTTCAGCATCAGTGCATTATGTTAGTGAGTTAATTGCAATAGGCTCGTCCAATATTATACGGTTTCAAAATCACAATGGCTTGTTAATGAGAGTTCCAGACCTTTGACGGATTAAATAGAACGCTTGGAAATCTCGTTATAGAGCATCCGGTAAGTTCATTATATCTTATTTCCGACCGGGGAAACGCTTGGATGACAGAGAAGAAATTACAATGAAGGCACATGATATATTAATTAAAAGCTTTTAGATACGTAGGTACATTTTTAGAGGAGCTGCTGGTTAAATAATAACAGTATGAGTCAATCTTCAAGGTTAAGCATCGCTTGCCGAGTTCAGTCCGTGGATGGGTGACCAAATACATACCGAGACTCATTCGTGCCTCCGAAAGGATGATGCCGTTGTTCCCGGCTGTCTTTTTTACCAATACTTCTGACAGTCGTTTTAAAGCATCAGTTTTTCTATGACAAAAAAGGTTTCTTTTAAAAAACCGGCCAAGTGCGTGTCGGGCTACGCGCAGTTATAGGGTTCCGTAGTTGCATAATAATGCGGACTAAGAAGAGGGTTTTTTGATGTTACATGAACATTAAAACGGTTTCAGTGACTCAAAACGTCTAAAAACGGGCCCACATAGGACGATGGTAACTGAAGAATGAGTTATAAAATCTAAGTTAGCAAGTCAAATTAGAAAAAATATTGTCTAATTGAGTACCACCGCGGGTAGAGGCACGCGTTTGTAATAAAGATTTATAACCAGCGTCACTTAATCATTTCAATACTGCCGTTACGGAGATAGTCTTCGTTAAAATCTTCAAATATTTACAAACCGAAAACACATATTTTAGCATGGATATTTTCCTACTCAACTACCAAAAAGTAAAATCAATTTATTCAACGATAGGAACAAACAACCAACATAAATAAGCGGCAATAATATGTATGAAGATAATCTATATGAAGGACGTCAGTTGCAAAAGGATCGGATACAAGCGCGCGTTAGAGCCACGGGGAATGATATGGTTCGTTTCTCTTTCGGAATTTGAACATTTTTGAATGTATTCACTATTTCGCTGTCGAAAGTTCTTCGCTACTCAATTAGTGATGCAGTCGGGTCGGATAATGACTTAATAGATTAAGAAAAGAAAATAAGTAATTTAATATTTCTATAAGATAATATTATAAAGAGACCCGCCCGCCTCAATGAACATAATTAAATTAGTACATAATTTCAAATTGATTTTATTTATAAACATATATTTATATTTACATGTGTTTTTTTTCGAATTAAGAAATCGGGTATTTATCGATATCGATAATGTAATTAAAAATGTAATTAATACATCACTTATGTGACCTTGGTTGAGTAGTAGCAAATATCGACCTATCACACGAATGTCAAACGCAATTAAGTTTATAATTGCGACCACTGAGTATACCGCCATCTATGGTCGGGTAGTGGAATTTGCTTGGCAATCGAATCTAATTTGACTTTATATTACAAAACGTAGAAAATACTTCTGCACTAACACAAAATAAACACCCCCGCGCGCATGTGCCGTACGGACCGGTATTGCCAACGACTCCGCGACTCCAATGCGATATTCGAACTTAAACATTATTAATTTAGAAATCGTTATTATTAAGGATGTTATGATTTTATTTTTGTATATATTACCATGGTTCATAAGCATATTATTTACTATCTGTGTTACACACCTAACAATGTTATTTAAGATTTTTTTTAAAGGAATTTGTACAAAAGTTATGCTGTTTCAAGTACATTTTATAAGTTGGTCGACTAATACTCGTAAACTTGTAAAGCCTACTTAGCTGTGATAGTTTTCCTTTTAATTTCATTATATACAGGGTTACAGGAAAAGTCGACCTAGATCCGTTAAGGGCGTGTAGTAGGTACACATCATTTCTGAATGATTTCACTATGGAACCTCCCATCCTAAACTTAACCGTTTTCGAGATTTTCGAGTTTTAATTTTTTTTATGAAAATGCCCAATTTTTCGGCTATTGAATTGAATATTTTGAATTTTTTTGACTCTTATGATTATTTTTTTGGTTTTTTACATGAAAAATTTTTTTGTTTTTTTTTTTGGTTTTTTTCAAAATATTCAATTCAATAGCCGAAAAATTGGGCATTTTCACAAAAAAAATTAAAACTCGAAAATCTCGAAAACGGTTAAGTTTAGGATGGGGGGTTCCATAGTGAAATCATTCAGAAATGATGTGTACTACACGCCCTTAACGGATCTAGGTCGACTTTTCCTGTAACCCTGTATAATACTGCCATGAATTTTTTCACATATTAATATAAATTATATTATTAGAAATTTTACACTGGCTGGGGGAGGGGACACTTGACTCTAACAAAAATTTGCAATTTAATGTTTAATTTTACGCAAACGGATCTCTGAATCGAAAAATGGTTTTGACAAACCCGTAATATTTTTGAATGGCCTATCCAACGATACACCCCACACCATGGGATAGACGAGGAAAAAAAACTGCCCCATTGTACGTCTATATGAGGTACCGACTTTTTTTTTTCATAATTTGTTTTACCTCTTTGTTGGAATTATTAATATGTATATCCATGCCAAGTTATAGCTTTCCATACCAAGTCTCTGAGCTACGCTGCGGAAGGACAGACGGACATAGCAAAACTATAAGGGTTCCTTGTTGACTTCGGAACTCTAAAAATGAGGATTTTCCGTTTGCCTTATGTCAATACTTTCCACAATGTCATCCTTATTAGCGACACTATCGGATGTAATAATACAGCGTGTTTCTTTTAAATAAACAGGTTCGATTCCTGGCTGGGAATATTAATTTTATACCCAATTTACAATTCAAATCTGTTGAAGAACTTCGGAGCTATACAACAGAACTCTTCAAAAAACAAAGGCAAATTTCTCAGGATTGCTGCAATTGCATTTCATAACATAACATCACGCTGGTACGCTCTAAAGGGGTACGCAGATATGTACAGTTCACACTGGTACATTTTCTTTTCACCGGCTATGTTTTATTAGCCATGTCAGAGGCCTGTGGGGTTCCCAGAGGCGGCTTAATTAACTCTGACACCAGAGGTGGCCACATCCTCACACGAAAAGAAGAAGACCGGTTATGTTAGTTTTATGTTATCCGGGTAATCCATTTAAAAATATCTTTGGGAATTATAGGTACCTTACTACTGAAGTTGCTCATTATGCACCATGACCATAACTTAAAATTGTAAAATAAAAACTTTTTACCAATGAATTCAACCGACTTTCTAATTAAAACACTTCAATTTCGAAAGTCGGTGTGAAAAAGCAAAGAAACAAAAACAGGAATAAGATGCAGTTAAAATTTTCATCAAAACTGGGTCCGTGACTCCTCTTTGTGTATTTATCGCTACTCTTTATCGTTTCGGTCCTGGCCCGTCTACGTCAACTCCACTGTGCCTGGGCTGTAAAGGCAGTCGCTTCATGTAAAATACTGGTATTCAGCTGCACTCGGTATCCCAAAATAGTTGGGAATAAGGTTTAGTATTGCTAATATGTATTCTATCAACAACTACTATACAATGCCTACAGCTTGTTGCCAAACTTACGAACAGCAAGTTGCCTGGATAGCTCAATGAAGTTGCATCTGAAGTTGAAGATCTTAAAGCAACTGATAACAATTTGCCAGATCGAAGGGCGCACGCGCACTGACTACGTTTATAACTAGAGGAGCTACATAATACCTATGCACGTTTATTTATTTATTTTAAACTTCATGTACAATAGTGGTACATAGGCGAACTTAATACAGCAAGGCATTCTCTACCAGCCAACCTTTGGGTAAAAAAGGACACAACAATGGTAGGTGTACAAAATAAAAATTATTAACAATAATTGAAGTCGGATTAATAAACTACCTAATAAAATACATAAATAATTTCTAAAACAATGTAAATATTATAATAAATACTAAATTAAACTGAAATTTAAATATAATTACTAAGACGAAGACCGAGCTATGTATGAGAGGACAAATAATAGTTCCGGATTCTACGCTTGAATGAAAATTTACTCTTAGCTTTTTTGATGTCAAGTGGAAGCACGTTCCAGAGTTTTGTAGTTGAGACAGTGTAAGAATTAGATAGAAACCCGGTGCGATGAGAAGGAATATGGAGAAGTAAGTTTTTGGAAGCTTGAAGGTTAAGATCGTGAGAACTGCCCAACACTTTAAAATATTGTTTTAAATAATCGGGAGTACAAGGATCGTTCATGATGGTGAAGAGCATGCAGAGGGATCTGTCACGTTATGCTTATGTCCCAAGTAGAAAGGAGTTTGAGTGGAGTAACAGAATTTAAATAAAATTAAGCAATTTTGATTTGAATCTAGACTCCTGCTAGATTCAAATCAAAATTCCTAAATTTTATTTAAATTAGGCTGAGAATCAGCACTTTTTGTAGGTGAAAATTTACAAAAAACAGCTGCTACTGAGAAATTGCTGCTGAAAATTCATTGCAGTTTATTCCGAGAGTTGAACTCAGGATCCTGATGCTCAGCAGTCGCGTTAAAGACTCTTTAAACAGCTAGACCAATATTATCAACATCTTTTCCCCGCGGCCTATATTACAGAAATCGTGCATAACTGTATAAAAAGTACCACATGTATGTCATGCGGTAAACCAAAAACAAACCAATCACTCAAAGAATTTTTGCAATAGGATCAGTTTTTCCACCGAATTCCTTTCACAAACATAAACAATTAAAAGTAAACAATACTTATAGAAAACCTCCACTTCGCAAAAATCTTCATTCACTTCAGAAAAACTAACAAAACTATCGTCCCCACTCTTCCCTAACTATCGAAGAACCAAAACATCTTCCCACAAATGTACCAATTTGCTATTCTCCCCTGTGTCTGCAAAGTTCGGCGCCATGTCTAAATTGTGCGAGTTTTTATGACAACTCCCGATGACTTACGAATAGTCCCGAAACGAGCCGACAAGTGCCGAAGTGTCGATGGGGGAGACATGTCAAATTTGACAGCGATTGAGGAATGGCGGTATGGTATAGATAGAGTAATAGTAATATGTCGTTGTTTTCACGACTTTTCAATACTCAATGTAATTAAACTTCCAAAAAAAAAAAACAAATTCCCCTTGAGTTCTTCGTAAAGTGACAATCCATCAGCGATGGCGATTGTCGAATTTCAAAAATGTTTGAGATAGACTGCGTGGCATTTCGGTAGCGGTTGTTAACTCCATACGTGGCATGTTTTATTTAATAATTTTTGAAAATCGTTTTCGCTTAGAATTTCACTTTGTGTAGACTTGTGTCTACGTTACGGATTGTGCTACGATTGCGTAGGCTCTCTACGATTCTTTTGGGTTTTTTAGGTTATTTATTATTTTACAGTAACACCCGTCCACGACATCGTCTGAAAAGGGTCAGGTAGGTATGTGGTTTACCCGTGTGCAAAGTTTTGTAAATCCGTTCAGCGGTTTAGGTGTGAAAACTTAGCAACCAAGGATCGCTTGACGCAATTCGTTTTATATCACATAGATATACGATTTAAATTGCAAGTACCTACGTTTATATGGACTCAATACGTTGCAATTGCACTTGATTTTTTAAAGAAAACACCTGTACGTGTTATCAGACCGATATAGCCTATCGACGCAATTTAAATCGTGCCGTCAGGAAGGGAACAGACAGACAGACACACTTGTACTTATAATATTGAACTATGAATCTATACTTTAATGATACAGTACGCCAAATCTGTTAAATCTACATAAACACTATTTTTACTAGTGCAATAAGTTAATAAGAACGAGTTAAGGTTTGAGCAAAATCTTTGCAAAGAGCTTAGTATACATTAAAAAGCGTATTTTTCGTTAAGAAAATCTAGTCTGAATAGGCTAAAATATTGCTTCCCCGTTGCTTTAGAAACACTTGTGTATAAAGGTAAAGTCACACGCAACGCGCTTCATTTGTAACCGACGCCGCGTCGTCAATGAGGCGCATTAGTGCGCGCCATAGGTCAGTTGATACAGAAGGACAACTGCACACAACTCAATGATGCACTCAAGAAAAAGTTTAATCGTTTACGCATTTTAGATTATCCAGTAATATTACTAAAAGCCACTGCGAAAAGTAGACGACGACCTCGCAATCCGTGGAATGTCTTCTCTCGTATTAAAACGTACAAACCTCATGCATATATTCCTCCAGAGGTTACGCTAAAGTACGTCAATATTTCGACAGTTATGTCCACGTTACACAATATCAGAATATGCGAGGCGCAAGAAATCGGTCAATATGGCGTTGCGTGCTGGAAGGTCTGTTTTTTGAGAAACTGATCAAATCAGAATATCTTATTATCATCATTATTTCAGCCGAAAGGCGACAACTGGACATTCCATTCATATTATAAAGTTATTATGGGCCTACTGAATTCTCTTCTGTGTGGTGCACCAGTATAAATCATAATGTTACAAAGAGCGCGCATTAAGCTGCCATTACTGATATTGCTCGCAAACGAATGAGGACGCAGACAGACGGGCTGTTTTAGCTATAAAACAGACCGAATTTGAGAGAAGAAATGTTGGTTTCAGCGTTGCATATTAGGATACACATGCTAGAGTGCTACAAGGCTTCCCTATCCATTTGCATAACATTTTAAGACCTAATATAACTTAGCATAATTTTGTTGAGCATAACTATATTTTCGCATAATAATATAATTACGCATAATTCTTTTAAGCATAATTTCTCTAACCATAATAATGATTAAGCATAAATTTATTAAGCATAAAGATCTAAAGCATAACTTTTTTAAGCATAATATCCTAAAGCATAAATTTATTTACGCATACAGCATGCAAGCAAGCATACAGCATGCAAGCAAGCATGCAGCAAACAAGCAAGCATGCAGCATGCAAGCAAGCATGCCGGCCAGCCTCAGCCGCGGCGGCTCGCTTGCAGCCGCCTGCTCCTCAGCCCGTGGGCCGCCTCGCCCCTACGCGCCTACGCGATTTTAAATTACACTCTAGGGGTAGGACAAACAAGATTACGTTGAGTCGGTTTTGCAGCAATTCGGTTCTGTCACTAACTTTTGTTGCACATCATTTTAAGTTTTTAACCAACAATATTATTTAATTGTTACAGAAACTATAGCAAATTGGTTTGATCAGAATTATGTATGGGGCACTACAAGTTCACCACCACCATTTCCACCCAAAGTCTGGAGTACGTATCTACTAGAAAAGGAAAATAGACCTAGGACACAAAATCATGCTGAGGCATGGCACAATAGATTTGCACATTTTGTGGGAAAACACCATCCTGGATTTTATTTTTTGGCAAAATGATCGTTCAAGAAATAAAACATCAAACCATTGAAATAGATAAACTGGATGTCGGAACATCACTTGAACAAAAAAATAAAAAGAAAAACACGGACAAAAACAAAAGAATTAAAAAAATTATTAGTAAAAAAGATGAGAATACTTCTAAACTAGCATATTTACAAGCAATTGCTAAAAATATACACCTAAAATAAATAATTATACATAATTAAGGACTACTGTTTCAATCAGTTAACTTCTATCTGAGGAATAACCGCCATATTTATTTCTCATAATAGAAGTTAACTGATTGACATATTTTTTCATACAAAAACTGTCAAAACATCTAATATATTCTTCAGATAAAAGTTATCTCGCGATTGAAAAATCGTTTAAGTTACATAATGTTATGTATAATAAATCATTTGTATGAAAATTGTTTTTGTTATTCATATTAATTGTATGCCTAAATATTATTATGCTAATAGTCATTAGGCCTACTAACATTATGCTAATAGTCATTAGGCCTATTAACTTTATGCGAATCAAATTTATGCCAAAACAAATTAGTCTTTTAGATGATTATGCCAACATAAAATGAATGCCTAAAAATTTATGTCGAAGTATTATTATGCCAAAACAAATTGTGCCAAAATCGTTATGCCGAAGTATATTAGGACAAAGAACATTATGCGAAAAGAAGGGATCCCTGCTACAAGACTTCTGTAGTTTAGAGGGTCTACTGAATGCTACTGACGCTGCAATTAATAAGTCAAATATATTTATTCAACTGGGCCAAAAAGCGGCACTTTTGAACGTCAGAATTAAAAGTCAGAAAAAAAAGCAATAACTATGAATAGGAATATAAATTAACAAATTTGATTTTGTCCACGCTAAAGATTGCCCTATGGAGCAGGACCAGCATGTTTCCAAGCATTCTTATCTTGAATATAATCATCTAATTTGCAATATGCTTGTTTACAAAGTGTAATAATACCATATACTAATTTGGCCGAAAATAGAGTGTTCCATCGACTCGAAAACAAGAACCGTTTTTTATCGAATTTGAAATAATTTTCAATATATAACATTAAGAATAGTGTGATTAACAAGTATAAAATAAAAATATTAAAAAAAATACAACCGACTTCCAAATAAAAACACTACTAATTGAAAAATCACTTCAATTTCGGGAGTCAGTTTTCCTGTTTTTGTTTCTTCGTTTTTTGACACCGACTTCCGAAATTTAAGAATGAAGTTATTTTTCACTTTGTTGTGTTCTTATTTGGAAGTCGGTTGTATTTTTTGTAAAAATTTTTTTTAGTGAATTTATGTACATTTGGTTGATTATTTATCAATCGCACTTCAAAGGCTGAACGTATTTGAATGGAACTTGGATAGACTATGTCCTGGATTTGCACAAAAAAAATACTTTACATACCGGTGGTAAATTCTCATGGGATCATTTTCCTTTTAGGGGAACAAACAAAAGTTTTTAGGGGACTTGCCAACATTCACGAGGACAAGTCAGACAGTAGATAATCTCAAGTGATAGCTTCAGGAATCCGTGTTGTTGTTCAACCATCGTCGCTCGTCTACCACGGAACTTGTCATCCGCTGTGACAAACGATCGACTCAAGATTTTTATCGCCAAACTTTTGCTGCCGCGGTCAACATTCCAAAGTTTTATGAACCACTAGCTTCTACCAGCGGCTTCGCCCGCGTGAATGTCGAAAATTATCCCAAGGGAATAAAATTAACCAATATACTATTCCTAACTATAATCTATCTCTGTATCAAATTCCATCCAGATCCGTTCACCCGTTTTGGCGTGATTGAGTAACAAAAATACATCCAAACGTTCGCATTTATAACATTATCATAGTATTATTGTAGTGTGATATAGTGACACTCGTGGCTAACAGACGCACGGGGCTATCTTCAAGGTTGAGCAACGCTTTTCGAGGTTAGTCCGTGGATAGGTGACCTTCCATTCAGAACTCAGAATCTGGTCCCAACGCAGTTGTGAACAGGTTATGCAGATAGACAGGGATCGCACTACCGGGATGAAAGTATCGTATGTCCTAATCCAGATTTTACTCGACCCGTTTGCCTGTCTCTTTACAAAGACTACTTTTAAAATATTTACCCATTTGTCAGCGTAGACTACATGTTTTCTTTTATTGATAAACCCACTTCTCCTTCTTATCTGACTTCACATGTCCAATTTCTTTGTTCGGCCCACAGTACAAATCTTCGCTCCACTATTAATCGTCTTCTACAATGTCCTTCTCACAGCTCTGGGTTTATCCATTCCTCCCTCTTTGTCCATTCGGAACATTTGCGATTGACTCGCCGCCGGTCACCGCCCATGGCCCCGATTTGCATAACTTAGTAACTTTTGAACTGAAAGTATTCGAGGAACGCTGAAAGTATCCATCTTAAAATATTTTCTGTTGGACTTGACACGGGTTGGTTTATATTATAAGAGGTTCATACTTTTAAGTTTCAGTTTTATGAGATTACAAAGGTGGAATTTATGACGAGATGATCCTTCTTCATCATTAATTCTTTAGTATTAACACCGAGGCTCTAGACAAGTGACATTCTATCAACCAAAGCGTCACGACATAAATTGTAAATAAAATAATTCATAAAAAAATCTTTTTTTTAAACAACCTTTTTTCGTATTCTTCTCAGCAAACCCTTTCATTTGATCTTGGGCCGTCCGCCATATTGCATTTAGAATGACGTCACTTAGCTAACCGAGCACTGCCATCGAAACTAAACGGTTTGCAAAATTTCATCTTAATCGGTGGTGGATAAGTGCTTTAAAATTCAGTTGCAAGATTTGACCTGAACACACTTAAATACATACATTGCAAGTTAATTAAAAGCTTGTAAAATAAAATATCAAAAATATATGGGAACGCCAAGCACCGTCGAAATGTTATGTGACCGATTCCTTACGTTTAGAACAACGCCTTCGCTGAGGCTCTGCCTACTTTAAACTGCCGATATACCATTTGAAAAAAGAATAAAAAACTTTTTACAAAAAATACTACCGATTTCCAAATAAAAAAACTATAAAGTGAAAATAACTTTATTTTTGGCAGTCGGTGTCTTTCGTAGGTACCAATTTATTGCGTTATGGTCACCGACTTCCAAATATAAAGTTATTTTTCAATTTGTAGTTTTTTTTTATTTGGTAGTTGGTAAAAAAACATACATAATGTCGAACATAGAACCTCCTTTTCGGAAAATCGGCGGTTAAAAAGACAGGATTATTTCAATTTTAATGTTTAACAGACATCAATGCCTGCCTTTTCCTAATTACTTTGGTCTTCCAGTCTAACTGGATGGAAAATAACTGGGTTACGATACCCCCGGGCGCAAGGCTCATGTCAGATTTTCTGGCTTTTGTCTGTCAAAGACCAACGGCTTTACGTGTTTTCCGAGACACAGAAGAGTCTTATGTAATGAATGGTCACACCCATCCACGGACCAACCTCGGCAAGCGTTGCATAACCCTGTATATCAAACCCTGTCGCTGTTTTCACGTAGCCAGAAGCTCCTTAGAAAACAGGCAAGATTGTCTTATTGTTATAAGTTCTTTTAAGAAAACTCCTTCCGAGCATTTTCAATAACCCCTTCAGTTTGTTTTAAAAGTCCTATTCACACAAACGACCTAAAAAAGGTGCAATCTGACATAAAAGACTGCAATATCTGTGTCACAGAGCCACAGTTGGCACACAAAGGCAGAATGGCCGCGCGCCTTGATCACGAATCACGATGGAGAAAAAAAGTAGCTGTCAACAAAGCGAGCGCGGCCATGATTGAAAAATGGCCGGATATGGGACAGCTGCCCAGTGGCAACGGTAATGTAGCCCTTTTTGATTTTCGCTGAGTGATGCAGATTGAAATACCAGTAAACTGAGGGAGTAGGTCACCGGGATGAATTGGGAGTCAAAAAAATCGTTGGGTTGATTGTTTTCTGCTGAAAGAACGACGGAATAATGATTGGTTTACATCTGGTTCGCTTATTTGACCGACAGTTTTAGGTTCAACTCCCAAGATCGTACAAGATTTTTTCATCATTGGTAACTTTAGTAGCGATACTAGTTGTTCCCGTGGTTTCGTTCCCGTACAAAACCCACAATAAGTGCCCCAGTTCTATCCGAATTGAAAATGTTCTGAATTATGACGGATAGAGTTCGGGGGTAGTGCGTAAGCTTCCCTAGAAAGAAGTACTACGGCTACTTCGGAACCGAAAATTCTCGAACTGAGATCGCATGTAGTGCGTAGCCGCCCTAACTGTGTAAAATGTTTTCATGATAAAAAGGGCTACATTACCGTTGCCACTGGGCAGCTGTCCCACTGCCCAGTGGCAACGGTAATGTAGCCCTTTTTGATTTTCGCTGAGTGATGCAGATTGAAATACCAGTGGTTGTGAAACTGAGGGAGTAGGTCACCGGGATGAATTGGGAGTCAAAAAAATCGTTGGGTTGATTGTTTTCTGCTGAAAGAACGACGGAATAATGATTGGTTTACATCTGGTTCGCTTATTTGACCGACAGTTTTAGGTTCAACTCCCAAGATCGTACAAGATTTTTTCATCATTGGTAACTTTAGTAGCGATACTAGTTGTTCCCGTGGTTTCGTTCCCGTACAAAACCCACAATAAGTGCCCCAGTTCTATCCGAATTGAAAATGTTCTGAATTATGACGGATAGAGTTCGGGGGTAGTGCGTAAGCTTCCCTACAAGAAGTACTACGGCTACTTCGGAACCGAAAATTCTCGAACTGAGATCGCATGTAGTGTGTAGCCGCCCTAACTGTGTAAAATGTTTTCATGATAAAAACCAGCAAGGCACTCAGATATAGTGCAGCTTTAAAATTTTCGCTGCATTTACATTTTTACATTTTTACTTCTTTAAAACAATTAGTTAACAAGGTAGAAATCTGTGTAGGAAATATTTCCTACTGACAAAACGGTTATCCCTTAATCTTGGAAAGTGATTCACTGCGCCATTTTTACCCACGACGGAACGGAGACAGTATATGCGTTTGAGGTGAGAGGATGTTTGTGCAAATCCATGTTGCCATTTTTTTGTCCATCTGTCACCAGGCTGTATCTCATGAACCGTGATAGCTACACTTTTGAAATTTTTACAGATGATGTATTACTGTTGCCGCTATAACAAAAAATACTAAAAACAGAATAAAATAAATATTTATGTGGGGCTCTCATACAACAAACCTGTCTTTTTTGCCGTTTTTTGCGATAATGGTACGGAACCCTCCGTGCGCGATTTTTATGATGAATCACACGAATAAAGTAACACCGAAAACATACAGAGTCGCTACCAACTTTACAAAATATACATTCAACCATTCACTCAACGAGTCAACGTACAGCATCAATTTAAACTTGTGCAGTCACTTCAACGTTAGAATTAGAAGTACCAGGAGCGCACACAACGTGTAGAGATGTTACTAAGTCACTGGGTTACGAGAAGTTTCCTCCTATGTTTGCTTACGCAGAGCGGGTGAATTTATTTGTCAATTTGAACTAGGAGTGTATAATGTATGCGGAGTTCTTCCTGCAGTCAGATTGGATTGAATTCTAATGCTTGGGAAGTTGGTTGCTGCTTTGTTCTTGAGAATTTGCTCTGATAGTGCTTGTAAATATGGTGTTTATGGCTGTAGGTATTCCTCAAAAGGATTAGCAGAACTGTACCTCCCATATTTCACGTTTCAATTTTTCAATTCAAAATTGCGGCATGCAGCCGTGTCTCAATAGGTATACCGCCGTTTGCCCGAATTTTATTTACCCTAATATCATTTGCCACAATAGTCAACAGCCATAATATTATACGACGTCATATTCATTTGCCCTACTCTTATTTGCTATATTAGTCACGTGCTAGAAGCTTTGTTTCCCATAAAGTCACTTACCATAACATCATTTGTCATAATCATTGTAAGCCACAATTATCACATGCCCTAATTATCACATGTCCTAATTATCACATGTCCTAATTATCACATGCCCTAATTATCACATGCCATAATTATCATATGCCATAACATCATTTGCCATCGCCATTGGGTATGTAACTCTTTTTTATAAACCACACAGAAATAGGAGCCCCGCGAAGCGGGGCTACGTCGACCAAGCCCACCATCAACCATGCATAGAATATTTTAAGGTTTGGCTAGGTCTATTCGCTCGCTTCGCTCGCTCAAACGACCCCGCCATCCCCTTCGTGGTTATTTTTTTATAAACCACCCAGAAATAGTTTGGTTAGGTGCCATTTGAGTTAGGTTAGAACTGTGACCATTAAACTTAATATAGAAGAATAAATAAATTTATTCTAATTATACCACACACCCATCGACATCGACAGCCAGAAAGCTAATAAGTAGGTAGGTATTAGAATTAAAATTATTATTAAATGTTATGTCTAATAATCATTATGGCGTTTAAATATTATGTTTGATAATTATTATGGCACTTAAAAATATGAAAAACAATACGTATGGCACTCGTATCTTATGGTATGTAAGTTTCGGGCAATTAACAGTATGTCATATGTCTTTTAGGGCAAAAAAAACATTCGGGCAAATGAAATTCGGTTAATGAAATTCGGAAATATGATGATTATGGTATATAATCTTCGGGTAAACAATAGACAACCGTCTTAATAACTCTAGCCTCCTGTCGTTGGTACTTCCTTCCACGTCATTGACTAAGGAAAGTCTCATCTCACACTTCTTCCATGTCAAAAGAACTTCGTTAAGTATAGTACTCTTTCCACTTACCATAATTTCCTGTTGTAGTATTTCGCTCCTTATCATCTTTTGCAGATCGTTTCTTATCTCTCGGGCATTCGCCGCAAACTACAACGTCCCGGTAAATTCGTTATGATTCGAATAGTTCCCACTGCCTATAGTTTCCTGCTACCCTGGTACTCGTTTGCAGATTGTCTCGTCTACCATTCGTCCCGTGTTACACATCCCGCTAACTTCGTTACGTCCCTCGGTCTCCGTTGGGACACCACGTCGGCAGGTGCTCAACATTTGCAAGTACTTAGAAACAGGGCTGCCAGTGGGAATTTTCACAATTGACTGAGGCTGAGTATTATAGAGGAGCAAGTTATAACAGCCACCGAGTTATTCCTCCATACCTCGGAATACACGTTAAGCCGTTGGTCCTGACTGTCATTTGAACATTTTAGTCAGTCGTTACTGGTCAGGAGCGCTAAAATCTGCCACCAGTCTTGATATAGCTACTGGTTTGTGGTCTTGCAGAGGTCAGACAGTCGCTCCTTGTAAAACACTGGTACTCAGCTGAATCCGGTTAGATTGGAAGCCGAACTCAGCATATTTGGGCATACTCTAGATAGATTGATTGTGTATATGAATAACAAGCTAAATATAGGTGAATATTTACATCCCCGCTTACATCTTCGAGGAATACGTGCGTGATGTTTTGTTATGATTCTATTAATACACTGAAAGAGAATGAAATTAAAATAAATAAATCGTCTTGGGCTGTCCATATTATGTTTACGGTCCGTTCTAAATTGGTCGAATTTAGAATAAAGTGTTCTGTGTTTCGTCAGAGGATTACGCATCTTAGGATGCCCACACATTGACCACTAGCTACTATAACCTTATAGTCTTTAACCAAACAAGTTATCCTGGGACTGCCTCGTTGGTCCAGTGATCAAAGCGCTACTGCTGAACATGGATCCTGGGTTCGATTCCCGGGTTGCAAAATGTTATTGGGTTTTGCCATCTGGAATTTCTGAATAGCATCCCGGTATTTAGAATTGTGACCCGTTCACGATAATAGGCTCGCCACCTTTCTCTTGGGGTTCAAACATAACTGAAAAGTGGATTTTCTATAGTTGCATCGTGATGTTATGTTGTTGTTATTGTTGATTGTCACTTTTTCTAGTACACTGAGGATCGAACCTAAAATCCTACGATCAGCAGTCGTGTTTGCGTTACTATGCCTTGTAGAATTCAATAAATAGAATATCTCCCACAAAAATTTAGGGCGGTTCTTTTGGCCAGCCCTAACCTTTAATAAAATCACAATCGAGTTATGTGAGGGCCACTACCTGATTCACCGTGATTGAGACACCTCGATAGACGAATGAGCCCGATCGTACCCGATGATGCCCGAACGTATCTCAAGTACGTGACGAATACGGGGCACGACCCGACACCCGAGCTGATAGGGACGAATATTTCACGGTAATCCTAGGTCGATTGGGTATTGTTGAGTTTCAATTTGGTTTAACTTGCAGTTTCGTTTCGATGATAATTTGAATTTTTGTAAGTTTGGTGGACAAGAACTGGTTTCTAGCACTGTCCTCCAGCATTGGCTTCCAGCACTGGCGTGTAGCACTAGCTTTTAGAACTAGTTTTTAACACTAGCTTTTAGAACTAGTTTTTAACACTAGCTTTTAGTTCTGGCTCTTAACACTAGCATTTGTTAGTGCCGTTTAGCGGTAACTTTTCGCAGTGGCATCCAGCACCCTTATAGCACTAGCCTCTTAGCATTGCTGCCAGCAAAGTTTTCGCTTACCTAATCTAACAAGACGTGACGAATACGGGGCACGACCCGAGTTGATAGATAAGGATATTTCACGGTAACCCTAGGTCGATTGATGGCTATTGACAAGTTTCTATTTGGGTTAACTTGCAGTTTTGTTTCGCTGAAAAAGATGTATTGGTTTGGCGGAAAGGACTAACTAGCCACTAGGTTCTAGGATTTAGCACTGGTACGTAGAACTGCCGTCTGCCATGTTGCACTAGCTTTTAGTGCTGGATTTAGCACTGCAGTGGCATGTTATAGTCCTCCAAACCGAAACTCAGCCACGGCAGCTAATCTTGTTAAGCCAGGTATCGACATTGCCTCGCGAGCAAATTTAAACTCTGCCGCGATCCGACTCACTGTCGTTAATATGGCGGTGCTCAAAGGGCGCTCAGTGTTAGCTCGCGTTGACTGTGTACGGAAGCTAAGCGCACCGCGAGGCTGCCTCTCGACTGCCTGCTCAATGGATCACCAGCTGAGCACCCTCGCAATGTCGATACCCGGCTTTACACAGTAGCCAGTAAGTGTGTGCTGCACTCTCTGTTCCCTCACTCTCATAGGACTCTCATAGGCACAGCAATCCGACACGACCAGGGAGAGATCAGACTTATGACCATCAGCTCTACGTACTTTCCGAGGAACGGGAGTGCCCACCGCTAACACCCAAACTCCGCGCTGCTACTGAGAAATTCCTAATGAAAAAACCCAATATCACTTTTAGCCCGACCTGGGATCGAACCCGAGACTTCGCGCTCAGCAGTAGCACATGTAACCGCGAGAGACCAACGAGGCAGATGTACCACTGATATGTCACAGGGGTATGAATTTACAATTGTAATTTTTGTACTGCAAAGAAGCAGTGATCTCCAGCACTGGCAATTATAGTACGAGTAGCATGGGTTTCTAGTACTGCATTAAGAGGTATTACTAAAAGCAGCAGTGGGTGGCTATTCGCATTGGACAAGACAGAGCCAAATCTGGCTATTGGCTCTGACTTCCAGCACTGTCCTTCAGCACTGACTTTTAGCACTGGTATGTAGCACAGACTTTTAACAGGGTCTTCACTGACACAGACTGTTAGCATTGCCGACTAAAAGCGTATAGTACTAGCTTTTAGCGCTTGCACTATCGCCAGCTTCAGTTCACTGCATTGGAATAAAGTCAAAATCAAAAGCCTTAGCTGCTATAATCTAACACTAGCATGTAGAACCGGCCTAAAGCCATGACACTATCCTCCAGCACTGTCCTCTAGCACTGGCCCAATACTAACTGGTCTAAATTCCAAACTTAATCTCCTGAAAACCCAAGAATGCAATAAGTCATTTGTCAATATTTCCCGCTTGCGTGAGATCGGAAGCTCCCTGGCGCCGGATATTGGCGCGGCCGGCGGCGTTAGGACGGTCCCTTGTGTCAGCCGTGACGTTAGCAGACATGTTTACAGTCAATTGTGAACATAAATACACTTTCTCATACTTTTAGGTATTTACCCGACTGCGCGGCGCAAAGGAGGGTAATGTATTTATTTTTTAAGGTGTCAAAGTAACGCGATATCATTTTTTTTATTTTAAATAGAATAAATTGAAACAGAAATTGATTACCGCTGTAGATGCAATGCAACATGAAATTAGGCTAGAACAAACGCGGTGACAATACTGATCCCATCAACACAAGTCTCGCGCGCGGTTCTTCTACCGCAAACAGTAGTGTGATCGAATGTAAAATTAGGTTAGAACAAACGCGGTGACAATACTGATCCCATCAACACAAGTCTCGCGCGCGGTTCTTCTACCGCAAACAGTAGTGTGATCGAATGTAAAATTAGGTTAGAACAAACGCGGTGACAATACTGATCCCATCAACACAAGTCTCGCGCGCGGTTCTTCTACCGCAAACAGTAGTGTGATCGAATGTAAAATTAGGTTAGAACAAACGCGGTGACAATACTGATCCCATCAACACAAGTCTCGCGCGCGGTTCTTCTACCGCAAACAGTAGTGTGATCGAATGTAAAATTAGGTTAGAACAAACGCGGTGACAATACTGATCCCATCAACACAAGTCTCGCGCGCGGTTCTTCTACCGCAAACAGTAGTGTGATCGAATGTAAAATTAGGTTAGAACAAACGCGGTGACAATACTGATCCCATCAACACAAGTCTCGCGCGCGGTTCTTCTACCGCAAACAGTAGTGTGATCGAATGTAAAATTAGGTTAGAACAAACGCGGTGACAATACTGATCCAATCAACAGAAGTCTCGCGCGCGGTTCTTCTACCGCAAACAGAAGTGTGATCGAATGTAAAATTAGGTTAGAACAAACGCGGTGACAATACTGATCCCATCAACACAAGTCTCGCGCGCGGTTCTTCTACCGCAAACAGTAGTGTGATCGAATGTAAAATTAGGTTAGAACAAACGCGGTGACAATACTGATCCCATCAACACAAGTCTCGCGCGCGGTTCTTCTACCGCAAACAGTAGTGTGATCGAATGTAAAATTAGGTTAGAACAAACGCGGTGACAATACTGATCCAATCAACAGAAGTCTCGCGCGCGGTTCTTCTACCGCAAACAGAAGTGTGATCGAATGTAAAATTAGGTTAGAACAAACGCGGTGACAATACTGATCCCATCAACACAAGTCTCGCGCGCGGTTCTTCTACCGCAAACAGTAGTGTGATCGAATGTAAAATCAAGTCGAATAATTTATTCAGTAGGTACCTTATTAACTAGGCTACAAACAAACACATTAAACGATTAAGTTTTACTTTTATGTATGGGGTCGACATTAACTTCAAGTCGTTCGTGGTGCGTGTTCCGACGCATGCACTCGAAAAGTTCCTCCAGGCAGATTTTTGGCCGAAGGGTGTTATGTACCGCCGGTTTCGTGGCCAGCTACGTGACACCAGTCAGCGAAACACGACGCCACTTCGTGTACCTTAGCATTAGTTTTTAGATATTTATGTTATATGTTTATAGTATTTTGAAGTTGTTTATATGAATATAGTATTGTATATGTTGATATGGGCCTTGATGCCTGAAATAAATGGATAAATAAATAAATAAAATTATTGTTTTCTTCTAATAAAGTCTTTCTAAAAAAGTTCAAAGTGTAACCAGCAACATAAGGTTGAGTGTACAAACACGCACTGGTACTATAACAAACATACGATCATTGGGCCGTTCCTATCACCGGTCTTTCTTCGGGGCCGGATATTGGCGCGGCCGGAGTTGGGCACTGCCGTCGCAGGCCATTTCCTTGCAGAACAATTTGCAGTTAGGAGCCTTGTCGAACTATTGTCGGTTGAAGCGTGTTAGTGTAACGTCTGGTATAAGCACTTGGTATAATGGTGGTCTTCTCAAACTCAAAGGGCTATATTTATAAAAATCTCAGTGTGCTTACTCAGAGTTTTTTAACGCAGATTAATTAAAATTTTGAAGAAATGAAAGTTAAATGCTTTCACTTCTTTTTTCTTCAATTTAAACGTTTTCAGGCACTTCTGAACTGTCAAGGAGTTAGTCAGACAGTTTTAACCGACCAAAAAGGAGGAGATTCTCAATTCGGATGATTTTTTTTCTGGCTTTGTTCCCATCCTAAATAGACGGATTTACAAAATTCTTATTTTGTTTGAAAGGGTATATTCTCGAGGTCCCATTGCCACTAAATCAGAATCTGTTGATGGGATCCAATGGAAATCGAAAGAATCTCAAATATTATAGGCAGACATGTAGCCATTTTTAACCGACTTCCCAAAAAAGGAGGAGGTTCTATGTTCGACTTCATGTTTGTTTTTTTTTTTTGTGTATGTTCACCGATATCTCCGTCAATTGTGGACCGATTTTGAAAATTCTTTTTTTGATTTTTAGAATATGTTTCGAAATTGGTCCCATTTTAATTTGGTGAAGATCTGATGAAGAACTTCGGAGATATACAGCAGAACTCTTCAATAAATGAAGGCAAATCTCTCGGGATTGCTGCAACCGCATGTCTTTTTATTGTTTATACCATTTCATAACATAACATCACGCCAGTACGCTCTAAAGGGGTACACAGATGTGTACAGTTCACCTTGAAACACTTTCATTTCACAGGTTATGATCAAGTTTCATGGCATTCAGTTAATCTATTCTGGCATTACTACCTCACTAAAGCAAGTTGCTTAATAGGAACAACTAAAAAGTAAAAAATAAAAAATCTTTTTTACAAAAAAATACTACCGACTTCCAACTAAAAACACTACAAAGTGAAAAATAACTTTCTTTTTCGAAGTCGGTGTCCATAACGAAAAAAATTGGTACCTACCAAAGACACCGACTTCGAAAAAGAAAGTTATTTTTCACTTTGTAGTGTTTTTAGTTGGAAGTCGGTAGTATTTTTTTGTAAAAAAGATTTTTTATGTTATTTTCAATAAAATGGCAAGAATTTGCACTCAGAAAGTATCAGAAGTGGAACTGATGAAGAAGACTAGAGATGATCAATGAAACTCCTTAATAAGTATGTCATGGGAGAGTTGACAATTAATTTACTAATGCAGTGAACGCTTTAGACAATAAGCTTTGAGATTTCGTATACTAGCTTTAGAAGCTTAACTTACTTAACGCGACTATTGAGAATTGTATCCTAGGTTCAATTACCAGGTCGGGCGAAATCTAAGGTTTCCGGGCTTTCCATTGAAATTCTCTTAACAGCAATTCAGTCAGATTTTTAAGTGATAAGTGGTAATAGGCTTGCTTCTTCACAACAAAGTACTGGTCAAATAAGGTCCTACTGAAAACTCTACCCAACCTTCCGGGAATACAGGCATGATACTACTGACTTTTAAAACATTAATTCATTGATAAATAGTATATTATGCAACTAGTGAATAAAGGACGGTTTTAAAGCGAGGGCCATAGATGAATCACGAACAAGTGAAGGATTCTAACAACTGAATCACGACCGTAGGGAGTGATTCATGATAATTGAATCACGAGCATAGCGAGTGATTCAAGTGTTAGAATCCTGAACGACGCGAGTGATTCATGGCCCTCGATATAAATCCGTTTTATTCAAGAGTTGCATACTATATTTTATACCATGACTTCGAGAAAAAGAAGGATTTAAGCCAAAAGCACAAGGAATAATAATAAATAAATAAATGGTTTATTACCTTCAAAATTTACAGAAAATGAGAAACCTTAGGGCTACACATTTTTATTAAATTGAAGCTGAGCCTTTGAGTTTGAGTTACCTAAACAGCACCTGTATTTCAGACGCCAGTGACCACCTCCGTTACGTTACATAATTATAATTAATTAAACACCAATGCAATTAATATTAGAATTACAATCCAAATAAGTATTCACCAAACATCCTAGACCAAAATGAAATCATTATCAAAATCCTAAATATAAACAAACTCAAAATTAAATCGACGAAGGAGTTTGAAATTCGAATATTCTTTGCACAAGAAGTTTGTATCGAGTATTTTATGCGCTAGTAGGTTGTATTGCATTGAGATGGAGATCAAATATATATTGGTGTGTTCTAAATTCAAACACCAAAACAGTGATTAAAAGTGCTTTTTATTCACTGTTTTCAGTGAATAAAATAAGCTTTTTAGAGGGGGAATGGTATAAAGAATGTTTTATGTTTCATTGACAGCTCAACCCGATCAAACAGAAAGCGCTAAACACTTCACAAGTCCATTCAATCGTCACTCGTCGACAGCTAGTGACATACTCTGTCGGCAGTCTGTCGCCACGTTGTTGTCGCCTCGTTGTCGCCTGTGACGACTACTTGTCGGATGGTGACGAGTTCGCATCTCACTGGGCCGGGCGAGTGATTGATGAGTGTCAGTTGACTGTCGATAGCTGTAGAGGACTGGGCAGAAGGTTACGTAAGTTTTTCGGAAGTATAGTTTAATGTTGAAGAGTAAATGTGTAGTCGGAAATATCGTGTGATGAGGAGGGATGACACGCATGGTTTTAAAACATTTATATAAGTATTAATGTGGATGGATATCATCATCATCAGCCTTTTTGACGTGCCCACTGCTGGGACACAGGCCTCGCTTCATGTTAATTGTTATAGTATTTTATTGACATATATTGGTAAAAGTATTCATTTTGAAAAAAAAAATTAATAAGCACCTCACGCTTTTTACACAACTGCTGAAGGAGGGTAAAGTGTTTATCAGTCTATGCATGGATGTATGTATGTTTTTACCTATGTGGCGCTCCAGAAACCAAACGCGTTGGCCGATTTTGATGATTCTTACGTCAATCGATTCGTCTTAACTCTGCGAGAGTCACTGGCTTCATTAAAATAGGAAAATTGCGGATTTTGGGCGCCATATTGTGGGGTCCCATTTTTTTTATTTCTTCTAAACCCATCGGGGGTATCTAAATAAAGGGTTTTAAGAGGTGATGTCAAACATATTTTTTTGTTTCAGGTGTCCGGTTACACCTTAAAACTGATTCGTGTTCAGCATCGTACACTACACAAGGGTGAAGGGAATTTTAGCGTAAAAAACATACACTTTACATAAACTTACTGTAATACTTTCTCATTTAGACCAGCTTCATTTTGTTGTAATTACCTGTAACAAATATAAGTAACATTAAGCATGTATTCCTGTTAGCAATAAGATTTAGGACCCAACAAAAAAATAAAAGACTGACAAGCCTTTACCAACTTTATTGGGTTCGTGTCTAACCGGATTCAGCTGGATACCAGTAGTTTACATGAAGCGACGGCCTATCTGACCTCCACAACCCAGTAACTGGGTAACACGATACTCTTGGCAAGACTGGTGTCAGATTTTATGGCTTCTCACTACCGTAACGCACTGTCAAAGATTTTCAAATGACAATCGCGACTTACGACATAATCATAACGTCTTACTTACTATATTCTATTTAGTCCTCGTAACCCTGCGTTTTAAACGGCACAGTTTCACCCCCAGCATTAAAATTAAAATATCAACATAGCTCTACATTTTCATAATTAGGCCGACATGTCCCTTAATTTAAAGGAGGCAGAGATGAATTTCAAAAGACATATTTCCGTCGAAGTGTTGAGATTATACTAAAGGAAAGTATAACAGCAACATAACGTAGATGATGTAGAAGATCCACTTTGTAAGAATCATGAAAAATTATGTAGGGCGCATGGTGTTCGCTAAAAGTTGCAGATATCATCACGATTCTCTGGCCCTATATTGGAAAATGAAGGCATGTTGCCTTCATTTTCCAATATTTTTCGTATAGTAGTGGTACCTATAGAACACCTCCTTAAAAACCTTTTTGTAGGGACAGTTAGAGGTGTCTAGCTACACCCACATTCAGCCAATCATATATATAGCTAGATTTCCAGGTCATCATCATCATATTAGCCAAAAGACGTCCACTGCTGGAGATAGGCCTCCCCCAAGCGTCGCCACCTTCCCGTGCGCCCTGCATCCAGCGGGTCCCCGCAACCTTCACCAGGTCATCGGTTTCAAGGCGCTACTGAGGAATGCCTATCGGAATTTTCTCGTCGAACATTTCAAATACACATTTGTATTCATGTTTTTTCATTAGGGTTTCACTGGCCGTCTGTCTGTCACCAGGCTGTATCTTATGAACCGTAATAGCTAAACAGTTGAAATTTCACAGATGATGTATTTCTGTTGCTGCTATAACAACAAATACTAAAAACAGAATAAAATAAATATTTAAGTGGGGCTGCCATGATTTTTTGTGCCGTTTTTTGCGATAATAGTACAGAACCCTTCGTGCGCGAGTGCGACTCACACTTGGCTGGTTTTTTTTTATTATTATTGATAGGCTCGCCTCTGACCACTATCTCACCTGATGGTAAGCAATGATGTAGTCGACAATAGAGCACGCTTGCCTAGAAGAAGGAGGAGGTTATAAAGGATCATTTCTTTACACAATGTCATCCTTACTAATATTATAAATGTGAATGTAAGTTTGTTTGTTACGCTTTCACGCAAAACCTACTGAACCGATCATCATGAAACTTTGTACATATATTTTTGGAGGTATTAGAAGTAACATAGGACACTATATATAAAAAAAAAATGGCTTCACTGCGAGCGAAGCCGCGGGTAAAAGCTAGTAATATATATGTATATTTACATTTAAATTTAATTCTTCATAGGTTATTTTTATATTGTACACTGGATCCTACCCTCTTTAATTGTAAGAGAACTCAGCATTAAGTTAAGCTCGCCTTTGTACATGTACTTTATTATCATATGTATGTAATGTTGTTTTTTTTTGGTATACAATAAAGAATTAACAACTAATTTATACTATGTTGGTGTACTGCATTCACCTGCACTATGGCCACACACTACTCAGAGGTGCTGAAAGACCAGCAAAATAAAAATAAATAAAGCTACGTCTAGACAAGCGACAATTTGCGACTAATTGCGGCCTTGCGCCCGTGTGCACTCGCCCTTACTTGTCTCTGGAAATAAAACGCCGCGAATTATTTAAGGAGGATAAATGTCTTTTTAAAAAGAAAACTCTTTGCTCTCTGGATGTTGCAGTTAAGAGGGCTATTAGGTTGCTTTTTATTTGCTTTGCTAACTGAAGTTTTGTATGAGGTTAATTGTACGTTTCCGGTGAGGTTTTTCATGTTGGATTGGATAATTTTCGAAATACCGTGTGATTGTCCGGGAAATATTAAGAATGTAAGTAAAGTACATAAGTAGAATTTGCATTAGAAAGGACAAGGTTGAATTCAAAACATTTTTTGGACCGCTTTTTAATTAAAATTAAATTAATTAATCAATTTAATTTTTTAAATGAAAATTGACTGCAAAAGAAAGTTAACTGTACAAAGCAGACTTAATGTGGATGATATTAGTATAACAATTTTTTTTTACCCGACAACGGCGAAGTTAAAATAAGGGTTATATTTTCTTCCAACTGCCATTGATGGCTAAAATGATACAGATCTGAATCTGTAACAAAAACACAGACAGCATAAACTAAGTATCCTGTTTACAACTTTTGGGTGAGTAGGTAAGTAAAAATGCACTTTACATAACACAGGGCTACATAACCAAATCATAACGTCGACTCACGATATTATTCCGACATTAGCATATTACACAGAACATAGGCACGACTCAGCGGCCATTGCTAGGGAGGGCATTTTCAACACGTACCGTATAAATTGAATGTGTCAGTGAGTGTCACCGTTTAGGTACTCATACAAATTGACGGCGTGTATGAAAAAAAATGCTCAGCGCGAGCACAAATGTTTTAGTGACTAGCTGACTGAAAATAAGCTTTCTTGTCCAAAATCCCATAGACGGACGTAATTTTTTTTTTTCGATAATTTTCCATTTTCCGGGCAATTTTCCTTCTATCAACAATCGCTAAATGATATATTTATCTTCACCTATACACACTCTCTCATACTTCCGCTACTAAATTAAATTCTAGGTTCGAATCCCGACTCGGGTATAATTGGACAATTAGGATTAACGATAGAATATTAAAATGGAAGGCTCTAGTCTAGCGATTTCGTACTCTGTGTCAAAGATATGAGAGGACTCACCTCACCTCAGTCTGAAGGCGAGCTCTGAAACAATATTCTCTGAAAATGTAATAAAGTCTGATCTCGGCGTCTGCACGATATTATATAACTAATAACGAATACTCGCGCAGATAACTTACTTCTACGAATTTGTATGGAAATACCCGGGATTTGAGACAGAATAAACATTTTTTTGTGAACGAAAATATGGCGAGAATGTTGTTACCTAGTGAATATGGTTGGGTTATTTTTTTGATTATTACCTAGAATAAGTTAGTGGATAACTGAAATATAGTATATTTGGTGTAGGTACCATAAATTCACGCTTGTTTCTCATGGGGGTAAGCAAAAAGTACAGAAAGTCACCTGCTACGATCCTTATGTACTCATTGCATAAAATACATAATGCCAAATAGAATTACGTTTCGTCCTGAAAACCAGTTTTTTATGCGAATGCAAAATGAAACAAGAAATTAATAGACCAGAAGCTTCATTTTAAATAGTTTGGGAGCCAGGTTATCAAATTTTAAAGACAATTACATACGTTACGTTGTTAGCATTGCCATACAACGTGGCAATGCTGCTAGTCTTTTGGGCACAGTACTAGTGGACAACGATGTGGAGGAGTTACTCGACGGCATATTTTAGTTTAGTATATTTTTAAGTTGCGATAGTTATTTTTTGGTTAAAGTGTATATGTTTGTAGTCTTAGTTATTTAAGTACATTTATACACTGTACATACTTTTATCTATGTAAATAAATAATAAATTACATACGTTTGAATTTCAGATATTGAACCTGAATAATTCTTTATTTTTTTGTCCTTTGATCAACATAAAAAGATGTTTTTTTTATTTATTTATCTAACACAACGTAGCAACTAACCACAGTTACTGTGCAACCTCCAAACATCGCAAGACTCCAATATTTTTGCACCTCTTCGACATAACCCGTATTACATCAAACTCTTCACAAATCCATCACTCGTACATTACACAAACAAACAAGACGTCGTTATGTTTATTGCTACAGCAGCTTTGGATGTTATTCTCACACACAAACACTACATACATACTTAATGGCAAACTTTGAGGTCATGTCAGGTAATTGATATAGCATGGACACATATTTATTAATTATCCAATGCTACTAATTTAAATACAAAGTTAATATAATTGTCATAACATATGAAAAGTGGAGGGAGGCCTTTACCCAAGAGTAAGAAAGAATAGCTCAGTAAAAAAAGAAACATGTTCACTTTGACCACTCTCAATGTATATACGGTAGGATGTTTGTGAATCAAACCTCAATGACTGAACGGATTTGGATGAAACTTGACATATGTGTAGACCACGTCATGGATGAGGACATAGGGTTTTATCCGAACCCGCTGGTAGAAGCTAGTTAATCACTAAAAAAACCTGCTTTATCAATTTGACCGCTAAGCTGTCATATCTAATGCAATTTCTCCACAAAGAAGCGACGTCCTTCATTTATTTTACATGCAGACAGAACCTAAAACTTTACATATCCCGACAATCTCTTAAACGACAATAAAAATTCAAAACTTCATCTGCACTTCAAAACCTTATAAATTCATTATTTGATACTACCATACAACCGATTCTCTACCGTAATCTTCTGCAAATAAAGTTTAAAATCCCTCGATAACTGCTAAATGCATGGAACACCGTTATGCGAGATTGTACGTAAAACTAATTATCCAGAGTCCAGACTGTATATTATCACCTAAATAGCATTATTTTGACATAACATTATAATATCAACTGTAATGTCTAACATATAAGGTTGAAATTACATTGTATACAGAAGGACACAGTTGTAATATAGCTCATGCAAAATTGTACTTTACGATAGAGGGTTTAAGATTACCGCTTGTGTTACACAGTCATTAGAAAAATAATGGTCCGCCATCCTTTGAAAAGTACGTCACCCTTTTTAATAAGTTTATCTGTCGCAAACGGTACGGAATACTAATCCGGGACATTTGAGAAGCTTCTAATTTATTAAAAGGCGTCTTTAGAAGAGTACAATGTTGTTGATTTATGAGAGAGGCAAGGGAGAGGGCGAAGATTAAGAGAAAATAAGGTCTGGAGTTCTGTTACAAAAATACAGTTATTCTTTTATTAAATAATGGCCGATTTTTTAATAAAGAACTTTACGTTGAGTATTTGTCAAACTCCATTTAAACCTGAAAACCTGTAAAATTTTCCAATAAAGTACTGTTTGACACATTCTTAACTCTAAATGTACAATTCAGAAACCATAAAAAAGGAAAAAATAATCTTAATATGTAGGTCCTTTCTTGGAGATTACAGATAACTAAGTAAATGAAGACACTGTTTCGCAAAAGGTCAAAAAATCTGTACAAATAACAAAAACTTCTTCATAACAAATGCTTCGTGGTGATACTAAAAAGGCCCATTTCACTTAACTAATTTCATGTACCCATACCTAATAATATTATAAATTTGAATTTAGCCTCACAATCTGTAAGGTCTGAACACAGATCAAATGATCTGTGGGTCTGAACCATTTAGCATAACAATAATTTTACTTGCGGTCTGGCAGACCTACTTTTAATTATATCTACAGACATATTAAAATTAATGATTGTCTCCACTCTCTACAAAATCAATACTAACTTACATTCTTTGTTTTATCTTACTCAAACAACTTACTCTACAAACGTATCTCCTAAAATTAATCCCAAACTAAATGAAACCCCGGGCCTATCTCACTAAACAATTCACTAAGAAAGGTCCCACTGTCCCCCCTCCCCCCTCTCTACCTCGGGCGGGGGAAGATCAATTAATTTCATCCTCCCCTCGCATTACACGCACACTTGTTAGTACACGTAAGCAAAAACTAAGGAAACCCTAGCTCTTCGACTAGCTTTGTGAAAAAAAACGAAAACCTATCTTAAAATAATTTAGGTAAGGTTGGTTTTTGCTTGTGGGGAAACTGTTAGTTTAGAAGCCAATCTCTTTCTAAAACTATCAAGCTAATTCCAATCTTATTTTTATTTCATCAGAGTATATTTTTAGTCGTCAGCAATATTGATTAAGACCCAATTATTACCAAATCTTTTTAGGCCATTTTCGATCTTGTGATACAAGTCAATAAGGTCGTTTTTCATTCGTATCGTTCGGAGTAAGGGTCGTGCCCTCTATAGTAATGTTTAGTGCAAATACAGGATGTTTATTTGGTAATAAGTTACAGGGTGCTGTGTAATGAGGACGGCTTGTTTGGGGAGGATTTTTTAAGCTTGTTGATGTAGTTATAACAACATCTAATGGTCTAGTGAGCGTAATACTTTTTTGATCATCTTTTTACCTTACTTTAGGGACTGTTTTTTAGGGTTCCGTACCCAAAGGGTAAAAACGGGATCCTATTACTAAGACTCCAAGATCTGTCGGTCACAAGGCTGTATCTCATGAACCGTGATAGTTGAAATTTTCACAGCTGATGTATTTCTGTTGCCGCTATAACAAAAAATACTAAAAATAGAATAAAATAAATATTTAAGTGGGGCTCCCATAATACAAACGTGACTTTTTTGCCGCTTTTTAGCGATAATGGTACGGAACCCATCGTGCGCGAGTCCGACTCGCACTTGTCCAGTTTTTTGTTTTTTTTTCTAGATAGTGCCTGCGAAAAATCCTTAACCAAATAAGTGGATATTAATACTACGACTGCATCCCACAAAGGTTACAACAGAGAATATAACATCACTTCTGTAATCTTCGTTTAGCAAATTCTAATTGGTAACAAGTTTATTGCCTGTTTACCGAGAATTTTCACAGTCTTTTTAAAATAGACTGCACTCAAAGAAACTAGACTGATTCGAAAACCTTTACTGGGCGACAACCAACCTTTTCCTTAAATATCTACCCATATGACATACCTACCTTGCCGGACTCTGTGTTTCCTAATTACTATAACCGCCGAGTCTATACATGAAGAGTGAATAGGTTACTTCTAGCCAAACGAGCTCCTTTGTCGACCAAATTATTGCTACTCATCAGGAGGTCAATCGCGAGCCTATATATCCCACTTCTTACTTCCTCTCCTTCCAATATTATGCTTTTTTGAATGGATGGATGTTTGTTACTCAGTCACGCTAGAACAGTTGAAGGGATCTGGATGAAGTTTGGCACAGGGATAGACTGTGGGTGCTTGATGTCAATTGTTATAATATTTTATTGGCAGATATTGGTAAAAGTAGAGTCATTTTGAAAATATCTTAATAAGCACCCCACGCTTTTTTACAGTGAAATACATTCTTTTGTTAATTATAATATTTTTAATTTAAATTTATTGTAATTTTATTTCTAATTATAAGTTTGATTTTCTATTAAAGCGTATTTTTTAGTTTTCCTTAACTATTATTTTTTCACCGACTTACCAAAAAGGATTGGTTCTATATGTTCGACTTCATGTTGGTTTTTTTGTGTTTTTTTCTACTATATCTCCGTCAATTGTGGACCGATTTTGAAAATTCAAATTTTGTTTGGAAGAGTATGTTTCGAAATTGGTTCCATTTTAACTTGGTGAAGATCTGATGAAGAACTTCGAAGATATACGACAGAACTCTTCAATAATTAACGGTAAATCTCTCGAGATTGCTGCAATCGTATGTCTGTTTATTGATTCTACCATTTCATAACATACCATCACGCCAGTATGCTCTTAAGGGGTACGCAGATCTCTCATTTCACCGGTTATGTTCAAGTTTCATGATATTTGGGTTATCTATTCTGGCGTTAAGGTAACTTACTAAACAACTTGCCTTTTAGGTAAGTACAACTAAAAAGTGAAAAATAAAAAACTTTTTTACACAAAAATAGTACCGACTTCCAAATAAGAAAACTACAAATTGAAAAAAAAATCTTTTTTGGAAGTCTGTGTCCATAACGCAAAAAAATGGTACCTACGAAAGACATCGATTTACAAAAACAAAGTAATTTTTCACTTTGTTGTTTTTTATTGGGAAGTCGGTAGTATATTTTGTAAAAATGTTTGTGTTACTTTTTAGTTCAATCGCTGAAGATCCTGGCAAAGATTATGGGACTAACTTAATTTTTTGCAATCGTCGTCGGTCCTTGATAAGTGTGCAAAGTTTCAAATTAATCCGACGTTTTGAAGGGGGTGAAAATCACGTTCAAAGAATCCGTTACATAGATTCGTAGATACAACCATTCCAAGCTTGTTAAAAATGTGACACTCATTGACACGCTTGATTTTTATGAAAAATCAATCAAATGTCAATATCGTCTCTAGCAGGCGTCTTGATGCTCTGTGCGACTAACCCTTAACTGTGAGGGTGAGAGGGTTAAACGAGGCGAGATATTGGCCGATAGGCGATTGAGCCCGATAGCCGGGCGGGAAGTTGATAGCCGGCCGGTTAGATATAAGTGATACATGCGTGGATTGAATGAAAATGCGAGGATTATTTATTTTATGTAAGTAGGCTTATGGAGCAGGCTTGTACCCTTCCAGACTGTTGTATCAGAACAAGCGATTGCTTCTACCTTAGGAAAATACAGTTTTTGCGTTTTTAATTAGTTAATAACTTCGTAAACTTATGACTCAGTTTAGATTTAAATGATCAGTGTAAGAGCTTACTCTTATACTTATAGATATAACATTGTTTGTTTATTATGTTTGTAAAAGTAAATCTCTGGCAGTAGACCCTGAAATACTTAAAATCCTGTGTCTCCTAGCTGGGCAAGAGGCTGTCCACAGTAGTCCACCATCGCGACCGGTCTTGAGCTTAACACTTCACCTCGCTCAACGTCATTCCGATACTCGTCGCTACAGCCAACACGGTGCGACGCCAGGTTTGACGGGGACGGCCAAGCTTACTTTTCCCTTGAGGGTTGCAATCGAAGGCCTGTTTAGGCATGTGATCGGAGTCCCTCCAGAGCGAGTGGCAAATCCATCTCTATTTACGACGCTTGATTTGGCTGTCGTGGTATATCATTAGAGATGGTCTCGGACCAGTAAGGTTCGAGGATTGACGAAGACCTGGATTTGGCGCGAGATGTCTATTGTTACCAAAAAGAATATAACCACGTTACCTTCCACGTTTCGCAATCGTATAGCACCACGGATTTTACATTGAGCCCGAAAATTTTGGAAGTAGATTCTACATAAACGAAAATTATGCTGATAGCAAACTATACACTACCGTCAAGTGAGAATATCTATATTATTTTAGTCCCGATAAATGCATAATGCTTGTGATAAGCCACGGGAACGTAACCACGAATATAATGTAGTAGTTACAATGATATTTGAGTTAGGCAGAACATGACCGTTTTATTAAAAGTGGGTTAGGTACACACACATAAATCTAAACAGATAACGCAAGTCCCTCCATCTGTATGAAAACCAAGCGTGCCACTTTTTCACAAACAATTGAAAAACAAATTTTCTTACCAATGACAGAAAACATTTCCAATGCCTCGGCCAACTTTTTCCATACATTCTTTACAGCTCAATATGGCAAACAAAGACATTTTTGTAGATTTCGGTGGATTTCCGGCACCGATAATGCTAAATGAAAAGCTCAGATTACGAACATTGATCGTAACTTTACTACGTTTTTTGGCACGCGAAGTACATACTCGTACAATTGCGTCATCTAGTTAGATTTATGTCTGTGGTTAAGTAACTTAATGGACAATAAAACAAAAAATAATCGTAGACATCACAATAGACAGCTTTACCTCCAACATTTTTTGACAAAGAACAACGCGATATGACCACTTATGTCCCAAACGCGGGCTCTGATGATAAAGGGCTCCTCTTGCTTTGTGATATATAGATACGACACACACAAACACGCACAGATATACATACAGAAGAGTGGACGTATGAGTATGCGAGCGACCAGAAAGAATTGAAAGGGTTTGACACATACAATCATATAGTGCGTGTGTGAGTGAGTGAGTACACAGGATTGGCAAGCTTTGACATTGAGCCTGCCTGAATGATAGAGAGGTAGCGAAAAAAAGTTGTATGTGCTTCGAAAACGAGTCATCAAGTGGTGAAAAACAAAGCGCAGCTGCTAACGCGAGGACTGACAAGTCCTTTGCATCCACTCTGACAGTTACCTCCTATCTTCTGGTTAACAAACGCACACTTCAGTTGAGCCGAGTACTGGCGATAGATCAAAGAAAGCGTGGCGGTAGCGATCGGAAAAAGTAAAAAATGTAAGGGCATGCAAAGCGCTATCGAAATGTATCGTGATCTATCCCTTGAATTTTGATATTCCATCCATCGCATCTTCGGCGCTGGTAAAATGACACTTTGTCTTGAGCCTTTGTTTGCCATTTTACTCCGCGTTTATTATACAGGAACGATGAGATTTTGAACCGACTTCATAAAAGTTTATATAAACTTATATATATACTTCGTCGTTTATGAAGCGATTTCGATTATTCTTTTTTGTTGGAAAGGAGATATCCCAAGAGTGGTACTATGAAAAAGAAACCAGGATCTGATGATGGCATCCCAGAGAAATCGAGGGAACTCCTCAAATATTACAGGCATACATACAGCGATTTTGGTATTTTATCAACAATGCAATAATTTACACTCAGAAAGTGTCATTTGGTGAAATGGAACTGATGAAGAAGACCACAGATGGCCACTGGAACTCCTTAATGCTAAGTATGTCATGGATATAAGATATATCGAATAGCTAACCGACTATGATGAAGCAAATACTTATAAATAAATGGTACTGATGAAAATGGTAACATCTAAATGATCTGATGATGAAGCCGGAAGGTAGGCACTGGAAGCCGAAATAAAACAAGTGATCCTAGTCGTGTTTGGGCTTATTCGAATCGTCATGAGATTTACTATGGCTATAAATGATTTTCATGGTATTACCTACCAAAACTAAAAAAGAAAATAAAAATCTTTTTAACAAAAAACTCAAACCGGCTTCGGTGCCTTTGATACCTATTATTTTCCGTTTTTCGACACCGAGTACTTCGGAAAAGAAAGTTATTTTTCGCATTGTAGTGTTTTCTTTTGAATGTCGGTTTGATTTTTCCGTAAAAAGTTTTTAAAATCAATGCGGTGTATATGTTACTGTAAAAGCCCGAACTACGATAAAACTTAGGATGTACCGGTAAAACCTAAGATTTACCAAGTCTTACTGGTAAAAGTCCAGACGCAAATTTCGGGCTCTTACCAGCTATCACACGGTAAATCTTGGGACTTTCCACATATACTTGTAAATGTTGAAAAGTATGTCTTTATATGACACACTATGATACAAAATAATGAGATAATTGATTAAAAAAAACAATTGAATAAATAGATTGTGATTCGAAAAGAAATTGTCTAACAAACATAATAACTGCTTTGATAAAGCTAATCAGTCAATCTGTAAATTTTCTCATAATTTCGTGTCAAGGCTCTAAGAGAAATCCTAAGATTTACCGTGTGATTGCTATTAAAAACCTGATATTACCGATTATCATACATCAATTCGGACTTTTACCGGTAAGACTTAGCAAATCTTAGATTTTACCGGTAAATCCTAGGTTTTAGCGTAGTTCGGGCTTTTACAGTAACACTTCTATTAACTGTGATCTTGGCCAGTCCCTCACATCACCTGCCCTTAAAATGATTATGGTAGACAATATAGCAATAATGCAATGATTATTGTGGTCGATGAATAAGTTTTTAGGCAAACGTGCTTCACCATCGACCACATCATCACTTTCGGGTGAGTTAGTGGTCAAACGCGAGCATATCAAAGATAAAAAATGCATATCAAGTGTTTCATGCAATTATCTACCCTGGTTGTGTCAGTCTGTGCCTCGGAAAACAAGTACAGACTAACTTTACGATTACGATTAACATAATAGCATGTTCCAAAACACAGCCGAAACTCTAGCCAGCATCTCAACAACAATAGCTCCTACACCGGGGATCGATCCCGCGACCCTCTAACACACTGCCACACATTGTTCATAACATTACAACATTATCCCCCCCGCGTATCCCGCGCCCTTCGCGATTGTAAGGGGAATTAGTTTACGTGACTGCGCGTAAGTTCTTATAAAAATGCTAATGTCGGGGCAGAATATCGGTTTTTTATGTTATTTGGACTACGCGGCTTTGCCTGCGTGAAAGTCCGAAATTGTGCCAAGGTAACGTACTACCGCGGTATCAAGTGTTATTTGTCCTAATCCAGGTTATGTTCCACCTGTGTACCAAGTTTTATACGTATCCAATCAGCCACTGAGCCCATCTCAGTGGCTGAATGGATACGTATAACAATGGATATTGATTAACAAACATCCAAACATACAGTCCTACACAATTACTTATTTTAATTGCAAAGGATGGAAGGCAACATACTAACATTATATGGTGTTTCATGTGCTATTCCAGATACCCTTAATTTAAAAGACCATACGAACCAAGTTTGTGAGTAGTGTCACTGTATAAAAAACTTTTTACAAAAAAAATACTACCGACTTCCAAATAAAAAAACTACAAATTGAAAAAAACTTTATTTTTGGAAGTCGGTGTCTTTCGCAGGTACCAATTTATTGCGTACCTACCTAATAGGCAAGTTGTTTAGTAAGTTACCTATAACGCTAGAATAGATAACTCGAATGTCATGAAACTTTAACATAACCGGTGAAATGAGAGATCAGCGTACCCCGTTAAGAGCGTACTGGCGTGATGTTATGTTATGAAATGGAATAAACAATAAACAGACATGCAATTGCAGCAATCCCGAGAGATTTGAGAACATCCATAATGTCGAACATAGAACCTCCTCCTTTTTGGGAAATCGGTTAAAAATTACTGCTGGTGACAACTCTGACTATTGCAATGATAACTGAAAATTGTGCTTTAGTCACATTGTGCTGGCTCGAATATTATAAGCCGATTAGCTGTGGAGGCTGTGTTCGATTTAGATAAGGTGTCTCTCTCTCGCCTGTCGCTGTCGGCGCGGCCATCCGAGCTCGGTGTATCACCTACTACTCAAAAATGTAACAAACAAGATTTATCTTTATTGTTTACTAGCTGACCCCCCGGGGCTTCTGCCTACTATACCTACTCTACCCACCTACCCTACCCTACCTACCCAAACCTACCTACTCAACCCTACCCTACCTAATCATGTAGTACATATTTTTATGTATCATCAATTGTTTTCTCAGCGCACGCCAAAGAATGAATTCCATATGCAATGCAATTTTCATATGAATCTCTAATTTTATGGTCATAGTGGCATCCACATAAAAGATATATGCTGTCAAGGAGTTTTATATAGAACTACTTAAGACAAAAAAATCCTACGGTACATTATATTTGTGTATCTGCAACGGTTTAGGCAGCGCACGCGAATATAGCTCTCAGAGGGCGGAATTTTTCAGACTTACTTTATATTTATCGTTATATTATGACCAAATTACAAAAAATCATTATAAATTGTAGCCTATGTGTTATTCTGATGTCTAACCTATATTACTGTGAAGTTTTATCCAAATCCGTTTAGTAGTTTTTTCGTGAAAGAGTAACAAACATACATCCATCCTCACAAACTTTCGCATTTATAATATTAGTAGAAAGTAGGAATACTAAATGAATAAAACCATATCACAATGGATGGAACGGATAACAATCGAAGCGTCGAACGAGCGTGCAATGCAAGTGCAATCTTTAGAGTCCCAAACTGCATCCACGGTGCCACCCTCTGCGTGCCAACCCCAACACGTGGCACACAATGTGCAATGATCGACTGCCTCGATCTAATATTATATTTCTTTATGTTTATGCCATTGACACAGTAAGATCCATGGCATGGCAGTCAAGAGTGAATAGGTTACTCCTAGGTAAGCGTACTTCACCGTCAACCACACCAGCTCTTGCCATCAAGTGAGATAGTGGTCAAACGCGAGCCTGTTCAATCAATCAATTATAAAAATAAAACAATCATCATCTTCACTTCTTTTCCATGGATCCCCTGAAAATACGGTCGCAAAGTAGGCCGCTGCAAATATAATTTGGCGAAGTTTACAGTTCTATCAAACACCCAGTACGAGTGCGGTGTTGCTGCTCAGAATATATCATATTTGCCGGATGGCCCCGAATGTTCATTTGCCCACACCCTAGATGACTTGAGCAACGCCTCTAACACTGCAATACACATGGCCATCGACTGGGTCCGAAAAGTAGATATGATTTAAAATCTACCATGACACGAAAACAAGAAGAAATGCGAACATTGCAATTGTGGTAGTATAAGGAACAAGGTGTAAAGTCCCACAACCTTCATTGAAAAGGTAGGATCCTCCAACCAGGCGGGTGTAGTGTTTACTGGGCAAATGCATGAAGGTTGTTGTCGGACTCAATGTCAAAATCAAAGATTGATTTGTAGATAAATATGGTTACAAAAGTTCTTACAATGGTAGTTTAACAGTAGATAGTATAACAGTATACAATTAGGTCATTTAAATTTAAACTGTTGTATTTATATTCAAATCGCACCGAAAACTCTGCTTGCGCGATGCAGGGTTTTGTATTTTAATCCGTAAGTGGCATCATAGAGTCGCTACTCAAGCATTTTCTTAAGTTTGAGAAACTGCATCCACCCTGCCACCCCTTGCATCCCGCCCCTCACACGTGCACACAATATGTAATAATTGACTGGCTCGATCTAATATTACATTTCTTTATGTTTACGTTGTAAAGCGCCCCTTGTTGCATCACGACTCGTGAGTGAGTGCAACGAGTGATGAAATTAAATCAAAACATTAACCATTAATGTTAGGCTTGGGAAAATTGCAACAGCGCGTAATGTAATTTTGAATTTTACGCAATTTTGCGCTTCATCTAACTTACTAATAAAATGGCCCAAAAGTGTGATATGTGGAAGTATTTTGGCAATACTTTTCTTTTCAATATATATATATATTTTTTGTAACTAGCCTAAGTTGTCCTACTGTGGGGCAAAAGCTTTATCTCCCTTTTCCCACAGTTACTAATTTCTGCTAATGCATTTTCAGAAACTGGTTCATTAAATTTTCTTTCGGTCGTCTTTCGTACTTCCGTTTGAAATTGTGATCACTTTTCAAAAACTGTTTTTTCTCCATTTCTAGCCCTCTCATACATCTATTATCCGTGTATTATTGTAGGTGTACTTATATTTAGGTTTAAGAGCATTTTCTATAACCTTTTAAGAGTCTTCGTTCGAAATAAAATTTTCTATTCTACACAAACTATAAACCCGCTTCTCAACGATAAGTCCTCCTGAGTAACCCCCCGTTTATCACGCTCTCACACAAGAGTGCCAACTTACTAAAACAAAGGTGTACTCCGCACACAATCTCAATAATGAGAACAAACATGTGAGTTGTGATACCCGCTTAGAGCAGGGCTACCAACCGACGTTTTTGAAATGAGAAGTTGAGAACACATTTTTAAAAGCTTTTATTTAATTTCACCAGTCCCGGTGTCTGTTATCTGATCAAGTAAAATTTGACCGACTCCCCGGTGCTCGATTGAGCTGAAATTTTGCACACACATTTATTTCTCGTAACAACTCATTTTTTAATATAAAACGTTTGTTTAAAAAGAAAATTTCAAAATAATAGTAAATTGTTTTGTTTGAAATGGGAAGGTAGTGTTGGGAGGGAGAGGTTTTGGGTTCTATTCCCAGGTCAGGCAATGTGCTATTGGGGTTATTTCATTGTGAATTTCTTAGTAGTAACCTGAAGGTGTGGCCGCTTGTTGAGAATTAGCTTGCATGTTTAATTTGTTTTTTTTTCCTACTCCTCCGATATTTTTTTCTGAATAATTTCGTTGCGGGATCCAAGACAGTAAAATCATCCTACGGGACTTCGTCGAGTTTCATTGCCTCGGCGATTTTCTGGTGGTCGCCACTGCTGATTCTGGCTTTCAGGAGTTGCAGTGGTCTGGGAATAGTGCGGTTGTTTCCACATGGGAATTAAACATAACTGGCGTCATTTTTAGTGTACCTACCATTAAGTATACTTCATCTTATTCTTTCAGAAAATATAATCGTAATGTTATGTAATGTAAAAATATGAAAAAGTCCTTTAGCACAGCCCTCTCATGCATTCTCTTTTCATTGTAAATTTATAGCAATAATCTTATACGCTTTTGAGGAAAGCAGTCGTAATATGCCATCCTATTTTATTAAACTAGATATAAAATGTCTTGTAATTGTTTGTAGACAATATGACAAGCTGCTCAGGAAAATAGGACACTAAAATGTCACTGAAGACAATTTATCTTTTCTAAGGTAACAGCTGCGTGAGCAACTAAAGTCCTTGTATTTTAGAGTTTAAAGTGGCCGGAAAATCAAGCTGCAAACATATTTCTGAAGATAACACTATGAAATATCGATTTATCACTCGTGTAGTCTTCAATCACTAGGTATAAAAGCATTCAATCTCTCATTCACCGAGCTACCAAGTAATTTAACCAGTACCTACTGCTGTATGTCAAATACGAGTAGCGTCGTTTAATATTGATGCATTCAGTTTGCGCTATTGTGATTGCGACGTCTTCGCCAATCGACAAGGTTGACAACTGCTGATGTCAGTGGTCTATCTCGCGGTAACGTGACAGGACGTGCTTTTTAAAGTCGCAGAAGTATTTTAATGCATATTCAAGCTGGTAACCATCATCTCAAAATTAAAACAAATATATTTCTGGTAGATGGCTCTTTGGTTTAGCGGTCACAAACGCTTCTGCTTAGCGAGAGATTTCCAGGCGCAAAGTATCTATTGGGTGATACCATGTAGAATTTCTCCTGTTGATGACAATAGGCTCACCCCTTATTACGTGGGTATTAAATATAACTGCCCTGTAGGGTGCCCTTCCAATAGGCAGGCAGTAGGTACATCTTTGCGTAACCCTTCGGGGATTTAAGCGTGGTTTATGTTATATAAATCTAGATAAAAGTTCACTAACACCGACATCATTTTTTTTTAGGTTTTAGGTTTCCATACCTCAAAAGGTAAAAACTGGCCACGTGCGTGTCGGGCCACGCGCAGTAATAAGGTTTAGAAGTTGCATAATAATGCGGGCTAGGAACAGGGTTTTTTTTTATTACATAACAAAAAGCCCTCACAACATCCTCCTTTTTGGGAAGTCGGTTAAAATACATACAATCCTCCAAATAAAATAAAAACCATGTCTTATTTTTTGGAATTTATAAATCGGGTTTCTATCGATATCGATAATGAAATTAAAATTACACTGGTGTCAGGATGTGACCATGGTTGAAAAGTAGTAAATATCGACCTATGACACGAATGTCAACCTTCTTACGGCAAACGCAATTCAGTTTAATTAAAATTAAATCCAATAAAATTCAATTGCGACCACTGAGAATACCGCCATCTATGGTCGGGTAGTGGAATTTGCTTGGCAATCGAATCTTATTTGACTTTGATTACAAAACTTCGAAAACACTTCTGCACTAACACAAAATTGACACTCCGCGCGCATGCGCCGTATGGACTACAGACCGGTACTGCCAACGACTCCGCCCGCACGGCTTTTACTACGTTTACACTGGGGCGTATATATTGCCTTAAGTAATTTTTCAATGGCATTTGTACAAAAATTGTACTGCTCCAAGTACATTTTCTAAGTTGGTCGACTATTACTCGTAAACTTGTAAAGCTTACTTAGCTGTGATAGTTTTCCTTTTAATTTTGTTATAAATAATACTGCCGTGAATTTTTCACATAACCAAGAGCAACCATTTCGCTGGCAGGGAGAGGACACTTGACTCTAACAAAAATTTGCAATTTTATTCTTAATCTTACGCAAACGGATCTCTGAATCGAAAAATGGTTTTGAAAACCCGTAATATTTCTGAATGGCCTATCCAACGATACCCCACACTATGGGACAGACAAGAAAAAAAATATCCCCACTTTACGTCTATAGGAGGAAGCACAAAAAAATAAAAAGTCCATACCAAATTATAGCTTTCTAGTACTTAGAGTCTCTGAGCTAAGCAGCGGACGGACAGACGGGCAGAGCGAAACTATAAGGGTTCCTTGTTGACTTCGGAACCCTAAAAAAAGGAACCCTTATAAGATCACCCTCTTGTCCGTCTATCCGTGTGTCACCACCGTCTCAGGAACGGGTGGACTTAGGAAGTTGAAATTTATATCAGATACTGAAGTCTATAGTCCATATTAGGTGTACAAAAATCAAGGTCCTGAGTCAACACGATAAAAAGATATGGGCAAATTTAGATTTTAGCGAAAACTTGTAAGAACCAAAATCTTAATATTCAACGTTTTTTATTTTTCGGTATTTTCCCTTTACTTCTGCTGTAAGACCTTGCTTTTAACCAAAATTGACAATTCTAGGTCAACCGGATGTACCGTATAGGTGTTGGGACGAAAACCTATATTGTAGTCCCCTTGACCCAGACTCAAAAATGATAACAATTTTATTATGGCGGAATAATGGGTAAGTACGGAATAACGGAACCCTCGCGCACGAGTTCGACTCGCACTTTACCGGTTTTTTTATGGTGTTCCATCAGCTTTTAGTTTACCGTTACTTCCCAAATCTGAATATTCAAACCCACAGTCTACTAAAGCTAAACAAATTCCAAAAATCAAAAAATTTGCCCTGTCGATGTCAATCATTCGCTCGAAGCCGCGGGTAACCCCAGTCAATATTGACGCGATGCGACGCTACGGTTATGTGCCGCGGACACGGCAAACCGCACTTTGTTTCTGAGTTATGGCATTTTTCTGGATTATAGCGACTATTTTATAAATTAATAGGTGGAGAAAAATTTCGATTGAGGTGGGAAGACGGTCATTTTGGTTGCTTTATTGAAAATAAACTAATAGCCAACCGGAATGTAGGTAAATTAATGACAGGCGTTACCAAGACATAAAAGAGAACCCTAAAGCAAGCTCTTATAAGTGCATTTAAACATGGAAAAATTATCTTGCCTCGCCTGTCACAAGTGCGACTTTTGAGCGTAGAGAACGGTCTCAGATATATTTTCCCTCTCTGGGTTTAAACAGAACTATATGTGGGTGTATGCTATGGAGGAAATCCTCCTCTTGGCATACATTTTTAGGCATAATATTGTATGGCATAACGTTTTCGCATAACTTTGATTAGCATAATAATAGTGTGGTACCGCACGTTAGGGCTTTTGCCGATAAGCCGACCACGTAGCGGCCAACATGTAGGTTGCGGTGCTGCCTGGGAATCATCGCAACTGAGGCGGGTCGCGATGTCGTATGGGGTCTCCCATACCCATACGATACCACAGCTGAGTGTTGGTGGCCGCGGCGGGAGAGGAGTGCGGGTATTGTGGTGCGCCGCTTGGCTTACGTTCCGATGGTTCCGAAAAAAAATAGCCATGTGCGTGTCGGACCACGCGCAGTAATAGGGTTCCTTAATTGCATAATAATGCGGACTATGAAGAGGGTTTTTGTTCTTACATGAACATTAAAAGTGTTTCAGCGGCTATCAACGTCTAAAAATGGGGCCACGATGGTAACTGAAGAAAGAGTTATAAAATCCAACTTCGCAAGTGAAGTTAGAAAAGATATTATCTGTTTGAGTACCACCGCGGTAGAGGCAAGCGTTTGTAATAAAGATTTATAACCAGCGTCACTTAATAATTTGAATACTGCAGTATTGCCGCTACGGAGAGTCTTCGTTAAAAGTTCCTAATATTTACAAACCAATCCAACTATATAACTTTCAATATTGCACCTACCAATGTTTATCTCCCCATCACCTAAAGATCGACTGGTAGAAAATGCCTAACACATTAAGTCCTCCTCTGTACTTGTGTGTGCATGAAGTATTAAATAAATAAATAAATCTGCCTAGCCTTTTCCCAACTATATTGGGGTCGGCCAGTCTTACCGGATTAAGCTAATATTTACAAACCGAAAAAAAATATTAGAGTTTGAGTATTTTCAAACAACCCACTCAACTACCAAAAAGTAAAATCAACTTATTCAATGATAGGAACAACCAACGTATATAAGCTGCAATAAATAATCTATAAGAATCATTATAAAAAAAGAAATGTCTTATTAAAAAAATGTCAAATAAAAAAAAATACAGTTAAAAGATGTCAAATTAAAAAAATACAATAAAAAATGTCAAATTAAGAAAAGAATACGAATAAAAAAAATGTCAAATTAAAAAAAAGAAAACGAATTAAAAAAAATCAAATTATTGTACACAAGTCAAATCAAGCTTCAATAATTCAAAAACTTCATTTTTCACTTAAATAATCATTAATTGAATAATAACATTTTGAAACAAGGAATTCATGGAAACATAATTTGAATTGGTACATTTTGTGTAGGTCTGTGATACTTTTTGGCAACTTATTGTATATTTTGGGTGCCATGCCCAAAATGTTTTTACTAAATACTGCTTTTTTATGACTTCTTGTGCATATTTTATTTTTGTGTCGTGTGCTTCTTGGATGGATAACAGTCGCACGGGTCGATCTTCAAGATTGAGCAAAGCTTGCCGAGATTAGTTCGTGGATTGGTGACCATCCCGTACGTAAGGATATTCCTCCGAGCCACGGTAAGCAAGATAAGGCATTGATGCGGACGCTCAGTTGTAAACCTTTGGCAGTCATTACTGGTAGTCAGACACCAGAAAATCACACGCCATGACTACCGGTAATGACTAGTTACCTAGTACCTGGGTTGTGGAGGTCAGACAGGCAGTCGCTCCATGTAAAATACTGGTCTTTAGCTGCATTCGATAAGACTGGAAGTTGACACTAGACGGCTTGAAATAGCCTCCATATTGTGACATCAGAAGAGTCGTGTGGGTTATGTGACGTTATACAGAGGGTAGCGAACTAAGAATACATTAGAGGTTTAATTTTGTCTGTCTGGGGTACGGTTTGGTTTTATTTTGATACTATTTAGGTATTCAGGTAAACGTTATTATTAACTAAAGTATTTCAGGAGGTCGTGATTATTTTTTTTTTTCGTCATTAGACTTTAGACTAACGATTTTACCATTATATTCGTGAAATGAATTGTATTTATTTACCTACTTGTTGTTTTGAGTATTTTGTAGTCATGCAATCTTCAAAATCAAACTTTTCTTGAAACTCAAAACATTTAATGCAAATAAACCGTTTATCACAGGTATTTTCAACTGTCATCGAGTCAGTCAGTTACTCAGAATGTTGAAGCTATTTGCTACAAAACAAGTCAAACAATACAACTTTTTTAAAATTCGGTTGCAAGATTTAACCCAAACAAACAACAAGACAAGTTAAATAAAAGCTTGTAAATACTTTTTTTAACAAGCTTTTTCGTATTCTTCGCAGTAAACCCTTTCATTTGATACCTAAATCATGGCAGTGCACAAAAAATAACTAGTCCGCACTCTTGGACCGTCCGCCATACATTTGGATTTAGAATGACGTCACTTATGTAACCGAGCATTGTCATCCAAACTAAACGTGTATGCAAAATTTTATCTTAGTCAGTTGAGAATAACTGCTTTAAAATTCAGTTGCAAGATTTGACCGGAACACACATACACCAATCATCAATCAATACATATAATAAATCTGTAGAAAAGTCGTTTTTGTACATCCAAAATATTTCCAAAAAAAAATAGCCAGGGTGTTAAAGGTAAACCAACAGATCCCATTTCCAGCATTTTTGGAATTTGTGTCTGGTTATCTGTTCATCTGTTTATTTGTGCACGCATCACGTAAAATGCTCGATACGAATGTAGATGAATATTATACATAAAAATTGTGCGTAACTTGAAGTATTTTTTAGTTTTTGTTTCATCGCAATCGGTTCACTCCATCAAAAGTTAGATGAATTTAAAGTGTTCAAGAAGTAAAATATCGCAACATACGCAATTCAGATACTCGTACTGTTGAACACCATATTCGATAGATGGCGTTGTGCATTTCGTGTCATTTTCTGAATGGCGGTGTTAAGATTTTCCGCGGAAGAATGACCATAGAAAAAATAATTGGTAATTAGTCAGGGTCCTTAAATACCGCCCGCCGCGCCCCCGTGCGGGGACGTTGCGAACCAGGGTGTCAACTCCCTCTGTTGAATCAACGATAAAACTTCAAGAGCTATTAAAGTAAAGCTAGAGTAAAAATATTAATAGGGAGTGCACAAGACTAAAAAAATATGTTTTATGAGATTTTAGGTCTCTAAACATACTACTAATGTCAATAATGACGTTGACGTGTGAGCAATGTGGTTCCTAATTTCGCTGCCGCTATTGCCCGTCTGAATAGCCTTATGATAAAATGATGGCCTATTACGCTTAATGTTGCGAGTTCGAGACCCAGCTATGGATAGGAATTGTTTAACCGACATTCCAAAAAGGAGGATCCTCTTAGGAGGTTCTAGGGTTATGTTTTATTTTATGTTCACCAATTTCTCCGTCAATCGTGTACTGATGTTGAAAAAAAAAATTTTTTGATAAAAAAAAATTTAAACATAACTCGCGAAATGTGGATGAACTATACGTGCACCTCTGCTCAACCTTTCCGGGAATACAGACATTATGTTATGTATGTATGATTGTATCATCATCATCATATCAGCCGAAAGACGTCCACTGCTGAACATAGGCCTCCCTCAAGCGTCACCACATTGAGCGCTCCCGTGCGTCCCGCAACCAGCGGATCCTCGCAACATTAAACCAGGCCATCGGTCCACCTGGTGAGAGGCCTTTCAAGGCAACGTCTTCCGGTTTGCGTTCGCCACTCCAGAATTTTTCAGCCCCATCGACCATCCGTTCTACGAGCAATGTGCCCTGCCCACTGCAAGTTTGGCAATTCTTCGTGCTATATCAGTAACCCTGGTTCTCTTGCGGATCTTTACATTTCTGATTCGATCACGCATGGAAACTCCGAGCATAGCCCTCTCCATTGCCCACCATTTCCATTACCATTGTTCATTAGTGTATATATGTTACGGATAATACCCGAAGTGCGGCTACACCTAGTATTAGTAAAAAATCAAAAAAAAAAAAATCAAAATAGTTTATTTCAAATAAACCTTAAAGGTACTTTTGAATTGTCAAACAACAAAAAAATATGACTCTAGTTGCAAATTCGCAAACGTCAGTAGATCTCAATGGAGAAGAATTTGCAAGAAACTCCACGGACACTCTTTTCCATCAGTTTCAATTACAAGTTTTTGGTTACATCATACTTGTTAAAAAAAAAAAAAAATACATATATGTGAGAACGATGCAAAAAGACGTGCACGTAAAAGCGTCTAGAGTAACAAACAATTTCAACATAAAAATGCAATGACAGGCCGAGGCAGCTAAGTTATGACCAATCCCAACTGATGGCGCCCGTTCACGAACATGACGCATGGATCGGCACCACTCAGCTCAACCATTATGAAGGGAACCGAATGATCCAACACATGTGCCACCATCAGAGAGAAATTAGAGAGAGCATGACACACTCAAATGCCAGGGCACACAGAAGTCAACCAACGACACATAGGTAGATTTACAGTCGGAACATAGTACTCACACATGTGCTGTGCAGTTATATAATACTAAAAGAAATTGAGTTTATACAATACAAATATATTCATACAGTCTTCAGCAGCTCCAACAATACTGCAACACTTTTCTGCCCATCACTAATTGTTTTTGCGCCCTAATGGCTGCGGAGCGGGACCAGCATTTAGCCAAGCATTTTTATCAGCGATGTAATCCCCCAACTTATAATATGCTTGCCTGCATAGTGTGCGTTTTATACAAGTTTTAAATTTCGTCTCATTCAGTTCTAGAATGTGGGGAGGTATTTTATTGTAACATTTTATACAGTACCCCATAAAAGATGATGCTACTTTAGCCAGCCTGAAACCTGGCTCGATTAATTGGTTCCTATTTCTAGTAACATAATTATGTCTGTCGCCGTTTTTACTGAAAAGATGTAAATTTTTTCTAACGTACATGATGTTTTCATAAATATATTGACAAGGTACCGTCATGATGTTAATGTCCTTAAACAGTTCCCTTAGAGAATCGCGCCGGCGAAGATTGTATATCGCTCTGATGGCTCGTTTTTGCAGAATAAAAATTGACTCAATGTCTGCAGCCCTTCCCCATAGTAAGATACCGTAAGACATTATACTATGAAAGTAGCTAAAATAGACTAGCCTCGCGGTATCTACATCAGTAAACTGACGAATTTTTCTAACAGCATAAGCTGCCGAACTTAGCCGCCCTGCAAGTGCTATTAAATGAGGACCCCATTGCAACCCTGAGTCTAGCGTGATCCCCAGGAATACCGTTTTATCGACAAATTCTAGCTTCTCCCTACCCAAGATAATGTCACAATCAGTACTTTTGACATTCGGCAAGGCAAATTTTACGCACTTAGTCTTTTTAGCATTTAAAACTAAATTATTAGCCGTGAACCAATTTTGAACCTGTCGCAAGACGTCATTTACGTCGTCAACGTTACTCGTACGTCTATTTATCTTAAAAATCAACGAAGTGTCATCAGCAAATAACACCATGTTTAAATTGTTATTCAATAGATGGGGTAAATCGTTAATGTAGACTAGGAATAAGAAAGGACCCAAAATTGAACCCTGGGGTACCCCCATTTTCACGGTTAACCCGGACGAATTGACACCGTTTATTTGAACTAATTGTTTTGGGTGGTTTATTTGAACTAATTGTTTATTTGAACTAGTGCGGCTACACCTAGTTTTAGCCGGTTAGAACTAGGTGTAGCCACGCGAACTCAGAACCTAACCTGTCCCTGTCGGGGTGCCCTAAGCTCCGGCTAATACTAGGTGTAGCCGCACTTCGGGTATTAGCCGTAACATATATATATATGTCGGGTTTAGTCAATAGTACGGACGTCAAAACAAATCGCGAGCACGCCACCTGTCGGCAAATCAAGAACAACTACGCTGTGGCGCGCTTTCTCTAACGACTTGCGAGGTGGGGACACAGAATATAGTAGTTGAGTATTGACCGCCTTGGAGCTAAGACGTTGTAGAATCAGTATCGATCAGTAATATTAGTGAGCAAGATTGTAACTGTGAACTATTTAAATAAACCCAGTGTATCGAATAATTTATGTTATTTCATTTGCACGACTGTACCCACCGACCTGCCCATACACGATGTCTTAACCTAAGGGAATACATCCTGACTTCCCGATGGTTTGCATTTATCGGCCAGCCTTGATGCTACATCAGAATTGGGATTCGGTCGTGCTAATGAGATCACACGTAAAAAATGCTAGTGAAAATGGCGGTTACATTCTTGCAAAAAAAAATGCGGTTTCAGTTGAGATAGAAACAGTAGTGGTTCGTTTCTGCGACTACCCTCAGTCTTGAATAATGAAAAACCAGTCTAGAGCGGAGCAGCAAGGAAGCTAGCAACAACCAAGGAGCTGGACAGGTCAAGGAGGAGCGTATAGAGACGTGTGGAAAGATCCATACACACGGATCTTTAAGCCAATCTGGTGAGTCGTTTTCATTTTGTTATTGACTATGGCCAAGAGTGTTCATTATTCAAAATTCTGGTTTTGTGGCGGTCAATGGATCGTCGGGGTGGCCCGTGTTAGGTTATAATTTCATGTTAGTTATCGATGGTCAAATTGGGTGTTGTTGAAGGGTTATTATTCTACTATCACTGGCGGTAGCCCTTGACTGGCCTTGGCTGGCCTTGGCTGACTATCATTGTTTGGAAGTTAGAATACCTACCTTACACTTCAGTCTGGAAATTATGATAATTCCAAATGAAATATTTTGCTTAGTTTTGTAGTGTTATAGTTTTATGTAGTGATGGTTAACTAAGTTTGAGAAGAAGCATAGTATTCGTCTTTTGTGGTCGGAGGGCCAAAGTATATAAAAGGTGGTACAACCTACCAGGCCTCGTTAATTGCGGTTTAAAATGCCACTGACGCTATGGCATTCATTGGATTATCTAAAGCCCATATACCTACCTGGGCACTTGGGACATTGTAATGTGTGGTTCATGTTTTGGACATGGTCTCTGAACTCACATTCAGTGTTCATAATAACCCATTTTGCCGTGCCGGTTTAGGTTACTACACCGGTTAATTTCCATCAAAGCTGTGTATGGTTAAGATAACCGTGTAAACAAGTACTCTCGTAGTGTTTTTCATGTTTCAGATACCATATTGTGTCGCAGTGGAGCCTCTGCTGCTACTAGCAGTTCAGATGCTGTATGAAGGCTGACCTGTCAACATCTGAGAGGTTAGGAGGAACGGCAGGCTAGCAGTTGGAGGTTGGGAGCGCGCAAGTTTGAAATGGAATCGGTGAGTCGCTTCTATGTTATTTCGATAGTGAGGTCGAAGGTTCTCTACTGAAGAGATGCTATTTCGAGTTTTAAGTGTTCAATTTTGATCACTGAATTGGTAGTGGTTATATCTAGCACTGTCACTAAGTAATTAAGACACACTTGTAAAAAGCAAGTAGTTAGGTAATGAGTTTCCTATTGGCAGTATAGTTTCAAGATTTGGTTCAATACGAACTTTAGGATGAGATATCCCATAAGAAGGAGATTTTCAGTGACAAAGCCCGTTAATAATGTCGTAGGGCCATCGCAATTGTATCGAGTTAGTAACGGTACTGGTCATTTACGTGTATTCAGAACAAATCTTATGTTGCGTCACGATTAACGACCAACGTCATCAGATCTGAATTCACTTGCTTACTTTCAAAGTAATATTAGGATGGCAGTAGATCTCGCGATCGTTTTCCTTACATAAAAACTGAGGTAGTGAGCGATAGTAAATGGTTACTGTTAATATTTGATTTTAAAGATATTGATCCGAGTTAATTCGTGAAGCTCCTTAATATTATCAGGGTTAGTTGTTTCCCTTTTGTTAGCAGTCGGTATGTAAATCTTTGAATGGTAATAGAACCTATAAGTAAGCTCACGACCGCATACGAGGGATGCCTCTAAGTAGTGTTCCTAACGAATTAAACGTAGACGAAGGTGATGAAAGTACCTCCACCGAGTAGTAGAGCACATGGCTATTTGGTGGCACTGATACAGTGCTAGTTCACGTACCTTGAGCGCTATTACAGTCCGTCAAATCTAAGAAGTCCGATGACGTTTCTCATTTAACTTGCCGTGATAACTTTGTATGAAAGTTTACGAATAATCAAATTCATAATCCTAATTAATTACTATGCTGCCTATACACTATAACAACGAGTATCATTCGTAAGCATCAACTTAAGTTTATACAACGTATTTTTATAGCTGTCAAACGGTACTTCTTAGATTTGACGGACTGTAGTGGAAATATAGAAAGTCCATCATCAGATTTACTAGAGTCAATAAATGTTGTAACTGATGCTATTGTAAACCATGACGATAGTAATAAGTAAAAAAAAAAAAAGTGATATAAAATTGTTAAAAAAAAAATAAAAAAATTAGAACAAAAAAATTAGAACAAAAAAATTAGAGAATTAACAAAAAAAATGTAGGAAGTAAAAAAAAAATATAGGAAAGAGTCATTGAAGGGAAAATCCGGTCCAATGACTCAGCTAAAGGGGTTGCGATCTGGCCTAGCCCTCCGGCTATAGGGATTGCAATCCGGTCTAGCATGTTTAGAGTCATTGAAGGGAAAATCCGGTCCAATGACTCAGCTAAAGGGGTTGCGATCTGGCCTAGCCCTCCGGCTATAGGGATTGCAATCCGGTCTAGCATGTTTGGCTATAGGGACTGGTATCTGGTCTAGCATTCGCTAAAGGGATACTTGTCCGGTCTAGCACAATCGTCTCCAGTTTTTATACTGATGAGTTAACGTAGTAGTTGTGGTAAGCTGAAGGGTTAACCGGGCCAGCACATTACTGAAACCTTTTGTTATTGGTAACTGTTTTTGTAAAATTGTAACTGCGCTGTAGGAATCTCACCTGCTTTAGTGGGTGACGATTTAGACCAGCTTGATTGTAACTGCGCTGTAGGGATCTCACCTGCATTAGTGGGTGACGATTCAGACCAGCTTGATCGTAACTGCGCTGTAGGGATCTCACCTGCTTTAGTGGGTGACGATTCAGACCAGCTTGATTGTAACTGTAGGGGTTTTCTGTTGTAAAGAAATACCTAGACCAGTGATCCTTTCGATATGTAACTATGCAAAATGTTTCCTCACTCACCTAGAGTATGAGTCAGGATTGGACGAGCGAGTACTGTGTGGAGATTTTGTGTGTTTCAGAAAAACATCCCTTGTATGATGGGAGACTGGTAGAACGGAGTGGACTAAGAACGTGTAGCGCAACACGACATGAGATGGCATGGAGCAAGGACAAGAAGATGATGCCTGCGGGTGATAGATTTGGGGAGTCTGTCACCTGAGAGAGGCCTGAGAAGGCGACGTGCTGTGTTCCACGCTCGCCTCTCAATAGGAATTACGGCCTAGAGAACACCATGTGGTTTTAGTCAGTAAGAGTCTGACAGACCCCTCAGCTTTCCCCAAGGGCTGAGGACATCCATTGAGGATTTCCACATGATTAAATCCTGACAATGAGGAACAGACGAGGACGCCTGTATCGCAGGATGGCCGTGTCGGGTTTAGTCAATAGTACGGACGTCAAAACAAATCGCGAGCACGCCACCTGTCGGCAAATCAAGAACAACTACGCTGTGGCGCGCTTTCTCTAACGACTTGCGAGGTGGGGACACAGAATATAGTAGTTGAGTATTGACCGCCTTGGAGCTAAGACGTTGTAGAATCAATATCGATCAGTAATATAAGTGAGCAAGATTGTAACTGTGAACTATTTAAATAAACCCAGTGTATCGAATAATTTATGTTATTTCATTTGCACGACTGTACCCACCGACCTGCCCATACACGATGTCTTAACCTAAGGGAATACATCCTGACTTCCCGATGGTTTGCATTTATCGGCCAGCCTTGATGCTACATATATATATATTAACTTTAGGAAACATTAATTCAGTCTACAGAAGATATTAACCCAAAACATTTATACTAAGTCCTATAATATTATTCGAACACAAAAAAACTGTGTGTAACAGTTGGCACAGCAACTAATTGGAGTCTAGGAAAAACGTGGAGGAAGCATCCCGCCATCCCGGGACAATTGGCGGGAACTTTTCTAATTAACAGTTCGGGGAGGTCAGTAATGATACCGAATATACTTGTTGTTACTAACATGGGAATATTGTTTGTAGATTCATATATTATTTTGAGCCTATTTTACCCGGGTCATAATAATCTAATGAATCGAAAGACACCTTATTCATAAAAATTGGATGAATAGTTTAGGCGCTACGGAGGAACATACCTAAAAAAAAATCATAACCCTTCCTTTTGGCTTCGCCGTAGTCGGGTAATTAAGGACTTTGATTTTTTTTTAACCGTATGGGTAGTTTGAGCACTGATTAGCAAATTCTTAATTCAAATTAAGAGGCGAAATATGGCTTAACTGTGTAATCCATAACATCACGCCTATATTCCCCGAGCTATGGTATCAGTTGGGGAATATAGGTGATGTTGTGGACTTTGATAGTTGTGCTCTCTTACCCAGTTTCTGGAAAGAAAAGAATCACAAAATTAATGTGATAAATTCTCAAATTTGCTGTAGATGCTTCTTCTTCGTGGTTCTAGCACGACAAACATTCAGGTTTGTTTGGTCTAAAACTTTACTGATTAGATACTGTGATCGGTTTGATGAATTTTAGCCAATCGCAGCACTTGCCTTGAGTACTTTGGGTGAAACAAAGACATGTAAATCAGAACTGTCTTCATTACTACCACACTCTCACTAAAATAGTTCGAAAACTTGCTTAAGTTCATGCAAAAAAGTACTTATACACACTCCCAAAAAAATTACCATTCCTCCATCGGGGTATATTTCCCGCGAGGTGTAACTTTTACCATTTTTATAGCGTGATATTAAGGCATAAATGTCCTCTTCAGGTTTGGTGACAGCCAGAAGTACATTAAACTACGCAAAATTGCCTCGCTGTCGAGCGTACTATTGTACGAGTAAAAAATGGCTCCAAAATTTTGGTTACATTGACCTATTTAGGTATTTTCGACAGCATTAAACGGAAGTATAATGATAATTTAATGTTTTAACGATTTTAAATATTTATTTAAATGGATTAGTATGGACATAATATTATTTAAAACCAGATTATAATAATAAACATACAGAGGTGTAAATAAACAACCAATCATATACCCCAAATTCTAAGTCATTTCCTCCACTCGACTTAAACTCGAGTTAGCCGAATTGAGAGGTAAACTTGTTAGATATTGACTTTAATTGAGGGCTTTTCAGATGTCATTCCGAGTCGAGTGGAGAATAACTTCACTTCAAAATGATTTATAAACAGTTGCAATAGACAATTTGGCGCCCAACGTGGGCCATATAGTCAGAGGTGAAATACTTATACGGCCCACGTTGGGCGCCAACATTGTATCTTTATTATTTTTGTCTAAAAACGTAAGAGTAAATAGACACGACATGTAGTAAGATAATCCGTCAAGTGTGTACCGCGTGTTTATGCTAGCGTCACTCAGAGGCAGTCAACGGTGACTGATGACGGGTCCCAACTGGGCGCCAATAAGCCTGCATTACCAAACGCTGCGGTACGGTGAGTAATGAATGCCCGCGCAAAGATGGATGAAGCATGTGTTCCTTTAAAATTTAACGAACGCGGAAGAAATCTTTAAAAATAAAACATTTTCATGTTTGCCTACCTTTTTACTCGTTGGTCTAGTGGTCGCAAGCGCTACTGCTTAGAATGAGGTTCTGGGTTCGATTCCCGAGTCGGGCAAAGTGTTATTGGCTTTTTCCGTCTAGTAATTCTCAGTAGCAGCCCGCAGTTAAGATTTGTGCCCGGTTGATGGCAATAGCCTCGCCCCCTATTACATGGGACTTTAACATAACTAGCGATATAAGGATGTAACTACTATAGGTGAAATTCTGCCTAAAACTCATCATCATCATCATGTTACGTTTTATGTTAACGAAGGCAAGAGTAAATCTTTAAAAATAAAACATTTTTCATATTTATGCCTCCCTTTTTCCTCGAAGGGGAAAGAGCCACAAACATGTAATTAATTTGTGTTCAGTTATTACTTCCCTAAATTCAAACAAGATCTCGACGACTTCAAAGCCGGTCTAGGGAACATTAAAGAAGAGTACACAATCCGTCACGTGGACGGCGCGTGTTCTTGGTGTACTCACTGTTCTCGCTGAACTCCGAGCGTGAACGATTTTGGGGCTCACGTAGAGTGCTTTAAGTGGTTGAAAGAAAAATTACTCTCTTGATAAATTAACCTTTTGCAATAATATTTTATGAAATCTCAGCAAATCGTTGTATTTTTCAAAATAAAATTGCATTTAATATAATGATAGATGAGGGATGTGACGATGCGTTATCGCTAAGGTGTTTTTCTGTGAGTATTTTCCTCAAAACGTTATTTTTCAGTACCTAACGATCTGTATGTCATAACTTATTACATTAAGAAAAGTAGAGATATTATGGAACTCATAGCTAATACAACACACAGATTAATGTTAACGTAACCTAACAGCTGGTATATCTACATAAATGTATTGTATTCACCATTTCATTATTGCATTGTTCATAAATCGCCTCCATTTTATAAAAGGAACAAAGAAGCTCTCAGCACCAAAAGACTTCACAAAATAACCGTAATTTTGTAGACTATAACAAGCTGGAATTAATTTCCGATCCCAGGGTTATGAACAAACATTTAATAAATAGGACGGTAGTTTTAAAATAATAGCCAAACATTTTTCGCTCCAGTTAATAAAAAACCAATAACAAATTCCGTTGTGGAAAATAAAATACAGAAGCTAAATATATTCGAAAACCTAACGTCAAAACATAAACGAATGTTTAACCAAATATTTGAATCAAATATTTATGCTAAGGCCATTAAATCAAACGAAAAAAAATAACAAATTCTGATGGTAATATTTGGGACATGCGACGATACCGATCGTACAGTCGTCATTGACGTGTAATTTACTTGTCTACGGGACAACTTTGTTAACATTCCCCCTCCCATCCCTGTCAGTGCGTCGACCCCCACACATTAGTGTCACGCCCGCGGTTTGCCGCCATTTTTATCCTGACGACGGATCACGAATTGATAGGTTTGATTCCATGGAACAGGCGTCGCGGTATTATTTGTCGCTTTTAAAATGTGGCGGAAGGTTTTGCTAAGCGTTGCGTTTATATAATATATTTTTAATGATGGAAATGTATTTTTAACGTTGGTTGTTAATGAAAAAAGAAGGGTAGTGATTGTTGTATTTATTCAGCTGTGATGGCTTTTATTCGTCATGTCTATGTAAAAATGATTTTTATATTTGAGACATTTGGTATACTGCAGTACAGATCTACATCTTTTAGTCTATTTACGTTTTATAATACTATACAAATCATTATTCATAATTATTTATTGTACACAAAAAAGAAATACATATATACAACTTGATTGATTATAAAGTTGATGTACAAAGGCGAGCTTAACTCTAAGAAGAGTTTGCTACCAGCAAACCTTAGAAACCAAACCACATCTTTTTATCTTTTGGAATTGTATCAACTCATATTACTCACTTTTATGTATTCTGTGATACTGTAAGCACCTGAAACGCTTACTTTTAGTTATTTCCGATTGTTTTAACACTAATAAGTCAATTTCAACGTTTACCTCTTTAGAATGAATCGCAACGTTACACTGATTGAGTGGATAAGTGAAAGTTGAATGAGAAAACATGGGGAATTCCTCTGCGTTTGTCTAGAAGTGGGTGATAAAACTTTAAATTTTATTTTACCAAACATATTAGTACTTCTAATATAGGTACTTAGAATAGAGATATTGCAATTAAATTAGAGGAAAATTTCTTTACCGCCGCAAAGATAGACTAATACGAGTCCCAGATTTTAAAGTTACAATAACTTTCAGTTATGTTACTCCCAAATCGTACTTCTTATCAAGACATGTTCCCTAAGGCAAAGCCAATTAAAGAACAAACCGACAACCCCCATAAACCTAGTTCTTAACATTCCTCTAAAGATGGTAACAAACGTCTCCCCGGCAATAACTAGTCCAATCAATTAGCACAGAGGATTATTACACTAATTGTATTGGCAAGTATTAGTGTCCGACCGTAGTTTCGGCTTCGGCTACATTCGGTAAAATCTTCGTCTTCGGCTAAAATGGGCTGAAGATTTAGTCGACGCCGAGGGTTTCTAACAAGCGCCAAAATTTAACGAACTGTAACGAATGGCTCTCTAGATCATCTTCCAGAGATGATTGAAATTACCTTTTTATATTTACAGTAAAATACTGTGCGGTCGAGAGATCCTGTCAGTCAATTTTCAGTTACTCTGAATGTAATTTGATATGGATATTTTTTGACATCAGACAAGTTACGAGTACATTTGACTAGCACAACTATGATGTAAACAAGTATGGCGCCCAGCGCTTGAAGATAATATCCGAACTAAGCCGAACGGAACCGAATGTCTCAAAAGCTTAACGCTTTTGGCAGGGCAAAGGCAAGGCAACTTCTACCGCAAGCCTTGTAGGAACCTCTTTCCAATATAACCCGTCAATTTTATAGGTTTTAAATCATTTTTAATACATATCAATGGTAGCTTGTAGCAATTTTAGCCAATCTTTAACAGAATTTCTTAGGATTTTGGCCTTCGGCTTCGGCTTTTTCCAGATATCGACCTTCATTCGATCGGCCACAAGACCGACTAAAAACAATGAAGTGTTAAACAAAAGTGTTTCCCGTACTTAATGCCCCGGAGAAATGTGTCTTGAAGTAAACTATTGCGAATGGCGAGTGGTGGGCCAATAGTGAATTTCTTTAAAATGGGTTGCGATGGTAATAGATGTCTCAATAGAAATAGAATTTAGTTTTTTGTGTGAAACGCATGAAAGAAGTATCAATCTTAGACAACATGGATTTTTTATCGCCAGCTAAAAACTAACATAAAAATAAAGTCTTAAAAAAGAAAAATCCCGGCCAAGTGCGAGTCGGACTCGCGCACGAAGGATTCCGTTTTTCTACCAGTCGACATTAGGGTGGTGCAAAGATAAAACAAGGCAGGTGCAACTAAATGAGAGGATGAATATAGAAAAATACGAAAAAAAAGGAATAAAAAATATATACTTTAATTCATATAAACAATGTTTTAGAGAATCCAAAACGAAAAAATTAATTTTGTGATGATTCTGTAAAATTCTTGCGAATGTGCTCAATGCCGCTCCGCCAATGCCGGTCCCAAGCCCGGATGAAAAAGGAGGAGGGTTGGTCAGGATAAGACAAGACCTACCATAAAATGTCAACGCCGAGCCTCGGGCGGCGGTAAATAACCTGACATCTCCGTGGCATCTTTCAGAGCGGCGCCCAGTGGCCTTGAGGAATTAAATCTCCTCAAAAATACTGATGTGGAAGGACTCGGGAACCCACCATAATTAATCTCCCAAGAAAACCTAATTATGGATTCAAATGCGAAAAAGGAATGCGATTTGTCATGCGATCCGACTGACGCTCGGCGCCTGCCAGTACCCGGGCTGGTAGGTGTGAAATCTGCTACCGATGATGATGATGAGGTTACCGATGCGAGGGATCGTGTGACTGCAGATGTGGGGAAGCTTTCAACTAGCAACGAACGGCCCGCTCAGAGCATGACGATCCGCACTCAACATAGAGTGGGCACCTGGAACGTGAGAGGACTGCTTGCACATGGGAAGCTGACTATCGTGGAGAGTGAAATGAGGGCACACCAGTTGACTCTCCTTGGTGTGTGCGAGACCCACATGAGAGGACAAGGGCACTTCAAGACCAGCTCAGGTAACACCATGTACTTCTCAGGACCTGAGAATGAGAGCCGAAACGGTGTCGCCTTTATCTTGACACCACATATCAATAGATTCGTCCTTGGGTACAACCCTGTATCGGACAGGATCATAACGCTGAAGCTGAACACCAAACCTTTCATTGTTAATGTGATCCAGGTTTATGCCCCCACTAAGCAATCTGATGAAAGCACTATCGATGGATTTTATGCCACTCTAATGGATACACTTAGTTCAATACCAAATCGGGAAATAACTATGATAATCGGTGATTGGAACGCAAAAATCGGTAGTACAACTGCAGACGATCACATCAGTAACGTGGTAGGGAAGCACGGACTAGGGGTGCGAAATGATAGGGGCGAAAGACTGTTGGGGCTGTGTATCGATAGGGGACTTAGTGTGATGAACACTTACTTTCAGCACCATCCTCGCCGTATGTACACCTGGAGGTCACCTGGCGATCGCTACAGGAATCAAATCGATTACATAATTATAGATAATCGATGGCGCTCTTCTATCACTAATGTCAAAACTTTCCCTGGCGCAGAATGCGGCTCTGATCACAACTTGCTGGTTGCCTGGTTTGCCTTGCGACTTAAGAGGATAAGGAAAACGTCACCGCCGAAACCTAGACAGCTGGATCCGTTCTTCCGCCCAAAATTCAGAGAAGCTGTAGAGTCAAGACTTAAATCAATCCCAACCGACTCTCAAGACACTAACGCTCAATGGGAAACTCTGAAATCTACAGTGATTGACGCTTTAGTAAAATGCCAACCTCAAACCAAGGAATGCAGATCAAAAATCTGGCTCTCTGATAAAACCTGGGCACTAGTCCAGAAGAGAAAAGAGATGAAGTGTCACGGTCTTCAAAACAACGAGGTTATGAAAGAGTATTCTGGCCTGTGTAAAAGGATCAAACGCAGTAGCAGGAATGACAAAAACAACTTCATACTAAACATATGTCGTGAAGTTGAGTCTCATGCGAACAAACTGCAGACTTCTGACCTCTATAAAAAAGTCCGTTTACTCTCAAGACAATTCAAACCGAAGAGTTGGGTGCTTGAAGACAAGGACGGAAAGCCCCTGCACGAGTTAGAAAAAGTGGCAGACAGATGGCGTGAATACTGTGAAGACCTGTACAGTAACCCATCGCCTATGATGAACTCGCCCCTTATCTTTGAAAGACTGGAACGTGAACCTTCCATTCTGAGATCCGAAGTGATTGCAGCTATATCTAGCTTGAAAAGCAGGAAGGCCCCCGGACCAGACGAGATCACAGGAGAAATTTTGCAGGCGCTAGGTGATGCTGGTGTCGATATGCTGCACAGAATTTGCAGTAGCGTTTGGAACACAGGTAAATGGCCCATGGACTGGACAAAGTCAATAGTCCTCCCTTGCACAAAAAGGGATCGACGCGGAAGTGTGGAAACTACCGCACTTTATCACTTATATCACACGCCAGTAAGATCCTCCTCCACATTCTTAACAGCCGAATCCGATACTACCTGGATTGGCAGATCCCACAAGAGCAGGCTGGCTTCGTGAAAGGAAAGGGCACACGGGAGCAGATTCTCAATCTTCGGCAACTCATTGAGAAGGCTTACGAGTTTGATGTACCAGTCATGATGTGCTTCATTGATTACAGCAAGGCCTTTGACTGTGTAGACTGGAATCGGCTATGGCGAATTTTACGGGAAATGGCGGTGCCTGAACACCTTATTGCGCTGTTACAGGGACTATATTCAAACAGCCAAGGCATGGTGAGGGTGGGCAACACGTCCTCGAAGCCCTTCCCATTTGGCAAGGGAGTGCGCCAGGGCTGTATTTTGTCACCCATCCTGTTCAACATTTATGGGGAGTACATAATCCGAAAAACCTGTGAGGATTGGAACGGCAGGGGTGTTAACATCAATGGCAATAAAATCACCAATCTGCGCTACGCTGACGACACCATCCTGTTTGCAGCAGACGAAGCCGAGATGTGCACTCTTTTCAACAGGATGGAAAGATACAGTGGTGAGATGGGGCTTTCCATTAACCGGTCCAAAACGAAGATCATGGTGGTGGATCGCACGTCCAAACTAGGGCTCAGTGGTACACTCGACATCGAAACAGTTAATCACTTTATTTACCTGGGCTCTAGTATAAGTAACAATGGATCGTGTGAAGATGAGATTCGCAGGCGCATTGGAATGGCAAAGAGTGCCATGTCGCAACTCGAGAGAGTATGGAAGGACCGCAGCATTTCGAACAAGACAAAACTGTCACTTGTCAGCTCCCTTGTTTTCTCCATATTCTTATACGGAGCAGAGACGTGGACTCTAAAGGCCGCTGATCGCAAACGCATCGAGGCTTTTGAGATGTGGTGTTACAGGAAGATGCTGCGTATCTCGTGGATGGCACACAGGACGAACATCTCCATATTGCAGGACCTCAAAATTGAAAAAAGGCCTAGATTGTCGAATGTGTGCCTCCGCAAGATATTTGACTTCTATGGCCATATTGCCCGTAAACCTGGTGACAACTTACTAAAGGTAATTGTCACTGGCAAAGTCGAGGGCAAACGACCTAGAGGCAGAAGTCCTTTACGCTGGTCAGACCAAATCCGAACCACGCTGAACATCAAAGCCTCCAAAGCCGTGCATGTTGCTGAGAGTAGGAGCGGGTGGAGAAACATCATCAAAGAGAAAGTTTTGAAACCATGATGTGGTCACGACCCCCAGCATTGGGGAATCGACGCGAGGAGGAGCCGTGCATTAACGCAAAAAACGGCAAAAAAATCACGTTTGCTGTATGGGAGCCCCACTTAAATATTTATTTTATTCTGTTTTTAGTATTTGTTGTTATAGCGGCAACAGAAAGACATCATCTGTGAAATTTCAACTGTATTAACTAGCTATTACGTATGAGATACAGCCTGTTCACAGACAGACAGACGGACAATTGAGTCTCAGTAATAGGGTTCCGTTTTTACACCCGGAACCCTAAAAGGAATCAGTTGTTCATTATATTTTTGCTCTTGTAACTCAAAAAATAAATAAGTTTAAAAACTAAAACTTGACTACTAACATATCACGCTCTGGAAAGTATGAAACAAGAAAATATAATTGTCTGACAATTATAGAGGATGATTAGAGGACAAACGTGGACGTATGCCCGAAGATAAAAATCAGGCAATATCTATCTACATAAGTGCTTTCAATGGTACTTTGAGTGAAATGCGAGTACAGTAGATATCTACTCTACTTGCATTTCGCTCAAAGTTCTAATAATAATAATAATATTTACTACTCAAAAAACATCAGCATGATTACACAATTTCTTATAAGCTACTTGTAAGGTACATAGAGAAAAACTAACAATTGTGTCTTACAATTAGCATCTGCTGCCGAACTAGGTGTATGGCCTGTATTTCGGCAAGCAGCGCCTCTAGTCCACGGGTAATGTAGAGCATGTGAGCTTTAAAACATCAATTTTGACCAGTATATGCTTAACATAACATTTGTATTAGAGCTAAACTAAGAATAATTATAAAGGTGTTGATCCTCTGGGTGTGTACAATGAGAATGGTGAGTGTGTGTGTATGTGAGAGGATGTGTATGTGTAGTAAAAAACAATCAATAATTTAATCCAGTAGATTCAACGTTTGAGTCCCAAACTATACCATAATCCATCATTGTGACAAGTAACTGTATCACTACTTTAAGACTGTGAGTAAGTCTTCCGTTTCATCATAAGATAACTTCCAGAGCCACTGCGAAACTGTTCTACTTCTACTTTGTTAGTTACTAAATATTTAACCCCAGAATTCCCTCAAGTATTTTTTGTTGTAGACGTACTCAAACGTCTTGAAACTGATTCGTATTCACTATTCAGCATCGTACAATACACCAGGGAATCCGAACTTTACACTAAGAAAACTTACTGTGATTAACCGTCTTCATAGTTACTGTTGTATTTATTACCTGTAACAAAAAAAAATACAAAAAAATATATAATATTTTCTTGCATTTTCAAGACCAAATATCAGATGGAAGGATTGTGTTAGGAATTATGTGAAAGACATAGGGTGACATAGAAGTAGTAAGTACTGCGGTAGTACATACTACTTCTATACATTGGAATCGGTGATAGCATAGCGGAATGAACTGGAAAAAAACATGCAGAGGCGACCCATACGCCTACAATATTATTGACGATCATACACAATTACTGAATAATATTGTAGCCTAAAATGTAGGTGTATGGGACGCCTAAGTAACATGGGACCAGAACATAGAGACGATAGTGATATTCATAGAAATATCGATTCGATCGACCATAATAATTCGTCAGACAAGCAACAAAACGAAATCTAAAACACTTCAGTAAATCACTCCCGTTAACACCATCCCGATAGCATAAACTTCTGACGGCATATATACTTTATGAAAGCCAATAAGTCATCAGGCGATCACTGGCACTTCGGTACTTCGGGCGGCGACGACGTGGAACTTGCAAACAATGCGTCGTCATGATAACACTGGTGGGGGCTAGGGCACGCTAGGGCTTTACGTTTGGAAAGAATAGTTTACTACTAGTAAGGTAACATTTACGTTTTTCGGGCATTGGGTTGAATATTATAAATTATGTTATATTAATTTATAAATCGACAAAATTTACTGCAGATTTTTATTTTCGCCATTTCAAGATCGGTCCCATATTAGAAGTTGATCATAATGATGAACAAAATGACACCTTCTCAGGTTTTGCGTTTATTCTGTTATGACTTCTATAATTTTTTTAAAATGCGGACTGTGTTTACTTATTTGTATCAGGTTTAGGAAAGTCAGGTACATTTAAAATAGATAGCCTTTTTTCTCACTAATTATATGCATATATTCATAACATTTTTATTATAATATTACATTACATTATTATATCACATAATTAAACATTATATAATAACATAGAATAGAACATTCACACTTTAAGTTTATTATATGAAATAAATATAATTTTAATAAAGTAAAAGTAGTAAATTTATTATTGAATTTTAATATTTATATTATATTTAAATATGCAATTAAAATGTAATTTCTTATTTCATTAATATAAATGTTTAATTTAATAGAAAAATAATAAATAGAAAAGTACAAAGTTTTTGCCGTCGCTATAAAACGGGACCCTTTACTAAGACTTCAATGTCCGTCTCTCTGTCTGTCACCAGTGTGTATCTCATTAACCGTGATAGCTAGGCCGTTGAAATTATCACAGATTATGTATTTGTGGTTCCGCTATAACAACAAATACTAAAAATAGAATAAAATAATAATAAAGTGGGGCTGCCATACAACAAAGGTACGTGTTTTTTTGCCGCTTTTTGCGATAATGGTACGGAAACATTCGTGCGCGAGTCCGACTCGCACTTGGCCAGTTTTAACTCTGTAATACCTCCATAATCAGCAAAAAAATTTCTATCGATATCTCTAAAAGCAGTATTTTCTGATATCAATAGATTCCGAATAAAAATAAAAACAACCAACGTTAAAAACCATTCAAAAAGTAGCTTGTGGCACTCAGCTATAGTGTAGATTTCTATCAATTAAAGAATCAATTATTTAAAAATAAAATAAATTGATCGAATTTGTACTTCCAGACAGATGACCTGCCAGACAATTAAAATACCTTTTTATAACATTCTTCTATATTACACAAGAACCAGGCTTGTGTTTTGTTCCGCAGACCAGTTACGTGGCCACCTTAAAACAATGCATATTGAGTATACATTTCAAATCACATTTTTATTTCCAATATGCTACACTAGATTTGCCATTTGCTTATCGAAAAACGAAAAAATATGAAACGGCATTGGAAACTCAGACCATACATAGTAATGCTGAGCACACACAGACAATCAATCGATATCGCCAGGCACACTGCCGTCCGTAAGCTACAATGCCACTATCACACAGTTAGGCTTTTTTACCTTTTTGTATCAGAAAAATCAACACAAAGATTTTCCATTGACCTTTCTAAGCAGTATTTTTAACTATTAATAGATTCCGGATGAAAAATAAAAATGCCATAAGTTCCCCAAAATGTTACGTTTACAAACCTATTTTTGATAATGTTATAAATTAATGGAACACCTCGAGGTTTTGACAACAACTCAGTTACGTCATCACGTTCATCTTCTTTCTCGAAAGTAAACGATACACGTCAAATCCTTCCGAACCAATGAGATTCACCAATAAACTAGCTGGGACACTCGATGGTTCCGTGTGTACTCTTGATGCCCTAACAAACAGGAGGAATTGTTGTCTCCACTTTTCCAAGCGTGGCCAACAGGCCCGCCAGCGCCGTCCAAGTTTAATTCTGATGGCGGCCGCGCGTGTTCCATTGTAGAACACTGTAATCCGTGTGATTTTCAGCAAAAATCAATATCATATGTTTTAAAATGCGGCCAATACTCGCAATTGTCAATTTTATTGAAGTTTAACAACGTAAAATAGCAGTTTATCGCAAAACCGCTGCCACCATGTTATAAATTAATGGAACACCTCGATGAATGATGATCTTTTGATGATTGATGACCTGCGTCGTCGATCGATTGATCAGTATCGATTTTAATTATTTCGCGATTGTTGAAGTGAAAACTTCTGTAGCCTCGCTGAGCGTATGTATGTGTGTGGGTTCGCGTTAGCGACATGCTAAGGTGGCAGAATAATTAACGTAAAATGTGACGTATGGCGAAATAACAATTTTTTTGTCTGTCACACAAAACACAGTTATTACAAAGTTTTAAATTTTTCACTTCTGTTAGCAGTCCCGGTTCAGCTCATTCGCGGTTTTTTGTTTTTTGCCTACAACTCAAAATATGATTTTTTCAGATAGTGGCCTTACAGCTTGAGGTCGGAAGCAGAGCATTACTGCCGAACGACGATTGTCCCTCGGGCAAGATTCAGTTCGGTGCTCATATTGAATTCTCCCCAACTTTGTACCAGACCTATGTTGTGGAAATTTGTAATCTCTCCGTATTATTCTCTGAGGATTTAACGAAGCTTTTTGGATAAAGTGAATGTTCATATTTATGTATGATGTGAAGTTTTTTATGTGTAACATAGCGTAGCTGAGCGGCATAAATATTTAAACTAGTGCGTTATTTCATATGACTTTTCTCTATCATAACATCTGAAAAACGAACGAACTCTCTGCTTTTAACAATCTACCTTCATTTTTCATCCCCTGAACATCGTTTTTCACCAGTCAATAGAGAAAAACACATAATATAGCGTCATTCAGCGACTGAAGTAAATACAAACGAACAATCCGCACGTTGGGGCTCGGAGCGAAAACATCAATAGGTGTTAATGGCGCTCGCATGGGACCCAGCCGGCTTGTGGCGCCCAACGTGGGGCCCGATAATGGTACTCTTTTAGGGCTGCCAGACCCGCAATCTATGTTTAGTCTCGGTATTCGTGGTATAGCAAAAGATTAATATCGGTATTTGTAAAATCTCGCGCAAAAAAATGTCTAAAATAAAACGTTAAAATAATTACTCAAAATAAGAACAACTTTTATTTAAATTAACATTATTGTGAGACCAAGTCAACATAAAACTTAGGCTACACACCTGTTTATCTTAGGTAACAAAGAGGAAAATTTTGAAAAAAAAAATACATATTTCGAACGATGTACTTCATGTAAAAGATATAAATTAAAAACTCGCATCCGCAACTATTTATGAAGAAGACATAATAAATCGAGAACGGTTTGGTATCCGCAACTCCACGTTCAAGCGCGCGTTTTTTGCATAACGTATATGCTTCTGTCCAGTCCTGCAAAATTTGCAGGATCCCGTACTCATAATCCCGCATAGCCCCGCGACTAGAATATGACGCGGGAACTCGAAATCGCGGTATTGGAAGCCCTACACCCTCTGTATGCGAAGAGGAACACCAACGAGCCCCACGGGACACCTGACCCTCGCCATCACTACATTTATACCGACTAGTGGCGAAAACTTGTGTACAATTCCTTTTTGTGAAGGCCAGCAAAATGTGACTTTGTCCCTTATGACCATTTAGAGTTATATCTATGAGGGTAGTCACGGTCAGTAGAAGACATTTACCCCGGTGGCAGAACAAGAGCTAAGTTAAGTTAATTTAGCTAGGTTCGCATAGCTGATATATACATAGTTTGCGGTCTCTAAGTACGGAAAATTATCTCAGCTTTGGGAGCGAAGATTCAACTAACTTTGTTTAGATTTTGGTCTGAAACTGGATATATAGGCTCAAAAAAGGTTGGAACAAAAAGACAAAAGAACCTCTAGACAAGTGGCATTCGATTTCAGTGATAGCGACGATGGTCGAAATGCCAAAAATTTATGGAATGATCACGAGACATTTCTAAGCGCTTGGCATTTCCATACAGTTTTGGTTATTCCCAATCGGTATCGCGACACTTTAGTTAATAGAATGTCAGCTGTCTAAAACCTTAGAGCTGCTATTAGTGGTTTTGCTCTTTACTAATATATTAGCTTATTCTTGAAGTTCGCTCCTGACAATTCAAAAGCGCCTGTAATTGGTCTATTTGAAATAAACGTTTTTGACTTTGACTTTGAGACCTGTCTCGCAGAAATAATTTTCCAGGCTTTTTTAAATAGCCACGCGCTTGACAACTATCTCACCTGATGGTAAGCGATGATGTGATCGACAGTGAAGAACGCTTGCCTAGATTGTAGCTATCGGGAAACACAGATAAAGATAAGAATAGTACAGATAAGAAGGAGCCTATGCGACACTAAGCGATAGTGAACCTTTAACAATAAGTGAAACAATTTACGTATAGGATGAGTAATTCCGAACCGTTAGGTACTGATAAAAAAACTGCTTTAAGTATTTATCTTATTAGTTAAGGGACCTATGCATATTATGTACTGTCTAAGTATATCTTGGACATCGCGGGCATCGGTGAAGGAAAACGTTGCGAGATGAAAGACGCGATGTAGATTTCCGTATACGTAATTGGTCGATTGATGGCGGTGGGTCAAACCCTTTGTCTCGCCGAATTCACTTGCGCAATTAGGCTGCGGAACTTATATTTAGTATAAGTTTGAGTATTGAGCAAGCGTGGTGATAAATGCTCGTGCCTTCTCTGTAAGAGAAGAGGCCTTAGCCCCGCAGTGGTGCAGTAATAGGCTCGTATTATTAGTAAGATAGTTAAGATGAAAGGTAATAAAAAATAACATTTCAAAAATACCTACAATGTCAACCAACCAATTTACATTGTTCACTTTTGAAGAGATAGTTAAATGTTTTACGAGTTAGCAATTATTTATATGACTGTTTGACACGACATTCTAAATTAAGCGACGCCTCTTAACGGGCACTTAACAGATTTTATGACTAAGCATGAAATTGAACCGGCCTAATATACGGAAGACGTAAAACCAAGCATTTAAAGAACTTGCTGGCTATCTCTACATCTCTACAAATAAACAAAATTGAAGTTTCTGTTTGTAATGTTAAAATAACAGCTTTTTACTAATTGCATATTAATTATACGGTTTATACTTAAAAAAAAAAATGTTTCGTCTATTTGCTGTTTGATCCGTCTAATCTCCGAAACGACTCCACCAATTTTGACCCGACTTTCACTGCCAGTTCGCTGATTTTATAAGGAGTAACTAAAGCTTATATTATTTAAGAAAACAAAATTAGGGGTTTGCGCAAAAAGATAAACCCATGATGTATTTTAGTTTTATGTATTTGAACCGGATGAAGTCGCCGACAACAGCTAGTCGTACTACTGAACTACTATACTACTACTACTATATGACTAATAATTAAAATACGCTATAACTCACCAATTGTACTTGGTTAAAACCTCGTTTAACTTTACCAATAATGAAGTTTAGTTTTCATAGCTTTGTTCATTAACTTCATTTAGTTATTATCCTGTTAATTAAACGGGCAAGACTTATCCAAATTTTTATAGATTCAAGTTTATTACAGTATTAAAGAAATATTGGCCTTGGATTAGTGGTTGCAAGCGGGACTACTGAGGATGACTGGGATCGATCTTCGCGTCCGGCAATGCGCTATTGCGAAATTCCAGCGATTGAGAAATTCCAGCTGGTTTTTCACAGTAGATAAAACTTTATTGTTCTTTATTTTAAACAATTATTGTAACACATCTCTAACAATATTCATAAGTATGGGTAAAGCCGCAGTCTTATCGCTGACAGCGATATCAACCAGACTACGTTTAAATCGATGATGTTATATATACTGAGGTAGATACGGTTTACAAAGGTCTGCGCGGCAATACAAAGATAAGCTGATTAGCTTGAGTGAATTCAGTCCGCCCTGCGTCTGGTCGCGACACGGACTTACGTTTAACAGTATGTTTATCTCTTTCTGACGACGGAGACCTATTTATATTTCTGTGATCTTCTAAAACCTACTCAGTAATAGAAATAAAGTTCCAAGTTCCATAGGTCCTATGTAGGTACCTACAGTAAATATCGCCATGCATGTTTTTATTTCCTTATAATGAGTATGACGTCTCTAATATCTCTCTTGATAAAATCACATTGGTTTAAATGGATCCAGTCCATTTAAACCAATGAGATTTTATCAATAGATAAATGAACTTAAAATGAACATGTAAAAAACCCGGAGTCTGCATATGTGCTCGGGTAATGTCAATATGCTATCCTTGCTACATGGGCTTTTAATATAGCTGACGTTATATAACAGAAAAGTCTCGTCGTTATATTAAAACCGGACACAAAGCTGCTAACTTCTTTATTACATACTACAACGTTATTCTCCCCTATTTCGCCGTCTTAACAAACAAGATAGTGACCTAACACATAACTTAAACGTCCTCTCTTGTAATAAAAAGTAGCCCCTACACGCAATACCAACATGGACATAACATTATATTATTATATGTTCAGAAGGTCGACTTTGTAGCGACATCTATGATGCCGAAAACCCAACTAAATCACAAAATTCACGCAAGCAGTTTTCGGCGCGATTTAAACATAATACAATAGCCTAGCAACACCTGTTGGACAGTTACTCGCGGACCAAACACAACACCCTTCCTTGCTTTCCAAAGAAGGTTTGTGAAGTTTTACACCGTGTTCTCCATACCTTCATAGCTCCATCAATCAATCCACCTAGCTTTTTCCCAACTTCCACAAACCAGTGATTAAGTATAGTTCTCGACAAACTTCTTGGCTGACCTGAAGTTGCCTACAATGGCTGCGCAGTAATAAATCTATAAAAAAACAGCACCGCGCCGAGCCTTGCGCATGAAGGTATAGAGAACACGGTGTAAAGCACGATATCACTTGGAAAGACAGGTGTCAGAGTTAAGCAAAACTTGCCGAGGTCGGTCCGTGACTATCATAACATATCAAAATGTCTTCGTGCCTAAGAAAGCAGAGTAAGCCGTTGGTCCCGACTGTCATTTGTAGATTTTTGAAAGTCGTTACGGGTAGTCAGAAGTCAGAAATTTTGACATCAGTCTTGCCAAGGGGTATCAGGAGGTCAGATAGGCAGTCGCTCCATGTAAAATACTGATATTCAGCTGAATCCGGTTAGAATGGTAGCCGACCCAATTATAGGTATTTGGGTAAAGAGTCGACCTTCTGTACTTATCTATTTTATGGTTAGTCTTGCTATTATTTTTAAAGAGTACCCTCCCAATTAAGCGTCAAGTCCGAACGAGTGTAGTTTTAACGAAACTAATTGATTTTTCGTGTTTATTTAATAACCTATTCTGATTTCATAGTTTTGGGATTAAAATCAAACAAATTGTGCTGGTGTTTGTTTCAGTTGCAGTTGTATGGTCGGGTGTCAGATATAATAAAACATCCCAAAATGTGGTGTAAGACTGCCTTTATTATGTTGATACTATGACTTATATATTGGTTACACACATTGAAATAGAGGTTGCATACGTACTACATCACACCTCCCAAGGCAATAAAAAAAAAAATATTCCTTTGCATGGATACTTTTTTTTTTTATATATATAAAACTACGTAATGTGGTTACAAATTTAATGTAAAATTACTGTTTATTATCTATGAGTAATGGTTATGCGTTTGAGTTACTCGCAGGTTTTTTTTTTTTAATATTTTTTTTTTTTTTATGTAAGTATATTAATAAACAACTTATAACTAAGATTACAGTTGTTGTATCGCTTGTGTTTACAAACAAGCGAATTGCTTTTTTTTTTTTTTTTTTCCAAACTTATACCTAAGATTACAGTTGAGTTCTGTGTTTACAAATAAAACATGTAAGTACTTTTTGTTGGCACCATTCATTCAGGGCATCACGAGTGCATATCATTTTACAGCCACGATCGCAACGAAGGTCAGTAACCTAGGTATTGTTGCTAAGTATACAATATATTATGACTTTATGAGTAATACAACTTCGTTCTGTTTTTATGAATAACATCAATTTTTCCATTAATGTTTACCTCTACATTTGGCGACAAATCTCTAATAACAGTGTAGGGACCAGTATAAAGGTTTGAGAGCTTATTACCAGTTTCATTTTTAATCAATATTTTATCATTTGGTTTATATTCTACAGGTCTTACATATTTATCATATCTGTTTTTCCTTTCTAATTTCGAGTTAATCAAGTTTTCCCGTGCTTCTGTTTGTGAAATCTGTAATCTATATTTAAGCTCAAGGGGATAACTGTCATAATTGTATAGTGGTTCTACTGTTCTTAAAAGGTTACTTGGTAAGTTACATTTCTTTCCATACACAAGTTCGAAGGGAGTAAATTTTGTCGATGAATGTACTGTGGTGTTGTATGCAAAGGCCCAAAAAGGTAACCATGAACTCCATGAGTCTGGTCTTTGATTGATGTGCATTCTTAAAAAGGCCCCTAGGGTTTTGTGAGAATTCTCCAGTGCACCAATGCTCTGGTGATGATAGGCTGTTGAGTTCAGTTTGGAAATATTAAGAATTGTACATACCGCTTTGAATGTCTCTGACATAAACTCCGTTCCTCTGTCAGTAGCGATTTCCCGAGGCACACCGTGCACGAGGATGAAGTTGTTGACGAACACACGAGCGACTTCAGCTGCTGTTCTATTCACTAGTGGAAAAGCGCATACATATTTTGATAGTTCACATTGAAGTGTTAAAATATACGTGTAGTTATAGTAATCTCTATCAAGAGGCCCTACTATGTCTAAAAATATCTTCTCAAATGATGATTGTGCCGTTGTGGTTATTACCATGGGTTCTTTTACCATAACCGTATACTTTTGTTTTTGACAAATAGTGCATTTTTTAACATAGTTATTTATATCCTTTTCGAGACCCGGCCAGAAATAATATTTTTTAATGTTGTTAAACATTCTTTTTGTGCCTGCGTGGCCACTTGTGGGTAATAAGTGAAAGTCATTTAAAATGACTCTCCGATCTTCTAAATTATCTACTTTTTCTATATTATTTAAAATACACAATCGCGGTCCTTCCCATTTAGTATATCTTTTAACCTCATTAGTTATTTTTCCTAAGAATAAGTTATGGGATTTATTTTTCACGAAACATATTTCATGTATATCATTAACTTTACAGAAATCGCACATCGCTCTCACAAATGCGGCTGGCGTCAGTTGTGATCGAGCAGATGGATTTATATACAACATCATTTTTGCTTGATCATATGAAAATATATTATTTCCCTTATATATTCTATTCGTTTTTTGTAGCCTGTTTAGACTTGTTTTATCAATGAATTGCAGCTCTACTGCATTACTAGGCTTGTTAATTGTTCCCACAATCCTTGCTTGATCTTCTTGATCCGGGACACAGTTGTCTGCGGTATCTTCCGGAATATGAGAAGTTTGTTCTAATCGTTTTATCTGTGCTCGTGTCATTACAAATAAACTTTCGTGCATGTTCTTTAAATCTTTCGATGATATTGGAATTCGAGATAAAGCATCGGCGGCTGCATTTTGTTGACCTTTGACATATTCTATTAAATAGTCATATTCTTCTAAACATAATCTAAATTTGAGCAGTCTACTTGATGGCTCCTTTAAACTAAATAAATATACCAGTGGTTTGTGGTCAGTTACTATTTTGAATGGACGACCATACAAATAGGGTCTATAATGTTTTACGGCCCATACTATAGCCAGGAGTTCTTTTTCAATAGTCGGGTAATTACGTTCAGCTTTGTTTAAACTCCTACTGGCGTAAGCGACTGGCCGACCATTGCCGTTGGATAAAACCGCTCCTATCGCGTACATGATTCAAGCCCTGTTTAGTGGCAGGGTCGCCATGTATGGTCGGGTGTCAGATATAATAAAACATCCCAAAATGTGGTGTAAGACTGCCTTTATTATGTTGATACTATGACTTATATATTGGTTACACACATTGAAATAGAGGTTGCATACGTACTACATCACACAGTTGTTGCGTATTACAGGGTTTCGGAATGCATATTGTAATAGTCAGAGTAAATAGCTGTGTTCTGTATAACTGGGTTTTGTTTATCGATATTGGTTTTTAATCATAGAAATGTAGTGTAACGATGCGAACAACAGTGGACGTCTTTCGGCTGATATGATAATGCTAACTTTCACGTTTAATTCTCCACAGACAGGCGTGTGAAAGCAATTGAGTGAGATGCGACATCACGTTTGCACAGAATTCTTTTTATCTGGAGAATTATTTTACAACAATATCTATTAAAAACCTTTGTCTCATTGTCGCTTCTGCGGGAACGTTAACAAATAATGATGATTAGTTAAAAAGACTTTCGTAGATATCGAATTTCAAATGAAACCTAACATTAACGAGCTCTCATAAGTACAAAGGGAGACTTGAATAATATGTCTATGATTCAATAAATTAATACCCCAGAGGACTGAGACTTTACACCAAGTCTAAGTACCATAGAGGGCTATTAATAAGCGTATTAGTATTGTAAAACGTAATGCTAATGCAACAAGATCCCCAAATTGGTAACTACCCTCAAAATTTCAAAACACGTACATGCATACTCAATTATACCCCCAATCCTGTCTACAGTCAACCTCACTTCCATTGCAACATTTTTCATTAGACAGCTGCCTTATCTCGTAGCAATAAGGGCGATTTTTGAAGATGATATGTGTGGTTGAGTGTATTAAAACTTGAATGTAACATCGCATCGCCCCCGGCGCGGTCGCTCAAGTGGGTTTGGTCAAGAGGGCGCGACGGAACCTTCTAAAGTGCCCTAAACGCGAGGGTCGGACAGGAAACGAGGAAATGGCATCCGACGACAACCCGGCCTAATATGTGTGGAATATACTTTTGACAAGTATTAAATTACGAAGCGAATTTAATATTGTCGCGTTAGGTTTATACCGGTCGATGTATCACTTGGGGGAGGCCTATGTCCAGCAGTGGACATCTTACGGCTGAAATTATGATGATTTAGGGGTTAATACTAACGCATGTGAATTAAATAATTAAATGTGAAAGGATTGAGAGAGAGGTCAAAGACAAGATGGATGAATTGTGTAAATAATTATATTATACTAGCTTCTGCCAGCGGTTTCACCCGCCTATAAAGTGTTTTGTCATCCCAATGGAACACACTACCGGGATAAAAATGTCCTCTATCATATGTCCTCTCCAGGGTCTCAATTTCCTTCCATACCAAATTTCATCTAAATCGGCTCAGCGGTTTAAGAGAGAAAAGGTAACAGACAGACAGAGTTACTTTCGCATTTATAATATTAGTAGGATGAAAGAAAAGGATTGTATTTATAGCTTGTCAGTAAATAGGACGGAACCGTAGAAGAAAAACTGAAGCGACCCCAAGTGACAAGGGCAGGAAGTTCATGATGATGAAAGTTAGGATACTTCACACTGACACATCTACCCCATGCCCAATGAGCTGTAAGACAAAACAACTACCATGGCTATATCAGAATGGAGCCAAAAGGCGTCGCGAAGACCCAGTCGAAGATAGCGGAACGCGCTAGTCAGGTCAACATTAGTCCTGGATCGCAAGAGCTGGAATTCATTAGAAGAGGCCTTTTTTCTTATTGATAATGCAAGCTTCCATCTAAGTTTATCTCGAACATGGCCGACATCGGTGAAGGAAAACATCGTGAGAAACCTGGACTTATAGTTAAGGAGTATATATGCCGCAATGTTAACGCAGTACTGGCCGTGCGCCCGCTCGTAGCCTAAATGTCAACATTGGACCTCCTTTTGGACAGATTAACGAAACCCCCTGCATACTAAATTTCATGAAAATCGTTGGAGCCGTTTCCGGGTTTCAGATAATATATCTACATTTATACAAGATTTCTCCTTTAAAGATATTAGAGTACATGGGCGACCGAGCTTTCCTCGGGTGAAAATGGAAGGTTACCACCATTATTTTTTTCCATCTACCTATCATAAGTTCGAAAAATATTTGACCAAATTTCATTTCACCTAAAACTTTTCAACTATTATCGTTTCGTTTTTTTTACTTCATCGAAGTCACGTCTGCCACTGTCTCAGTTGACCTATTATCAATAATTCGATTTCTTTCGTTTTTGCGGCGTTTCATTTTGTCGAAAACTTTATACCGAAGATATGATAAGATATTTATTTTGTAAAAAATAAGTACAATATGAAGGTCCTATATTAATATGAGGTGGCTACATGTTTTGCCATTTATGGCGTACAAAATTAGTTGCACTGGAAAAACAATACAAAAAAAAATACAATATCAAAATTAAAATCAGATTGAAATTACATTATCTAAATTTTAATTCAATTAGAAATAACTATGTCAAAATTTAAATTCAATTAAAAATCACTATGTCAAAATTAAAATTAAATTTGAATAATAATAATAAAACACGAGCCGAAATAACATTTATTCGAAGTATTCCCGAACATCTTAAAATGTTAAACACTAAAACACTGAATATTGAAATATTAAGTGAGAGAGAAACTGTGGGCGAATGAATACACATATATAAACAGCGAATTGAAAAAAAAATTGTTGACTGAGCCTCGCTGCGGGGTTCTTTTTTCTGTCTGCAGGGTCTAAAGTAACCTAACATGAAGGGGATGACGGGAGCTGAGTTCGCTCGGTTTGCTCGCTCACTTCAGCTCGCGACATCCCCTTCGAACCTAACCTATCCGTGTCGGGGTGCCCTAAATTCCCAAGCTCGCTTCGCTCGCTCTTGGACTAATTCGTTGAAATATTAATTAATAAAAAAATCTAATGCATGACAGTTATTAATAAATAATTTGCGTAAAAATTCAATATAAATAGTAAACACAGAGAAGACTGCCTGGAGTAGGTTTTGCAGTGATTCGTTTGTGTCACAAAATTTTATAGCACAACATATTGACTTTTTATGACACTATTTCAATAATAAATTGAAAATGCTACCAAGTACCCAAAACCGGCTATATATTTGTGACCAAATAAAATTCCATAAAATTTTGTTTCGGTGTGGTGAAAATATGGCAAATAAATCATTTGGCAAATGAAAAAAGTTCAAAAGAAGCTTCAGCCAAAAGCAAAAAGTTATTTTGTAAATCGGCGAAATGTAGTTCGGTAAAATAATATATATGCCACATGATACTTCGATGATCTAAAAATATGACAAATAATGCATATAGCAAAAAAGACGTCGGTCAATAGTTTTCGGTACAATGAAATTCGAACAAAAAAAGATCGGGTAAGTGATCGTTTCCCAAAATGGAGAAAACGAAGTTAAAAATAAAATCTAGCTAGACCGATTTATCGCCCCAAACCCCTTGCACACAAAATTTCATGAAAATCGTTGGAGCCGTTTCCGAGATTTAGATTATATATATACATACGATTATTATTATATGTATAGTTTTTTTTACCTTTTCACCTAACCGTTACTAAGAAGTATGCTTTAGAAAGTAACCGTTTTACAGCAATAAAGCGTTGAAAGGCCATTAATATAAGTTTTAGTTCGCCAACAATAATATATATATATAGCATAGTATAAGATTAATACTCTAAATTTATTTGAACACATTTAATTTGGGCTTAGACCGTTGTAATAGCAGTTTGTTTTTGTCGCAAGGGAATGCTTATGAATGGGAACTATATTTTTTGTCACCAAAATTTATATTTGTCATCAAGTTGTGTCACCTAATAAATAGATCTATCGCCACGAAATATTTTCGTTCTCAGATAAACAAAGAGTGTTCCCAGGTATGAATTACCAAATTATTGTTAATATAATGTGTAAAATATGAGATGGATTACCAATAAAATTGTAGTGCATTACATGAATATAAACTTCGTTCTTATAACAATAGTTTTATTACTTAAATAATAGCTTGGTGCTCAGAATGGTAGATCTGTCACCAAATAAATCGATTATCGATCCCTGACTGCGACTCCTTTTTATTTGTTACATTTTATTTCGTTCAGTTATTAAAATAATAGTATTCGTTACTAATTTAATACATCAATTTATAATTTTAATGAAAATGTCAACATTAAAATAACAAATTATGGTCAATGAATCGGTCCAAGAGCGAGCGAAGCGAGCTCGGGAGCTTAGGGCACCCCGTCTCGGACAGGTTAGGTTCGAAGGAGATGACGGAAGCTGTAGTGAGCGAGCAAAGCGAGCGAACTCAGCTCCCGTCATCTCCTTCGTGTTAGGTTACTTTAGACCCTGCATTCAGAAATAGGAGCCTCGCACAGCGGGGCTCCGTCGACTCTGTTGCATATACACCAATCTAACTTTATGAAATTTTCTAGTGACCTAATATATGATTTATTGGTGATCTCTTTAAATTAGTTTGCTTAAATACTATTAGGACAAACCTATTATAATACATACAAAACCATTTATTTGGTACTTGACCCCATATCTCCATGATTTTCGGTAATTTATTGTGGAATTGATTTTATATTGTTTGGTGACTACATTTTGGTGACAAATCTACTATTTTGAGGGCAAACCCTATTATTTAAGAAACACAAAATGAATTAAATTGGTGACAGCTTAAATCATACCCCTTATGAATTATGTGTAATGTGTATATATGGCCTAATTGCTATTTTAAAGAGCTGTTAGCCAAGCTACAATAATAAAATCACATACCATTGCTGCTTGGTAGAGTTTTATTTTAACTATGTAATGGCACTTTCTTGTTGTCAAATAAAAAAATATTAATCCCTTACGAGCCCCATATAAACAAAACAACACGGCTATATTAGAGGTTTGGCAGCTACAGTACAGCCACATTTTGCCTGTTATTTACAAATCCATATAATTGGGAGCGAATGCTACCGAGAAATGCCTGTCCCATTAATACACTACACTAATACACTTTACCTAACCCAGTAATCGAACCCAGGACCCTATTGCCGTCAACAGGGCACAAATACTGTTTGCGGGATGCTTCTGAGAAATTTCATGTGGAAAACCCAATAACACCCTGCCAGGCCCGGTAACCGAACCTAGAACTTCGTACTCAACAGTTGCGTTTTCGACCACTAGACCAATGAGGCGCTTTCTTGCTAGAAAATACAATATAATGAAATCTTAAAGCGCTTATAAACCTGTATTAAACAAAAACTTAATTAATTTTACAACAAACTCCAACTACTTAACCCCGAACATAAATTAACATAGAAAAATACAAAATTTATGAAACTACCCTCCTCTCAGGCACTACTAATATATTCCAAAAGAAATATGCTCCTTGCCTCTATAGTATAAGAGGAGCGATGAATAAATAACGCGGAGTCAAAATGAACCGGGTCAATAAGGACAGGCAGAGTCTGTCGAAAATTAATTATTCAACTACCCACAGCTCGTGTAAAACTAAAGTCGGGAAATCTCCAGGTAAATGTTTGTGAAGCTTTAGAACGGGGTCGCAAATAAGACCTGTTCACAGACATACATCTAAATAGATGATGGGAATGTATGTACTTCGCTTGTCAAAAACACGGAGTAAAATGAGAGCAATGCTCATTACTTTGAAACAATGATGTCATATATCAATCTCATTGCTTTGAACTATTTCATTCAGCGTTATCAGCAGCGGACATCAACCGAATTTAGAAAACTGCTTAATTATGCCGTATTGATCTGTATAAAGACATAAATGTAACTAGATAACGCAAGTCCCTCTATCTGTATATACCAGGCGTGCCACTTATTCACACGTAGTTTAAGAACAAATTTAATTTTTATGATTATAATTATGTTATTATAAAATTGTGCACTGGATCCTACCCTCTTTTGTCATCATTCTCTGTCACTCTCTAGGGTTTGCTGTAAGAGAACTCAACACTGAGTTAAGCTCGCCTTTGTACATGTACTTTATTATCACATTGTATTGAATATTGTTTTTGGTGTACAATAAAGAATTAATAATAAAGAAAATATTTCCACTGTCTCAGTCATTTTTTTTGTGTTTTACAGTTCAGTACGACATAATAAGGCATTATTCCAGACTTCGATTGAAGTCCGGTGCCGATAACGTGAAATGAAACAGCGTCAAAGGAGCTTTTCCTTTTGACACGCAAAGTAAATAAATTCGCGTCATCTAGTTATATTTATGTCTGTAGTCGCAAATAAGACCTGTTCATGTATTCAGTATCTGTGTTAGTAATGCTGAAAGTGGTTTGAAATATACATAGGTGTTGTGTCGAGAAACATTTTCAATTAGGGTTTATTGTCAAGAGATCTGAAAAAAACTCGCCCTTTTCTGTAAAAAATGTGTAAAACTTTTTACACAAAACCACTGGAGTGGTTTTTAGGGTTCCGTACTTCAAAAGGTAAAAAAAAGGAACACTTATAAGATCACTCTCTTGTCCGTCTGTCCGTGTGTCACCACCGATTTTGTCAGGAACGGTTGGACCTATCCTGTCCTGACCTGTCTATAGTCCCTATTAGGTGTATGAAAATCAAGGCCCTGAGTCAATACGATAAAAAGATATGGGCAAATTTAGATGTACCACAATTTTGCTAATACGTTCACAAGAACGAAATGCAATGCAATCGACTGAATTTGCACTTGAAATTTTCTTAGATAATATGTGCGCAATATCGGCTATAGAAGCAATTTAAATTGCGTCGCGCCATAGGGAAGAGACTAATCATGATTGGATCTCTACTGCCAGAGATTACATTTGTAAACGATATATGTTAGTAAATACGCAAGTACTTGCCTACATGCTGAAATAGTTTAAAATATACATAGATATTGTGTATAGTAACATTTTCGATCAGGTTTTATTGTCGAGACCCTTGTAAAAAAGTTTGAAAAAACTAGGCTTTTTATCTGTGAAAAAATGTGTATAAAACTTTTACGCAAAACCCCACTCTATTTTTAGTGGCAGCTAGTAAAAAAATTGCGGCTAAACTAATCCGCGCCTGAATCCAGTTTGTAGTTTTTATTGTCAAATCGTTTTATAGCGGGGCGGACACGCCTTCACTATTACAGAACGCACCTTTACGGCTAATAAATGGCGCCCAACTGGGACAGTAAACGTTATCCTAACTTGTGTATTTTATAAATGCGAATATGAGTTTATACCTTTACACGCTTCGATGAATAATACACTTTACACGTCTTAACGGCAGAACGGATTTGAAACTTGGCACATGGGTAGACAATATCCTGGATAAGGTTTTTAACCCGGAAATTGGTTTCTAACTGTCTCATTGACTGACTGACTTGCTGTTTTAGTGGTAGCAAAGCGTTACTGCAGAGCATGAGGTCCTGAGTTCAATTCCCAGGCCGGGCAAAGCAGCCCGGAGTCTGGTTGCAATAGCTGACGGAGGTCTGTGCCCGGTTGATGGCAAAAGGCTCGCACCCTATTACATAGGACTTAAACATAACTGGCAAAATGTGTCTCTGTCCAACCCTTTGGGGAATACAGGCGTGATGTTATGTTATGCTACGCCTCCACTACTTCAGATCGTGCTTACACTTATAAATGGCGACCAACTGGGACCGTAAATGTTATGCTCAATAAACAGCTCACCTGTGCCTTAATCAAGTTTAGCTTTTATTTGCTTATAATCCAAACGTAATATAAATTATACGCTTAAAACAATAAAATACGATAACATTTTACGAGGTATAATAATACATTCCTGTTGAACAGCGTAACGCGGTTTATACATTTATTCGGTACAATAAACCGCAATTCTAAACTACGAAAAACAAAATAAAGGTGCTGAAAACTAAATTTGTTCTAAGTACGTACGGATGGCTCAACGTCACCAGTTTTCCATCAAAGCTTATCATTAGTTGTGCACGTGGAGCTTATTGGCACCCAACGCGGGCTTCCATAAACGCGTCCTAACCAACGGCTCCCCAGGGACACCTGACCCGGCATTATCCAATGTGCTTTTTGTGGCACGCTCCTGTAGCGTTGTATTTTCACACAAAGTAGAAACAATTGCTTCTTTTTACTGTATATTTTAGGCAGTTTTTTACACTTATAAAGCTACCAACACATTACTGAGTCGTGTCGCGGGATACACCAATCATAAGAATCAGTTCAAGCCTACGTCACATCATAACAAGTCTTGTAGCATAATGCACCATGCCACGCCACGACTTATAAATATGTTCCACTTTAACAACGAAATACGATAACATTTTACGCAGTATTATTATTAATTCCTCTAAAACTAAAAGGGTCTCATATACTACGACATAAAACGGCTGTCATACTATAACTATGTGCATGTAGTTGATTGTACACAACGAGTTCGCCGTCAAAGCGGGTAGTTGCACGTGAAGCTTATTGGCGCCCAACGTGGGCCTCCATAAACGCGTAGGACCCGCCAACGGCTCCCCGGGGACACCTGACCCGGCATAATCCAATGTGCTTTTAGTAGCCCGCTCCTGTGGCGTTGTGTTTTCACACAAAGTAGAACGTAGGATGTTTTGCGAAAATGTTGAGTGGCACAGTGCGGTATATATACGAGTACTTTTCTGTTGGGCTAAAATAATATAGTTTTTTATTTCATGTGTTATAGCTAGCTAATATTACCGCAAGAAATTAAGTTTTAACATCGTTCTGATAATGTTACACTCCAGATCAATAATACTATTCTGTAACTGTCTATCTGCATGGCAAAGGCTAAGAAAAGATTCTCAAACAGAGAACGTGGCATTACCTCGACGCTTGCTCAAGGCGGGTTGGCGATTTTTGATTTTTACTATAGGTAAACCTGGACGAACCTCACGATATTTTCCTTTACCGATCAGTTATGTCCTACACACTTGGAAAGTACATGTGACTTGAAAAGTAATTTAATACGTCGACATGTATAACCTCTATGTTCAGACGTCTTTGAAACATATTTAATATACTTAATACACTTTAGAAACCTTCACTTGACTGCAAGACGTTAGACGTTGCGTCAGACAGTTACTCTAACGTCTCTGAGATGAAACGAGAAATATTCATCTAAGTTTACCTCAAGTTAAGAAACTCTAAAATAAGACTTAAGGCTTCCGAGCAGAACGACGTCACTAATGCCGCGTCAGTGTCTATGCTGCATTTTTCTTTTTTTATTGCTGATAGGCTCGCGTTTGACTATTAGCTCAACTGATGGTGAGCCATGATGCGGTCGACGGAGAAGCACGCTTGCCTAGAGGTAACCTATTCTCTCTTGACTTAAAGATCCCCAGTTTGTAGGTATCAGGAAACACACTCCGGCAGGGAATTCCACTCCTCAGCTGGACGCATAATGAAAGCTTCCCAAAACGTAAAATGCGTATGGATGGGTGGGATGTCCACCATGTACCGGTGGTGGTTGATGTAAATGGCGTTAGTGATGCTGGAGCTGCTTTGCTCGGCAGTCTACCTTTACGTCCTTTACGCTCATCTACGTTACTATCTTGTTTTATTAAAATTATAAATTCCAGACGCCTCGCGCCTGGCGTCTTCGCAGAATATAATTTAGAAAACAATATCTGAATTAAGCGAAATATTCTACTGAACTAAGTTAATTCAGACACGTATATTGTTATTACTTAATAATGAACTTATGAATACTCTTTGAATCAATCTGCCTGTTCCCAATTATCCTTTTTTATGTTGATTAACTCAAAGTAGGTATTCCGATTTTGTCCGACCTGTTTGTAGCTACTTGGAAAGCTCTGTCATTCGCCACGTTCAAATTCCCATTTATGTTGTGCAGAAGTCATGAAAGAAGACAAGGAAGACATGTTTGGGCCGACTCCAATTGGGCTGTGAATGATGATTTCTCTATGTGTCTTTTCCCAACTTTGTTGGCGATGGTTTGCTGTCTAAGCTAATGCAGCGACAATTTTACATGGAGCGACTGCATATCTGACCTTTATAACCCATCAACTGGGTAACACAAAACTCAGGCTGCTGATTATCCGTAGCGATACACAGGCACAGGCGGACAAGTGGTGACCCTCGATACCAGGCTGCAGGCAGTCCAAAGAAGCTATGCTATCCTTAGATAGTAGGCTAACCAGGCGTTTATTACGCCTGGACAGGAACGGCCTGTACCTGGTGACGGGGACCATCACGAGACACTGCTCACTAAACAAATACTTCCACACAATTGGCATAACGGACAGTCCTCTGTGCAGGGCGTGCATGGAGGCTGCGGCAACCGTCACGCACGTGCTCTTTGAATGCACAGGTTTCACCCAGATTAGAACACAAAACCTCGGGTCACCCAGATCTTACACAGATATTCTGAGCAAACCAGGAGCTATAATTAATTTCTAGAGAGAAGTGGGCCGGTTGGAATGACCTCCAAACGGCCGCCATGGCCTACGTACAATGGTCCACCAGAAGTTCTAAGTGCAGAAACCAAACCCCTTAACACAGGACATATCCGACCCCACAGTCAAACCATTTCTACGGTTTTGTGGCCTTAGTTTATAAGTTACTCACCATAACGTGAATATAAATAAATTAAAATATTTTTTAAATGACAACCTGGACAAACGGCTTTACAAGCTTTCCGTGGTACAAAGGCATACCAATATGTTAAGTATGGTCACGCATCTACCCACTTACCCAGCTTGGCAAGCGATGCTTAACCTTAAAGATCGACCCATGCGGCTGTTATTATTTAGCCATGAGGGCCTCAAGAACCATTTTAGTAAAACTGATGGTTATAATGAGAACCTTGATAACCATCAACATTATTTTATGTAAACCATCACCATACTATAAATAAACTAATGCCTTGAACAGACCATCAACGGTGCGATGACATCAACCTACCCTCCAATGTAATAGGGGAGCGTTGATATTAGTCGTAGACATTTACAGCTTATTACAGTAAATAACCAAGAGTATTAGAGGTTTTTAAATGAAGACCGTAAGACTGGAAATGTTATATTGAAAATTTACTTTTTCCTGTATTTACTTCCGAGGATCTGTTTATGTCAATCAGCGATAGTATGAAATAATTTTCCAAATCAGATAAGGATTTTCTACCTTTTACAAACAAACAAACAATTTAGCCAGTAATTTCATATTGATTTAGATACCGATTGCTTAAAAATCTATGAATGTTATGAACTTTTCGTTTGTCGGTTTTGCTTTTTAGCTTTTGTGTTAAATTGGTTACTCAATAAGAGAGACCCCTTATACCTGCACAGAATCAATAGTAAATTCTCAGGCAACTCTCGAACAAAAGTGGGTGTCTAGTTTGCACAAAGAGTAGGCCCACGTTGGGCGCCAATTGCCCCGCCGCTTACTACTTTTAATTTGTTTATCCTGTATTATGACAGAGAAAGCAATATTTTCATGTTTTATATACAGAGCATTAATTATTAAACACGGGCATATAAAAGTCCTGCTTAATTTTAAAACCAGTGTTCACCAAACAATACTTCGTTACCACGATAAATTAAATATTTAACACAACAATAGGCGATGATTGCAAAACCTTTCAACCGTTTAATATCTGAATTCCTCCATTACGAGTCCACGGATATTAATTTATTTAATAACATAACATACATCAGGAAGGACAATATTTGTTGACCATTATCGAACTATTTCCCCTGAGTCCTGGCTGAAAACACTAAAGAATATTTACGGTATCAACCGAAACAGAACTTAATGCAATGAAAGATAAAGTATAATTTAGAGTGCAGTTAACGTAGAGAAAAATGCGTAAGTTGCAAATGCAATTTAAACCTTAACATTTTCCTCATAAAATCTAATATGTCTAAATAGAATCTAAATAAGGGGAACGAAGATCATTAACTCTCGTCAAGTGATAAGCAAATATGTATTTTAAAGTGCACACAGTAGAGTCTAGTGTCGTTTGGATTACAAACAGGAGGGTGGACAGAACAATAATGTTTTGTTTGACAATTATATTAAGAGCCTCTGTGTTTCTTGTTGCCGTGGTACCGACTTAACGCCGGTGACATTTTATCTTCTCTTTTATTCACAGCTTAGGATTTATATTACGAGTATTTTTTTTTTACATTTTTAGACCTCCAAAGAAAATTTCATGTTCAAAAAACGTTTTAGTTGGAACATGCTTTTATTTTTAAAAAAATGCACTGTCAAGAGAAAAAAATGTGTGTGCGAAAATTTAAAGTTTGTATGTAACCTCTTCGCATTTTTGCTAGATTAATAATAAGGAAAATTCTTATCTCTCTTTGTATTTGGTTGTCAGCGAATATTTTCTGTTATTCGAAGCAAACCGAGATATGTGTGAACCGCGACTCAGAATGTAGCTTCAATATAACTCTTACTCGTGGTACGAGTATGCGGACTAAACCTTTGTATGTTCTTCAAACACTAAGAAATGCGAGATTGCATTGTGTGGATAGAGAATTCAATATACATTCTGCTATTCTTGTATTTGCAAGATATTTTATATGAAAAACTTACTGACAAATCTTAAAGTAAACATTACAGGGTGATATTAAGATGCCCCTGCATTGCTTATAAAAGCCTCATTTATAGTACAAATCTACGAGTAACTTACTAATGGGTAAATCATCTATTAAATCGAATAATGATAGACCTAAGTCATTTTAAAGGAAGCTCTCTCATCTTACTCACGATAACAACGAAATAAACCCTCGTTTGATGGAAATATATAACAAACTAGAACTGTCAAATAGTATACTTAAAATATCGTAAGTAATATTGTAAAAAACCTTTTTAACACAAAAATACAACCGACTTCCAAATAAAACACTCATCATCATCATATCAGCTGAAAGACGTCCACTGCTGGACATAGGCCTCCCCCAAGCGTCGCCACATTGACCGCCACCATGCGGTGATCGCTCCCGGTTTTCACCGAATTTATCACAGAGACATCATTGAACATTTGCTTCTTGGTTGACATGATGTTGATGATGATGCCGATCTCGTTTTTAGATGCACCATCGGGGCTTTTCCAGGTCCACTACCTGTGCTCACGCTTTCTGAAGAAGGAGTTCATCATATAGAGGCCCTCGTTCTCCATAAACCTAGCCAGTATTCCCCCGGTGGTTCAAATGTCAAATTGCCCCAAGTGCAGCTCATCCTCGTCTCGTTTACCCAGTTTCGTGTTGAAGTCCCCCATGACAACGGTGAAGTGAGTTTTGAAACCATGCATGGCTTAAACTTACACTCACTTACTTATCCTCATACATAGTCTTAACCTCGTCATCGGGGTGTGCTGATGTCGGAGCAAAGACCTGTATGACCTTCAGCGAATATATCGAGGACATTCTGAGTATAGTTCGCCACCCTGGTCGACACACTCTCGATCTTCACCAAGTTCACAAGGGACTTGTGGACGATAAACCCGACACCACCCTGGGACTGTCGGTCACCCTCTCGGAAATAGAGCAGGTTACCGGATTTGAGGATTATCGAGTCCTCCCCCTCTCTTCGAACTTCAGATAAATATAATAATACTCCATCGTAACCTGCTCAATTCTTCCTTGTGTTCGGCTATCTTCTCATCGGTCCGCAGTGTTCGCGTGTTATACGTTGCCAGGGCCAGTCGTCGGTGGTTATTGGGGTAGCCGGGTCCACTCCGGGGATTCTTCGCACCCCTTGCCACGCCTTCGCCTCGACTGCTACCATAGACGAGAGTAGACGGGCACTCGGGGCAGTCTTTTTCTTGTGCTTTTTATTTTGGTTTGGGGGGTTTGCCTTAATCGCCACGCTGCGCAGGCGGGTTGACGGTCGCAGTTTGTTGTTAAAGTGCACAGAGAACGCTGCTGCCTAATTTCTGGTGTGTCCCTTAGTTGCCTTTAAGACACCCACGGGAAGATTTGGGAAGGTGAGATTCTTTACGTCCGACACCATACGGAACCAAATAAAAAAAAAACACTACAATGTGAAAAATATTTTTTTCCGGCAGTTGGTGTTCCTTTTTTTTGTCACCGACTGCCGCAAAAAGTTATTTTTCACGTCGTAGTGTGTTTATTTGGAAGTCAGTTGTATTTTTTTGTAAAATGGTTATTTATTTTTCACTTTTAGTTGTGGTACCCAATACGAAAGTTCTATAGTACCTAAGGTAACTATAATGCCAGAATAGATTACCCGAATATCATGAATTTGATCATAACCAGTGAAATGAGAGTGTACAAAGGTGAACTGTATACATCTGCGTACCCTTTAGAGCGTACTGGCGTGATGTTATGATATGAAATGGTATAAACAATATATAGACATGCTATTGCAGCAATTTTTTTTTGCAAAAAGTATTCCCCGAAGGGTTAGGCAGAGGTTCATAGGTGCACCTAACCCTTATACTATATGTAGTACAGCCACTTTTCGCCAGTTATTTGTGAGTTCCATGTGTGTAATAGGGGAAATCAAATCAAGACTCCGGGCTGCTATTGAGAAATTACAGGAACTCATCCAGTTTTTCAATTTCAGACTCAAATAAATAGAGTATTACAGTATACTCTATTGATAGATCATAGAGTACAGCTGTGTAAAATACAGTACAACACTTTTTAATACCGTTGCCAACCCTGAAATGAAGACACTTAAAAGCAATCTTGAGTACAACATATCGTCAACATGTACTTACATAAAACATTCGTCTGAATGTTTGAAGCGGTTAGTTCATTAAGAATGCATTGTTAGTACGCGGAATTGGGTAAAATAGCGGCATAAATTCAAATGGACAAGAACAAGGGAAGAATTTAGAAGTAATTTCGGATTGTTCATTCGATTCGATGGGACTGGATCGAGTCTATAAATAAGTTTAAGTGAAAATACTTTCAGGAGGAATGTAATAAGTGTCGCGTTTTGTACAGTAACCGTAATAATAGGTTCGTCAACTTCAAATATGTTTTTGTTTTCACCATTCACGTGGAATTTGCTTTACCGACTCATTATTGATTTGCCTCATGTTATGGAGTTGCTAAATAACTATGTGATCCTTACATTAAAAAAAACAGGCTCGATATACTCATATAATCACAAAAAGATTGGCAAGCCCCATAAAAAGGTTTTAGTTTCATGACAAATATACATTTATGAAAAGTCTATTAAGTCTATTGTCTTCAAGATATATTACGTTTCTACGCATTTTACTGAGTTCTGACTTCAGAAAGGCAAAAAAAAATAAACTGACGAAGGAGTAAACGACTCAACTGTACAAACGATCAAAATTTAGTGTGGGCGAACAAATTTCTAAATGTATCAGGCATATGAGCAAAGGAAATTTTCAAAGACTTGACACAAACCGTATTAAAAACTCTGCAAAAATAGCCTCATGATAAAGATGATCCGAACTCAATAACCAGAATTAGGGGCTTTTACGGCTGATATAAAGGCGCGGCCGGAGTTAGGAACAAGAATCCCATCAATTGGTGCACGTCTCTGGCTATTATGGTACTCATTACTGTCTCATATTTTCTTATAATTTTGGCGGGTGTGATAAAAATGGTATTTATGTATTATTGAATTTTGCTGGCGTGAGAAAAATAAAGAGATTATTTCCAAATTATGGATAGCAGTGTCCTCCTGTCTGTTAATAATAACGTATAGTATCATCAGGGCGGTTAATATAATTATAAAATGTATCTAATTTTTAACCGACTTCCAAAAAAGGAGGAGGTTTCAATTCGAACGTATATATATATATATTTTTATGTTTGTTCGCGGATAACTTCGTCGTTTACGAACCGATTTTGATTATTCTTTTTTTTTTGTTGGAAAGGAGATATCCCAAGGGTGGTACCATGAAAAAGAAACCAGGATCTGATGATGGCATCCCAGAGAAATCGAGGGAACTCTTCAAATATTATAGGCATACATATAGCGATTTTGGTATTTTTATCAACAATGCAATCATTTACACTCAGAAAGTGTCATTATTTGGTGTCAAATGGAACTGATGAAGAAGACCACAGATGGCCACTGGAACTCCTTAATGCTACACTTAGCATAAAAAGATAAAGACATAAACTGGAAAGAGCACATAGACAATGTTAGCACTAAAATTAATAAATTTGTTTATGCATTAAAAAAAGTAAAAAATATAACTAATATAAAAACTGCTGTAATGTCATACCACGCATACGTCGAATCGTTGTTACGTTATGGACTAATAATGTGGGGTAACAGCACTGACTTCCAAAGAGCATTCATCGCTCAAAAAAAGTGCATGAGAGCAATTTGTGGACTTAAGCCCGACGACTCATGTCGACCAATATTTAAAAAACTTGGTTTGTTACCGTTACCGTCGCTTTACATTTACGAAATATGTGTTTTTGTTATGAAAAATAAGCAACTATTTAAGACTGCAAATGATGTAAATCCTCGGAATCGACGAGATCCATATAAACTAGTGTTAAATGATTCGCCTAGACTGTCTAAATACAATAGTAACTGCTTGGCAATGTGTGTGAGCATTTATAATAAAATACCAAGGCATTTCAAAGCTTTAAACACAAAATTATTTACAATAAAATTTCATAAGTGGTTAATCGAGTGTAGTTTTTATAGTTTAAAAGAATTTATAGATAAAAAATGTTGATGTTTAAAAAAAAAACGGTTATTGTTGCTTAACTTGTTTTTTAAAATTTTGCATGCTATGTTTTATCATAGCTAAACATGCTTGTGCCTCAATTTGTATTTAACACCCTTGTATACCATGTTTTACGCAAATAAATATTCTATTCTATTCTATAACTTTAAATTTCATTGACTGAGGCCGAGTTTATTTTGAGTCAAGCGGAGGACGGGATTTAGAAAATGAGTGTTCGAAACAGACTGTCAGACAGGTATGACCCTACAGCGACGACGCATAAAAAAGCTTAACTTCTGTATTTCGGTTTTATTTTCGGTTTCGGTACATGGAAGTAGGCTCATCGCCTATTACGGTGAAATGTGAATCTATACCAGGTGCAATTAAATTTATATTATAAACAAAACTCACGCGACATATGATGGGTATCGATATCTTATATATGTCGTGGTGGCCCACCACCTAAGACCTCGCCTCTCGTGCTTGAGGACTTAGGTTCAAATCCGGTCAAGTTCCAATATGTCTTATATTTGCTTTTGAAGTTTATCTTGGACATCGCTGACCACGGCGAAGGAAAACATCGAGAAGAAACCTGGACTTGCAGTCAAGTTTGAAATCGCCAATCCGACTTGAGCACACGTGGTGATGGGAGGTCGTAGCTCAGTTTCGCCCCCTTACTCCGCTCCAACACCGCTCCCGCACAACACCGCCTTACAGCGAGCTGTCTGCTAATTTCTGTTGTCAATGTAAAGTATGTCCACGAGGACACCCTGAAGTTCACAGGTCAATGTCAATTATTTTGCCGTGTGGGAGCGGTGTCGTATAAGTCGGCTTCGACCTTAATGCTCAACGTTTTCTGTTTGAGAAGAGGCCTTGCCTTGCAGTGGGACTTACAGGCTGATGTGATTATGTTTAAGCAAAATTACGGATAGGTATCAATATCTAATGAAAACAATAAATGACTACGGAGTTCTCTAGCAAATTTTACCCAGTATAACTTCTGCCCAAGCCCAATTCTTCAGGGGCTGCAGGCGTAATGATTACCCTTGTTTACGAACGCTTACTTTCAAGATTTATCCACAAATATCAAGCCTACATAACACACAGTAACCGTCGCAATAAAATGATAATGCGTCGTTCGCTCCACTCTACGCGTCAACCGTTTTATTGGAGCGCTTGTAAATTTGGGGATCACGCATGGCGCGGCACGCGAGCTGGATAGTAACAATCAATCTGTCTGCCTTTTCGCCAACTGTATTGAGGTCGGCTTCTAGACTACCTGGGCGCAGTTTAGTATCAGTATTTTATATGGAGGGATTGCCTATCCCACCACCACAACCCAGTAACCGGGTAACATGATACCCCTTGGCAAAACTGGTGTCAATTTCCTGGCTACTGATTATCCGGAACGGCCGTCAAATCTACAAAAAGGCAACCGGGACCAACAGCTTAACTTGTTTGCCGAGGCACGAACGAGATTCGGTATGTAACGGTTGGTCACCCAGCCACGAACCGACCTCGGCAAGCACTGCTTAACCTTTATGATCGACCCGTGCGTCTGTTATTATTGAGCCATGAGCACGAGCAACATGGGTTGTGAACTCAAGAGTTGTGTTTACAAACGTGAGCTTTAAATGACAATGCATTCCACTACTTTCATAGACAAATCTTTTACTGTCCAGGCCAATCGTCTATGCAATGCATTGTCTGTGACAATAAAACGAGTAAAATCACTACCAGTTTTTATTAGTTTTAAAGAGACTTGTAAAGGAGCACTAATTGGCACTGTGATCATATTTTTGTACTGGCTTCTGCCCGCGGCTTCGCCCGAGTAAAATGTGTTTCATCATCCCAACATCCCAAGGGAATACAAACTATTCTATGTCCTTCCCAAACTATCTCCATGCCAAATTTCATTTAAATCGGTTTAGTAGATCCAGAGATTACCCCGTACAACCTCACAAACTCATAAACTTTACCTATTTATAATATTATATAGCCGTTCCCCGCGGCTTCGCTCCCGTGGAAAATAGCGTATGTCACTCAGGAATAATGTAGCTTTCTATTGGTGAAAGAATTTTTTAAATCAATCCAGTAGTTTCGGATCCTATTCGGCACAAACAAACAAAATATCTTTCCTCTTTATAATATTACTAGCGGCCCGCCCCGGCTTCGAATGGGTATTTGAAAAAATCACAAAATAAAAAATTATAATACACACAAATAAACTCTTCTATTTGCGTCAGGTTACTATAAATAGAAAATTATAAAGAAGTTTGAATATGTTCAGCAAGCCGTTGCGAGCGCTCGATACCCAACTCTCTGGCACGCGATTGCGACGCGTATTCTCTCCGACTTGCAAGACCATTTTCAGTTTCCGGTGAAAATTCTTCATTTCGTCGTATTTTTGATGCCCTTGCCTGGGAACTATTTCTAGAAAGTTGAGGTTTTGATCTTTTGGGCATTTTAAAATGATAAAAAATATTAAACTGCCTTTGTACTAAAGTATTTGCTTGTTTGGATAGTTAAATTAAAACTTACTGAAAAATATTCGTTTAGTTCTGAAAAGAACTTTTTTGTTGAGTTTAAATACCTACTAAGCGTATTCAAAAGATTTTCAAGCTAGAATTATTCGATTCCGCACACGACAGTTGCGTAGGGAGCCGACCGCGCGTGTGCAGTATATAATAGAAATCTTTGCGTGAGTGAACCGCACTGCACTTCATTTCATGACATTGACTCCCCTCCCGTACGGCCCGTGCCCCTGTGACGACTGCATGCTTCAACGCAACTTTTTTCTAATACTTAATTTTTTTGAATATAAGGTAATTTATTTTGATAAGGATTAATACCAAGATACAAATTAAGAGACTTTTCTAGCGGCGGAATTTTAATTAAAGAACACCTATTGTGCCATAATTATAATAGTTAGACATATGCTGTCGGGCCACTATGTGTACATAATGATGTGTTCTGCAAAGTCGTAGTACATTATTTTATCCTATCATCAATAGTTTTCGCAGCGCACGATTTAAAGAATATTTAAGGTAATCATTTTACACCTTGGGTTACATTATTGGAGTTTTAGTAAGGATCCCTAAATTTTTTGAAAATATAATATAGCCTATGTCACCCGGGGATAGTGTAGCTTCCCAACAGTGAAAGAATTTTTCAAATCGGTTCAGTAGTTTCGGAGCCTATTCAATGCAAACAAACAAACAATCAAATCTTTCCTCTTCATAATATTAGTACAGATGTTGATAAAACTCCTTCGCAAATGAACAAATTTGATTATCATAAAAAAGGTTATAGTGAGTCAATCTTAAGAGATAGACATATGCTGTCGCGGACTTTTTTTAGAACTTTTAAAGAGAAACAATTCCATCATACATATTTTTTGCGTAACTAAAACCGTTTGAGCAGCGCACGCAACGGAAGCTCTCAAAAAGGAATAATGTTGCCCGTTATTGCAACATTTTTCATTTATGCTCCACTCCTATTGGTCGTAGCATGAGGTTATATAGCCTATAACCTTCCTCGATAAATGGACTATCCAAAACAAAACGAATTTTTCAATTCCAACCAGTAGTTCCTGAGATTAGCGCGTTCAAACAAACAAACTCTTCAGCTTTATAATATTAACTAGCTGACCCCCGCGGCATCGCTCCCGTCAACTGGCTACCTACCCTACCTAACCTACCCTACCTACCCCACCCTACCTACCCTAGTCTACCTACCCTACCCTACCTTCCCTACCCTACCTACCCTACCCTACCCTACCTATCCTACCCTACCCTACCCTACCTACCCAACCCTACCTACCCTAAAGACAGACAGACGTCAGATCACATGAAAATGTCAGTTTAGTTAGAAAACGTTTGTATGGGAAAAAGAAAAGGGCTGTTTTAGGGTTTTCCCGGAAATTATTCGAATTTTTGTGTCGTAAAAACCATCCTTGGACTTTAACAAACATTTAAAAAAAGAATTGGTAAAATTGGTCCAGGCGTTGTTGAGTTATGCGCTTACCAACACATTTTGCGATTAATTTTTAAATTATAGATATATTTATTCTTGTATAAGCAAAGAAAGAAAGAAAAAATATTTATTAAGCTGAATTGTTTTCTTTCCTGTATGTTTAGATATATGCATGTATTTATGTATCTGTTATGGACTAAGTGATTAATACGGCATTATTCAAAACGCCAAGACAATTTGAAGAATGCCCCATATGAGTAGGCAATTTGCTAAAAGCTATTGAAATAATTACGCAAACAAATTATATTATTTTAAATTTACCGGGCTTTTTGAATAAAATCTAGCACTCATTGGGCAGGTTAATAAAAAGATGTGTATTAAAAGATCTGTGTAAGATAAATTATTTTATTATTGACATTGATTTTTTATATAGAATCAGTATGGTAGGTAATTACAATTACTATTTAAGCAACAAAGTCCTATTTCTGTCTATAGGGTCTAACGTAACCTAAGGTGAAGGTGATGGCGGGAGCTGAAGTTCGAGATTGATGGATTTTTCTATTCGGAATTTCGAAATCTGGATTTATGACCGTTTGATGACAATAGGCACGCCACCTATTATCCTAAAACTTAAACATAACTGGCGAAATGTGAGTGAATACTAAGGTGCACCTAGGTCCAGAGGTAAACTATTTCAATGATAAAAAATCAAACTACCGCTAAGTTTCATAGATTAGGCACCTTTTATCCCAGAAAAATGCACGATTCCTGTGGAATACGCCACAAAAGAAGCTATGTAAAATTTAGTTAATTCTGTTCACTTTCAGAACTAGACTAAAGCTACCAGGGGCACATGAAACTAGAACACTAATTCATTCACAGTGTCAGTCAGACAATTTGACGTCAGCATACAGTATTCAGGAGATGGCGCGGAGCCGGACAAGTTTTAGAGGCTATCCGGTGGCACGGACTAAACATATGATGTGATAAACTTTAATAATCTAAATAGACATATAATAACTATTGAGTATTAATTAAGGATTTTAGTAGTATTATTTAGCAGGTATTATGTTCATGCATTGTGTGCTGTACACGTATTTGTTTAATTTATATAGTTAGTAAGAATTTAAATGTTAAGTTTATTTATGGGAAATAAATATCTTTAAACCTAAGTTTTATTTTGCACTTGAAAATGCTGTCCTCAATTAATAAAAAAATCTCTATGACACTGAGGTTTGCTGTAAGTGAACCCAAAATGTTTGTTTTGTGTGCAATCAAGAATTATAATAAAAAAATGACATGCGGATGGCGAGGTCTATGTTCTGTATTTGCAGTTTTGTGGGAGTGTGTGAAGCTTATAAGTCTACTCTGTTTTTTTAATAATTAAATAAATAATAATAAATAATGTCTTGCAGTGGTTTGATAAATCAAGAATTGGGAAATTTTAAGGTCTCTTCAATGATACTTCAAATCCATACTTACTTTACGTAGTCAAACTTGAATTGCCTCGATGTCATGACGACCAAGTGGAAAAACATTGCAGAAAACACGGCATGTAGTTTACTGCTCAAAAGACTGAGGGACGGTTTCTGAATTGAGAATTTGGATTTTGAGAAAGTGCCAAACTAAAACTTTGTAATATCATTATTTGACAGGTTTTCAGGCTAAAGTAGAGTTTGACTGTCATCTTTATATTCTTAATTCAGAAAACGGGGGTTTTAGCATGTGGGAATCATCTTCTTTCGAAGTTACAGTAACACAAAATACCCACGTATTTATCTGTCACACATGAATCTACTAAATAATCTTCCATCTGTTTCAGAACTGGACCAAATCTTCCAGGAACACATGAAACTAGAACACCTGATTCATTCAGTGTGGCGGACCATTTGACGTAAACTTACAGTATTCAGGAGATGGCGCCTGAGAAGTTTCAGTGGCAATCCAGGGACACGGCCTTAAGAGGTGATACACTTCAATATTCTAGAAGGTAATAGAAGGAATGACTAGGTTGTGAATATTGCAGGGTCGACTTAGAAATGCTTATTTGTTTTTCTAGTCCAGTTCAACTCAGGATATCTAATAGTGTTTTTTATAGGAGTTTCTGTGAGGGTTGTTGTAAGGGAAAGCTTGGCTCCAGCAAGTAAGTTAGAATTTTTATCGGATTGTTGGAGGCCTTACGCTACACCAGCAACTCTAGCGGCGAATTCATACTTGGTACTTTTACCTATATAAATGTACACTATTGTTGAGCTGTATCCCGAAAAATGTACAGTTCCTGTGACACAGGCTACAGGAGCGAAGCTTCGTTAAAAGCTAGCATATAATAATGACCTTCGTCCTCACCTACGAATAATAACAATAGTGCGAACCTGTGAACTGAACTTCACAAGATTTGCAAGCCACAATATGACTGTATGTTTTATTCCACCAAGTGTATTACTACAAGTCAGTCCAGCATGTATACGACACTCAAACTGCCATGTATACGAAAGCAACCTAGTTGTTCACTTGCGAGTTGCAAACCAGCCACTGAAGGGCAACTGACGAGCTACAAGATTGTGGGAAGGGCTAACAGAAATATAACTTTTAAGTTGTATCGTTAAATATTGAATATCACTTGCATACGGTTTTGTCTAGTTTGAAAAATTAGCTTCGTCAATTTGAGAGTTTTGAAATGTATTTACGGATGGGTAATTTAATTTCATAATCAATTTGAATATCAATAAAGTTCTTTGAAGTCTCTACGAGACATCATAGGATCCCGACACATCATATATCACACATCATAGCATGTGCTTATCACACACAACAAAAAAGAAGTCTTGCTACCCAAAAGCAACAGCAAGGTGTCCCGTCTACCACATCCTTGTAGCCTCATTTATAATGAAGATTCATTTCGGCGGGATAAGTTGTCAAACTCGCGCCACCGCTCCTCGCCGCATGGGACGGAGTTTGGAGTGAGAGTGTTCTCATGTAAGGAGGCTGAGGAGTATGTCTTATAGTCGTCAGTGATTATTATGTGAGGTTTGAGAGTAAGGTCTTCTTCTACATTATTATGAAGGTGAGACGGCGTGAGGAATAGCAGTATTCTCATGTAAGGAGGCTGAGAGAATGAGCGGCAGGCTTATTGGAAGCTAATTATTGATGTAATGTGATGTGAGCTGTTGAAATATGACTCACATGACCTTTAGAGGACTTGATATATACCACTGATGTTGCAATTAACATGGCCACCAAATGGGCCAAAATTATTGCAAATCTATCGAGTAGTGGAAAAAACTTTAATCCCTAAACCGTCTTATTAAACTACATAATCTAAATTAGCTTCATTGCAAAACGTTCAATCAGCTGTAACACATGACAAAACGAAGTTCTAATTAAACTCATTATGCTACTAACCCACTGAGGCGCAACACATTGTTACAACGGAAACCGAACAATAAGAGCAGCATCTTTGTCTACGAACTACGACACGACTCAGTGGGCAGTTGGGCTAAAAACAATCATAATAATTAAAGAAAAAAACCTTTGTGTCTTGTAGATGGGTCGTCTTTGAAGACTGCTGTGTCGAAAAATGTACCTGTAACAACAATAAAAACAAAATAATTATTTAAAATAAAAACTCGAATGTAAAATACTTAATGAGTTAAGAGCTAAAAGTCAAAAAATACTTGTCAAATAAAACAAGCTGCCTAGCGTTTTTCAAACGGTATTCGGAAGAGCTGCCAATGTAACCGGGTGCAGATAAATACTAATATTCTACTTGGAGCGACTGCCTGTCTGACCTCCACAACCCAGTAACTGGATGTCAGATTTTCAAGCTTCTGAGTTCCCGTGAACACCTTGTGCTGTAAGGAAAAAATAAGCAACAATTATTTTTACAGGTTTTCGGGGTGCCCATTAGTCTAGTTACTATTAAGTACTAGCCTATTTCCCGCGATAATGCAAGGATATGAGTACAAACGATACCACACACATCGAAATGAATTCAGGTATTTCGAAATTCTGATGACATAAACATACCTACATGAACCCTGAAAACATAACAAACCTTTTTTCCTAAAAAAAAAACACATTATCAAGCATCATAGACTAAATGACATCCGTGTCTATTGTATACGCCTCTACGGAGCATTTTGGCCGCGCGCCAGTCAGTCGCGCCTCGTCTGCGGAGGCGGGCGCACGCCCGACATTATGCGACGCTGAATAGACGCGCCTGATAACGGCCGGCCCTTTTTATTTGCAAGCCGAATGGCTTTTAATCAGGCGGGTCTTTGAATGTCGCGTATGGTAAATCGAGGAGGGTTTATTTTTATGGTTGATGGGGTTGTGGGTTCAGATACTGAATTTTACGACTAAATACTTCTTTAACCAGTAGTTTTGAATAAAAATGGCAACATGGATTTTCACAAACATCCTCTCACCCCAAACGATTATACCGTCTCCGTTCCGTCGTTGGGTAAAAATAATGTTTCAAGTAGCCTTCCCGTCGGATAGGATAGGTACACTACAACTACAGAACGCTAAATGCTATGATCTTTACTGTATACTTATTTTACGTTTATATTTACACAATACGAGGCATGCCTTTTAAGTTTTGTCGTTTGAAGAAAAAAACACAATTAGAACCTTATTATAATTATTACCTTTACCTTTTATTGTTTTTCAAAGTATTCACCACGTAGCTTAATACGCCTTTCCATTTGCTCAAACCAGTTATTATAAAATTTATTCCACTCTAAAGTGGGGGTGTTCAAAATGGCTGACTTGAAAGCGTCGACTGCTTCTTCACTAGACAGGAACCTTTGACCACGAAGACTTTTCTTAATTTTAGGAAATGTAAAGAAATCTTTAGGGCTTAGGTCAGGACTGATGGAGGATGGTCAGGAATTTCTACTATTTTCTGCTTCAAATACTCAATCGTTTGACGAGCGCTGTGTGAGCTTGCGTTGTCGTGGTGCAGGATGATGCGTCGCTTTGAGTTAGATTTTCGAAGTTCGGCGATGACTTGTGGTAAACAAACTGTGATATACCACTCTGCGTTAACTGTTCTACGATCTTCAAGTTCAATAGTCGCAACATGGCCGGTTTTTCTAACGAACGTGGCCACCATCATCTTTGAAGTGCTTCGAGAACGAACAACATTAGCCGGCTTTGGCTCGTCTTGAAAGACCCAGATTGTAGATTGTTGTTTGGAATCAGGATCGTAGGCATAGATCCAAGATTCGTCACCACTGATGATGTCGTAGACGTGATTTGATTCTCCTTGGTTGAACCTTTGCAGAGTTTTCTTACACCATTTGACGCGGGCCGCCTTATGATCGTCGGAAAGCAGATGCGGTATCCAACGGCAAACTAGCTTTCTAACACCAAGCGCTTCATGCAAGATCTTCTGGATGGTTGTCCCTAAGATGCCTAATAGTGCCTCTATCCGATCTTCGGGAATTAGTTGTCTCACAGCAATGATGTTATCTTCAGTGAAGGCGGATTTTGGGCGTCCTTCGAGAGATTTCCAGCGCTCGACAGTCCGCAGAAATGGGGCTTCATCACTGAACACAGATGTTACCTCTTCAAAATACTGAAGCCGAATTGAAAAGAAGAAAATTATTGCGCGAACATTTTCCTTAGAAAGGTTCATTTTCGTACGTAACCTGACAGATTCCAATCGACATTAATCCTAATGGATTAATGCTATTGTTTAGTCACAGCGTTCAACTGTTTTGAATCTCAAAACAGTTGAAAGTATTAACTTTCAACTGTTTTGAGATTCAAAATTTAAACACATTCGAATATAGAACAGTTCCAAATTCAAAATTGCCGGGAAATATGGAAACAACAGAACTTAAAAGGCATGCCTCGTAATTTACACGTACGCCAGTAAGATCTGTGTAAGTCTCCTATTTAACCTTTCCAACAAAAATTTCTCAGTAGCAGCCTATATCGTCAGAATTTGTGCTCAATTAATGTGAATAAAATTGTCTTCCCTTACATGATTCAACATGCTACACACCTCTGTTAATCTCCCAGGGGAGTACAGACGTGATGATAATGATGTTAAGTTTGTACTAATATTATAAATGTGGATGTTGGTGGATAAGAATAGATGGATTAAAAAGAAAGAAAATGTGTTTAATTGTCACAAAAAGACAAACAATATAAGTACATGTTGAACCCTTAACAATAGTATTAGTATTACTTAAATGTTGATGTTGTTGGATGGATGTTTGTTCTTCATTCGTGCAAAAAATTAGGACGGGTTTTGATGGAACTCCACAGTAATATAGATTATACATCAGAAAAACATATAATCATGCCATAGAAGTAGGTATTCATGAGACGCGGGCGGTAGCTAGTAAACAATATGTAACATTGTATTTTCTAAGAAAGCAGTACTTTGTTCAAAGGCAATTGTTAAGAAATTACAAACGTAGTATTGAATTTGACAGTTTAATTATAATTCAATGAAATTCAAGTTATACGATCTAACTTTGAGATTCCACAAAAGAGACTTGTTTTAAACACAATACTTTGACATTCAAGTCTAGAATGACAAGAACCTCAAGAATTCTCAAAGTTAGTTAGTTCTGTCACAGCCATGTTGTCAAAGTGACTTTGTAAGAGCTTTTCTAGGAGTTAAAACTTCTACATTTACAAGTATATACCACACATGGAACACACCGCCTAAAAATATATCACATAGTTTGCTAAAGTTAGTTCTATAGTAGTAGTTTCTAAAACGTTGACATCTCTTGCTACTCAACATGTTAGTAAAAGTTAGCAATACTGTTTAGCTTTTTGATTAATGCCATCTACGTGTTATTTTTAACCGACTTCGCAAAAAGAAGGAGGTTTTCAATTCGACTGTATTTTTTTTTTTTTTTATGTTTGTTACCTCAGAACTTTTTATTGGGCGAACCGATTTTGATGATTCTTTTTTAATTTGAAAGCGGGTGCTTGTCATGTGGTCCCATTTAATTTTCATCAAGATCTGATGAAGAACTTCGGAGAAATACATCAGAACTCTTCAATAAATGACGGCAAATCAATCTGGATAGATCCAATCGCATGTCTGTTTATTGTTTACACCATTTCATAACATAACATCACACTGGTACGTTCTTAAGGGGTACGCAGGTGTGAACAGTTCACCCTGGTATACTCTCATTGCACTGGTTTCGTTTAAGTTTCATGTTATTGGGTTAATCTATTCTAGCTTCACTTTGGGCACTATACGCGTAGGTACCTAGCCTATAGAACTGGTCCATTATGTACCACAACTAAAAAGTGAAAAATAAAAAACATTTTTACAAAAATTACAACCGACTTCCAAAGAAAAACACTACAAAGTGAAAAATAACTTCAATTTCGGAAGTCGGTGTCAAAAAATGAAGAAACGTAAACAGGAACACCGACTTCCGAAATTGAAGTTATTTTTCACTTTGTAGTGTTTTTCTTTGGAAGTCGGTTGTAATTTTTGTAAAAATGTTTTTTTTGTTAAACGATAGGCTCGCGTTTAACCACTATCTCACCCGATGGCAAGCGATGGTGTAGTCGACGGTGTAGCATGCTTGCATGAACTAACGTATTCATTCTTGACTTAAAGACTCCTAGGTTGTAGCTATCGGGAAACAAATACTCCAGGGAATTCCTTCCTGAGCGCATGATGAAAATATTCGCAAAACGCTGCGTAAGACACAAGACAGATATATATGACTCGTAAACATCCGTCCCTTTGTCACTGACGAACCATTATAATTTTGACACGTCTTTGTATGAGGGCTGTTCAGTAGTTTTTGCGTGAAACAGTAAAAAACATTCATTCTCACAAGCTTTCGCGTACATAATAGTAGTAAGGTATTATAGGATAGTAGGTAGCAGGAGAGGCTCGCGCTTGATCACTATCTCTTGATGGTAAGTGATGATGTGGTCGACGATGGAGCACGCTTGCCTAGAAGTAACCTATTCACTCTTGACTAAGAAACCACTGCAGGTGCTAGACGAAAAGGCAAAATGTAAGGGATTTACAATGAAATTTCGATAACGCTTGCCAATTTTATACAAGTTTTTCATTTTTACCAATCGCTATCGTATCGCTTTAGTTGATAGAATGTCACTTCTGACTTAAAGAACCCCAGTTATTACATGCTAAACTACAACATTATGGTCTGTGTGTTTTTGAATCTGTACCACTATCTTTTAAGTAGATACAGTTAAAGCTTCTAAACTTACATGAATATTTAACAAAGTTATTTTTCACTTTGTAGTATTGTTTTTTGGATACGGTTTGTTTTTTTTGTTTATGTGTTTGTTTAGTTTTGTGATAAAATATAAGTATTACGGTTCTTTTTTTTATATAAATACATTTTCTCTGAAAAGGTATCAAAACTACAACGATTTATTTTTAACCTTTTATTAAAAAGCAGTTAAAAACCTGCTATTTAATAAAATTAATATTATTGTTAGTACTTATATTAGAAGACATATAATGTAAATATTAAAAAAAGAACATGTTTATAATTTCATTGGGAAAATGTTTATTAATCGTTAAACCTTTAAATCTCCTGTAAATTTAGTAAGCATCTACACTGATAGTGACTGATATTTCAACATCAAGAAGCACTGTAGAATCTCATAGCTACATTTTGTCGAGAGCTGTCTTCGTGCAGACTCGTGCCTTTCAGCGCAATAGCCAATTAAATGCAAATGTTTCCCAGTGAAGACGACTGTAGCAGACAGATGTTTGTCTAGCTTTTGTGAGCGAATTTATTTTGTTGACGTAATCTGTTGTGTCCTGCGTTTAATGTGGCTGGGTGAATTTGAGATATTAGTCGCAGATGGAAAGAAATAACTGAGGTTTGAGTCGAGACAGAAAAGAAAAACAAATACATAGTTTGCTCAATGAGTTTCTAATTAAACGAGACAGAATTGTATCATCAATGCCAAAATGACTATCACGTGCGTGACATTTCTCTTGGTGTTCTCTCGTATGACACATGTTTGGAGTTTCTGGACAAACGAGGCAATGATAACTGCCTCATCGCTTTCGTAAGTGCGACTGCAGAGTTTTGGGTCCTAAGTTGGAATCTCAGGACGAGCATAGTGTACTTAGGTTTTACAGAAGGAATCCCCAGTAGCAGAGTCTGGTTTTGAGCCAGTTAGCGGCAAAAGGCTTGCCACTGAAACTAACTGTTGTAAAAGAATTGTGTAACTAATTTGTTGTACAATAAAGTATATAGGTACTATCGTTCTATGAGTTATAAACGCTCCTCACCAAATACTTTTTCTGAAAATGATACAGGCGTGATGTTATTTGTTTTCAACATAGTTGGGACAGGCCTTAAGTTACTCCCAAAAAGAGTGTAAATCATATAAGATTGCCTCCCATAACTTGGTAGGTAACCGAACCACGAAGTCAATTTAGATAACCCATATCTAACGTGCCATAACTCATGGGGGAACGAGTATCTCTTGACCGCCATGCTGACGATTACAAAGAAACTTATTCTGGTTTCTGTAAGCCTGGTCCAATTAAATGCCCGAACATTTTTCTTTTTCTTACTCCGCTGATTTTCTCTGATACATTTCTCCGGGAAACGTCGAGCTTCATTGACTCGGTGCTTTTCTACTGGTCGCCATTGTTGATTCCGGCTTTCAGGAGTAGCAATGATTGGGAATAGTGTGGCGAGCTTGTTCTAGCCCGTACATGATACAAATACACTCGCCGAACTGGGAATCAAATCCAGGAGTCCCATCAATATAATGGATGAATAATTATCTATAGAAATGATATCTTTCTTTCAAAATAACCTAAAAGGATGAATTGATTTTTAATTCTAATAAGCTTCAAATAGCATAAAGAAATTCAGCGACTTCCACCGTTTTGGTAATAATATTGTATCATCTGTCATATTCATTTTGTTCCTACATAGAAAATGTAGTGTATGTCACCCGGACCATAATAACAAATCGATTGATATCTAATTAGTTAAAACGGCTTCGCTAACTTAGGTTCTACGGTGGAAAATAACAACATCACGACTACCACGAAGGTTTAGCTTGAGATGCACCCATAGTTCAACACAATACTAGTGGACCATACGAGTACTTAATTATAAACATATATAGTCTGCTAAATTCATAAGTTCACAACCCTTCTTTTTGCGAGCCGTAGTCGGGAAAATAAATCTATTTGGCGGTGGACGTCTAAAATGGCGTCGAACAAGCGCATACCAGACGATTGATATATTAGTACATCGCCGTCGTCACTAGGAGTACATACTCGCCCAGCAGCGTTGCGCAGTGTCCCTTTCACACCGGCCCGCCCACGCGACCGCTGCGGCTTTCTACTATTTGCAACTCTGTCAGTTCATAGGCGCCTGGTACTTTTTGACGGAAGGCATTGTTCGCGTTCCGATCTATTGTTTTGATTTTGAAGTTGTTTTGACTGTATTTTTACAGGGGAACCCCCTCTATACGAGTTTGGCGATCTATGTATGTGTGCGTGTGTATGGATGTTTATCTGTTTAAATAAAGTATTTAAGCAGACACGTAGCTACTAAATTTTTTGACGAGGTTAATATGACGCGGAGTATCCGCTTAATCTAAATGAGAGAAATGTCTCGTTAAATCTAAATTTTATCCGTAGTCACGTTTTTAGTTTTTAAAGACTGATGATAATTTTGTGTGATTGAAGGCTTATTTCAATATCGGGTGGCTCAATTTTGCACTGGAACAGGAATACAGTGACACTGGAAGCCAGCACTAGGATGAGACACGACCAGGACCGCTTCCTGTCACCTCAACATTTTCTTGTATTTCAACCCAAGTCACTGCATATTCATTTCAGAGTACCAGGGGCATCAGAAACAACCAGGAGCTTATATTAAAATTCCAAGTGTTCTTACGCAAGCAGCGCTAAGATATAGCTAGATAAGAGAACTTACTTAGCGTTAAGTATTCTGACTTAACTTAGAACTTTGGTTACGTAATTAGTTTTGCTTAAGTAAATTCAAAGAGATTTCTAGCTCCTAAGCTAATGAGATGAGATACATACATAAGTTAGGTTAGTATGTATGTAATGGGTTCTGCAAGACTCGTAGATCGTCTTATTTAAGAGACTAGCTTCTGCCAGCGATTTCAGCCGCGTGCAAGGCGTAAAATAAATACAGCCTATGACCGTAATGTAGGTAATTAAACTAAGACTGTAATTTGTACTTTTATTGGTGATGTTCTTCAGAAAGGTCAGGTGTGCAGTACTCATAACCAGCGTGCGTGCATGACTAGATGTATGAACGCAAATAAAGCAAAAAGAGTATGTAAGCATCGTAGCAAGGAGCGTTCTGTAGTTTCTGCCTACCCTCATGGAGAATTGGGCGAGAGTTTATGGTATGTAAGTAACATTTTAACAGGCTTCTATAATTAATCATTTTCGTCTGTAACTAGGATTACTAAACCAATCACTTGACTGTAAAGCTCCTAATCTCTAATTTCCCTGAGGCTCCAATCGGATACATCACAGATAACATATAAGGCCTTGTCCAGAGTGAAGGCGCGGTGACGCAGGCGGGGGCGGGCGCGGTTAGGTGTCCGCCGGGCATCTCACTAATTGTAGTGGCCGGTAGAATTCAAAATTTGAGATAGTAATAAAATTTTGTGACACCAAACCTTATATCACATAAGACCAAGTTCAAATTCCACTGCAACCCATATTTTAGGACCTTATTAATAGATACAAAAAGTGAAAACAAATAATCTAATTAAAATACATAGTAGCAAGTTGATACTTGAGTTGATGGCGATAAATTCAAAAACACCGAACGCATTCAATCCGAAACTCTTCAAAGTTAGAGCAGGCTTCTTCTGGGTAAGCTCGCTCCATCGCCGACTCTGTCTCTGTCACCTCTGACCTAGACTAGAGTCAAGAGCAAAATCATCACAAATAAAAAAAACAAAGTCGCTGTCTCTCTGTTTCTCTGCTTACTTCTCCTAAACCACGCAACAGATAATGATACGCTTTTTACAAATAGAAAGAGCGATAAACGAGGTAGGCTTGTTTATATAATTTGTGAAATTCAAGTGCAGACTAGTTTCTTCAGGATAAAACAATGGACGATCGCTCCGTCACGTTCCGCTATATTAACTCCGGTATGGACGCAAACGGGCGGCGGCGTCATTGTGTTTGATACGTAGCTCCCGCCTCAGCTCTCGCGTAAGATCCTCACACTGTTTGGAGCATTAGTGATCAAGCTCGCGTGATGTCACCGTGCGTCGGCGTGATCTTCGTGATTTACGGACCGAATCGGACTCGGATTAAATAGGATTCGGGATTCTAAGTACAGGGTGTTTAGACATTCGATGTCGGGAGAATTAGAATGATGTAGGGTTTGAAAACACAAGGCCAATACCTAAAAAAAAATCTTCACATTCAAGACGAAAAATATAAATATAACCCAAGACCTCAGATTAGAAGATAAATAATGACGGTAGTGATGACTTCTTCTTGTTTTCTAGTAAAATTCAGTCAAATATCCGACCAGTAGCATTTTTTATTTTTTTTTACTGTAGATTGACTCGCGCTTGACCACTATCTCACCTGATGGTAAGTGATGATGTGGTCGAAGGTGTATCACACTTGACTTGAAGACCCCGAGATTGTAGCTGCGTTTAAATCGTGGATGTATGTATTTGAATTTATAGACAACCAGTACCGGAACCGGTAGTACCGCCGGTTTTGGCTGCATGCGGATGGTCTCTACATGTCCTAGTTAGGACATGGTCTACCCTTATACCAATTTTCATCCAAAACCATTGTACGTAAATATAATTTAGTAATTATATGTCTTGTTTCGATTTAAGATCGTATATATTCCCCAATGTTAACACAGTACTGGCCTGAATATCAGTATTGAACTGCCTTCTGGCAATTTTATTTGCAAAATATTCTTTGATTCACATATGCTATTTCAGTTACGAAGAAATTCTAGCCATCAATATTTCAGTGTAAAAAAAGTTTAGTTTTAGAGGAGTACCCAAAAGTAGGAACAATCGTGTTTTTATAAGTTTTTTTAAAGCAAAACTATTACTTACACGAAAAACCATGTTTCACAAATAATGTACATCAATCAATAAGAAATATATATTTTTTAAATCTTTAGAAAGTAACCGTTTTACGGCACTAAAGCGGTGGAAGGCCTTTAAGTTTGTTTACAACCAGGTATGCAAAACTATCTCTTTCCCTGACTGTACTGTAGTACGTATTAACAAACACGCACGCTTCCTAACGACACCCGGCACCCGCTAAGCCTGGTGTCCTGTCTAATAATCCCCGACAAGCCTCGTCGTTGGCATACGGTTATAACACTACGCTAGCTTTAACCCGTGGTGTATATGTACCATAGAAACGTGATTTTTTTCTGTGGATAAAGATATTTTATTCCGTGGAGAAAAGCAATTCTATTTTTGCGTCTCCGTTTCAATGGCCCATCCCATAGAAAACATGCGCTTATTCGGCATAAAAAGTATGGTATGATACTCAGCGACTGTGTTAGCTTCTTATCGATGAAAGAATTTTGGTAAGCCGATCCGCCGTGATGACTTTGGTAAAGTGAGCTAGCATCCGTGAAATGTGTACAGAAATGTGTACGGTACCTCCCTCGAGAGATAACCTCGTATATGGACTAGTAGTCGCAAACACCACTGCCCGAAGTCTGGATCTGTGCCCGGTTCATGGCAATAGGCTCCCCCTATTGCTCTTCTTCAATCGATCCCTCGTTACTGAGGATCGTAGTCACTGGACCTCTTTAAGCGGTCAATCTGCCTCCATCGATTCCGGTCCAAAGTTGCCATCAAAACCTGCTGAAATTTGCTTGAGGACGTTGCTTCTTTCACTTGGTCAGACCATCGTGTTGGCGGCCTCGTGCTCTTTCCCTTCGGTATTGCCAACAATGACCAGTTTTTCTACACTTCTACCTCCTCTTCGCATTAAGTGACCGAAATAGATCAAAATACGCTGTAGGCATACTGTAGACAATCTGGTCTTGATATCGAGTTGGGAAAGCATATACACAATTATGCGTTTGGCTGTCCAGGTTAGTCGCCCCCTATTATGTGGGACTTAACCATAACTGGCGAAATTTGAGTGTACCTACTATAGCTCTACTTCTGCCTAACACTTCGGGGAACACAGGCTTGATATTATTGTTAATACGAAGTTTATCTTTTATTACGTAAAGTAGTTAAGAAGTTGAACGAAAAAAGAAATGTCTAGGCAAATGCATGGGTTTTTCACCAAATCGTCGCCAGAGACTGGACACACTTGTATCAAGTTGGTGAAAATAAAAATTAGTGTCTTTCTTCGTCATCTGGACACGCCAAGATTTTTACGCGTGTCCAGTTAGTGAAACTTAAATTAAAATGACTCATAGTCAGTTCCCATTTTTAAAGGATATCAAAAAACAAAGTCTTTGCATGTCAACGTCAAATCTAGTGCTAGTTGCCAAAAGTGTCGGCTTCCTTCTGTAATCCCGATAGCACGTTTGAAACGAAAATTGTTTTTAACCGACTTACCAAAAAGGAGGAGGTTCTATGTTCGACTTCTTATATTTTCTTTTTTTTCTTATTTGTGTTTTCACCGATATCTCCGTCAATTGTGGACCGATTTTGAAAATTCTATTATTGTTTGAAAGAATAAGTTTCGAAATTGGTCCCATTTTAATTTGGTGAAGATCTGATGAAGAACTGCTAAAATATACGACAGAACTCTTCAATAAATAACAGTAAATCTCTCGGGATTGCTGCAATCGCTTGTCTGTTTATTGATACTGGCGTGATGTAATGTTATGAAATGGTATATTTCATAACATAACATCACGCCAGTACGCTCTTAAGGGGTACGCAGATCTGTCATTTCACCGGTTATGTTCAATTTTCATGATATTCGGGTTATCTATTCTGGCGTTAAGGTAACTTACTAAACAACTTGCCTATTAAGTAGGGGCAACTAAAAAGAGTAAAATAAAAAAAGACTTTTTACCAAAAAATACCACCGACTTCCAAATACAAAAAACTACAAAGTGAAAAATAACTTTATTTTTGGAAGTCGATGTACATAGCGCAAAAAATGGTACCTACGAAAGACACCGACTTCCAAAAATTAAGTTATTTTTCACTTTGCAGTTTTTTTATTTGGAAGTCGGTGGTATTTTTTGGTAAAAAGTCTTTTATATTTCTACAAAATAAAAGCACTGTCAAAGTGATCGTCAGATAATTAATAAATGCTAATTTATTACTGATTGATTGAGAACACAAATGGTGCTAGCACGTACATGGACACATCAAAAAGTCAAATTTTTATCATGGTTCTAGAGCTCGTATAATTATGCTGAAATGACACCCCCCCACTGCCACACTTATTTATTAATTATGTTCTATATTGTACACCACAAAAATGTATAAAAAGGACAAACAATCATAAAAGCAAGTGCACAATGGGCGGTCTTATCGCACAGGGCAATCTCTTACAGACAACCTTTGGATGGACTGAACGAGAGGAGAGGAATTTAGGGTTGTCAGTGTACAATATATCTTAAATAATAATACTTCGACATAATAACATTAAATATAAAATAAAATCACTCACGCACACGAGTAAATATAAAATGTGGATGCAATACACATAACAAGTAAAAATTTAAAGTGTCCAAAAACATCGTCATTTTTTTTTATTTCATACCTTTAACTACATAATTTATCCAGTAGTAGACAAGTTCAATCGACAATCTATCGAAACACATAATTATGACACGATATGTTGCGAAAAATACATAATCCAAAGAGTAAAATACGAATAACTTTTGAATGGCTGAACCGATTTTATTCAAACATAGCTAAGAACACTCTCGGCAAAGTCACCTTTCAAACAAAAAAAAAATATATCAAAATCGGTTCACCCGCTTAGGTGCTATGATGCCACAGATAGACACACAGATACACAGCACCACACGTCAAAGTTATAACACTCCTCTTTTTCCCGTCGGGGGTTAAAAATATGGACGCAATACACACAAGTAAAAAATAAAAATTGCCAATAACCCCAACATTTATTTCATGCTTTTTAAACTATACAATTTATCTAGTAGTAGACACGCTTCGATCAACAATCTATCGAACACGTAATTATGACACAATATCTTGCGAAAATACTCAGATACACACAGTAAAGCGCCCATTACTTTTGAACGGCTGAACCGATATTCAACTAACATAGCTAAGAACACACCCAAAGAAACCAAAAGAAAATCGGTTCATCCATTTAGAAGCTATGATGCCATAGACAGATACACAAATACACAAACACTCAGGTACACACGTCAAAGTTATAAAAGCTCCTTTTTCCGTCGGGGGTTAAAAACAGAAAATTACCTACCCTAGACACTTATATCTTATGCTGACTACACACAATCGCACAAGCACTCGTAGGACTGCAAACTACAGAGTGTGCCAAAATCGATGATGCGAAGTCTTAATGCTAAGAATTGTAAGTAGACGGTGCATATTGTATAACATGTGAGGCGACTCTGTTTGTATGTGGATTAAGGAGTTAAAGAAATGCTCCTTGCAGTTTAATAGAGTATTTTTTTTTATTTCCTGGTTTGAAGCGATTGTTTAAAGAAACCTTTAAACCACTCTTTTTATAGGATCAACCTAGAAATAGTGAAAATATCCTAGATGTCCAATACATTTATGTTTTCATAACTCGATAAAATGAACAGCTTTTTTTTCTGCAATATCAGGGAAGTTATTCATAGTGATGAGCAGGTACAATCCTCCCTACTCCTTTTCAGGTTTGGAATGTATTATTTTGTTGCACGTTGCATAATATTAAAGAATTTATACTATTTTAAAATGTTTGATCAAAACATACTCGGTTCTCTTAAAGTAGATATTAATATATTAGGTAGCGATAGTTAAAGGATTCTTACTTTACTCACGAAGATATTTATTATACGTTTAAGAATGTCACACTTTGATGTGAATAACTCAAATAATATAAAACACAACAAAATCAAAAGAAACTAATACCCAGTATACACCACATAACATAATTCAAATTCCTGAAAATTCTACAAAGACAGACATTACTTCAAAAACAAAAGACTTGAAGACAGAAATAACCATAATAATTATTAGCTTCCAATAAAGACGCGGCTACACTATTGCCACTAAACAGATGGGAACAGAAGGTCGGCTCCTTACATCGATTCGATCAAAACCGCATACACACTAAGACATGCTTCATGTATAACGAGTGGAAGCGCACTCGCAATGTGTACGTGCAACAGTTGTCTTTCATAACTATGCATGTCTATGAATGAAAATATTTTTCCCATCCATGTTAGAGTCGGCTTCCAGTCAAACCAGATGCAGCTGAATGCCTTTATTTAACAGAGTGACGGCCTATTTAAGCACCACAGTCCAGTTTATTGGGTATACCGACTATCAAACTCTGAGACTTCTGACTAGTCTACAAATTGTCATTTAGTATCGGGACCAACGGATTAACGTGTTTGCCGTGGCACTAGCCACCCATCAACGATCTAGCCAAGCAAGCTCTAGCAGTGGGCCTTCTGCACCTATCTCTTCTTGTGCCTAGCGCACACGTGCGCCCGCATCCATCACTGACCGACGTGAACACCCGACACCCGCCAGTGTGTCCGCGGACTAATGCACGGATATGTCGACAAGGTAATGTGGAGGAAACAGATGGAGGAAGGGTACCGAGGTTAAATGTAGTTATTGTGGTAATTTGGCTTGGTGTGCGAATGCAATATAATTGATTTGTTGTTTTATTAGGAGAAAAGCTGACCCCTGCGGTTTCGCTCCCGTCAACTGGCTACCTACGTACCACCTACCTACCTACCCTAACTACCCTACCCTACCTACTCTACCGTAGGATACGGTACGGCAGGTTGGTTAGGGTAGGTAGGGTATATAGATACCCTACCTACCCTACCCTACCTACCCTACCCTACATATCTACCCTACACTACCTACCCTTCCCTACCTACCCTACCCAACCCTACCTACCTACTAATTTGTTAAACTATGTTTTGAATAGAGTTATACTACAGTACGAATGTAACCAACTTTTGTTTCTACCGGCGATCTAATTAAAATTTATAACATAAAAGCCGCTATTGTGACTTAAATATGATAGTTAGATACCTATATTCTCTCGCAGAACTTTTTTGTAGGTAATAATGAGAACTTTAATCATGTAGTACAGATTTATAATGTATCATCAATAGTTTTCTCAGCGCACGCGCATATGAATTTTATAGACAACATTTTGCTATTTTGGGTTACCAATTTTCATAAGGACCTCTATTTTTTTAATAAATTATAGCCTATAACACTTAGGAATAATGTAGCTTTCTACTGGTGAATGAATTTTCAAAATCGGTTCAGTAAATCCAGAGATTACCCCCTACAACGTCACAAACTCACAAACTTTACCTCTTTATAATATTAGTATTGATTTTTGGATCGGTAAACCTGGGTTCGGTATCGGGAATTTCTTAGTCGCACCCGAGATCTGAATTTGTGACCGTTCATCCTCCCTATTCGGGTTTGAGTGGCGTTTGTCCGCGGCTTTGGTTCCGTATCTTATTAAACAGGAACCTGCCATACTTTCGTGAAAAAAGTGCTCAGTTAAAAATACACAAACGCTCCGTATAATTTTAGCTTCAATATAAGTACTGTACCTTTTTCTTCCCATACATTAGCCATCACATCAGTATTTACTGCCGTCCTAGCCACATCATCTTCACATCACCAACTTATGTATTATAAATGAAATGGATGTAATATGTTTATGCATTGTGTGTTGTACACGTATTTGTTTAGTTAATGTAGTGAGAAAAAATTTCAAATTGTTGTATATTAAAAGATTTTCTTGTGCATTGGGATATATGCAACTCTCTCTACGCAACTGAGGATTGCTGTTAGAGAACCCAATCATTGGTTAAGCTCGCCTTTGTACATAAGCTGTCCCATTGTATTTGTATGTTTTGTGTATAAAGAATAAGAACACCTTCGGGAAAGGCAGACGTAACGTAGTGTGAAGCGAGACCAACATATCCTTTCTTCTCTGTCAGGCAACATCTTACTATACAATTCCTTGCTGGCTACATCATTTTTTTCAAGCTATGAAAAATCTATGCCCATTATAACCATAACTATTTACCGGGTTCTGTTTAGGGTTCCGCACTTCAAAAGATAAAAAAGAACCCTTATAAGATCACTCTCTAGTCCGTCTTTCTGTGTGTCACCATCGATTTTCTCAGGAACGGGTGGACCTAGCAACTTGAAATTTATATCAGATTGATTATTGAGGTCTATAGTCCATATTAGGTGTATAAATATCAAGGTGCTGTGTCAAGTCGATAAAAAGATATAAGCAAATTTAGATATTCGCTAAAACTTGTAAATACCAAAATTTACCTTAATTTTCAACTTTTTTATTTTTCGGAATTTTCCCTTTTCTTTGTGCTGCATATCTTTAAAACTTAGGCAAGCGTAAATGATACCAATTTTATTATAGTATAATGGGTAGGTACAGAACCCTCGGCACTCGAGTTCTGCTCGCACTTGACCGGTTTTTAATAACATGCACCCCATTAAACCAGAACAAATCAAATCAAAATCTCTACATAAACAAGACAGCCAGCATCCCAATTCATCTCAACATACATGACAATCATCCCGCTAACAATAGCATTCCTTCTGCTTGAACATACAGACGGCTTCCATTGACTGACATCGAACACGTGCTGGTAAGGAATGTAAGGACAGAAGGACAATAGGTAACCAGAGTGAGAATTGAGAGGAAGTCAAATCGGTCGAAGTAAGGACAACTAGCTGAGATTAGGTTAAGCTTTAAAAGCCGATCCCTCCCAGTTGGAGTCAGTGTTTCCTGATAGCTAGAATTTGGGGTGCTTTAAGACAATAATGAATAAGTAGGTAAAGTTTCAAAAAATAATAATAACAACCTTTATTATTCATTTAGGATAGTATTTGTGCCAAGTTTCAAATTTATTGACCCAATAAATCAGATTCTGCCATACAAACTTCAACACCCCCTAAATCATCACTTTGGGGTAGATTCGAAAAACTAAAAATGACAACCTTTACGATACGGTTCTTTCATATCACTCAAAGAGAATATAACCACTAGAGAGCTTATAGGCCGATTTCTTCGAAGCACACGACTCACTACCGCGGGCCGGGAGACAAGGAAGAACGCGCGGCTGCAATTGGTCAGTTCAAAGTAAGTTGCGTAGGTATGGCTATCGTTAGGGTTGATCAACTCGATTAAGGGAAAATTGTCGATATCGATAAAATGGATTTTAAAATTATTAAATATACTCAATTAAAATCATATAAATATTATTTAATAAAAATCAATCTATTACAAATATAAATATGTTTGTCGGGGACATAGAGAAACAAAAAGTATTTTTCCAAATCGGTCAAGCCGTCTACGAGTAATCCGGGAACATAATACATAAGAAAATTCGACGAACTGAAAACACCCTCCTTTTTTTAAGTCGGTTAAAAGTAGATAGATATTTTTTCATACATTTTTTATTAAGTTTAATTTTATTATTATCGATATCGACTTCAGCTATTAAAAGTAACAGCGATAGAAGATACGATAAAAATTACGATAAAAATACAAAGGGAGAGACAGGGATAGAAGCATTAGAATTGTCTAGTGAAAGAGCGAGACTTTTCCAAAAGACATCAACGCGGGACTCAAAATTGTGCTCGTTTACCCCATCCACCATTTTAACTAGATCCCTGCGGTGTCTCATAATCTGATTAAATTAAAAATAATTTTCGTACTGTTTACTTACCGATGAAAAGTTATGCCATCCTTTTTGTAACTAGATGTCTTGGCATGTTTCCCATACCCCTTTACGGCGCATGAGGACATTTTTATGCGTTATAATTGCAATAAAAAGATAAAACAATTTGTATTTATTTAGCGTGCATACAGGTCTAATAACTGGACACAACTTAAATGGTTACTAGTACCGAAGCCTTTACATAGGCGACAAAATACTAATAGTTTTCGAGCGTCGGGGCACTGTATGCGCCGTCAAGTGGTTATATCGTCGTTGATATCACTCCTCACACACTTTTCTTTGGCCGTCCCCATCGGTCGTCTTATCGGATGCCTACGTCATAGAAAAAACACACCCTCTAAGTTTCAGGATTCTACGATCAGCGGTTTGGGTTGTGCGTTGATCCGTCATTCAGGACAAAGCATTTTATATGTATAGATACTGAAGAAGCCACTCCCTTTCTTTCTGGTTTCCGTCTGTACCATAACTCCCTCGACCATAACCTACATAAAAAAATTACCACTCAACGCTACTGCACATATTGCAAGTGAGCCTTCTGCACTATAGCTTGCAGTACGCATGCGCGGTACCCACGTGCGTGCCAGGTGCGCTTGCGTCTACCCCCCCCCTCCCCCCGCGCGCACACCACCCCCGCAGTAGGGCTGACTACTCATCGGATAAACATGCTGTTTAACAATGAGTTTTGGTAAAGATTGCTTTAATAATTATATATGTGAAAAATACCAGTCATTTTTAATGCTACAATGTAGAAGAATTGAATAGGTAGGCCGTTGCCGATAAGTGGGACAGAAAAGAAAAGACTGGCTTACCATCAGGTGAGATAGTGGTCAAGCGCGAGCCTATTGACAATAAAATAAAAAAATAATGGACGAGATAATCTGTGGTCAAGTATAACAAACAGTATTTTTAGTACGGAAATACAGATCTTGCGGAAATCGCAGCGTAACACCACAAAAATTGTCGTTTGCATAAATTATCCCTAAGCAACCAAATGTTTCTTTTTTTCCACTTTCCTGGTTCAAAAACCAATTTGGGCAACAACAACTTAATTTTTTTTACCATCTGGACATCACAATAGATTAGCCCGAAAACAGATTGAACGTGAGGAACTCGCAACCCTAAAGCTCAAACACTTCTCTAATAGGTTCGGCAACCCAATTCCGGTAACAAATACTTCATTTTCCCTATCACCTGGACATAGGTCATTCATCGAACAATGCACACGTATTTGCCAACCCTAATAACTCCACTTAACGCCGCCGCCGTCCACTCTTGCGCAGCCGGGCACACATCTGCACACGGGACAATTGACCGTGCATTGTGTCACATAACATATTGTTAAAGGGACACGGATACTAAGTTATCCACAATATTGCTGGACAGAGCAGGATGTTTTGAGTGGCAGCTATAAATGTTTAAGTAGATAATGTGTTAAGGTTAAAATAACAAAATTGTCAGCTGTCATTTAAGTAAATAATAGTCAGCTGATTAAAGCGGAATTATTTTTATGATACAGAATGTATCTATGGCAATCCTGGGAAATTATTTTGATTACCTATATTATAACATAACATCACGCATTTATGCCCCCGAAGGCAGAACACTACTTTATAGTACACCCACATTTTTCCAGCAATGTTCCCACTGCTGGGACACAGGCTTCCTCTCTGTGAGAGAGGGCATGGGCCGTAATTCACAACACGGGCCCAGTGCGAGTTGGTGGATGTCACATGTCTTTAATATTTTGGTTCTAGAACATGCCGGTTGCCTCACGATGTTTTCCTTCACCGTGTTTAGAGCAGTGGTAATGAAATAGTTTAAACGAAGTAAAGCGCCTGCCTAGGTTCGGACCCACGACCTACGGAGCCGTTACCACTGGGCCTTCACTGCACTCAGTAATGTTTAAGTCCCATGTATTATGGGGCGAGCCTATCGCCATCAACCGGGCAGACTCCGGGTTGTTACGGATAAATTCTAGACGAAATAACCAGCCAAGTGCGTGTCGGGCCACGCGCAGTAATAGGGTTCCGTACTTGCATAATAATGCGGACTAAGAAGAGGGTTTTTTGTTGTCCCATGAATATTAAAACGGTTGCAGCGGCTCACAACGTCTAAAAACGGGCCCACGATGGTAACTGAAGAAGGAGTTATAAAATCCAACGTCATAAGTGAAGTTAGAAAAAAGATTACCTATTTGAGTAACACCGCGGGTAGAGGCAAGCGTTTGTAATAAAGATTTATAACCAGCGTCACTTATTAATTTGAATACTGCCATGTTGCCGTTACGGAGATAATGTTCGTTAAAATCTCCACATATTAACAAACCGAAAACAAATATTTTAGTCTGAATATATCAAACAATCTACTCAACTACCAAAAAGCAAAATCAAATTATTTAATGATAGGAACATACAACCAACGTAAATAAGCTGCAATAAATAACCTATATGAAGGACGTCAATAGCGAAAGGGGCCGATACGAGCGCGGGTTAGAGCCACGGGGAATGGTATGGTTCGTTCCTGGATCTTCACGCGCACGCGACTTGTTAATATCTCTTTCGGAATTTGAAAAATTTTGAATGTATCTCTAATCTGAGGTATTCACTATTTCGTTCTCGAAAGTTCTACGCTACTCAATTAGTGATGTAGTCGGGTCGAATATTGACTTTATAGATGGATTGACAAAAGAATATAAGTGATATATTTATTTAAGATATTAATGAAGAGTCCCGCCCGCCTCAATGAGCATAATTAATTTGGACATAATTTTAAATTGATTTTATTTATAAAAATATATACAAGCCTCCAAATAAAAAAACCATGTCTTATTTTTTCGAATTAAGATTTCGGGTATCTATCGATAATGTAATCAAAATTGGAATGTGTTATATTGCACTGATGTGACCACGGTTGAGTAGTAGTAAATATCGGCCTATGACACGAATCATCCTTACGGCAAACGCAATAAAGTTGATAATTGCAACCACTGAGAATACCGCCAACTATGGTCGGGTAGCGGAATTTGCTTGGCAATCGAATCTAATTTGACTTTAGATTACAAAACGTCGAAAATGCTTCTGCGCTAACATAAAATAGACTCCCCCGCGCGCATGCGCCGTATGGACTACAGACCAGTACTGCCAACGTCGCCGCCCGCTGCAATGCGTTATTAAACATTATTAATTTAGAAACCATTATTATTAAGGAGGTTATGATTTATATTTCGTATATTTTTACATGTTTCATAAGCATATATTTACTATATGTTTTACACAGCTAACAACGTTATTTAAGTAATTTTTCAATGGCATTTGTACTAAATTTTTACTGTTCCAAGTAGGTACATTTTATAAGTTGGTCGACTATAACCGTAAACTTGTAAAGCTTACTTAGCTGTGATAGTTTTCCTTTTAATTTCGTTATATATACTACTGCCGTGAATTTTTTCACATAACCAAGAGCAACCATTTCGCTGGCAGGAGGGGGGGGGACACCTGACTCAAAGAAAATATTGCAATTTAAAGTATTTTTTAATTTTACGCAAACGGATGTCTGAATCGAAAAATGGTTTTAACAAACCCGTAATATTTTTGAATGGCCTATCCAACGATATTCCACACCATGAGATAGACGAGAAAAAAAAACATGCCCACTTTAAGTTATTGGGAGGAACACCAAAAAAAAAAATTTTTCTTGATTTAATTTACTACTTTGTCAGAATATTTAATATGTAAATCCATGCCAAATTATAGCTTTCTAGTACATAGAGTCTCTGAGCTAAGCTGCGGACGGACATTCGGACAGAGCGAAACTAAAGGGTGATTTTTTTGCTGGTATCTTTTTGGCAACACTGTTTTTGACAGATCACGCGTGAATCGTGTCTTGTGTCATTGTCAAACTTGTTCAGTTTGGTCTATAATTTAACCATGAATCGACTTACGAACGAACAACGCTTGCAAATTATTGAATTTTAATATCAAAATGCATGCTCGGTTAAGAGAGTGCATCGCGCACTTCTTCCAATTTATGGGCAGTTTGGTCGGCCTACTGAGGCAGCTATGGAAGAATTGGACATGCCTGACATGTGGTTTCAACAAGACGGTGCCACATGCCACACGGCACGCGAAACAATGGCCCAATTGAGAGCCGCCTTCGGAGAACAGTTTATCTCACGTTTTGGGCCCGTCAATTGGCCGCCTAGATCGTGTGATCTAACGCCTTTGGACTATTTCTTGTGGGGCCATGTTAAGGCTCATGTCTACAGGGATAAACCAGCAACGATTGACGCACTGGGAGCCAATATTGAAGCATTTATTCGTGATATACCGGCTGATATGTTGGAGAGAGTGTGCCGAAATTGGGCCTTGCGAATGGGCCATCTAAACCGGAGCCGCGGCCAGCATTTGCATGAAATCATCTTCAAACATTAAATTATATTGATCGTTCTATCGATTCCAATAAAGATTTCATCAAATTTTTCAATTTTTTTGTGTTTTTTTTGAAAATCAAATCCTATACCTCTTAAAAAATCACCCGTTATAAGGGTTCCTTGTAGACTTCGGAACCCTAAAAACCCAATAAATAACACTTTGCCCAACCTAGGAATCGAACCCAGGACTTAATGCTCAACAGTAGCTCTTGCGACCGCTACACTAACGAGGCTTTCAGACAGTATATTTACAATCAAATAGTTTGTAAATACCACACAATATAGATAATTGACATTATTGGCTAGAGGTCAGGGGGGCAGAGATCCGGGGAATGTGTACACAATAGAGCCAATCAGATGAGGGGTTAACAGACCATGTGGTTGACCTGTCGCTGTTGGAGGAACTTGTGTACAATTATTAATGTTCTAAATAGCCAGAATTGGGTTGTTGAAATAATAAAAAAATACGTATTTTTTTGTATTAAGAAATTTTACATACCATAAATTATATTGTCGTTGCAAAAAACTCTTAATTTTTATTTTTTTCAATTTATTACAAGCAATTGAAAATCGGTAAAATTTTAAAAAGAACCACCTGACTACGAACAGGCCACGATTGGTCGCCATCTTGGTGACGTCATAACGTTCAAGGAACTGCACGATAATACAGTGTCAACTACATGCAAATTGACTAAAAATATCCGAAAATTATTATTTATAACAGCAAATTTTATTTAGTCATGTGTGATAAAGGATTCTAGGCCTATTTCAATAAAATACCAACCTGATGGACGATTTGAAAGTTTTGAGCATAAATAAAGTAGTCGTAATAAATATTACGTGTGAGTGGACCGGTGTTTGCTAGTTTTGTTTACCAGGTACATTTAGAAACATAATTGTCTTATTGTAATCGTTTTTACAACTGGGTTGGTGATATTGGTATAAAATAAAAAGTAAACAAACACGATTTGCGCGAAACTTCGACATTGGAAATCAAAATTTTCATTACCACTAAATATGATACAACCCGAAATCTTCGGAACCATTATTTTTATTTATTTTTTTGCATGAAATCCTTTAAATATTCGGTGTTTCCCATTATTTACATATCCCTTAATAATACCTATTAACTCTATGCAATATACATACAAACACTAAAAAAAATTGTAGAACAAAAACGTGAAAACATTAACTCGGTAGGTACCTACATTTTCCATATACTAAACTAATTCTTCAGTGAATATCTCTTAAATACGTCGACCGATTTTCACAATTCAAACAGAAATATTAGTTTTACGCATGTTTCAAGTTACGTAATTTGACAACAATGTAAACTTTAGTCGAAATTTTCCTTAAAAATGTACTTTTCTCAGTCTTTAATGAACAAATTAAAAAATTAATACGAATCTATCACTAAATTAGAACAAGATAACAACATAATTAACACAGTCTAACTGGAACCTAGTTAGACATAGAACATTTCTCAAAACTTTAGTGCTATGTCCTATTGCGCGAATCACATAATGAAGAGTTTTTTGTAGTATTCGTACATAATGGTACGAAGCGAGCACGATAACTTTTAAAGTTTCGCTATTTTTGATCAATATATTTGATATTCATCATATATTGATGATAATAACAAGATTGATCGGTTATAAGTCAAAACACTGTATCAAATATGTGCTACAGTGAGTAGAAATGAACTTGTGACGTCACACGGGCTCGGGTTTGTTCGGGTACTGTCGACGAGTTCTCGGTAGTGGTTTCAAAAAAATATTTTCAAATTGAAATAACTTTGTACGAATAGCGAAAAAATAAACTAAAAATAGTTTTGAACGAAAAAAGATCTTTCCATTTATTACAAAAAAAAGTTGGTTCGACAAACCAATTGTAATTCTTTCTCTATTTGGCCCTAAGAGTCCTTCGTCGAAAGTTATATTTATGTTTCAGAATGGGATCAGTTTATTTTATTTAGAAAATACTGCCACAACTGGGCAAAAGCCTTCTCTAAATCTCTTTCAGAGCATCTAGATCTGTGATCTAGATAAAGTAAAATTCTATCAGCAATAATGTTTGTCAAAAAGTAAAAAAAAAGTTGATTCAAAAAATAAAAAATAAACTGATTTTATACCATTCCCCCTCTAAAAAGCTTATTTTATTCACTGAAAACAGTGAATAAAAAGCACTTTTAATCACTGTTTTGGTGTTTGAATTTAGAACACACCAATACATATTCTACCTCCAACTCAATGCTATACAACCTCCTTGCGCATAAAATACTCGATGCAAACTTCTTGTGCAAAGAATATTCGATTTACAAACTCCTTTGTCGATTTAATTTTGAGTTTGTTTATATTTAGGATTTTAATAATGATGTTGATTTTCGTCTAGGATATTTAGTGAATACTTATTTAGATTGTAATTCTAATATAAATTGCATTGGTGCTTAATTAATTATAAGTATGTAACGTAACCGAGGTTAGTTAGTTTTACTAACTAACCTCCTATACTCACTGGCATCTGAAACACACTAGCTCAGCTTAAATTTATAAAAAATGTGGAATCCTGAGGTTTCTCATTTTTTCTAAAATTTTAAGGTATTTAACCATTTATTTATTTATTATTAGCCCTTGTGCTTTTTGTTTAAAACTTTCTTTTTCTCGTAGTCATGGTATAAAATATAGTATGCAACTCTTGAATAAAACGGATTTATATCGAGGACCATGAATCACTCGCGTCGCTCAGGATTCTAACACTTGAATCACTCGCTATGCTCGTAATTCAATCATCATGAATCACTCCCTACGGTCGTGATTCAGTTGTTAGAATCCTTCACTTGTTCGTGATTCATCAATGGCCCTCGCTTTAAATCCGTCCTTTATTCACTAGTTGCATAATATACTATTCTTCTTGTTAACGTCTTTTTAGTTCGCTTTTTAAGCAGTCGGGTTTTTTTATTATTTTTGAATCAACTTTTTTATATTTCTAATTCGAAGAAGTCGGTAGTATTTTTTTTGCAAAAATGATTTTTTATCTTATTTGGATGTCGGTAGTAGAGGAGCTCGTGGCTAAATAATAACAGCCGCACGGGTCGATCTTCAAGGTTAAGCAACGCTTGACGAGGTCGGTCCGTGGATGGGTGACCATTTTCAACATACCGAGTTTCCTCCGTGCCTCGGAAAGCACGCTAAGCCGTTGGTCCCGGCTGTCATTTGAAGATTTTTGACCGTCGTTACGGGTAGTCAGAATCTTGAGATCTGACACCAGTCTTGCCAAGGGGTACCGTGTTACCCAGTTATTGGGTTGTAGGGGTCATATAGGCAGTCGCTCCACGTAAAATACTAGTGCTCAGCTGAATCAGGTAAGACTGGAAGCCGACCCCAATATAGTTGGGAAAAGGCTAGGCAGATTGATTGATTGGATGTCGGTAGTATTATATGTTTTTGATAAAAATATTTGTATTAAAAGATTGTTTATAATATTGGGCTGTAGGAGTCAAAGCCTAGTTTGACATCGAAGTCGCAAGTCTTTGTTGTTCTTAGTAGACAGTTTACAGCCAAAGTGTGCAGTTAACATAAATCTATAGTTTGCAGTCGGCGGCCATTGTAGCTATGTTTTATAGAGCCGTTATAGTTCATAGTACCTAACCGCGGCATTCTGTGGGCCGTGGGGTAAGCAAAGTTGAAAGGGGTTGAAAACTTGCAACACCAAATATTAATATTTGGCACATTAAGGCGATATATACGACCCAATGTTAACGCAGTACTGGCCGTGCGCCCGCTCGGAGCCAAAATATCAATATTGCATCTCCTTTTGAGCAGTTTTGTTAGTAAAATATTATTTTATTTACATATGCTATTTCAGTTATGAAGAAATTCCAGCTCTCAATTTTTTTGAGTAAAAATATTTTTAAACATCCAAAATAACGTGTTGTTAATATATTTTTTAAAGCGAAACTATTAGTTACACGAAAAAACCTTGTTTCAGAAATAATGTACATGAATCAAAAATAAATATATATTTTTTCCAAACCTACCCGTTACTAAGGACGTACGTTTTAGGTTACGCGGTGGAAGGCCCTTAAGCTATATAGGACATATTTTAAAATCATTTCAACCACTCGACTTAGCTTCAATCAATCACGTTGTAAGTCATAAGTTGACAAAAATATCCTCTACTCGACAGTTTTCGAATAACAACAAATCAACAGTCAATTTGATTTAGGAAATCTCGATTTTAAGTTTAACCCAGAGGAGGAAATGGCTTTGATATGGGTATTAAAAAAATGCTTTGGTCATACTATATCGAAGCTAGTTCTCCACGCGGTTGGTTAGTTCGGGGGCGGTCGTGCGCGATTTCGAACGCGTATATGCAAAATATCGGACACCGTATCTTTATAATTAAAATTTATGGGCTTCAAGCTTGATCTGTCGTATTTAACAGTCACTTACCTAATAACTTGAAATTATAATAATTACGGACACAATTCTGTAATAAACTTACAACTCCTACAGCTTTTGTTCTTAAACCCCTAATTATCCGCCTTAGGCTCTGCCCACACAGCCTGACTCGGTCGGCTAAAAAGTTCAGTACTTAATACTTAGGCTTTAGGCACACTATGAAAGAGTCGAAGCGAATTTATAAACACATGTTTATGTCACGGTGTCACCGGTTTATTGTGAACACTGCAAGGGAGCTCACTGACGCCGAATCAAACCTACTACCATGTTATATATGTAATACTACTATGTTATATATGTAATACTACTATGTTATATATGTATAATATATGTAATACAAACTATGTTGGCGACGGCTTCCAGTCTAACCGGATGCATTTGCTGATCCCATTTGGTTCGTTGTGCGAGCAGGCCTCATCTCTGTGAGAGGGAATGAGCCGTAATCCATCACGCGGGCCCTGTGCGGGTTGGTGGATGGTTCGATTTTCTGGTTCTCTAGCGATGTTTTCCTTCACCGTTTTGAGAGCAGTGGTAATGAAATAATCTACACAAAGTAAAGCGCCTGCCTGGAAGAAAGATTTTTTGAAGATTTTTTGGCTTCTGACTACCGTAACGACTGTCAAAGATCTAATGATGATGCCATCTCGCCCATTCTCCTCTTGGACAGTAAGCTTTAGATCCCACACCGCATCGAAATAGCCATTACGTAGTCTTAAACCCGAAATTCTCGACCCTTTGTCATTCAAATAAACACCATACCTTTATTAACATAGAACACATAACTCATTGTTTTCATCACGTACACGTTCGCTCCGGTTCACACAAACAGATAGATTGTTACACAAATGCGTGCTTTATTATCATAAGTATAAGGTTTGCTGTGAATATTTAGAGCGAGTATCACAGTAATTTAAAATTGAGCTGTGGGATTATGAAAATAAAGTATGTTTTTGGTTGGTAGTAAATGTGGTTGAGGGCAAAGATTTGGCGAATTTATGTAAATTGAAAGAAAGGCGTACAGTAGAGCGCAGCGTCAGTATAATGTGGATGTTACGAACAATTACTTGTGTACGTGACTGTACTTAACATAAGGAGGAATTTTAGTTTTTCTTGGTTTTCTAAACCCTATGACCTTTTTCCTGCTTATGCATTTAGACACAAGTACACAAACTTAGAAGAAATGTAACATAACATCGCGGCCTAGGTAGAGGTTGTATTCTGCGCATAATAATAATACCAGCCCGTAACAGTCCCACTGCAGGGCAAGGCCCTCTTCTCAAACAGAGAAGGCACGCGCATAGTGCAACAGTATTTCGCCAACTATTCGATTATTATCATGTTAGCACCGAGCATACATCAATCCTACCTAACTAATATTATAAATGCGAATTTGAGTTTATTTGTTACGCTTTCAAGCCTTATTCGCTGAACGGAATTTGATAAACTTTTTCATATGGATAGATCTAAACCTGGATTAGGACATAGGATACTTTTTATCTCAGTATAATGTTCCCTTGGGATAATAAAACACTTTTAACGCGGGCGAAGCCTCGGGCAGAAGCTAGTAATTAATAAAAACATGTTGAGATCATTAATTCATCTTTCAAAAGCTCTGAAAAGAAAAATATTCACCAGACCGATCAAAATATTTAACTTCAAACAAATATTTAAAATCAAAGCAACTCCATTTGTTTCCTCAGATCTCACACATCGGCCGGAGCCCAAATAAACAAAAAACAAAACGCACCGCGCGGGCATCGAACCCACGTCCCATAAAGCCGTAACTAATGAATAATGAATTGTGATCGCGCATCGTTTGAGGATGCAGGTTTTATGCAGTTTTGAATTTTTGCGTTTATAAGGATTAATTTTAAGGTTTTTGTGGGGTCAAAATTTGACTTTACAGGCCATGCCTTCCAAAATACATACCGTCTAATATTATTTGGTAATCTAGCTGAAGAACAATTTTTTTTTGAAGGATCTTGGTTGGAATAGGGTTATTGGTATCCTCACTGGCCACAAATCTAAGGATTGTAAAAAACGAAAATATATTTTCGGCCCAGGGGCCAGGCAGAAAATATGGCACTCAGACATTTCTATAATAAAATCCCAAACTTTCCCCGACCTGGCGATCAAAGCCAGAACCCCACGCTCAACAGTCATGCATAAAACCACTAGACCAACAAGTCAGTGCTCTCATTATGTCATTTCAATAACCTCACTCAGACAGCTGTCACCTGTCATTGTGATGACGCTATATTGCTACGGGCACGGCGCATGGCTTCAATAGTAATGAGTGTTTCCACAGAGCGAGGAACGCTAGGCCGACAGCGACCATAAACAATCAATCAATACATATGTTGTGAAAATAAAAGATCTTTTTTTATATAATAAATCTGTAGAAAAATCGTTTTCGTACATCGAAAATATTTCCAAAAAAAATAGCCAGCGTGTTAAAGGATAACCAATAGAACCCATTTCCAGCGTTTTTGGAATGTTTGTCTGTTTATCTGTTTTTATGTGCACGTATCACGTAAAATGAACTGATACTTGAAGTATTTTTTTAATTTAGTTTTTGTTTCATCGCAATCGGTTCACTCTATCAAAAGTTTAATGAATCTAAAGTGTTCATCAAGAAGTAAAATATGACAAAACACGCAATTAAGATACTCGGACAGTTGAACTCCATATACGATAGATAGCGTTGTGCATATGACGTCATTTTCTGAATGGTGGGTGTGGTGGTTAGATTTTCCACAGAAGAATTACCGTAGAAAAAATTGGCAGGTAGGTAGGGTACTGGGTAGGCAGCAAGGTAAGAAGGCTAGGCAAGGCAGTTCACGGGAGCGAAGCCGCGGGCACAGCTAGTTGCTAATAATAATAGTAATAAATAATAGATACTCAATCAGTGCTCTCAGTCACTGCCTGCCTTTTCCCAACTAAGTTGGAGTCACCTTCCAGTATAACTGGTAGTAGCTCAAAGCCAGTATTTTCCAGTGAGTGACAGTCTATCTGACCTCTACAAAAAAGTAACTGGGTTTTCTGGTAGCTGACAAACGTGATAACCGTCAAAGATCTACAAATCCGGGTCCAACGGCTTAACGTGTAATTGATGAATCAATCTACATACGGCGCTCAGCAAGCGTTGCTTAAAGGTGCGAGTTCAACTCGCGACCGATGTAGGAGACGCGCGATCCTTAGGCTTAATATAGGAGTGAGTTCACGTGCGAGACCGCGACGTGCGCCTTAAGACCGCTAGCCGGTCTCCGCTAGTGGTGTCGCGCTTCACGCTCGAAATGCCCGAATATTTCACCATTTAACAATATAATAATCATTTTTTGATTGAATTTCATATTGAAAACGATATTTTTTGGCCTCTAGTTGTATATAATTCGTTGATAGCCAATCTTAGTTTATTTACACAATAATAATATAATATCACATCGTCGTATTCTTCTTCCTCCAATAGTAATTTAATAACCTGGCTTGGGATTGCAATGTGGAATAATAATTTTCAACAGTATAACTGATTTTAACGACTAAAATCGAGTAGTTTGTGTGCTAAACTTGTATCGGTCTCGCCCGCGAAAACACGTCCCGCGACCGCGACGCGCGACTGATGCATGGTGCCTCGGTCGTACGTTTCTATGTCGCGCCGCGGTCGCGCGCTGTACTCGCAGAATAGCACAAGTTGCAGCTCTCATAGCAATAGTCAAAATTGCCACGGTCCGGCAATTTCTATGAGTACGCAATGACACTCACTGACACGTTCGGTTTGTATTCAGAGTTTTGATACTGCCGTTTCCAGCAGTCGCCGCCGCGCCGGCGCGACGTTTCCATGCTCTGTGACACTTTCCAGCTGAGTCATTGGCATGACTTGTAGGTTCAGCGGCTAATTCAATTATAATTATTAATTGGAATGGCTATACTTTAATTAGCCGACTGCGGCTGAGCCCAAAAGGAGGCCCATGTTTTGTGAGTCCAGCGCACCCTGGATAAACATCCCCACTATGAGTTAGCTGACTGGCTAAAATTTTTACGACAAGAATTTTCCACAAACCGCGTTCAGTTGCCGGACAGATAAAAAAAACATGGATATAAATGGTATGGAAAGCCATGAGGGAGTGATTCTAATGGAATCGTTAATGGTTCGAAAGTGACGTTGAGTCAAAATTAGAAATAGTGGCATCATTAGTGACAAATGAGACCACCACGCATTTCTTTTGATTCCGGGGTGAATTCCCGAGTCAATGAGTATTAGTGGAACAGACGGATATTTAAGTACTTGCACAGATATTATAAAACTAAGCAATTAGCTTATATTATGAAGACGTTGACTTGTTAGTTTTCTTAGAAATGTTTGTTAAAAGTAATCTCTGACAATATTATAAAACTACGGTATTGACGGGTGGTCTAGCATGTACTTTGTCTTAAAAAACGCGGACTAAGTCGCGAGCAGAATTTAATAAAACTAGAAAACTAGGTACTGAATATGAATAATCCAAGTTTTTTTTACATCACTTTTGACCGTGACAAAAAGAAATACCTAAAATTATACAATATATACCTCTGTCTATCCGTACGCAGCCCAACAAAACAGCGCAATAATATCACAAAAAAACGTGACAATAATATCAAAGTAAAAATTCAATACAAATAAAAGTATGAGACTGCTACGGCGTAGTCTCGTAGCGCTACGTGACTACGGCGTAGCAAGCGTCTTGCTTGTAGAAGATGCTACGTACGGAATAATGGATAGATCAATATTTTTGGTGGTGGAGAGTATTTACATAGGGACTTTTTTTGGAGTAATATCACGCTTGTTGTCGCAGAAGGGGTAGACAGTAGTTTGCTGTACCAATAAATACCCAGATTCTATTCACACCGCATGAATCCACACTACCTAGTAATCCATACTTAATGTTATAAATGCAAAGGTGACTTTATCGGTCTGTCTGCCTGGAAAATTGTAACGTCTTAACGGCTCAATTGATTTGGATAAAACATCGCACACGGGTAGATCATGTGCTGGATTAAGACAAGAAGTAACTTTAATCCAGTTTGTATGTATAACTTTCAACTATGGAGCGTAGAGCTTTTTAAAAGCCCACTTTGGTAAAAGTCTATTTACGCGGGCGAATCACACAATTCATCCATAATTTGAATGACCTCTTTATTCATCCACATTTATATTTATAACTCTTTTCGTCTCTTATGACATGATAAATACCCGTAAATAAATATGCAAACCTCCAAAAAAACAAAAGGTCTAATCTCATTTAACTCGGCAACAAAATTGAGCACCATTTACAATTCCCTGAGGAACAGCTGGAAATTATTCAAATATTCAACTCATGTTCAAGTTTTGTTTCACTAACTTACGGAGGCAACAGTGTCGTAAACTGAGTTTGTTTATAATTTTCCATGAGCATTAGTATGCTAGTCTTCTGCTTAGGAGGAAATGAGGTTGGTAATTTTAGCCAGAATACTGCTGTTCTGTAATTTTAGCCAGAAAACTGCTGTTCTGTAATTTTAGCCAGAAAACTGCTGTTCTGTAATTTTAGCCAGAATACTGCTGTTCTGTAATTTTAGCCAGGATACTGCTGTTCTGTAATTTTAGCCAGAATACTGCTGTTCTGTAATTTTAGCCAGAAAACTGCTGTTCTGTAATTTTAGCCAGAAAACTACTGTTCTGTAATTTTAGCCAGAATACTGCTGTTCTGTAATTTTAGCCAGAATACTGCTGTTCTGTAATTTTAGCCAGAAAACTGCTGTTCTGTAATTTTAGCCAGAATACTGCTGTTCTGTAATTTTAGCCAGAAAACTGCTGTTCTGTAATTTTAGCCAGAATACTGCTGTTCTGTAATTTTAGCCAGAAAACTGCTGTTCTGTAATTTTAGCCAGAATACTGCTGTTCTGTAATTTTAGCCAGAAAACTGCTGTTCTGTAATTTTAGCCAGAATACTGCTGTTCTGTAATTTTAGCCAGAAAACTGCTGTTCTGTAATTTACGCCTGAAAATTGCTGTTCTGTAATTTTAGCCTGAAAACTGCTATTCTGTAATATGCTATTCTGTAATTTTCGCCTTGATTGCTTTGTGTAGTTAGTCTCATGTCTAAGTACCATGACAAAACTTTAAGACTGCTACACAGGGAATTCTGGTTTCGAATCCCGTGTCGGGAATCAATCAATCTACCTTGGCTTTTGCCAGCTATGTTGAGGTCGGCTCTCAGATGAAACTATTCAGTTATATCTTCTACTACTACTATTTTAAGAGCTACTGTCTATCAGACCTCTATAACCCTGATACTGGGTAAAGCGATACCCCTTAGCAAGACTGATGTCAGATATCTTGGCTTTTGACTGCGTGCGGTCCGAGGCATGGAGGACCTTAGCAAGCGTTGCTCAACCTTGAAAGTCGACCTGTACGGCTATGCGACTTATTCACGAGATCTTGAGAGAGTTTTTTTTATGTAATGACTCGCGCTTGGCCACTATCTCACCTGACGGTAAGCGATGATGTGGTCGACGGTGAAGCACGCTTGCCTAGAAAAAACCCATTCACTCATGACTTCCGAGGTTGTAGCTATCGCGAAAAACAGACTCTGGCAGGGACCTCCACTCTTTAACTGGACGCATAATAAAAGCGTTCCCAAAACGTTTTGTGCATATGGGTGGGATGTCCACCATGTATCGATGACGCAACGCCCTACGACTGGTAGTCCGATGATGGAACGGGCTGGGCGGAATTAAATCATGCAGTAAAAGTATTACCAATTGAAAATTATTATCATTGCTCGCAATTCAAATTCCATTCCAATCAATTTCTATCCATTTAGTCACCTGGCCACGTTCCTAATGGCTATACTAACTTAATTCACAACTTATTGCATCATTTAGCAGCGTCTGACAGGGAGGCTCCTCGCTAGCCGCCCCTTCGTCTGCGGTTATGTGCATCTGTGTTGGTTGGTTAGTGGGAATCGTGTGTAGGACGCCTATGTTTGTGTATGTGGATTATGAATGTTGTGCTTTATTGAAGTTAGGTTAAGAGCGATTTTTATGGTTTAGTACGATACTTAGGCGCCTGAAACAGATATTTTATTTTTATTTTCAATATAAGCAGTATCTACTTTTATGCTTACATATTATTCCCGAATATAGGTTATTCCCGAAGGATATAGCAGAATCTGTCTCGTTAGAGTTGTGGTCTTAACCGCTACTAATGAGTATGAGGGCCTGGGTTCGAATCCAGGGTCGGGCACAGTTTTGTTTGGTTTTTTTTTTATAGCAGCCCGGAGTCTGGATTAGTGCCCGGTTGCCAAGATTTGAACAAACGATCTCAAGCACGAGAGGAGAGGTCAATTAGCCACTGGTATACGATACGTAAGTATTGTCGCTTGAAGGCAGTAAACTTGAAAAGCTGCAGTTTCCAAGGAAACGTTAGTTAGAATTTCTTGGATATATAATCAGGTGGATAATATTCAGAGCATGTGCCCGCTGTATTTGTTCTGAAAAGTTTGTAGCGTGAGCAGAAAGTCCTTGGAACTTGAGAGTGCCTTTAATTACTTTATAAGGCTTTGTTTGGATTCAAATTATTTTGGTTTGCCCGAGGGTGATGTGAGATGAGGAAAAATTTGTACAGAAATTTTGATGGTAGAAGTTAATAATTTAATTTGATTTGATCAATAACTAAGCAATACATAACATAACACTAAAGGCTCTGTGAACTGTAGATCTCGCGATTTCCAAAAACCAAATCGACAAAAAAAAAACATATAATTATCGAACCCACTCACAAAATTTCACGAGATTAGGTTAAGACTGGAACGGTAATGTAGAGGAGAACAGCCGGACATCCACCGTACATCCGGACAAATATACATACGACAGCATTTTTGGCCGAGCTGAAACGGAGACGCTTCGCGCTCGCTCGGTCCTGTATCCCCGAAGACTTAGACAGAGGTGCATTTATAGTACACCTCATGTACCTAATATGGGGCGAGCCTATTGCCATCAAACGGGTACAAATGCAGACTCCTGGCTCAAATTGAGAGAACACCGCATGGAAAACCCAACAACATTTTATTTGTTTGAATATAAGGTCCTGAGATCAATTCCCAGCTCGGGCAAGATTTTTGAGATTGTCTAGTATGAATTTCTTAGTAGCATCTTGCACCTTTTTATAATCAACAGTATCGGAAAAGGCCATTTTCATCCAGAAACACAGTAAAGTCGCAGCATATTTTGGAGCAATATTCCCCATTACATCCTATAGCCCCCTCATGTGTTTTCTTCAGACATAAGGGAAGCAATTTTCGAAGTCATTTCACTCCAAGATTGGCGCGTTCCAACGATACACCATAATCGTTCCATAGTCCCTTAGTATCTACGCATGTGTAATCGAAATATATAGCGATTTTAGGAAAAGTCAAAATTATATAAACGTGTGGTATATTGAACAGACTTATCATTTCACCGTCATCATCATTTCAATCGAAATTCGTCCAATGCTGGACATAGAGCTCGCCCAAATTTCGCCACATTGACCGATCCGCGAAGCATCAAATTTTTTTATAATAATTGGTTTCTTTTTACCGACTTTAAAAATAAGGTGATCTGTAGGTAATCTGAAGTCGGTAAGAAGAAGTAAGTAGTAAAGTATAATTGACACGTATGTATGTAATATTGTTGGAATTGCACAATATTTACATATGTTACTCTATATGGACTTCTAAGCATGTGTGCCAAATTTTATAAGTGTATGTTTGTATGTTTGTCCACGCATTTCGCTGAAACTACTTATCGGATCGTGATCATTTTTTTTTATCTCTCATAATGGGTACAGTGCAAGTTTCATCAAAATCGTTTCAGCAGTTTTCAAGATATAGAACATAAAACCGAACTCTTTAGTGACAAACAGCACGAATGGGTAAATTAAGTTTTATGGGTATTTTGTCTATCTTTTAGGTACCTTATTATCGAAATTGACAACTTTTTAGCTATAGGGTACTAAAACTAAAAAGAGAGAAATAAAAACGTTTTCACAAAAAGACCGACTTCTACATAAAAAAATTAATAGAAAATCTTTTTTCAAAAAAAATACTACCGACTTTCTAATATAAAAACTACAAAATGAAACGTCGCCAATTTTTTGCGGTATGGAAAAAAGTTATTGAAGAGCTCTATAGTATATCTTCGAATTCTTCATCAGATCTTCATCAAATTAAAATGGGACCAAATTCGGAAAATATTAGACAAAAAAAATTCAAAATCGGTCTACAATTGACGGAGACATCGGTGAACATACACAAAAAAAAACAATTATGAAGTCGAACATAAAACTTTTTTGAAAAGTCGGTTAAAAAGTGCAAATATTGCTTTCGTTTCGGAAGTCGGTGTTGAAAAAGGATAAAAACAAGAGGTACCAAAGACACCTTTTTTTTTCTTTAGAAGTCGGTTAATTTTTGTGAAAAGTTTTTATTCGTCTTTCTTTTTCAAAATATTAGTCACTCATTTATTTTTAAATAAGTCTCTTTATGGCTCTATCTATAAACTTAAAGTATTTTTAACCGACTTCCCAAAAAGGAGGAGGTTCTATGTTCGACTTCATGTTTGTTTTTTTTTTTTTTTGTGTATGTTCACCGATATCTCCGTCAATTGTGGACCGATTTTGAAAATTCTTTTTTTGATTTTTAGAGTATGTTTCGAAATTGGTCCCATTTTAATTTGGTGAAGATCTGATGAAGAACTTCGGAGATATACAGCAGAACTCTTCAATAAATGAAGGCAAATCTCTCGGGATTGCTGCAACCGCATGTCTTTTTATTGTTTATACCATTTCATAACATAACATCACGCCAGTACGCTCTAAAGGGGTACACAGATGTGTACAGTTCACCTTGAAACACTTTCATTTCACAGGTTATGATCAAGTTTCATGGCATTCAGTTAATCTATTCTGGCATTACTACCTAACTAAAGCAAGTTGCTTAATAGGTACAACTAAAAAGTGAAAAATAAAAAATCTTTTTTACAAAAAAAATACTACCGACTTCCAACTAAAAACACTACAAAGTGAAAAATAACTTTCTTTTTCGAAGTCGGTGTCTTTGGTAGGTACCAATTTTTTTCGTTATGGACACCGACTTCGAAAATAGTATATTATGCAACTAGTGAATAAAGGACGGTTTTAAAGCGAGGGCCATAGATGAATCACGAACAAGTGAAGGATTCTAACAACTGAATCACGACCGTAGGGAGTGATTCATGATGATTGAATCACGAGCACAGCGAGTGATTCAAGTGTTAGAATCCTGAACGACGCGAGTAATTCATGGCCCTCGATATAAATCCGTTTTATTCAAGAGTTGCATACTATATTTTATACCATGACTTCGAGAAAAAGAAGGATTTAAGCCAAAAGCACAAGAAATAATAATAAATAAATAAATGGTTTATTACCTTCAAAATTTACAGAAAATGATAAACCTTAGGGCTTCACATTTTTTTGTAAATTGAAGCTGAGCCTTTGAGTTTGAGTTACCTAAACAACACCTGTGTTTCAGGGGCCAGTGACCACCTCCGTTAAGTTACATAATTATAATTAATTAAACACCAATGCAATTAATATTAGAATTACAATCCAAATAAATATTCACTAAACATCCTAGACCAAAATAAAATCATTATCAAAATCCTAAATATAACCAAACTCAAAATATAATAGACAAAGGAGTTTGAAATTCGAATATTCTTTGCACAAGAAGTTTGTATCGAGTATTTTATGCGCAAGTAGGTTGTATTGCATTGAGATGGAGGTCAAATATATATTGGTGTGTTCTAAATTCAAACACCAAAACAGTGATTAAAAGTGCTTTTTATTCACTGTTTTCAGTGAATAAAATAAGCTTTTTAGAGGGGGATTGGTATAAAGAAAGTTATTTTTCACTTTGTAGTGTTTTTAGTTGGAAGTCGGTAGTATTTTTTTTGTAAAAAAGAATTTTTTGAAAAGCTAAGTTAGATTACTTTCTTCATAAAATTGCATTGATTTGGCTTCGGCTTTAGAACAAAAACAGAAAAGCACAATTGATTGAAAAATAATATCAGATTGGACGTTATCTTTTATTTACTAACCCTTTGAGAAGGTTTTGATAAGGATCGAGAACATGTACTACTTACTATAAAACGCAGTATCTATCCATACCCTTATAAACTTTATCTATACAAGCGACAGGGCTACACCGATCGCTTTTTATATTTGTCTACAGGACAATCTACTTTACGATTAGCAATATTTTACTAAACAAACACAGATATAAATGGCTTTTGTATAATAGGGTGACTGGGACCACCTTGCGCTTTGTTCGGTACCTATCTAGTACATACATGTTCCGCCATTTTACATTGATTACTTATCCTTGCATAAAGTTTTATCAACAAACATACAAAACATCAATCCTATATTCCTCGAGGGCTTAAGTAGAGGTTAATTTGTAAGAGTTACCGCGGCCGTGGCTCAAGTAACTGAAGGAACACGGGTGGGCTTTAGAGCGGGAGAAGTCATTGGATGATTACCCACAACAAAAGAAAAGTGGTGCTCCTATTGAACAGCCACATTTAGCCAGATATGCTTCAAGTCCCATGTAAAGGGACACAGCGGATCGCTGGGTTACGAAGCGGCTGACGAGCTTACTAGACGAGGATCCAGCACGGCGGTCTGTGGCGTCGAGCCTGTCGTACCTATCCCGTTCAACCGTTGCGCACGTACTCTTCGAATGCACAGGCGTCACCCAGACTAGAACATAAACCCTCGGGTCACACAATGGTCCATCTGAAGGACTAAGTGCGGCAACCAAATCCTTAACATAGAAGCCCCAATGTAATAGGGGGCGAGCTCATTGCCACCAACCGGGCACCAGTCCAGCGTCCGGGCTGATACTGAGAGATTTCATATGGAAAACCCAATAATACTTTACCCCACCCGAGACTAGAAGCCAGGACCTTAAGCTTAGTAGCGATTGCGATCACTAGACCAACTAGTCAGGTAAATACTATTTATAATATTTCCCATTACGAAGAAATTTATTTTATTTGTATCTCCATTGTATACCATTTTTCCTGTATTAATTGTCCACTGTCAGGTGTCTCGATTCTCAAACAGCTCACCTGTTACCACATAACATAATTACAGACAAGACAATAGGCTGTTATCTTCAACACCGCATTCATTAGCAGTAACAACGATCTATGTATATGGAGGAATATGTTAACTTGGAACAAAACAATTTTACTTAGAAAAAAAATATTAATTTAAAAAAATACTTTTTAAATACAAGCTTATTCGTATTCCACTCAGCAAACCCGTTCATTTGATATCTATATCATGGGGGTGCATAAAAATATTGGTCCGCCATATTTGGGAATCCACCATATTGGCTTTGAATGATGTTACTTAGCTAACCGTGCATAGTTATTCAAAAAGTTTGTTTTGTGTATGCTAAATTTCAGTAAAATCATTTGAGGATGACTGTTTCAAAATTCAACTGTAAGAGTTTACCCATACATAGTATCTAAAATGTTAAATAAAAGTTATATCAACCTAGATCAAGCAAGACAATAGTGTCACGAGTGACAGATGCGTGTTCTGCGCTAATTAACCTTTTACGAAGAGATCGTTTTTGTGAATGGGTGTGTGGCCATACTAAACCAGAGCCATTAAGATAACTACATTAATAGTAAGTATTTGTACAGCCCGACTACCTTGTTGGTTAGTAAGCACAAATGTTGAGTATATTCTTTCTGGATTTATATCCAGCTCATGGCTGGTTTAGCAATAATACTTGAATCAAGATTCTATATTCCCTAGCTAGGGCAAAGGACGTCCACAGTATTCCTCAATCGCGTTCGGTCTTGAGTTCCACGCTTCCCCTCGCTCCACGTCATTCCGATGCTCTTCGCTTCAGTCAGCACAGTGCTTCGGCAGATTTGACGGGGACCGCCATACTTTCTTTTCCCTCCAACCCACAGCCTGTTTAGGAACGTGATCGGAATCCGTCAAATAGATTTCGCAATAGGTTCGCCCCTTAAGGTACAATTCCGTGCATCGCGGTCGATCGCACACGCGCGCGGGTTATGCGACAATAGTCAGTGTACGAGAATGTATGGCGCCGTTGCCGAGGTCTGCGACAGAAGCTCAAGGCCGGTAACTGACGTAGGCTGCGTTGTCTGTCATTAGCCGCACGCGTCTGTCGCAGACTTCAGAAACGGCGCCATACATTCTCATACTCTGATTATTTTCGCCGTTTCCGAGGTCTGCGACAGACGCGCGCGGCCAACGACTGACGTAGGCAGCGTTGTCTTATATTAGCTGCAAAGAAAGAGACACATCTCTGCCTACCCCTTCATTAAAAAAACAGGCTTGATATTTCACTATGTGATGTGAAAACATCAGAAGAGCCATCAGTCAGCTCCAATTTGAATAATTTCTAACATTCTTTGCCCTCACTAGACCCAAAACACTAAACCCAGTTACCCTACACTATACCTATAAATTTACCCTAACCTTGTTATACAAACAGACATCATTCATCATCATCATTTCAGCCGAAAGACGTCCACTGCTGGACATAGGCCTCCCCCAGGCGTCGCCACATTGACCGATCCCGTGCGTCTCGCATCCAGCGCTTTCCCGCAACCTTAACCAGGTCATCGGTCCACCTAGTGGGAGGCCTTCCAACGTATCGTCTTCCGGTTCGCGGTCGCCATTCCAGAACTTTTCGGCCCCATCGGCCATCCGTTCTGCGAGCAATGTGCCCTGCCCACTGCCACTTAAGTTTAGCAATTCTCCGGGCTATGTAGGTAACTTTAGTTCTCCTGCGGATATCATCATTTCTGACGTGATCACGCATGGAAATTCCGAGCATAGCCCTCTCCATTGCCCTTTGGGTGACTTTAAGCTTTCTGATAAGGCCCATTGTGAGCGACCATGTCTCGGTCCCATAGGTGATCACTGGCAACACACACTGGTCAAAGACTTTTGTCTTGAGACACTGCGGTAAATTGGACGAGAAGATACCACGCAACTTCCCGAACGCCGCCCAGCCGAGTCGGATTCGACGGTTGACCTCTTTCTCGAAGTTGGACCTACCCAACTGGATCGTTTGTCCCAGGTAGACATAATCGTCTACAACTTCGAGTGTAGAGTCTCCGATCTTGATAGTAGTGGGTGCTACATGGGCGTTCACCATGATCTTGGTTTTGTCCATGTTCATTTTAAGACCCACTCTTTCGGAAGCTTTACTGAGGTCATCGAGCATTTTACTGAGGCTTTCCATGGTCTCAGCCATGACCACTATGTCGTCGGCAAACCGAAGGTGAGTGATGTACTCGCCATTAACGTTGATGCCTAGGCCCCTCCAGTCCAGAACCTTGAATACATCCTCCAGCGCAGCAGTGAACAATTTCGGAGAAATGACGTCTCCCTGTCTCACGCCACGCTGGAGAAGGATTGGTTTTGAGGTCTGATCCTGAAGACGGACTGACATGGTGGCGTTTTTGTACAAACACTTCAACAATGTTACAAACAGACAATGTTACATAATATTTTACTAGATGTTAGCACGGAGCTCCGCGTCTGGGACAGACGCAGCCGGAGAAAGGCTCTAGCTTTACAATTAATGTAGATATAACTGTTAGGGTTGGTATCTTTTGTTGAAGGAAATAGATATTATTTCACTATCTAACCTTATAGAAGGTAAATAAAGAAAACAGACTTAAAAAACCGGCCAAGTGCGTGTCGGACTTCACATATTTAGGGTTCCTTACCAAACCGCAGAAACCGTTTGGTTTTTAAGGAAAAATAGGAAATATCAAAGATGGCTGTAAAACCTGTGTGAAAGACGACAGACTGACACGTGAGTGACAGCAATAGGGCTCCGTTTGGTACCATCGGATACGGAATCCTTAAAAAGATTACATTCTAATGTTATCTTAAAAACAGACTTTGCCCGCAACCAAAGCATTTTTCGTAGTTTAAAAATTATTAAAATTGTAAATAACAGAGTACAATATAGAACTAAGTAGGTAGATAAGCATATAATTTCTATACAGCATCCTTAAAATTTGGTAATCTTTCGGGACTTGCAAGTTTTAAAGTCCGATAATACCATGTATTTATGGGATCCTCCGGGATGCTGAAAGGCGTCGAGGCTATTACCCTATTTACGATGGTAAAACAAGTAGAGGAGCACTTGGCTAAATAATATCAGCCGCCCGGGTCGATCTTCAAGATTAAGCAGAGCTTGCCGAGGTCGGACCGTGGATGGGTCCATTACATATCGAGCGAGACACTTCCGGGTCTCGAAAACATGTAAATTCGTTGGTCTCAGCTAATATTTGTAGATCTTAGGCAGTTATAACGGATCGTGAAAATTCATAAAATCTGACACTGCCCTTGGCAGGATGGATCAGGGCAGACAATGTAAAACGGACCTCTGTGTATGTGTGCTCGTTTACACAGAGGTCCGTTTTACAGGTCCGCTTTATCAAATACGTTTTTATTCGGCAGTGGTGTAGGTAGTTGTATGAGTGAGTGCACACACACGACAGTATTACAATCCTGATCCGTTTTGTTTGAAAGTTGGCGGTACTTGATATGGTGAGAACATTACCCCCAGTAGCGACGGATCCGTTCAAATGGTATTGTAAATGCGGTGTGAACATCACCTCCAGTAGTGATGGATCCGTTAAAAACGATCCTGAAAATACGGATGTTCTATGTGTACGTACCCTTAGTTACTGGGTTGTGGACCTCAGATAGACAGTCACCAATGCAAAATATTGGTATCCAGGTGCATCTGATGAGATTGGAAACCGACCAACATAATTGGGAAAAGACAAGCTAATTGATTGACTTCTTTCGATCATAAAAGCTGACCTAACATATATCTCTTATATATTATAAGTAGTACAGGTCTGCTGGAAGAAATTTCCCTAGAAATAAGCAGCACCTTTGAGCTATTCTATCTTTACATGTACTTTCTCTTTTAAGTGTTTTGTATGTACATAAATAAATAAATATCTGTATATCAAATTGCTTTCAGAAAGTCCGTCTATTGCCTAAAGCCCATGATAATAAACTAGATATTTCTCCAACTAATTAAAATACAAACAAAGCAGATAAAGTTGCTGCATACATTAATATGAACTCTGTAACTTTATTAGTCTCAAACAGCGAGCGTTCCCGGGTGACATTATAACTGTAACTAATAAAACATAGTATTGTCGTCAAAAAGTTATTTTATTACTTGTCTCTTTATGGCTTGAACGAATATGTAGTTAAAATACAGAAAAAATTCGTGGTCATATTATAACTGCCGCACGGTTCGATCTACAAGGTTAAGAAAAGCTCAAGCGAGGTCTTGGATGGATGACCATCCTTTAAATCCTGAGACTCATCCGTGCCTCGGTAAGCACTCTATAATACCTGTGACAAAGTAAGATGTCGGCTTTGCTTTTTTCCACCGCCCCATCCGGCAGAATGATGAACCTGTTCACTCTTGAAAAAGTGCGCTTTGATTGTGTGTATACAGTCTGTGGTTTTTAGTCTGAATGTTTCTAATATATTGTTGTTGGACCTTATTTGCATTTAATTAAATAAGCTCACCAGGTAGTGGAAAAAGAATCGTTCGTGTCTCGCATAAAAAAGCTTTATTTTAACACTCGCATGTAGCTTTCTAAATTGGCTACATCGCTCGTGTTAAAATCTCGACTTTTTATGCTCGACACGATATGTACTTAATATTGATTAAACTAGATGCTTACGAATGTTATTTGTTGTTATAGTGTACTAGCTTCTGCCAGCGGTTTCGCCCGTGTGAATCTCGAAAATTATCCAAAGGCAAAATATTCCCGGGATAAAATGTATCCTATGTGATATTCCAGACTATAATCTATCTCTGTACCAACTTTCATCCAGATCCGTTTAGAAGTTTTTGCGTGAAAGAGGAAACATTGTAATTAATAAGGATTATGAATTTGATTTTTCAATTTCTTACGTACAAAGTTATCGCGGCATTTAAAATGAGAAACGTCATCAGACTTCTCAGATTGTCACGATTAGAAGTTGTTGGTTGTAGCTGTCATATTTAGATCTTTATATTATTAGTCAAAAGAATGATAAAACCAAACTTCTTACATTTATGTGGGAAGTTTGATCATGCTGACTCTTATGTGCAACGGGACGTACCTGAAAACAAACAAAAAAAAACGAAATTAGTTTAGGTGTAAAGGGTTTACGGAAAAGTGTATGGATTTACTTGGTGTTTAATGATAGGATAGGTTTTCTCAGCACTTAGACTCTCATTTGGTTCGTTGTGCGTGCGGGCCTGCTCTCTATGAGAGGGATTGGGCCGTAAACCACCACGCGGGCACAGTGCGGGTTGGTGGATGTCACATGTCTTCGATTTTTTGGTTCTAAGGGTTTTGAGAGAAACGAAATGATATTTGTGAATGGAGTGAGGCAAATGGGCTTCAGGTAAATCCATCGAAGATGATTCCAAAAATAAATTGGACACAACATCCTCTGGTACAATTTAACGGAACTACTATTCCAATATGTGAGAAGGTTAAGTACCTTGGGGTTTGGATCGACAGATATCTGTCTTGGGGTCCGCAGCTTCAGCACGTAAGCCGCAAAATTTTTGCATCTGCCAGGTCCCTTAGACGATTGCGAAACTTTCTTTCCACTGCCACTAAAATTGCGCTGACACAGTTCCTTCTGCTTCCTATCCTTGACTATGCTGATGTCAGTTATCTCGATCTCACCCAGGCACAACTAGATAAACTTGAGCATCTTCAAAACATGCATAAGATTTATATTTGGCCTGCGCAAATATGATCACATTTTTGAATTTCGGACAAAGCTCAAGGCTTCCCATACGTCTTCGCCGGGATTCTCATATTTTATTTCTGCTATACAATCCTACAACCCCCTCTTATCTCAAAGAACGATTCAAGTTCCTTCATGACACACATAATAGATATCTGAGGTCATCGGAAAACTTGAGACTAGAGATGCCGATGCATTCCACCAGCTTTTACGACAAATCTTTTACGGTTCAAGCGGTGCGGTTGTGGAATGCTTTGCCCGTGTCAATAAGGCGTGCTCAATCTCTGCCCATTTTTAAAACTATGGTAAAGAATGAACAACCTCTCTCTTTAATAGTTGTTTTTCTTGATTTCTGTGTTTTTGTTCCATACTTATTACTGTATATATTTAGTACACCAAAGACTACCTACCCTACTGTTTTTCTTGTCATTTTTAAAATCCATCCAAAGGTTGTCTTGAAAAGATCGCTTTTAGCGATAAGGCCGCCCATTGTGTCACCCAGTGTAATGTTTGTTCTTCTATACTTTCTGTAACTTTTATGATGTACATAATAAAGAGTATTCTATTCTATTCTAATAATTTACACAAAGGAAAGCGCCTGACTGGGTTCGACCTACAACTTGTAAGTCGCGACAGTTGCCATTGGGCCACCACTGCTCTCGTGTTTAGTGATAAGTAGATCGCCAATCCTATCATTGTACTGCCGGTCGGCTTTGTAACAAAACTCACCGTGAAAACTTAGGTGAAGTGAGATGATATTATAGTTGATGCTAGGGATTGACAGCTCACTTTACCGAAGTCGTCCGGGTGAGATTGTGACAATATAGCACTAATGTTTCTCTCACTGAATTCAATGCATTCCAGCCAGAGGCCCTAGACAAGTGACATTCTATTCTAACCTGGCAACCCCATATCGACATGGTCTCGTCAAGAGTCAGGAAACTTACATGTGATGTGGCAGACAATGATCTCCTCCTTTCAGTCTATCAAGCATTGGCTCAATCAGTTATTGGTGACTGTATGGGGGCTTAGGGGGTGCATGCAAAACATACCTCTTACGCCTAGAAAGAGCTCAACGGTCCTTGCTGAAGACGATGACATTTAAACCATTCAGATTTCCCACAAAATCTCTGTATGAGCTATGCCGGGTACTCACGGTGAGACAGCTGTTTGTTCTACATCTAATAACTAATTAACATGAATGTACAACATATAATCATACAAAACTTCAAAATAAACGGAAAATACCAAATATCATTGAATCGGGCGGATGTCGAACGGCTTTTGTAAGACGGCAAAATGCCCATCTTTCTGGTTATGTCTACAACAAAATAAATAGACTCCTAATCTTTTATCCGCTATCTTTACGAGACTGTAAATTAAAGGTGAAGAACTGGCTCTTCACTCTTGATTACGATAGTGTGGAGAAAATACTTATTTGATTAAATAATTTTTAAATGAATCTCATTTATTAATTTTTTACATAGAAACTTATTCAGTCATCTACTCATACCACCATACACAAACACGCGCACACATACACGCACACACTTCAGTTACACACACATACAGCACGACTTAGTCTTAGTTATTATTGTTGAATTGTAAAAAATATATTATTATTACTTGTTCATTTTCTTTTAAAATTTTATAATTATTTTAATTTGATTTGACATTCGATATTATCAATTATTATTAATAATATTTATTATAAATTTTCCTCCGAATTTAATATTAATTTGAATTTGAATTGACATTAGATATTAAGATGAACTTACATTTTCGCTTTTCGACCATCGCGATCGCTGATGAAATGAGATTTTGTCTCCGTACCTGTTTAGATTATTTCAGTTGCAATGTTGGGTGTTACTAGTCTTTAGGCGCGATTGGTCCAATATAAAAAAAAACAATTCGCAGTTGGTCCAGTTGCCGGTTGATCCAAAATGGAGAATGTTTCCGAAATTATACAATACTAGCTTCTGCCCGCGGCTTCGCCCGCGTTAAAAGTGTCAATCATCCTAAGGGAATACAAACTATCCTATGTCCTTGCCAGGGTCTCAAACTATCTCCATGCCAAATTTCATCTGAATCGGTTCAGTAGATCCAGAGATTACCCCTACAACCTCAAAAACTTTACCTCTTTATAGTATTAGTATAAATATAGATAAATGTGTGCTGCATGGCAAGGCCAGGCTGCGTTGGATTTCAGTGATGCGTGATCGATAATAGGTCTACTACGCTACTAGAAAGTTACTGCTATCTATACTAACATTACAAACAGAGGGCAAAAATTTTGTGAGTTTGTAGACCACAGCAGCTATTGGAAAAATTCTTTCACAAATTGAAAGATAAATTATTCCAGATGGACAACATCACCCAGACTTTTCTCAACAATGTTGCTACCAGTCTAACCGGATACTGCCGAGTACCAGTATTTCACATGGACTGTCTATCTTGCCACCATTATCCAGTAACAGGTTGGATGGAGAGGGAGCGGAAGGCCAAAGAAAAGAGAGATGGACTGTGTGAGGAGTGATATGATAGAAAAAGGAGTCAGTGATAGCGTGACGGGGGACATAACAGTTTGGAAGAGGAAAATGTGCTCCGGCGACCCCAAGACCCCCAACACGGGACAAGAACAGGAAGATGATGATGAACCCAGTTACAAGCCAGGCAAGACTGGTTCCAGATTTTCTGGATTCTGACTATCCGTAACAACGGCTTAACGTGCTTTCTGAGGCACAGAAGAGTCTCGGTATTCGGTTAATGGTCAACCCTCCACGGACCGTCGACTCCGACAAGCGTTGTTGCAAAGATTACTTGACGATCAACCCTTGCCGCTGTAATTGCTTAGCCACGAGGTTCTCAAGCCAATCAAGTGTTGTACGTATACTAAGTCTTGGATACTGCGTTCGATTCCCGAAAATTGTTATTGGGTTTTCCATCTAGAATTTCTCAGTAGCAACCCGGAGTCTCAATTTGTGCCTGGTTGATGAACATATGGTTTGACATATGTATGTATTTGTGTATCTATGATAATATTATTGTATATTTAAAGTAAATATTCGTAATGTTATGTGTTACACCAATGGCAACCCCATTTCATGTCCAGGCTATCACTGTCCATTCCAGGTTGCCTGGAAGAGATCGCGGTAAGCGATAAGGCCGCCCGTTGCATGTATTTTAGTTTTAAGTTTCCTTTTCTATGTTTATCTTGGTGTATCTACAATAAAGCATATATAAATAAATAAATACACGGGACTAAACATTACTGGCGAAATGTGAGTGTACAACAGGTGCACCTCTGCCGAACCCTTTGGGGAGTTGTGGCGTGATGTTGTGTGGGTATAGTACGTATCAGTCAAGCGGTTGCCTCTCACTTGAGCCCAACTTGCGCGTTGACTTATGAAGTGTCGATAAGACGCTTTAATGCCTTCAAGCACGCGATTTGCGGCTTATGGAGTGCGGGGCGATTTGCAGCGTGCGTGTTGAAGCGTTTGATTAGAAAGATAGTTCATATTTAACTGCCTCGTCGGTCTAGTGGTCGCAGGAGCTAGTGATGAACCCAAATCCAAAAAACCCCAAACTGAGCATTAAGCTCAGGTCCTCTTAGGGAGTCGTGAGGCTTTCGGGACCGGGACGGTGGTCCCGGATTCCACCTATAGATAAAATATTATTTTTGAGTAGTATTTTGAGACCACAAATAAAATAAACAAATTTATGTCTTGGGATAGTACGGTCAACCAAAAATAGGACGCACGATATAATCGTATTTCTATTTCAACAAAAAGTTCCTTTACTTTATAATTTTTACAAAATAAGCAAAAATTATGGCGACGATGTTCAGCAGTGGGATGGCCTCCGGCTGTAATGACAATGATGCTAGTGAAGTAAAAATTTTAGATCTAGTAACAACAGAAGGAAGTAACGATTTTACCAAATGGGAGTAAACAAAAACATCATGTAACTTCACATGTTTAGACGGTTTTCTACTTAATTAAATAATAATATGGTCAAAAGATGATCGCTGTCACTGGCACCACACCCTTTATCCCGTAATTGCTGCCATTGCCAAAAGAATAATTATTTCATTCAAATCTACACTACAAAATAATATCGACCTTATTCTTTACAAAATACAATGCATTTTACATTACCTAGCAACATAATAAGGAATCGTTCCATAGAAATTAGGACAAAATATAAGATTGTATGAAATTAACAGAAATATAATAATTTTGAAGCATTACGTTTTATATTAAAATTAAAATTTATAATAATTAGTTTTGTTGAATAGTATTTTAACAAAGTATGATTGTTACAACTTATAATGTGCGGTATTTATTTGAAACTAGCTTCTGACAGCGGCTTCGTCCGCGTTAAAGTCGTAAAGTGTCCTAATCCAGTACACAGGTAGCATGGTCCATGGACCCATGGTGCTGGACATAGGAAGTTTTTGTTCCAGAGAATTTATTTATTTTAAATACAAAGACAAAACGCCAATAACACTGATTAGATAGATTACAAAGTATGTAAAGTATCACAAATACGCAAAATTATGAACTCAGTCGTTATCAAAATATCAGACATTCAAACAATATCTCCTTTCATTCGTCAGCGAATAGATCTAGTCTAGACCTAGACTCAAGGAGAGCGTTGAGTGCACTTAGAATTCACGAAATGGATGATACGCAGCAGTATGGCAACATGGCTCTTATTTTTATGCCTTCTCTCCCGGCAATATTCCCCTGGAAGTGGGATTTCCGACTTCCACGCCAAAATACTTCCTTCATATTGTCCTAATTAATTAAAACAGGCGCTGAAACTACTAAACTTATCATCAAAACAAATATTAACTACAAAGTGTTCACTCCTATTAGAAATCATATTATTGTTCCTGAAACCAATTGAAAATGTACCCTAACTAATCATAAAAAAGATCTAATCTACAAAACAACATTCCTAAAACATTTACCCAGAATACACAGTATTAATATCTCCAACACTATGAAAGCTAATCTGAAATCAACCTTAACTTAATAACGTAGGATCTAATTCTGCATGCTGTAATGTATTAAGCAATTAGACTAATAAGTATCTGTTAGTTCGTTAAAACTGTAGGGATCATTCTGCTAATTGAATTTGAATCTTAACAAGAGCGTGATAGAGTTTAAATTGATTTGATGAGAGTGCGTAGGGTGGTGTTTATTTAAAATGGTTAGGGATGTTAACAAAAGTACTTATTTTCGCGTATCCGCAGTAATATTGTCATTTCAGCTCTTACTTAATAATAACAGCCGCACGGGTCGTCTTTCGAGGTTAAGCATCGCTTACGGAGGATGGGTGACCATGCACATACACACCGAGACTTCTACTTGCCTCGGTAAGCACGTTAAGACGGTGAACCTTTGACAGTCGATATGGGTAGAAGCCAGAATATTTGTTATTGTATCCATAGCTTTCTAACAGACAAAAAAATAAACAAAATGGACGCCAAATGAGCCCTCCCCTTTTAATACGCGACTGTATGTATACAGGCTGAGTTTTTCAAGTGCGCGTGGATGGTCAAATCCGAAACTATGAAGAATAGCAAAAAATACTCAATGGTGTCTCGGGTCCGATTTTGATGCAAAATAAAACTGCTTCATTGGCTTTTTGAAAAATCTATATTCCTAGCCAGGAATCGAAACCGTTGTTCTTGGAGAAAAACACACGCTGTATTCTAGGTCAACGGGAACTACCATTTAGGTTTTCAACCCAAAACCTATAGGGTACTTCCGGTTGACCTAGAACTTTGAATTTTGGTTAAAAGCAAGGTCTTACAGCACAAGTAAAGGGAACATTCAAAAAAATTAGAAAATTAAGGTAAATTTTGGTACTTACAAGTTTTCGTGCAAATTTAAATTTGCTTACCTATATCTTTTTATCGTGTTGACTCAGGACCCTGATTTTCTTACACCTAATAGGGACTATAGACCTCAGTATCTGGTATAAATTTCAACTTGCTAGATCCACCCATTCCTAAGGAAATCGGTGGTGACAAACGGACACACAGATGGACAGACGGACAAGAGAGTTAGCTTATAAGGGTTCCTTTTTTACCTTTTGAGGTACGGAACCCTAAAAAAGGATTTTGTTAAACTGAGATCTTTTCTCACGTTTGCCATAACGTTACTGCCCAGAATTTTGTTCTTCGTGTATACATATAGTTTGCATATAATTATGTAGGTAGTGGGATCCTGCCGTTTTGCCGAAAAGATTTTGCCAAATTTTCATTACCCAAACAAATTTTAGCAACCTTTTTTTATACCAATGTAATATTTGGAATAATTTTAGTACGCACATTTTCATTTGGTCAAATGTTTACTAGGCAGATTGTTACCAAGGATAATGTCATTAAGGTTTTTGGTCTTTAATCAAATGATTTATTACAGCAAACAATATTTAGACAATAAACGTTTAGTCAAATGAATTGTTATGACAAAAAATATAAAGGCAAAAATAAAAATGCAATTTTATTTTAATATAGGTAATCATTTATTAACGCGAGTACAAAATAGCAAAAGTTAGGTTATTTATGGAACTAGTTACAGTAGGTTATTAATTTAAAAAAAATGGTTAGGTTAGGTTAGGTTAAAACTGTGACCACCTACGCACGAGCCGAGCGAGCGTAGCGAGCGGTGCCGCGGCAGCGGCCGGCGAGTGCCAGAAACGACTAGATTATATAGAAAAAAAATTTTGCGTAAAATATGTTATACCAACTGAAATATTTGACTAGATAAAAAATGGTAAAAGTACTAGTTGGTGAACAAGTTATTGTTCAAACGTTCACTTGCCAAACATAGGTTTTCGTAACAATTATTTGTAAAGAGATTGTTTGGTAAGTAATAATTTGGCAAATGAAGTTATGCGAAAATTTGTTTGGGAAGTGATAATTTGGCAATTTCTTTTCGGTAAAACAAGGGAGACCCGTAGGTAGTATATGTTTTATTTTATAATTTTATTTTTGTTACAATCTGTTGAAAATAATAACAAAATGGTCAACTTATTCAAATGTTAAATGTGGTCGCTTTTTGTACCCAGCCTTTATGGAGTAGATAGACACGTGAAATAACACATTTAAAAATAAAAATAAATAATTTAAAGTTGGAAATGGAATTGTGAAAGTTATCTCTCAAAGGTTTTGCTTTTCGTTTGTTTTACCAACTACGAATAGATTAAAATTATAATCGAAATATGGTTTTACTTTTATAAAGAACAAATTTCATCTGCATAGTCATCTTTAATTATAATAATATGACATTTGATAGCAAAGGCGCTGAAAATGCCAAAATATTTTGTAAGTATACTAAGGATTAAGTAAAATGAACAAAACCTGTGAACGAAAAATATGCCTAGGGGGACGGACAATAGTGCAGTTAGTCGGCCGAACAGTCTTCGGTCAAATGAACTTTAGGCAATCGTAACGCACTCAATAATTTGACATTGACAGAGGCTTTATATTGTAGTTTAAGTGAGACTAATGGCGTGCGGTTATCCATACTGGCTTTTAACCAACCATCATGAAACACAACCTGTAACAACCGCGCGTAACCGCAATAATTCGTTTATCCGCAGACCCGCGGCACATCCCTACGCCAGCCACACGCACCTACTCGAGACATCAAAGTGAGTGTAACTCGATGGGCAACACTACACATTATGTTACCAGGATTTAAAACGTTAACTGCGTCGAATATTATCAAATGGGGAAAAATATTTAACGATGCAACGAGATATTTCGGTGTCGTGTCTATGAGCAAGGTATTTGCGATGCCTGTGCATATTTCAGATGACGTTAATAATAACGTCAACGTCGTCAGATATTGAAGATTAAGCACCACTTACCAAGGTTGGTACGTCGATCGGTGACCATTCATACTTCATCAGTGCTTCGGAAAGATTTTGATCCCGCCCGGCATTTGAAGATTTTTGACTGTCGCTATGGGTATAACCAGTATCCAAATTGTGTAAGTAAGTTTGGAAGGGCAAAGGGAACAACTCCATGAAAGAGTATCACACATTTCCTTTAAATGTTTTTGGTGTCGCATTAAATAATTTAGAAAGGGTACGTCCGCCACCCTATGAGATAAATTCACATATCCTTTAGATATGAAGAACACCCTGGTACTTACATAATTAATTAGAGGATTATCTTCAAGCTGCAGCTAATGTAATACGTCGTGAGGAGGTGTTACAGAACCCACTACAGTATGTGTGACGTTAGGAAGGGATATTATGCTTTACGGAGGCCTTTTATGAGTATCTTTTTGACGAAAATTGTAGCATTTCTTCTATAAAAGGCTGCTTAGATTTTTGTTAGCAACAATTTTCTCACGTGGCTTTGCTCCCGTGGTTCCATCTCACAAGAACCGTGTATTTTCCGAGACAATAAGTTTCGTTATTGGATTACTACTGCCTGATATCTTTCAAGACTATCATTTTAGGAAGAACTAGCGACGTATAAGGTCTAGACAAAGCAATATTCTTTCAACGATAACAATAGTTTTAAAAGTCTGTAATGTTTGGGGTTGACATGCGCTACCGAACCATACATATTATTGCAATCAAATATAACAGCTCACAATGTTAGGACCCATTAATATTAATGATAATTTTTATCCGTGGTGCTAGACAACTGCGCTTATGCCAGTTGTAAACGACCCTTTGTACCTATTGGCCTTGTTTGTTCTGTCGCCTGCTTGATATGGAGGGAAGTGGAAATTATGCTTTACTCCTCCGTTATTCTTTTCTAATTAATTTCTATGCGGGATCAAGACAGTTAAATTTATCCGGCACTTCGTCGAGCTTCATTGCCTCGGCGCTTTTCTGGTTGGCGACACTGGTGATTATGGCTTTCAGGAGTTGCAGTAGTTAGGGAATAGTGCGGCGGGTTTGTCACAAAAAAGTGCGTTACCGAAATCTCACGAGGTCAATCCCAAACATGCATTTAGACGTTTTCGCTGACAGAATGTTAACTTGTTTGTCTTTCTGGATTCATCATCATCATTATTTCAGCCGAAAGACGTCCACTGCTGGACAAAGGCCTCCCACAGGCTTCGCCACATTGACCGATCCCGTGCGTCTCGCATCCAGCGCCTTCCCGCAACCTTAACCAGGTCATCGGTCCACCTAGTGGGAGGCCTTCCAACGTATCGTCTTCCGGTTCGCGGTCGCCATTCCAGAACTTTTCGGCCCCATCGGCCATCCGTTCTGCGAGCAATGTGCCCTGCCCACTGCCACTTAAGTTTAGCAATTCTCCGGGCTATGTCGGTAACTTTAGTTCTCCTGCGGATATCATCATTTCTGACGTGATCACGCAAGGAAATGCCGAGCATAGCCCTCTCCATTGCCCTTTGGGTGACTTTAAGCTTTCTGATAAGGCCCATTGTGAGCGACCATGTCTCGGTCCCATAGGTGATCACTGGCAACACACACTGGTCAAAGACTTTTGTCTTGAGACACTGCGGTAAATTGGACGAGAAGATACCACGCAACTTCCCGAACGCCGCCCAGCCGAATCGGATTCGACGGTTGACCTCTTTCTCGAAGTTGGACCTACCCAACTGGATCGTTTGTCCCAAGTAGACATAATCGTATACAACTTCGAGTGTAGAGTCTCCGATCTTGATAGGAGTGGGTGCTACATGGGGGTTCACCATGATCTTGGTTTTGTCCATGTTCATTTTAAGACCCACTCTTTCGGAAGCTTTACTGAGGTCATCGAGCATTTTACTGAGGCTTTCCATGGTCTATGTCGTCGGCAAACCGAAGGTGAGTGATGTACTCGCCATTAACGTTGATGCCTAGGCCCGTCCAGTCCAGAACCTTGAATACATCCTCCAGCGCAGCAGTGAACAGTTTCGGAGAAATGACGTCTCCCTGTCGCACGCCACGCTGGAGAAGGATTGGTTTCGAGGTCTGATCCTGAAGACGGACTGACATGGTGGCGTTTTTGTACAAACACTTCAACACCTCAATGTACCGGTAGTCGATCTGGCACCGTTGGAGAGACTGCAGTACAGCCCAAGTCTCGATCGAATCGAAGGCTTTCTCGTAGTCCACAAACGCTAAACAGAGAGGCAGGTTATACTCTTCGGTCTTCTGTATAACCTGCCGCAGCGTATGTATGTGGTCTACGGTGCTAAAGCCTTTTCGGAATCCGGCTTGTTCGGGAGGCTGGAAATCATCAAACCTGCGCGCGAGACGATTCGTGATGACTCTTGAAAACAACTTGTAGACATGGCTAAGAAGTGAGATGGGCCTATAGTTCTTCAGCCGGGCATTGTCGCCCTTCTTGAAGAAAAGTACCACCACACGCCTGCACCATGCCTGTGGCGTTTTGCCCTCGAGTATGACGGAATCAAACAGCTTCTGAAGGGCCTTAAGGACCGGTTTTCCACCCGCCTTCAGGAGTTCAGCCGTGATGTCACATATCTTTTTGGTTCCAGGACATTTATTTATTTATTGATTTGCCTACAATTGTTACACATATACATACAAGTGCAGAAGTTAGATATCAATTGTGTACAATATTAATCGGCAAACACAGCATTCATAATGCAAAGACATGCTGGTTTCCTTACGCTTTTTTCCTTCACCGTTTTTGAGAGAAGTGGTAATGAAATAATTTACACAAAGTAAAGCGCCTGCCTGGTATGCAACCCATGATTTATAACTTGTAAGCCGCGGTCTCAAAAATCGTAGGTAGGTACTATTGAAATAAATGGCAGTTGGTTTGGTTTACAATAACAGGCGGGTCATTAGTCTCTCTTACCAATCTGCATCTAAACCGTTGGTTTTTTCATTAGTTTTTCATCATTTTCCCCCAAATATGAAATGTTGTAGTCGAATTCCAGTCGAACCGGAACCACTTATCTGACATCCACAAACTTTAATGGGTACTACGAAAGTCTTTGGTAAGGTACTGGTAACGACAAACGAAGATCCAAAAATTCTGAGGCATGAGCCGTGAGTGTGGTGATTTCTGAGGCATGGAGTGGCATTCAAAGTTAGACCTCAGCGGTCGAAAGTCCCGTGTGGCTATTTACTAAGCCAAGAGCCCTTCAGTACCGACAGTAGTATTCTCACATTCCTTACAATGTACTAAGTACGAACGACAAAATTTCGCAACTGCTGTCGCTGACGCATGACGGAAACGATGCGCTGGACCAGAACACGCGACATGTGATACTTATGTGAATTAACTCTCTTCCTGTAAGCTATAGTATTACTATATCTATGTGTAATGGATCTTCAACTTTTGTACAAAGATGAATCCAGAAACCATGTATGAGGGTATCTCCAGAGCCATGCATGGTTTCAAAACTCACTTCACCGTTGTCATGAGGGACTTCAACGCGAAACTGGGCAAACGAGACGAGGATGAGCTGCAATTTGGAGTTGGACGTCGGAACCACCGGGGTCACCTACTGGCCAGTTTTATGGAGAAGGAGGGCCTCTATATGATGAACTCCTTCTTCAAAAAGCGTGAACACAGGAAGTGGACCTGGCAGAGCCCCGATGGTGCAACAAAAAATGAGATTGACTTCATCATGTCAACCAGGAAGCAAATGTTCAATGATGTCTCTGTGATCAATTCGGTAAAAACCGGGAGCGATCACGGCATGGTAAGAGGCACATTGAACTTTAATATTAAGCTTGAAAGGTCTCGACTGATGAAGTCCACGCTCCGTCCAGCACAGATCCAGGTCCAAAACCCCGAGAACTTTCAGCTCGAACTCCAGAATCGTTTCGAGTGCCTAGGTAGCTCAGTGGACGAATATAGCGACGGGTTCGTGGAAGCTGTCCATACGGTCGGGTCCAAGTTTTTCAAGACCCGTCGTACAGATAGAAACAAAAAGATCTCTGATCCTACCCTCAAGCTTATGAAGGAGAGGCGTGAGATGATCCTGCAGTCTTCAGATGAGGCGTGCAAATACCGGCAGCTCAATAGACAGATCTCTAAATCCTTGAAAAGAGACCTCCGCCGCTTTAATACCGAGCGTATTAAAGACGCGATTGAGCGAAATAAAGGCTCCAAGGTTTTTTCAAGAGATCTGGCTATTGGGCAGAGCCAGCTCACGAAACTGAAGACCGACGATGGCAGGACCGTATCCGCTAAACCGGAGCTTCTGAGGGAGATCGAGACATTCTATGGGCAGTTGTACACATCAGTCAGCAAGCCCGTTGCGAGTCTAGCAAACGACCCAAGAGCTAGATTGACCCGTCACTATACCGAAGATATCCCGGATGTCAGCCTGTACGAGATTAGGATGGCTCTGAAACAGCTTAAAAACAACAAGGCGCCGGGTGATGACGGAATCACGGCTGAACTCCTGAAGGCGGGTGGAAAACCGGTCCTTAAGGCCCTTCAGAAGCTGTTTGATTCCGTCATACTCGAGGGCAAAACGCCACAGGCATGGTGCAGGCGTGTGGTGGTACTTTTCTTCAAGAAGGGCGACAATGCCCGGCTGAAGAACTATAGGCCCATCTCACTTCTTAGCCATGTCTACAAGTTGTTTTCAAGAGTCATCACGAATCGTCTCGCGCGCAGGTTTGATGATTTCCAGCCTCCCGAACAAGCCGGATTCCGAAAAGGCTTTAGCACCGTAGACCACATACATACGCTGCGGCAGGTTATACAGAAGACCGAAGAGTATAACCTGCCTCTCTGTTTAGCGTTTGTGGACTACGAGAAAGCCTTCGATTCGATCGAGACTTGGGCTGTACTGCAGTCTCTCCAACGGTGCCAGATCGACTACCGGTACATTGAGGTGTTGAAGTGTTTGTACAAAAACGCCACCATGTCAGTCCGTCTTCAGGATCAGACCTCGAAACCAATCCTTCTCCAGCGTGGCGTGCGACAGGGAGACGTCATTTCTCCGAAACTGTTCACTGCTGCGCTGGAGGATGTATTCAAGGTTCTGGACTGGACGGGCCTAGGCATCAACGTTAATGGCGAGTACATCACTCACCTTCGGTTTGCCGACGACATAGACCATGGAAAGCCTCAGTAAAATGCTCGATGACCTCAGTAAAGCTTCCGAAAGAGTGGGTCTTAAAATGAACATGGACAAAACCAAGATCATGGTGAACCCCCATGTAGCACCCACTCCTATCAAGATCGGAGACTCTACACTCGAAGTTGTATACGATTATGTCTACTTGGGACAAACGATCCAGTTGGGTAGGTCCAACTTCGAGAAAGAGGTCAACCGTCGAATCCGATTCGGCTGGGCGGCGTTCGGGAAGTTGCGTGGTATCTTCTCGTCCAATTTACCGCAGTGTCTCAAGACAAAAGTCTTTGACCAGTGTGTGTTGCCAGTGATCACCTATGGGACCGAGACATGGTCGCTCACAATGGGCCTTATCAGAAAGCTTAAAGTCACCCAAAGGGCAATGGAGAGGGCTATGCTCGGCATTTCCTTGCGTGATCACGTCAGAAATGATGATATCCGCAGGAGAACTAAAGTTACCGACATAGCCCGGAGAATTGCTAAACTTAAGTGGCAGTGGGCAGGGCACATTGCTCGCAGAACGGATGGCCGATGGGGCCGAAAAGTTCTGGAATGGCGACCGCGAACCGGAAGACGATACGTTGGAAGGCCTCCCACTAGGTGGACCGATGACCTGGTTAAGGTTGCGGGAAGGCGCTGGATGCGAGACGCACGGGATCGGTCAATGTGGCGAAGCCTGTGGGAGGCCTTTGTCCAGCAGTGGACGTCTTTCGGCTGAAATAATGATGATGATGAATCCAGAAAGACAAACAAGTTAACATTCTGTCAGCGAAAACGTCTAAATGCATGTTTGGGATTGACCTCGTGAGATTTCGGTAACGCACTTTTTTGTGACAAACCCGCCGCACTATTCCCTAACTACTGCAACTCCTGAAAGCCATAATCACCAGTGTCGCCAACCAGAAAAGCGCCGAGGCAATGAAGCTCGACGAAGTGCCGGATAAATTTAACTGTCTTGATCCCGCATAGAAATTAATTAGAAAAGAATAACGGAGGAGTAAAGCATAATTTCCACTTCCCTCCATATCAAGCAGGCGACAGAACAAACAAGGCCAATAGGTACAAAGGGTCGTTTACAACTGGCATAAGCGCAGTTGTCTAGCACCACGGATAAAAATTATCATTAATATTAATGGGTCCTAACATTGTGAGCTGTTATATTTGATTGCAATAATATGTATGGTTCGGTAGCGCATGTCAACCCCAAACATTACAGACTTTTAAAACTATTGTTATCGTTGAAAGAATATTGCTTTGTCTAGACCTTATACGTCGCTAGTTCTTCCTAAAATGATAGTCTTGAAAGATATCAGGCAGTAGTAATCCAATAACGAAACTTATTGTCTCGGAAAATACACGGTTCTTGTGAGATGGAACCACGGGAGCAAAGCCACGTGAGAAAATTGTTGCTAACAAAAATCTAAGCAGCCTTTTATAGAAGAAATGCTACAATTTTCGTCAAAAAGATACTCATAAAAGGCCTCCGTAAAGCATAATATCCCTTCCTAACGTCACACATACTGTAGTGGGTTCTGTAACACCTCCTCACGACGTATTACATTAGCTGCAGCTTGAAGATAATCCTCTAATTAATTATGTAAGTACCAGGGTGTCATGGCAGACGAGGAGCTTGTTTGAAGGCTTTTAGCCGACAGGCCTGAGGGATTTTGTATTATTTTTTAATGGGACGATCGTATATGAGGTATCTCTAAAAGCATAAATTTCATGAACGTTGGATGGCAAAAGAATTAAAAGAATGAAATGCATATTTAAATGAAGGAAAAGTGTTTTTTTTTAGCCAATATCACAGACACCAAAAATAATAGACAAAATATAAAATTAAATCCTCCTCCACCTCTTTATTACGACCGACTGCCGAAATTGAAATGATTTTTCACTTTGTAGTATTTTTATTTGGAAGTCGGTGGTAATTTTTTTTTTTTTAATTTGTTTCACTTTTTAGTTGTGGTAGATATCTTTAATGCCAGAATAGATTACCCGAAAAACATGAAACTTGAACACAACCGTTGAAATCGGGGTGTACCAGGGTGAACTGTACAATCTGCGTCCTCCTTTAGTCCATACCGGCGTGATGTTATGTTATAAAATGTTGTAAACAATAAACAGATATGCGATTGCAGCAATCCCGAGAGATTTGCAATCATTTATTGAAGAGTTCTGTTGTAGGTATATCTCCGAAGGTTTTCATCAGATCTTGAAAAATTCTATTGAAAAATTCTAAACGGAAAACTCAATAAAACTTAAAGATTAAATTTGGGACCATGCTCTGCTGTCATTCTTGTAACCAACGATTCAGACAGTATTTCCACATAACATCACGCATGTATTCCCCGAAGGGCTAGGCAGAGGTGCACCTGCAGTACCCCGGAATTTCACCAGTTATGTTTAAGTATCATGTAATAGGAGCGAGCCTATTGCCATCAATCGGCCACAAGTCCAAACTCCGGTTTGCAAACCCGGGAATGGAACACAGGACCTTTTGCTTAGCGCTTGCGAACACTAAGCCAACGAGACAGTATTTCCTACCAGTAACATTGCACATAAGTACAATTAGAGAAAAGAGTTCATTGCTTAACGTCAATAAATCTACGGCCACGAATCAATTTGCGTACTAAATCACCTGAGCATATAATTTGTGCGAGCAGCCACCCAGGTGCGTGCAGACATACAGACAATCGTATTTTATCTACGTTTATTAACTAAGCTAGGTGGTCTTTGGCTAAGGTACAAAAGAAAGTAGGACAATACAAAGTATGGAAAGAAAATCTGGCAGCTTTCACCAGCAGTCAACGCTATTGAGATGTATGAACAAGAAGAAATGCTGAGCCGACTCCAAATATATTGGGTTGAGTATATGATGACGAGCTAGCCTTAATGGTGGAGTTTTTTTACTGGGACGATCCCACCGCACTATTCCCAAACCACTGCAACTCCTGAAAGCCATAATCAACAATGGCGACCGCCAGAAAAGTGCCGAGGCAATGTAGCTCGACGAAGTCTCGGAGGATGAATTTAACTGTATTGGATCACGCACTGAAAGAAAAGAATAAAGGTGGAGTAGGTAAACAAAAACATAATTTCCACATCCCTCCATATCAATTTGATTCCAATAATAGGTATAGCAAAAACGTATGTACGCACGGAAATTTGTTCTAGTTTCCACAAGGTCCGTATAATAAATAACTCCTGATGCAGCTTGTACATTATCTAACACAATATTGCGTTCATTCTGCCAAAGAATACACTCCCATAAGATATGATGTGCAGATTGTACATATTCGCAGTCAGATGTAGAACACTGACATATAGGCGAAGCAACAAACTTGAAGGAAAATAATATACTTTTAAAGTTACCATTTCCTGTGAGAAATTATGAATGGACGAGTTATAAGACCGAAGGTAATGGTAAGACTCATCATCAAACCAAATATGAACCTCATCGTCCGATGGGACGGCGATCCGACACGACCGGGGAGATATCAGGCACATAGCCAACGCCATAACGTGCTTTCCGAGGGGGTGTCACACCACCAACTTCCAAAGTCCGGACTGAGAAATTCTTAATGGAATAACCCAATAAAAATATTCCAGACCGAGATCGGTCTGGAATATTTTTATTAACATTTTTATATATTTTTATTTTTTATCAGATGATAATCGAACCCAGGACCACCCTCGGATGTACCGCTTGCGACGTCAAGGCCAACGGTGTAGTAATATAGAATGCCGATTATTCGATAGGAAAAAGGAGAAAACCATTTAGTCAGATGTTGCGATCTGTCCCCGTTGCTTCTTGCACAACTTCAAAAGCATTATTTGCATCAGCAAACCCATAAAAAGCAAAAAAAAATTAAAACGCCGTCACTCAGACCCCATCAGCTCTATTTTATATAACAGTTATATAACTACAGTTTATATAAATACGAGTTCGCATGGTGATCCCGCATCAATCACATAACTACATATAGCTCTGTATGTGTGTTTGCTTGCTGCATGACAGACGAAGAAAAACTACACTGCCTAGACCTTTCCCCTATGAATTGCGGTCGGCTTCCAATCCCCTTGGATGCAACTGAGTACCCGTATTTTACATGGAGCGACTGCCTTTCTAACTTTCACAACCAAGTTTTGGGTACCCAAGCGTCACCACATTGACCGGTCCCGTGTGTCCCGCATCCAGCGGATCCCCGCAACCTTCACCAGGTCATCGGTCCACCTGGTGGGAGGCCTTCCAACGCAACGTCTTCCGGTTCGCGGTCTACAGAACTTTTCTGCCCCATTAGCTATCCGTCCTGTGAGCAACATGTCCTACCCAATGCCACTTAAGTTCCGCAATTTTTCGGGCTATGTAGTAGTGGGTAACCACGAGTAAAATAATCATAGAATTATTGGATAATCGAGCTGACTATTTATATTACCATTGCTTCTTTCTCAACTCAAATACAAACTCATCAGTGACAGCACAATAAGCGCAACCCATAATCTGAAAAACATTTTAAAATCCCATTACTCAAAGCCCATTGGATCATGATATATTACAGTTGAGCTTGCATGGTGATCCCGCGTCAATCACAGTTGTAGCACAGATGTAATATAGCTCTGTATGTATGTTTGTGTGTTGTGTGTACGGACATGGAACACGTGGTCATCCATCATTGTTGAATGGGGTATGGTGTGAGTGACAACGATTCACATGAGCGAATGTACGAGCATCCTGAACAGAGGCTGTGTGAGAGTTTTTAGCGTAACGTTGTATTATGTCAATTTGAATGCAAAAACCCCTCGTTTGCTCTTACTGTCACCAGACGGCACTTATCCAGTTACAATACAAGTTGATGTTTATGTTAACGCGATTGAGCACTCAACAGGAAAACTAGTACTAAACGTTTTGGAAATACTTTAATTGTGCGTTCAGCTAAGGAATGGAACTGCCTGCAACATACAACATGGTGTTTTTCAAATCAAGAGTGAATAGGTAACTTCTAGGCAAGCGTGCTCCATCGCTTACCATCAGGTGAGATAGTGGCCAAACGCGAGCTTATCACTCGCTGGCAGTGAAGCTCCACGTCGTCATACGAGACCGCAGTCCGCACTAACAACCAACACGCACGTGGCTTACTATTTAACGGTCTACAAGTTAAGACGTCTCTCTCAGCTTCTGTTCCGATGGGACAGTACAGGTAGTTGTAGTATTTTAACCGTGTTAGAGCTACGAATAGAACGTAAGAAACCAATTTTTCTCGGCTCGACGCAATAGGAAATCTTACTGCCAATTTCTAACGCTACGCGAAAGTTTGCTGCGCTTTTTAAATCTTGTTTACTCTTTATTCACATCGCGCCACCTACTGGCACAGCTTTGCGTAATATTCACTAATAATTCTTCAATGCATCTATAAACTGCTTATAGATGTATTATCCATCTTTTTCTTATACTTTTCTTGTGACATTCTCCTCATTCCTCAATTTGATTGTGTCAATACCAAAACAGATGGTATTCCACAGCTTTACTGCTAGAAGAGAATTTCTTTAAAAATAAACTCATCGAAACTAATATTATAAAGGAGTAAAAATTGTTTTTTTATGCAATCTCAGAAAATTACTAATTTGTTTTCAACAACTCTTTCACCCAATAGAAAGCTACACTGTTATATATCTTGCCTGCGGAATTTAACAGTAGGACAGGATCATGCATTTCTTAAAAAGAAACTAAGGGCTGATTTTACCAATGAAACTAATCGTGATTAGTAAAACTATACTCAGATTATCCAAATACATCGTTCTGATTGGTTGAGACCGCTGAGAAACTACCATTCAGAACGCTGTATTTGCATAAAACGAGTTTAGTGAAGAGTTCATTCGTAAAATCGACCCTAAGAAGGTTGCACGAAGTTGTCCCACTCCGTCCATCTGCTCACTACAACCGCGGCTCGTAAAACGCTAATTGTTCATCTCTAGCAGCTGAGATCAAAGCGGTTCATTTATACTTCACGCTATATTTGGACACGCTACAGACATGCCGAGTTAGACCGAATATAATGCTTCATTTTCTTTTCTGGAGCCTGGTTTAGCTACACCTCTCATTATGAGTATTGTTAGTTTCTAATTTTAGCGCTGTTCATAGAAAACACTGTAAATCCTTTGGATTAAACAGAACTGACGAAATGTGTTTGATTGACCCTTCTGAAAAAACAGAGACCTTCCTGATGGCGCAACACAATTTTAATCGCGTCGCTTATGGCTGTGAGATATATCGAATCGTGTTGAGCCATCAAGAAGGTCGCTAAGTACAGCTGTTGTTAGAGCAACGGCTCAGCGGACGTGGGTTCGATTCCCTGGTCAGGTAAAGAGTTACAATACTCTATCGCTAATACTCCGCTCGGTAAACCGACCGACCGTTTGCGAGTCGTGATCTTTCAGGTTTTTTCCCACAGTCTAGACAGACAATTCCGCCTATATTTTCGAGTAGTACAGGACTGATGCTAAACTGCTTTCAAAAAGATTAAAATATTTTTACAATTTGAAACAGTTCTAGAATTCGTTGGTAAAAAAAAGTTTAACGATACCAAATCACAGACCAACTTAGGCTGGGCACATTAATGTTAAGATTTTTATGTTTCTATTTAAGAGAATCAGCTAGTTATGTTGTTATGTTTACGATTTACGATGCTGCATGTGGGTGACGGATGGGCGAGTGTGTGGGAATTGTCGGCTTTTATTTGTTAAGAGATTTTTTCTTTTGTCTCGTTGGTCTAGTGTTCGCAACCGCTTCTTCTCAGTATGAGGTCCTGGGTTCAAATTCTGATTCGAGCGAAGGTTTTTTTTTGCCATTTCTGCTCCCGCACTATTCCCAAACCACTGCAACTCCTGAAAGCCAGATTCAACAGTGGCGACCACCAGAAAAGATTCGAGGCAATGAAGTTAAGTATTATTGGGTTATTCCATATGGAATTTCTCAATAGACCGGAGTGTAAGTTTGTGCTCGGGTGATGGCAAATTGGCAATAGACTGCACCCCCCTCTCCCCTATTGCATGATGACATAAACAAAGGTCACGAAAGGAGGGTGTACTTTAGGTGCACGCTGCTACTGTTTAACCCTCCGGGATTACAGAAGCGATGTAATGCGATTAGTTAACACATTAATTTCTTCTTTGAAGACGATAAAATATGTGTTTGGTGTGGAATGTATGGATTAGGTAGACAAATATCCGAGGAAAAAGAATTTTACGCCGCTGAATGCAGATTAAAAATAAAAGTGACGAGTCTGTGTGCCAATCGTTTCTAAATATTTAAAATAGTTTGTTTTTATATCTGTCCAAAATTGTCGAAATGGCTCACAAAAGCAAGCTGAAGTGGCAATGAGTTCTTGAATGGAGACCACGAATGAGGACTGCTTATAAGCTGATGATGATGATATCTCTGTAAAAGGAAAACTCGGCATAACTGATACTTTCGGAGGCACGGAGGAACCTCGGTATAGTTCTCGCCAAACTGCTTGGCCGCCCTGAAGTTGGCTCAATGGCTGCGCAGTAGTCAATCTCATACAAAAACAGCACCGATCCGTGCCTTGCGCATCGGAAAGTTAACTGCAGGGCGGCCCAGGAGTTTGGCGAGAACTATTTATGTAATGACGGATGCCCATCCACGGAGGGCTGTTATTGTTAAGCCATTTGGAGTATCGGGGTTAAATCTGTTTACAGTAAGCACCATTACAATTCTTGAAACTACAGTCCCGTTCAGATTCAAATTGACCTAATGACTCCGTGCATCCTTTCCGCTGCCCATATACGTACACACATAGCGGCGCAGGTTCGATTCCGGTGCTGTGCGGATGTGTGGCCCGTACTCTGACTATAAGGTAATAAGGTCCGATAAGGTAGCTCCGGTAGGGTAATATGGTATCTGTTACACAGCTGGATGGCTTTGCATGTGCTTTGTATGTATGTGACATACCTTTGTGAATGAGTAATCTTGGTCGCTTGAAGGATGCTACAAAAAGTTTACATGGAGCGATTGCCTATCTGACTACTAGTCTTCTATTAGGTTCTATTAGGGTACACTTTTCTCCTCAATAAAACAAGTTCCCGCTCGGCATGAATGATAGTAGTAGTAGTAGTAGTAGATGAAGGTAGGATAGTATTTTTCTGGGTTTCGTACCAAGAATAAAAATCTTACTTAAAAAAATACTACCGACTTCCAAATAAGAAAAGTACAAAGTGAAAAATAACTTTATTTTTGGAAGTCGCTGTCTTTCGTAGGTACAATTTTTTATTTTGCGTTTTGGTCTTCCAAAAATAAATTTATTTTCACTTTATAGTTTTCTTATTTGGAAGTCGGTAGTATTTTTTTGTAAATAGTTTTTTATTTTTCACTTCTATGTTGTAAGTTTGTTTAGTAAGTTACCTTAACGCCAGAAAAGATAACCCGAATAACATGAAACTTGAACATAACCTGTGAAATGTGAGATCTGCGTACCCCTTAAGGTGTGACTGATACGCGCCTACCAGATGATGACGCTATTTATTCGTTCTGGCGCAATATCTGGCCGGTGCCTGTCAGTCACACCGAGGGTGACTGGACACGGGAGGTCGAACAAGCGTGCGATCCGCCCCCAAGACGTCGCTCATGCAGTCCGTCCGTTGCCTAACTGGAGTTGATCGAAAAGCGGGCCAAGAGACTTATCGGCAATGAAGCACTGGTCAAATCAAAGCTCCAGAGCCTTGATCATCGTCGCCGAGTTGCCAGCTTGTCGGTTTTTTATCGGTTACATTTCGGGGAGTGTGCGATGGAATTACATGATTTAATTCCGCCCAGCCCGTTCTATCATCGGACAACCAGACGCACGGCGATGCGACATCGGTACATGGTGGACATCCCACCCATATGCACAAAACGTTTTGGGGACACTTTTATTATGCGTACAGCTAAGGAGTGGAATTCCCTGCCGGAGTCTGTGTTTCCCGATAGCTACAATCTAGGGGTCTTTAAGTCAAGAGTGAATAGGTTACTTCTAGGCAAGCGTGCTTCACCGTCGACCACATCATCGCTTACCATCAGGTGAGATAGTGGTCAAGCGCGAGCCTATTTACAATAAAAAAAATGCCGGACGGACTGCACAAGTTTTGGATTAAATGGTTCCAAAGGTCGCACGTTCGTTTGCTATCGCTGCCACAGTTCCTAACAACAAGAATAACACACCTGCTCCACAAATCAGGTAGTACTGCGAAACCTAAAAATTATAGACCGATAACATGTTTACCGACGGTCTGTGAAGTTTTAACATCCATTCTAAGAGCTACAAAAAACTTTTTACAAAAAAATACTACCGACTTCGAAATAAAAAAACTACAAAGTGAAAGATAACTTTATTTTTGGATGTCGGTGTCTTTCGTAGGTACCAATTTATTGCGTTATGGACACTGACTTACAAAAATAAAGTTATTTTTCACTTTGTAGTTTTTTTATTTCGAAGTCGGTAGTATTTTTTCGTAAAGATTTTTTATTTTTCGCTTTTTAGTTGTACCTACCTAATAGGCAAGTTGTTTAGTAAGGTACCTATAACGCCAGAATAGATAACCCGAATATCATGAAACTTGAACATAACCGGTGAAATGAGAGATCTGCGTGCCCCTTAAGAGCGTACTGGCGTGATGTTATCTTATGAAATGGTAGGTATAATCAATAAACAGACATCGATTGCAGCAATCCCGAGAGGTTTGCCGTTATTTATTGAAGAGTTTTATCGTATATCTTCAATGTTCTTCATCAGATCTTCACCAAATTAAAATGGGACCAATTTTGGAACATACACTTTCAAGCAAAAAATATTTATAAAATATATAATAATTTTCAAAATCGCTCCACAATTGACGGAAATATCGGTGAACATACATAAAAAAAATACGTAATGTCGAACATATAACCTCCTCCTTTTTGGGAATAAAAAATGTGCGTAACTTGAAGTATGCCTTAGTTTTTGTTTCATCACAATCGGTTCATACTATCAAAAGTTACATAAATTTAAAGTGTTCAAGAAATAAAATTATCACACACGTAATTCAGATACTCGGACAGTTGTACTACATATTCGATAGATGGCGTTGTGCGTTTTCTGAATGGCGGTTATAAGATTCTCCACGAAAGACTGACCCTAGAAAATAATTGGTAGGTAGGTAGGGTAGGTAAGGCAGGCAGTTGACGGGAGCGAAGCCGCGGGCACAGCTAGTATGATATGAGTATAAAATCAAAGTGACAGCCATCGCCTTGTTTTCTTTTATTATATTTCCCCGCCAAAACACAAGACCAAAAGGGTTTCATACCTTCAGTAGGTTAGTCATTTTGCAAGTAAAATCCGCGCTTCATCACATTACACCGTTACCCGTCTGTCCGTTGCTCAAACAATGAGCAAGCTAATTAGCATTAATTAACACGGCAGGCGCGAATCTTGACGTGAAGCGCTAATGTATATGGGAAAGGGACGGACACGGAGTGAGGAGGGACTGGAGTGCTTACATCGATGCTTACAGAACCCGGGCCTTAGTATAACACATCGAGCTTTAGAAAGAGACTATAGCAGAGGTTCGAGTGACTTTCTAGAAAGTCGAACTTGTTCGGCGTATTGGCTGCCTAATTTACCTAATGCAAAAAAGCTTTTATTATTGTTTGTTTACTAATGTTTTTTAAAGATCTGATTACTTTTATCCCGAAAAATACATGAATCCTGTGGATTATGAGCTTAAAGAAGAAGACATTTCATTAATAAATAGAAAAGAAAATGTTTGTTTGGACGTTAGCTATAATTATGTCATGTTGCTGGTTCACCTGGAATGGTTTTCATGGCGATATTTGAAAATAATCTTTATCCAATAGTAGACCTTTTTCCAAGACAGTTATGACGATACGTATTTCTTCATAGTAGTTCAGCCTCCTGCGTGAAACCTTCCATCAGTTCTTTATTCTGTGGTAATACTCTACCTACTAGTGTTCAGTGTTTAATAGATCGTGATGGAAACGTTAAAACTTTTAATTTATCATTTAAAAACTGAGGATTTTCACACGTATAACTATGAGTGTGGGTTTCGATGATTTTAGTAATATCTTACCGTTTATCAAAAGACGGGTTTCACAATAGCCCAAAATGTACAAGAGGGCCAACAACAAGCGAAATTTTACCTAAAAACTATTTTACGATCCCTTTAGATTGTCAAAAAATCAGAAATATATGGGATTGACATGCATTACGACATTGTTAGGGCTCTACACAAATATAATCTGGCTATTATAAGTCTTAATTGGTATCTCCAAAAAGTTTTTTATGAGGTATGCTTTTACATCAGTCACTTTCGTGGTACCTGCATGAGCTATCAGGGGGGTGACCATAAGCTCTTAGTGTAAGGTTATTTTGAGATCGCGTAAGTGACAGATGTATACAAGTCATATAAATCTGTCCCTTACACACACTCAAAATAACCATACTCTAAGAGCTTATGGTCACTCCTCTGATTGCTTATGCTGTAAATTGTTTTTATTTATTTTTTTCAAAATAAAGTAGAAACACAATTAAATATATTAAAATTGGAATGAGGTAGTTATTTTATTACATGCTAAGTAAATTGCTAGACCTGAAAGAACCGCAATGTTTAACCAGATATCGAAAAGTTGTCGTGTACGTTAATGTAATGATTTAGATATTTTGCCTTTTGATTTTAGCATAACACCGTCATAGATTATTTAACTATGATTTTTTTTTTCGAATACTCATACGCCTGTTCATGTTGTTTACAAGAAGATCGTGTTAAATACATTATGAAGCAAAACTTTGTGGATTTGCTGTAATCAAACACTGTGAAAACGGTCACTCACAGTGATAAAACTGCATCAAAGCCACGATGCACCGTACTAAAATGACAATTCATTACCAGTAATGAATCAGAATATAAACAAAATAGCATAACAAAATCAGCATCTATCAAAATCTGTTTTCGTAGTACAGAAGACGGTGTTACCATCCCCAAATTTTTGATTACCCACAGTTTTTGACTTCTTCAGACTTATACTAGGCAGGATAAACCGTACTATCGGTAAAGCGATTGCCGGAATGTCAAAGAGAATGGAATTTTTCTCAAATTTAAATAGTGCTTGTCAATTCTATACTTTTTATTTTAGAGAATCGCTGTCACCAAGCTATCGCTGATTGAATTTAACTTTCTTTGAGCCCAAGTTCAGCCTTTCAGATACCTCCTCTTATCAATAAATATTTTTCACAAACAGTCAATTTTACCGTTGCGTTCCCTGCCTTGAGCAAGCATGGTGGCTTCTATGTATGAGAAGAGGCCTTTGTCTTGTAGTGAGACAGTTACAGCCTGGTTTTATTATGAATATTTTTAATTTTAATAGTTAAGATTAGCCGTGACCACCCTGCTCGACAATGCGACGGCGACTGGCACGACTAAAACAACCACAAACGCAAGCCAGTAGTCACATTACAAATGTGGCTTTCCAAATCTCTGTTCATTTGTTTTGTCTTGAATGTCTGTTAGCTAGTGTGGTCGCGATCAAAATAAAATCATCAGAACTCGAAGTATAAGGAGAAAAAGGGAGGTTTACAAAATTAGTCGTGAAAGATGTAAAGAGAAGAGAAACTAAATAATACAAGCGACTTGTGTCGTTAAGTTGAGCTGTTTTAGGTGTGAATTATGTCAAAAAGTATTAAAATGTGTCTCATGACTTATCACGGTAAGATAAGACTTTTCTTGGAATGCTTTGACATAAGGCCTAGCAAAATAAACTAGAAAGGCGACAAAACAAAACCAACAGTTGCTTTATTGGTTAATATTCCCTTCCTTTAAAAAACTAAGGCATTGATGGTAATTAAGGCAATACTCAATACCATTCTTTTCAGGTCTCTGATTGATGATCACATCAATATAAAAAAAATGGAATCTCCACGTTTTACACACGAATTATTTGTGGCCGGACTAATCGATTTACCACACCAATCCTAAACAAACAAAGCTGCACATTAAAATAGTCACAAATAGTCGCAGGCGCACGTCGCTTCGTCACGACTGATGCTCGCTGATAACATGCGACTGAGATACCATCTGCTGTCCGTCTGGAAATAACCTTAGTTCTAACGGACTACGGGGCGGGTTGATGGGGTTGTGTGAAGAGGCAGGAGACTCAACTTAGATTCTTAAATTAAGTATGCTACCAACAGTTATTCAAGAGTAACCCACAGCGTGGTCGCTTAAGTTTAGCTTTTTATGCCTGGATGTAGGCTCTAGTTTAGTCTACACAGGATCGCCCGGTTAAGCAGTAGCCAATCACTTTAATTAAACTGCTAGACGTCCATCAAAAGAAAAGAAAACCGTTATTAAAGGAAGGCAGAGAGATGAGAATTTATTGGTCATCAGCCTGTTACTGTTCCATCGTATGGTAAAGGAAACCTTTCATAAAAAGAAGACATGAGCTTTAATCACGTCGCTTGCTCAAGGCAGGTTGGCAATTTCAAATTTCGGCAGTGTAGTTTCGTTTCTGATAGTCATACCAGCCGGGCGAGCACGGCTTCTGTGATAGGCTTGAATCACGCATTTTGTCACGGTTTTTGCTCCCAAACTGTGATAAAATGTGTGACTCAAGACTGTCACAGTAGGCCGTGCTCGCCCGGCTGGTATGGTTTCTGTGACAGTCTAAAATTTAAATTAGCCGTATAACAGCTTATAACCTGATAAGAGTCGAGACTCTGCTGAACACAAGCAAGATGTCGCGCTGTAAAAAAAAACGTGAGAAGAGTGTGGGGTGCAGGTTCTTGAAATAAAGTTAGATAGAAGATAAAAATCATACCAGAAAGTGCTGCCTTCTCAGTAGCCTCATCATTAAATTTTTTATTCATAACCTAATACACACGCCTGTACACCCCGAAGGGTTAAACCAAGGTGCATCCACTGGAGGAGTCCACGCGGTGGTATCCTTCTGCGAAACAGTAGTCTCGCAAAAGGAGTTTGCGGAGAGGGAGAGAGAGATTTCATCCGCTAACCCGATCCGCAGCAAACGCGCCGGGCGGCGTCGGAGGGTGGTCAACGCCGCTCTTCCAGCCCCTCTAAATGGGTGCAGGGGCGACAGACTCGGGGACGTCCTTCACCCCACACACATCATGACCCGAGGTGGCCCCTCTTTGACGTCTCGGGGGGCGTCAAACACCTCACTCCCCCCAACCCGAGGTCGAGGCACCAGCCGGGGACTGCAACAGTATCGTTGTTCCCGCGACCCCCGGCGTAGGTGTGAGATGGAACACCGGGGTGGTTTTTAATCAGTACTAGTCTGACAAACCCCTCCACCCCAATAGGGCGGAGGACATCCGATGAGAATTTTCAACCACGGAACAAAAAATAAAGTTGCATCCACTGTACAACCACATTTCGATAGTCGTCATGCATTTATTATATCAGTTACTTGAGCTCGCTACCTCTCATTACTTGCTGCGAGTCTTATAGGACGTCTGTCTCACATTAGATTCGTGATAACCTAGGTCTATATCTACTCATGTTTGATAAAGTCCTAGGTTATCGTGAATCAGGGCATCGCTTTCAATGTGCACGATGTTGATATTTCTTAGATACTAATATTGCTCTGAACTTTTCAATACAAAGGCCTCATAGATCTGTGGGATTCGTTAGCAGATATATATCTATACTAGCTTCTGCCAGCGGCTTCGCCCGCGTTTAAACCGTTTTAGCATCACAGGGGAACATTACACCGGGATAATAAGTATGTATGCTATTCCAGACTATGGTCTATCTATGTGCCAAATTTCATACAGATCCGTTCAACCATTCTGGCGTGATTAAGTAACAAACATACATCCACACACACATCCACCCAATACATTTTAATATTAGTAAGATAATGGACTAGTCTGGAAAAAGTCCAGAACCTTCATATGAAATTGAGAAAATCCTGAAGAGGTACAAAGTGTATTTTTTTCTTTATATGGTGAAATCAAGATACAGGTGTCTGGATTACGCACATATGTATCTTGATTTTACCATATAAAGAAAAAAATACACTTTCTGTCTGGATTACCCACATTTCAACCTAGGGGTCTTCAACTCAAGAGTGAAAAGGTTACTTCTAGGCAAGCGTGCTTCACCTTCGACCACATCATCACTTAACATCAGGCGAGATAGTGGTCAAACGCGAGCCTATAACAAATAAAAAAATTCGACAGTTATAACCAAGTCCCTTGTAATAGGAGGCGGGCACATATCCAGACTGCGTACTGCTAAGGAAAAATGAATGATGGAAAAACCCAATAACATTTTGTATGAACCGAGTATCGAACCCAGGACAGCAGCAGTGGCTCAGCAGCAGCGCACAAGAAAGTAAAAGAAACAGGTCCCTATTGAGGAAAAAGATACTTCTACATCATCATACCATCGAGCATTTACCAAAAAGTACCCATTTCATAAGTAGGTACGCCATGTTATTTCACCGGGATAAAAATTACGTTACATACTTTACCATATTGCCGCAGAGGCGATTACTTGGTTAGCCAGGAACGCGAATATGATGTATGATCGATTTTTATCGGCAACCTCTTAGTGCGGTAGCTTAGTTCTTACCTGTAAATAAAAACAAAGGTACATGAGAATAAAATAAAACAAAAAAGAAAACTAAATACCTGCTTGAAACGGACCACCCTACCCGTCTATCAAAGGTTCAGAAGTTTATAAGCAAACGCGAATCAAGCAAACCGACTCACAAGAACATTTGAATACAATCTATAGTCGCGAACAATAAACTGCAGCCTTATTTCGCAAGTGAATTGGCAAGGCAAACGGTTTGACCCCATGAAAGAGTATGACAAATCCTTTTTAAATAATTACGTATTACCAAAAATTATAGGACGCTTTCATTGGTGAAGACACTCTTTGCGAAAGAGTGTCAATAATTTTTGTTTGAATATATTTATCTTTATTTAACACTAGCTTTTCTTCGCAGCTACACTCCCAAAGCTCTAACCCACATAACGGTATAAAAAAACTAATTCAAAAAATCTAAAACCCGACTGCGAACTAAAAAGACGTAAACAAGAAGAAAATCATGCTGGGCAGTCGGAGGATACATTTTCGTGAGCTGGCTGACCAAAACCAGATGTATCCTCCGACTGCACAGTATGATTTTCTTCTTTTCAGTACACTGTCGTGTTTTTTGATTTTTTGAATTAGCCTTTTTTTATTTATAACTTTTTAGTTATTTTTTTTTTCGGATTAAGTATATTTAAACGTATAAGTGTTATATTTTTTTGAAATCACCTCTTAAAACTCTTTATTTTGATACCCCACACGATGGGTTTGGAAGAAAAAAGATTGGGTTCCCACAACATGGCGCCCAAAAGCCGCCATTTTTCTGTTTTCCAAATTTAATGTAGCCAGTGACTCTCGCAAGGTTAAGACGAATCGATTGACGTAAGAACCATCAAAGTCAGCCAACGAGTTTTGTCTCTAGAACGCCACATAGGACCAAACATACATACATAGAGTAATAAACACATTAATCTCCTTCGGCAGTCAGGTAAAAAGAAGCCCATTACACTGAAAGAACTATCTTAATCGGACCATCACTTCCTCAGATAACGCATTACAAACAAACATACAATTTAACCTCTTTACAACATTAAGATTTCATAAGAGAATATTGCTCTGAACTCTTCGATAAAAAGACAACACAGGTCTGTGGGACCTGTAGCCAGATGGAAATCTAAATAATGAGTTAGTGAACAACTACAATATGAAACCTGCAGTAGTGTAGGTGAATATATTCTACTTTACATGTTGAAATAAAACTAGGAACACTGGACATAACATCACGTCAATAGACCCGGAAGGGTTTAGCTGATGTGTCACTGAAGTACCCCACATTCCGCACGTTATGTCTAAATCCCATGTAAGAGAGGCCGAGCTTATTTATATAAACAGACACAATTAGGTTGATCAACAGCGCCGGGCTCCTACTAAAAATTCCTTACCCCTAAATACTTTTCCTGAATCGGGAATCGAAGCCAGGATCTCCAAAGCGGCTGCACTGTTTAACCGCAAAACACGCACAAAACAAACAAACAAACATTCATTTGCCGGGCGAGCACGGCCTATGTGATAGGCTTGAGTCACGCAATTTATCACGGTTTTTGTGCCCAAACTGTGTTAAAATGTATGGCTCATGGCTGTCACAGCAGGCCGTGCTCGCCCCGCTGCATCTATATATATCTCACAGTCACAGCTACCGTGGGACCGTCTGTAATCGCAACCATATCGAATGCTAATCTCGATCAACATCTAGCTTTATCCTGATTTATTTACACCAGATCTTATAAGAACCAGCTTTAACACAGGTTTGTCTAGTTCAAGCGTTACTAACAACTTATTAGCAGGCCTCCTTTAATTAGAAAGAATTCTGACAATGAGAGGTAGGATGCTCGAAGATATGTCGATACTTTATGCCAATCCAAACCTGTCCTCTACTAATGGTATATATATCCTAAGTTTGCAAATACAGATGTTTGTTACTCTTTCATGCAAAAACTGTTGAATGGATATTGATGAAACGTTACAGTAATATAGCTATAATTTATAAAGATATTGGGGGAAGTACTAATCCCAGGCGGGCGGCAGTTAGTAATATTTCGGTTATGTAATATGATTAATGCGAAAGCAACTCCATGTGTCTGTGTGTTAGTTGCCTTTTTTCGTTTTAACGGCTGAACGGACTTCGATGAAACTTGGGACACAATGGTCTACCCATTACCTTATTAGGACATAGGATACTTATTTCGGGTGTATTCCCGACTTTGACATGGACAAAGCCGCTGGCAAAAGCGACTATTTAGTATTTCGATAAATAACGCATGTCGTGAACTTATCAACAACAATATTTGGATACCAATCATCAATACATATAATAAATCTGTAGAAAAGTCGTTTTTGCACATCGAATATATTTCCAAAAAAATAGCCAGGGTGTTAAAGGAGAACCAACAGAACCCAATTCTATCATTTTTGGATTTTTGTCAGTTTAGCTGTTTAAGAAATATCTGCATAAAAGCTGTAGCAGCTAGCGAATGGATAACAAAAGCCAGGGAGGCCTGGAACAAGCTGGAGGAGGTCTATACCCGAGAAGGAATTCTGATCAATGAAAAAAATATTAAAAATAACAAAAACCCGACTGCTTAAAAAGCGAATTAAAGACGTAAACAAGAAGAAAATCATGCTGTGCAGTCGGAGGATACATATTTGCGAGCTGGCTGACCAAACCAGATTCCATCCTGATTGCGTCATTGAAGGTTTCTGTAACCTTCAGTAGCTTCAACAGTTGCAAGTTGATGAGGGCAAAGAGCTTCAGACCATCCATGTAAAGGAGGTCAGATATGACCGCACCTCCTCGTCTCAACCGATAGCCCAGACCCGAACCCTCCAGCAGTGTACTAAGAGGGTTTAGGGCAAAACTAAACTATATTGGACTCAGACTATCGCCCTGAAATATTCATTATAGGTTCGCTGTTCTCTTGAATCTGTCAACATCCTGGACAGTGAAGGACCGTGCTCCACTGTCCCATACACGACATCAGGAAGGTGCGCAGAGTTGCATCAATTTTATACAACTCCAGCACCCTTATGAGACATGTATGTGGCACTGAGTACTGGCCTTCTTGTAGTCTATCCAACATGTCGTCCGATCCCTTCGGGAACGGCGAACCTGCTGGCTAATGGCAATGTCTATAAGAAGCAGCTCCTTAGTACCGCGGGACCCGTTCCTACATCCATTCTGAGAAGCAGACATGATTGAATTCGTATCAATGTGTTGATTAATTTTTAACCGACTTCCCAAAAAGGAGGAGGTTCTATGTTCGACACTTCTGTTTTTTTATGTATGTTCACCGATATCTCCGTCAATTGTGGACCGATTTCGAAAATTCTTTTTTAAGTTTGAAAGAATATGTTCCGAAATTCGTCCCATTTTAATTTGGTGAAGATCTGATGAAGAACTTCGAAGATATACAATAGAACTCTTCAATAAATAACGGCAAATCTCTCGGGATTGCTGCAATCGCATGTCTTGTTTAAACCATTTCATAACATAACATCACGCCAGTACGCTCTTAAGGGGCACGCAGATCTCTCATTTCACCGGTTATGTTCAATTTTCATGATATTCGGGTTATCTATTCTGGCGTTATAGGTACCTTGCTAAACAACTTGCCTATTAGGTAGGTACAACTAAAAAGCGAAAAATAAAAAATCTTTTTACGAAAAAATACTACCGACTTCGAAATAAAAAAACTACAAAGTGAAAAATAACTTTATTTTTGTAAGTCAGTGTCCATAACGCAATAAATTGGTACCTACGAAAGACACCGACATCCAAAAATAAAGTTATCTTTCACTTTGTAGTTTTTTTTTTTTCGAAGTTGGTAGTATTTTTTTGTAAAGTTTTTTTGTAGCTCTTAGAATGGATGTTAAAACTTTACAGACCGTCGGTACACATGTTATCGGTCTATAATTTTTAGGTTTCGCAGTACTACCTTATTTGTTGAGCAGGTGTGTTATTCTTGTTGTTAGGAACTGTGGCAGCGATAGCAAACGAACGTGCGACCTTTGGAACCATTTAATCCAAAACTTGTGCAGTCCGTCCGGCCCTGGAGATTTCCAGTTAGGCAACGGACGGACTGCATGAGCGACGTCTTGGGGGCGGTTCGCACGCTTGTTCGACCTCCCGTTTCCAGTCACCCTCGGTGTGACTGACAGGCACCGGCCAGATATTGCGCCAGAACGAATACATAGCGTCATTATCTGGTAGGCGCGTATCAGTCACACCTTGGACGGCTCGCTCCCAAGCCCTATAAACCCAACTTTCGTTGTTCTGGAATGTACGATTCTTTGTGTATCGCTCCACTCGCCGCTTGTATCGACGAATATGGCTTGCCCATGCATAAATCTTCTGCTTCAGGAAGTCGATACGCTCTGTGACGCGGGACAGATAATCTCGAGAACTGATATCCGTCCCCGAGTACGACCGCCTCACAAAGCGCATCAGTCTAGGGCGAGTGTTGCTCTCCCTGAAGCAGGTAAGCTTGCCGATGAGTGCTCTAGCCTCATCGATACGACGCTCAATCCTGGACTGCCAAGCTGGTACAGCTGGTCGTGTAACTCTGTCACTTTTTGTGAATTTGAGGTTAGCTACACGACATGTCGCAGCAGCCACACAGTACAGTATTGAGTGGGTATCGGCAAGGTCTTTGCTGCTATCAAAAACATTTGATAGCTGCGAATCTGGAGCCAGCGCTCTATTTTTCTTATGCATGGGCAGACGAGGTAGTCGAGGTCCAAGCTCAGGCGGTGTGGAGCGATACTCGCTGAATGCACACTCCAAAGCGCTCCTGCATTGCATTGGGTATTATTATAATCTGTTTATCAATTATTTTTTGTTTGAATGAGTATGTTCCCAAATTGGCCCCATTTTAATTTGGTGAAGATCTGATACCTATAGAACTTCGATGATACACAACAGAACTCTTCAATAAATGACGGCAAATCTCTCGGGATTGCTGCAATCGCATGTCTGTTTATATTGAGCCTGCTTCTAAGAGATTAATCTAAAGTCTTACATTTGAAGTCAACCTTTCTGGCATGGCTCGAATTCTGTAAGCACCAGTGCACTTAGTTTTTTGCCATTACTAAGGAATCAAAGGAACTCATTTCCTCTTTTTAACATCTCTGAAAAGATATCTACAAATCGGCTACGCTTTGATACCGGGTTTTTTTAAGGCAAAATGGTTGTCACGGGTGAATTCATTTCTAAAGCAAGCTTGGCAAGCTTGCTATGAAGTATTGCAAGTGCCAGAGGTGTTGCAATGAAATTAAACGTCAGCAGCTGGTTACTGACGATGTAAATAGCGCGATCTCAAAAGTAGTTCATTGGTTCAATGTTAATAATTTACTACTTAATGAAAAAAAAACCAAATGCGTTAAGTTTACCCTACCTCACGTTAGGCAGGTGAAAACTGATGTGTTGGTAAAGGGCGAAGAATTGAATCCTGAAAATAGCACAGTATTCTTAGGCTTAACTTTGGATGCTAAGCTTCAGTGGGGCCCACATATAGATAAATTGTCAAAAAAGCTAAGCTCCGCAGCATATGCTGTTAGGAAAATTCGTAATTTAACTGACATAGAGACAGCCCGTTTAGTATATTTTAGCTATTTTCATAGTGTAATGTCGTACGGTATTCTGTTGTGGGGAAATGCCGCCGACATCCAGACTATCTTTGTTTTGCAGAAAAGAGCTGTTCGATCAATTTATAAATTAAGCCCGAGACACTCTCTCAGAGAGAAATTTAAGGAGATTAATGTAATGACTGTGCCTTCTCAGTATATTTATGAAAATCTTTTATATGCCCATAAAAATATAAAATTGTTTAAAAAATACAGTGATATCCATAACATAAATACTAGGAACAAACACAAATTTGTAGTACCTGCAACAAGGCTCACGAAAATAGGTAGCTCGTTTAGATGTCAATGTGTGCGCTTTTATAATAAGCTTCCAAGCCACGTACAAGATCTAAGTCTTAATAAATTCAAAACATTCATTAAACGTAAGTTGTGCCAGAAAGCGTTTTATACAATTAAAGATTACGTTGAGGACAAACAGGCTTGGGATTGAGCTGCTCCAATTAATTTTGTTTTTTTTTATATTTTGCACCATGAATTTTGTTATTTTTTTTTTCTTTTTTTTTTTCTTGCAATGACAAGAATATTTACTTTTTAAAGTATTATATTATTTTATTTTAAGTCCTTTTTTTTTTTTTTTAATTGTTGTGAATGTGAATGTGAAGTATGTGGATCATACTTTTTGTTTGTTTTTAGTTTTAATTTATCTAAGTTAGTTTTAATCATGGTCTGGCAGTTTGAGTAGTTTGTGCGGCCTACCCGAATGTCCTTTCTTTGGTATTGTTCGTCGAATCGTTGAGCTCCTTAATTTCTGAGTTGAGCTGCACGGTTATTGACAAATGCGTGCACTGACTGGACAGGTCCACTCAATCTGGCTGGTTCTTTCCTCAAAAGACCATTTCAGACTTCAGTCTACATGGTCTTCACATGATCTAACCAAGATTTTGTCTGGACTTTAAAAGAGACTGTGACCTCTGAGTTTGTTTCGGCCTTTCTTCTCAGAGTAGTCAGATAGGAAACGCCGACGTCATCTAGTTTTAAAAATATGATCGACATGTAAAAGTGTTTGTACAAACCTACTTACAGAAATAAATCATTTATCATTTATCATTTATCAATGCAAGTGACAAGAACTGTCGATGTATGTTGTATCGATATATTTTTTTTTTATTGATTTTTTCCGGCAAGGAACTCCACACACGGAGATACACGCACTCCCACATTTTTCTACACAATTATGTTGAATCCCATGTAATAGGGAGCGAGCCTATTGCCATCAACCGGCCACTCCAGCCTGAGAAATTCCAGATGGAAACCCAATAAGACTTCATGCTCAGCAGTACCGGTTGCGACCACTAAACCAAGAGACATTCCCTTCTACCATAATTATGGCATACACTATTCAGTGATTTACATTCAAACAGTAGGTACCCAAAATAAAACAAAGAAAACACTCAAACATAACATCGAATTACCATAGTATTAAAACTCCGAAAACACCACGGTTCAACGAACACTACTTGCCATATTGTGTCCTTCCCAATCACCCATTCACACAGTAACTCAATGAAGTCGGTTATTTTCATAAACACGAAAACAAAATGGGCGGTACCCGCTTTAAATATTCGTGAGAGACACATATATAGGGTTACCATTTCGAAAATTCAAAAAGCATGATTAAAAAAACGTACATTTTAGTTGAAATGAAAAATTCTTTAATCCCTGATTATTATTATTAATATGAGACGTAAGCGAAGAAATAGACACATTGTATCATAGGATAAAAGAGCTCAGAAAGTCCGGACAGGTCGGCAAATTTCTGGATAAATCCGGACGGATGGTAACCCTATACACACAGGGCTTACAAATAAGTAAAGTGTCGGTGGAAAAGGCATGTTTGGGTAAAAATAGATGTGATGAGGTGGAAAAATAAATTGGTAGAGTTGGTGAGATCCGGGTTTAATAAAATCTGTGATTGTGATGACTGACTTATAGTTCTTTTATTTTTTTTATTTGACTTTAGGCTTGCGTTTGACCACTATATCGCCTGATGGTAAGCGATGATGTGGTCGACGGTAAAGCACGCTTGCCTAAAAGTAACCTATTCACTCTTGACTTTAAGACCCAAGGTGTAGCTATCAGGAAACAAAGACTCCGGCACGGAGCAATTAATAGATGGAATATTTCGAGCTCGATTACTTTTTAGATTTTTCGTGGCAATTTCTGAAATCGACGAAGGTACGCGAGGACACCTGGGCTTATAGCTATAAGGTGGTAAGTTATACAACAGAAGTTTGAAATCTCCGACCAGCGATCGGTAGAGATATTGAATGGTGTAATTGAATAATAGTGTCAGTTTTAATAGTGTAAACCCTCTTTTTGGCTTCTCCGTAGTCTGGTAAAGTGCATTTTGCCACCGACACCCTGACAAAATTACAAGGATGGGACAAACAACGTAAGTGGTAAAATATTAGTAATATTTGTATGTAGGTATGTGTGTGAGAAGGGTATTCCCCCAGACGGAATGCGGATGACGTTAAGCAAACCCAAACTGCTTTGAAATAAACCTTGTAGGAAGACTTTGATTACTAAACAAATTTAAACCCCGGTCTACTTCAGAGAAATCCTGATGAGCAAACACTTCATTATTTTGGTTTCAATATAATCAATAACGGTCAGAATGTAACATCAAATTACCTATCTACCAATAAAACCTAAACTTGGCAACCTACTCCTACTTTAACCCCCTTGCTAATTACTCCCGATCATCAATTAATACCTCTGGTAATATTTGCAGAGAGCAAACCAACCCACAGAATATGTAACTACAGAAGACCGACTTCATACAACGAGCGAGAAATGTCGCACGCACACATAGACGGGTACGTACAGCGGTCTCAATGTTATCAAACACTGTGTCTATGTGTTCGTGATCAATCTTGTGGGTTTGTGGTTATGACCTAGTCTCTTATACTTCAGGTTTGGCCGAGGCCCAGTGGGACTATTTTCAATACTTATGGGATCATCCATGTTTCGGTGAAGGCGAACACCGTGAGGAAATCTATACTTACAGTTAATATAAATTTGAAATCACCAACCCGCCTCGTTAAATTTGAATGCGATGCGTGGTAAATATTGAATAGATTAGAAAAGACAAACCAGCAACAATCACAAAGCAAAAGAGAAGAATAGACAAGGATATCATATACCGAAAGTCACCCATTGCTGAAAATATGCCTTCCCCAAGTATCACGACATCGACCAGCGCTGTGCGTCTCGCATCCTGCCTCTGTGTACCGATGAAATGGAAAGAATATGATACAATAAAATGACGCTCGTATCGAAAGGGGTACCTACTCAGCATTTGCTGGGCGTTAGACATCAAGCGCTGGTTTTCAGTTAGCACGCTCGAGCCTACTCTGCATGAGAAGAGGCCTTTGCCCTGCAGAGGGACTACGCAGCCGACCTTCTGTTCCTACTTATTCAGTGGCGAAACTGGTCAAAAGGACTCGTAAACCAACACTGATTGATCGGGACCGTTCTGCAAAGGATGGACGCTCGACTATTGACTTATTGGAAGTTGTGTATGTTGAGGTTTAATTATTGGCACGTTTGTCTGTTTGTCGATATCAGGCTTTAATTACATTTATTTGGGGCTGGTTTTCCATATGAAGTAAAAATCTACTAGTTAAATTGATTCATATTTCAAATTAAAAATATATGTTAGTACTTACTTGAGTAGAAATATACTTGGGAACAGACGTAGTTATGTTATGCCCCTTTTTTCGCTGAAAATTCCGGCTTCTAGATTTAACCATAACGAACTTAAAGAGGGTCGAATATGTCCTGAATGGCTTCGAAAAATGATGGTACGGCTGTGCCTTTGTTTGTTTTTTGACTTGGCGGGTGCACTGTCGTGCCCCTAGATTAAGGAGTAGCTTTAATATTCCCTATAGCTAGATTTATCAGTGAGCCCCAAACTAGAGAGTTAGACTGTATGTTGGGGCTCGGGGCCTTTCCATTAGTTCATCGCTACGAATGGATGAATTAATTTATGGTGTGCTTGGTGAAGGCTATCTATAGACTCCAATATCAACGCTTTAAAGCTACCAACAAGCTGGAAATGCCCGACACCCAAAATGATCTCTCAACTACCCAAAAATATGGCGAAAAATCAAAAGCCTTACTCTCCACTACATCGATCATCCTCCACTAACAGCCAGCGATTATCAGCCCCTCAATTAAGCCAGGTTAGCTTTCAATTACGAGGTGTCCGGTAACCCTTGTGTAAGTGGAGCCGCGTGGAAAGCTATGGGCTATTAAAATGTTCGCGGACGATTAAGTTCCGAATGGAACAAAGTTTTGGGAGGTATGCAGCGTTTTAGGTATCGGGTACCTATATTGTAAATTGCGGATGGATTTTATTATACTGGGCATAAGAGGAGCTCCTGGCTTAATAATTACAGCCGCACGGGTCGTACTTCAAGGTTAAGCAACGCTCGTCAAGGACGGTCTGAGGATGGGTGACAATCCATGACAAACCGAGGCTCCTCCGTGCCTTGGCAAGCCGGTGATCCCGGCTGTTTTTTGAAGATCTTTTACAATCAAAAGCCGGATAATGTGACACCGGTCTTGCCAAGTGGTAACGTGTTACACAGTTACTGGGATATGGAGGTCAGAAAGGCACTCTCTGTTAAATAGTTGTATTCAGCTGCATCTAGTTAGTCTGGAAACCGAACCAAACATAGCTGGAAATATGCTAGGCAAATTAAATGGCTAAAAACATTTTAAGAAATGATTACGACCAACTTAAAAACAAAAACATTTTGAAAGCCGATGTTCCTGTTACCGTTCCTTCGTTTTTTGACACCGACTTCCGAAATTGAAGTAGTTTTTCACGTTGTAATGTTTTTTTGGAAGTCGTTTTTTTTGTAAAAACGCTTTTTATTTTTCACTTTTTAGTGGTATGTAATGGTTAAGTTCTAAAGTAAAGTAACTGTAATGCCCACAGTGATGCCAGAATTGATTACCCGAGTAACATGCAACTTTAACATAACCAGTGGAGAGAGTGTATCAGGGTGAACTGTACACATCTGCGTACCCGTTATGTGCATACTGGCTTGATATTATGTTATGAAATGGTGTAACCAATAAACAGACGTGCGATTACAGCAATCCCGAGTGATTTGCCGTCATTTATTGAAGAGTTCTGTTGTATATCTCCGAAGTTTTTGAGGTTATCAACCTCAAAAACTTTTGTCCTAATCTTGTTTCCAATCCCCAGAAATGGAACGTTTTGGTAACCAATCGAAGCACTTGTAGTAAATTGCCGGACCTTTGAAAATAATGAAGGTAATTTTACCCAGTAAATGATAGGGGTTTTTTCCGCTTCGATATTGGTCCGATACTTACAAAAGGGTGGGATTTATCTAATAGCAGTTAGGTAGGTCACGGGGTTTTAAGCATTATACACTTTTATGTTATTGGATTCCAATCAATGGCACTCGATAATAAATTGTGTCATTGATTACCAGCACTGCCGCGTCGGTCGAGTGTTCGCGTTATTGCTAAGCAAGCATAAGGTCCTGGGTTCGATTTCCGAATGGGGCAAAATGTTATTGGGTTTTTCCATCTGGATTTTCTCGAAATCAATTCATCAAAACTTATGAGCGCTTAAATAAACAGAGCCGTGGGACACAACCAGTCTTGAATGAAATCATTAATAACTTGTGCGGATTGACAAACAGTGAATAGCTAATGTTTACTATGTATTCAACAATTATTATGCATGCAAGACCCGGCTTGCTACAGTCACTCCGCAAGTGCGCAGTGTGTACGATCAACTGCACGATAGAACTGCGAAAACCGCCCTTACAACTACAACTTCCTCCAGACGCTTTAGACATGTGATATTCCATCAGCGATGGTGAATGCGAAATGCCAAAATGTAAGCGATTGATGACGTGATATTTCGATAGAGCTTGACATCGCTACCGCGACGCTTTCGTTGATAGACAGTCACTAGTCTCTGTCATAGTACGAGCTCTCATGACCAACATTTTTGTCTCGTCATGTCACGGCCAAAACCGGATACAATCGATAATTTTGGTTATTCTGATTACCAAAATGCTGATTTCAAAAGAATGAAAAAAAAACTCGTAAAAGAACTGTTTGGAAATCATGTTTTCAAGTGAACATTGATTAGTTGATGAGGATAAATAATTTTTCAGAAGAAAATGTAAGCATTCTATGTGTTGAAAGCATTTTGAAGCGACTCTGAAACGTTCTTTTTCGTTTCTGAATTTATAGTTTACATTTAAAATGTCTGAAAACAATCTTTTTGGAATCCTTGCACCCGTACAAAAGATCTTTTTTTTAAATTGGACCAAAAAAAATGGAAGAGAATGAGACAGGTCGGTAATTAGAGTTTGGTTCATACATATCTAATGTAGCGTTTTTATACGGTTTTGACTGAAAACGATGTGATATGGTTTTGTCCTAGCCGGCGCCAAGAAAGAAAATTTGTTTCAAATAAATATCACTAGATGGTGCGATATGCTTCGTTTTCGTTATTTAATTGTGTGTTAAATTAACTTTTTCTAGAATTAATCATAGAAATTATACGTTCATGTTTAATCAAATCTCCTAAGCGCAAAATTATGGAATATTGGGCTCTTAAGGTACCCCTAGTCCACGGCACGAACTATTTTGTGCGCGGGGATAAAATGCATGTTATGTCATCCGACAACACGTGCGAAAGAGATAAATGCTGTGATGAGATAGTTCGTGTACGAATTAGCACGTTTGCAAGTAGCAAAATGATGATGATGATTTAAGCCTAAAACGAGCGCGCCAAAATTTTATAAACAGACCTTAGAGAATCTAGATATCATGAAAAACGACTAAATGTATAGTTTCAAAATAAAATTATTTGCATTCTACAATTACTAATCTATCTCTGTATGGTGGTCGTTTTGCAATTTTTCTTTTTCTTATGGTACTTACCTATTTATTGCCGCCCAAAGATGCGTTAAAATCAGTGTTGAAATATGGAACTTTCGACGCTCATAACTTGCATATTTTTTTTAATTTTCTTTTTTGTTTCCATACAGGTCTAGATAACGATGAGACAAATAGATATCATTTTTATTTTGAACGTACATCGTCTAACAGTGGAGTAATCCCTAGACTATGTTTGTATGGAAGAATTATCGACAAGTGTAACCTTAATTCACATTTCACAGATTATTTGAACGGGTCATTTAAAATTGATTCCAATAGATGGCGCAGTTTCAAATTTCTGAGGCATTCCACTCGATTTTAAGGGTTCCGAAGTCAACAAGCAACCCTTATAGTTTCGCTATGTCCGTCTGTCCGTCCGCAGCTTAGCTCGGAGACTCTTAGTACTAGAAAGCTATAATTTGGCATGGATACATATATTCATAATTCCGACAAAGTTGAACAATAAAATCATGAAAAAAAATGTTTTTCGGTTATCTTCTATAGACGTAAATTGTATATAATGAAATTACGAGTAATAGTTGACCAACTTAAAATGTACTTGGAACAGTAAAAATTTTGTACAAGTGACATTAAAAAATTAAATAAATAACAACTTTCGAGAACGAAATAGTGAATACATTCAAAATTATTCTAATTCCGAAAGAGAAATAAACAAGGGGAGTGTGTGGGAGGATCCAGGAATGAACCAACGATTCCCCGTGGCTCTAACGCGTGTTCGTATAGCAATTGACGTACTTCATATAGATTATTTATTGTAGCTTATTTATGTTGGTCGTTTGTTCCTATCATTGAATAATTTGATTTTACTTTTTGGTAGTTGAGTAGGTTCTTTGAAAATCCTCATACTAAAACATTTATTTTCGGTTTGTAAATATTTGGAGATTTTAACAAAGACTATCTCCGTAACGGCAATACTGGTATTCAAATTATTAAGCGACGCTGGTTATAAATCTTCATTAGGTACAAACGTTTGCCACTACCCGCGGTGGTACTCAAATAGATAATATTTTTTCAAACTTCTTTTTTAAGTCTTTTTTCAGGTACCATCGTCCTATGTGGGCCCGTTTTTAAACGTTGTGAGCCGCTGAAACCGTTTTAATGTTCATGTAACAAAAAAAGACCTCTTTTTAGTCTTCATTATTATGCAACTTCGGCATCCTACTACTTTGCGTGGCCCGACACGCACTCGGCCGGTTTTTATTTGAATTGGTATTGAAAGTAGTACTGTAGTAGTGGTAGTTCCTAAAAGGAAACACAACGTACAAAATACTATAAAACAAATCATAACTGTATTCAAAGAAAAAACATTTACGAACCGAGTAAACCTTTTTACTTACAAGTCACTACTAACACCATCTATCGCCGTGGAACGGAACCGAACGCGATCGATGTACTTATAAAAATAATCAGTTTAATCAGACGAAAAACGCTAGTTACGTCGGTACGGTTTCTTTGAATGGGACGAGGCATCTGTATGCTAGTATTATATTGTCTGTGCAGTCAGTTAGAAACCCAATACTCTATTTTTGCTCGACGTGTGAATCGAATTGGAATTGGAATCGTCCCGTCAGCTGTCGCGCTTAGGACCGCGAACCAAACGGAGCAATTACAACAGAAAGCTACAGCATAAAGGCACTGTTAAAGGGATCCCTGATAGCGACAACCTAGGGGACTTTCAAGAGTGAATAGGTTACTTCTAGGCAGGCGTGCTTCACGGTCGACCCCATCATCGCATACCATCAGGTGAGATAGTGGTCAAGCGCGAGCCTATCGGTAATTAAAATAGTCCAACTGTTATTGCTCATGCAGTTGAGTGTATCGACTGCCACCCAGAAGCTAAGCTTTAATGAATAATGCTGTAGACATTGTAAGCACTTTATTAACTTGGTATTCCTGCTTTGTGACCGTTCACTGCTGCGTAGGACTTGTCATCTAGTAACATAACATCACGACTATCATCTCTGAAGGGATTGCCAGAGCTCTTTAGTTCACTCAAATATTGCTACCTACCTATTAAGTGAATGATAGTTATTTTTATACTCGGTGTTGCCCGCGACATCGTCCGCGTCAAATTCGTAAAAAAAAATGAAGTGTTTTATTTTTTTACGTGATACCCTAATTATTTTTCTAATATAAAAGCCTCTTATAACATCAGCTATCTGATAGTGAAAGCTCCCAAAATCGGACCAGCCGTTCCGGAGACTACCAGAAAGAGAAACAGACAAACAGACAGACGGACAAAAAATTTAACTATTTTTTTTGTTATATTTAACAGCCGTTTTTAACCGACTTCAAAAAAAGGAGGAGGTTCTCAATTCGTCGGAACATTTTTTTTATAATGTATGTTACCCGATTGCTCAAAGACGCCTGGACCGATTTCAAATATTCTTCTTTTGTTTGAAAGGGTATACTTTCCAGGTGGTCCCATCGTCATCAGGTCAAGATCTGATGATGGGATCTAGGAGAAATCGAGGGTACTCCTCAAATATTATAGGCATACATATACTTGCGATTTTGGTATTATCATCAATAATGCAATCATTTGCAATCAAAAATTATCATTTGGTGAAGTGGAACTGATGAGGAAGACCACAAATAGCCACTGGAACTCCTTTATGCTAAGTATATTACGAGTTTAAGGTTATACCTTAAATAGTTAACCGACTATGGTGAAGCAAATACCTTGAAATAAATAGTACTGATGAAAATGGTACCATGGAACTGATCTGATGATGAAGCTAGAAGGTAGGCACTGGAGCTCCGTAATAAAACAATGTATTCTGGTGGTTTTTGAGCTTATTGGATTGGATAAAGACTCTAAGTACTAGAAAACTATAATTTGGCATGGATATACATATCAAAGAAAATTTTTTTTAATGGTTTTGGTATATATAACGATATTAAAAGGAACACTATCACAGCTAAGTAGGCTTTACATGTTTACGGTTATAGTAGACCAACTTATAAAATGTACTTGGAACAGTAAAAATGTTGTACAACTGCCATTGAAAAATTACTTAAATAACGTTGTTGGACATATGGCGCATGCGCGCTAGGGAGTCTATTTTGTCTTAGCGCAGAAATATTTTCGAAGTTTTGTAATCTAAAAACAAATTTGATTCGATTGTCAAGCAAATTTCGCTACCCGACCATAGATGGCGGTATTTTCAGTGTCCGCAATTATAAACTTAATTCACTTTCGAGAACGAAATAGTGAATACCTCAGATTAGAGGTGAATACATTCGAAATATCAGAAATGCCGAAAGGGAAATAAACAAGGAGCGTGCGCGCGAGGATCCAGGAACGAACCATACCATTCCCCGTTGCTCTAACGCGCGCTCGTATCGGCTCCTTTCGCGATTGAAGTCCTTCATATTGATTATTTATTGCAGCTTATTTATATTGGTTGTTTGTTCCTACCACTGAATAATTTGATTTTCTTTTTGGTAATTTAGTAGGTTGTTTGAAAATACTCATTATTCATACTAAAATATTTGTTTTAGGTTTGTAAATATTTAGAGATTTTAACGAAGTCTATCTCCGTAACGGCAATACTGCAGTATTCGAATTATTAAGAGACGCTGGTTATAAACCTTTACTACAAAACGCTTGCCTCTATCCGCGATGGTACTCAAATAGATACCTAATATTTTTTCTAACTTCACTTGTGAAGTTGGATTTTATAACTCCTTTTTCAGTTATCATCGTCCTATGTAGGCCCATTTTTAGACGTTGTGAGCCATTGAAACCGTTTTAATGTTCATGTAGCAACAAAAAACCCTCTTCTTAGTCCGCATTATTATGCAACTTCGGTCCCTATTACTGCGCGTGGCCCGACACGCACTTGGCTGGTTTTTTACTTTCATATGGATCGTCTCATATACACGGACGAATCTCTTCAAGCGCTGCTTATCCTTGAAGAATGACGTCATTACTAAAGGTGCGAGTTCATCGCTCAATCGCAACACCACTTTAGCTTTGTACGGGAGAGAACGCGATGCGCGGCAGAACACAAGACCGCTAGCCTGTCTCGCTCACGGACGAGTAATGTCGCGCTCGAAATGCTCGAACGCTTTGTCATTTTGTTTTTTTTCTTATTATTCTTTTTTAACAATTAAATAACAATTATTGGCTCTTCTTCATCCAATATTAATTTGATAACTTGGCTTGCCATTGCAATGTGGCAATAATTTTCAACAATATACCTGATTTTAACGACTGAAATCGAGGAGAGTTTGTCTGCAACACATGTCTCGTTCTCGCGTCGAGACCAGTAAACCCACGAAAAGATAAAAAAATGTCTTTTGGAGGTTGAGCATTGATCTCATGAGCGGTCGACTTTTAAAGTCGATTGACATTGCATTCGTATAATACCGACCTTTATTACTGGAAGTATTGGAAAAGGAATCATTTGGTAATTGACAAGCTTTTTCAAAGTGCAGCGCAAGTCAAAACTAAGTTAACTTCTGCAGCCCGAAATTAGAACTCGGGAACAAAAATGCTTTGCGGTCGAGTTTTTTGACCGCATCTGTAAGTTTGGTTAGGGTCTGGTTGGGATCTGAATTTTAATAAAAGGAAGCCCCTTATGACGCAGTTGCCAGGCTATTTTTAGGATACCGTAGTGGGCGATAAACCTTTAGTTATTTACCATGGAGGTCTGAAAAAGGAATGTCAGTTGTTACGGTATCTAAATTCGAATACATAAAGGTTATGTTTAAGTCCCATGTTATAAGTCCAAACTTCGGGCTCCTACTGAAAATACTAGACAGGAAAACTCAATAAAATTTTTCCTGACGGAAACCAGGACCCGTACACCGCACTAGCGCTTGCAACAGTACGACAATCAACGAGCCAGATTATACATTCACCAATTATAAAAAAAAAACCGGTCAAGTGCGAGTCGATACCCATACCTACCCATTATACCGCCATAGTAAAATTGGTATCATTTTTATTGGTGGCTGGCGAAAACTTGTAAGTACCATTTACCTTAATTTTCAAAAACAATTTCTTCTTGGTATTTTGTCCTTTATTTATGCTGTAAGACCTTACTTTTTAACAAATTTCGTGATTCTATGTCAAAGTCATTTCAATTTTCATTGTCAATTTTGGTGAAAAGCAAGGTCTTACAGCACAAGTACAGGGAATAAAAAAAAATGCTGAAAATTAAAGTAAATTTTGGTTCTTACAAGTTTTCGCGATTATCTAAATTTGCTTATATCTTTTTATCGTGTTGGCTCAGGATCTTGATTTTTATACACCTAATAGGGACTATAGACCTCGGTAATCAATCTGTATTAATTTCGACTTGCTAGGTCCACCCGTTCCTGAGAAAATCGGTGGTGACACACGGACAGACGGACAGACGGACAAGAAAGTGATCTTATAAGGGTTTCTTTTTTTTACCTTTTGAGGTACGGAAACCTAAATATATCAGTCTTAAAAAAACCGGCCTCGTGCGCACCGGTCTTCACACATTAAGGGTTCCGTACTAAAGAAAAATCAGATTTATCAATATATTGGTATTTGTTAATAAAATATAAGTACTAATAAACATTATCACCAAATTCCAAGTTCATAGGTCAACGAGAAGTTAAAAATTCTTCGGAACAGAATTGTATGACAGACGACTGACAGACAGACAGACGGACACGTAAGTGTCAACAATAGGGCTCCGCTTGGACCCTTCGGGTACGGAAGCCTAAAAAGGATATGACAGCTATCACCACCGATGAAACCCTCCACCATCCTTAGTACACTCCTCATTGTATTCACAAGCAACCCAATACACCTCCACCGTACCCTTATCCTTTGATCTCGTGTCACGTCCCACATCTACTCAGTCCTCGGGGCCGCAGAGATCACGTACACGACTGATTTATCAATTACATTGTGATACAGTAGCGTGAGGAGTTCGGTAGCCTTGCGGGAAGATTGTTAAGGGACTCCCTAGTATAACATCACGTATTTCGAAGCCTTTTTGGACTTCATTTTTAACCGACTTCAAAAAAAGGAGGAGTTCCTCAATTTGTCACATTTTTTATTATTTTTTGTTTATGTTCCTCGATTACTCAAATACAAACAAACAAAACATTTTTTCATTTTTACCCGACTGCCGAATTTAAATAAACACATTACCCTCCGTAATGTGTTTATCAGTCTATGTATGTATGTTTGTTCCTACGTGGCGTTCATCTGGTTTTGGTCAGCCAGCTTATGAGTATGTATCCACCGACTGCACAGCAAGATTTTCATCTTGTTTACGTCTTTTTAGTTCGCTTTTTAAGCAGTCGAGTTTTAAATTTTTTGAATTAACTGTTTTTATTACAAGCTTTTATTTAACTTGCAATGTATATGTAAGTGTGTTCGGGTCAAATCTTTCAACTGAATTTTAAAGCACTTATCCTCCACCGAATAAGATGAAATTTTGCATACACGTTTAGTTTCGATGACAATGCACGGTTAGCTAAGTGGCATTATTCTGAATCAAATATGGCGGACGGCCCGAGATGACGGAATAGTTATTTTTTGTGCAATGCCATGATATGGATATCAAATGAAAGAGTTTCCTGAGCTGAAACTTGTCTTAAAAAAATAATAGTATATTAGTATGTCACTCTTTTCAAAGCTTTCTGTCAATCATTCTACACGTGCAGTCTTTGGACCCGCTTTACGCAGACGACATACAGCGATCTGCGTGTCCAATATAATAATGTGTTTACTATACTGTTCGGTCTGTCGTGGCGTTGTAGTGCGTCCACTATGTTTGCGGAGGCGCGCACAGACGATTTTTACGCCATTATAAGAAAAATGACCGCCTCCATAGCCTGCCGGCTGCGCACCGCCACCAATAGTATCCTGAGTGTATTCTCAGATAGATGGGATTCCCCTCTGCTGCGCCACTGGGTGAGGATCCATACCAGTTGATATTTTATTCTATTATATCCTCCTTATTACTAACACTAATCATTAAGTTACTTTGTTGCTACTAACACTATGGACTTACGTCTGAAATAAAGAATTTGAATTAGTATAGATGTACTCATGACCGGCGTGCGTGAATGAAACATGTATGAATGTGAATGAAGCAAAAGGAGTATGTACGGATCGTAGCAGCTGGCGTTCTGTAGTTCTTGAGTTTTTGGCCCCATGGGAAAAAGGGGTAAATGTATGTATCTAACGTTGCGGTGGAGCTATTAGAGACTAACTATTATGTAGATGAATAGAAAATGCACTAGAATAACTCCTGCTTATATTTTTTTAATGAATGTTTAAGTTCGCGTTTGACCACTATCTCACCTAATAGTAATCAAGGATGTGGTCGACGGTGAAGCGCGCCTGCCTCACTCTAAACCCAAAGACACTTGCGCACTTGGCTAATCTCTGTTACGATTGGGTACCGCCATAGAAATATGTTTATTATATCTATGGGTACCGCGATCGAAATTATGTCAGAAAGTTTTCATTATAACAATATCAAAAATTCTGTAATTCAGTGACCATATTAAAAAAAAGTACAACAACAATGACTTTCACGATCTGTTATTTCACTGATTCCAATTCCGTCACAAATCTGACCAGAAAAATTTCGCTTCTTCAGTATCATTTGACACAAAAACCGCCAGACTGTCAACGGTCAAGCCTTCTCTGAATTTTCTCCCCTCAACAGAATTAGAACACAAATCATTCTCAAATTGTTGACGTCACAAAGTACGATTATTTGTCATCATTAATTTTGCAGTTCATTGCTCAACTGTCATTTTGTTTGACAGAAGGGCAAGCCTTGATTTAAAACACAATGTTTTTAGGACCATCCTTAAACAATAGAACGTACAACGATCCTGCCATTCTTCTTTTGTAACGTTTACGTTCATACATTTAGTCATACACGCGCGCCGGTTATGAGAATTGCGCACCTGTTCTTTCTGAAGAACATCACCAATAAGATCCGTGTAACCTTCTGGGGCGTACAACAAAGAGACATCTTTAATTTTCGGCTTCTTACAGAGGTCGTTTGTAGCAAGTGCTACCCCAGCAAAACAATATTTAGCTTCCCTAGTATAGCCCGAAAATCTAAAATAACAGCTAAACGGTTTCTAACGGCACTAATCTCTCCACATTTCAGCAGTCCATTTGTCTTAGCCATTACAGATCATCTCCACAAAGCTTCTGTATACAGAAGGTCGGCTCCACACAACGAGCGAAAACTGTATTCTCTTTTTTATAATGTTTGGAGTTGACATTACCGAGGTCGGTCCGTGGATACATGATAACTCATTACATACCGAGACGCCCGGTGCCTTGGAAAGCACGTAAAGCCGTTGATTCATTCTGTCATTTGAGAATCTTTGATGAGATCATTGACATGGACCGACTATCTGACCTCAACATCCCAGAACCTGGGTAACACTGTATATCTAACGACTCATCATCATCAGCATCAGCCTCTTAACATTCCCACTGCTGAGCCATAGGCCTCCTCTCAGTGAGAGAGGGAATGATACATAATCCACCACGCGGGCCCAGTGCGGATTGATGGATGTCACATGTCTTCGAATTTTTGGTTCTAGGACATGCCGGTTCCCTCACGATGTTTTCCTTCACCGTTTTTAGAGCAGTGGTGGTGAAGTTATTTACATAAAGTATTGCGCCTGCCTGGGTTTAAAACCACGACCTGCGATACGTATGTCGGGGCCGTTACCTCTGGGCCGCCACTGATCGGTGGTGAAAAGTCAGAAAAATCTGTCACAAGGCTTTGCAATGGATACCTCGTTACCCAGATATTGGATTGTGGAGGTCAATTTGGCAGTCGCTCCATGTAAAACTGTTATTATTCAGCTGCGTCCGGTTAGACTGGAAGCCGACCCCAACATTGTTGGGAACAAGCTAGGCAGATTGATTACTTTAAGTTGGCCTTCTGTACCTATCTTTTATGTGTCAGTATTCACACCCACTTATAAATTGTTGAGAAAATTCATTAAATTGTTCCTTCAGGAAATGAATAGAAATTATTTGAACGGCGAAAGGGACAAGATTTTAAATGAGACGACTTTGAATAATTTGCTTTAGACTCCGAGCAGTTGTTACAATAACAGAGGATTAGTTCTGGTGGGTGAGCAGGAGTGGATTAACTGTCCAGTTTTGTTTTTTCATCAAACAGATATAAAGCTGGATATTTTTAGAAGCTTTAATTTAACTTGCTTTTTTAGTTAGTTTGTTTATGTGTGGGTTAAATCTTGCAACTGAATTTTTTAAACAGTTACCTATCGCAATCGATCGAACAAAAATTTTACGCAAAATATTCTAATATTTTTTCTTCTAATATTCAAAACGGTTTGGTCTGAAAAGACAACTCATCTAAAACAGTGGAAAGCTGGTCAATGGTCTCCCACCATTAACCAGCAGTGAAACAACATAAGTTAAAAAAAAAAACATAAAATAACACTACGAAACTAGGTCAAAAACAACGCAAAACTAATATTTTCTTACCCAACAGCATCAAAAAAATGGCATTCAAGACATTAGTGTCCTCGCCAGCACCATAAGAAGTTTTGTATGTTTGTGACAACTTACCAGATTATTCAAATGTTGGCCTGCGGATCTTAATTAATTAATGTTAATTGGCATATTTACCTGAAAACAAAATTACATAATTAAATTTTTGTATTTTTGTTTCAGAATATATATATTTGAAAGAGATGAAAGTCCGCGACCGGATGACATCGTCTCTCCAGAACCATTAGTGCGATCTCTAAGGAAGGTACGACGAGGAAAACCGAGAGAGAAGACGCAATTCCTTGCTCATGACTCCATCTACCGCAAGACAAATAAACCGAAGAACCTCCCTTCAGGACGCAATCATAACAATAATTTAACGAATACTAATGTTACTATGTCGCCAATGTATTCTCAATGGTACCAAATATTTGAGTGGAGGGTGAGAGAATCGAATATCATTCACTCGAATAATAACATTTCCAATTTCCAGTTTGTAATCGTTGTAGTTTTGTAAGTTTTTGATGAAAATGCCCATTATTTCAGCTACATACATATATAAACTCACGGCTTTTTCCCGTGGGAGTAGGCAGAAACTACAGAACGCTCCTTTCATACTCGCTTTGCTTCATTTCGCTCATAAATCTAGTCGAGTTTAAGCTACAAAGTAGCAAAAAGGCAAAACCATTTTGATTATTCATGGTTACGTGAGGGCAATCAACAAAAAGTGCCGTGAAAAATATATAAAAATAAATCCTAAAACGATTCCGCAAATTCGATAAAATGGTCGTTCGAGAAATGATGTTTACGCGCCCAATCGATATTTCAATATAATTGCTTTTTGAGATTTTGTGGCATCGAGGTAATGAATTGTCGCGCTAATGAAGGGTATAGTATTATACAGTTACTGGGTGGTGGAGATCAGAGAGGCAGTCGTGCTATGTACAAGTAATTTTTTTTTAAACTCCGACACTTTTCTATATCATGCTACATAATTTATCTAGTAGAAGACACGCTTCGATCGGCAATCTATTGAACACGTAATTATGACACGATATCTTGCGAAAACACCCCGATTCAAACAGTAAAACGTCCATAACTTTAGAATGGATGAACTGATTTACATCAAACATAGCTAAGAACACGCTCGATAACGTCACTTTTCAAACATAAAAAAAACGTAAACAAAGTCGGTTCATCCATTTAGGTGCTATGATTTTTTTTTTATTTTTTTCTTTTGATGGGTTTGCTCTTGACTCTAGTCTAGGTCAATGACAGAGACAGCGTCGACGATGGAGTGAGCTTACCCAGAAGAATCCTTGTATGATGCCACAGACAGATACACAATCACACAGGTACACACGTCAAACTATTAAAACCCCTCTTTTTCCGTCGGGGGTTAGAATACTCAGCTGCATCCGTTTAGACCTCAACATAGTTGGTAAAAGGTAGAATGATTAATTGTTTATTTCTGTTAACAGTGGAGTACAAAGAGCTAGCAATCACATGTTCTATTAAGTTCTAAACAGATTCAACTAAGCTTAGAGTGAAACTAATTTAATAGAAAACTAGTAAATGGCTATATCACGGATGAGGAACGAGTTGTACGATCAACTGCACGTCAAAGTAACATTTAAAATACGAAAACAGCCCTTATTGATCCTACTTCTTCTTCAATTTACTTTCTTCTTTAGGTTTAATTAATCAATCGATATGATCTACAGAACCCAGTAACTGGATAACACGACATCCCTGGTGTCAGATTGCCTGACTACCCTTGACTTATGACAGCCGGGACCAACCCATCAGCTTCACGTGCTTTCCGAGGCTCAGAGGAGGAAGGAGGTATGTCATGAATTGTCGCTCATCCACGGAGCGACCTCGGCAAGCGTTGCTTAACCTTCAAAGATCGAATCGAGTGGCTTTTATTATTTATCAACGAGCTTATCGGTAGAGCTACTATAGGTACTTTAAAAAATTCTGAAGGCAAACAACCCCATCCTTCACAACCCGCAGACGGTTTTATTTCCCAGCATCAAGATAAGATATGTTGTACACTGACAACCCTAAATTCCTCTCCTTTCGTTCAGTCTATCCAAAGGTTGTCTGTAAGATATTGCACTGTGCAATAAGACCGCCCATTGTTCACTTGCTTTTATGATTTTTGTCCTGTATATATATTTTTGTGGTGTACAATAAAGAATATAATAAATAATAAATAAATCGTCTACGCAATTCGGAAGCAGTTCACAACCTGCCAGAAAAACATAAAATTATGATGTGTTTCCCGCGCTTACTCCTGGCGGACATTATCGCCGCCACGATCAAGTGTTCCCGCGCTTTTATTACTTTTTATTCACGGGGGCCATCTTGGAATCGATTATTGAGGATGAATGGTACTCCAGTTTTGGGGGGTAAAGCTTGGTTATGTGATAGGGTGTTGAATTGTTTTTTATTGTTTTAGAAGGATTTTAGTGTCTCTGAATAATAATATAAGATGTCACATATTATCACGCCTGTATTACCCGAAAGTAGTAGCATCTATAGTGCACCCACATTTCGCCAGTTGTTTTATTCCTATGTAATAGGGGACAATCGTGTTGCCATCAACAACCGGGTACAACTCCGGACTCCTACTGAGAAATTCCAGATGGAAAAACCTCATAATACTTTGCCCGAACAGTGAATCGAATCCAGGACCTCATGCTGAGCGACCGTTAGACAAACGAGGCATTGGAGGCAGAAAATAAAATTAATTACAACTAATACCTTTAACCTCTTAAAAGGTCACAGAAAACCAATTTCCAATATGTATCTAGTTCCAATAAAAAATAATTGATGTAAAAATCCATCCAACGGTTTACTTAGGGCGGTAACATACGACGAAGCAGACGCGGTATAGTCGCAAAAAAACGCGGTACATTCATATACCGTCGCCAATGTAACTATGATTCTGAATCGCGACTACTTAAAGCGATGGAGCATCGATACAGATACAGATTTGTACGATGCAGCATCGCTACAGTCGCGAATTCGCTATTCGACACGCAGCCGCGCTATGCCTGTAGACGCTACAGTCGTAAGCTGGACACATTGATCGCGTTGTCTTTGTTGCTGTTTTTACGGAAGGAGCCACAGCGTAAGCGTGGGTAATGTTAATATTTGGTGCACCTACATATAAATACAGCTGCCCCTTTGCACCGATACAGAAGCCATGCTTAATGGATACAATGCGAGCAACGTTCAAAAGTAGCAATGAAAACGTGTTCACGAAACGCGCGTCTCATCACTGCAAAAAGTCGCTGTGGGCGAACGCCCTTATATAAAAATCCTCAGCGAAGCAACCCTGTAAATGCTTGATTGAATTTCAAATTTAAATTTTACGTTCGCTAGGGGTGGTATTAAATGGAGACCGCTGGAGGTTCGCCTTTGATTAGGTACTCGTTCTCGTAAACAGTACACTGTAGTCCGTGTTCTCTGTGAACAGGGATGAGGTTCACGGATTTGTATGAAATCGGTTTTGTATATCGGTTCGAGTAAATTAGCAGTACATAGTATTTCTATACATAATATTTATTTCCATAAAATGTGGAGTAGGTTTTGCTGGGGAGCTTCTTCCTAGCTAAACATTAGGAAGTGGTGACGGGTGGGTGTTTTGGGGCCGATATTTTGTATACCTTCAAAAAAATAATTTCAGCCTAATAATGCAGCTGACCCACTTACGTGTCGTGGTGTGGCGTGGCGCGGGATACACCATCATACGAATCTATTCAAGCCTATGTCATATCACAAAGAGTCTTGTATCGAATCAAATGCGTCATAAGGCGCCACGTCACGTAAGTATGTTGCCGCCTTAATTATGGCTCAATAATTTTCGCTTTATGCCTAGCAGTTCACAAACTAAGTATTTGGGAGACGATTCTGTATTACAGGTCACCAAATCCCTACCGCAGCTAAAAACCTGTTATGATTTAAAGATATCGGTCTTCGGTCAGTAATTAAAAAAAAAACACGTTGTTATATTGATTAATAAAAGCTAATTTTCTTATTTGCAGCCAGCATGATAACAGGGTTACGCACCCTTCTTACTTTACGCACCATCACTCTTGCAGTCTCACACCCCATCTGCTAAAATCTACTTAACCCCTCTTAAATTAAAAACAACAACATACCCTATAAAAAAACCGATTAATCTAGAGCTTGATTAATGATTGGCAGCTTGGCCTGAATTAAAAAATAATTTCTTCGCCCATTTCGCATTAGATTGCGCGTTAGGTACGGGCCCTGATCTAATGTCTAATAGCTATCAGGTAACCGGCCGATGGATAATCAAGATTATAAATTAGGCCGGCTTAAGTAGGGTTAATTGGAATTTATGGACAACGAACAACCACACCTGTGATTATGCCAAGGTATTTATAACGTGATTTAGAGTTTTTTGTGTGATAAGTTTTTTAGAGCTAATTAGCCCTTTGTGCTCCTGCACCTGTAGCCAAGTTGTCAATCTACAATCGATAACGCTGTTAGAAAACGGATCAATGTCAACGAATCGATGTGTCATTCCCATGAATGACACATCTGAACGTTAAGTCACGTGGTCAGAACGTACAAATAGAACGCGTTAACGATTGTAGAAAGAGATTCGACACGAAACGTTTGTTACTTGGCTAGGGGCTAGAGAGGGGGCTGGTATTGCAGAGGTGAGCCAAATCATGATCTGCTTTTTCATTTTTTTTTTACTAAATTTTCATCGGCTTCAAAACTAACGGGATGGAGCTGAATATCAGTATTTTACATTTGTCAACGACATTTTCTTTTTGTTATCTGGTGGTAATCTTAGGTTTGTTTAAAATCGAGAAGGTATTTTCACCCTCATCCTCAATTAATATTATCCCAAGTACGACCTCGTCCTCCATACTAAGCAGCGACAATATTATCGCTAATATCGCCTGGAATCCCTCGCCTCTCGTTATTACTGCGAATACTGTGACGTGTCGTAACGCTTGCACGCTCGTACGTGACGAGAATAAAGGTAGCTTGTGTGTTTTTCTTTCTTTCTTTATTTAGAAGTTATTTGCAGAGTGAGTTGTTTTTGAAATGCTGTTTTCAAAATGTAAAGAATATGAGCTAGATGTGAGGAAGATATTGTTGAGGTTAGATGCTCTGAGGCGCTAGACTCGTCGGCGATAGCGATGGTCAAATGCCAAAATAAACGTTACTTGTCTAGGACCTTTAGACGTGTGGCATTCAATCAACGAAAGCGCCGCGATAGTGATTGGGAAAACGTCATAAATGTATGAATGCCAAGCGCTACCGAAATTTCACAAGATCAATCCCTTACCCTTACATTTGAACTGCGCTGTTAGATTTTCCCTTTATCTAGAGCCTTTGATCTCGAAGTTGTGTTTCAGTGCTTTTTAGGCTTCCATTCTTAAATAGGAAAATAAAGAAAACCTTATAGCGTATAGGATCACTTCGTTGTCTGTCTGTCTGACCTTTTTCTCTGGAACGCCTTAAGGTATCAAGTTGAAATAATATATATATGATATACTCAGGTCTGCAATCCCTTGGAACTGTGAAAAAATCAAACTTTCTTAATCGACGCGATCAAATGATATACCCGTTTATGTCACATATTTAAGGAATCGTAAGAGAATCAAAACCTAAAGGGTGCTTTTAAAACTACATAAAGGCTCGCTCCTAAATTCCCAATACATGTTCCTGTAGAATGTTGGTCCACATATCGTAGACTTAATTTCCTTCGAGTGTTACAGGCGTGATTTTATGTGTATCCACCATTATCGTATGCTCATTACGAATTAAAATGACAGTCACGATCGTATCCAGATTGCGAGATACTCAGCAATGCGCTTCCACCCTTAAAGCAGCGTCTACAAGGTACAAGCCTGCCTTAAATACTAATTCTTGATAAGCATCACAAACAAGTTACATACCTCAGACGGGATCGTTCCTTGTGTGAACATGATAGGCAGAATCAGATCAGGTTGATTTAGAATTCAGATGAATAAAACAGTAGTCTTATTCCGTAAGTGAATTCGGCAAAGCAAAGGGCAAAGAGTATGAACAATCTACCGAAGATTCGAGAGGAAAGGTGAGATGTGGATTTCCGTCTTATGCTCTCTGCCCTTTGCCTTTCCAAATTCACTTACGCAATTAGGCTGCAGGAAGTTGAGTTCATACAATACATAACAACAAGCATGTATTCCCCGAAGCACAGATAATATACGAGTAATACTAGCATACAGATGCCTTATTCCATACAATGAAACCGTGCCGATGTAACTAGCGTTTTTCGTCTGATTAAGATGATTATTTCTTATCTTATTAGTACTTCGATCGCGTTCGGTTCTGTTCCACGGCTATAGATGGTGTTAGCAGCGAATTGCAAGTAAAAGGGTTTTCTTGGTTTTTGACGAATGCTCGGCAAGCACCAGGTATGATGCCCAAACGATGGGTAGCATTACCACGTTGTATGGCAAATTCGCAATGTTTATCCTCTGATCGAGGTAAAAGGCAGCTCTCGGGTCACGAAAACTGAAACTAGACAGTTTAACAGTTTCTTAAGGTTTTACTCTTCAAAACCCTTCGGGGAAAACAGACGTGTTTTTTTGTGATATTTTATTCTCCTCATTGTTAGCATTCGACAGCGCCTTTTTACGCTCAAAGCAAGCCCAAGCCCTATGTTAATTTCCCCTCATTAATAGCACATAACTTGGAACCAGTCTGTAAACCCACATAGCGGTGTGGACGATCGATGTGATGTTCTAATGACAATCTACAAGATGCTATCTTATTAAGAGCACAGAGCATGGAATTACTAGAGATGCCTATAGATCCTACGAACATTATAATCTATCAAGCGGCCCCGGTTTCGCACGGCATAAATAGGATTACCTACCACCCTGTTACTGACCCACTGCAGATCAAAGGCCTCTTCTCAGGATGATAACTCATGATCATCCTGCACTTGTCCCGTTGACGATGCAGTGCTTTAAAATTTTATACAATCTCCCACTCCTGAACTTTGATGCGCTTTATCTTTTTAATGTATTATTGATTTGTCTTTTATCATGAAAAAATGCATCATCATCATCATATCAGCCGAAAGACGTCTACTGCTGGACATATGCCTCCCACAAGCGTCGCCGAAAATGCATGGAAAACGATAATAGCTACTAATAATATTCTTGTCCGCGTAAGTTGTGTTGAGCGATTTTTTTGATGTCGCAGGTGTAGAATTATCAGACATATGATTACGTATAATTGTTAAAGATCTTTAATTACTATGGTCGGGTCTAATCGGTGACACTCACTGAAACGCCTGATTTTTTTAAAATTCTTGTTAGGTTTGCGTTTGCCCATCATTGCTTACCATCTCATCTGGTGGTAAGCAATGATATGGTTGACGGCGAAGGCTTGCTTAGAAGTAATCTATTCACTCTCGACTTAAAGACCCCCTAAGTTGTAGCTATCAGGAAACACAGAGCAGACTTCAGCAGGGATTTCCACTCCTTAGCTGTACGAACAATGAAAGTGTTCCCAAAATGAAGTGACAGCAACGCCGTCTAGCGTCCGTTGAGGTGTCTCCGTGCTCTATGGTTAGGGAGAACCGGTTCTGTAGTAATTATAGCACTAACTATGTGAGTATGTGATTAGCTGGATGTGGACTGAGGTAAGTGAATGAGCTTTGATTACGTTGGTCGGTAGCTTAGATTATCGTCTTATAGGGCATTAATGATCAATTCAAAAATCATAGGATAGATCATCCTGGTGTAGAAGCATAAATAGGCTAGGGAGAACAAAAAATATCCCCCGAAGGGCTCGGCTAAGTATTAACAGGGGTGCACGGACCGATGTTCAAGGTTAAGCAATGATTGTCGAGGTTGGTGCGTGGATGGGTGACCATCCATTACATAGCGTTAAGTCTTTGGCCTCCGTTGTCATTTGTAAATCTATGAAAGTCGTTACAGAGGATATCCTGTTACACAGTTACTGGGTTAAGTAGATCAGCTTGACAGCCGCTCCATGTAAAATACTGGTATACAGCTGGATCAGATTAGACTGGAACTGCAGGAAAAATTGATTTTTCATCTGATATCAGATGTATGAACGTAAACGAAGCAAAAAGAGTATGAAGGATCGTATAGCAGGTGGCGTTCTGTAGTTTCTGCCTACCCCCATCGGAAAACGGTATTTTTATGTACGTATGTATTTACTGTATCTGATATACTAACTGCTTTCCGTCCTACCCTGACCGGATATCCTATGTCCGCTCTTAACAACATATAACCATAGTACAACTTTGACCATTAATGTTTACATTGTGTGCTTGCTGAACAGCTCCGGCATGTTATTACCAAACTATAGGGTATAACTATGTGTTCATAAACTGTTGTTCTGATGGACTGACTTCCCATAGTTCGGTTAAGGGTCGGGATATTACGATCTTGTGGCCTGTGACCCCTTTACAACCTTACAGCTTCTATTGTAAGCTGAACTGAATTATTATGTATCGGCTGATGTCCGACGTACAGGCAACAATATCACCTAAGTTAAGAGATAAGATTTAAGTTATTTTTTAGGGTTCCGTACCTAAAAAGGAAAAAATGGGACCCTTATATTCTTATAAGATCGCCAAAAGGGCCTCAGCCAAGTCAGATAATGCCAAATGGTAATACATATTTTTTCACTCGTTGCAATAAAGCCATGCGAGACAAACCTCACGGGATGGAAATGCCGAACAAATCGAAAGCAACTAAGATTTTTTTGAAAGACTTAGGCTAACAGAAGCATACAGTATGTTTCCCTTTTCACTGCAGGTAAAACCACTAACTTCCACGTGTCCGCTACCGGACAGTTTAGCGTTTATACTTTCATGCCAAACCTCAGCCAATTTGTCAAGTTTCTGCAAGTGATAACAGCTTGCTTTAATTATTATGACGTTAAGAAGGAAACTAATAGTTTGATTGGCAGGTAACATGGACGCAAGGAATACCCGGAAAATAAATGAAAACCTGTCTTTGCACGACGCAGTCTCGCTACTCAATACAAAAATTCCCGTCTTCCTTACCCACGTAAAAAATTAAGACCAGCATAAAATATTCTTAAGGCGAGCAAAAGGAATCCTATAGAAGGTCCCAAATTATCATAAGACTTCCCGGTCCTGGAAAGTAAGTAACTCTTGCAAATGCGACCACATGAGCGTGGCAGTCAGAAAAGAATTCTACCTACACACAAACCATTTTTAAACACCAAAACATTAAAAGCTGATCGTACATAACAATACAAATAAATACAATACAAACAAAATGCATTGTATCGTTGATTTACCGCGCGAACGTGTGCGAATACGACGCGCGGTGCATCAGCCACCATTATTGTGACAATTTACGCGGGAAACACTCACGTCATGACGTGTTTATTCGACGCCATGTTCACGGCTTTTGTTATGGTTTACTAGCTTCTGCCGCTGCTACGCCTGTGAGCAAGTCTGAAATTATCCCAAGGAATTTGTCTACTCCCGGGATAAAAAGATCTCCAAGGTCCAATATTACTTTAAGCACCATATTTATTTATTTATAAAACTTTATGCACAAGTACAAAGGCGGACTTAAGCCGCAGATACTCCTTAATAGTTGATTTTAAAATGAGAATCACAACTAAACGGCTAGTTGTAATTTTTTGGAAAAAATATATGTTACATTTGATCATATTCTTAGTAATTTGATCTAACAAAATTTTGAGTTTTATTCGTATAACATACACGACAATCGCACCAAAACCGCTGAGGCGTATTTTAATGAAATCGAAACCATCTCAAAGACAATTTAATTATCTACATTTTGATCTGAGGCTTTTTTTTTTTGTCATACAATAATATGGAAGGTACAAAACACTACAAAATTTTGTTCCGCGCGTTGTGAAACGAGTGCGCGTTTTGTTCCCTCAAGGTCGTTGGCGACAGTCGTCGTCTTAATGCCTTAGGCATTTTCTACCAGTCGGCCTTAGGGTAGGACCTTGGTGCAGAGATAAAATATGGCAGGTCCAACTCAATGAAAAAAAAAATAGAGAAAACAAATACAAATAAAACAATTTCATATATTTATAAATATATACTTAGATACATACATATAAATAATGAAAAAAAGAATATGAAACTGTTTTCAGCGGTTTAGGCTTGAAAATGTAACAAACAAACAGATAGACAGAGTTTCGCATTTATTATATCGAGTCTGGACGAGTGGACACACTGACTGTGGACCTGTACATTATTCTTTTGATCAATATATGTAATTCGAATCATAGATCAACAGAATATTTTTAGATCAACTGAGATGATCTTGTGACTGCGTAGTGAGCGGAGTTCGCATGGCTGAATTTTGTTTACGTGGCTGAATTCAACATAAAAAAACTTTTGTGTTCATCAAAACGCTAAGTAGAAGAGATGAATTGCTTGAAGGTTTTTAAGGGATAATTTTTATATAGCCGTTTACTTTAGGCTATAGGATTTGCCAAAGAAATAGAAATACATCATCCAATGATTTCTCCCGCTCAGGGTTAAGCGGGAAGTCGTGTCAGACTTTGCCTGACTAACCGTGTTCCTTCATTTGCTTAAACCCAGGGCCGCGGTAACTCTCTTTCGAATTTATCCGCGACCCGGACAGGCATCGGCCCTGGCAGACCCCGTCAGTTTTGCTGACTTCTCTTTGAGGCGCGCGTGGAACACTACGCGCCGTCGACTCGGGCCTGGTCCTTATCGGACGGCGAACTACCCCTTACTCGCCATCCGCAAGCCCGCTTCCCTCACGTGTTCCGCCTCCTTCTTCGCGAGAATTACTGCTTCGCAGAAGGAGATAACTGAACCAGGGCCGGACGCGAGAGATCGCCACCGCCGATCGCCTCCACGAGGACACGGCGGTGCTCTGCCCAAGCGGGGCAGATCTCCACAGTAAGTCTCACCGTGTCCTCAAGGCGATCAACACAATGGTGACACCCGGGCGTTTCCTCACGCCTTATCCTGAACAGGAACCTCCCGAAACAGCCATGTCCAGTGAGGACTTGCGTCAGGCGTAAGGTGAGGACGCCGTGGCGCACACTGAAAAAAAAGTTTCGTTCTACGTAACCAAAATTTTGTCTACCAATTACATAAAATTAGTGACAGCCGAACCAGTGTAACACATAACAAAAGCCAGTTGAGTTACTGGAGTAATGTAGCGTTTAAATAATCTATTTTAGTTTTGTATTGCAATTTTTTTTTTGCTTAGTGTTCCCAAACAGTTTATTTACGGCTTAACTCATTATATGTTAACATTTGCAAAACTTTTCGGTCAATATAGCATCTCATTTATGTTTCAGTAAGATATCTGTTTGTCAATTTATAATTGTATATGCGGTTATATTACTTGAACGGTTTTGTAAATTATTACTTAATAGCATTAGTAACGCAACTTAACTTTGTCATTGTCGTACCAAACATTTTTGCAGTGTCCCATCAAACTTCGCAGTAAGTTTAGCCGATTTGTTTTGCTGCCTTTCCAAACACTTTCGACTGATATTAACTAAATTCATTTGTTATTTTCAACTTAGTAGTTTTCTAATATAGACCCCAATGGTTTTGTTACATATGAATGAATAGTTATGCCTTATTGAGAAAACTGTCTTGTTATATATGAATGAATAGTTATGCCATATTGAGAATACTGTTTTGTTATATACCTATTAATGAATAGTTATGTTTGAAAACTGTTTTGTTTGTAGGTCAGTGTCAGGTTGTATCTTGATTAAAATAATCATATTTTGACCAAGATACTACCTGACACCGACCTGCAAATTGCAAAAAACGTGAGTAAAATTTGAATTGTGGGGGTCCTGTGGTCCAACCGAAAATCGGGCAATGCAAGTCATAATATTATGTATTAAAAACCCATACACATATTTATTGATTATACAACTTTTATTCATAATAATAAAAACTAACACCAGGTAAGTCAATAACCGCTACAAAAACTTTCAGTAATTCACAACATGCTTCATTAATCACAGTAGAAATTAAAAGATCAAGAATTTTTTCTTAAAACTATATAGGTATATTTGCCAGTAATTATCGTCAGTTGGTACAAAGTCACCTAATAAAAGTCCGAAGTAGCGCAAAAATGACAACATTTTCTGAAGCCGAGAGACGAACGTTACCTTTGGAAATATTTTCCATGCTTAATAAACACGGTTTGCTCTTACTGTCCGGGCCGTAATCAAAATTTTCTATTCTGTCATTTAAAATTTGGAAAGAAAAATATTTAAGATCTTGTATGTATTTTAAGATGAGGAAAGCAATAACGTATTTGCCAACTCCTTCGAGTAGGTCGTGCATGATATCAACTCCTAACTGGTCAAATAAATTAAAGTTTTTAACAGATAGCCAAACACATTTTTCTTTTCACAATGCCGTAGTTACTCGTAGTCACTCACAGGCCGATCAAGATAGTCTTAGTCCATCACTGGTCTTCGAAGGTTCTTCAGTAATTTCACGAACATAAAACCCAGCACCCGCAATGTAGGTAGATTTACAGTCACAAAGATGACGCGCGAAAGAAACTCTGAAACCAGGCTTTCGAAATGGCCGCGCAGCCGCAGGTACGTCAGTGCAAACTAGGCGATATTATACTTATAAGAACTTAAGAAAGACTGAGACAGTCAGAGACAGTGTTCCACACACATTAAAATAACTAAATTTTTTAGGCAATTTATAGACACAATTATTATTAGGATGCTTTTGCAACATACAGTCAATGTTGTAAGACTTATTATTATCAAAGAGTTTTGTTATATTGCGTTCAAAGGATTGGTTACAGGGTAACGAATCAGTTTATCTAGAGAAGTTCGGCATATAACAACAAAAATATTGATAACATCTCACCAAACTGAAAATAACAAAACCAGTTTAGGACCTGTTAAATATACCAGTTTTATCATTTTAAATTAATTTTGTTTTTGATTAAACAAATTTCGGTTATTCCTAAAATAGTAAAAATAGTTTTGTTATTTCTTTTTTTCAGTGCATCTTAACCCACTTCTCAAATAGGGCCTTATCGCCGCAATTGTAGCGTGCCCAGCGCAGGGTTGTGACAATCGCTCTCTCCGTATCGCCATGAAATTCTGCTGGAGCTCTATCCGCCAAGTCACGTTTTGTCACGGCAGCGGAGGGCGTTTCGACTCCTCGCGCCACTCCCATATATGCGCGACAAGTGTGTCCCCTGCCATCTAAATGGTTGCTTTTGGATATGTGAAAACTTCGCGGCAGTAGTATATATAACGAAATTAAAAGGAAAACTATCACAGCTAAGTAGGCTGCACAAGTTTACGAGTAATAGTCGACCAACTTATAAAATGTACTAGGAAAAGTAAAAAAATTGTATATTGATGTATGGGGACAACACTGACAACAGTTTCTGAATGGCAAAGTTAATTTTGTCCCTTCGTTAGAGCAATATTCGGTGTTTTCATTATTTATGAATGTTAGTAATTTTAACTATTTATTTCGGTGAATGTAGCTGTTTATACGGAACCCTCTGTGCGCGAGTCAGACTCGCACTTGGCTGGTTTTTATCATGACATTTTTACAAATACAGTTATTAAATCAGCCTTATTCTTTTTAGATGAGTTGGTGGATTACGGAAAGCTGTTCCAGAACAACAGAGAGACGATAAGGAGGATCTAACCTTCGTGACCTTTGACTATGGATGACCCAGGAGACTTTCCCTGAGTAGACTTGTCGTAGGAGTTGAAGCTCTTCAAATATTAAAAGCTATCTTGTTACTTTGACCTTTATTAATTAAACAGACGCCGTTACAGCTTGGAAAAAACGTTCTGCTTAATAAATAGGGTGAATGATTGAACGTGATTTAGCACAAATCATATTCTAGCCAAGCCGTGGTCGCCCAGTGGCTAAGACCTCGCTTCGCGTACTTGAGGTTGTCGGTTTAAATACGGACAAGTAATAATGTGATTTTTCTATTCGATTGTAATTTTAACCTCTGGACTTATAGTAATTATAAGTCGACAATCGCCAACCCGCCCTGAGCAAGCGTGTTGATTTAATTGCTGACCTTCAAAGCGATAATAAAAATTTATTTCCAGGAACTCGACTGCTTAGCAGTTAAAACTTGGTGAACAATCAAATTTGAAAGACACAGACAGCCCGCAAGACTTGCAACACTCGTAACTTATAAGTTAACTCGAAGCATTAACCTATAAGTATTGTGTAGACGACGGGGTCTATGTGTCTCAGATTAAACCGTTATTATTTAGATTTCTCGCTGTTGCCATGGTTACCGGTTAAGCGATGTTTTAACGATGTAGTTGTAGTTTCTAATAACTGATGTATTGTCGTGAAGGTACGTACATAATATTATCCTTTTTGTTAAAACAACAGTTGTGGGCGAGCTGAGGCTCAAACAAAGTGTCATTATATCAGCGAAAACGATTGCCGAAATGACAGTATACAATTTTTTTTTGAGCCGCTTTCGTCAATTCTGCCAGTGTCACGTCGACGGCAGCACATTGAGGCGGGCCGTCAAACTTTGTACCCTGTGGTAGGTGTTAGTCTAATCGCCGAAAGGACGAGCACAAGGGCACAGGGGACAAGGGTAAGTAGTAAAACACATAATCTAATTTACAAGGTTATATACAAGACTACAGCTAATATACATGACAGTATACATGAAAGGGTTTCATTTGTGACATTTCGAAAGCGTTTGACAATTCCAAAAATTTTTGACTTTTTGACAATCATTGTCGTTGGTCGAACTTGTCTAGAATTCCCCGAGAATCTGCCATGATCCCATCTTATACAACTTGAGCTTTTCTTTGCGTCTTCGTTCCCGAAGCCTTTGCCTGAGGAACCGTACATTTTCGGGATAAATGATATGGGCAGTGGTGTCTCATCCCATACAAAGAAACCGTGCCGACTTTCTATACTGATTCTTTTTTGTACATCGATCGCGTTCGGTTCCGTTCTGTTCCGTTCCGTTCCGTTCCACGGATTTAGATGGTAATCTATCTATCGCCGTGGAATATTGCCGTGGAACGGAACCGAACGCGACCGATGTACAAAAAATTATCGGTATAATCAGATGAAAAACGCTAGTTACGTCGGCATGCTAGTATTATATTATCTATGATATGGGTATCAAATGAAAGGGTTTGATGAGAAGAATACGAAAAAGGCTAGTTTTAATAAAACAAATTTAGCTTATAATTTTATTTATAAATTCGTTTTTATAAATTTTATGAATGATTATTTATTACACAGTTTTTATACCAAAATATATTTTTTTGATGCTAAAGAGTATGTAGGGATCGTAGCAGATTGCGTTGTGAAGTTTTGTAATTGTAACTATTAATTAAATTGGTATGGTTTAGTACTTTAGAGATTACCTCGTACAAATTAACAAATTTACTTCATATTTTAGTCTAGATTATGAGAGGAGCTCCAGGGAAATCATTCGCAAGGCCTTGTAGAGAGGCTTGATTAATTTTATACAGCCTTTGAATTGATTCATGCTAGACCGCAAAACAGTGGCAAAGCGGGTGACGTTACTCGTTAGATCAAATTCATAGATACTCATATTCTATTTCAATGTGTTACAATCACTGATTAATTGATAATCCAAATTAATAACCGACCAATATTCAGCTTAGTAACAAGGTATACCTATATATACCTTCTTATAAATACGAAAGTTTCTGATGATGTATGGATGTTTGTTAATCTTTCAAGTAAAAAACACGACCTGATTTAATAAGCCCGTTATATCCCACTGCTGGGAAAAGACCTCCCTCTCCTTCTTAGAGTTCCGAAGTCAACAAGGGACCCTTATAGTTTCGCTCTGTCCGTCTGTCCGTCCGCAGCTTAGCTCGGAGACTCTTAGTACTAGAAAGCTACCTATACTATTACTACTACTACCTACCTACCTACTTTTTTTTTATTGCTTTCTATAGAAGTAAAGTGGGGATATTTTTTTTCTCATCTATCCCATGGTGTGGGATATCGTTGGGTAGGCCATTCAAAAACATTCTGGGTCTTAAAACTAATTTTCGATTCAGACATCCGGCTGTTTAAAATTAAGCTTTAAATTGGATTTTTTTTTTTAGAGTGATGTGTCCCCCCTTTTTTCTTTTTATTTAAAAAAAAAAGAGATAAAAAGTGTCCCCCCTGCCAGCGAAATGGTTGCTTTTGCCTATGTGAAAAATTCAGAGAAGTACTCGTAATATATATAACGAAATTAAAAGGAAAACTATCACAGCTAAGTAGGCTTTACAAGTTCACGAGTTATAGTCGACCAACTTATAAAATGTACTTGGAACAGTAAAATTTTGTACAAATGCCATTGAAAAATTTAGTTAAATAACGTTGTTACTTATATGAAACAGATAGTAAATATATGCTTATGAACCATTTAAAAATATACAAAAATAAAATCATAACATCTTTAACAATAATGATTTCTAAATTAATAATGTTTTATCGGACCCGACTACATCACTAATTGAGAACGAAATAGTGAATACATTCAAAATTTTACAAATTCCAAAAGAGAAAGAAACAAGGAGCGTGCGTGCGAGGATCCAGGAACGAACCATACTATTCCCCGTGTAGTAAATATTAGTAGTCTATGTCTCCGTGGCTCTAACGTGCGCTCGTATCGGCTCCCTGCGCAATTGACGTCCTTCATATCGATTTTTTATTGCAGCTTATTTACGTTGGTTGTTTGTTCCTGTCATTGAATAATTTGATTTTACTTTATGGTCGTTGAGTAGGTTGTTTGAAAATAATCATACTAAAATATTTGTTTTCGGTTTGTAAATATTTGGAGATTTTAACGAAGACCCGTTACGGCAATACTGCAGTATTCAAATTATTAAGTGACGCTGGTTATAAATCTTGATTACAAACGCGTGCCTCTACCCACGCGGTGGTACTCAAATAGATAATATTTTTTGTAACTTCACTTGTGAAGTTGGATTTTGTAACTCTTTCTTCAGTTATCATCGTCCTATGTGAGCCCGTTTTTAGTCGTTTTGAGCCGCTGAAACCGTTTTAATGTTCATGTGATAACAAAAAAACCTCTTCTTAGTCCGCATTATTATGCAAGTGCGGAATCCTATTAATGCGCGTGGCCCGATACGCAGTTGCCCGGTTTTTAAATATGGAAAACTAGCTTGGCCCGCATGAAAGTCGTCTAATTATCCGAAGGGAAGATATTCTCGTGAAAAAAGGAGCCTATGTCCGAATCCAAGGTCCAGTCTATCTCAATAAGAAAATTCAACAAAATTAGTTTACCGGTTTAGGCGGCAATGCGTTACAAACAAACAGGCAGACAGACTGCCCTTCGCATTTATAATATCACAAATATGGATAATAAAAATCTCATAGTAATGAGGCATTATCTGTTCGTTTGGCTCCATGCCATCTTATCAAGAGTTTTATTTCGCAAGCAAAAACTCCGATAAGGGTTGAAGAACTGACCTCGTCCGTGAACTCTGCTTACTGGTTTATGTTAGTTCATGCTAGCTATTTCACGAATACAAATGTCGGTATTATTCCCGTGTATGTTCAGGACAGTGATAAGACTGATTTGATTAATGCGGACGGTTTATACAAGTTGAGCAACATTTTAAAATTCTTAATGCACCTGGTGAGACTGGAAGCCGACCGCCCAACATATCTAGTTGTTAGGATTTTGCCGACTTTCGTCAATGTTAAAAACAGACATGATTATTTTGCGCATAACTAGTGCATTATCCATTCCACAATATGGACCGATGACTCGGTTTAGGTCAAGGGATTCCTCTGGGTGCGAGAAGGAGGCATAGGCCTACTTCTCAAGGAGGCCAAGCGGTTAGTAAAAAAAAGTTTATTTACCAAAAATTTAGGTCAGCACTTACGTAACAAATACATTTATGAAATCGAACGCAAAATCATTCTGACAATTCAAAATTATTCATTGCGTGTGATACGCTGGTGTGAATAGAGGGGATTTTAAACACACGATTCGATGGATAAGGAACTCCTCCTTTCTATAGAAACTGTGATTTAGTGTTCTACGCAATTAGGGATTTAGTAATATCAGTGAGTTTAAAGTCACTTTCAGGCCCGACCACCGACACCTTTGAGGATGTGAACGTAGCGAATGATAGAGCTGTTCGATTACTTACGTACTGGTCGGATAAAATCTGAATGGTTGAGACTATTGTTTGAATTAATTGAAACAAAAACAGAAGACATTTTAATTTTTGCGTAAAAGATGGGTATGGCTATTGAGACGATGTTCTGAAACTAGTGAATTTCTCTATCTTGAAGTACAGGTTTTTAGTGGACGTCTTTCGGCTGATATTATGATGATGATGATTGAATTTTTTCTCCAATGACTTAGACGTTATCACCGATAGAAGGATACAAATAACAAAAACGTGTTTTCTTTTAATTTCTGATCAAATAATAACAAAGCTTTTGTAATAAGCTCAACTAATCGCATAGTCGATCAACACAAATCATTCGTGTCTAAATATCTCTGCGCCAAGCACAAGGTATGCATAGTCAGGCACAAGAATTCGCTAGATCGACTATAGATACAGCAGCTAGGTAGGATGTCAGAATTCCTTGTACCTACCCGCTTTCTAAATACTTGGGATAGAAGTTCTTGTCGCCTTGTTGGCTTTTGTTAACTTGATTGGTTAAGTGGATAAAAGATAATAATTTGGTCAATGTGTAGGTAAACTTGAGGCTCAATTCTTTCCGACTCGGGTATCGAATCCAGGACCAGGACAATATATCTAAGCTAGACAGATTACGGCTGAGGATTAGGTACCTATATAATAGTTTCGCACTTTTTTCCTGAAAGACTCATAACCTCATAAGTACATAACCTACGAAAAAATACTACATAGATAAAATAGCTAATACTCTATGTTGTACACCATAACAAATAGGTGGCCTTCCTCCTCCTCGCGTCGTGTTCCTCTTTACTGAGGCTTTACATCTGGTAAATCCTTTACTAAGATGGGTTTGGCTTTCAGTCTAACTCAATACATCTGCACCTGTAGCCAGGTTGATAATCTACAATCGATAAAGCTAGTGGCTTGGCTACAGGTGCTGAATATCGCTATTCTACTCGGAGCGACTCCATATCTGACCTCCACAACTCAGATACTGAATCTAAAAGACTAGTTGTTGTTGGAGGCATTGGAAGGGTTCCCTCTGGGTGGAGCGACGACCCAAGGCTGTGGGAATTTGGTGGATGCGACACGCATAGGACCGATCAGTGTGGCAACGCTTGGGGCAGGCTTTTGTCCAGCAGTGGACGTCTTTAAGCTGAAATTATGAAGACTAATTGTCAGATTTTCGGACATCTGAATATACGTACACACTACTTATAAACCAAAAGGCGATGGTCGATCAAAGTATAAGGATCACGTGACACGCCGTTAGCGCTTGACATTACAAAATGACATTAACCCCCGACGGAAAGAGAGGGGTGTTATAAGTTTGACGTGTGTTGCTGTGTATCTGTGTGTCTGTCTGTGGCATTATAGCTCCTAAACGGATGAACCGATTTTGTTTTAGTTCTTTTTGTTTGAAAGGTGATTTTGTCGAGAGTGTTCTTAGCTATGTTTGAATAAAATCGGTTCAGCCGTTCAAAAGTTATGGGCGTTTTGCTGTTTGAATCGGGGCGTTTTCGCAAGTGTAATAATTACGTGTTTAATAGATTGCCGATCGAAGCGTATCTACTATGTACCAGACAAATTATGTAGCATGAAATAAAAATGTGTCGGGGGTTTTTTAATTTTGAAATTTCACTCATTTTTCCAATCGCAACGCTTTGATAGAATGACACTTGTCTAGAGCCTCTGTATTTATAACAGACAGATGTGTTGCTGGGTAGTTTGTTGCGACATTTCTTATTCTCATCTGAAACGCTTTGGAGTGGTGGTGGGTGTTTTGGGGCACTGTCTTGGATGTAGACCTTTGACGTTCAAAATCGGTCCTACTACCTTTGAGTAATCGAGGAAAATAAATAAAAAGGATTCCGACGGATTGAGAACCTCCTTCTGTTTTTGAAGTCGGTTAAAAAGGGGCTGAATTCACATTCGACGACGGAAAAAAAACAATATAATTTCAAAAGATAATGAAGGAAGAAAATTATGTGGTTTAATCACAGATTAGAGAAAATCTCTAATCTAAGGATTTAATCATACTTTTACAATCATGAAAACATCATTTTGCTTTTCTGCAGTCAAATAAAATGTCTTTTGATCTTGCTGGCGATCTTGAACCATTTTGTCATGGCAGTTATTTTGCTCAACATTTTCTTTGTTTACATAATTTATTCTAAATGCACATGAAAGGTAGGTACGGTTTCATTACTTACTTAAGTAGGTATAATAAATTGCAATTTGTGAGATTTTTTTTAAGCTCTCGTTTCTTTTGTCGGTGTTATGCGTGTGGACTTTAAGTAATTTTATTTTATTGGGATTGTTTTTTTTTTCTCGTTTTCCAAAGTGTGTTTTTGGACGAAACGTGATAAGAATTTTAAGTTGCTGAAATATGTACCTAATGAATTCGCACGAGTTTCTTATCACACTGAACTCTCGATAGTTTGGTAGGTCTCGGTACCTTGAGGTCATTTAGTGATAGAGATACGTTTTTCGTTATCATTATTTTGTTAAAAGTTTCTTGATTCTGACGATTTTTTTTTTAATTGGCGCTGCTTATTTTATTTTCCTGCTGAATGTCATAATTACCGAAACAATTGAAAAGCTTTGTCTCGTGTGGATCCCCGTTTCGGGAACTCAAGGGGTTAAAGTTCTTGCCAATTTTATGGGATAGATAAGTTTCTTTCTTTAGGGCCTGAAATAATAACAAGCTTGTCGAACAAGAGCCCCATAACGAGGAAATCGAAAAACGAGTTCTTAATACAGGAACTTATTCATTCAGGTCGTCTTTATTTACTTACCAATAAACCATCTGATTCAGCTCTATTCCCAGCAAGGAACTATTTCAGTAACCACAATACTAAGCCGATAAATTAATCACTCTTAACTAAACAACTTAAACCCATAATGAGAATCTTTTGGACGCTTTCCAGAGTCATTCCAATAGGAACCATAAAATTTTACAATCTGTTTACGAAAGGAATTAAACCTACTAATTAACCCAAGGCAGTCAATAGTGTTTATGTGTATTGTTAGAATTCGAGGGCGAAGCGCTGTAGGCGAAGCCCTAACTAAACAATAAATAAGAACTATTAAGCACACATTTCTAAATGACAGGCATTAAGACCAAATGCATTGGTTACAAAAAAAGTAAATAAACTCTCCACTGCTAGCTGTTCAAGTTTGGAACAATGTTCGTATAAGTACCCATAGCTTCGAGAGAAATCGACTCCAAGCTGTTTAATGCGTTTCAACTCGAAATCATACGTTCAAGTATTTAAATTACATCTAGATGCAATTTTCTGCATAATTACCTATATAGATCCTGTTATTAGCGACAGTTTCAAGACCAACGATCGATAGTAAATGGTAATATTTATAAGGAGCTTACCTTGAGCGTATGTAAACAAATGGAGACAGGCGAACAAGAATATCCAGTTCCCGACACCGAAAAGACACATCCCTGTCCGCCACATGTTGCAATACACTTAAATAGCACTACACAATATGTTTTAATTCATACGAATCACATTTTCACATAAAATTCACGAATATTTGTGTTATATTTCACACAGCTTTAAGTCGATGTTACTCCGGCCGATCCGCCATTTTCGAGCGAGCGCCGCTCGCGGCTCGCTGCGTTCGGAAACAACTCAATAATGAAAGGGCAATGCCCGCCCGGGTTCATGTGACGTGAAGGCTGCAGCGTTTGAAGGGTTTGCATTGAAGATAGACGCAGTACTAGTGTTGAGTACATTCGACACGCGATACGTCGATAATATAAATGCGTTTTGTTATTTATCGATACTTTAGAATACAGTTTTTATTTTTCACAATTACTGGTTTTGGTTGTGAGGTGGAAAACTTCAAAAAAGGTTCTAATCTCTAACAACCCAATTTAGATTCCAAGTTATCGGGGTCAAAATCGTAGCTAAGAAACTCTATTATAACCTATTTTAAAAGCATGCACCAATTTACCAGTCGCCCTGCTTAAATCAAATGTTTTTGTGTCTTCTGTGAACAATCTTTAATTTCTTTGGGCTTCACCGCAATCGAGGTAGAAGGGCAAATTTTGATACCGATCCACCGGCAGGCTATGCTACAAACTAAGAGGAGATTCAAAATAATTCTAAAGTGATCAAAAGCTCACTTATTTTACCTACATAATTTTAAATATCTTGCGCTTACCTTACATTTATGTACCGGTGACTTGTTTAAGGTTGCGGGAATCCGCTGAATGCGAGATGCATGGCATCAGTCATTAAGGTGACTCCTGGGGGAGACCTATATTCAGAAGTGGACGTCGTTCGGATGACATGATTATGATGATGATGATGGTGAAATGTCTTGAAGCTTACTTAGAATGCAAATAAGTTAAAAAGTAAATAAAAAGATTTAATTATGTACTAGTGTCGCAAATAATTCAAGCCCCGCACTTCAGGACGTCGCACGCATGCCTTCCCTCTCGCTTTAATGGCTATGCACTCGAGGCATGAGAGAGGGAGAGCGATAATGTAACCGAAATGCTCGCGCGCCGATGAACGTCCGACGCAAGCGTAGTACACGCAGGAACACGTTTCGAACCGGCACGCGCCCTAGCTCCTAACCGCCGTGCGTTTTCTAACTATCGGTTGTTGTAGTAGAAATAGTTCCTTGACTAGTATAAGAATCTAAATGCTTAGTGTACCTTTACCATGATTATACGACAACTACTACTGAAGTGTTTTATTCCGCAATTCCACGTCAATCCAATATGAACACAGTTACGAAACTATTAAACTATTTTTCATTAGATTTATTACTCTGAATTTCGAAAGCTAACAGAAATAACCATTGAAAGTATAGTTATTGTAGTTATAATTTTAAGTAACATGTTCATAGTGAAAGTTGATTTACAAACAAAATCCGGTAAACCAATGAACTATTTTTTAAAATGAACATTGAATGGGTGAGTGGCAGTAAAAAAAGTACAGCAACTAAACGCTTACAGTTGATGACAATGACAGTGACACTGACATGACATTAATCACATGTGACAGTCCGTCTGTCCGTCAGGTTTGTTTGCTTGGTTGTTGGTTGCAGTTGTTGCATTTGTTGCTGTAAAATATTTTTCTTTCATAGAAAACTCGTATAAATGCTAGATTAATTGGAATCTGTGACATTAAAAGGAAGCCACAATGGAACTTATATACTCCATGAGGCGTAAGCCTTTAAAATGCGAGCCACCGCACTTTGAAAGGTAACAACAAAATTTCTATTTGTTTGGGTTTATCGCACACAACTGTTTTTATGAGCCTTTTGATGTTTTTAAATCAACCTAATTTTTCCCACTGCTGGGCAAAGGTCTCTACAATACCCTTCCACTCTTCCCGGTGTGTTACCTTCCGACCAATCCTTTTAAACGCCCAGGAGAGAGAGGTGAAGCTAATAAAAAAATACCTCCCTTCAACTTCTTTCTGTCATCAATTTACACTGTGATAGAGAAATGTAAACAACTTCAATTAACTCTTAGATTATTTTAAACATAGTTTAGCATTATACCACAGAGCTTATCTTTTATGCCATGAATGACTACGGATTCAGACTCCCTTTGGTCCATTATATTTGAGAATCCTGCATACAATCTGCAACCAATTGAGGAGCTGTTGCGGTGTGAAGTATCTTCTCACCTTTGCATCCCCAACTTTTTGGCAGCCAGCTGAGCCTTTATTAAATATGGGCCAAAATTGAGAGTTGATGTCAATGCAACACCAAGATGCTCAAGATGGTCCGTTATTGGCACATTCACATCTCGGAAAGTTGGCACCGGTTGAAATTGGCTCTTTTAAGCCCCAAAAAGACATGTCTGGGTTTTAGTAGAATTAAACCTGACCCAATTTGTATCGTCCTATTCGCAGACTGCCTGTAAGGACAATTTAAAATGCTCTACCATGGCCTCACAGAGACACTGGACCTGGACCTGAGGCCTGTGCGTTGGTCAAGTATCTCTCAGCAACAGTGCTGTCGTTTGCATACCCAAAGGTCGAGCCGGGTCTTAGCAAATCATTAATGTACAGCAAGAATAAGTTCCTTCTATCTTTTAAACTGTACACATTTTTAAATATCCACAGCGTATCAGACCATGAAGTAGTGCGGCCCATCTGCACAATATCCACATGCAACATCATAGCATTCTCATCACCCACGGAGCTGGAGGACACAGAGGGAGACACCTGGGGAGGGCACGTGTTTGTCTGCGACCTCGACACACCCTGGGATAGTCATAGAGTTATGGGTTCTGCATATCCTGTAAGTGTGACCTTCTCTTGATATGCACCTGCAACATTGTAGCGTTTTCATCATCAAAGCTGGAAGACACAGAGGGTGATACGTGCGGTCATGTGTTTGTGTGCAACCTTGACACGCCCTAGGACAGTCTTATAGTCACCAGTTCTGCGTATCCTGTAAGTGTGCCTTTTGTTTAAATTAGAATTTCAATTTAAATTCTCAATCAAGTTTAATTTGTATCTATGTATGTTCCTCTGTAGCGCCTAAACTATTCATCCGATTTTGATGAATAAGGTGTCAATCGATTCTTTATTATGGCCCGGGTAAAATAGTCATTAAAAACATTGTCGGATTATAGTTTTTATTAAACATTTTGCTTGTTTATATTTATTACTTAGAAGAAAATTCATATTACTTTCAGATATCAGTACTAGAATGGGATATTGAGGGCAAACAGTTGCTGGTGGCAACCACCGTGGGAGAAGTCTCTGTGTACACTCAGAAGGATTATCTGCTCAATGAATGGACCTGCGTGTATACTGCTAGCTTTCCAGGTGTGTATTAATTAACGTTTGTTTGTATACGTATTAGTACTGTAGCTGTATCTATGTTATGGACCAAGTAATTAATAGGGCTTTATTCATAATGCCCAGACAATTTGAGAAATGCTTCATATGAGAAGGTAGTATTAAATTGACCGGACTTTCTGAATAATGCCTATCACTTACTGGGCTGGGTAATAAAAAGATGTGTTTTTTTTTAATTATCAAAATCAGGGTCTAACTAAAGTAACTTTTGCTCGCTATTGGACTAATTCATTAACATTATCGAATTGTTCAACCGTTATATAGCAATACTCATAATGACCAGCCAATGTGATAAATATAGAAGATTAAATTAGTGTTTATTAGATTGCCTGATTTGACCTGGCAAGATTCATAATGCCCAGGTATTATACTAGTGCCCAGATTAATTACTTGGTCCATGACATCTATACCACCATATAATAATACTAGCCAGATACTGTCCCACTGCAGGCAATTTCCAACAAAAAACGCGTGCAGTCAGGAGACATTAGAAAGAGAGAATGCACGGTATGCGGTCTGCTCAGAGAAAGAGTAGCAGAAATCTGATGCGACGTTATTATCTCCTATACTAATTTTGATCAGCTTTGTACGGGATAATCAATTTTTTTTTGAAAATTAAATATATCAGCTTTGAAGAAAGTTTTAATTTCTATGGATGGAAGCAGTTTTTAAAATAAAAAAAGGTTTTCAGTTTGCCATGCATTGTTATCCAAACCAACTAATTACTGTTTTAAAATTTAATTGCAAGATTTGACCTACATTCTAGCTTACAAGTTATATAAAAGCTTGTCATCCACGTTTCTGTAATGCTCTGTATATTTGTATGCACAGGTGAGCACATAATCCGTGCAGCCTTCTTCCACAACGGCCGGCGCCTCGTGGTGCTGGACAAGAAGCCAGACGCGCCCATCGCAGAGAGGATACAGATGCTGCGGCCTACTCCCACGCTTAAGGGCTTCGGGTACGTATGGTATACTAAGGCTTAGATCCGAACTATAATGGACCTTACATGCGTAAGTTTAATGTCTTTATACGTAAAGCTACTATAAAGTACTTCGCTTGAGTCTATAAGTTCGGATGCTCAAAGGGTTCGGGTATGTCATCAACTTTCTAGCCTTCTTTCAACTAAGTGGGTTCAGCTTTCAGTTTTGTGCGTATGAATTGGCTGTCCACCTTGTACCGAAAGCGCATCGCCGTATGTCTTGTAGTCTGATATAGAACGGGCCAGGCGAAATTCTACAATTTGAAACCGATATGATATGATGATGATAAAAAACCGAGGGCTATGATCAGTTTTCCTTGCGTGATTGCATTGGAAATGAGGATGTCGGCAGGAGAACCAAAGTTACTGACATTGCACGAAGAATTGCTAAACTTAAGTGGCAGTGGGTAGAGCACAGCACAGGTTGGCTGAAATGATGATGATGATAAATAAAACCGGCCAAGTGCGAGTCGGACTCGCAAACGATGGGTTCCGTACCATTATCGCTAAAAACGGCAAAAAAAACACGTTTGTTGTATGGGAGCCCCACTTAAATATTTATTTTATTCTGTTTTTAGTACCTATTTGTCGTTATAGCGGCAACATACATCTTCTGTGAAAATTTCAACTGTCTAGCTATCACGGTTCATGAGCTGGTGACAAATAGACAGACAGACAGAGGGACACTGGAGACTTAGTAATAGGGTCCCGTTTTTACCCCTTGGGTACGGAACCCTAAAAACCAACAGGCTGACAACCCGATGTCCCGGCGTGTTAAGGCTCCGGAGACCTTGTACTCGCTTGTGCTTGTAGTCGTAAGATAGTTTCCCTTCCGCAGTGGCGTGGCGTGCGAGGGCGCGTGCGTGGTGACGGCGACAGGCCTGGTGGGCGCGCTGGTGCCGCCGGCGGAGCGCGCGCGCACCGGCGCTCACGTCGCCACCGACTGTCTGCGACCCACAAGAGACCACATCACCGCTGCCAGCATTGCACATAAGAGTAAACTATTCATTCAATATTATTCTTTGTCAGTGGCTCCATCTGTGTCAAATTAACAATGAAAGCCTAAATTTCTGCTTGTAACATTAGCTATCTGGCAGTGAAAGCTCAACCGTTTCGGAGATTAGCCGGAACAAACAATCAGACATAAATATATAAAAAATATATTTTGTTATGAATACTGTGTAATCACTAATCTATACAAATACTAGCTGACCCGCCAAACTTTGTTTTGCCATAAAAAGACGCTACCTACCTACCCTACCTACCCTACCTACCTTACCTATCCTACCTACCCTACCTACCCTACCTACCCTACCTACCCTACCTACCCTACCTACCCTACCTACCCTACCTGCCCTACCTACCCTACCTACCCTATCTACCCTACCTACCCTACTAACCCTACTAACCATACCAACCCTACCTAGTCTCTCGCGATCCCCCTCGCGAAAAATGATTAAATTACTAAAATGGCTATTAAAAATTAGGGGTTGGTGATAAAAGGGTGAAAATTGAGGATTGTATGTATTTTTGTATGTTGTATCATAAAAAAATAGAAATTAAAAATTTTGTCTAAAAAATAAAAAAATAAATTTAGGGCTGGACTACCCCTAACATTTAGGGAGATGAAAAATAGATGTTGGCCGATTCTCATAGATACCGGATAAGCACAAAAAATTTCATCAAAATCGGTCAAGCCGTTTCGGAGGAGTATGGCAACGAAAACTGTGACACGAGAATTTTATATATTAGATTATAAAACCGGCCAAGCAACCTTATTACTGCGCGGGTCGGGCCACGCGCAGTAATATGGTTCCGTAGTTGCACAATAATGCGGACTAAGACGAGGGCTTATTGTTGTTACATGAACATTGAAACGGTTTCAGCGGCTCACAACGTCTAAAAACGGGTCCACATAGGACGATGGTAACTGAAAAAGGAGTTATAAAAGCCAACTCACAACACAAGTGAAGTTAGAAAATATTATCTATTTGAGTACCACCGTGGGTGGAGGCAAGCGTTTGTAATAAAAATATATAACCAGCGTCGCTTCATAATTTGAATACTGCAATATTGCCGTTACGGAGATAGTCTTCAATAAAACCTACAAATATTAGGTAAGCAAGGGCTGTTAGGTGATAAAAATTACGTACGATACCTACCTACTGCGACACTGTTAGGTCATTTACATGATCTACACAAAGCTATTATCTTTACATTATTTACTTCGACAGATACTGCTTTACAATGTTAACCTCCAGCAGTGCCACTGTAAGATCGCGGTTTGAGTCGCGTCAAAATGCGTCGCGTAATTTACGCTGCACTAGGTTTCATACTAAAGTACTGTTGTGCCACAAATACATTATTTCAACCGAATTGCGCTCCAGATGAGGGATGGGAACGAGGCAAGCATCAACGCTCCGTACAAACGTAGAATAGCAACTGAAATTACGTCCGTCCGTCTGGCAGCCTAACCGAATTTCAATATCAATCTGCCTAGCCTTTTCCCAACTATATTGGGGTCGGCATCCAGTCTTACCGGATTCAGCTGAGCACTAGTGTTTTACGTGGAGCGACTGCCAATCTGACCTCCACAACCCAGTAACTGGATAACACGGTACCCCTTGGCAGTATTGGTGTCAGATCTCAGATTCTGACTACCCGTAACGACTGTCAAAGATCTTCAAATGACAGCCGGGACCAACGGCTTAACGTGCTTTCCGAGGCACGGAGGAAACTCGGTATGTCGAAAATGGTCACCCATCCACGGACCGACCTCGTCAAGCGTTGCTTAACCTTGAAGATCGACCCGTGCGGCTGTTATTATTTAGCCACGAGCTCCTTGATGCTCCTCCTCCTCCTAGCCGAATTTCAGTTGAACGTAAATTCCGCGACTCAAAAAATTACATTCGTTTGGCCTCACCCTAAAACACCGACTACGTATAAATTAAACAAAACAGTGAGAAGAAAATACTAAATAGCTATTGTTGAAAATTTAGTTAAAAACCGAAAAAAAAAAATTTTAGTATGAGTATTTTCAAACAATCTACTCAACTACCAAAAAGTAAAATCAAATTATTCAATGTTAGGAACATACATCCAACTCATATAAGCTGCATCAAATAATCTGTGTGAAAGTTCTCAATTGCGAACTGAGCCGATACGAGCGCGCGTTAGAGCCACGGGAAATGGTATGGTTCGTTCCTGGATCCCTCACACGCACGCTCCTTGTTTCTTTCGGAATTTAGAAATTTTTAAATGTATTCACTATTTCACTGTCGAAAGTTTTTCGCTACTCAATTAGTGATGTAGTTGGGTTGGATATTGATTTTATAGATGGATGTCGACAAAAGAATAGTATATTATGCAACTAGTGAATAAAGGACGGTTTTAAAGCGAGGGCCATAGATGAATCACGAACAAGTGAAGGATTCTAACTACTGAATCACGACCGCAGGGAGTGATTCATGATGATTGAATCACGAGCATAGCGAGTGATTCAAGTGTTAGAATCCTGAACGACGCGAGTGATTCATGGCCCTCGATATAAATCCGTTTTATTCAAGAGTTGCATACTATATTTTATACCATGACTTCGAGAAAAAGAAGGGTTTAAGCCAAAAGCACAAGGAATAATCATAAATAAATAAATGGTTTATTACCTTCAAAATTTACAGAAAATGAGAAACCTTAGGGTTTCACATTTTTTGTAAATTGAAGCTGAGCCTTTGAGTTTGAGTTACCTAAACAGCACCTGTGTTTCAGGGTCCAGTGACCATCTCCGTTAAGTTACATAATTATAATTAATTAAACACCAATGCAATTAATATTAGAATAACAATGCAAATAAGTATTCACTAAACATCCTAGACCAAAATAAAATCATTATCAAAATCCTAAATATAAACAAACTCAAAATTAAATCGACGAAGGATTTTGAAATTCGAATATTCTTTGTTTGCACAAGAAGTTTGTATCAAGTATTTTATGCGCAAGTAGGTTGTATTGCATTGAGATGGAGGTCAAATATATATTGGTGTGTTCTAAATTCAAACACCAAAACAGTGATTAAAAGTGCTTTTTATTCACTGTTTTCAGTGAATAAAATAAGCTTTTTAGAGGGGGAATGGTATAAAATAAGTAATTTAATATTTCTATACTATAATATTTACATATGTACAGAAACTGCATAGGTTTCTTTATTTCTATATTGTTCGACTGTATGCGGAAGATGAAAGAATAGGGATATTTGAGTGGAGGAGGATAGAGTGATAGCATGTCGGGGGACAAGACGGTACGGAACAAGAAAATGTGTTGCGCCGATCACATGGAACAAGGGCAGGCAGATTATGATGATAAGCCGGTCTCTAATGATGTTGGTTTCTTCCGCAGACGGCAGCCTGGTCATAGCAGCGCTGTGCCGCTCGGGCGGCGCTGCGGGCCGCTGGTGCGTGCGCGGCGCCGTGCTGTCGCTGAGCAGCTCAGCGCCGGCGCCAGCGTTATCCCTCAAGCCGCTGCCCAGCATCTACCTACCCCAGCAAGATGCCGCGCCAGGTAAGATAAAATTCGTTTTTCACTCTTAATACATCTTATTAATAGTAGCCCACCGTTATCGGGAACAGGATCTAAGCTACCGGTGATCAGGGCTCCTGAGAGAGGAATCTCTTAACTATATGCGCCGTGTCCAGGAGTACCGCTTTCTGGATCAAGCCCCTCATCCAACTACCCAACAGATGTTTGTCAAGTGTTTTGGATATTATGCCAATGGCCGTCATGCTTATGACACACTGATTGGTGCAATGATTGCTGCATTACTTTCTGTTATCGGCAACGATGCACTGGTCGCATGAGCCAGAGCCTTGAACATCGACGTCGAGTTGCCAGTCTGTCGGTTTTTTATCGGTTACATTTCGGGGAGCGTTCGATTGAACTGCATAATTTGACACATCATCGGACAACAAGACGTACGGCAATGCGCCACCGGCACATGATGGACATCCCACCCTAAGTACAAAAATAATACCTTCATTGTGTGCGCAGCTAAGGAGTGGAATTCCCTGCCGGAGTCTTTGTCTCCTGATAGCTACAACCTTGGGGTCTTTAAGCCAAGAGTGAATAGGTTACTTGTAGGCAAGCGTGTTTCACCACATCGTTGCTTACCATCCAGTGGGATAGTGGATATATGCGAGCCATTCGTTAAAAAAGAAGAAGAAGAACATACTTAATCATAAACTGGCTCCCATCCCAATGCTTTTAAGCACGCAATGAAGCGTATTTCGTACTCGTGCGGAAAAGTGCGTCCTGTGGCCAGCCCTATGCAATTCATTTTTTTTTGTAATGAAACGTACATATACATATTACGCATACATAATAAAAACACAAAATGTGCAAATAACTTTTGTTTCTAGATTTATTTCTTGATTTTTGACTTTATTACTGTAAATATTCAATGAATCCTTGACCTTTTTAAGTACCTCTCCATCATTTAAAAGGTTTAACTTCAGCATTAGTAAACAGCGTCCATCAATGCTGATGCTGATATTATTGAAAATGAAGCTGAAGTGCCGCGGGTGCTGATGTTAATGTACGCAATAATCCTGATAGGGGTAACAGTTTCCAACGGCGAAGTTAATTTTGTTCCTCAAAGCAGTTTAGTTACCGTGGACGTGCGATAAAATTATAACAATAGATAATTATATGAATAATAAAACAAGGAAACCAAAACAAGTTTGAAATGCACGGGAATAGGTAATAATAGTCCTCCAGAAGTACTCGGCACCGATGGTCTATGTAAGCGGCGACTAGCCATCAGTGCAGTACATATTGTGCATTCTCTGTTCCCTCACTGTCATAGTCAGATCGGACGACAATTCTACACGAGCACAGATAGATTACGCCTAGGAACAACGGCTTCACGAGCTTTCCGAGGCACGGGGGCGTCATATAAGAGACGAAAAGCCACATCACATCAAAACCAATCGATTTAATTAGTTTTGGTTAAAGCTAAAGTTTCATCGACAGTTTTCGAAGCATTGATCTGTGTTAAGTGCGTGCCAGTGCTTAGTGTCAAGCAGATCACAAATACTTTGACGTTAAAAGTGCATCAAACTAAACTATGTCAGTAAAATTCATCATGACAGAATCATTCGAGACTCTACAGTCAGTTGCAGATTGTATTTTTTACACGGTGACTGTACCTGCATTGTTATATGGAGTGACATCATGGTGCGTCTTCAAAAAATTTCGCAACTACAGAAACTACGCATGCATTAATTTGATGTTGGCACAGTTTTTATTTGTTTTTTTTGATGATATTTTGGGTAACATCCGCACAATCGGAAATCGAACCGTCAGAGAACATGAATTCGAGTTAGGTACAGTGAGGATTTATTTAATGTCGTATTTTATATCAGCGAGAGGCCACTGGTTGGTGGTTGTAAGCCATAAGTTCTATGTGGACATAGTTAAAGTTTTTAGTGGGAATTTCCAACGGAAATATTTGAAAAGCTGTCTCTTTGGTTGGGGAGTACCTTTATTATTAGGAACTATATCAGTTTATGCGAGACGTGTTCATGAGTACGTCGGGCTTTTTATTTTAACGTTACCTTTGTTTCTAAACACGTTACTTTTCATTGTTATTCTATGTTCACTCTTCCGTAGTTTCATCACGACCTCCGCTACTAACAAATGCCGTCGCGTGTACATCGCTACACTTATATTCCTACTGGGTGACGTTTCATTGTTGTCGACTGTAGTCTTGATACTTTTTCTTTTAATGTCATTAAATGCGGAATTTCTTGTTAGTTTAATCACATGTTACATACAACCTATAATAGTGCCAGTTTTTTTGGTTGTTGTAAAAAGTAATCGAAAGCTCTGGCACGATTTCTATGTAAATAAATTAAGAAAAGGGTCCACATTACATGTGGAGCACGAAAGCAATACGCAGGAATCATTTATTAAAGAGCCTTCTGATAGCCGACCAGAGGATGTTGTAAGGCAGGATTAACTAAAACTTCATAAAGCGATTGGCATATTGTTTTTAACCCCCGACGGAAACAAGGGATGTTATATAACCCAATATGGAACAAAAAAAGATGTTAGAAATTAAAATAAAAATACTGCTGCGGATCTAAAGTCACCGTCAGATAACAAAAAATAAAAATCGATAACACCTTTCTACCAAAATATCCGATATTTCAAAACGTTACGAAATATTGGACAATATTAAAATATATTGTTGCGTCGAGCGCAAAGTGAGTTATTAATTGCATTGATTACTCACTTTAGCGAGGTGCGTAATCTACTTTTCTTTCAACTACCAATCTACCTACCGTGATAAGATATACCTACTCAAAATAAAAACTCAAGTTAGTGAACACAAAGTTATCCCGCGATTTTTGCGGCAAAAGGTTATTAACAATTTCATTAGCACCTGTTTTCATACTTTCTGGAGTTGAATTCGTATCGCTATCGCTGTCTATTTCCCTTTTTGTTCAACTTTTCGTGCTTAATATGAAGTATCAAAGTTTAACAATAGTACAAAATGCGCGCCATTTGTCTTTTTTTTCATCAAGTCGATTTTATTCATCCGATTTTTATTTTCATCCAGTATATTTTTGAACTAATGCATACATTTTATATTAAACTTAATGGGATAAACTTAATGGGAATATTAAACCTCTGAGGTAAATTTGTATCTAAATAAAAAATAAAAAACAGTGCATTAATGAAAAACAGTGCAACAATGAGATTTCATATAACATTTCTGCACTGTTTTGGTTCTAAGCAAAAAATACGTCCTGTGTGATCGGTTTTGTTGTGATTGATGATAACATTACTACGTAGTTGAAAGAAAAATAATGTAAAGGCAGTGTCCCTAACACGATCAAACGTATCGCGGTAAGGCGCGGCCTTGACTCTTTCATTTGGCATTCAGTAATGAGTTATTATCTCATAAACATGTGAACTGATTTACATGATTAAAAAGTATAAAATGGTTCTACGCCTATACCTTACATTTGAGATCAAAATATCTCCATAAACAAAAACATCATGTTACGTTATTATACTTTTTGGTACAACTCGATTCAATGACTTTTATTTTTTTGTTATCTGGCGTAGTCTTTAGTGGCCGCAAGCGGTACTGATGACCACAAGGTCCTGGGTTCGATTTCCAGGTCGGGCAGTGTTATTGAATTTTTGCTTCAGGAATTTCTCAGTAGCAGCCCCGATTTTGACTGGTGTAAAAGAATTGCATCTATTAAATAGGACTTAAACATAACTGGCGAAATGTCGGTGTACTACAGGTGCACCTCTGCCTAGCCCTTCAGGGAATACAGGCGTGATGTTAAGTCATGTGGAAATTAAAATGAATCCTGTATTGTATATTGTTTGTAAAGTCCTGTTTGAATTAAACTATTTTATGATATAACACTTGTTATTATTGCATCAATGCCGCCAGACTAAAAATGGCTTTTTAATTTTTAAATGACAAAATGTCCGGGCATTTTGAGCGCGACGCGTGACCCCTCTTGTGCGGGAGCGAGACCGGCTATCGGTCTACCGTCGCACGACGCGGTCTCGCCCGCGAACTCGCACCTTTAGACATCAAAAGGTATTGTGTAATATAAACTATAACTATATGTAACTGTGTGTATACTGGATTATAATAATAACCTGTTGAGCTAAAAATAAAGGAGGAATAATGTTTAATATGAGTGTACAAACAAATGTCATGCATATCTATTATAATTATTTAATAGCATTGTATAGTTAGAATAGAATTAATAAATAAATAATAATATAATTATATGTATTCATTTTTACTCGGGCATATTTTCCTTAAAAAGAATATTTATTTTTAGTAGTAAGTCAATGGCCGCAAGTGCTACTGCTGAGCATGAAGTTCTGGGTTCGATTCCTGAGTCGGGTAAAGTGTTATTAGGTGTTTTCCATCTGGAACTTCTCAGTACCAGCCCGCAGTCTGGATTCGTGTCCGGTTGATGGCAATAGGCTCACTCCAATTACCTGGGACTTTAACAAGGTTAAATGTGGGCGTGCTATAGGCGCACTGCTGCCTAACCCTTCGGGGTATACAGGCGTGATGCTATGTTTTGTTATTTTACCACGTTATTATTTAAATTATTTTCTTGAAATTAATGTCGGTGTATTGATGGGTTTCTTAATAAAACGAGCCTTAAGGTCTTCAGAGCTGTATTAATAATTATTTTTAAGAAATTACAAAAGTGCGTGTTAGTCGGTCGAGCTATGGCGGAAGAGTGAGCGGGAGGGGACGCCCACTTGACAGATCAGTTTTTGACAGTTGAGTTTACTTTTTAATACATGGATGCGTTCCATTACATCATCCCCTTTTAAAAGAAAAGTTCTACTTTTATAATTTTTAAAAATCAATTTCAACGAACTTTTTACAATTAGTTTTACTTTAGAACTTTTTACAATTAATTACATAAGTATTTAATAAGTCTGTAAAAAATTGTTTGACAGTATTATATAAAATACTGTCAAACAATTTTTTACAGACTTAACTATCTCATTATTACATACTACTAATAATACCCTTCATCCCCTTTTACTTTATTATGCCTTTTACAAAACAATATAGTTTATTGGGTATGATTTAAGCTGTCACCAATTTAATTCATTTTGTGTTTCTTAAATAATAGGGTTTGCCCTCAAAATAGTAGATTTGTCACCAAAATGTAGTCACCAAACAATATAAAATCAATTCCACAATAAATTACCGAAAATCATGGAGATATGGGGTCAAGTACCAAATAAATGGTTTTGTATGTATTATAATAGGTTTGTCCTAATAGTATTTAAGCAAACTAATTTAAAGAGATCACCAATAAATCATATATTAGGTCACTAGAAAATTTCATAAAGTTAGATTGGTGTATATGCAACAGAGTCGACGGAGCCCCGCTGTGCGAGGCTCCTATTTCTGAATGCAGGGTCTAAAGTAACCTAACACGAAGGAGATGACGGGAGCTGAGTTCGCTCGCTTTGCTCGCTCACAACAGCTTCCGTCATCTCCTTCGAACCTAACCTGTCCGAGACGGGGTGCCCTAAGCTCCCGAGCTCGCTTCGCTCGCTCTTGGACCGATTCATTGACCATAATTTGTTATTTTAATGTTGACATTTTCATTAAAATTATAAATTGATGTATTAAATTAGTAACGAATACTATTATTTTAATAACTGAACGAAATAAAATGTAACAAATAAAAAGGAGTCGCAGTCAGGGATCGATAATCGATTTATTTGGTGACAGATCTACCATTCTGAGCACCAAGCTATTATTTAAGTAATAAAACTATTGTTATAAGAACGAAGTTTATATTCATGTAATGCACTACAATTTTATTGGTAATCCATCTCATATTTTACACATTATATTAACAATAATTTGGTAATTCATACCTGGGAACACTCTTTGTTTATCTGAGAACGAAAATATTTCGTGGCGATAGATCTATTTATTAGGTGATACAACTTGATGACAAATATAAATTTTGGTGACAAAAAATATAGTTCCCTAGTTTATTTACCTATTTTAAGAACTTATGCAGAATTACATAAACAAAATTTTACAAAACTTAAACTACCTATTCAACCAGGAGTGGTGAGCCTATGCCTTCGCCTGGTGAAACACAAAGCTCATGCTGGTCGAATGTAGAAAGAGGTTCTTACATACTTAACATTATTTTTATATATTACAGTGTAAGACCTATAGCCATTAATTTGGGCTATTTTACCTTCTAGCCATACATTTTTGTTTACATTATTTTTAAACCAAATATTTTGTCCTATATAAAACTCATTTTTAACTCTATAAGTCTTGTTATAATTTCTGACATTTCTCTGAACAATGTTATTAAATTGCTGCTTTACATTATAATTCAATTTTTGTTCTAGATACTGACGATTTACAATTAATTTTGTTTTAAGATTTCTACACATTAATAATTCACTAGGGGAAAAATTTGTACCTGATACGGGTGAAGGCCGGTACTGTAGTAAAGCTACACGATAATCAGTCTTATCTTCATGACATTTTAACAACATTTTCTTAGCAATTTGTACTCCTCTTTCAGCCATGCCATTTGACTGAGGATATCTGGGGCTGGTATAAGTAAACTTAAATCCCAATTCTTTAGCAAACTGCTTACATTCTAAAGAATCAAAAGGTACATGGTCAGAAACAATCTCATTAGGTATTCCAAAATTACAAAATATTTCTTTCATTACAGTCTTTGCATTTTTACTTGGTAATAATTTTATATCCAACCATTTAGAAAAATAATCATAAATTACTAGATAGCTTTTACATTTAAATTCCATAATATCTATTCCTAATTTAAAAAATGGCAAAGTAGGTACATCATGTGGTAACAGTGGCTCTTTAATATTATTATTCTGGTAAGTTTGACATGACAAACATTTTCTTACAAATTCTTCTATATGACTATGAATCTGAGGCCAGTAATACAATTTTCGTGCTAACTGTTTCATTTTAGACATTCCTAAGTGACCTTCATGTAATGTTTTTAGAAATGACAATCTCAGATTTTTAGGAACAATTAATCTTTCATTATAAAATATCAAACTATTGTCAACTGAAAGTTCAGATTTCAATTTATGATAACTATGTAAATAATCAGGAACATTTTTATTATTATCAGGCCAACCATTTTGAATAAATTCTCTTAATTTTGACAACTCACTATCTTGTGTACTTTCAGAAATCAGAAGTGACTTTTGTTCTTCTGTGCACTCTCAATAATTAGAAAGACCTATGCAATGTATTACTTCGTACATGTAAGAGTCATCTACATTTTTACATTCTTGATATGAGCGAGATAATAAATCTGCTATATACATGAATTTTCCTTGTAGGTATTTAAATTCAAAATTATATTTTAACAATTTTAGTTTTAGTCTTTGTAATCTAGGAGATGGAACATCATGTAAATGTTTTTACAATAAACTTTCCAAAGGTTTATGATCATTAATAACTGTGAAATTCTGTCCATAGACATAATAGTGAAATTTATGGGTTTCCCATACTATACTTAATAATTCTTTTTCAATCTGTGAAAAAAATTTCTCTGCAGGAGTTAAACTTTTAGATGCAAAACAAACAGGTTTACCATTCTGAAGGAGGCAGCAACCTAGGCCATCCTTTGAAGCATCACATTGAACAACAATAGGCAACTTTGAATTAAAATTCTGCAGAATTGGTGCTTCACTTATTTTTTTCTTAATATTATTAAAAACATTTTCATGAACATCTGTCCATAACCAACCTACATCTTTCTTTAACAACAATTGAAGAGATGATGCAATATTAGCCCATGTTAGGTATAAACTTTCTTTAGTAATTTACCAACCCAAGAAATATCTGTAATTCTTTTTTATTAGTGGGACTTTTCAAATTAATAATAGAATCTACTCTTTCCGGGTCGATTTTCATTCCTTTTTCTGAAAATATATGACCAAAATATTTAACTTCTTTAAGTTTATACTGAAATTTATTTTTGTTAAAGAGAACATTATTTTCCTTAGCACGATCAAATATTTTCTTTAATATTGCATCATGTTCCTCATCATTTTCAGCACAAATTAATAAGTCATCACAGTATATTACAACACCTGGAATGTCACCAAAGGCATTTTCGCTATATTTTTGGAAAACTTCTGATGCTATTGACAATCCAAAGGGTAATCTCAAGAAGCGATAACATCCATATGGTGTGTTAAAAGTACAGAGGTGACTAGACTCTTCATCTAAAATTATGTTATAAAATCCATCAGAAAAATCTAACACTGAAAAGAGTCTTTTATTACAAAGTTTAGGTACAATTTCCTCAATAGTAGGAATCAAATGATGTTCTCTTATTAGTACTTTATTAAGATTTTTAGGATCTAAGCAAATTCTTAATGAACCATCTTTCTTTTCAACTACGACCAAATTACTTAAAAAATTTTTAGGATGATCTACCTTGTCAATGATTTTGTGCTTCACCAGGGCGTCCAATTTGTCAGCAAGGCGGCTCCTCATTGCGTTAGGCACTCGCCTGGGCGGTCTCACTACTGGCTCCACTCCGGGTTGAACACGCAGTGTGAGAGGGTTTTTGAATTCACCCACACCCTGAAAAAGTTCACAATTACTATTAATGATGGAGTCTTTAGTATTAATATTAGTGACAGACTCTGCTTTCTTCATATTAGTATTAATATTAGTGACAGACTCTGCTTTCTTCATATTAGTAAGCAACTCTAGTGCTATTAGGGAACTTAGCCCCAGGATCGGTCTAACTTTTTCCTTAATAATTATAAACTCAGTATTAATATTATTCCCATCATTTTTAAAAGCAACATTAAGTTTGACCTTTCCTAATGGTACTATCTTTGTACCTCCGAAGACCTCTAAGATGGTGTTAGTCTCAGACAATTTTATTCTCCTATCGTCATCAACTATTTTTTTAAGATCATTTATCCCAAGTACATTTATTTGTGCCCCCGTGTCACATTTAAAGATAATCCTTTTATTTTCTACATTCAAAGACTCCAGCCATTCATTCTTACTGAGATCTATTGAACATACTAGTCATAATGATTCATTATTAATATTATGAACTTTTTTAGAAAAAGTACAGCCAATACTGAAATGGTTCATTCTATTACATTTGCTACATGTTTTGCCAAAAGCAGGACAGCTTCTTGGCCCATGCTCTTTATTACATTTTTTACCCAAATAGAAATTTTTACTAAATTGATTACTTTGGCTTTTATTACTATTACAGTGACTTTTATTAATATTTCCTTTATTTCACTATTTTCTTATTAAATACATTTTTAAATATTTTTATAAAACATACAAAAAACATTTAAAAATATAAAAAATAGAGGCCCACCGGTATCGGGAACAGGGTCCAAGCTACCGGCGGTCAGGGCTCCAGAGAAAGGAACCTCCTAACAATACGAGCCGTGTCCAGCAGTACTGCTTTCTGGATCAGGCCCTTGACCCAGCCGCCTAACGAGAGCCTCCTGAGGTGTTGGTCGAGGCTCGTGGCTATTAAGCCATTGGCCGACACGACTATCGGTACAATGATCGCTGTGTCCACATCCCACATGTCGACAACCTCGCGAGCCAAGTCAAGATACTTGATTTGCGTATCTTTCTCGGCTTTCACGAGGTTCCCGTCATGCGGGACGGTAATATCAACAATCATAGCACGCCTCTCGATTCGGTCCACCACCACAATATCAGGCTTATTGGCTACAATAGTCCTGTCAGTGATGATGGACCGATCCCAGTACAATGTGATACTGCCATTATCGAGAACTGGGACGGGCACATACCTGTAGTACGGTACCTCCGATGCCACAAGAGTGTATTTCAGAGCAAGTTGCTGATGGATAATCCTGGCTGCAAGGTTGTGCCTATGCAAGTACTCTTCGTTAGCTAGACGAGAACAACCAGAGATAATGTGGCGGATCGATTCACCCGGGCGGTGACATGCCCGACAGATGTCAACCGTGCCATCCTTCACAATAAATCTCCGGTAGTTATTCGTCATGACAACTTCGTCCATAATTGCACAGACAAAACCTTCGGTTTCCCCAAAGAGGTCACCGAAACGCAACCAGGCTACGGACGCTGATTGATCTACATCGGGCCCATGTAGGGCCCGGAAAAAGCGTCCGTGAAGCTCCTTACTCTGCCATACTTCCCTGCGGTCTTTAGTATCAAGCACTACAGGCTTGCGCCAGTTCTCATTCGCCAAGGAGAGCGGGGTGAGTCCCTTGTCCACTGTTACTACATCTCGATGCATACCCACGTCGGTGTTTAGAAAGTATTCCCTGATATTGCATATCTCGCGGTTGTGGAGGTTTTTGGCATTTAAAAAGCCACGGCCTCCACACTTCCGCGGGATATACAATCTCATGACCGATGATCGTGGGTGATGCATTCGATATGCAGTCAGCAGTGTCCGGACCCGCCTATCCAGGGCGTCAAGTTCCGTTTGAGTCCATTTGAGTATGCCGAAAGAGTACATCAATACCGGCATGACCTAACCGTTGAAGGCGCGCACCTTGTTTCCGCCCGAAAGAAGGCTATTGAATACCTTCTTCAGGCGGCCAAAGAAGCGCTCCCTCAACGATTGCTTCATGTCAGTAGTGCTGATACCTAACGCTTCCGACATACCCAAATACTTATAGGTTTCGTTTGGAGAGAGGGATCTCAGGTTTATGGAACCCGTGAGTTGAACTCCTACGGATTCCACAATCTCCCCTCGCTTTACATGCATGACCGCACATTTGTCCACACCAAACTCCATCCTGATGGCGCTACTAAAAGTTTCAGTTACTTTTAGTAGCTCCATCAGTTGAAGATTGTTGGGGGCAAAGAGCTTCAGGTCATCCATGTAAAGGAGGTGAGATATAACCTGACTACCTCTCTTCAACCGATAGCCCAGCCCTGAATTCTCCAACAGCATGCTTAGAGGATTCAGGGCTAGACAAAACCAAAGTGGACTCGAAACTATCGCCCTGGAATATACCTCGCTCTGCTTTGACAACTGTGAATCCAGAACAGCCACCAGCGCCCTATTTTTGTTGTGCATGGGCAAACGAGGTAATCGCGGCCTAAGTTCGGGCGGCATGTAGCGATATTCCCGAATAGCACACTCCAAAGCACTCCTCAATTCCTCATTGCACTGGGTACTTACGTTGGTAACCCTGTCACTACTCTCCTCGTCAGGGTGACTAGGAATTTGGTTGGATTGTGGTGGCAACACAGCCTGCGACGATGGGGTAGTGACACGGCTACTCATTTCCGTTCGGAGGCGATCAAGTACAGTATCATCCAACATACGATTACGCTGAATGACCCGCACCTGATCCGAAAGTCGTTGGGCCGAAACGTTGACGGCTGGCTCAAGCACCTGAAACAAAGAGAGCATTCGGACACGGTACGCGGTCAGGTTGTTTCCTCCCTCTGTAGCCCCAAAGTATGCGCGCATGACATTTTCATTGATGGATCGTGACCATCTCATGCGCTGCACACATCCGCCGGGTGCTGGGACCCTATCAGAGACCGGTAGGCCTCGAGATCCTAAGCGGTCCGGCGGCCGGCGTCCTCCCCGTCGACGCGCAGGTGGTGGTGTCGTCGGCGGCGAAAAGTACTCGTCGCTCGAGCTCGACGCAACTGCCACGGCCGGTGTCACAGCACTCACGGTGGGGCTGGATTCCGGCGGCGGCGAGGCGGAGCTGAGCGACGAGGCCGGAGGTGGTAGGCGTGCATGCTTGGCTGCGGCGGCTCTTGTCAACATGACGTTCTCGTTTTTCTCATTTCATATTGTTAAAATTGTATCATTTTTTTTTTATTATTTTATCATTTTTTTTCTCATTTCATATATTTTTTTTTTTTCTCATTTTATTTATTAATATTATTATTAGAATTGTTGCTCTTCCTGTTATTAATATTAGTATACTTAGCTCGGTTTGATGGTGATAATGATGCCCCGCTTTGATGCTGCGGTGTTGTCGTCTGTACTGCAACCTCAGGGTTGGTCAGCGTCTTAATGTGCTCCTTAGAGAGCTCTGCAGACCTGCAGATGTCAACAGCTCTGTCCAGTGATAGATCCTTGACTTCAAGAAGCTTCTGCTGCATCCGCTGATCGCTCACTCCGATGACGATCCTGTCCCTCAGCATCCTGTCTTTCTGGGTATCAAAATTACAGTTTTCTGCCAGTTTTCTAATGGCTGTGTAAAAGGCATCGAAAGATTCACCATCCTGCTGGACTCTTTTGTTAAAGTTGTAAGTGTTGATGACTTCATTTTGCTTCGGCTTAAAATAGTCGTCAAAACTTTGTATTATTTCATCTAGTTTAATTTTTTCTTCTGCGTCTGTTTCCTTTAGCACGTTGAAGTATAGTTCCTGTGCTTGATGCCCGACACAATTGAGCAAAATGGCCGCTTTTCTTTGCTCAGATAGCCTTTCAAACCCGGAAGCAAGCAGGAAAATCTTAAAAGCTTGCTTAAAGCGTTGCCAACGTGGCCAGCATTTTTCGATGTCATCCAAGTTCAGACTTTCAGGCATTCTGTATTCGACCGCGCCCATGTGGCTGGTTGTGGTTGAACACTCATCCGGCATTTTAGTATATTTCGCAGAATTAACACCATGCACGCGACCATGCGGTTTTTTCGTACCTTGCAAAAATCTTTTTTCGTTGAGGTCTTCAGAGTTGTATTAATAATTATTTTTAAGAAATTACAAAAGTGCGTGTTAGTCGGTCGAGCTATGGCGGAAGAGAGAGCGGGAGGGGACGCCCACTTGACAGATCAGTTTTTGACAGTTTACTTTTTAATACATGGATGCGCATGGAACGCCATTACAGTCGGTAGTATTTTTTTTATAACCCCAGAATAGATTATCCGAATATCATGAAACATGAACATAACCGGTGAAATGAGAGATCTGCGAACCCCTTAAGAGCGTACTGGCGTAATGTTATGTTATGAAATGGTATAAACAATAAACAGACATGCTATTGCATGAATCCCGAGTGATTGGCCGTTATTTATTGAAGAGTTCTGTTGTATATTTTCGAAGTTCTTCATTAGATCTTCACCAAATTAAAATGGGACCAATTTTGGAACATACTCTTTCAAACAAAAATAGAATTTTGAAAATCGGACGGAAGACGGAGATATCGGTGAACATACATAAACAAACACATAATGTCTAACATAGAACCTCCTCCTTTTTGGGACGTCGGTTAATAAATAAAGCAGTTCCTATCTGCATGTACCAAACAAAAATGATTACCCCATTTTTACTGCGATTGCACGTTGTTAAAATTAATTAATCTATACATATAAAATGCTTTGTCCTGAATGACTGACTGACGGATCAACGCACAGCCTAAACCGCTGATCGTAAAGACCTGAAACTTGGAGGGTGTGTTCTTTCTATGACGTAGGCATCCGATAAGAAAGGATTTTCCGAAATTCTACCCCTAAGGGGGTGAAAAGGGGGGCCAAAGTTTGTATGAAAAATCGAATTCCTTCGGCCAAAATTATTGATACTAGGTGCAAAAAATAATCGAAGTAAATGATAAAATCTGACATTATTATTTTTTCGAATCTACCCCCAAATGATGATTTAGAGGATGTTGAAGTTTGTATGGAAGAATCTGTTTTCTTGGGTCAATAAACTTGAAACTTAGCACAAATACTATCATAAATGAATATAAAGGTTGCTATTATTATTTTTTTAAACTAGCCCCAAAAGACGATTTAAGGGTGTTAAAGTTTTTTGAAGAATCTTATTATTTCAGTTAATAAACTTGAAACATGACATAAATACCAACCTAAATAAACAATGAAGGTTTTCATTATTAGTTTTTCGAAACTACCACCAAAAGATTATTTAGAAGATGCTTTTTTTTTGAAAAATCTTATCCCAAGAAATAAGTTTTTTTTTTCGATTTATTAAAACATGAAACTTGACATAAATACCAACCTCAATATACAATAAAGGTTGTCATTATTAGTTTTATTTTTAATTATTTATAGGTTTGCGACTATCTCACCTGATGGAAAACGAATATGTGGTCGACGATGTATCGACTTCGACTGATGACGCTTGCATAGAATAAACCTATTCACTCTCAACTTAAAGACTCCCAGGTTGTACGTATCAGAAAAAGGGCAAGGGAGTTTTTTGAAACTTGCCCCAAAAGACGATTTAGGGGCTGTTAAAATAATTTTGAAAGTTGACATAAATACTAACCTAAGTCAATAATAAAGGTTGTCATTATTAGTTTTTCGAATCTTACCCTTAAATAAGAAGTAGGGTGTGTCAAAGTTTTTTTGAAGAGTCATATTTCTTGAGTTAATAAACTTGACATAAGTACCAACCTATTACAGCAATAAAGGTTGTCATTATAAGTTTTTCTAAATTTACCCAAAGTTAAGAATCTTACTGGACAGGTTTTCGTTTTTGACGTAGGGTTCTAGGGTAGCACAAAGCAGGAATTTTCTAAAATTCAACCTTTAAGGAGGTGAAAACGGGCAAAATTCCTTGGGGATAATGTAAACAATCTAAATTTACATAATTTTTTTTTACTACCCCCCAGATAGGGTGTTAAAGTTTTTTTGAGGAATTTTACTGCAGAATCATACTAACATAAACGGTAAATAAAGAAGAGAAGACAAAAATTAATAATATATTTGGGTTGTTAAAAACTCGACCCTCAACGAGGCAAAATGGGGTTTTAAGTTTTTAGGGAAGGATTTTACTTTGTGGCGGTAACCTAAAATTTATTATTCCTTAAATCAAATAACTAATCGTCCCAAACCAATAAACCCTGTATATCTACGATACCCCATTTTTTATTGATTTAATAATAGCTTATTTTTGGTCGCCTTCACTAACTGCACATAAGAGTATTTATAAGATAAACGAAATCACGCGAACGAAGTCGCGGGCGAAGTGCTAGTCTATATATATAAAAGAAGAAACTGTCTGACTGACTGACTGATCGATTAACGCACAGCCAAAACCACAAGGCCTAGAATCATGAAATTTGGCAGAAATGTTTCTCAAGTGACGTAAGTGAGCACTAAGAAAGGATTTTTGGAAATTCCACCCCGAAGAGGTTAAAAAGGGGGTTGAAAGTTTGTATGTAATTTCTACAATTTGTAAGTTGGACACGTGAAATTTTAGATTTACGCTCTTGGTTGATAAAATGAATTAACATGTTTATTGGTTTTTGGAAATTCGACCCCTAAGGGGGTAAAAAGGGGGTTGTAAGTTTGTATGTAATTTCTACGGTTTGTAAGTTGGACACGTAAAATTTTAGATTTACGCTCTTCGTTGATAAAAAGAATTAACGTATTTATTCGTTTTTGAAAATTCAACAACAAACAAACTCTTCAGCTTTATAATATTATATAGTATAGACTAGCTGTGCCCGCGGCTTCGCTCCCGTTAACTGCCTATCCTACCCTACTTATCTACCTACCTGTACTTACCTACCTACCTTACTTACCTTTCTACCTACCTAGATCGAGGGTTCACTGCACAGAATACTATTTAAACTAGGGAGAAGAATATCGACTTCATACAAAAAAAGTAAGGACCAATTTGCTGCGCGCCATCTAGTAGGACTCCAGAACACCACACCGAAACGAAAACATATAAAAACTTTTATTAAAAAAAGTACGACATTTTACTTTTTAGTTGAACCTAATAGGCAAGTTTTTTAGAAGGTACCTATAATGCCAGAATAGATTACCCGAATATCATGAAATTTGAACATAACCGGTGAAATGAGGGTGTACTAAGGGTTACGCAGATGTGTACAGTTCAAATACACATCTGCGTACCCCGTTTAGAGCGTACTGGCGTGTTGTTATGTTATGAAATAGTATAAACAATAAACAGACATGCGATTGCAGCAATCCCGAGAGATTTGCCGTGAACAAAAATAAACAAAAACAAAAAAAATCAATGTCGAACATAGAACCTCCTCGTTTTATGGAAAGTCGGTTTAATATCCATAGCTGGAGCTCGAACTCGCAACCAGAAGTGTAGTAGGCCATCACATTTATCATTAGGCTATTCAGACGAACAATAGCGGCAGCGAAATTACGAACCACATTGCACGCATGTCAAAATTATTGACATTAGTAGTATGGTCAGAAACCTAAAAACTCATTAAACTTATTTATTTAGTCTCGAATTATTATTTTTACTCTAGCCACACTTGAAATATCCCTTGAAGGTATATACTTTGATTCTACATAGAAAGTTGACCCCCCTGGTTCGCTGCGAACCCGCACGGGGGAGCGGCGCGCGGTTGTTGGGGACCCTAACTACCCCGTAATTTTTTTTTCGGTCATTCTTCAGCGGAAAATCTTAACCCCGCCTCTCAGTAAGTGACGCGAAATGCACAACGCCATCTGTCGAATATGGAGTTCAACAGTCCGAGTATCTGAATGAGGGTTTTTAAGAAAATTCACGCCACTAGTTGGCGCCACATTGGTGAGAGGTCTTTTACTTGGAAAATTTAACTTATGACATCAACTTGCTTGACGTCAATTTGACTAATGTCAAAAAACATAAGCATTTGACAGCAGCTTGGACCTCACGTCTCAGTGATGCCACCTAGTGTACATGATTTCAGAATACCCTCATCTTCTTGAACACCAAGCTTTAAATTCATCTAACTTTTGATAGAGTGAACCGATTGCGATGAAACAAAAACTAAGTAATACCTCAAGTTACGCACAATTTTTATGTATAAAAGTTATCTACATTGGTTTCGTAGATTTTACGTGATGCGTGCACTGATAAACAGCCAACAATTCCAAAAATGCTAGAAATGGCATCTGTTGGTTCTCCTTTAACACCCTGGCTATTTTTTTCGGAAATATTTTCGATGTAAAAAACGACTTTTCTACAGATTTATTATATTAACATTATTATTATTAGAGTAAGTGACATGCTTACACAGTATTCTTTATTTTTGTTATATTCTAATATTAATGTGTAAATAAGTCGTTGGTTAAATACATAAGTACCTGGGCGACCGAAATCTGCTCGGCTGAAAATAGAGCAAACTACGTTTTCTAAAAATGAAACATAGAAAGAAAGAAAGAAAGAAAGAAAAAGTATTTAATTGTCACAAAGCGACATACAATACAAATATATGCTTATGCTAAACCCTTAACAGTAGTATTAGTAGTACTTAAAGTAAGTTAGTAAAGATGAGAAATAAATAAAATAATACCATTTACTACCTACATTTTGAATAAAACAGAAAAGAAATAAGGTGAAAAAGATGCCAGGCAGATGCATGTCGTGATTGTGGCAAAAAGGCTTCCACTCAGCATAATGCTGTGCCGTGGGGGATCCACAGCACGGCGTTGATTTTCAGTGGTCGCCTAGGAAGTGACGTACGGAAACCAAATTTGTTGTGTATGTAAAAATAGATACAAAGAACATAAAATAAATACAGTAAGATATAAATACAGTATGATAAAAATAAACCACCCAAAATTATGATGTGACCAAAACCAAAAGCGGGAGTATCTTAAATTCTTACCAAAAACATAAAACTAATACCCGCAAAAACACAGGCACACTCCATGTTTTGTCTCGCTTCCACACCGCACTCGCTTGGCGCCGTTTATTGTATAGCCTTATTTTGAGAGCCTTCGTGACGTCGTGCACGAGCGAGCGTGCTGCGCGTCGTCCGGGCGCGCGCTATTTAGACGCGCGCCGGCCGGAGCGCTGTGAGGTCAAGCGGCGCCCGAGTCCTGTGCAGTGTGCCGTCATGTGTGTGTGCGTATTCGGCGTGGTTCGACCCTCGATGCCCGGCAATCACAACAATGGAAGAAGAGAAAGTGCGATGCCCAGTGAAAGAACGCCCCCACATCGCTGCCCGTGAAGGATCTCATGCCGCCGCCTCGAACCGTCTCGATACGATGCCAATGGATTATGAACCTTAAGCGAGTAATTTTAAAGCCTAAAAAGATTCTATTTATAAAATGTACGTTGTTCAACCTTCTGTTCTTCTAATAGATTTCTTTTTAAATGAAATTTAAAACATAGCTAGATCGATTTATGGCCCCGAAACCTCCTGCATATCAAATTTCATGAAAACAGTTGGAGCCGTTTCCTAGTTTTTTTTTCCTTTATTTTTCAAATACTTACTTTATATTACACTTATTGTACAGCATAACATTTGTCTTAAAACCTTAAAAGGTTTATGTGACAAAGTGGAGGAAGCAAACTCGCATCGCATGTTACTAAAATAGTAGGTAAACACATACTTTTATACCCGCTTACAACTTAAGATGTCACCAGTAATACAATATTTTTTTAAGGTTAATTTACAAATTTTATATGTGCTAGTGACAATATTTGACTGCACAGTTTTAGGAATTTTATTTAGAGTATCAGGAATATATATTCTCACGTTCTCGTGCCATACACATTTACAGTTGAAGGTAGTTTATATGTTGGCAAGTAATCCAGATCACGTAACTGTTTCGGTCTATTGTTTAAAGTTAAGGAGCTAATATTATTGAATTTGTCCAAGATAATTACCGACCTGAATTTATCAAAGACTGACACAATTTTACAGTATATATAAATACATATATACAAGATATACTATAATATTGTAAAGCTGAAGAGTTTGTTTTTTTATAGGGTAGGTAGGGTAAGTAGGGTAGGTAGATAGACAGATAGCCAGTTGACGGGAGCGAAGCCGCGGGGGTCAGCTAGTCATTGATATAGTAAGTTGCTTAAATTAAAATCAAAAGCTTAAAGGACAGAGCTAAATTAAAAAAATATATACATAGACACATTTCAAAGATTAAATTAGAATTAAACAGTATTTACCCTAAAAACTAAATTATTAACAGAAATTAAGTTCACACATGAAAGCCGTCAATATTTGTTTATTAGTTTATCCTCGCACCGGAACGCCTTGCAGCAATTACACCAATGGAGCACAAACTTATAAACTCACTATAAGTCTAGGTTTCCTCACGATGTTTTCCTTCACCGTTGTCAGCAATGTCCAAGATAAACTTGGAAAGTACATATGAATTTGAAAAAGTCACAATATTTAACATTTATTCCCATTAATTATAATTGCTCCAGAAATCATAAGCTATCTAATGTCACATTTTGTCGCACTTTAAATCGATCCACCTCCTCTATACCTTGTATGCTATTGATGCTCAATGCACTCGTGGAGACCAACCCTGGATTGGACCAGTTTGATGATGAATGAAACACGATAATTTTGGAATGTTTGCGGCTCCGTGAGAAGATAGTGTGATAGGATTCATTTAGTGAGTACTAGCTGCACTGAATATAATAATAATAATTAAAGATATTAACCCAGAACAGATGCCATAAAATTAGGAGAGCCGACCCATCTTAAACTGGGATAGTGATAAAGAAAGGGAAGATGAAATTTGTGAATGCCAATCACTTTAAAAATATGAAGTTTAATAAGTTTTTAATTAATCCTGTATTACAACAACCTCCGGCCCGCTATCAGCAGGCTCTTGAATAAACGTTTCCTGCGCATTGCTATCGCGATCCACAGGCGTTACTGTGGACCCTTTTCTTAATTTACTTACATAGAAATTATGCCAAAGCATTCGATTATTTTTTACTGCTATCAAAAACACTGACACTATTATTGGTTGTATGTAATACGTGATTATACTTACAATAAATTCCCCAGTTAAGGACATTACCAGAAAAAGTATCATGATGATAGTAGACAATAATGAAACGTCACCCAGTAGGAATAAAAGAGTAGCGATGTACACGCGACGACATATTGTGTTAGTAGCGGAGGTCGCGATGAAACTACGGAAGAGTGAACATAGAATGATAACGAAAAGTAATGTGTTTAAAAACAAAGGCAACATAAAAATGGCATTCCCAACATAATGATTAAGATGTTTTACGTAAACTGGAATGGTTCCTATTAATAAAGGTACTCCCCAACCAAAAAGACTGCTTTTCAAATACGTCCTTTGGAAATGCACATCAAAAACTTTAACTATGTCCAAGTAAAAGTTATGAGTTACGACCACCAACCAGTGGCCTCTCGCTGATAAAAAATACGACATTACATAGATCCTAACTGTACCTGTCTCAATTTCATGTTCTCTTAAGGATCGATTTCCGATTGTGCGGCCGTTGCCCAAAATATCATCCACGAGAACGAATAAAAACTGTGCCAACATCAAGTTCAGGCACGCGTAGTTTCTGTAGTTGCGAAATTCTTTGAACATTATCCATGACGTCACTCCGTATAACAGTGCAGGAGCTGACACCGTGTAAAAAATACATTCTGCAACTAACTGTAGAGTCTTGAATGATTCCGACATCGTAAATGTCACTGGCAAAGTTTTGATGCACTTTTGTTTTAATTAAAAGTATTTGTGAACTGCTTGACACTAAACACTGGCACGCACTTTACACAAATAATGCTTCGAAAATTGCCGATAAAACAGCAGTTTTATCCGAAACGAATACACATATTTATATAATAAATGTATTACTATTTATATAATAAATTTATTGTTAATGCCTCGGTGGTCTCGCGGTAGCAAAGCAAGCGTTAGGTGCCTTGTTTGATTCCTAGGTCTGGCAAAGTGTTAATAGGATTTTCTTTCAGCCGTTGATATGCCGCCCCGTGCCTCGGAAAGCTCGTGACGCCGTTGGATCTGCGCCTGATCTGTCTCCAATCGTGTAATCCGACTATGAGTGAGGGAACAGAGTTTAGTACTATATCTCCGCTATATTGACCGCCACGATGTAGCTGAAATTTGGTCTCAAGACACGTATTATTTATAGTATTCCAAACATGTTTTAATTTTCTTATTTGTCATAGGTGTTATTATCTCATTCTATCGTAACTATTTTACACTAGCTGTTGTCTGCGGCTTCGCTCGCGTCAATATGGATTTTTTCAATCAGTTCGGGTGGTCGATATACAGGGTGAGAAAAATCGATGTTAAAGTTTAGTTTTCATCAAAATCGGCCCCGTGACTCTTGGACATGTTATGATAAGTTGTGATTAAGTAAGACTCCTTGACTTGACATTGACAATATGGATTTATTCAGATTAATCTTATCTAGTCTTGATTAATCTATTTAGTTTATACAAATATTAGTACTATTAATAATAACAAAACATAATAGACTAAACTAATTTTGGCAAAACTTCTTGGGTTTTCATACTTTTCTTCCTGACCTAGTTTTATAATTAATTAAAATTAGTATTGTCTACTACCATCTGTCGTTCACCCATCTTCTTTTCCCTTTTTGCTTTAAGTTTTCTGATAAAGAATCTTTAGTTTGCATGTCATTGTTGTCATACTTGTGGCAACTTTGATTGCATCTGAACCTTATTTGTATTCTATTTTTCTTCTATACTTAATACCTTTGTTGTCTTGAATTATGTATGATCTTTGACATTTCAATCTTTGTAATACTATAGCAGGTAGTCAATCTGAATCTGGTTTTTTCTTAAAGTTTACATGATCTCCTGGTTGTAAAATTGATAATGGTGTTTTGTTCGTATCATAATAGTGTTTAGTTTGAGCACGGTCTTTTTCAAAACCAGTTTTATATTTACTGAAAGTAATTATCTTTGGTTTAAGTTTCTCACTACTAACCGGTATATGCATTCTTAAATTTCTAGACATTAACAATAGAGCTGGCGACGGTGTGTTTCTATATAGCAATAGTGCCATATAAGGATCTGAGTTTGACTCTACACATTTTTTTAATAAATTTTTCATAATTTTACCTGAACTTTCAGCCTGACCATTCGACTTTGGGTGATATGGACTTGTCATGACGTGTTCAATATCCCAATTGTATAAGAATGCCTTGAATTCTACTGAATTAAATGGCGGAAACCCCCATCTGACACTAATGACATAGGTATACCGTGACGAGCAAAAATTGATTTTAATAAAATGATTATGTTACTTGCATTAAGATAATATGCACTACGTACTAGAGGAGCTATCCTAAGTAAACGACATGCTCCATTTTGACAAGAGTTTAATCTAAAGTTCGCTGCAGCGCTGAAACAATAATTAGTCATCTTCTTCTTCTTTTCGAGTCGATGGGAAACTCTTCATTAATTAGTCATCTAACAAAACAATATAAACACGTAGGACTAGAGCGCTTCTAAGGTGTAGTTTTCTCGCGATCAAAAAGACGGAAGCGCCGCGATTTTCATGGGGTTATTTATGTGTTTCGTTCAAAATTCTGCAACAACTTGTCAATCATATAGACTAAACTGCTGACTGACTACAGGCTGGTATGGGCTGGGAGCTTTATATCTAACAAGCTTCATTAGAATTCAGACTTTTTTTCAAAATTTATTATTAGTTGAAATAACCTTAGTAAAGTAAACGAAACTTTGTTTTTCCCCCGCGGCTTCGCTCGCGTCAACTGACTGCTTACCTACCTACCTACTCTACCCTACCCTACTCACCTACCCTACCTACCTAACTCTCTACCTGCCCTATCTATCAACCTACCTACCCTACTTACCTACCTACCCTACCCTACACACATAATCACTAGGGCATTTGCAGAACCGGTTCCAAAAGATATATAACGGGTTCCCCCGGTTCTTTAAAAACAAACGAAAATGGTTCACATTATTTCGTCGATTCAAAATACGCGTTATAGTCCAGCAGTTAAAGACCTATGCTGCGGAAAAAATCCTAGTTAAGTACCTTACTTTCACCGGAATTACATTTATTATGGTAGCAGTAAGTTTGCCTGAAAAGTCCATAAAAATCATCCATCCTCTGTATGCGTATGGAAAGGGTGCTCAACTGTAAGCTCCTGGCATACCTAGAAGCTAAGGACATCCTCCCAACCAATATGGCTTACGCTAAAATCGATCAACTGTGGATCTACTAGCGTATGCCATTCACATCTGGAGTGAGGCAATCGAGAGGCACGGAGAAGCGCTTGCCGTCTCCCTCGACATCTCGAAGGCTTTTGACATGGTCTGGCACAAAAACCTCATTGGTAAGCTGCCTTCATTCGGTCTGCCCAATGGTTTCTGTTTTTGGATTGACTTCCTGAGGGATCGGTCATAGATGGATGCTCGTCTGGCCAACTTGATATTAATGCTGGGGTTCCTCAGGGCTCGATGCTCTCAGCAACATTGTTCTTGCTCCACATAAACGATCTGCTAAAACCCGGCGTACCACTTCTTTTTTTTTTTAGCCTGGAGAAATGCTCATGCATACTGCGCTACCACGGGGAGATAGTGCAGTTATGTGGGACTCTAACCCACTAAAACTCCACGGTGTCCTCCTGTGCCGCTTATGGCGGGAACACGGGAACGCGTTAGCATACAACCGCGAACCCGCCGCGGTTGTCCGTCTCCGGACCCTCCTCTGGGGTTTAACCCCCATCACCGGCGCACCAGAACACACTGTACGCCGTGACCACCCCAGGGACCAAACTAGCACATGGGCGCCAGACGACCCCGTGTATGGCACCCTTGGTCCCCCTGTGACAGGTCAGGACAGTGGCCTCGCCACCTACCACTTTTCAGCCGCAGGGGATAGGGAGAGCGGCCAACGCTATACCGACACTCCTCCTCCCCTGCGGCCTCACCGCGTCCGCCATCAGACGGTGGCGACCCCGCGCAGGCCGCGGTGGGCAGGGCGAGCGGCGCTCCGTAATACCGGCACTCCTCTCCCACCGCGGCCTCCAACCCTCAGCCGCGATGCCTACTATACCACATCGCGGCCCGCCTCAGTTGCGATGGCGCCCATACGCCACCGCAACCTACTTATTGGCCGCTACGTCGTCGGCTTGTCGGCAAAAGCCCTGACGAGCGGCCCCTCCTCGGGTTCCTCTTCGCTTCACCGTGGTTGTCCAAGCCACGGTTACTGAGCCCCCCCGCCTCGACAATGCGGGAACCCACCGGGGGGGGGAAACCCAGCGTACCTACCTCAGCCTCAGATCCGGTCTCACCGGGAGGCCATGGTTGAGCGCTTGAACCTGTCCTTGAAGGCAGTCTCCGAATCGGGCGATGCCAATCTGGTCAGTTTCAATGCTGCTAAGAACCAGGCGTGTCTTTTTCCGCAAAAAAGGAGTCAGTTCCGCCCGACTCCTTCTTTCCGGGGTGTGACCGTTCCGATAACGGACCATCTTGAGCTTCTTGGCATTACGTTGACACCGACCCTCAATTTTGGTCCATACATTGAGGCAAAGGCTCAGCTGGCTGCCAAAAAGTTGGGGATCCTTGCGAAGTTGAGACGGTACTTTACGCCATAACAGCTGCATTACTTGTATCAAGCGCAAGTTTGATCATGCATGGAGTACTGCTCTCATCTCTGGGAGGGATCTGACAAATAACAGCTTGTTGCACTGGAGTCGATAGAAAAGCGGGCCAAGAGGTTAATCGGCAATTGACAAAGAAACTGGTCGAGTCAAGGCTCCAGAGCCTTGCACATCCAGTTTCCAGCCTGTCGGTTTCTATCGGTTACATTTCGGGGAGTGTGCGATGGAACTGCACAATTAGATACCGCCTAGCCCGTTCCATCATCGGACTACAAGACGAACGGCGATGCGTCATCGGTATATGGTGAACAATCCACGCGTAGGTACGCACAAAGCGTTTTGGGAATACTTTTATTGTACGTACAGCTAAGGAGTGGAATTCCCTGCCGGAGTCTGTATTTCCTGATAGCTACAACCTGGGAGTCTAAGCAAGTGTGCTACATCGTCGACCACATCATCGCTCACCATCAGATGAGATCACTACCTCACCTGACCGTGGTCATCAAACAAAAAAATAAATAAGATTCGCTAAAGCCCATTGGTTTTCGAGATATAAGCCAAAGAAAATTATAAAGAAAAGTACCTAGTATTGTTGCATTTGTTACTAAAGACTGATTTGTTACAAAACATGCAAATACGTTTACGAGTATTAGACAAGTCTAAACTACTTTATTTCATACTAGCAGCCCGTCCCGGCTTCGCACGGGGTTGACAATTATTTACGGCTCTATGGCGGTTTTGTTTACTGTTTGAATTTTTTAATTCGTAATATCTTTTGAATGGAAAGTCCAATTTAAATAATTTAAAAACTATTTTATAGGTAGTTAATTAATGGTCTTGACCATAAAATAATTTATTTGGATAAGGATTAATATAAACACATAAATAGCATGGTTTGAATTTGGTTAGCATTTTCATTAATGTTTAAAATGAAAAAAATTGTTGTAGTGACATAACTACAATAGTTGGACATATGCTACCGCGGAGTTTTTTGTAGACATTATGATGTTCTTCAATATTGTTGTACATTATTTTGTTCTATCGCTAATAGTTTCGGCAGCGCATTCGACGAAAGACATTTTAAGACTCATTTTTCTACACCTTCGGTTACATTGTTCAAATTTTACCAAGGATCCCTAATTTTTTTCAAAATGAAATGTAGTCTATGTCAAATTGGAAGAATGTAGCATTCTATTGGTGAAAGAATTTTTTAAATCGGCCCAGTACTTTTTGAGCCTATTCATTACAAACATACAAAAATAGGTACAAATCTTTCCTCTTTATTATATTAGTGTAGATTCCCAGTGATTATTGCTTATCCTGTCAAATTCTCGTGTACGTTACTCCAGCCAGAAAGTATCTCCTAGAGATATATGAGTAGAACGTATAGTTGGTGCCTTATCTGCTGTAAATGTTCCCCCACATAAAAAATGTGTGCCCCCTGTCATTTTGAAAAAAAAAAACGGAAAACGATTCTTGCTGGAGTAACGTTTTTCTAGCAGGAAAATTCTAAACGAGTGATCGGAGAGAAAAAAATTGTGCATGGCCAGAGAGCTTATATGTGTGCCACTATGTGCCCCCAAAAATAAAATCTGTGCCCCTTCAGATTTCCGAGATATTGCGTTTCCTGCTGCAGTAACGTTTTGATGAATCGTATATCTCTAAAACCATTGCATGTGCCCCTGTAGAATAAACATACACGAGTAGCTCTTAATGTGTGCCCCAATTAGCCTTAACTTATGCCTTGTCTCATTTAGGCGCTGCGATGTTTTTTTGGATTTTCATAAAACCGCGATAACTTGAAAACTATAAATATTTTCTTAAATCCAATTGGGGAAGCACAGGAGCACACATTAAGAGCTACTCGTGTATGTTTATTCTACAGGGGCACATGCAATGGTTTTAGAGATATACGATTCATCAAAACGTTACTGCAGCAGGAAACGCAATATCTCGAAAATCTGAAGGGGCACAGATTTTATTTTTGGGGGCACATAGTGGCACACATATAAGGTCTCTGGCCATGCACAATTTTTCTCTCTCCGATCACTCGTTTAGAATTTTCCTGCTAGAAAAACGTTACCCCAGCAAGAATCGTTTTTCCGTTTTTTTTTCAAAACGACAGGAGGCACACATTTTTTATGTGGGGGCACATTTACAGCAGAGCACGGCACCAACTATACGTTGTACTCATATATCTCTAGGAGATACTTTCTGGCTGGAGTAACGTACACCAAATTCTCTATGATTAATTCCAAAAATAAATTAAACAGCCGGAACCGGGGGAACTGCTTCCCCCGGTTCTAACTGCTTGCCAGAGCCGGTTCTCAAGTACTTACCTACCTACCTACCTAGCCACTTATCCTACCTACCAGCCTATGTACCTAACGTTACATACATTAATCTTTTTATTTTAATAGCCACAGTCAGTTCCTTTCTCAATATATGTGAGACTAGCTTCTGCCAGCGGCTTCGCAGGCGTGAATGTCGAAAATTATCCCGAGGGAACATATTCCCGGGATAAATAGTATCCTATGTTCTATTCCTGACTATAATCTATCTCCGTGTTAAATTTCATCCGGATCCGTCCAGCCATTTGAGCGTGAAGAAGTAACAAACATACAAACACACTCACAAACTTTCGCATTTATAATAATAGTGTGATTATTATTTTCCGCTATAAAAAGAAACGCCAGATAATTCTACCTACACATGTTACATAAATTGTCACATCTTAATTAACCGACTTACCAAAAAGGAGGAGTTCTCTGTTCGACTACTGGTTTGTTTTTTTTTTTTGTGTATTTTGACCGATATCTCCGTCAATTGTGGACCGATTTTGAATTTTTTTTTTTTTGTAGGAGTATGTTTCGAAATTGGTCACATTTTAATTTGGTGAAGATCTGAATTCCTAAGATATACGACAGAACTCTTCAATAAATAACAGCAATTCTCTCGGGATTGCTGCAATCGCATGTTTATTTATTGATTATACCATTTCATAACATAACATCACGCCAGTACGCTCTTAAGGGGTACGCAGATCTCTCAATTCAGCGGTTATGTTCAATTTTCATGATATTCGGGTTATCTATTCTGGCGTTAAGGTAACTTACTAAACAACTTGCCTATTAGGTAGGTAGGTACAACTAAAAAGTGAAAAATAAAAAACTTAAAAAAAAAAACTACCGACTTCCAAATAAGAAACTTACAAAGTGAAAAATAACTTAATTTTTGGAAGTCGGTGTCCATAGCGCAAAAAAATGGTACCTACGAAAGACACCGACTTCCAAAAATAAAGTTATAAGTTTATAGTTATAAGTTTTCACTTTGTAGTTTTTTTTTTAATTTATATAACAAATAACGCAACATGGCGTCCACCAAATATTTTGTTCGAATTCAATTTAGAAATATTTATCTAGTTACTCATCGTTAAAAAGTTATTCCTTCGCATTTCGCCGTATTAGTTGAATCATTAGTGCAATATCTTAAAGCACACGACGGCATATTTAATGAGGCTGAACGTTTTTTTGTTTAAAAACAAACAATGACATAGGCCCTCAAGATCTAGCAAGCAACAGAGTGAAGTGCGTACTATTATCTGTCATGTCATACATAACTCGGTCTTCGTCATAGTTATTATATTTAAATTTCAGTTTCATGTTGTATTTAGTATTAATTATAATATTTTTTAGTCTATTATTATAGCAATTATTTATGTATTTTATTAGTTAGGTAGTTTATTAACCCGACTTCAATTGTTGTTCATAATTTTTATTTTGTACACCTACCACTGTTGTGTCCTTTTTTACCCAAAGGTTGACTGGTAGAGAATGCCTTGCTGCATTAAGTCCGCCTATGTATCACCAATGTTACATGAAGTTTAAATAAATAAATAAGTGCGGCCGGAAGACCGTACTTGAACGGAACACAGAAGTGATGTGTGGCAACTTCTCTAGTGCGTAGTACGTTATTACCTCAATGGTTACTTGCTGTATGTTGACTATTGATTATTGCAAGCCTTAAATATTTAGAATAATAATCTGTAACTTCTAAATAATTTTTAACCGACTTCCCAAAAAAGAGGAGATTCTATGTTCGACATTATATATGTTTTTTTTTGTATGTTCACCGATATCTCCGTCAATTTTGGAGCGATTTTGAAAATTCTTTTTTTGTTTGAAAGAGTATGTTTCGAAATTGGTCCTATTTTAATTTGGTGAAGAACTTCAAAGATATACAACAGAACTCTATAAATAACGGCAACTCTCTCGGGATTGCTGCAATCGCATGTCTGTTTATTGTTAATACCATTTCATAACATAACATCACGCCAGTACGCTCTTAAGGGGTACGCAGATCTCTTATTTCACCGGTTATGTTCATGTTTTATGATATTCGGGTAATCTATTCTGGCGTTATAGGTACCTTACTTAACAACTTGCCTATCAGGCAGGTACAACTAAAAACTGAAAAATAAAAATTTTTGGTCAAGAGTAGTATTTTCTTGACCAAAAATTTTTATTTTTAAAAAACTACAAAGTGGAAAATAACTTTATTTTTGGAAGTCGGTGTCCATAACAGAATAAATTGATACCTATGAAAGACACCGACTTACAATAATAAAGTTATTTTACTCATTCACTTTGTAGTTTTTTTTATTTGAAAGTCGGTAGTATGTTTTTGTAAAAAAAAAATGTATTTTTCACTTTTTAGTTGTACCTGCCTGATAGGCAAGTTGTTAAGTAAGGTACCTATAACGCCAGAATAGATTACTATTCGGATATACTTACTCGTAATGCATTTTATTGTTATTAAAATGCATTAAGTATATCCGATATTTAGGAATACTGTAACTTGAATGAGGTTCTTGTTGATTATTTGTTTAAAATTTTGCACAAATAAGACATTGATCGACTATGTTTTTACCCACGTCGGAACGGAGACGGTATATGCGTTTGGGGTGAGAGGATGTTTGTGCAAATCCATGTTGCCATTTTTCTCCAAAACTACTAGTCCGATTTTATATAAATCCGATTTTAATATCTATGCTCTCTAAAAATTAAAAAAAAAGTAACATTAAACATTTGAAAAAACCCACGACGGTGAAAAAGTATTACGTGGGTTTTTTCAAAATATTTAATTTAGATTTTTTATAGTTAGGGTCTGAATCGGTCATCCACGCCCATTTGGAAAACTTAGTCTGTACAGGTACAGAAAGTATTAACGTAATTCAACGATTAACTTATTTAATTGTAGACGTTGGTCAGTACAGGTAGAGGTTCAATAGTTACAAAATAAAACAAATAAACTACAGAGTCATAGGTTCTAAATTGAAGATATATTCAATTCTGTCTTAAATTTTATCTGCAGTTAATTGACATTCGTTTTATGCCGTTAATCATGGGTACAATATTTTAGGACGCTGCTATATAATATATTCTGTATTTACATTTGGCGCTAATACATTCTGGTCCCTAGACTTAAGCGCCCTGGATAAAACGGGTCGTGGCTGATGCATGGCTTTTTCAAATGCACCCCTGCTACCCTCGAGTTTTGTTAATAGTAATAGCAAAATAAGTTTGAATGGAAACTGAAGTGTTTTAATTGAAACGGTTTTATGGTAAGTCAGTGAAGATTATTGGGATTCGACGTATGAACACGTTTTTAAGGTTCCGTATCTCAAAAAGTAAAAAAACCGGCCAAGTGCGAGTCGGACCCGCGCACGATGAGTTCCGTACCATTATCGCAAAAAACGGCAAAAATATCATGTGTGTTGTATGGTAGCCCCACTGAAGTATTTATTTTATTCTGTTTTTAGTATTTGTTGTTATAGCGGCAACAGAAATAAATGAAGATGTGATGATACATGACCTTATAAGATCACTCTCTTGTCCGTCTGTCTGTCCGTGTGTCACCACCGAATTTCTCAGGAACAGGTGGACCTAGCAAGTTGAAATTTATACCAGATACTGAGGTCTATAGTCCCTATTAGGTGTAAAAAAATCAAAGTCCTGAGTCAACACAATAAAAAGATATGGGCAAATTTAGACTTTCGCGAAAACTTGTAAGTACCAAAATTTACCTTAATTTTCAACTTTTTTTATTTTTCTGTATTTTCCCTTTACTTGTGCTAGACCTTGCTTTTAACCAAAATTGACAATTTTAGGTCAACCGGCAGGCTTATTTCGTATGAAAAAGCAATCAGCAATAATTGTGCAGAGATTGTGCAATCATTGCGCGATTATCGCTTTACGTCAAAAAATCAATTGCTTTTCAATCGCAAATCCGCATTATGTATGAACGATAACTACACCATAATAATTTTACATCACTGCTAATAATAAAAATCTGCAAACTAAAATGTGCATTTATCGCTAGGTGATCGCGACCATTTCGTATTACGCATGGTTTTTTCAGCAGAGCGACAGCCATCGACGAGCAGATGTGGCTGTCAAATTGCGATTACTTTTCGCCTTATTGTTGGTCGATTGCAATCGCTCGCTGATGGCTGAGTGGGTACAGAAGTTTTTGAGCTTTTGGCGGCATTTTTTCGCGTTATTTTGTGGCTACTTCAATTATCCGCAAATTAGTTCCTATTGAATATTGTAATGACAAATTGGAGTACTTTTGTCTCGGAAATGTCTACACAACTGGACAATTTGTTGAATCTTTGAAACAGACGTTATCTCGGTAAAGAGGAGAAATTCTTATCTTAGTGTTGCTACCTCAGCGAAACTTGCCAAAAAGGTTGACACGCTAGGTATGTTTACTGCCAAATACTTACAAACACATTAGAATGTGTTGTCACCATAATAAGTATCTTCTGTTATATTCTTATTTTTAAGTTACCGCAAGTACCGTTGTCGACTATTCTGCCAATGTCTGAAGTAAATTTGAAAACAAGTGTGTTCAATGACCTATTTTACGTTTCATAGCTCAAATAAGAGATGATGATATCCATTCTCATCACTTGATGCGTTATCGATTCGATTTCTTATAGCAATTGACTATCACGATGAAATATCAATCGATTGTACACATTGTCATTTTAGTCATCCAATTTACCAAATAATTTCAATAAATTTTCAAATGAATTATTATATTATGTAAATAAAATGAAACCATCCAATATTCACTGTCATATTTAATGTTACACAAATACTTTACTTCTGCAAATATTAATTTATTTAATTTATATTAATTTTATTGGAGCGAAAGAGTAAACAATAGAGCGTTGTAAAAAAACTGCATTTTCATAAGCTGGTTACTTAATCAAACGACAAATTTTATAAATATTTGGACAGGTATTAATTTTTTAAGCTTCTGTTAAAAGTGACTGTCAACAAAAAGACTTGACTTAAAGGTCTCAGTAGCCAGGTCATGAAATTTATCGCGCAATAAGTGCACAATTATTGCTGCTTGCCGTTCCTTACGTAATAAGCCCGTGAAAGTACCCTATAGGTTTTGGGTCGAAAACCTATATGGTAGTTCCCGTAGACCTAGAATCAAAAATGATACCAATTTTATTGTGGCGGTATAATAGGTAGGTACGGAACCCTCGGCGCACGAGTTCGACTCGCACCGAGACCTCCGACGGAATAAGGGAGTCTTATAAGTTTTACGTGTGTACCTGTGTGTTTGTGTATCTGTCAGTGGCATAATAGCTGCTAATCGGATGAACCGATTTTGATTTCGCAGTTTTTTTTTTGTTTGAAAGGTGGCTATATCGAGAGTGTTCTTAGCTATGTTTGACGAAAAAAGGGTCAGCCGTTCAAAAGTTATGGGCGTTTTACTGTTTGAATACTGTTTTCGCAAGATATCGTGTCATAATTATTTGTTCAATATGTTGTCGATCGAAGCGTGTCTACTACTAGATAAGTTATATAGCATGAAATAAAAAAGGTGCCGGGCGTTTAATTTTTTTTAATTTAACTTTCCCCATATCTGTTAATATCTGTGTAAGGTTAGCAACCGCACATTGTACTTTGGCCTAGTTAAAATTACAATGCAAATGCAAAACTGCCAATTTTGTTAATTTATAAAATGTAGTATCGTCACGTACGCTAGTACGTCAGTCATTGGTTTTATATCGAGCTCGCGGAACATTCAACACTTTGTAACATTTATGCTATTATTTTAGTGTAATTTCTTATTAAATACTTTTTTGAACGTAACTTTTATTCTGTTAACATTAAACATTAAGTGTAAAGGCCTTTACAATCTGCATCTATTTTAAATTGCCCTTATTGTGTAATAAGAAGCCTCGTCCAATTCCATAATCGGGGTGCATCAATATTTCGCAAAAGCGTAAGTGAAAGCACTCCTTAGCTGTACGCACAATGAAAGTATTTTCAAAACGCTTTGTGCGTATGGGTGGGATATCAACCATGTACCGATGGCGCATTGCCGTACGTCTTGTAGTCCGATGATGGAAAGGGCTAGGCGGAATCAAATTGTGCCGTTCCATCGCACACTCCCCGAAATGTAACCGATAGAAAACCGACAGGCTGGCAACCCGTCGTCGGTGTTCAAGGCTCTGGAGCTTTGAGTCGACCAGCGCATCATTTCCGATAAGTCTCTTGGCCCCTCTGTCAATCGAATCAAGTGCATCAAGTTGGTACCTGGCAGATCCGTCCCAGAGGTGAGAGCAGTACTCCATGCATGACCGAACTTGCGCTTTATACAAGTTGAGCACGCTGTTCAGGCGTGAAGTTACTATCTACAAACTACGCATCTGCTAAAGAACAATGGCGAAATCATAGCTGACTTAAATTTGAGCGTCTAAATGGGAGTTATATACGAAAGAAATTCCATTAATTGACTACGGTTTTTTAAAGTATAACAATAATTGGTTTACCACGGATAGAAAAAAAATGTAAATGAAAGTTATTTGATTTTTCCGTTGTTTGTGTTGCCGTTTTACACTTATTCTGCCAAGTGACAATTATAGTGTCTGTAGTAAGTTTATCATTGTTGTATTTGTAATAGTAATAAAACGGAGTAAAGAATTCACAATACAGTTTATGTGTAAGTGTAGGTGTCCTTGCAGGTAGGTAAAAATCAGTGTTGGGCAAATTTTAATTGCAAGAACAATTAAAGATTAACAATTAATTAATTGGTAAATGTAACCACAACAACTAACAATTAATCAATTGTAATTATGAAAAATTACAACTAACAATTATTTAATTGTTAACTGTATTAGAACCAATTAACAATTAATTAATTTTCAATTGTTTTGTTAATTTTAATTAAAAATAACAATTATAAAATACTGCTGTATAATATAAAGCCGGTATATATAAATATACAATATACCCGTGTGGTTCCGGGTAGTAGAATAGTGTAAATGTACTCGTGCGGGTCGACAAAATGAACACGTTACGACTTGAAATGTTTTTGTTGTATACCTACGCTGTAGAAATATTTATCAATGCAACATTGTTATACATAAAAATAAACACATTTTTTTTTTTCTGTAGAAAGAAAGATTTAGAAAAAATAAGCTATACTTACAGCCTTTGACCACATTTTTATTCGTCTAAAGTCTAATACTTATAGCTTAATTTTCCTAAATCTTTACTAATTTCATTTTGATACATAAAGTTAATTATTAGTTTTAATTGTTTTATAAAACAACTAAAAAAGTTAATTGCAATTATTTTAATTGTAAGTTGCAATTGACACACGTTAATCAAATTAATTTAATTGCAAGGTGCAATTAAAAGTTCAATTGCGATTAATTTAATTGTAATTAATTTAATTGCAATTACTTTTTTAGTCAATTAACAAGATAATTGACAAATTGATTGATTAATGCCCAACACTGGTAAGAATACAGTAGTGTAGTAGAAATTATTGAATTAATAATACGCAAAAAGACTAGTATCCAAGTCTAAATAAAAATATGGCTTGGTTGTTGATGACGACCTTTTAATACACGTCAAAGTCGCTTAAATAAATATACTCTTTCCAAAGAGTTTCATTTAAATTTCATGCTGAAATAAAAAAAAAAAAATAATCTAATGTAAATGTATTTTATCTCCACAAATTACATCAAGTACATACATTATACAGCTGACATTATAATTTTTTTACAAGTTTGTAATTTTTGGGAGATCTGGACTCTAAACTAAGCCGAGGCCTGTACTATATAGATCTCCAAAAAGAAATGACAAGGAAAGGGAAATACTAAAGCGATATTGCCCTTTTACTTCCACGAAATTGAATAATATTACCTATTAAACACATTACTAAAAGTTACCCAGACATAACCTACAAAAGTTCATGACTGAATATCTGTTATTCTCGGCATTGTTGTGCAAAAATTCTTGCACAAACTAATTCAGGACATGACCCTGAATTAAACCAGATATTTTTTATTTAGAGTCGTAGGAATTTAATCTCAGCTAAAACAATGTATGGGTTCCTGCCATTGTCCTTTCAGCTTCGGGAATTCTTCTCAGCAAACCCTTTCATTGCCATGATATGAGTATCAACTCATATCATGGCAGCGCACAAAAAATAACTAGTCCGCCATATTGGATTTAGAATGACGTCACTTAACTAACCATGCATTGTCATCCAAACTAAACGTGTACGCAAAATTACATCTTCATCTGTGGAGGATTTAAAAGGGCATTAAAATTCAGTTGCAAGATTTGATCCGAACACACTTACATACATACATTGGAAGTTAAATAAAAGCTTGGCCTACTACTAAGTAAAGATGTATCTTGAGTACAGATAATAAAATTCTGAGCATTGTAGAGGACTCTCTTACCCGACCGGAAATCTATCACCACATAACAACTCATGGAAATTTAAGCTTCTTGCTAAAAGGATTGAAATACAAAGTATCCGACTTTACGTTAGAGGACTATTGCATAATTATGTTAGGTGAAGGAGACTTCAGAACAACAAACAGCTTCTTTGACATTATTATGCATATCAGACAAGTGCTACAGGAAATCAACTATACTTACTTTATTTTGTGCGCTCCAACATATAAATTCGACAATTACACTAATTTTTACGATTCAAGAGTTGACACGACGGAGCGACCTCACTGTTCCAAGGATTTCTTTACGTTGAGATGCCACGGCCTTGTCTTACAGGATTACGTGGGTGGCTGATTCTTCGGCGTTAAAACAGCCCCTGCAAAGTGGGCTGTCTATGACGCCTATGTTGAAAAAACGTTTGTTAAGGAGGGTGTGACCCGTTATTGTCCCTATGATTATTTTTAGATTATTTCTACTTAGACAGATAAGCTTTTTAGTTAGACGCGGATATACATTTGGCAAACACATTTTTGACTGTCTACAGCCCGTGACCATCTTTTGTTATGGAGTTCTGTTGATCTCTGGCGAATTCTCGCACGAAATTGCGAGAACGGTAGGGGGAGAAGTGGGTACGGGCCTAGCAGTAACATCTCGGAGCCCCTCTTCGCAAGTTCATCTGCGGCATCATTGCCTTAGGATCCGCGATGCCCTCTGATCCACTGCAGGGTAATTCGATTGGATTTCGATATACTCTCCAGGGCGAGGTGGCACTCAAAGATTAGTTTGTTTTCTAAGGCTTTGAGCACAGCCAGACTATCAGATAAGAATCTGATACCGTAGTTCTGGATGCCCAAACGCTTAACGGTTGCTGATGCTTGTGTTAAGGCGACACATTGACATTGAAGGATCAAACTGTGTGTGCCTAGCGGTATGTGAAAGTTAATGTTGAGGTCAAGGGAGTGTAAGCCAGCACCTGAACCGTTTTATGTTTTTGAGCCATCTTTTTTTAAATATATTATAGGCTCGCGCTTGACCACCATCTCACCTGTTGTTAAGCGATGATGTGGTCGACGGTGAGACACGCTTGTCTAGAAATAACCTAATCACTCTTGACTTAAAGACTCCTAGATTGTAGCTGTCGGGAAATACAGACTCCGGCAGGGAATTCCACTCTTTAGCTGTACGCATAATAAAAGTTTTTGTGCGTATGGGTAGAATGTCCACCATGTACCGATGGCGCATCGCCGTACGTCTGGTAGTCCGATAATGAAACGGGCTAGGTGGAATTAGATCTTGCAATTCCAACACACACTCCCCGAAATGTAACCGATAAAAAACTGACAAGCTGGCAACTCGGTGACGGTGTTCAAGGCTCTGGAGCCTTGACTTGACCAGTGCCTCATCACCGATGAACTTCGGCTTGCGGCGTGAAGTACCTTCTCACATTTGCAAGGATTCCCAACTTTTTGGCAGCCAACTGTGTAGATTCGTACTTCATTGGCTCCTGACTGAACCCTTTCTTCCTCAATCGTTTGTATATTATAGTTTTTGTTGAACATAGGTTGTTTTTGTGTTCTGTCACACGGGGCAGCGATGAGGGTCTGATACTCAATCGCCCGGTCCAGGATTTTAGCGTATGGACTGATGCGGTTTTTGCCCCATATGCCTACATGCATCATCCTGATAGCAGCTAGCGCCGCCTCTTGCTATATGTACAGGTCAAGGGAAGTAATTTGTAGGGCTATCTCCATGGCTGCTGTTGGGGTGGTTCTCATGCAGCCAGTGATAGCTAAACAGGCCTGTCGCTGGAACCGTTGAAGTCTGGTGATGGTGGTCGAGAGTTCTGTCCTCGTCCACAAAACCAGAGCGCCATAAGCCAACATTGGCCTGATCACCGCTGTGTATAGCCACAGAGTAATCTTTAGAGAGAGTCCCCATGTTTTTCCTAACATTTTTTTACGTTGATAGAGTGCGATTGTGCATTTGTTGAGTTTGTAGACAAGATGCTCGTACCAGAGCTATCAAGGATTATCCCCAAGTATTTGACCTCTTCTTTAAGTGTTATTTCTATGTTTAAAAGTTTCGGAAATCTATGCGGTCCAAGACATCGTTTGTTAGTGAACATTATTAGTTCCGTTTTTAAAGGGTTAACGAAGAGTTCGTGCTTTGAGCACCAGTTCTCGATTATTTTGAAGGTCTTTCTCATGAGATCACTGATGCGCTCAAATTTCCCCGTGATTACAATTGCTATGTCATCTTCGTATCCTACCGAGTACAGACTGCAGGCGTTGAGCTCTGCAATGAGCTCATTTACGACTAAATTCCACAGAAGTGGTGACAGCACTGCACCCTGTGGGCAGCTCCTACTCACGATTCCTCGTGTGGTAGTGTTCACAGTAAATTTAACAGCACGGTTTTTTTTTAGCATGTTGTTAATCTATTCTACGAGCGTCGGCGCATCACCGTGCGTGTGCTTGTCCGATGCTGGTGAAGTTAGTTTTTTCGAAAGCACCTTCGATATCAATGAAGGCGCCTAGGGTTGGATTTTTGTTTTTGAGAGCATTTCCTACGCGTGAGACCACGCTGTGGAGTGCTGATTCAGTTCATTGGCTTGCACTGTAGGCGTGTTGGTTGGGATGCAGAGATTTTGAATGAAATCTGGTTTCTTATCTTCCTGTCCCCCAGCCTCTCCAGTGTCTTTAAAAAGAACGAGAAGAGGCTTATGGGTCTAAAAGATTTGTGCTGGGTGTAGTCGCTCCTATCTGGTTTCGAATTAAAAAATATTTTTACTTCGCGCCATTTCCAGGGGATATAGCGATGGGCCAGACAGGCTCGAACGACCTTGACGAGGTAATCAGTCAGCAGACCACCGCTCTATCTGAGCAGAGCTGGAAAGATACCGTCCATCCCCTCTGCCTTGAACGGCAGGAATGTGTTTATTGCTCACGTTATTTTATTTTTTTCGATAACTTCTAACGCCACCTCCCAATCCAAGCTATGCGTGGCCCTTGCCCTGTATGGATCCCAACTTTGCTCACTCATGATCGTTTCGCGTCCAAGAGAGCGTTGAGCGCAGAGAAAGTGCGAGGGATAGAGGGTTAGGCTTGCCCAACAGTGTTACTCGCAGGCACGGCTAAGTCGAAACATAACATCATTTTTCAACCGACTTAAAAAAGGTGGAGGTTCTCAATTCGACTGTATGTTTTTTTTAAATGTATTTTTGTTACGTGTTTACTCTGCCAATTGTGGACAAATTTTGAAAATTCTCTTTGTGTTTGAAAGGGTTATACTACAGAAGTGGCCCCATTGACACCAAATCAGAAGTCAATATAAATATGGCGATTTTGGTATTTTCATCAACAATACAATCATTTGCACTCAGAATGTATCATTTTTTAAAGTGGAACTGATGAAGACCACAGATGGCCACTGGAACTTCTTAACGATAAATATGTCTCACATATAAGATATCTCGAATAATTAACAGACTCTGATGAAGCATATATAAATAAATGGTACCATCGAACTGATCTGTTGGTGATGCCGGAAGGTTGGCACTGGAACTCCGGAATAAAGCAATGTATCCTAGTGGTGTTTGGGCTTATTGGAATTGTCATGAGATGTACTTTGGCTATAAATGATTTTCATGGTAATTTTGAGGTACCAAAGACATCGACTTCGGAAAAGAATAATATTTATACCATTCCCCCTCTAAAAAGCTTATTTTATTCACTGAAAACAGTGAATAAAAAGCACTTTTAATCACTGTTTTGGTGTTTGAATTTAGAACACACCAATACATATTCTACCTCCAAATCAATGCTATACAACCTCCTTGCGCATAAAATACTCGATGCAAACTTCTTGTGCAAAGAATATTCGATTTTCAAACTCCTTTGTCGATTTAATTTTGAGTTTGTTTATATTTAGGATTTTAATAATGATGTTGATTTTGGTCTAGGATATTTTGTGAATACTTATTTAGATTGTAATTCTAATAGTAATTGCATTGGTGCTTAATCAATTATAATTATGTTACGTAACGGAGGTGGTCACTGGCGTCTCAAACACACTAGCTCAGCTTAAATTTACAAAAAATGTGGAACCCTGAGGTTTCTCATTTTTTCTAAAATTTTAAGGTAATTAACCATTTATTTATTTATTATTATCCCTTGTGCTTTTGCTTAAATCTTTCTTTTTCTCGTAGTCATGGTATAAAATATAGTATGCAACTCTTGAATAAAACGGATTTATATCGAGGACCATGAATCACTCGCGTCGCTCAGGATTCTAACACTTGAATCACTCGCTATGCTCGTGATTCAATCATCATGAATCACTCCCTACGGTCGTGATTCAGTTTTTAGAATCCTTCACTTGTTCATGATTCATCAATGGCCCTCGCTTTAAATCCGTCCTTTATTCACTAGTTGCATAATATACTATTTTCGATTTGAAGTGTTTTTTTTTGGAAGTCGGTTTAATTTTTGTGCTAAAAGGTTTTATTTATCTCTTTTTTGTGTTTTGGTACCTCAAAATTACCATGAAAAACATTTAAGTGGACTCTACTAACCCTTCAGGGAATACAGACGTGATTTTATGTTATGTATGTTTTTTTTAGAACGAGATTTGATGTTCTCATCATTTTCAAATTAAAAGGCAAATTTGTTGCAGTATCAATAACGTGGTGCCAGCGAGAAGACACGGACTCCTTGCTGATCGCTGGCGGCACCCTGACCATGTGGAAGTGTACCGAGCGAGCTCATCAGGTGCACAAACTGTTCGCTAAAGGTAACTTCTCTTCTTCTTCGTGTCGAAGATTCGTTTTTATTTAGATATTCTTCGACCGTTCGACCAGTACCCAGAAAAGTCGATCGCCTTAGCGCTGGCCTCGCATGTGGCAGGTGTGTTTGCATAAAAGGCATGAAACCCCAGTTCCGCAGTCATTTTGTGGCTGATTGGAGTACCTGCATCTGCCAAGTTTATGCCTGCAGCGGCCACCTGGCTTCGTAGACGTTTTAGAGATTTCCAGGTGGCCATGGCAATTTTTGGCCCGCTGGGAGCTTGTCTGCGGACTCAACATAGTCAGTTGGAGGGCATGTCAAAGTCAAATCATTTGTTTCAATTATTGATTATAAACGGCTCTTTTGAATGTCAAAATGATATCCGCAATATTTGAGTTCTATACCCCCCGTATTTGTGGAGTCATAGTGTCTACGAGGGCGCGTCAAAGCCAAATCATTTATTTCAATTAAACCAATAAACGGGTCTTTTGAATGTCTAAGTTAATAGTTATAGTAATAATTGAATTTAGTCATCCATTCACAAAAGGCATCTCTGCCTAACTCTTTAGCGGCGTGATGTCATGTGTTAATTTTTATGGTTTGTTTTTCAGGCCCTCTGCAAGGTAGCACAACTCCCGGAGGTGGTCCGAAGCCGGGGACTGACTGTTTCAATACATTGGTAAGTAGTACATGCTTATTTATTTCTAGTTTAAAACACGTACATCTATATGCAGGGAAGTTTATTTTTATAAAACACACTATAGACATATAAATAACGTGCCTGTATACAAACTGATGTTAATTATGTACAAGCGCGTATAAAAAGGGGAGAGGAAAAGAACTCATTGGGCATCAAAAAATTCTTTCACTTTCTTAAACTATACACATGAGGATTTTTGCTAGCTTTATAATTTATTTAGCAACTAGCTCCAAATTAGAACATATCTTCATATCTCTTATCTTCCACCATTCAGGTCTGGCAGAAGACTGCTGCGTGGGGCGTGGAAGGTGGCGAGGGAGCGGTTTGTGCGGCCAGCACCAAGCTGCCCATCGGCGCGCCACACGCCGTGCTAGCCACGCCCCGGGCGCTGCATCTGTTGGCCAGGGACACGCATCACTATGTAAGTAACAGTCAGGTAGACCCGTCACCCTCTGTGACCAGCACCAAGCTGCCCATCGGCGCGCCACACGCCGTGCTAGCCACGCCCCGGGCGCTGCATCTGTTGGCCAGGGACACGCATCACTATGTAAGTAACAGTCAGGTAGACCCGTCACCCTCTGTGACAATCACACACAACAATCCCTTTGTGACAATCACCTATGGCGTTATCTATGGATGTCAGTGACGTCACCCTCTGTGGTAACCACATTACGTGGACATTACCCTCTGTGGCTTGTATTCTTTGTTGCTGTCACACTGCTGGAGTCCGTCCTTGGACGTCACGCTCTGTGGACATCACATCTGTAGACGTCACCATCTGTAATCATCACCTCTGATAATCATGCTCTGTGGCCATCGAATTCTGTTGTAATCACGCTCTGTGGTTATAACCCTCTTTGGTCATCACTCTCTTTGATCGTCACGCTCTTTATTACCTGTCTCCCAATGTATCCGGATTCGTTTAACAATATAACCTTGTCCTCAGCTGTGCAGCCGCGCGGTGGTATCGCATGGCGGTGTGACCGCGGTGGAGGCAGCTTCCACACCACCCAAGAAGACCAAGTACGGACCCAACACAGCGCCTGTAAGTCTTAAAATACGTAAACTTGAGCACAAATACAAAGGTAGACTTGTATCAAGCACAAGTTCGATAATGCATGGAGTACTGCCCTCATCTCTGAGACGGATCTACCGACAGACATAAATCTAACTAGATTACGCAAGTCCCTCCATCTGAATGAAAACCAAGCGTAACCCACTCCCAAAAAAGAGGCGGTTATCAATTCGACTGTATTTTTTATGTGTGTTTCCTCAGAACTTTTTCTAGGTGAACCGATTTTGATGATTCTTTTTTAGGGTTCCGTACCCAAAGGGTAAAAACAGAACCCTATTACTAAGACTCCGCGTCCGTCTGTCTGTCTGTCACCAGGCTGTATCTTATGAACCGTGATAGCTAGACAGTTGAAATGTTCACAGATGATGTATTTCTGTTACCGCTATAACAACAAATACTAAAAACAGAATACAAAAAATATAGTTTTTTTTTTATCCATTCAACAAATCAAACAAATCATAGCTCCTAAAAGCCATCGAGATTACCAAATATAAGAATTTCAATCGGGAGGATGGGTTTCAACTGTCGAGAGCTTGGAATCCAGTGGTTCAGCTGTGTAAACCCCGAAAAAGTGCCGAAAAAAGTTCGCGAGCGGACACAGTGAGTTTCGTGTGTCAAGAACAGAATCGAGTTATGAGTGACAGTGGTAGCGGTACTGAGTGCAAAAAAACGAACAAGAAAGAGGGTAGACCGTTTTGTCTCCTCATAAACACCCACCCGCAATAACTTCAGTTTATCCGTGATCATGGTGCTTGCAACAGCACCGAAATATCGGAAACTCGAAACAAACAGTAAACATGGTAAATATCCCGCAAATACCAATATATTGATAAATCTGATTTTTTATTTGAAATTCCCTGATTTTTCCTATTAGAACCAACTTGAATTTGAGGTTTGGTACGGAACCCTAAATGGCCGGTTTTTCGATTATATTTCGGGGCGTGTGCGATGGAATTGCATAATTTAATTGTGCCAGCCCGTTCCAACATAGGACTACTAACTACTGGACGCACGGCGTGGCGTCATTGGTAAGGATTGGTACATGGTGAAAATGGGAACTCTACACACTAAAGATAGATAAGAAGAAGAATTCCCCGCCGGAGTTTGTTTTTCCTGATAGCAACACAGCTCGGGCGTCTATTCCTTCCCAGCTGCAATGACAAAGTTTATACATTTGCAACAAAATGTTCTATTTCATGTTGTATTGTCACTGTGTGTGCCGAATAAACATGTTCTCTTTCTTTCTTTCTCTCCAGAGTGGTTCTGGCTGCGCCATCGTGTCGTGCGTGGAGATCTCGCAGCTAGGCGGCGTGGTGCTCGCCATAGACACGCACGCACAGCTGCACGTGTACAAACTGCCGCAACCCTGGTGCGATATACGTGAGTACTGTCATCATCCACAGCCTGACTGCGCTCACTCCTAATATCCTCATAGATGTCCTACACCCTGGGGCGGGCGGAGGATCTATCAGATTCTCTGACTAAAAGCACACGGTGTTCTGCAGCTATCTTTGGTCAATGGCCATTTCGTAACGGCCCTCCGGCCAGGTGTTGCGTCATCCTCTGCGACCTCAATTCTGTAGCACAGCTCGCGCGGAACACGGTGCGTCACCCTCTGGGGCCTTTGACTGTTCCGGCAACCTGCAGGTCACACCCTACGTCCTTGGCAGCCTCTACGTCCTTGTGCCACCCTTATCGAGGTTCTACCCGCGATGGCAACAAGGTCGTCTGCCGAACGACCAACACCTCTTGACACGTCGCCTCTTGTCTTCTCTACTTTTATTGACGTTCCAATAATCTAGTGGTCGCAAGCGCTACTGGTGAGCATGTGGTTCTGGGTTCGATGCCCGAGTCGGGCAAAGGGGTTAATTGGGGTTTTCCATCTGAGATTTATCAGTTGCAGCTCGGAAACTGGACTTTGTGCCTGGTGGCAATTGGTTCGACCCTATTACATGGGATTAAAACAAATCTGAAAAACATGGGTGTACCATAGGTGCACCTCAACCTCACAGTGCAGTGCAGTGCAGTTATGCAATGTAAATAAATAAACCCCTAGAATTCATATTCTCCGGTTTAGCTTAGGGGAATCCGCTGGACGCGAGACGCACAAGTCGGGTCGATGTGCTGACACTCGGAGGAGTGTTTCGGTTGACATGATGTTGATGGTGTCGTATGAGTAAAATGATATAATTGTCTTGTCTCCACAGCGACTCCCATAGCGGTGCAGCACGCGACATGTCTGCTAGAGTACGCGATGGTGTCGGGCTACGACTGCCTCGATGTGCTGATAGCCTGCACCGGCGTCGTCAAACATAATGTACTGGAGCTCATGTATGAAAGGTAAAACTACACCGAACTTCACTTTGGCCCAATTGCGCCAAAACCATAATTCAAAGTTATTTGCTAACTCGAGGTTTATTTCGCTTCTGACTCGGAGTTAGTAAGATAATCAAAAGCATGCCGTGGCCACCTATATTGTAGTGCTCTTATCGTTAATCAATTTTATCAAAACATTTCATTTTATGTCAGAATCTTTCATTGAAGGTACCAAATAAAAAATAAATCTAACATCAAACCATCTTGTATAAATAATAATTAACAATATAAATAACTATTTCTTTAAAGAAAACAATAACAGCTTTATCCAAAATTTCAGTTCATACCCTTTCATTTGATATCCAAGTCATGGGGGTGCATTGAATGATTGGTCCGACATCTTTGGGAGTTCACCATATTGGATTTAGAATGGTGTCACTTAGCTAGCCATGTATTGTCATCCAAATGAAACTTGTATGTTCAGCTCTATCGGTTTGGTAGACCTATTTAACATAAAAACCGGTCAAGTGCGAGTCGAACTCGTGCGCCGAGGGTTCCGTACCTACCCATTAAACTGCCATAATTAAATTGGTATCATTTTTATTAGTGGCAAAGTTTTAAAGATAGGGGCAAATTTAGATTTTCGCGAAAACTTGTAAGTAGTAAGTTGTAACCTTAATATTCAACTTTGACCTAAAACTGTCAATTTTGGTTAAAAGCACGGTCTTACAGCACAAGTAAAGGGAAAATACATACAAGTTTTCGTCAATCTAAATTGGCCCATATCTTTTTATCGTGTTGACTCAGCACCTTTATTTTTATACACCTAATAGGGACTATAGACCTCAGTATCTGGTATAAACTTGCTAGGTTCACCCGTTCCTGAGAAAATCGGTGGTGACACACGGACAGACGGACAAAAGAGTGATCTTATAAGGGTATCCCATTGTCGCGATAGTGTGGTGACTAGTGTGGGATCCCTATAGAGATATTTCCTCGCAATATTTCCGCCACCTTTCTACTATTGCGTACAAATCCTGAAGTCGAATTCCATTTTCCTCTTCAACCACCCAAGTTTTGGGATTGAATTGTTTCGATAGGAGTTTGACTTTCTTGAAGGGATCTGAACTTTGTACTTTCAGTGCGTGGTCTTCAATTTCCTGGCAGATGTTTTCAACATAGTTGTCTTTGTCGCGGCGGCTTAGTAATAGTATTATTCTGCTCAACTTCGAGTATTCCGCTATGGCGTCGCTGATGCCCCTACAGAACTCTGGTTTTGCCAGCGGCTCCACAGTGCGCGGTCTTATCACGGGTCCTTTTTTCACTGTTTTTAAATGCAGAGCAAAATCGGAACCACAGTCTGCACCAGGCGCCCAAAAGCCGCCAATTTTCTTTTTTCCAATTCTAATGTAGCCAGTAATAATCGCAAGGTTAAGACGAATCGATTGACTTAAAATCAACAAAATCGGCCAACGCGTTTGGTCTCTAGAACGCCTTATAGGAATATACATACATAAACCGATAAACACATTACCCTCCTTCGGCAGTCGGGTAAAAAGGCTGATGAGTGATGATGATGAATAATAATCGTTTTTTTTTTATTATTTTCAGGTTAACGGATTCGTTCCAGCGTCAGCCTGCCGCATTCCAACAATATTACTTCCACAGTTGGCTGAAACTCAGGATTGCTCTGTGCAGGTATAACCATTTTTTAACCGACTTCCCAAAAAGGAGGAGGTTCTATGTTCGACTTCATGTATGTTTTTTTTTTTTTTTTTTTTTTTTGTGTATGTTCACCGATATCTCCGTCAATTGTGGACCGATTTTGAAAATATTTTTTTTGATTTTTAGAGTATGTTTCGAAATTGGTCCCATTTTAATTTGGTGAAGATCTGATGAAGAACTTCGGAGATATACAGCAGAACTCTTCAATAAATGAAGGCTAATCTCTCGGGATTGCTGCAACCGCATGTCTTTTTATTGTTTATACCATTTCATAACATAACATCACGCCAGTACGCTCTAAAGGGGTACACAGATGTGTACAGTTCACCTTGAAACACTTTCATTTCACAGGTTATGATCAAGTTTCATGGCATTCAGTTAATCTATTCTGGCATTACTACCTCACTAAAGCAAGTTGCTTAATAGGAACAACTAAAAAGTGAAAAATAAAAAAATCTTTTTTTACAAAAAAATACTACCGACTTCCAACTAAAAACACTACAAAGTGAAAAATAACTTTCTTTTTCGAAGTCGGTGTCCATAACGAAAAAAATTGGTACCTACCAAAGACACCGACTTCGAAAAAGAAAGTTATTTTTCACTTTGTAGTGTTTTTAGTTGGAAGTCGGTAGTATTTTTTTTGTAAAAAAAGATTTTTTATTTCTGTATTTATTAATGCATAATATTTTTGTGTTCACCAAAAGTCTAAAGGTACATCTATGTATGCATTTCTAAAATATTGATCTTAAACCCGTTAAATTGTTTTACTATAATTAAACTACTCGGCCCACAAAATATGTTACATCAAACAAATTCCAAATTAACACCAAGATATAACACTTTTTTATTGTAGTGCGCTGCAAATATTCTATTGTAACAATAACTATTTTATTCTTCCCCGAAAAATACTGATCGTGCACCAAATATTCTTGCTCGGGAGCTTAGGGCACCCCGACACGGACAGGTTAGGTTCGAACGAGATGACGGGAGCTGAAGTGAGCGAGCAAAGCGAGCGAACTCTATATAAATAAAATAACAACTAACAATAAACTAAAAAAAAAAATGCTTGTTTTTAAAATTAGGTGTATTACTATTTTTACAAATTTGCAACAGTTGTTAAATAGATGCTCGTTATGACATATTTTAATGAACATATTTTGGTGCACATTCAGTATATTTGGTGGAACACAGGCAAAATTTGGTAAATGAAATGGGAATAAATTGAAGTACTTTTAAATACCATCCTTTATTAATCACTCTCTGCACTAACAGTTTAACCCAACACGTGCATTATTATCAACTAGCTATGCCCGCGGCTTCGCTCCCGTCAACAGCCTAAACTTCTTACCTACCTACCCTACTTACCTTCCTACCTACCCTACCTATCTACCAATTTTTAGGGTTCAGTGCCCAAAATGTAAAAACGTCCTTTTACTAAGACTCCACTGTCCGTCTGTCGGTATGTCTGTCTGTCTGTCTGTCACCAGGCTGTATCTCATGAACCGTGATAGCTAGACAGTTGAATTTTTCACAGATGTTTTTTCCGTTGCCGCTGTAACAACAAAAACTAAAAACAGAATAAAATAAATATTTAAGTGAGGCTCCCATACGAAAAACGCGTTTTTTTTTCCGGTTTTTGCGATTATGGTACGGACACATTCGTGCGCGAGTCCGATTCGCACTTGGCCGGTTTTTTTTCTAGCATCATTCTTTCGCAGAGAATCTTGACACCGCCATTCAGAAAATGCCGTCAAATGCACAACGCAAACTATCGATTAAGGAGTTCAACTGTCCGAGTATCTGAATTGCGTGTTTTAGTTCATTCAATTTGTACGTATAAAATTAATCCACATTGGTTTCGTACATTTTACGTGATTCGTGCACAAATAAACAGACAAAAATTCCAAAAATGCTGGAAATGGCTTCTGTTGGTTACTCTTTAACACCTTGGCTATTTTTTTGGAAATATTTTCATTGTACAAAAACTATCTCTCCACAGATTTATTATATGTATTGATATTGATTTATACAGAAAAGCAAATAAAAAAAAATATTGTCATGTATTTATTCGTATAAAACAAAGTACACAAAAACAATCGACGTGAATCGCTGGTGCCTATGGTTGGTAATGAAAACTTGTATTAAAGATCACCGGAACATTTAAATACACACCATAACATTAAAATTAAATTAAGCTGCAAAAATCAATGTAGTAACATGCAAGTTCTCTTCCAGACTGATCCCATCAGCACAAACCAGCGCATCATGGCTCACCTGTCTCCAGAGCCTGCACGCGTCATGGGCAGCCGTCTCTCTAGCACTGCGACCTGATGACAAGCCTGATGCAGCAGCACTAGCCGCCATACTAGATGATCATACGCATGAACATGATAAGGTACCCTCAATCAATCAGCTCGGACCTGTCGTTGTTGGCAGCTGTCTCTAGCACTGCGACCTGATGACAAGCCCGACGCAGCCGCGTTAGCCGCTATACTGGACGATCATACGTCATGCGTACATGATTGATTTGGTTACGATGTCTGTCGCCTGGAGACTTCCAAGTGTAAACGTGCGTGACGTCTTGGGTGATGTTGGAAGCAGGTATTCATTATTGTGAGCTTCCTTTCGATGCAAAACTCAAAATGCCGCTGGCCTCTCTCATTCCTGTTGCCAATGCCATACTTTCCGACCGTGTTCCGGATGTGATCATCTTGCTGCTTTTTGCCCATTTTTGCATTCCAGTCACAGATTAAGTGATCTCGCGATTTGGGATTTTGGTCAAAGTAGTTTCCATGACAGCATAGAACTCTTCGATATTCTCATCACTAGCGCAGGAAGTGGGAGCATACACCACGAAAATGTTGAGGGTCTTGTGTTCCTCCTCCGGTTGGTTCCCGCATTGTCGAGGCGGGGGCTTATTAACCATGGCTTGGTGGTCACCCACGGTGAAGCGAAGAGGAACCCGAGGAGGGGCCATACACGGGGTCGTCTAGCACCCATGTGCTGGTTTGGTCCCTGGGGTGGTCACGGCGCACAGTGTTCTGGTGCGCCGTTAATGGGGGGTACTCCCCAGAGGAGGGTCCGGTGACGGACAGCCGCGGCAGGTTCGCGGTGAATGTTTCCGGCATTTAGTGGGTTTGAGTCCCACATAGCTGCGCTATCTCCCTGTGGTAGCGCAGTATGCACGAGCATTTCTAAAAGCTGAAAAAAAAAGTATATTGTATTAAGTCTCAGAGTCATTATTCTATCAGATACAGGGTTATAACCAAGTACATGCTTGTTGAGATGGCGAGATACCCACACGGGAACTCCGTTGGTGCTAGAATTTGCAGTGCCCGAGAAGAACATGGTGTTTCCGTTGGAGGTAGTTTCATGTCCTTATCCTCACTTGTGAGTTTCAGTCATTCCAAGCAAAGTCAGTTTGTGCGACTCTGCTTGCCTCTCCACAATATCCAGTTTCCCCGAGGCAAGTAATCCACGGACGTTTCATGTGGTAAACCGTCGCTGTTCACGGATTGAAATTTCACGGAGTGGTTCACCAGTAGCATATCTACTATCCAAGACCTGGTGGTCCGTATAAGTAGCAGCTTCGATAGCCAATTTCACACCTCTCAACCCCTTAACCGAAAGGCGGTGTGCGAAAGTGTTAGTCGGATCGTCCAACAAATTAGTTTTATACGTTGTGCTTTCCACAGAGGTTTTCTTGGGTAAATACACCATGGTGGCGACCCGATTCCTTCCACGACAATATTTTTGAGGTAATTTAGGATCTCATGGTCCTTGAATACCACTCCGTGTACTCGTAAACGGAGGTGTTGGGATAGTTGCCGCCGCTCGATACTCGGCGTTGAACATTTTACACTTGGGCAGTTTTTCTCCAGACAAACCCTCCTCCTTTTTCATCCGGGCTTGAGACTGGCATTGGCAGAGTACATGATAAGGTATACTTAATCAATCTGCCTGCCTTTTCCCAATTACATTGGCATCGGCTGCCAGTCCAACCGGATGCAGCTGACTACCAGTGTTTACATGTTGCGAATGCCTTTCTGACCTCCACAACCCAGTAACTGCGTAAAAAGATACGAACAGCACGCAACAATAATTGTGCAATTATCGCGCGATCAATATAATGACCTGGCTACTGAGACCTTTAAGTCATGTTTTTATTTTTAAAGTAACTTAACAGAAGCTTTTATACCTGTCCAATGATTTATAAAATTTATTGTTTGATTAAGTAACCAGCTTATGAAAATACAACACTTCGTGGACGCTGTTTTTTTTTTTCAATTAATTACTATTTAGCTCCAATATACCCTTAAGTTAATATTTTCAGACGTAAAGTATTTGTAACAGTAAATATGGCAGAGAATATTGGATATTTTTATTTTATTTACATAAAATAATAATTAATTTGAAAAAGAACAATGGTGAAATCTTAGCTGACTTAAATTTGAGCGTCTGAAAGTGAGTAATATACGAAAGAAATTCCATTAATTGTCTACGTTTTTTCAAAGTATAACATTAACTGGTTCACCACGTATAAAAAAATGAAAGTTATTTGATGTTTTCGTTAAATTTCACTAGCTTAGTGTTGCCATCTTACACTTATTCTGCCAAGTGACAAGTAGTGGCTATAGTAAATAAATTACTATTGTATTTGTTATTTTATAATAAAATGAATTAACAATACAGTTTGTCTAAGTGTAGGTGTTCCATGCAAGGAGGTAGTGTAGTAGTAATAAATGAATTACTTACTTTCAATTAATGATAAGCAAAAAGACCAGTAAAAAAATATAGCTTGGTTATTAACGAGGACCTTTTGATACACGTCAAAGTCTTTTAGTATAAATAAATATGTTCTTTTCAAAGAGTATATTTTCAAATTTATGTTGAAATAACTAGGTAAGGGAAATACTTATGCCATATTGCCCTTTTACTTCCACGAAATTGAAGAATATTACCTATTAAACACATTATTAAAAGTTACCCAGACATAACCTAAGTTAGTTAATAATAAAAGTTCATGAATGAATATCTATTATTCTCGGCGTTCCCGAACAAAATTTTTTGCACAAACTAATTCAGAACGTAGCCCTGAGTTAAGCCAGATATTTTTCATTGATTGACATAGGAATTTAATAACAGCTAAAACAATGAATGGGCTTCTGCCATTGTCCTTTATTAAAACTATTTGAAAAATTGGATAACTAAAATGTCAATGTGTAAAATTTATTAAAATTGCTTTATAATAGTCGATTGTTATAAGAAATTGAATCGATAATTCATTAGGACATCACTAAATGGACATCATCATCTCGTATTTGAGCTATGAAATAGATCGTTGAACACACTTGTTTTCCAATTTACTTTAGACATTGGCAGAATAGTCGTCTCCGGTGCTTGCCATATAGAAATAAAAATATTATAAAATAAGCATTCTAATATGTTTGTAAATATTTGGCAGTAAACATACCTAGCGTGTCAAACTTTTTGGCAAGTTTCGCTGAGGTAGCCAACACTACAATAAAAATATCTCCTCCACTTCACCGAGATCACGTCTGTTTTAATTATTCAACAAATTGCCTAGTTGTGTAGACAATTGAGACATAAAACTACAACAATTTGTCATAATAAAATTAACTAGGAATTAATTTGTAGATAATTAAAGTAGGTAGCTACAAAATAAATAACACACAAAAAGCCGCCATCAGCGAGCGATTGGCAATCGACCAACAACAAGTGAAAAAGTAATCGCAATTTGACAGCCACATTGCTCGCCGATGGCTGTCACTCTGCTGTCAAAAACCATGCGTAATACGGAGTGATCGCGATCACCTTGCGATAAATGCATATTTTATTTACCAGATTTTTATTGTTAGCAGAACTGTCGTAAAATTATTATGGTATGGCTACCGCTCCTACATAATGTGGATTCGCGATTGAAGAGCAATTATTTTGCAGAAATAAGCCTGCCGATTTTTTGACGTAAAGCGATAATCGCGCGATGATTGTACAAGCTCTGCGCAATTATTGCTGATACGTAACAAGCCTGCCGTTTTCTGGACTATGTCAAATTTTCTACCCGCCAAACGACTGTCAAAGACCCAAGGGACCAATTATTTTTCATGCACCCCTCATGATACGGGTATGGTTTGCTGAGAGAAATACGAAATAAATTGTTTTTTAATACTTTTTTAGGGTTCCTTACCCGAAGGGTCCAAACGGAACCCCATTTGCTGTCACTCACGAGTCCTTCTGTCCGTCGTCTGTCACACGGGTTTTACGGCCAAACGGTAAGAGCTACAGTCTTCAAATTCTCACAGTATAAGCATCTTGTTGATCCAAAGCCAAGCAAATTGTCAAAAAAAAAGTATTTTAAGGCGGGCCTCGCTACTACTACGCTATTACTAGCTGTGCCCGCGGCTTCGCTCCCGTCAACTGCCTAACCTAGTTACCTACCCTACCTACCAATTTTTTTCTAGGGTTATTCTTTCGCGGAAAATCTAACCACCAGCCACTCAGAAAATGGCTTCAAATGCACAACGCCATCTATCAAATATGGAGTCCGAGTATCTGAATTGCATTTGTTGTTTTATTTTATTTCTTGAACACTTTAAATTCATCTAACTTTTGATAGAGTGAACCGATTGCGATGAAACAAAAACTAAGTAATATTTCAAGTTACGCACAATTTTATGTATAAAAGTTATTAGGCAGTAACTACGACGACAGTGGTTCAGTCGACCTTGTGTTATGAACATATGTGACTCAACCTTAGTTATGTCGAAAATAGTTAGATTAACTTTAGATATTATAATACGTAACCAAACAGACAAACCGACAAACAGACAAAAATTCCAAAAATGCTGGCAATGGGTTCTGTCGATTATCCTTTAACACTCTGGCAATTTTTTTTGGAAATATTTTCGATTTTCAAAAACTACTTTTCTACATATTTATTATATTTATTTATTTATTTATTTAAAACTTCATGCACAAAGGTACAATGGCGGACTTAATGCCTTAGGCATTCTCTACCAGTCAACCAAGGGTGGTGAAGAGACAACATGGCAGGTGCATTCTTTAAATTGTGACCAGCAAAAAAGAAAACAAAAAAAATACGAATAATAAGTTGCTTAAAATACACATACATATATATTTTGTATAATACGTACCTAAATAATAATATATATATTTATCATATAATAAATCTTATATATGTATTGATGATGATACAATTGGAAAACAGAGGAATGAGAAGCCACCAAAGTCAGCTTTTTTTCAAAATTTTGTTCCCAAGAAATTTATTTTTTAACCGACTTCCCAAAAAGGAGGAGGTTCTATGTTCGACTTCAAGATTGTTTTTTTTTTTTGTGTATGTTCACCGATATCTCCGCCAATTGTGGACCGATTTTGAAAATTCTTTTTTTGTCTGTTATAGTATGTTTCGAAATTGGTTCCATTTTAATTTGGTGAAGATCAGATGAAGAACTTCGGAGATATACAGCAGAACTCTTCAATAAATGACGGCAAATCTCTCGGAATTGCTGCAACTGCATGTCTGTTTATTGTTTATACCATTTTATAACATAACATCACGCCAGTACGCTCTAAAGGGGTACGCAGATGTGTACAGTTCACCTTGATACACTCATTTCACCAGTTATGATCAAGTGTCATGGCATTCGGATAATCTATTCTGGCATTATAAGTACCTCACTAAAGGCAAGTTGCTTAATAGATACAACTAAAAAGTGAAAAATAAAAAACCTTTTTTACAAAAAAATACTACTAATTTCCAACTAAAAACACTACAAAGTGAAAAATAACTTTCTTTTTCGAAGTCGGTGTCCATAACGAAAAAAATTGGTACCTACCAAAGACACCGACTTCGAAAAAGAAAGTTATATTTCACTTTGTAGTGTTTTTAGTTGAAAGTCGGTAGTATTTTTTTTGTAAAAAAGATTTTATTTTGTATTTTTTTTTCGAACATATGTATGTGAGTATTTATGTATGTATATCAATTTCTATAGCACGCGTTACAGCGCAAACGGAACTTAACGGATTATGATATATCAGCTGGTGTCTTTGAATTCGTCTCAATTGTGGAAGTGACGTAGGCTATATAATTTTTATATATGACGTCATAATTTTTATATATCCCCTAAAAAAAGGGGGCGGACACACCTTTTATTTTCGTTTTCGTAACAATATGGGTATCAAATGATAGCTATTAAATGGACCATTCCAAAAATGTAATATGTCAAAACACTTATGTTACAATTTAGGCACAAATTCAACATGAGCATAACTTTGATAGCAAAATAAATAATCTTGTACCACATAACTTATTTGGAGAACTCGTTCATTAATAAAACTAAAAAGTCTGAAATAAAACAAATTATTATAAAAACAAAAAACCCGACTGCTAAAAAACATACTAACTGAAAAGAGAAAAACAAGTCCTAGAACTTCGTTTGTCACCGCTGGCAGCACCTCATTATTTGTATAAATTATTATTGGTTTTTTAACTGCCCATTGACCTATGAACTTGAAATTTGGTGGTAATGTTTATTATTACGTATATTTTACTAACAAATACCAATATATTGATAAATCTGACTTTTTCTTTAAAATTCCCAAATTTTTCCTAATACAACCAACTTAATTTTGCGGTTTAGTTCATAACCCTAAAAGTGCGAAGCCCGGCACGCACCTGGTCGGTTTTTTTAAATAAGGAATATTTTATTTACTTAAACTATACTGAAAAAAAATACCCTTTATCCGTTACAGAGCCTCCTGGCAATAGAAGCGAAGCCCGAAGCTCTAACGGAAGCAACATCCCTGCAGCCCCTGCGACTGTCGTTACAGCGCGCACTGGACATCGGGCTCACCGCGCTGCTGTCGTTAGCGTACCAGCACCAACACTCCATGATGCATCCGCCGCAGTATGTATTTATTTCTTAACAAAAGCGACCGCTGCGATCCTATTTACGAGCCTACTCTCAATCAAAGCGTTCACTGCAAATTTACTAATGAACCAACCGAGTGAAGCGAGCTCTCACTCTAAAGGGAACAAGAACAAGCCGTCTCACGATCCGAGCGAGCGAAGCGAGCTCACTAGTCGAGCTAGGGAAACAGACACATTGACACACCGAGCAAGCCCAACCACAATTCAGACAAACGACGCTCATGTTACAAAACTGTCACGACTGCTACGTTGAATAGAAAGATTAGAATAGAAATACATTTATTCGACACAGACACGAAAGGGTTATCAGCTCGGCATTTGCTATGCGTCAGACACCTAGGGTTGATCTCACGTGAGTTTTTTTGTAAATGTTATTTGATTTCGTCCAGTTACGAGCTGTGGACAGACGGCGCGGCAGTGACGCTGCTCCGCAAGCTGGCGTCAGTCGCTCGTGGTGCGGGGCGCGCGGCCGAGGCGCTGACACGGCCGCTGGCCAGGCTCGCTAGCTGCGCCGCGCCTAAGCAGGAGCTCATTGGTGAGATAGCTATAGACAGTCACACGGCCGCTGGCCAGGCTCGCTAGCTGCGCCGCGCCTAAGCAGGAGCTCATTGGTGAGATAGCTATAGACAGTCACACGGCCGCTGGCCAGGCTCGCCAGCTGCGCCGCGCCTAAGCAGGAGCTCATTGGTGAGATAGCTATAGACAGTCACACGGCCGCTGGCCAGGCTCGCCAGCTGCGCCGCGCCTAAGCAGGAGCTCATTGGTGAGATAGCTATAGAGAGTCACACGGCCGCTGGCCAGGCTCGCCAGCTGCGCCGCGCCTAAGCAGGAGCTCATTGGTGAGATAGCTATAGACAGTCACACGGCCGCTGGCCAGGCTCGCTAGCTGCGCCGCGCCTAAGCAGGAGCTCATTGGTGAGATAGCTATAGACAGTCACACGGCCGCTGGCCAGGCTCGCTAGCTGCGCCGCGCCTAAGCAGGAGCTCATTGGTGAGATAGCTATAGACAGTCACACGGCCGCTGGCCAGGCTCGCTAGCTGCGCCGCGCCTAAGCAGGAGCTCATTGGTGAGATAGCTATAGACAGTCACACGGCCGCTGGCCAGGCTCGCTAGCTGCGCCGCGCCTAAGCAGGAGCTCATTGGTGAGATAGCTATAGACAGTCACACGGCCGCTGGCCAGGCTCGCTAGCTGCGCCGCGCCTAAGCAGGAGCTCATTGGTGAGATAGCTATAGACAGTCACACGGCCGCTGGCCAGGCTCGCTAGCTGCGCCGCGCCTAAGCAGGAGCTCATTGGTGAGATAGCTATAGACAGTCACACGGCCGCTGGCCAGGCTCGCTAGCTGCGCCGCGCCTAAGCAGGAGCTCATTGGTGAGATAGCTATAGACAGTCACACGGCCGCTGGCCAGGCTCGCTAGCTGCGCCGCGCCTAAGCAGGAGCTCATTGGTGAGATAGCTATAGACAGTCACACGGCCGCTGGCCAGGCTCGCCAGCTGCGCCGCGCCTAAGCAGGAGCTCATTGGTGAGATAGCTATAGACAGTCACACGGCCGCTGGCCAGGCTCGCTAGCTGCGCCGCGCCTAAGCAGGAGCTCATTGGTGAGATAGCTATAGACAGTCTTACGGCCGCTGGCCAGGCTCGCTAGCTGCGCCGCGCCTAAGCAGGAGCTCATTGGTGAGATAGCTATAGACAGTCACACGGCCGCTGGCCAGGCTCGCTAGCTGCGCCGCGCCTAAGCAGGAGCTCATTGGTGAGATAGCTATAGACAGTCACACGGCCGCTGGCCAGGCTCGCTAGCTGCGCCGCGCCTAAGCAGGAGCTCATTGGTGAGATAGCTATAGACAGTCACACGGCCGCTGGCCAGGCTCGCTAGCTGCGCCGCGCCTAAGCAGGAGCTCATTGGTGAGATAGCTATAGACAGTCACACGGCCGCTGGCCAGGCTCGCTAGCTGCGCCGCGCCTAAGCAGGAGCTCATTGGTGAGATAGCTATAGACAGTCACACGGCCGCTGGCCAGGCTCGCTAGCTGCGCCGCGCCTAAGCAGGAGCTCATTGGTGAGATAGCTATAGACAGTCACACGGCCGCTGGCCAGGCTCGCTAGCTGCGCCGCGCCTAAGCAGGAGCTCATTGGTGAGATAGCTATAGACAGTCACACGGCCGCTGGCCAGGCTCGCTAGCTGCGCCGCGCCTAAGCAGGAGCTCATTGGTGAGATAGCTATAGACAGTCACACGGCCGCTGGCCAGGCTCGCCAGCTGCGCCGCGCCTAAGCAGGAGCTCATTGGTGAGATAGCTATAGACAGTCACACGGCCGCTGGCCAGGCTCGCTAGCTGCGCCGCGCCTAAGCAGGAGCTCATTGGTGAGATAGCTATAGACAGTCTTACGGCCGCTGGCCAGGCTCGCTAGCTGCGCCGCGCCTAAGCAGGAGCTCATTGGTGAGATAGCTATAGACAGTCACACGGCCGCTGGCCAGGCTCGCTAGCTGCGCCGCGCCTAAGCAGGAGCTCATTGGTGAGATAGCTATAGACAGTCACACGGCCGCTGGCCAGGCTCGCTAGCTGCGCCGCGCCTAAGCAGGAGCTCATTGGTGAGATAGCTATAGACAGTCACACGGCCGCTGGCCAGGCTCGCTAGCTGCGCCGCGCCTAAGCAGGAGCTCATTGGTGAGATAGCTATAGACAGTCACACGGCCGCTGGCCAGGCTCGCTAGCTGCGCCGCGCCTAAGCAGGAGCTCATTGGTGAGATAGCTATAGACAGTCACACGGCCGCTGGCCAGGCTCGCTAGCTGCGCCGCGCCTAAGCAGGAGCTCATTGGTGAGATAGCTATAGACAGTCACACGGCCGCTGGCCAGGCTCGCCAGCTGCGCCGCGCCTAAGCAGGAGCTCATTGGTGAGATAGCTATAGACAGTCACACGGCCGCTGGCCAGGCTCGCCAGCTGCGCCGCGCCTAAGCAGGAGCTCATTGGTGAGATAGCTATAGACAGTCACACGGCCGCTGGCCAGGCTCGCCAGCTGCGCCGCGCCTAAGCAGGAGCTCATTGGTGAGATAGCTATAGACAGTCACACGGCCGCTGGCCAGGCTCGCTAGCTGCGCCGCGCCTAAGCAGGAGCTCATTGGTGAGATAGCTATAGACAGTCACACGGCCGCTGGCCAGGCTCGCTAGCTGCGCCGCGCCTAAGCAGGAGCTCATTGGTGAGATAGCTATAGACAGTCACACGGCCGCTGGCCAGGCTCGCTAGCTGCGCCGCGCCTAAGCAGGAGCTCATTGGTGAGATAGCTATAGACAGTCACACGGCCGCTGGCCAGGCTCGCCAGCTGCGCCGCGCCTAAGCAGGAGCTCATTGGTGAGATAGCTATAGACAGTGTTCGGGATAATCACCGAACAATAATAAACATGTCAGCATAATTGCGACATCGCGCGCTATGCCCTGAATATTTTATGTATTACCTAAGTAAAATAGTCAGTACGCTTTCGGCCAGCATATCGGGCGCGACTCAACCTCATCTCATTCACCTCATTAGTTTTAATAGTTATCCCAGTTAAGTTACTGAATTATACCTATCTTTATAATCTTTAATCCTAGTTTATATTTATCTCACCCCAACCCCGAGCATTGGTCCTTCGAGCCGTCGGAGCGGGATCATTACGCGCGCATCTACTAACTGTGCTGTGTGAGTGTCTCGCTTGGAATTTATTACCAGACCCTGGTAAACAGAACTGATCGGATTTACTTTCCGAAAAGTTCATCATCCTGCTGATCCTGATTGAACCTGGTTTATACGAAAGCATCGCGTCATCTCATTGCGCTGCTACTCCAGGTTTGTTCTTGCAGCCATCGCAAGGACATTTGATCTCCAAAGAAGCCATCAGCACAAGTAAGGTCTCTTTTATATCTTTAAAATGTCGGAAATGGATGACATTTTAGCAACCCAACAACAACTAATCGAAGCCGTAGATAAGCTCTTCACCAATTTCAAGAAGGATGGTGCAGAGCGCAAGACCGCAGAATACTTATGTCGTCGATTAGCTGTATTGGAACAATACTTTACAGAGTTCCATAATAATCACATGACTTTGATATCTTTTGGTGATCAATCTCATACATATTTCAGTACTGACCAATACGATCAAATGAAGGAGAAATATAACAACATTAAGACTATTATACAAAGCTATAACCCTCTCGCAAACAGACCGCAAACCCCGGAATTGAAACCTCCTTCGTTCCAACCTACTGCGGAATCTCAAACCTCGAACCTCGCATCCCACGCTGCTTCTAAAACCCCTGCTCTTGAAGAGAGTAAAGCTGAAACTCTCTTCAAAAAGCAAGCTACCAATTTTAAGGCTTTCTTGAGAACTTCTTCCAATATCAACCTTGATCTCGTCACGGAAAAATGGGAATTTGAAGATATCCTGAAGACTATACAATCCCGTTGGGCGGCTATTGACTCGCTTCATTGGGAGCTGGACAACGAGTATGGCGGATCAAACCCCAAATACGAAGAGCAATTCACCCATTACGAGGAGTATTATAACAAAATAAAGAAAGACATCAATAAGAAAATGTGGTCCGTTGCGCATATTGAAAAATCTACTCCCAAAATGGAGATAGTCACCTTTGATGGAAACTACAATAAGTGGATTTCGTTCAAAGACCTTTTTACCGAAGCAGTGCACAACAACCCCTCTTTGTCAAATGCACAAAAGATGCAGTTTCTAAAGAGTAAGATCAAAGGTGAGCCCGAAAAATTGATCCAACATCTCCAAATAAGCTCCAACAATTATCCCGTATGCTGGAATATCCTCAATCATCGTTATAATAATAAACGACTGATCTTTACATCTTATCTTAACAATCTCATGAATATCCCCGCAAACCAGCATCAATCATCAAATCATATAAAACGCATTCACGACACTACATATGAGAGCGTGAATGCTATCAGGAATCTGGGAGTCGATGTGTCTTCCTGGGACCCATTCCTGGTATGTTTATTGTCTCAAAAATTGGATGCAGATACATACGAGGATTACCTACAAGCCTTAAAAGCCCCGCGAGAGTTGCCCGTCTTGGAAGATTTCCTTAATTTTTTGGAAACTAAATTTATGATGCTGGAAACTTCACGTAAGAAGATTGAGAATTCCACGCAGAAACCACCCCCATCGCAATCCAACAACAATAATAAACCATCATTTTCAAAGGGTTCCAATTACAAACGAAATTATAATAATCCTATAAAGAATTACTCAACAAACCAAGTTTCGCAATCGTCAAAGTCCAAACGCAAAATTAACTATCGCAAGCAATGCCCTATTTGCGACTCCAATGATCATCGAATTCATGCATGTCTAAAGTTATTGGAATTGCAACCTAATGAACGAAAAAATGCTATTGATAACTTGAAACTTTGCATCAATTGTTTACATTATCACGAAGGCAAAAAATGCCTTTCCGAAATAAGGTGCAAAGAATGCAATAAGGAACACAATACCATTTTGCATGAATCTTTTACGTCACATCGATCAGGGTCAAATGCAGCCACGATTACGAAATCGCCTTCTCAGCAGCAAGAAACTAACACAGTTGCATCGCTTCGTAGAGAACCCTCAGAAATATTGCTTGCCACAGCAATAATTAACGTACAAGCAGTGGACGGATCTTACCATAAAATGAGAGTTCTTTTAGATCAAGGGTCACAGACATCCATTATTAGGGAAAGCGCAGCTCAGTTGTTAAGACTACCGCGACGGAAATGTAACGGCTATATCTCTGGAATAGGCAATAAGGAAAACAACTGCAAGGGCATGATTACCATCAAATGTTCGTCGCTGGTTAGCGATTTCACCTTTGAAACGGACGTTTATATAATGAATAGACTCATAAATAACTTACCCAGCTGTACCTTGCCTAAGCCAGACTGGCCTACTCTGAACCAAATAACTCTTGCAGATCCCGAATTTTACAAAAGTAGGCCTATTGATATCTTATTTGGGGCAGATATCTATTCCACTATCCTTATGGACGGTATCTGTCGATCAGAAGGTGTGTTGCCCATTGCCCAACAAACCCAGTTGGGATGGATCTTAAGCGGCAACTACAAAACGTACCATTGCAATGTGACCCTAAATAATATCGAAGATATGCAGCAATTTTGGGAAGTGGAGGACATACATGAACCTCTAGCAATATCAGAAGAAGATCAAAATTGCATCGAATTTTACCAAACTTCGACCTCCAGACGGGCAGATGGAAGCTACGTCGTTAAAATACCCTTCAAAGAAGATTTTGAGAACAATTTAGGCGAGTCGAAAACAAAATCGATTGCTCAATTTTTCCAAATAGAGCGGAAATTAAGTAAGCAACCAGCTCTGGCATGTGACTATAAAATGTTTATTTCTGAATACTTAGAGCTCGGACATATGACACCCGTTGCGCCACACGTACAGCCGGACTGCTACTTGTCGCACCATTGCGTCCAACGATCTGAGTCATCAACTACCAAATTGCGTGTTGTCTTTAATGCCTCGGCAAAAACCTCGAGCAGATACAGCCTCAATGATCTCATGTGCCGAGGACCCAATTTACAACAAGACCTTCAGAGCCTTATCTTAAAATGGAGACAATTTAGATACGCTTTTACAGCAGATATAGAAAAAATGTTTCGCAAAATCTGGCTACATCCCGATGACCAGAAATATCAGAAAATTATCTGGCGAAACCATCAATCTCAACCTTTAAAAGAATACCAGTTAGCGACAGTTACCTATGGCACTAAAGCCGCACCATTTTTGGCCATGATGACACTGAAGCAACTGGCCATCGATGAAAGGCCAAACTATCCACAAAGTTGCGCTCCTGACATCTTAGAACACTCGTTTTACATGGATGATCTCATGCATGGTGAACACTCAGCGACAGCAGCTAAACAGCTCAAAGCAGAGATGATCAGCCTCCTCAAATCAGGCGGATTTAATCTCAGAAAATGGCGATCAAACTTGCCGGAATTAATAGATAGTTCAGATGCACTTCAAAAGGAAGACTTTGACTTTAAGCAACCGGAATCAACCAAAACATTAGGTCTTCGGTGGGAACCCAAAAATGATCAATTCATTTTTCATCCTATAGAATTTATCTCCAGAAACATCCTTACAAAAAGACAATTCCTATCTCAAATATCTAAAATTTTTGACCCCTTGGGCTGGTTAGCACCAGTCACAATAAAACTTAAGATCTTGTTCCAAGAATTATGGAAATCTGACCTGGGTTGGGACAACCCTGTCCCTCAAGAAATCGCGTCAGAGTGGAATACTATTAAAGCCGATCTATCTCATATATCTCGATTTAAAATACCACGTTGGATTCAAACCCAGGCAAAGGATATCATCGAACTCCATGGCTTTTGCGACGCTAGCACAAAAGCATACGCATGCGTCGTGTATTGCAAAATACAGAGAGAAAATGAAACTCATGTGACCCTTATTGCAGGGAAATCAAAAGTAATACCGCTGAAAAAACCACAATCGATACCGCGTCTGGAACTCAGCGGCGCTCTCTTGTTGTCAAAACTTATGAGAAAAATCATCTCATCCCTATCGAGCTACAAGGTGCATGTTTATGGTTGGATTGATTCAACGGCTGTTCTAGGTTGGTTAAGTGGTGAACCGGAGAAATGGAAACCCTTTGTTGCGAATCGAGTGAGGCTAATTACTGAAATAATCCCTAAAGATAACTGGAGTTACGTAAAATCCAAAGAAAACCCCGCAGATTGCGCAAGCCGCGGTTTACCTGCTGCTCAATTAGCCTATTATTCACTGTGGTGGCAAGGGCCCGACTGGTTACCACAATATAAGCCTACAGAATCTCATAATATGCCGATTTATACGAGCATTACAAACGCAGAACTCAGAAAGAAAGAGGCAGTAAATACGGTCATTTTTAACCCCGAAAATTCAATAATCAATCAACTATTACCAAAATATAGCACTTTAAGGAAAGTTACCCGAGTATTAGCTTACATCAACAAGTTCATCGACATTGTTGCTTACAAGAAAAAACGCACAAGTTTTCTTACTCTGCAAAATATAAAGACAGCAAGAGAAATGGTAATTAAGCACGTCCAAAACGAATATTTCTACGAAGAAATATCACGGCTGAAAAGGAATGAACCACTAAATAAGAAAAGCCAGATTCTTAATCTCAATCCCATACTAGACAATAATCAAATGCTCCGTGTCGGTGGCAGACTTAAACATTCGAATCTTGATCCAGAAATGAAGCATCCTATCATAATCCCGAATCAATCGAAACTGGCAGATCTAATCATAGATGAATCCCACGAACTTGTATTTCATGGTGGAGTAAAAATGACTACTGGATTTATAAGACACAAATACTGGATTCTTGGTGGAAATAGAGCCACAAAGAAACGAATAAGAATGTGTGTCAAATGTAAAAGAAACAATCCAATACTACAACATCAAATCATGGGTGACCTACCTCCAGCACGATTGATTCCTAACAGACCTTTTTACCACACAGGAATAGATTACACCGGACACATCCTTATTAAGGCCAACAAAGGCCGTGGCATTAAAACCAGTAAAGGATATGTCGCAGTTTTTGTTTGTATGGTGACCAAAGCCATACATTTAGAAATTGTCTCAGATCTCACAGCGTCAGCATTTATTGCCGCGCTTCGTCGAATGTCGGCTAGAAGGGGAGTTCCAGGGCACATCTATAGTGATCAAGGAACCAACTTCATAGGAGCCAACAAAATTTTAAAACAAGAGCTTGCCGAAATCTCCTATATCTTGTCGGACCAAGAAGTAACCTCGACAATCGCTGAAATGAATATTGAGTGGCACTTTAACGCTCCATCATGGCCATCTGCTGGCGGACTCTGGGAAGCTGCAGTGAAGAGCCTAAAACATCATCTCAAGCGGGTCGTGGGTGAGCAAAAATTAACCTACGAGGAATATATTACCCTACTAACCCAACTCGAGGCTTGTTTGAACTCCAGACCACTGTGCCCTCTGACAGAAGACCCTGAGGATTTGGATTTTTTGACCCCGGCTCACTTCTTAGCAAGTGGCCCCAACTTAACGATTTTCGAAACAGAGCATGACCTCAGAACACGGTGGCACTTGACGCAAAAAATCTATCAAGATATATGGGATAAGTGGAAGACTGACTACCTCTCGCAGCTTTCTACGAGAGTCAAATGGCGACAGCAACAAAGGAATCTCAATCTTAATGACATCGTCATTATAAAGGACGACAACCTTCCACCAGGAAAATGGAGTCTAGGTCGCGTAATAGCGCTGCATCCTGGAAGTGACGGACACATAAGGGTCGTCACACTTAAAACCAAAAATGGGGTCTTAAAACGCCCAGTTGTAAAACTGTCCTTACTGCCAACAAATAAAAATGATCAAGATCCAAATGGCCCAAAGGTTGATAATAAACTGCCAGCGGCGAAGAAAAAACGTCCTATCTCATTTTCAGCAATGGTTTTATCTTTGACATTATTTATGCTGACACTAATAAACACCACTCAAGCATCCTATAACTTCACCCCGCTGACAAACAATAGTGTATACTTTGACAAAGTATCTAATATGCACTTAATTAGAGATGATTGGCATTTAATAGTCTATTATGACACAAATCCATATCAAGAAGGAATGGCGGCACTAACAAAGTATATCAAGTACCTTGAAACCTTATGCTCAACGATTAGAACACAAACACCTTGCGACGGCGTCATGTTACAACTCGAGCACGAGTTCGAAGAAATCAAACATTATGATAATATTGTCATGATAAATGACTCGTTTATGACTAATAAGAAACGTCGGCGACGCGGCTTGCTAGACGGGGTAGGCTACGTTGCAAATAGTTTATTCGGAGTGTTGGACCAACGATTTGCAGAAAAATATGAGAAGGATATTGACCTTTTAAAGCATAATGAAAACCACTTATACAACCTCTGGAAAAACCAAACGTCGGTCGTAGAAGCTGAATTTAATTTAATGAAAAGGATTGAGAATACTATAAACAAACATCACAAAATAATAAATCAAAGGCTTAATTCTCTCCAAGATTCTTATAAAAATCTCGCTCAGCAAGTGCAAAACATAACCATCGTCACTGACTTCATAACCTCGACTTTCACTGCCAACAACTTGTTGTATACCCTTCGACGAATCCAGGACTCAATTTTAGATACAGTAACTGATATTTATAGTGGAAAATTAGATTTTCACTTGATATCGCCGAAACAACTCAGATCTGAGCTAAACATAATATCAGCACAAATATCTGGAGACTTGGTAGTTCCTGTCGACAACTTTAATCTTAAAGATCTGTACAGCTTGCTCAAAGTAAGAGCCAAATACTCTGGCAAATACCTAATAATAGAAATAAAAATACCCCTGATTGAAAGAGATATTTACGAGGTATTTAATCTTATCCCGGTTCCACGCATTGTGAAAGATAACAGGATGATGAAGGTCGAAACTATCTCTGAATTAGCAGCCATCAACATGAGAAAGGATTCTTATTTAACTATCACAGACACGGATCTGCAGTCATGCGTATTACAAAACCCTGTGACTATTCTGTGTCATATCAGAAAGCCTATTCACCACATGAAAGATGATCATAGTCTATGCGAGACGATCCCAGGCACAAGAACTTGTAAAACTAAAACTACCCCGTGCAAGGATGACTGGAGAGAGTTAACATCAGAAAACAAGTATTATTATTTATGCTGCAATGAATGTAACGTCAAACTTCTATGTGAAAATCAAGTTGAGGCAGTTAGGTTATCAGATGCTGGTCTGTTGCGTGTTGGGGAAGGCTGTCTAGTAAAAACAGAAAATTTTATGGTGTACTCAAACAAAAGATTGTCTAGTAAAATTAGTACGACGAGAAATATTATCTCACCTGAAATATCACCAATTAATCACATAATAAATATCACTATGCCAGAAATCTCATATGAGCATAATCCCAATAACTCAGATGACCTCAGGCAATTTGAAGCCATTAAGAGAAGTCTTGAGATCATGAAGCAGAGTGAACCTTTGAGCACTAATATCTCCTACCACGACGTCCACCAGTATACCGCTATATATCTCATCATATTGGGCATCTTGTTATTGGTGGCAGCTTACTGTTTTAAACGTTGGCGTCAAAGGCAACGTAAAGGAAATCGCTCCAATTCTGCAGCAGAGCGGTCTACAGCCCCTGCGGCAACTGCGGTGCCATCTCCACACACCGTTGCTGATAGTGTTGTGATTGAGTGTAGTGAAATTAGGGAAAATGGGCAATCTAGTAGTAAACCAGTGAAAAGTGATCCTAAGCGACTAGCGCTATCTAGTGAGTGCTTACAAAAAAAGGAAGATAGAGGTTCTTCACCGATCTTTCGCGTGTTCTCTCTTCCTGATTTACACTGTAGCGACTCTGTTTAATTTGTAAGGTTAACTTAATCTCACCTACTAACATAACTCACCCTACATAACTATTTTAGTATTAGTTGAACATTGTTTTCACCTTGTTAGTATTAATTTCATTACCCATGTAACTATACCTACCTACTAACCTCATCCTTTTCTCCCTCGGGAGCATGTTCGGGATAATCACCGAACAATAATAAACATGTCAGCATAATTGCGACATCGCGCGCTATGCCCTGAATATTTTATGTATTACCTAAGTAAAATAGTCAGTACGCTTTCGGCCAGCATATCGGGCGCGACTCAACCTCATCTCATTCACCTCATTAGTTTTAATAGTTATCCCAGTTAAGTTACTGAATTATACCTATCTTTATAATCTTTAATCCTAGTTTATATTTATCTCACCCCAACCCCGAACAGACAGTCACACGGCCGCTGGCCAGGCTCGCCAGCTGCGCCGCGCCTAAGCAGGAGCTCATTGGTGAGATAGCTATAGACAGTCACACGGCCGCTGGCCAGGCTCGCCAGCTGCGCCGCGCCTAAGCAGGAGCTCATTGGTGAGATAGCTATAGACAGTCACACGGCCGCTGGCCAGGCTCGCTAGCTGCGCCGCGCCTAAGCAGGAGCTCATTGGTGAGATAGCTATAGACAGTCACACGGCCGCTGGCCAGGCTCGCTAGCTGCGCCGCGCCTAAGCAGGAGCTCATTGGTGAGATAGCTATAGACAGTCACACGGCCGCTGGCCAGGCTCGCTAGCTGCGCCGCGCCTAAGCAGGAGCTCATTGGTGAGATAGCTATAGACAGTCACACGGCCGCTGGCCAGGCTCGCTAGCTGCGCCGCGCCTAAGCAGGAGCTCATTGGTGAGATAGCTATAGACAGTCACACGGCCGCTGGCCAGGCTCGCTAGCTGCGCCGCGACTAAGCAGGAGCTCATTGGTGAGATAGCTATAGACAGTCACACGGCCGCTGGCCAGGCTCGCTAGCTGCGCCGCGCCTAAGCAGGAGCTCATTGGTGAGATAGCTATAGACAGTCACACGGCCGCTGGCCAGGCTCGCTAGCTGCGCCGCGCCTAAGCAGGAGCTCATTGGTGAGATAGCTATAGACAGTCACACGGCCGCTGGCCAGGCTCGCTAGCTGCGCCGCGCCTAAGCAGGAGCTCATTGGTGAGATAGCTATAGACAGTCACACGGCCGCTGGCCAGGCTCGCCAGCTGCGCCGCGCCTAAGCAGGAGCTCATTGGTGAGATAGCTATAGACAGTCACACGGCCGCTGGCCAGGCTCGCCAGCTGCGCCGCCCCTAAGCAGGAGCTCATTGGTGAGATAGCTATAGACAGTCACACGGCCGCTGGCCAGGCTCGCCAGCTGCGCCGCGCCTAAGCAGGAGCTCATTGGTGAGATAGCTATAGACAGTCACACGGCCGCTGGCCAGGCTCGCCAGCTGCGCCGCGCCTAAGCAGGAGCTCATTGGTGAGATAGCTATAGACAGTCACACGGCCGCTGGCCAGGCTCGCTAGCTGCGCCGCGCCTAAGCAGGAGCTCATTGGTGAGATAGCTATAGACAGTCACACGGCCGCTGGCCAGGCTCGCCAGCTGCGCCGCGCCTAAGCAGGAGCTCATTGGTGAGATAGCTATAGACAGTCACACGGCCGCTGGCCAGGCTCGCTAGCTGCGCCGCGCCTAAGCAGGAGCTCATTGGTGAGATAGCTATAGACAGTCACACGGCCGCTGGCCAGGCTCGCCAGCTGCGCCGCGCCTAAGCAGGAGCTCATTGGTGAGATAGCTATAGACAGTCACACGGCCGCTGGCCAGGCTCGCTAGCTGCGCCGCGCCTAAGCAGGAGCTCATTGGTGAGATAGCTATAGACAGTCACACGGCCGCTGGCCAGGCTCGCCAGCTGCGCCGCGCCTAAGCAGGAGCTCATTGGTGAGATAGCTATAGACAGTCACACGGCCGCTGGCCAGGCTCGCTAGCTGCGCCGCGCCTAAGCAGGAGCTCATTGGTGAGATAGCTATAGACAGTCACACGGCCGCTGGCCAGGCTCGCCAGCTGCGCCGCGCCTAAGCAGGAGCTCATTGGTGAGATAGCTATAGACAGTCACACGGCCGCTGGCCAGGCTCGCTAGCTGCGCCGCGCCTAAGCAGGAGCTCATTGGTGAGATAGCTATAGACAGTCACACGGCCGCTGGCCAGGCTCGCCAGCTGCGCCGCGCCTAAGCAGGAGCTCATTGGTGAGATAGCTATAGACAGTCACACGGCCGCTGGCCAGGCTCGCCAGCTGCGCCGCGCCTAAGCAGGAGCTCATTTGACCCATTATTGACAAAATATTAAAATTCTGCCCTAAAAAAACAATTTATTGTGAGAGCAAGCATAGCAAGCTCAAAAAATTTTGTACTTTGCATGGTTACGTTGTCTACAATACAGGTGCAGGAAAGCTTGGGCAATTAGAAATTATAATACAAGAGAAGGAGGGAAGTGGAAAGACTGGATCAATAGCGAGTGCAGAATAAATATGTTTTTTTGTCGTTTCCACAGAGGAATGTGCCTTACTGAGCGCACAATGGACGGGCGCGCGCGTCTGGGAGTCCTTGCCGCGGTGCAACGTCGCCGCGCCGCACGGGAAACAGTGGCCGCTCTACGTGAGTACTAACTTCAATATTAGGTTTTTATCGATGACTTCATTTTATAAAATTAAATTATGTAACCGATTTACTAACAGTTCTGGTTCTTAGTATTATTAATAAAGAATTGAATTGAATTACTTTATTACACTATTTAAGATCATCCGTATTTCTAATTCTACAGAATACTAGTCTATTGATATTGCGTATCATTTGAGACGCATTGTTTATTGTTAGAACACAAATATAAAAAATAAAAAAACATTTTTTTTTTATATTCTTCTCAGCGACTTTTCGCCGCTTAGCTGATCATGCATTGTCATCCAAACTAAACGTGTATTCAAAATTTCATCTTAAACGGTGAAGGATAACTGCTTTAAAATTTGGTTGCTAGATTTGACCTGAACACACTTACATATATATGTCGCATCAGGGCTGGCCGATAGATGCAAACCATCGGGAAGTCAGGATGTATTCCCTTAGGTTAAGACATCGTGTATGGGCAGGTCAGTGGGTACAGCCGTGCAAATGAAATAACACAAATTATTCGATACACTGGGTTTATTTAAATGGTTCACAGTTACAATCTTGCTTACTAATATTACGGATCGATACTGATTCTACAACGTCTAAGCTCTAGGGCGGTCAGTACTCAACTCCTATATTCTGTGTCCCCACCACGCAGGTCGTTAGAGAAAGCGCGCCACAGCGTAGTTGTTCTTGATTTGCCGACAGGTGGCGTGCTCGTGATTTGTTTTGACGTCCGTACTATTGACTGAACCCGACACGACCATCCTGCGATACAGGCGTCCTCGTCTGTTCCTCATTGTCAGGTTTTAACAGTGTATCGAATCATGTAGAAATCCTCAATGGATGTCCTCAGCCCTTGGGGAAAGCTGAGGGGTCTGTCAGACTCACTGACTAAAACCACATGGTGTTCTCTAGGCCGTAATTCCTATTGAGAGGCGAGCGTGGAACACAGCACGTCGCCTTCTCGGGCCTCTCTCAGGTGACAGACTCCCCAAATCTATCACCCGCAGGCATCATTTTTTTGTCCTTGCTCCATGCCATCTCATGTCGTGTTGCGCTACACGTTCTTAGTCCACTCCGTTCTACCAGTCTCCCATCATACAAGGGAAGTTTTCTGAAACACACAAAATCTCCACACAGTATTCGCTCGTCCAATCCTGACCCATACTCTAGGTGAGTGAGAAAACATTTTGCATAGTTACATATCGAAAGGATCACTGGTCTAGGTATTTCTTTACAACAAAAAACTCCCACAGTTACAATCAAGCTGGTCTAAATCGTCACCCACTAATGCAGGTGAGATTCCTGCAGCACCTCGAAAGGATCACTGGTCTATATATTTCTTTACAACAGAAAACCCCTACAGTTACAATAAAGCTGGTCTGAATCGTCACCCACTAATGCAGGTGAGATTCCTGCAGCACCTCGAAAGGATCACTGGTCAAGGTATTTCTTTACAACAGAAAACCCCTACAGTTACAATCAAGCTGGTCTGAATCGTCACCCACTAAAGCAGGTGAGATCCCTGCAGCGCAGTTACAATCAAGCTGGACTAAATCGTCACCCACTAAAGCAGGTGAGATTCCTACAGCACCTCACAGATCACTAAAGTTCAAATATGCTGGTCTGAATCGTCACCCACTAAAGCAGATGAGAATCCTACAGCGCATCACAGATCAACACCCACAACAGCAGGAGTGATCTTGACATCCCATTTACAAAAATGATCATTTTCCACAAAAGTAGAAGAGACCACATACTAATTGATCATTCCAAAGATTCTATTATAGCTTCGGAATTATCTACACTTAAGGTGCGAGAGCTTATGGAAAATGTTTCCTCTGACTCCGAGGGCATATTATTAATTACAGGTACAAAAGACATACCGAACTCATCATCTGTCGTCACGGTCCATTCATCATCATCATCACCATCATTTTCGCAAATTTCCAAATAACCTTCTTGCCCTTTAGGTACTTACTTAAATTTTACTACCCTTAAATTTTTATGAGCAATTTTATAAATTCTGTTAATCAAAATTAGAATACCAAAATTATTTAAATTTTCGTAATGAGGGCTTGACGATTCGAACGTCCTCACCTCTGGCGTGACTATGTGAGTTTACCTTCTTTCAACCTCATAACTCAAAATGAACCTTCTGCAAGGTCTCTAACATAAACATGAACATTCACACCAGACATAGTGTCACACAGACTTACAGGTGCCATACAGCCCTTCAGTTGACACATAGGCTCACAGTTGCCACACAGGTCAACAGCTGCCACACAACGCTCGGCTACTCCTGACCAAAGTAGATCATTGGGTTCGTGAAAATAGGGAAATTTTAGAACTCTACTCTTTAACTGAATCATTACCCTGGGCCATGTACCACTAATCGATCCAAACCAACTTTAAAAATTCTGCTGCATCAAAAACTGTCAAGCTTAAAGAAACCCTCGAGTTAAATCTCCAACGCCACGGCCCTCTAGCCGACCAGCAATTGTATTGCTCTCACAACGGTCTCTAGACCCCGACCTACACCAGAATCCACTGGTACGGTCAATCATAATACATTCGATAGACTGAATTACTCGACACTAAGCTTGCTCATTATCATCAAAATTCCTTTAACATCAACATCGACTGGTACATGACCCGCTGGCATCTTCCCTAACCTACCGCGTGCATACTTGTAGGTCCTAAGCGTTCCTATTTAAAGCTTTCATTTTATAACTATCACTGTCCTGTCATAATCACCTATCGCGGACTTAATAAAGGGCCCATTTAGTTTTCACACTAGAGTTTCCCACACAACACTATTGATTAGAAAAAGATCCGACGATCAACAACTAAATAAAGTAATTGTAACATTTCCGTTAATCTTTACCATAATTCAAAGGCAATGCATACTCAACGAAACCTCTTCGTAGACCCATCGCCACATGTTACTCATGAGGTGCGGTCCAGAATTTGTCGCATGAGTAGACATGTTAATCAGATTTGGTTTCACTACCACTGTCATCAACTATGATGTCTAATTCTCAAGGAACTTGGTGATCGGGGATCCTTCCCAAAAAATTAGCTCTTTTTACTCAAAGATTTACATACCGACTGCTAATAAAAGGGAAACAACTCACCCTGATAATATTAAGGAGCTTCACGAATTAATTCGGATCAAAATCTTTAAAATCAAATATCAACAGTAACCATTTACTATCGCTCACTACCTCAGTTTTTATGTAAGGCAAACGATCGCGAGATCTACTGCTATCCTAATGTTACTTTGAAAGTAAGCAAGTGAATTCAGATCTGAAGACGGTGGTCGTAAATCGTGACGCAACATAAGATTTGTTCTATACACGTAAATGACCAGTTCCGTTACTAACTCGATAAAATTGCGATGGTGCTACGATATTACTAACTGGCTTTGTCACTGAAAATCTCCTTCTTATGGGATATCTCATACTAAAGTTCGTATTGAACCAAATCTTGAAACTATACTGCCAATAGGAAACTCATTACCTAACTACTTGCTTTTTACAAGTGTGTCTTAATTACCTAGTGATAGTGCTAGATATAACCACTACCAATTCAGTGATCAAACATGAACACTTAAAACTCGAAATAGCATCTCTTCAGTAGAGAACCTTCGACCTCACTATCGAAATAACATGGAAGCGACTCACCGAGTATTCCATTTCAAACTTGCGCGCTCCCAACCTCAAACTGCTAGCCTGCCGTTCCTCCTAACCTCTCAGATGTTGACAGGTCAGCCTTCGCATACAGCATCTGAACAGACTCCACTGTGACACAATATGGTATCTGAAACATGAAAAACACTACGAGAGTACTTGTTTACACGGTTATCTTAACCATACACAGCTTTGATGGAAATTAACCGGTGTAGTAACCTAAACCGGCACGGCAAAATGGGTTATGAACACTGAATGTGAATGCAGAGACCCTGACCAAAACAAGAACCACACATTGCAATGTCCCAAGTGCCCAAGTAGGTATATGGGCAATGAATGCCATAGCGTCAGTGGCATTTTAAATCGCAATTAACGAGGCCTGGTAGGGTTTACCACCTTTTACATAGTTTGGCCCTCCGACCACAAAAGAAGAATACTATGCTTCTTCTCAAACTTAGTTAACTATCACTACATAAAACTTAAGCAAAATATTTCATTTGGAATTATCATAATTTCCAGACTGAAGTGTAAGGTAGGTATTCTAACTTCCAAACAATGATAGTCAGCCAAGGCCAGTCAAGGGTTACCGCCAGTGATAGTAGAAAAATAACCCTTCAACAACACCCAACTTGACCATCGATAGCTAACATGAAATTATAACCTAACACGGGCCACCCCGACGATCCATTGACCGCCACAAAACCAGAATTTTGAATAATGAACACTCTTGGCCATAGTCAATAACAAAATGAAAAGGACTCACCAGATTGGCTTAAAGATCCGTGTGTACGGATCTTTCCACACGTCCACACGCCCCTCCCTGATCTGTCCAGCTCCTTGGTTATTGCTAGCTTCCTTGCTGCTCCGCTCTAGATTGGTTTTTCATTATTCAAGACTGAGGGTAGTCGCAGAAACGAACCACTACTGCACTTGCAAAAATGTAACCCATTTTCACTAGCATTGTTTTCACGTGTGTTCTCATTAGCACGACCGAATCCCAATTCTGATGTCGCATCAGGGCTGGCCGATAGATGCAAACCATCGGGAAGTCAGGATGTATTCCCTTAGGTTAAGACATCGTGTATGGGCAGGTCGGTGGGTACAGCCGTGCAAATGAAATAACACAAATTATTCGATACACTGGGTTTATTTAAATAGTTCACAGTTACAATCTTGCTAACTAATATTACGGATCGATACTGATTCTACAACGTCTAAGCTCTAGGGCGGTCAGTACTCAACTCCTATATTCTGTGTCCCCACCACGCAGGTCGTTAGAAAAAGCGCGCCACAGCGTAGTTGTTCTTGATTTGCCGACAGGTGGCGTGCTCGTGATTTGTTTTGACGTCCGTAATATTGACTGAACCCGACACATACATACATTGCAAGCCTTTATTTAAATAAAGGCTTGTGAAAATTAAGCGAGTTTTCTTGCATTTCTTACAAAATGGTTATATTTTGTAACTAATGGCGATATTACAGGAAAAACCCAAATAATCAAATTAATAATTATTTTTAAAAAGAAATAACACTAAATTTACTACTCGGCTACTCGGTCAAAATAACTGAGCATAGCAAATGGCGAGAGTTGAATGTCAGGCAGAGTGATAGGTACTGTCATTTCGAGTGCTCAGTTATTTAGATCATGCTGTGAACTTTATTTGACAAACCAAGGAAAAAAAAAAAAAAATTGACAAAGGTCAATCCGAAACTATCACGATTCAGTAACCCGTTTCCAAAACTTACCATAAGAAGCTCTTTTTTAGCTTCTTACGGTATAATTTATGGGGTTCTGACCTTAAAAGCAAACAGATCACTTGTGAGATTTGTGTACGACTGGACGGCACTGGACTCACCTTTTCGAACTACTTTAATCCCACAGGCCCACAGTATGCTCCAAACCAAACATCATTAAACAATTGGAAAGATTTTCTTGCACTACAACTCAAGTCACAAAAAATAATTACACTCACAATGTTAATAAAAACCGCTTTGAAAAATAATAAAAAATGCTAACAAACAAGCTGGAACCAAATGGCTATGTCGAAATTAAGTCGGAACCACACTTACGTGTCGTGGCGTGGCGTGGCGTGGCGCGGGATCCTCCAATCAAACAACTCTGTTCCAGCCTACGTCATAACGCAATGAGTTTTGTAGCCAATCAACTGCGTCGGAAGGCGCCACGGCATGCCACGCCACGTAAGTTTGGTTCCGTCTTTACTTCGGGAATATTACGAAGTTACGAACTATCGGAACTATTATGAAGTTGCCGCCATTTCCGCCAAAACAGAAAAATATTGACGTACTAGTGATGTCCGAAATCAATTACTTATTGTTATCATAATCGACTAATTACTTTAACGTTCTATCTGTCGATAATTTAGTTTATAATTTTGTTTTGTATTTAGACCTATTTCTACCTAAATGTTATATAAGATGTTAAAAAAATATATAATTTACTAATAACTTCTTATTTCTCGTTACTAGTTGGAGTACGGAGTAGAGCCTGAAGCTTTGCGTTACAACCCTGACCCGCCTCCGTACGCACAGTGTGAAACCACGCCCTCGGTCACCATGGATGCTATACGGTAAATATTTTCAGCGGATTAACTTAGCCGTTAACTTCATCATCATCTTAGCCGAAAGAGATTCACTACTAAAAATCGAATCGAACGAGACTTAAAATTTTAGAAAAGGCCTATGTGTTGAAAAAGAGGCATTTATTTGAATCAATGTACTTATTTTGGCCGCTACTGGGTCGTGCCAATTACGTTATGTTTTCGGTATGAAAAGGGGATAGTGCTGTTCGTCTTATATCTGCACTATTTCACATTGAAACTAAGATGGTTAGGATATTAATCATTAAATGGCTTAAACACGTCATATTCGGTGGTTGCGCCCGCCGGTTAAGACGCAACGTAGATACGCGAATGGCTGGTTTCGAGAGATAGGAAGAGATAAACGATTTGGATCAAGTGAAAGTGACTCGCTTACAATAGGGTAAGGTGGGTAAAGCACAAATACCTGGAGTTCGGACGTCCGAGAGTAGCTCCGCCTGCTGCAGCTGCGCTGCCGATGAGTGGTGTGAAGGAAAAGAGGGCCGCACAGGAGTTGCAGGCCAATATAAATGCTGCTGGTTGACGGTTATCACTTCAAAAATACGCAGGTGGGGTGTGGCGGTCTCGCTCACACCCGATACCAAGGCATTGTGCCGGAAAGGATAAAGAGGGTAGGACACGATTTCAGCCAAACATTTCGCGTTTCTTTCCCTACCCGCAAACACGTTACAAACACAACCGACGTTAGGCGCAAACATTCGGCATTTGAAAACAAAAAAAAGACGTTTTACCGACTAAACTTAATATAATTATCTAAAAGAGGTAAAATTGTATGTTTGTTTGTAATGATTAATCTGGAAGTACTATCTAAATTCTAAAATTAATGGGTCCTGTGGAATGGGCCAACGGAGCGAATCCACGGGGAATAGCTAGTCATGTACAATTTAGCAGTAATGAAAATACAAAATATAACCAAATTGTGTTCAGCTACATGTACGTGGGCGGGGGGCTCCGGCCCGCTCGCTGGCGGCAGTGCGGGCGCTGCGGCTCGCGCGCGCTTGCGGCGTCGCAGCCCAACAAGCATCCGCTACAGGGCGCTTACGACGCAAGGTTTCTGTCGACTTGCAGGTAACTGACATCTATGAATCTGTTAGACACACCTCTCCAACATCAAACGTAAAATATGAAACAAAACCAACTTCTTTATAACGGTTTCACTGATAAAAGAAGTGAGTTGTATCTGTTTACCTAGTTCTCTCGAACAGTAATCAACTTAGCAAATTGACGCAAACTAATTGTACTGAAATTTAAAAATTAATGTTGGTTGGTAAAGACTTACCAAGTCGCACTCATTCTATTAAATAGCACTAAAAATAAATAAAATTGTATAGTTTGCATCTCTTTCTTGTACTCTTGCACAAGTCTCCGTTTTTGAAAATTTGCTTGACATCGTTTTGAGTCGGGTTTCACCATACGAATGCAAAATATGTAACCTACTGACCCTAGTCGATTGTTAATGTAAATAAATAACATTTATATATTTCCTATTTTACAGATGCGGTGGAAAATGGACATTGTTTTCAAATATTTAAATCTCTGACTAACTAGTAAGAATAATTAAATGAAATAGAATCATAAATGTTGTAAATAATAAATGAATTTTTGTACCACAGCAATGACTCCTTTATTTGTAACCTAAACCTTGAAATAATATAACATCCTGAAACATAACTATATCTTCCTTAGATTTTGAATAATTCAACTTACAGACAGAAAACCGGCAGCTTAATTGCGTAAGTGAATTCGACAAGGCAAAGGGTTTGACCGCCATCAATCGACCAATCACATGCGAGATGAAAGACGCGATGTGGATTTCCGTCTATGTGATAGGTCGATTGATGGCGGTCGAACCCTTTGCCTTGCTGAGTTCACCTACGTAATAAGGCTGCGGAAGTCTGACAATCAGTCATATCAAGGGGTATCTTATTATACAATAAATTGGCCTTTGGAAGCCGACCGAAATAAAAAATAGAAATAGAAATATATTTATTTGCGAAAAACACGGTATAAAAGGTTGTTAAAATAGGTGTATGGTCCAACATGTTTTGCTTAGAATTAAAGCATGCAAACTTATAGGTAGGCTAAACAAACGTTATTTTGTACAATAGATAATAACAGAAATGAACTAAAGTCTATGTTCCAAAAATTGCTTAATACTATAGAAGTTATTTTGAGTCAACCAATTACACAGTTTGACTTTAAACATCCTACAGTTTAACGTTTTAAAAGTATTTGGCAATTTATTATATATACACACACACATAGCTAGACAGCTTTTATTGTATTTTGCCAGCCTACTGATGTCTTCTAGTACAAGTCTGTGTTGATATTGGTCCCGCCGATTACGTGAGCTAACCTCTTCTACTGTTTTAAACAGCTCTATATGTTTCCGTACAAACATAGACATTTCATACAAATATAATGGAGGCAACGGTAGCAGACCAAGCTTTTTAAAAATAGGTTCACATGATTCATCCGATGGGATCCCGTACATAGCTCGGATGCATTTTTTTCTGGGCAACAAACGTTCTACTTTGGTCGGTACTATTTCCCCAAAAAATTAGTCCATACCGTAATGAGGACTCAACGTATGCCTGGTAAGACATCACAGCCGTTTTTAAATTCGTGACATTCTTAATTTGCCTAAGAGCGTATGCAATTTATTTATTTTATTACACACATGGGCGACCTGAGCTTTCCAGCCTAAATCATGGGCCTAAATGTTCATCTATTATTACACCTAAGAATTTAGTTTGTGCTACTTGGGCAATCATTGGTATTTTCATTTTGAAATTAAATTTGTCATTATAGGATTTATTAAATTGAATTACAGATTTATTTAGATTAATCGATAAATTATTATTATTTAACCAGCTAATTAAATTGTCAATTGTATTATTTATGTCCGTTTCATGATCAGTAATGGTTTTTGATTTTTTGTCACTAGTAACAATAATAGAGATGTCATCAGCAAAAAGGAAACATTTATGAATGGTTAAATCAACTATGTCATTTATGTATATTATAAATAGAGCACCAGTAGTGAGAAGACTAGGCCAGGGATGGCAAACCTTTATTTACGAAGGAGGGTAATGTGTTTATCAGTGTTAGTTATGTATTGAGGTCATGACGTGCTGCCAAGGAATACTGATTTAATACGTAATGCAGAAAATAAAACTAGATTCTAAACGCTTCTATTTTTGCGACCCGACATTCGAAGGTTTAAATAAAATAAAAGTTACTGTGATTTATGTTGTTGTAAATTAGATGCTATAATATATTATATTAGACTCAAGTATCTTGGTGACTCGCTCATGACAGATTCCACTTTGTTTTAGTTGTCTGTATCTATATATATAAAAGCGAAAGGTCACTCACTCCCCTATCACGAAATATCGAAAACCGCTTGACATATAAAGATGAAATTTGGCAGGGAGGTTCCTCAAGAGACGTGAGTGCGCACTAAGAAAGGATTTTTGGAAATGGGGTTCCATAAGGGGTTTTGAAAGTTTGTATAAAATTTCTACAGTTTGTAAGTTGGGCACGTGGAATTTTAGATTTACGCTCTTGATTGATAAAAAGAATTCATGTTTTTATTGGATTTTGGAAATTCTACCCCTAAGGGGATAAAAAAGGGGTTGGAACTTAATGTGAAATTTCATCGGTTTTACGCTCTTGGTTAATAAAAAAACCGGCCAAATGCGAGTCGGACTCGCGCACCGAGGGTTCCGTACAAACCTCAGCTTAAAGGTATTATAGACCTGAGTATTTGATATGAATTTCAATTTAATACCTCTACGTGTTCATGAGGTAAGGGGTAGTAAGTTTAAAATTATTAAAAAGATTTTTATTATATGATGTAACTAAAAAATTCCGGTTTTCGCAATTATTCCTTTATCTGTGCTATAAGATTGCTTCGTACCAAATTTCAAGATTCTGAGTTCACGAGAAATAGGTTGATAGATAATATAACCCTGTAGGTTTTAATTCCCTTGCGAGTGTCGAAAATTTGCGGTATAATCGACTGTATCTTTTGATTGCGTTGGCTTAGAAGTTTGTTTTTTTTACAGCTTTAAGGGACAGCAGACCTGAGTATTTGATATAAATTTCAGCTTGATACCTCCACGTGTTCCTGAGAAAAAGGCTCTTGACAGACAGACGGACGGACGGACAACAAAGTGATCCTATAAGGGCTCCGTTTTTTCCTTTCGAGGTACGGAACCCTAGAAACAATGAGTTTTTTTAATTTCGTAAATTCTACCCCTAAGGGAGTAAAAAGAGGGTTGAAAGTTTGATAAAATTTAGACTAGTTTGTAACCTGAACTTTTAGATTTATACTCTTGGTTGATGAAAAGAATTCATATATTAATTGATTTTTGAAAATTCTACCCCTAAGTAAATAAAAAGGGGGTTGAAAGTTTGTGTAATATCTACGTTTCTACGTTAAGGTTGCACTAGTCGATCATTATTTCATACAAACGTAGTCTGGCGATTAATCAACTGTTGTACGATGTACGTTCAAAATAAAAAAAAATATATCAATTTGTCTCATCATTATCTAGCCCTGTACGAAAACAAAAAACTAAAAAAGTATATGTACCTATTTGATAGTTATGAGCGTCGAAAGTTCCATATTTCAAGACAAATTTTAACGCATTTTTAGGTGGCAATAAATACCATAAGAAGAAGGAAAATTGCAAAACAGGGACAGCAGGGGGGGAATTGCAGGGATAGATTAGTAGTTCAATAATGCAAATAATTTTATTTTGTAAAAATATACATTTAGTTGTTTTTTCATGATATCCATACTACCAAAAGGCTGTTTATAAAATTTCACGCGCTTGTTTTCGTCCTATATCATCATCCATTTCGCTAAAAATTTGCAAAAGTGCATATTCGTACGCGAACTAGCTTCTTACTGCTCATCACAGCATCTATCTCTTTCTCACGTGTTTTCGGGTGAGATAGCATGCAATTTAACCCCGCGCACAAAATTGTTCGTGCCGTCGACTAGGGCAACCTTAAGTGTGAAATTAAAGCTTTACGCTTTTGGTTGAAAAATAATTCATGTATTTATTGGTTTTTGAAATTCTACCCCTAGGGAGGTGAAAAGGTGGCAATTTGTTGGGCTTATATATTTGATATTTGGCATAAATACTAATCTAAGTAAATAGTAAAGATTTTCATTATTAGTAGGTATTTCAAAACTACTCCTAGAAGACGATTTAGGGGGTGTTAAAGATTTTTGAAGAATTTTATTGTACAGAGCTTCATTTTATGGTGTAGAGGAGCAATAAGAAGGGATTTTTGGAAATTTAACCGGGGTGGAACTAGAAAGTCATCTGTAGGATAAAATACGGATCATGCTAACGAAGTGCTAGTATAAAAAAGAGTCGCTTTCTGCTTCTGTCTGTTTCTCCGCGAACCTCTTCTAATCCACGCGACGGATGTTGAAACGGTTTTTACTATATTCTTCTTCGTCCGAACACTATTGACCATAGAAAAAATTAATTGACAGAGCGGTCGGTGTTTGTCACGTTGCATTAAGACTTTGGGTTGACATAATTCGCTTCACGATGCGACGCCGTCCCTCTCTGTACGCTGTTACTCGGGTACACTTGTGCAATAAATGGACCACCCAATGGTTGGACAATCGCACGGGTGACCTACCGATAGCTCTCGTTCCTTCCATCCAAGCACCTCTCTCGTTCTTTTCACTAATAGAAAGAGGGATAAACGAGAAAGATTTGTGCATATAGTTTCAATAGTTTGTCCCTTGCAAATGCGGGCTGGGTCGCTAACGCTATAGATAGTTTATTATAAACACGGAAACGGTGGACTATGATAAAACTGTCTATTGTCGTTTAGTCTATTAGGCTGGCACTAGACAATACTATTGCTATTCGCAACGAAATAAACTATCCGAAAAATCTAACTTTAGGTACAGTATTCAGAAGTTACAAAACGAGTGAGAAAGCAAGAAAGCAACGACTGTAGTTAAATGCAATAGATATAGGTAGAGGGTAGAAGTAAAAAGAAAGAATTAAAAGGTGTTAATTACCACTGAAACTTATATGCCTATAAAGTAAATAATAAAGAGGTAGGTAAATAAGAAGTTGGCCAGCCTCTTTCATCCCTTGGCCGTAAGTATATAAGATCGGTAAAGGAGGGCGGGCGAGCTGTTATAAGTTAAAATCACCACGATGCTTTTGTCGTTCACGCTGATTAGAACTTAAGCAAGAAGTCCTTTTTATGAGGACACGGCAGTCAAGTGGTCAATGTAACTAACATTTTCATCCAGTCTTCCAAATAAGTTTCCTATCTTCTGAAAATAAAGCATTTACACAAATGGAAGTTTGTAATAAATCGTAACTAATATTACAAAGAGAGCATTTTATGTTTGTAATGAGTAATGTTTTCAAGTATCTACCTACTGATATGATTTCGACAATCCTGAACTGAAAGAAAGCTAAAAAATCGCTGAGTATCATAGGTTATTTTTTATCCCGAAAAAGTAGGTTACTATTTCTACGGGATAGGCCACGGGGATGAAGTACTAGTAGTAGTACTAGGTAACGAATAAATAATAGACAGCTTTTCCGAGAAATACCATTTTGATTTCTTGGAACCGTTTATGTGCAAATCCATAACACTGTAATAACAGCCTTGGATGCAATGCACACCGCCCGCCCTAGGCACCGATGACCGACCCCTCCTTTTGCAATTCGCCGTTTCGCGCATGTCATCTGCAATCAAATTGAGGGAGAAGCGGAGATCGATCGATTGAACTCCCGATTTACGAGGTCAATTAGAGATGTTGCTGCGATCTAATCCATATAGTTTTTGTTTATAGTTATTAGAATTGAATTCAGTATAAACAGTTAAAACGGTAGGTAGGTCTTAGGATTTTATAAATGGGCCTCTTTGTTCAGTCAATCTATTTTAGTTAATTAAAATAATTCGTTTCAGATATATTATATTTTCTGATTCAAAGATTTCTATTATATTCCTAGTTATGACTAAAGTTTTGTTAGGTTTTGAATAAGATGCCAATTATAAGACCACTATTTAAAGCCAGAGTTCAAATAAGCCGAGTCGAGAGAATTGAGGCTTAAGAAGATCTACATTTTTTTTTGATCCTTTGTTATTGTTATTACAAATCTGTTGCGCACAGAAATTTATTCTTGTTAGTTTGATAAATAATCTTATTAGATTCATATTGTTTTACGTTAATTACTGGTCCTTTGATAAATGTAAAATTAACTTGCGAGAAACACATCAATGCAATCGGTAATCGACTAAACTGGTTACAAATTGATCGACTGACAGTGACAGCACTATTGAAATCACTAGTTGTCGTTGCGAGATTCGTTCCAAGCGTTTGCTGCGACTGCGACTAAGTTTAATTGTTCTGTTTTCTGTAATTCTCGCAATCTTAATCTTACGCCAAATATTAACGTTTTAACCAGTAAATAAATAGTTAACATATAAATGGCTGACAAAAAAGGTATGTAAACTATTAAATTATTATTTTCTTTGTTCTTTTCATAAAATACGTTTTGACATGAGTAACGTCACGGCAAGGCCTTGAAATTAAAGATTTCACTATTAAAACAATAATTTAATCCCCGGACGCATGAGTAAAGCGTCGGAAGGGGGTTATTTTACGTTGGTTTAGCTGTAAAATTGATATAGCAATGTTGCGCGGTAGATCGATATTGCGATAAATTCAAGATGGTTGACCGCCCTTAGATTTGCAAGGCGGTATGTATTTGTTCTAATTTTAGGTCATTTCATTACTAGAACTGATTCCTGAGCCGTCATTACGGCTGTAAAGGTAGGCTGTCAACATTACAATGAAATATCAGCCGTAATATCGAGAATTAGATTAACATCTGTTGAAAAATTCACATTATAACAATACTTTATTAGAAAAAGTTATATTCTACCAGACACCAGTGTGTTGACCTGTTGTCTTCGATTTCGTAGGGTAAATATTTTATCCCCTGCTGACCTTTTCGGAAGTAGGTCAACTAATTCTACAACTGTATCAACATAATAATTATTCATACACACCTATCTGCATAGTTAATTATTCAAAATATTGTGTCATCTGTTTATTGGAGAGCATTCTTGACTGTTCTAATTTGAGAGATAGGAAATATGGACCAGACATCCATTATTGCATTGATTTGTCCCTAAAGGAATTTTGCAAACCAATTTCAAAACAGAATGACTGAAATAAACCAATGATTTAAATCTTGATAAATTCCCAATGATTCTTATAAGAATCATTCCATTTTATATTGTATTATTCTTTTTAAATTGCTATATATATTTATAATTGCTATTATTCTTTTTAAAAGCAGTGTTATCACTAAACTAGACAAAAAAATCGGGTCAAATAACTTTGCCAATTTCCAGATCCAATTTCCGTTCTGTCATCAAACATAACAAGATGAGATATTAGTATGCAACCTTGGGTGGCGTTTCAAATGTCAAAACGACTGTTGAATTCCATAATATAAAAGCTTGGTAGACTCATTACGTATCCAAATATACAGAAATTATGTATATTAGACACAGGATGTATGCAGAAATACATGTGTCATTAAAAATAATATTTAATAAAATTAAGGCCTAAGGATGTCTGCACTCTGAGTCAAACTGTCAAAAGAATCCTTCTAGAAGTTGGTGCAAAAGTTGGGAACAATATCCTTATTTGTAGCCAACCTTGACAACACAGAGAAATCTCATTCATATTGTTGACTTAACATTTACAAAAATAAAGGTTGACTCATTGTTAAAAATCAGTAAGGTTATCGACACTGGTATAGTTGGAGATCATAATTCAGATGATTTTATTTTTGAATGCAGTATTCTAGCTTTTGATACCCTTTTGAACACTTTATTATTATTATTCTTTAATTGATCTCCAGCCACACTGGCCATAAGCGGCAATTGATGAGGATTTATTTAATTAAGAATTGGGCTCAGTAAGGGTGAGATTTCTCTGGCAGCGTGAGACAGCATTGACTCTTTTGCGGCACCATAAGACATGATGATAATACAAAGTTACCTGCACCCCCTCCCGCTCCCAGCTGCCGTCCCCCCTCTACAGGAGCCGCGGTCCCGCCGCCGCAGTCTTCGCGCGGCAGTCGACTAATCGCTATCATGTAATGAAATCATATAGAATTTTTCTTTCTTTATTTTTCTTTTTTTTGGAAACATAGTTAAAGAGAGACAAATATATGATATGTGCGTATCGGCGTGTGGACGATCGTATGTGTTATTAATTCGATTGTAACCCGTTCGTTTGTGGCTTGGCTGCTGTAATCAATAGAGGCTGAAAACAGATGACTGATAAATTTATAAAATATAGTTTCTAGAAAATATATTTTTTTATAAATGAAAAGATTCGATTTTTTGCATAAATAGTCAACAGCAATTCACAGCAGTTACAGTCTCAGATTTGATAAATCAAGTAAATGTCACTAGCTGATCAAAATAAACTTTGAGCGCTAATTTAAATAAAACTCAACCTTGAAGAATATTACAACAGTCAAGACACTATTATGTTTTTCTATACAAATCGAACAAGTATATATGTTTGAAAAATATTTTTTGCTTTTACTCGTTTTTGTAGTAACGTAAACATAGGAAATATTTATAAAAAAAAAAAAAAACACAAATCCTCATGGATAAATTGACATGAAGCTAAATCGTTGGCTGTACAGTAGATGTCTTTGGCTTGGAACTATTTGTATAGTGTTATGAAAATGTCCTGGATTTGTGAAAAAAAAAAAAAAAACATAAATACTTGTCAGGTTTTTTAGTTAACCATGTCTTAAAAAAATAAGTTGTTCTAAGTCGCAGAGTTCCGTCTAAAAAAAAGGTTTTTCCAATTTCTCCGATAATATTAAGATGGGACTCTTTTCTTTAAAATATGTGTCTTAGCTATCTGGTTATTTTTCTTAATTTTTTTTTCTGGGCCTTCAGTTACAGCTTATTTTTTTATTGTTTTTTACCACTTTAATTTTAAGTTGTGATTATTACTGGTTCAAAATTGGAATATCCTATTTTTTTTTTTACAAGGTTTTAGTAATTATTTAATAAAACCCAGTAATTATTGCATCTAGTGTTGTGCACCTTAAATAACAATGAAGCAATGTTTTATGTATTTTTTTTATTAATTAAAAATATATTGCCTCATTAGTTATTAAGCTTCCCTATTTTTTAAAAACTTAATTAATAGGGATGTCTTACGTTTGTTTGTTTGTTTTTTCGTTTTCCTTATTTAGATTAAGCTAACTTTTTAGCATTAATGTTGATCGAAAATAAATGACGAATGGTAAATAAAAAGAGTGAAAATAATCCCTTTTTAAAAATATTAAAGTCCGTCATTTATTTCTATTTTGTTCTGGATTCTTAAAATAATTTCGAATCTATTACAAATGGCACATAAAAGCTAGCTATTTTTGTTACTGACAACTAGATTCGACTTTTACTTAGCAGAAAACTAAGTTAAATATGAATAAAATAATGATGAAGTTCAGTTTTGATGGTAAAAATCGCATCTATTAATTAAGGTCGTGTTTAATACTAACCAAAAAAGAATGCAAAATACTAAAAATTATAAAAAAGGAATAAAAAAAATGGAATTTTATTGTGAGATATGAATTTATTTTTATTTACTTACTTAATATTTTGCATTTTTAATGTTTACAAATGTATGTTTGTAGACATTTAAATGTAAGGTGATGGTGAAATTGGCACTAATGTACAAAAAATCCTCTCATTTTTTTTTTTGTTATTGCCAATTTTTCTAGTTGTATGTCTAATTTACACAATATGTTTAACAAAACTTTTTAGATTTGGTATCTATTTAATAGTGATACGTTATCTAAAATGAGACGTTTAATCCTTACTGAGTTATTCTAAATTTATTTTTATATTATCATTTTTCACCTTCGGGTTTGAAACAGGAAAGGATTTTGGGTCAACACTGAGTCAATATGTTAACAGGAATGACACATTGTTAGTGCGTGTGTGAATAGATATAAGTTAACATGTACATACCAGCAGACAAAAAAAGTAGAAAAAAACATTGTTAATATCTTTTCATTTTCTAAATTTCAAATTTAATGAATTCTGGTGATGTGTATTTGTCGAATGTTGCCTTTATCACTGCACCAGTGTTACAGACAACAGTGCATGCAAATTATAAGCTTAATCGAAGGACAGGGAGGTATGTCAGTTGTGAGGGGCTCTACTAAACGGGATGGTTAGAACACTTTAAAGTTAAACCACGGACTTAAATTTCTACACCATATCTATAGGATCCACATTTTTTTCAATTTTATTTTTTATTTTTCAAAACTTCTTTTTGGTCTTTGCTATGTCGGTTCTTCGAGTCTTTTACAGGGATCCTGAGGTTCAAATGAGTTTTTATTAACAAAATTTATTCACAGCAGTTATAAGTGATATTCAGTTTGCTTTTATATCTGTCTCGATATAACAGTAAGCTCCCTGCTTGTTGCAATTTAATAATAAATTAAGCTTTTCAACATTTGACAGTATTTTATGTCAGCCATATTGAAAAGTGTGCAATTTTTTACCAAAAAAGTGAAAGTTAAACGAAAAAAATTATAGCATTCTTTTCGGTAATGGTTATAATTTAGTTATTAATGTTTAGGTGACGGATGTTACCAGGTTTTTTGTGGTTTGCAAACGTCCCTTTAATATGACAATTTTGCTGTTTCATAGCAGCTAAATTCTGATTTGTTTGTGACAAGCATGCGCTACTGCGGTTTTTTTCCTCAACGCTTTTCTTAGACGTTAATCGTTTGATGTTTCAGTGTTGGTAGTAATAGATTTTGAGATGCATCTTTTATTAAGTAGGTAAATAAGGTTTTTTTTAGTAGTTTTTTTTTCGTGTTTATTGTTGCATGATTAGAAATTGTTAAAAGAACTTTGTGTTATCACAAATGCATGTTTCTGTGTCCTTCAACGCACTTATATCATAGCTCTTTATAAGTTTTATTTTTGCTTTCCCTGCATTGATATGCTTTTTAGATTTGAACAGCAAAATATCGTATATAAAAGTGATGAAATCAGCAAAAAATCTTGGTACATGTTGAATAGTTAGTAAATGAATAGAAAATGAATATATTTTTTTATTTGAAGGAATGTTCACATGTATACACGTCTGTTCGTCAGTTTTGACGGTCATTATTTATGACTCTGAACTTTGTGGAGAAATAAAACGAAATATGAGTAAAAATTGTAAGGGAACAATACTTTTCTCATAGATTTTTGCTGCCTGACAGTGGCAATATGGCTAAGTTCAAAGTCATATTATAAATAAATATTGTACTTTTTAAAAGGTTCCTTATCGTGTGATGATTGTTTTGTTATTTAAGAATTTTCTTAATGAAAAGACGTTTGGATGGTCACACTAGCTTTATGCACAAGGCTTGAAATAAATCTTTACTGATTATATGGAAATTAGCGCCCCTAGCTTGTCTTAGGTTAATTAATGCAATATAGATTCTTCTGACGACTGTCCAGCGTTTTCATAAAATGATGGACAGTTGGTTGAACGATTTTCACGGCTCCCATTTTCTAATATGTCTTCATATAGTCAGTCCAGCTAGGGTGACCATTAAAAATAAGGAATGCATTGTAAATAACTAATTTGGTAGGCTTTCAGCACTCACAAACTGTGTTGAAACATTAACTCGGCCTACCAAATTGATTGTATTTTTCTTTGGCACGAAAATATAAATATTTTTTGAGAAAAAAAAGATATTTATTTTTGTCAAGCCGAAGTGTTGTCACCACAATGACGGGTCTTTCAGAATTTCTACTTTTAGTGTAAAATGTTTTTGAAAGACTTTGTTTAGTGGTAACGCGTTGTATGGGCATCGCTTGTCGTTAACACTGACGTAAGTGAATGTTGCGTGGGTGAAATTACTATTATATTAATAAAAACCGTTAAAATATTTCTTTTTGTTGTATTTCAAAATTGTTGTTTCACCCACGTTCTGGCCATGCTAAAAATATTGCTACAGTATTTTTATTTTGTCTCATTTTTACATTCCTCTGTAGATATGTAAAAACGAGACAAAATCAATCGATTATATTTTTCTTTTCTTTTCCTTGCAATGATAACTTATTATTTTTTCTTCTTAAACCTGGTAAGTATAACGAAGAAAGTACAAACTATGGCAATATAAAAGTTAGCATGGCAACACCGCTGCGTCAAGCGTGAATGCTCGGGCTTGGGTTGCGGCGCGCCAACGCGCGATAACGCGCGCGACACACTGACCTAAGATCATATCACTTTACACTACTGGGTATTTTAATTCACCAAGAAAAAAAAAGGAATGACAAACGAACTCTCAAACTCAAAATTTGAACTGTCATAATTCAAAAAATTAAACTACCTTAATTTTTTTTATATTCTATTTTCGAACACGTAATGTCGTGTTCAGCCAGTGATGTGGTCCGTCATTTTGTCCCGCGCGCGTCCCGCAGGCCAGGGCACCGTTAGAGCTGAGTGTTGTTGCAGTGACTCCGCCGCTGGGAGCGTATCCTCAACCTCAGCCGCCACAGGGGCCATTCCTACCGGCGCCTCCCCATCAGGCAGCTCCGCAGTATGGAGGTTAGTTTCAAGATGAGCTATATATTTTTTTATTATTGTTGACTTGCGTTAGAAGGCCTTTCGCTATGTGCACCGATGACCTGGTTAACGTTGCGGGTGTCCGCTGGATGCGAGACGCACGGGACCGGTCAATGTGGCGACACTTGGTGGAGGCCCGTGTTAGGCAGTGCCAAAGGAACCTAGTGAGCGATGATGTGGCCGCCGATAGAGCAAGCTCACCTAGAAGGAACAGGTTTGACTGGAAGCTGATAGTATAGAGTTGGAAAAGGCTAGGCAGATGATAATGAACAGTTTTGAATCCAACCCTGTTTGCATCCAATGGAGTTGTTGGAGTTTTTTTCCCAAACGTGGGACTTAATGGTTAGAAAAATAATCGAATATGAGGCAGTGTTAAATCTCTATTCAACTCTGACAGATTTTGTAATCATCCTGAATTTAGTTTTAGATTTGGGGTTTTCATTGATCCTTTTAGCAAGCTTTTAGTTCATATTATTGATATTATACTAGCTCTTTCTCGCGGTTTCGCTCCTGTGGCCCACCCCGCAAGATTTGTTAAATTTTTAACCCCCGAAAGAAGAAGAGGGTTACAAGTTTGACGTGTTTTTCTGTATTTGTGTATCTGTCAGTGGCATCATAGCTCCTAAATGGATGAACCGATTTTGATTAAGTTTTTTTTTGTTTTAAAGGTGACTGTATAGAGAGTGCCTATCTATATTTGATGTAAACCGGTTCAGCCGTTCAAAAGTTATGCGCATCGGGGTATTTTCGCAAGATATCGTGTTAGAATTACGGATTTTCGATCGATGCGTGTTTACTTCTAGAAAAATTGTGTATTTTAAAGATATATTTGTATCGAGGTTTTTTAAACTTAACTTGTTTGGCAAAAGTATTAGCATATGTGTAACAGTGAGCGATAGTAGCTTTCAGTCAATGAATACATTTTTGTATCTTACGACAGCCAGAGATTACCCAGTACAAACAGACAATAGTAGTTAAGATTAAGGTTTACAATATCACCTGTTGGCTCCATGCATTGGTGCTTACTTATAAATACGGCACCGATGACATGACATACGGACTGCAAAAAAAGCCGTGCCCAATGCGCGCGCAGATCGACCGCGTCTCTCCGGGAGTGTTCAATACCTTGCAATTTTGCTTTAATTTTCAATGGCGACTTGAAAACACGCAAATTTTGAATGCGTTGTTAATGAAGAAATTATTGGAACGTAATGTCTGAATAGTTTACTTTTCAAAATCTATCGGCCTAGCCTTTTTCCTTCTGTGTTGAGGTCGGTTACCAATCTAATCGGATGCAGTTATACATCCATATTTTACATGAAGCTACTGTAAAGCATGAGGTCCTGGCTTCGATTCCCCGGTCTGTCAATACTATTGGTTTTTTTTCTAGAATTTCTCAGCGGCAATCTGAGTCTGAACTTATGTCCTTTTGATGGCAATAGACTAGCTCTGACATGGAACTTAAAACATGATTGGACAATTATACGTAAACTATAGGTGCACCGCTGCCTAACCCTTCGGGCAATACAAGCGTGATATTATGTTATACACGGATAACTAATACGCCGACCGTTCGTCCGTCCGTAACAAGAGAGATGCTGATACCCATCAGCGAACTATAGTCACTACACCCGCGGTGACAAGTCTAAGTATTTATTTATATATATATATACTTTATTGTACACCAAGATAAACAATACAAAAAAAAACATTAAAATTAAAACAAACATACAACAGGCGGTTTATTCGGTAGATATTAATTGGCTACTGCGCAGCCATCGTAGCCTACCTCAGGCGGCCCAGAATTTTGGCGCATTTATGTTGCATAAAGTTTTAATAAATAAATAAATACACTCCTGCCGTAACGCATAGATACTTCAGAATGGTCTTAGTTAAGCGGTCGGTCTATAAGTGATATCAATCTCAAGCCAATATGTCCAGCTCGTAAAGATGCACCCCTATGATGTAGTAGGGATTATGAAAGGGTTTACTGGCTGAAAGAAATACGAAAATCTTTAAAGCTTAATTTAATTATTTTCTTAATTTGGTGTGAATTAATATTGTTCTTTCTCTGTTTCTCCACAAGACTGTTACCGCACAGTAGCGGGCGGCTCTCCGTACGGGGTGACATTCGGGGGCGCGGGCGCGGGTGCCGGCGGAGTGTATGCTCCGCCGCCCTATGAGCAGCTGCAGCACCACCAGGCTATACCGGCGCTTAGCCAGCAGCTACCGGTAAGTTACTTAACAATATGAAGCGGTATTTTTGTGTCCACATACGAACTACAAAAAGACCGACGCCACACAAATCCTGCATCGCCCAAGCCGTTTCCGGCGCGATTTGAACACACACGACAGTCCGACAACAACCGTTGAGCAGTTGCCCGGACTAGAAACACAACACCCGTCTGGTCGGGGATCCTTCTTTTTCAATGCAGGTTCTGCATATCTCTAAAGCGGCATCTATGCTGCCACACAGCTTATTTCTTCGCTTTTTGTCAATGTTCTACATTGATCATCAATACGAAAAATCTGAACATCGAGTCTTATGGAAATGTATTCTTTAGGAAACGGAACGCAATATTATGTAACATCTAGTTCAAGTTTCATCTGGAGTTGTTTATTACACGGACCTTGTTGAAATTAGAACAAATGTCCGTGCGTTCAAGCGTTTTTGCCATACCATTGCAGTCAAATGTTGCATCTCATAATGTAGCACCTATTAATATTATTGTTAATGTTGATCCGTGTTGCTTGGTAACTGGGCTTACCTCAGTTTTAAACGTCCTTTGTGCCTATTAGCCTAACACTATTCTGTTTCCGGCTTGATATGGGAGTGGAAGTTGTGTTATTTACTTCTCTTAGTCCTCTGCTCTTCTTTTCTGATTAATTTCAGACATTTGACCAATCCAAGACAGTTGAATCGTTTCTACGGAACTCGTCGAGCTTCATTGAGTCGGCGCTTTTCTAGTTATCACGACTGTTAATTTTGGCTTTCAGGAACTGCACTGGTTGGGAATAGGGTGGCGGACTTGTCCCAAACAAGAAATACTGTGTGATGCCATTAAATGTTAGGTTTCGATGCGGTAGACCAAGATAGATATGGAGAGAAGAAGACTCCGGTTAGAGTCCCTGCTAATGTGGACAGTTCTTCCAACAGAAAGGACTGCATAAAATTTGACCAAATAATCCGACCATCTGTCATCCCCTCTCTGCAGATGTACAGCCTGGCAGCGGCGATGTACGCGACCGGGACCGGCTATCCGGTGCGTTACTACCCGACCGCTGTGCGGCCCACTAGGTTCACTAGGTTCGATTCCCATTTCGGGCAAAGTTTTATTGGGTTTTTTTATCTGTAATTTCTCAAAAACAGCCCGGAGCCTGGGCTTGTGGCCGGTTGATGGCAATAGACTCGCCCATTATTATATGGGACTTAAACATAACTGGCGAATTGTGGGTGGGTGTCCTATACATGCAGCTCTGCCTAAATCTTCGAGGGACACAGGCGTCACCTAAAACTAGTTAGGGTTTAACAATATGTAACAGTGTCATAAAGCCACATGATCCGAATATCTGTCATCCTCTACCAGCAGATGTACAGCCCGGCAGCGGCGATGTACGCAGCCGCGGCCGGCTACCCGGGCTATATCGGCTACCCGGTTCAGTACTACCCCTACTACCCGACCGCCGTGCAGCCCTCCATCCAGCCGCTGCGGCCCACTATCATGATTCCCGTGAGTAGACAGGATTTATTATTTGTAAATTGAATGTTATTTAATGAACTTGTAAAAACAAATCAATATCTGTGAAGATATTAATATGTTGAATGCAACTAAGATATAAAATAAAATTTATTGCATTTATTATCATGTAGCCTGGGTCTATTTGTGCAAAATAACGTAAAAAGCGGTCTTTGACAAATAATGTGATTTTAAACATCTTAGAAATATTGGTCGATTGCTTGACTTTTCAGACCTAACGAAAGCTTTTGACTGCATAACATGCTCATTTGGAAGTAAAAAGAAAATGTTTGTCAGTCCTTGTATCACTATCGAATTGATATATTTTATGGCACAAGGAATCGTTGAGAAAATAGAGTTAAACCAAATAAAAATATCTATTACTCTTAGTAGTACATATGGAAGCCACAAGGCACTACTCTAGGTCCTCTACTACTCTATACATTTCCTTGTTTTCATTTAAAACATTTTTGTGTTTTCGTCTTGGAAGTGTCTCGTTTGGTGGTCAGCAACTCCACGGCCAAGCGTCTATTTTACGTACGGTTGGGCTTTGGATAAATAAGCCATTCGAACCATCCCAACTCCACAAGGGAGGCCAGGAGCAAATTCAAATTCAAATTCAAAATTTTTTATTTCACATAGGCCTACATGGGCACTTATAAAACGTCGGCAAAAGGTGCACGGTTCGGGTTGGTCGTTTCCTATGGAGAAGAACCGGCAAGAAACTCCATGGTTACTCTTTTAAAATGGTTTGGTTTTACAATATTTCCATGTTACAGCATTAGTACTTAGATATGGGGGGACAACGTAGGCCCGACAATAAGTCGTAAAAACTAAACAAAGTAAATAAAAGATTGTAAAACAAGATGAAAAGTTAACAAATGTTAACAAGCATATCTAGAAATCTAGAAGGCCTACAATGTTCACACATTCACAAAACAATCGGTAAAAGAATCTATACAAAGGTAGTAAAAAGAAAACCGTATATCAAAACTAAATTTAACATGAGGCACAAATGTTGATATCAGTGCTGTAACTATTCTTTGAGAAGGGCGTATAAATATGATTGAAAACCATTGTAAAGAGTCTAATCAAAAGAAGAAAAAATGAGATTGAGAATAGTTAGAGACATCCACATATTTGTGCCGTTTATGAGTTACCAGGGAAGCCACATGCGCAGAAGGAGCTATAGCCAAACTTTTTTATCTTCAACGTAGTCCTTGATTTTATAATATGCTTTTTTAATAAGGACACGTTTGATGTAGTTTTTGAACTTTCCATCGGTCAGTTCTATAACTGCCTTTGGCAACTTGTTATAAAAGCGTATACTGTTTATAAGAAAAGACTTGCTAGTTTTCGTTAATCTGAATTTGGGTATTACAATTTCATGCTTACTGCGTGTATTTAAATTATGGAAGTCGCTTCTAATTTTGAAAAGCCTTCGATTTTTGCGGACATACATAATACATTCCAAAATATAAAGTGAAGGCAGAGTCAGTATATCGATCTCTTTAAATTTTTCTCTGAGTGACTCGCGAGGGCCCATTTTATAGATCGCGCGGACTGCCCTCTTTTGTAGGATGAAAATTGAGTCAACGTCTGCTGCAGACCCCCACAGCAGAATGCCATAAGACATAATACTGTGGAAATAAGCATAGTATACTAACCTAGCTGTAGCTACATCAGTTAACTGTCTCATTTTTCTTACTGCATATGCAGCTGAACTTAACCTACCTGAAAGAGTTCTAATGTGCGCGCCCCACTGCAGTTTTGAATCGATAGTAATCCCCAAGAAAACAGTTTCCGCTATAACTTCAAGATTTTTGTCGTCAAGATACAAATTTAAATCACGCTGTGGTACATTTGGTAAAGAGAACTTTAGACATTTTGTTTTATTCGCATTCAGTAAAAGATTGTTAGCTGCGAACCATTTTGAGAGAATAGTTAGGCTTTCGTTGACATGTAAGACATCCGTATCTTTCCTATCTATTTTAAAAATTAGCGAAGTATCATCAGCAAATAGAATTATATCAGATAATTTGGCCATCATAAAAGGGAGATCATTAATGTAAACAAGAAAAAGGAAAGGGCCGAGAATTGAACCTTGAGGCACGCCCATCTTGACTAGAGACCCGGAAGACGTCGCCCCATTAACATTAACTTTTTGCTGCCTGTTTGATAAATAGGAAAGCACAAGATCAGCAGCTTGTCCTCGAATTCCGTAGTGGTGTAATTTACAGATCAGTGTGTTGTGGTCAACGCAGTCGAACGCTTTTGAGAGATCACAGAAAATGCCAATGGCATCCTGGGACTTCTCCCAAGATTCCAAAATGTGGCTGATGAGTTTTACTCCCGCGTCCGTTGTCGACCTACCTTTCGTGAAACCAAACTGCTGACTATGCAGAATCCCATTTGAGTTAAAGTGAGACAACATCTGGTCCAGCATGATTTTTTCGAATATTTTACTCAATGCTGGAAGCACAGATATAGGTCTATAATTAGAGGGATCACTCTTACATCCTGATTTGAAAATTGGTACTACTTTACTGTGTTTCATTAAGTCGGGAAACGTGCCGCTGTCCAAACATTGGTTGAATATGCCTGTCAGGATAGGAGCAATTGAGTCAATAATACCTCCAAGAACCCTAACGGATATTCCCCATAAGTCTTCAGTATTTTTTATGTTGAGACTTTTGAACGCGTTCTTAATTGTATCAATACATATTGGTTTAAAATTAAAGTTTGGTATCTCTTTAGTAAAGTTTTCTTTAAGGAGATCTTCAGCTAATTTAGATGAGGAGGGAAGAGACTTCGTAACCTCTAACGGAATGTTGGTAAAGAAATTTTCTAATGTCTCAGCGACTTCTTGCTTATCAGAAATGGTTTGATTAGCTATTTTCAAAGACAACTCATTTTGATCGCGTTGTTGTGTCTTTCCAGTTTCTCTATTAATTACTTGCCACACAGTTTTTATTTTATTACTAGAAACACCAATTTTGTTAATAATTATTTGAGATTTTGCTTGAGCGCAGACTCTTTTGAATATTTTGGAATAGTTTCTAACATAAGTGTGAAAAGCTTGATCGGAAGTCAAAGATTTTTCGTAATATAAATTATATAACATATCTCGGCTTTTTCTTATGCCCACAGTGGCCCATTCACTAAATTTCGATTTGGAATTGTTGACTTTAACTGTTTTTACAGGACACGTTTTGTTGAATTCTTTGCAAACCGTAGAGAACAGCGTGCCGTAATTTATATTGGGGTCTTTTGAATCAAAACTTGCGTTACAAAGGTTGCTAAGAACATTATTATTAAAAGAGTTTAATTTATTTTTGGTAAGAGGTCTTAATCGAATTGATTCAGCCAGGTTAAACTTTTTATCTGACTCAAAAGATACTAGTTGACCAGTATGGTCTGACCTAACGCCACTAATTAAAAACGAATCTTTCACTTTACAATCAGTGAATACATTATCTATGCACGAAGCTGAAGTTGCCGTTATTCTTGTCGGTTCATTAAATAAATGTTTTAAATTAAATGATTTGAACAATGAAATGAGCTTACATTTTTCAGGTGAATTGACTAACAGATCTATATTTAAGTCACCACATACAAAAACTGATTTATTATCTCTAAAAACTTTACTTAATAATTCTTCCATTGCAATTAAAAACAAAGACAAATTCGATGCTGGTGGTCTGTAAACACACAAGATAGTATGGCCCTCGACCTCTGCACATGCTACCTCACATAAGCGATCAACAGAGTAAGCAGTGATATCCCTCCTTTCTTTATATTTAAGATGACTATTACAAAGTATCAGGGTACCACCACCCACTGTGGATCTGTTGTACGCGCTGGCAACTGAAAAATTATTTACATTAAACAACATCCTATCTGGTTTTAACCAGGTTTCACAAAAACATAAAATATCCATGTGGTATTTATCTGCTAACAATTCCACGTCTAAAATTTTGCCGGAGAAGCGATTTATATTTTGATGATATAGTAAAATATTACTATTCGTCTTCTCTTTTGTCGGCTCTAATAGTTTAAAGTATCTACTGTAGTATTATCAGAAAAACTGGATAATACTGTTAAATTACTAAACCTAGGCTCAGTTAAATCATCAATAACTGCGTGTATATTAAAAGCTAACAATGTAGCTAATAAATGTCGACTTTTTTTGGGAAGAAACATATGCTCCCGAATCAAAACAAAATCACTAACAAAATTGTTAGTGTCAAAAAATAATAAACGGTCACTATGACGACACGATAAAATATGCATCAAGTTATTTAAACTTGAAATATATTCATTTTCCTGAGCAAGTAACTTGTCAGAATAGGGCAATGCACATAAAATTAATTTGCCTAATCTTAACTTAAGTAGGGTGTCGATACCATTAACTATGTCCCTTTTTGTTACACTAAGACTATTTCCAAAAAGAAGTACTACAGTAGTTTGCTCATTCAATTGTGTATGTTGAATTTTATGAATAAGCTCATTAAAATGCAGTTTATGATAACAATGGTTCACTATTGTATGTTTAGAGTGGTTATTTAATAATGACCCAAAACCTGTTCCTAGTCCATCAGAATATACTAAGACATTACTTTGAGTGGGGTTCAAAGTTGTTACAGTATGAGCAAGAGGTAAGGTTGAAGGAGTAACATGTTGTGACATGAGAGGTAGCGGAGTGGCAGTACAACTACAGGTGAGGTTGTTAGTCAGTGACTCATACCTCTCTGCACTATACTTCACCAGGTCCACCAACTCACAAGCCTCCTGCATGCGCTCACTTAACATCTGTTGACTACATTCATATTTACAAAATATTTCCTTAAGTGTATTTTCCCTACTCAATAATTCCCTTTGAAGGTTCTGAATGTCAACATCATACATTTGTGAACTAGTTTCTAATTTACTAATACATATATTTAATTGGCCTTTTAGGTTTCTGAAATCTCTTCTAAGTTTAACATTATGTTTGTAAACATTTTGAGTTTTTAAAAGTTTCTTATATTTCTTAATACTCTTGTTGATTTTAATATATTTCTTTATTTTATTATGACTACTTAGAATTGGACATTTAGCTATGGTATCATCCACTGTAAGGTCTATGGTTATGGTGGGCCGCTCACATGCCAGTCCGGATGCATTATCCATCAGCTCATGGTACAGGTTCTTGGTGTTAGAAACCTCTTGGCTGACTTTCAGCGAGTCCATGGAGGTTATGGTGTTATGGGCCTCGCACAATTCTGCTTCTAGTACAGATATACGCTTTAGTGCATGGTCATGAGTGTCATGGCACTGCTGAAAATCAGATAGTTGTTGACGGAGACGGTGATGCTGGTCCAGTACATCCAAATGCTGGGAATGTAGTTCTGCAAGCTGGTTTTTGAGTTGAGCGTTTTTGTTCACTATTAACTCAATCTCAGATTCACTCTCCTCCCGTTCCCGCAGTAGCTTGCTGCACTCATCTCTAGATGAATCCAGCTCTCTCAGCACTGCTTTTAGTTTGTCATTCATGTCACGAACGGTAGCTGCCCGGGTCATCATATTGACTGATTTCTTTATGCAACACCTGTAATGTGACAGAAAACAGCTGAGTAAGCGAAGAGAATATTGAGTTAATTGAAAACTTAAGAAAGTAGGAGGAGTTTTAGGTTAAAAAGAAGCAAAATGTTTGAAAACAATAGAAGTTTCATAAAAAAAGACAAAAGAAAAAATTATAAAAAAATATGGAGGTATATGAGAAAAAGAGAAAAAAAAAAGAAACTAAGAAGAACAGCTATTTGATTAAATATTCTCAGACTTAATTACAGGTGATACTTTATGGAAAGGCTTTATTAAACATTAGTGTTTTTAACTAGATTAAATTTTTGTTGGATTGTTATGAACATTAGTTTAGTGGGAAAGTCTATTAACAATGTGATCTTTGCGGTTTATATAAAATATTTAAGCTAAATTAAAGACATATATTATGTGTGAAGTAGGGTTTGCAGTGAATGTTTTGTCTGGGCAAGTGTTTTCGTCCTCGATTTTGCTTCCACAATTTGTCAAACAAAATGAGACACAAACGTAGCCGGTGTGTACTGGACGTCGCTCAGAGCCCTGAGCAGTATATGAGTGGTGTATAGTATTTAAATAATAAAGCAATAACACGTAAATCAAAACAAAATACTCCCCCGGTTCAAAGAATTCAAATCCAGCGTTCTGGTGCTATTGGTTAATACAAATGTACATGTGTTTATAATGTGTTCTATTGGTTATTACAAATGTACATGTGTTCTTTGGGTTACAGAACGGCTTCGAGGCAGGCGGTCGGTTCGAGGGCCTGGCGCAGACGCTGCTGCCGCCCGCGCCGCCCGGCGTGCCGCCCTCCCCCGCACACCTCGCCGCCCTACAGCCGCATCAAGTGCTGTGAGTCAAGTCTTCTTACTCCTTACTATTTACATCTAACATGGGACTAGGATTCACAGCTTTCTTTAGATTCTAAAGTCAAGTAGAAATATAGTATCCGATTTTAGAAAATGTAATTGAAGGGACTGGAAGATGCTGCGTTGGAAGGCCTCCCGTTCGGTGGACCGGTGACCTGGTTAAGGTTGCGGGAATGCGTTGGATGCGAGATGTACGGAATCTGTCAATTTAGCGACACTTGGGAGAAGTCTATGTTCAGCAGTGGACGTCTGAAATGATGATAATGAAATGAAGAGTACGGACTTGAGCATGTGGCTAAATAATATCAACCGCACTCAATCTTCAAGGTTATGCAACACTTGCCTAGGTTGGTCGATGGTGGAATTACGGTATGCAGAACCGCATCCGGTTCCAGGTTTATGGGAACCGGGTCTGGCAAGCAGTTAGGACCGGGCGAACCAGTTCCCCCGGCCCCGACTGTTTTTTTTTTGTTATTTAGTTATGGAATTAATCATAGAGAATTCATTGAGAATTCTTGATTTAAAGACTCCCAGGTTGTAGCTATCAGGAAATACAGACTCCGGCAAGGAATGCCACTCCTTAGCTGTACGCACAATAAAAGTTTTGTACGTATGGGTGGGATGTCTACCATATACCGATGACGCATCGCCGTTCGTCTTGTAGTCTGATGATGGAACGGGCTAGGCGGAATCTAATTGAGCAGTTCCATTGCACACTCCCTGAAATGTACGTTTCATCATCGGACTACCAGACGTACGGCGATGCATTATCGACACATGGTGGACGTCCCTCCCACCCACCCATACGCACAAACCCTTTTGAAGAAAACTTTTACTATGCGTACAGCCAAGGAATGGAATTCCCTGCCAGAGTCTGTGTTTCCCGGCAGCTACAATCTGGGGGTCTTTAAGTCATAAGTGAATAGGTTATTTCTAGGCAAGTGTGTTTCACCGTCGACCACATCATCGCATACCATCAGGTGAGATAGTGGTCAAGCGCGTGCCTATAGAATAATAACCAATACAAAACCGACAGGCTGGCTACTCGGCGACGATGATCAAGGATCTGGAGCCTTGACTCGACTAGTTTCTCATTGCCGAAGAGCCTCTTGGCCCGTTTTTATATCGACTCAAGTGCATCAAGCTGGTATTTGTGGCAGATCCGTCCCAAAGATGAGAGCAGTACTCCATGCATAATCGAACTTGCGCTTGTGCAAGTTAAGCACCTGTTCTGGGGCGTGAAGTACCGTCTCACCTTTGCAAAGATCCTAAACTTTTTGGCAGACAGCTGAGCCTTTGCCTCAATGTATGGACCAAAATTGAGAGTTGATGTCAACCTAATGCCAAGAAGCTCAAGATGGTCCGTTATCGGAACGGTCACACCCCAGAAAGAAGGAGCCGGGTGGAATTGGCTCCTTTTTGCGGAAAAAAGACACGCCTGGGTCTTAGCAGCATTGAAACTGACCAGATTGGCATCGCCACATTTGGAGACTGCCTTCAAGGACAGGTTCAAGCGCTCAACCATGGCCTCCCGGTGAGACCGGATCTGAGGCCCAGTAGCCCGTGCGTCAGATAGGTACCTCTCAGCAACAGTGCTGTCGTCTGCATACCCAAAGGCGCCGGGATTTAACAGTTGATCGATTTTGGCGCAAGCCATATTGGTAGTCACTGAGGATGTCGTTAGCTTCTAGGTATGCCAGGAGCTTACAGTTGAGCACCCTTTACATACTCCTACAGAGGATGGACGTTACTGAAATGGGTCTGTAGTTGGCCAGGTCAGCCCGACTGCCCTTCTTGGGCACAGGCTGAACGTTGGCATATAGGACTGTTGTTGTGCAAAATTGAACAAGGAATAAACTTGCTTTGAGCACATATTGCAGTAAAATTAATGCTTTACAAGAATTAAGCAAAAAACTGATATTAAGGATCTTTGACAGCACTTTTTGTTTGCTCCTTTGCAATTTTTATGATCTTTTCAGGCACCGTTACTGCTACCATAATGAATGTTATTCTGGTGAAAGTACTTAACTAGGATTTTTCCGCAGCAAATATCTTAAATTCCTGTACAACGCGTTTTTTGAAATGAAATAATATCCATCATTTTCGTTTTTTTTAAAGAACCGGGGGATCCGGGTTTTTTCCTTCTAGAACCGGTTCTGCACATACCTTTAAAGACCGGGTGACAATTCATTATACACTGAGACTTCTCTGAGCCTCAGAATGTTAAGCTGTTTGCCCCGGCAGTAATTTTTAGATCTTCTACAGTAGTTTCGAGCAGCCAGAAGACATAAAATCTGACACCAGTCAGTCAGAATAGCAGCCTGGAGTCTGGATTTGTATCCAGTTGATAAGCGTGGGACTTACATAACTGGCAAAATTTGGGTGGATCTCTGCCTTAACCCTTTTAAGAATACTGGCGTACAGTTATGTTAATTATGTTCCCAACAGAAAATTACAATATTATTCCATCCTCTTTCAGTTGGCGCTAAACCAATCATCTATCAGCTATCCCGACGTCGGACACCGCACTACGTTTGATGCCTTACCTTAGAGAGTGAATGAACCGTTCCGTTGACTCACTCCCTAAGCATTCACAGCTCCTTACTGAATGAGGCGACTGATACAAGGTAACCGTTCCCTTCTCATTCGTTCACGATAAGCTAGAAGAGTTTTCAAAAAATCTTTAGATATTCTCTCAGAAAGTAGCGGAGTAGTGATTTGTTCTTTAAGAGTATGTGTAATAAAGTCGATTTTAAATTGAAAAGATATGTTAAAAAAAATGTTGCAATGAAAACTGAACTGTACGTATTGGTTTTAAGGTAGCTAATCTCAAAATAATTTGTAATTTAAAGAAGCTTAGAAAAAAAAGACAGTATTTTTTTTACTAAGAAATGGTTGATATATCAAGTCAATCAAAGTATTACTCAATTATGTATTCAAAGAATAATATCGGTCGCCTCACTAAAAGCTGTGTTTTCCAAAACTATGGAAGAAAGCCATTGTATGTTAAAGTACTTTTTTATTTAAACTATATACAATGTATTTTAAAAGTTATACAAAACACAGACGCTGCTAATACATGTATTTGTATAATACTCAACTCATTATCTGTGTATAATTTATATGAAGATAAAGTATATTGTATACATATAAAAATAGTATATTTGTGATTTATATGTATATGTGCGAGTTTTGATGACAACTGTGTTATAGAAATATACCTTAATAAATCGTAGTTAAAGAAAATATGTTCGATTTAATCTTTAGTGACACTAAAGTCATTGGTTTCAATCAACACAGCTAATATTATATGATTGGTCCAGTACAGTCAAACTAGTGAAACTCGAAAAAAAAATAACATGGATTTTAATATTTTACGCGGAACCCCCAATTCTTATACCAAAAGTAGCATAAGTAGAGTTGATGCTATAAGAAGTATCTTATAACATGAGCTCTCTACCAGTGAAAGTCCCGTCAATATCGATCCGGTCACTTCGATAATTAGCCGGAACAAACAGGATTTATTATAAGTAAGTACCGTTTATACTTTTGTTAAAAAGTAGTAAGTTTCAATTTAGTACAAAGCTATTATTTTGACATTACAAACACACTTCAATTTTATTTATTTGTATAGATGTTTCCCAACACAGTTGTCTCAGAACTTGGCGTTATATTTAAATGATTATGTGGCAGTGCGTGTCCTCTACGTCGGTATTTTAGCCCGATTATTGACTGTGATGTCGCGTGCGCGCGCTACGCTCGCCGCTTCTAGTAAAATCGACCTTATCATCAAGAAATAGGGTCTAAAATGAAATAAAATATTTATTATAAGCATTGACAGAAGAATATCAACTTTATGTCACTCAAAATGGGGTATGAAATCGTCAGACAAGTGAACTGAAGTATTGAAATATCATTTTTATAGCTATAGGTATCAAGTGAAGAAAATAAAATTTTGATCTGAATATTATAAAAATGCTCTCTAATTTAGTTTTAGGTCAAAGATCATAATTAACACTTTGATTTAAGAGTAAAATAAAAACAGGTGATCAGGGGCCTTACCATGACATATCAAAACTATCGTGGTTTCACTGTTAGAGAGAGACGGCGCTATACAAGACAAATAGCGCTATCCTTTTTTTACAGTGGAATCATGATAACTTTGGCACGTCAGAGTAAGGCCCTTAAAATGTACATTTACAATCTCAATTTACGTGAAACACATGACAATTTTCCTTGTACCCTTGCGAGGGCGGCTATCGTTATCGTCCAACGTTGTCAGTGTAGTGTAGTGTAGTGTGGTGTAGTCGGTCGCGGCGAGCGAAGTGAGCGCACGGGGGAACAGCCGCCGGCTGTCAGCGTTATAGTATTATGCCGGTGAAACTCCGGACACATGAGTAAGACTAGTTTAGATGCGTCGATGGCTAGAAAGACAGAGAAAATGTCACTTGAATTGTGAGCTAGTCGGAATATCAGAGAATGATTTAACATGGGCCACTTTTTGATAGAATTCTCTCTTTTACTCGGTGATAGCAAGATTATTGTGGAAGTAATAATACAGGGAGCTTTTAAATTCGATAGCCAATAAGGTTTCCTGATTCAGAATGTCATTTTAAAGTAATATAAAATATAGACAAGGGTTGAGAATCAACGAATCTGCCTGCATTTTCTCAAATTAATGTTGGGATCAACTTCCATTATAATCGGATGCAGCCAGCATTTTACATGGAGAGCTTGCCTATCTGAGCTCCACAACCCAGTTACTGGGTAACACCATGATCTGTTATCATTTAATTGGTAAAATTGGGGTTGGTAATTAATCCACCGAGTTTTGAATATCCCATGAAATAAAATGTATAAGTAGCCTTTAAAAATGCGGTAAATTACTTTTTGACTGATTTTACGGCCGTCGGGTTTCCATCATAAGGGTGACGCACAAAATTACATAAAAAAAAAAAACAAAAAAAAGCCGTCGACGCAATTAGTTTATTATAAATAAATAAATAAAAAATATTAAACAAAACCGGTTGTGCGTGACGCAGTGTGTGAGCGAGGCGGATATACTTCTGTCAGTTTGAAAAAGGCGTGTTGGAGGGTAGTAACGAAATATATATCAGAAAGTTACTATAACGTTAGACTCTAGTCTAAGTAAATATATTTAAAACTTATTAGTCTTTTCCCCAACTATATTTTGGTCAGATTTGAGTCTGACCAAATATAAAACTATCAGTATTTTATATAGAGCAACTGTCTTTCTAATCTCGAACTATTTAAAACTATGACATGCGTCATAAAATGTTCAATAAACAAATAGTTTTTGGGGCACTCTTATAAATCTGCTGTCCTGCTGACGAAAAACAGTCCAATATAGACTATATAAAAAAGTAATTTCTATAAGATTTTTGTTCCCTACTCACGTCCCCAACGAACGCAGCTCAAAGATACAAGTATATTTCAACATGAAAGGCTTTAAAATAAACCCAATCTTTCATTTGATTGGTCCGTGGACTGCCATTTTTCATATATGGCAACACTAACCATGTGTTGCCAATTCGACGACCAAGAAAAAAAAATACAACCAGAAAAAAATATTTTTGAAAAAATATTCCTCAAAATATTATTACTATACAATGCCAAATAATTTACTGATAACACGGTTGTTAGTGTTGCCATATTTAAAAATGATCTGTTAGGTATTTTCAGTCTTGTAGTCTTCATTTGTAAGCATGTAATTCTGAATAAAGGGCGATAGGAGAATCTCATTTATGTTATTATTATATTAGAATATCAAAAGAAAAATCAGTCTGTTTTAAGAAGACTTCGAGTTAAATAAAGAATCTCTTATGTATGTTTACACGTGTCTGGTGTGTTACTAAAATTTAGTAGCTTGAAACGTGCCAACGACCAATTTATATTGTCAGTCGAGTGGTTATTACAAGTTTCGAGTGACTAAAACTCTCATTAATAACGTGTAAGCGAGCTTAGACCGAATACTTCAAGTCAAAAATGGCATCCTTTTGAAACGTAACTAAATAATGAATGTCAGAAACATTTATTGCTAAGTGTTCATAAGCTTTATGCTTACAAAAAATACATGTCCTTAAAGCAAAATTCAAATCAAATCTGTTAACGACCTTCGTGATGGCTGGACGGGATTCGATTTATATCGCACCGATATAACATGGACGCAATGCTAAACAATTAGATCGATTTGAACTTGAAATTTTCTTAAAAAACATTTGTAAGATATCACCTATTGCGTTGCGCCATCAGGAAGGTCCCTTAGATATTATTATGTAGTAATTAAATATGAAAACTCTTGTGCCCATACATATCTAGCCTAAATGTACGATTATTAACGGACAAAGCCGTTCGATGATAATCGTACATACAACCTGCTCGGCTCAACTGTGCACCTGGCTGGAATGCTCGCCCTCTCCCGCCCGAGCCTCGTGCGCTAATAGTGTAACGTGACGTCACAGCGCTAGGTGCATAGTTATTTTGACGTAGTGAGTGGTAGTGACCATAGCATCTTTGATACTTTGCGCGTGAGTGACGTCACAGCCAGCACAGTTAAGTCGGAAGGGTTGCCAAAACAGAATTCAGTGGTTATTTTCTCGAAAATAATTACGTAATGAAGTTCAAATAAATGAATTTGTGAAGCATTTTATGTGACTTTTAGAATTTTCTTAAAGATTGTTCCGATGATTTGTTAAATAATACTTTTTTTTGTGATGTATGTGTAAGTAGTAAGGTATAGTGCTCGCCAAACTTCTGGGCCGGCCTGAAGTTGGCTTTCTACTGCGCAGCCATTGTTGCCAACTTCAGGTCGGCCAAGAAGTTTGGCGAGAACTATATAGTTAACCAGATAATGCTGAATACCAACATTCACATATAGTTGTTTATCGGACTTCCACAGTCCAGTTACAGGTGGGTAACACAACATCTAATATCCTGGAAAACTGTTTTTGATAGCCAGTTTCCAAAGGCAACTTCATGTACCTACTACTTACATATGCGAAACATTTCTCAAATTAAAAGTATATTCTCTAAATATGCGTTATTGTTTAAATGTGAGATTCATGGGCAACTATGATAATATGATATTGTTTGAAATTGTTTCTGGGCGATCTGACCATATTTGCCCCAATATTCTTGCCCTGCATTTTAAATATAAAATTGACTTATAAAGTCATATATTCGTAGAAATAAAAAAAGTAGAAATAAATCTATTGCTGCATTTTTTTTCTCATCTGGGGGTAATTTTGGTCACCTTGCCCCAAACAATGTTTTTCCCAGCAGTGGGCTTGAAGATCTTTTTGTACTAGTTTATATACTGAGCCTTTTTAATTATATTGCATTTTTTGTTGTTGATCCAATCATGTTATTGAGTGAGAGAGGAGGAGTCTGTGATTGTGAGTGACTCTGTTAGTGATTATAGTCAAAAACTACGAAAATTAAATATTTTGGACGAATTGATGATAGAAGATCAGATTTTTACAATATTTTCATAGCTTTTGAGAGTTTTTATAGTAAATAGACTGAAGTTAGTCACATAATTGACGAAAAAATTACATGAAATTAATTGAGATTATAGAAACAGTTTATTTATTTTGAAATGCATAATCACTAACATCGTTGCGGTGGAGAGTACTGTTGTAGTTTTAATTCCCAGTTAGGAAGGGACCAGCGACTTTGAATGTATTATCGTGGCAAGAACTTGTCATTGGTAACGAGAAACTGGATGACATATGTCCTTATTCACGAAAAACTGTATGAATTATGTCCTTAGTCACGAGAAACCGTATAATTTATGTCACAAGTCTCGAGAAGCCATGATTTAATATCTTGCCACTTTACTGCGCTCTAAGCCGCCCGATTGATCGAAATAACTTTTATTTACAAAACCCAATTTCAAAATTTATAAAAAGCATCTTCTAACACCATCTACACGACAAGAGGTATCGCCCAAAAATTTTTGCATATGCATTTTTTTTATTTCCAAATATATTACGAAGTCTTTTGGCGATACTTCTTATTTGAGACTTACTAAAGATATTTTTGTTTCAATATAAAATGAAAGATATATTTATTCAAACACTTATTTTTCAAAATAGGCGGTTGAATAATATATTTTATCATTTTATTTTGATTCTAGGTAAAAATACTTTAGTTAAGAACGTTTCGCTAAATACCAATTTCTTACAAGTTTTTGCTAGAAAATGGAATTTTATTATTATTAATATTCAACATCAGCCATTTTATATTCACAAGCAAAAATATTTGAAATACAAAACATCTATGAAAGGGGTTACCGTATTCATTATCAATAGCAAAATAATCTATATATATATATATATATTTGAACTGTAAAGAATAAAATCCCTTTCAAATATTAAGTTTTTCTTGTAATGAGTTATAATATCAAAATACAGAGCTCCGAAGCGCTTCGTCGGTCATTTCTAGAGACGGTATTGTCAAAACTACCCACACTTCTCAAGCCTGTCTATGAGTGTGTCACCATTCATGCATAGAAATTGACGGCCCGTGAGAATAGGGATGATTCATGGTTTAAAAAATAACAATTCTATTTGGTCCGACAGTTAAATTATAAAAAAATATTGGACACGTATGTTTTGCTTAATCAAATCAATAAAATATTAAAAAAGACAATCGCATCAAAGTTCAGAAGCTTGTGACGTCACTTCTAGTTAAAAGATGTACCACGGCGTGACGACACGCAAAATTTTTACGCACTGATTCGTATAATTTTCCAATATTTTTTAATAATCCCAATTGGGAATATCCTATGGATATGTCAACCGAAACTTTCGATCAAAGTAATTTCGCCTCTAGTTGTTACCGGCGAAGCGATTTCAATCTCTGTGAATGTACCGTAACTTTGTGGCGAATATACATCAAGCATCTATTTAGACAAAATTCTTGACTGTCAATTAGGGCGAAAATGCACGTGCCTGTAACTTTCCTATTAGTGGTTAAGTAGTTTTCATGTCATTGTGACATTCACCAATCAGAAGTTGTCATGCAAGATACTTACACACTTTTATGCAAGTTATAGGCATGTGTATTTTCGCCCTTATAGCATTGTCAATGTTATTTAATAATATTCTCCATAGAGTTTCAAATCCAGTTGAATTTTAGTTCAGTTCAGTGATATTCGTCTGATTTGTGTAAAAATAAGTGAAAATGGGTTTTGCTCAAAAGAATCTAGACTAGCGAGTCACGTGCAATATATAGCATAATTATTATTATTTTTGTTTTGAAATAAAACTTATTAAAAATCGATTTTTGTGTTTGATTTTTCAAAACCTGAAACCTCCGGCAACATGATACATGTAACACACATACAAGCTGTTCACACTTTATTACTGGATGATTGCAGACACCGTAAATTTGTTATTAATCTTGCGAGGTTATTAATTCTCGATATATTGTGACCAGATAGATAGATAATTTCAAATAAACTATTCAAAACAATAAAAGCCGATAAGCTGCAATATAAATAAAGAATGGGTGTCGCCAATCGCTTCCATATTTGGTAAATAATTACTACTCAGTTGGTTCCAATTAGTACTCGGACAACAAAACCTGGTACTTTAGTAGTTTTCGAGAGGAGGTGGCTGTTGGAGTTTATCAAAAATAACTCAATACTATTCAACACTATAGCCTTCTCTCTCTAACCATTAATTATACAGTTTATTACTTGAGACCTTGTCAACACTTGAAACTGAAATGCTAGCTGTTCACGGTACTGTATTCCGTCAACCTTAGTAGGAGCCACATGTGCTTACACACACCTTTCCGATACATAAAACAAAGGGTAATTAAACTGTTATTATTTAAACCCTTAAACCGTTATTTTCTTTGGTGTCCACCTTATTAACCCCAACAGGTTATGGGCCCAGAGCGCTAAGCCAAAGTGAAAATAATTATTGGACACTAAATAATAAACACGAGTTGTGCATCTAGTGAAACAAATAAAAAGGAATAAGACTGTTTAAAATCAAAATGAGTAATATGAACATTTAACATTTTGATGTCAATAAGTAAAGTGTGTAGACATTACGAATATCCAAAATTATTAAGTGAACTTGAAGTACCTACGGCACAGCCTATGGAACGTTATCGACAGTGAAGATCCAACGACAATATGTGCTTAAATGCGATGTAGGTATCTCTTGAAAAAGATTGCTGAACAGGAAGCTGCAGATGTAAAGTCAAAGGAATTCGAAAAAGTTATGAAACTTTTGATGACTTTAGTGAACAGAAACAGCTATATATTGTCACCGAAATCGAGACTGAATGACAAGTGACTGAAGATACAATTGACTAAAGACAATATAATACTAGCGATTGTGAAAAAGAGATTGTTTGATCATGAAATCAAACTTAAAAGTTGAAGGTCATGATCTAAGTCTGAAAGTACTTCAGGCTGCAATCTAGAGGCCATAACTAACCATAACATCACTCTGAAACAATTCCAGAGATCAGCAAAAGTCAATAAAACCGTTCAAGTCCCCGAGAGAAGTTTAAGCCATTGAAACAAAAGAAGGAACAATACAACGGTGCAGATGGTTAGTTCAAAACCAGAACCACATGATGAAAATACGTCTGGTTTTACCTTTGTGACGGGCAGTCATGATGCTGCGTTTATACAAGCGACGAAGGAAGGAGATCTGCCGGTTACCTGTAAGATGGGCGTTACAGGTGTGCTCCAGAATGTATTTTTCTGCGAGATTCCATAATTTCAAAATCAAGCAAGAATGACTGTCGTTTTGATAAAACGGCGGTGTCATTGTGTTCAAAGATGTTAAACCGGTAATAAAGGGTAAGTCTTTGAATAATCTAATAGACATTAACTGTCTGCATTTTATTAACGCTTTAATTAGCAAATGCTTGTAAATAAATTCGTAAATAATAATTACGATTTAATGTGTAACGAAATCCGAGGCTAAAGGCAAATTATATTTTTGGATTTTATATTTATTGAACTATTTTATAATAGTGATGCAAATAATAACATTGTGCCTTACGAAAAATTGTGTGAAGCTAGTATTTATGAAAAACAAGCTTGTTTGGCAATTGATAAAATTGAAAACAAAAGTTTTGTTAAAAGTAGATATTTAAAGTTCTCACAGATGAGTAACGACACTTGAGTCTATTGAAAACAAAAACTGAGATGTGTTTTTGTGATAGACCAGATGTTTTTGTTATGTTTCGGGATTAGAAATGTTGTATAAAGTTGTAAAGTTCATTTTGATCTGAGAATTATTCCTATCTTAAGTTGTGTTAATGGAGAGGAAATTATATCCAATTAAATGAAAGAGTTCTGAACTCGAAATGGTATTAGTTACCATTACAGTGCTTTGTATGGAATTGCCGCCGAAACGAAAAAAAAGAACGGAGTCGTATGTAATAGGTTGTACCTAATATTAGGGTCGAAATGTGTCAATTCATTTATGGAAAAGATTGTTCTGGGAAGCACTGATGTTATATAACATACCTTATGAGTTATGACATAATAAGACGCTACAACTAAAGTATTTAAATGTTTTTGGTTTTACTGTTTACTTTGTAAAAAGTAATAGAAAACGAAATTTGACAATGTGTTGTCAATTGGGAAATAATTCGTTGGTTATAAACGAAATGGTATATCTAAGGTGTAGGTTGTGGTAGACAATTACTTTGTGAGAGTCAGTGATGTGATAATGGATCTTATCAAATAGGCCAGTGAAACCTGAGCCCGAACGGATTATGGCTAAAAGCTCAATAACTCTGTTGATAATTCTGACTTGGTACACCCTCGTAAAGTGGTGTGGATCTGATTGGAATATATTAGATTGTACATGTGAATTAATAGGATTACAATCCTGGCATAACTACATGCAATTGGCATGAGTTGGTACACCCTGGTAAAGTGGTGTGAGTCTGATAGGAATATATCAGATTGTACATGTGAATTAATAGGATTTCAATCCTGGCATAACTACATGCAATTGGCATGAGTTGGTACACCCTGGTAAAGTGGTGTGGATCTGATAAGAATTAATCATATTGTACATGTGAATAAATAGGATTAAATTCCTGGCTTAACTGCATGCAACTGGCATGAGTTGGTACACCCTGGTGAAGTGGTGTGGATCTAATAAATAAATCTGTTAAAGAAACAGTGGAGTGTTTGAACCGATCTTCATATATGACAATGGTAATGAGTTAAATTAACCATAAAATAATGAAACATAGAAAATTAAGATTAAGCGTTAGGATGCAAAGTATGTTATCTGTTTCAAATAATAAATATTATGAAGACTGTATTTTTGGTAAATATTATCTACTGATTTGTTGTGTGCTGAATCTTTATTTATCTAATAAATTCAGAAATTGAATCTATGTATAATAAACATGTACCTATGGGAAAAATCAATGAAGAATATAATTCACTTATTGTAAATGATACCTGATGTACCTATAACACTAAAATCATGTATAAATCTATTTTGATCGATTGTAAGTGGGCATTTACGATTAAAGATGATGAGTTTTGAAAGCCTATGAATAAATGGCTAGTGGTTTAAGTCAGAAACTTTTGCATTAGTTAAAAGAATCGCAAGTTTAAGATTAATATCTTTAGCGAGTCAATTTAATTTATTAGTACACCTTGTGGGTGTTAAATCATTTTGAATGGGCAATTTATCAAGAAATCTAAGTACATAATTGTATGAAAATTTCCCGACGAAATATCCCGACTGAATATGTGTATACGGCTTGCAAAGGAAAGAACTCATATTCATATTATATTCGTTTAAGTCAATACATTGATTGAACCAGTTTGCAAACTGTTAGTTCCAAATGTTAGAATAACATTTTATAAAAAGGGGTTTTTATTACTCATCAGTAAATCAGTGCATTAACATTTTTAATGCAGATCAAGTAAAGCCCAGAGTCTGGACTTGTGCCCGGTTGACGGCAATAGACTCGCCCCTATAACATAGGATCTAAACATAACTGGTGACATATTGATTTACTATAATATACTATTTTCCTCTGCCTAACCCTTCGAGGAACACAGGCGTGATATTATGTTAAGTTATGTTTTGGAAAGAATTTATGTAAATGAAAACAATGTGTGTGTATTAAGTATAGTATAGAGTAAAAAGCCTCTATCTAAACGTTTGGGTAATATTAAGTTATATTTCAAATTGTTGTAAGTTTTTACATGTGGATGATGTTGTGACGATCGATGATTAAAATATGTACTATGAATAGTTCTAAAACGTACTGATTAAACACTTTTAATGTGATAGACTGAAATGCGAGAGAAGGTTTTCTGTTAAGCAAAATAACCAGATCAGAAAACAAAGTCATTTTTGTTCAGGGTATGCAAACAGTACCTACCTGAGAAGTTTAAATATGAGTAATGTAAATAAGTCAATACTTGTACACAAATTGGAAAATAAACCAAATTATGAAGTACCAAGTATTAGAGTCGTGTGAAATTACAAGTGTCCCTTGTAGAAATTTCGTTGTGTGTTTGAAGCATATCATACTGGCCACTTGACGTGACCTAAGTTTTTCTATTAACATTCTGAGTCAGTATGCAAGCAAAAACAATAATTCATTATGGTCATACTTCAAAAGGTCTTGACTCTTGAGAAATTTAAAACGAACCATAAATCTCAAGTTAATAAACAAATTAAATTATTGGAAGTGGCTTCGTTCATTGTGACAAAAAGCTATGACGTAATTGATAGAAAAATTACTACGGGTTAATTGTAGTTTTTGATCATTGTACAATGTGATTTGTATGCCACAAATATGCAGTAAAAAGTGAAAGCCGTGCATGTTCTTACATAGCTCAATATGAAGTTGTAAGGGAAACTTTGTGGTTGAAGTAATTTATGTCGAGTTTTGGCATTGTGCTACTAGATTATAATTAAATTGATAGGAAGATTCATAATGGATGCAAAAGCACCAGCATTCCAACCAGTCACAGACGATCTAAACACATTGAAACTATAAAAACCAAGTTGAGAAAAAGTGTGTGAATGTGTTTTATGTTTCTATTAACCAGCTGTTTGTTATCCTGAAAAATTCCCCGCGGTGTGTCTCTGAATGAGTATGAAGTTCGGGGTGGTGTTGCAAATATGTATATGCAACGTGGTAATAAGGATATGTTAATTAAAAGGCTTGGTTATAATAAAAAGGATAATTTAATTATAAAAAGCTTGGTTATAAGTACAAAGATGATTACATAATGTGTTAATCATAAAAGCTTGGTTTTAATTATACGGATGTTTAATTGTAAGAGCTTGGTAATAAGTAGATGAATAACTTTAATATTTCATTAATTACAAGAGATGAAATGATTGATTGGTCTGATTAGGTTTTTCTGGGTTTCCCTAATTCTGCGCAATGAATGTTGGACCATGATGATATTGTTTTCCCAGAAAGAAAGGTGTGTGTTTTATTATTGTATAAAAATAGTTTGTAATATGAATTATTACGATGATGTTATTAAAGAGAAAGAGATTTATTTTTGAGGGGGCGTGTTGGAGTTTATCAAAAATAACTCAATACTATTCAACACTATAGCCTTCTCTCTCTAACCATTAATTATACAGTTTATTACTTGAGACCTTGTCAACACTTGAAACTGAAATGCTAGCTGTTCACGGTACTGTATTCCGTCAACCTTAGTAGGAGCCACATGTGCTTACACACACCTTTCCGATACATAAAACAAAGGGTAATTAAACTGTTATTATTTAAACCCTTAAACCGTTATTTTCTTTGGTGTCCACCTTATTAACCCCAACAGTGGCAGGACCATGTGCGCCGAAAAAGTGGGCATGCTACAACTATTCTACGCATTCAAATAATCACTATCCTTTTATTTGATTCATTTCGTCAAAAAACAGTTAAAACATTTATATTTGCCGAGAAATCAACGATATCTTTCGCGCGCTCGTTCAGCAGGACCACGACTTTGAATGTTGATTGCTAGTTTGAAGAGCTTGTCACTTTCCTCAAACCTACATAGAAAATTACTACTCTGCAAGATAAAATTAGTACCCAAAATTCAAAACCAGGAGGTACGCCAGTAGTTTACGAGATATACCATGCTATTGGTGGGGCGATGGCGGTGGTCAGTGTTAAATTTTCATTTCAAGATTTCCCTATTAAAAACTGATTTTTTTCAAAATTTATACAAAAACTACTACTCCTATAGCGAACAAAAATTCAGATTAACTGTGGGGTTCCCAGAGGCGGCTTAATGAACTCTGACACCAGAGGTGGCCACATCCTCGTAAGAAAAGAAGAAGAACGGTTGCTGAAAGCAGTACCTAAGTAATAAAACTTAATTATATTCTTCAAGGTTTACCATCACTAATAACGATTATGGGGTCAAACTAGTGATGCAAAGAAAGTGTCTACGGAAGCAGGAACGGAAAGATTTAAAAAAATTGCGGAAACGGAAACAGACACAGAAGTGTAATACTTACTATGATTATAAATAATAATTTATCTATATACATACAAGAAGAATCTGACTGACTGACTGATCGATCAACGCACAGCCAAAACCGCTAAACTTAGAAGCATGAAATATGGCAGAAAGGTTCCTCAAGTGACGAAAATGAGCACCAAGCACCATTTTTGGAAATGGGGAAACCCCAAAGGGGATAAATAAAACGGCGGTTGAAAGTTTGTATGTAATTTCTACAGTTTGAAAGTTTGGGACCTGTGAAATTTTAGATTTACGCTCTTGCTTGATAAAAAGAGTTAATGCGCTTATGGGTTTTTGGAAATTCAACCCTTAAGGGGGTTGAAAGTTAGTATGATTTTTTTATATAGGTATAGTTTGTAAATAGGACACATGAAATTTTATATTCACGCTTTTGGTTGATAAAAAGAAATCATGTAGGTACTTATTGGTTTTTGGGAATTCCACCCCTAAGGGAGTAAAAAGGGGGTTGAAAGTTTGTATGTAATTTTACAGTTTGTAAGTTGGAAACGTGAAATTTTAGATTGAAGCTTTTGGTTGATAATAAGAATTCATGTATTTATTAGTTTTTGGAAATTCGGGCAGAATTTCCAAAAACTAATAAATACATGAATTCTAAGGGGATAAAATAGGGGTTGAAACTTTATATGAAATTTCTTCGGTTTAGAAGGTAAAACATCTGTAATTGTAGGTTTACGCCCTTGATTAATAAAAAAAAACAACGAGTTTTATTATTTCCGGCAATAGCATCCCTAAGGGGGTAAAAAGGGGATTGAAAGTTTGTATATAATTTCTACAGTTTGTAAATTAGATACATGAAATTATACATTTTCGCTCTTGGTTGATAAAAAGAATTAACGTTTTTATGGGTTTTTGAAAATTCAACCCTTAATGGGATAAAATAGAGGTTGACGTTTATATGACATTTCTTCGGTTTGGAAGGTAAAATATCTGATATTGTAGGTTTACTTAGTTTATCCGGCAATTCTATATTTGCTTCTTATTATGATGTAGGGGAGCAAACGAGAGATATTTGTTTGTATGAAAAGTCTAATTCCTTGGGCAAAATAATAAAGCTAACGTTGGTTTTTCTACCCCCAAATGAGAATTTAAGGGATTTTAAAGTTTGTATGGAAAATCTTATTTCTTGGATTAATAAACTTGAAACTTGGCACAAATACTAACCTAAGTAAATAATAAAATGATGTCATTAATAGTTTTTCGAAACTACCCCTAAAAGATGATTTGGGGAATGTTAAAGATGTTGGGATAGCTCCTCACGTGTCAACTATCCAGAGAAGTCGTTGCATTAAGAAATATTCAATTTGAAAAGATTCATCAGACACATAGCGTTACTGGGGCAAAGGTCAGGCTTAACTTTTGGTCCAATCGAAATCGAGTTCGATTTATATTTCGATTTCGATATCGATTTCGATTTCGGTTTCGCTTTCGGTTTCTGTTTCTGTTTCTGTTTCGGCTTCGGCTTCGGCTTTAGCTTTGGGGTCATGGTATACGGAACGGGGCACTATGAAAAAAAGAGAGACAAATTTCACCCAAAAACAACGCCTAATCAAGCCTCCGGGATCCGGTGGGATGTGGGAGTACTAGGGTGGGGCAACACCGGGGGACGACCTTAAGGTCAATGACCATGGCGCCAAGGTCAGTGACCCTGACCCCAAGGTCAAGGTCAAACATTAAAAAGACGCTGACACGGGGTACGCTCGAGGTCAGTGACCTTGACGCCAAGGTCAAATTAACAAAAATGCAGACACGGGGTACGCTCGTTGTCAGTGACCTTGACCTCAAGGCCAGATTCATAAAAACACCCCTTTTAACCTAACCTGTCCAAGTCGGAGTGCCCCAAGTCTCAAGCTCGCAAAATTTAACTCTCATTATGAAGGCGTCTGGGACTTAAAAAAATTTGAGGAAAAAGCACTTAAAAAAATTTTGATGAAATTTTCACTTAATAATGCTTTCTTTTTATGGTTTCATCGTATGGAGAACATCAAAAGAAACAACTTTTTCCCGGTATTTTTTTTCGTGAGGTCAATGACCGCTGAGATTGGAGGCAAAATTTAGCCTTCTTTATGAAGGCGTCTAGGACTTAGAAATTTTTCATGAAATTTACGAACAAAAAAATGGCGGGCAGCTAACGGCATGACCTGCATCTACAATTAGTCGCTCTGATACCCCGTCTCCCTATTCCCGGGTATAAGCGGCAAATATCTTTTAAAAGACGCCTAAATCGGGCGGCCTCTGATGGCAATTGTGTTAAAATATTGTGACGGTACATGTACTCGCCTATGTACCACTTCAATTTGTTCTGGCTCCTGCAGGTGCGGCAATGGCGTTTTAATTCTAGCCATTGCCGCTCTATTGTTTTTGCCGCTCTATTGTTTTAGTATGAATTTTTACCCTGACGTTACCTGTTCCGTCGGAGACCGGGGTACCTAAATTTCTATGCACCGGGATATCGACAGTGCCTGCGACAAAATTTAAACTATGGTTTACAGTATAGTGTCCCCCCATATTAAGACGTAAATCTACTCCATGATATGCTCGGTGCATATCGGACATAATGTATGACCCTTGTCGTACATTAGCCGCCATTATAGGGTCAAGTGTCTGCCGTGATTTGTTAGGAATAAGTTCAACGACTATCTTTTTTGATAGGCGACTCATACATCCAAATGACCATGTCTGACGTTGCAGAAGTCGTCCCCTGTGGTATTTATTTGTGTACATATGTGTTTCATCGACTTCCACAATGTCATCAGGACCTCCTATCATTTGATGGTCATGGGCCTCCGCCCACTTCACACACCTCACGCAGGTAGTGATATATTTGAATGGCCGTTTTCTTTGTCACTCCCACATCCCTTGCGGCTTGTGTAACCTTATCATTTCTAAAAAAATGATAAAGAAGTCGAAGGGTCGATAAAATTGACACCTTCGACTTTTCAAAGACGTTTCGTTACAGCCACGACGCCGACATCTCCAGCGGAAGCCAAACTTATAATCAGGGCGCCGCTCTGCTGACATATTCTGCCTACAATTAGGGCAGCGCGCCACCCTGCTTGACATTAAAAGCCAAGCACGAGCAGCTTCTATTGCTTGCTCTTCGTTATTGATGCTAGCAGCGTATTTCCATATGTTAAAATTACGTGCTAAAATTAAATTTCTAGGATTCATGACTAAAACCAGACTACAATTACAACTAGACTATAAAGTAAAATCTATACTAATATTATAAAGCTGAAGAGTTTGTTTGTTTGTTTGTTTGAACGCGCTAATCTCAGAAACTACTGGTTGGAATTGAAAAATTCTTTTTGTGTTGGATAGTCCATTTATCGAGGAAGGTTATAGGCTATATAACATCACGCTACGACCAATAGGAGCGGAGCATAAATGAAAAATGTTGCAAAAACGGGCAACATTATTCCTTTTTGAGAGCTTCCGTTGCGTGCGCTGCGAAAACGGTTCAAGATACCAAAAAAATATGTATGAAAGAATTATTCCTCTTGAAATGATCTAAAAAAATGTCCGCGACAGTATATGTCTATCTTTTAAGATTAACTCACTAGAACCGTTTTTATGGTAATCAAATTTGGTCGAAATTAATGCATTATTACCAATTATTTGTTAGAGTTGTATCAACATAATAATATTAATCTTTATCCAAATAAATGTGTTGTTGATTAAGAGTATTTAATTGTAAACAAAATTGTCTATGACATTACTTAATTTCAATGAACATCTTAGAAGATATTACAATTTAAAAATAACTCCGATATAAAATTCACACGCGCCGCATGATGTGCAAAACCTGACGCTGCGCCTGGCCGGCGGGCGAGGAGAGGCGTTGCTTGCGGGCGACGCGGAGAGGGGGTGTAGCTCTACGAGGTACCGGTCGGCTCCCTTCTGAACGGTTGTATGCAGCGTTATTTGTTTTTGCGATATAATATCGTTGTGTAATAATACTTTTTCAATACTATTATATTTTGTTTTAAGGAATAATATTTTGGTTCTAATAATTTCACAATTATTAACACTTTTTTTTTAGTTTTGATGTAGATAATTAATTATAAGTAGGTGTCATAGTTTTCTTTATAGTATTGTTTGTTTTAAGGGTAGTATTTTGTTTCTAATAATTTAACAAAAATTAACACTTTTTTTTTGTTTTGTTGTAGATAATACCTGTAAATAGGTGTCATCTACATAATTATTCTTATTAGGTTAGGTTTTAGTTTAAGCATACAGTTAGTTTACCTTATTTTCGTTTTACGGTAATTCTTTTGACATATATTATATCCGATTTACGTAAGTACCAAATACAGGTAAAAATAATTAGATTCCTAATTATTAACCTTACGTTTGTTTTTTTCTTGATTACGAGTTACGGTTTGGTTAAGTTTTCATTTCCTACGTTCTTTCTTCGTCACTATAATGCCTAGAAAAAGAACTCAGCTTTCTCGGCAGACTGCTACTGCAAAGCGGCTGCGAGTTTTGCGCAGCAATGAAACAGAGGATGAAAATATGCATAGGTTGGCTACTCAACGAGCAATCAGTGAACAAAACCGTGCTAATGAATCGATCGTTGAACGTTCGCAGCGTCTAGCCTCACAAAATTTCCGAACTTCGGCAAACCGACAACGGGAACAAAGTGCTGAACGTTCTCAACGTTTATCTTTACAAAATTCCCGAACTTTGATAAACCGAGAACGGGAATCAAGCGCTGAACGTTCTCAACGTTTAGCCTCACAAAGTTCTCGAACTTTGGTGAACCGACTGCGGGAATCAAGCGCTGAACGTTCTCAACGTTTAGCCTCACAGAGTTCTCGAACTTTGGTGAACCGACTGCGGGAATCAAGCGCTGAACGTTCTCAACGTTTAGCCTCACAAAGTTCTCGAACTTTGGTGAACCGACTGCGGGAATCAAGCGCTGAACGTTCTCAACGTTTAGCCTCACAGAGTTCTCGAACTTTGGTGAACCGACTGCGGGAATCAAGCGCTGAACGTTCTCAACGTTTAGCCTCACAGAGTTCTCGAACTTTGGTGAACCGACTGCGGGAATCAAGCGCTGAACGTTTTCAACGTTTAGCCTCACAGAATTCCCGAACTTTGGCTAACCGCGATCGGGAATCAAGCACTGAACGATCCCATCGATTAGCACAGCAAAATGTACGATCAGCAAGAAATAGAACTCGCAGGCAACTTAATTTATTAAATGCTGCGTTTGCTTATGATTGTACCCTTGACTATACTGAGCTAAATGATATTGATATTGGCAGAATGGATAAAATATGCAACTTATGCCAAGCAAAAAAATGGGCGACTGAAGCTCCTGGACTGTGTTGTAGTGCCGGCAAAGTAAATATACCTATAATTCCGGAACCAACTACAGTTTTAAAAGAACTGATGTCAGGCTCACATCCATCATCAAAGCATTTCTTAAATCACTCAAGACAATATAATACACTATTTCAGATGACTTCATTTGGTGCCAAAGAAATTCGTGAGGGAAACTTTATGCCCACTTTTAAAGTCCAAGGGCAAGTTTATCACTTGATCGGTAACTTACTTCCAGCTGAAGGAGCACAATCCGAGTTTTTGCAAATATATTTTGTTTCCCATGCAGATCAGGTATCCTTGCGCTCAAATTTAAATCCAAGCTTGCAAATCGATCTTATCGACGTTCTCCAAACATATCTTCACGATCATAATACGTATATTCAAAGTTTTAAATACAATCTGGAAAATAGACCACCGAATGACTTAAAACTTATTATTCATGCTGATGTGAAACCTCCTAACGAGCATCGAGGTCGGTATAATGCGCCAATAGTAGATGAAGTAGCTGTTCTTTTGATAGATGAAGACAAAGGTCCCCGAGATATTGTGTTGACTGCGAGAGATGGTGGACTTCAACGAGTTTCTGAAATTCATAGATCTTATGACCCACTTCAGTATCCTTTACTGTTTCCCTTTGGTGATGACGGATACTGTATAAATATTCCACAGCAGAATACTGCTGCTAGATCTAAAACTGTATCATGTATGCAGTTCTATGCATTTAGACTCATGATAAGAATAAATGACTTTAACAGCATACATTATTTCAAAGGATTATTCAACCAATATTGTGTTGATATGGCGGCAAAAATGATTTCTGAGAGGCTTGACTTCATCAAAAGAAATAAAAAAAAATTGAGAGCAGAAGAGTACATTCATTTAAGAGATGCCGTGGTTAATGATGCTAATATAAACGCTTCTAATATTGGCCAGCATGTTATATTGCCGTCGTCATTTACAGGATCCCCCAGATACATGAACGAAAAAAGTCAAGATGCCATGACATATGTCAGGAAATTTGGAAGACCAGATCTCTTCATTACATTTACATGTAACTCCGAATGGCCGGAAATAAAAATTGAGTTATTACCCGATCAACATTCTTACGACAGACATGATTTGGTTTCTAGAGTATTTCATTTAAAACTCAAAAAAATGATAGACCTACTAACGAAGAAAAATATTTTTGGACCATCAAAAGCCTTTGTTTACAGCGTAGAATGGCAAAAAAGAGGTTTACCTCACGCCCACATTTTATTGTGGCTGGCTAACAAAGTACAACCAGATTCTATAGATGCAATAATATCGGCTGAAATACCTAACAAACAACAAGATCCAATTCTTCATAATATTGTCATAAAAAATATGATACATGGTCCTTGCGGATTTCATAATCCTGCGTCACCATGTATGAAAGAAAACATTTGTTCTAAAAAGTACCCTAGGCATTTTATTTCTGAAACACAAACCGGGGATGACGGTTACCCAACCTACAGGCGCAGGTCTCCAGATAATGGTGGAAACACAGCAATAATTCGTGTCAAAGGTACAGAAGTGAGCGTAGATAATCGGTGGGTTGTTCCCTATAATCCAGTGCTATCACGAATTTTCAATGCACACATTAACGTAGAGTTTTGTCAATCGGTCAAAGCTATTAAGTACATCTGTAAGTATATTCATAAAGGTTCTGATCAAGCCACATTTTCGTTACAAAGTAATAACGATGAAGTAGAAAAATATCTAAATGGTCGCTATATAAGTTCCTCGGAAGCGCTCTGGCGAATTTTCCAATTTCCTATTCATGAACGTTTTCCGGCAGTAGTTCATTTAGCAGTTCTTTTGGAAAATGGACAAAGAGTTTATTTTTATAATAATGCAAACCTTCAAGATCGCGTTAATAATCCTTCATCAACGACACTTACAGCGTTCTTTGATCTTTGCAAAAGTGACAATTTTGCAAAAAACCTTTTATATCACGAAGTACCCCAGTATTACGTATGGCAAAGAAATTCATTTTCTAGAAGAAGACGTGGGCAAAATGTTGAAGGATATCCCGGTGTAAAAAAAGACACAACTTTAGGCCGTGTCTACAACATTCATTCAACTCAAATTGAATGCTTTTATTTAAGAATGTTACTGCAACATGTTCGCGGTCCAATGTCATTTGAACATCTAAGGACCGTGAATGGTGTTATTTGCCAAAATTATCAAGGCGCTTGCAAGAAATTAGGTTTACTGGAGGGAGATGAACATTGGCAAAATACAATGTCAGATGCTGTCATGTCCGAGCCAGCCACAAAATTAAGAGAATTATTTACCATCATCCTTATATTTTGCCAACCATCTGACCCCTTAGAGTTATGGAATAAATTTCGTAATGCTTTATGTGAAGATATATTAAACAGAATGCGTAATGAGAATCAGGATATGACATTAGCATATAATGATGATATATACAATGATGGACTAATCATAATTGAAGATAAAATTCATGAGATTTGCGATAAATCACTAACCGATTTTGGGCTTCCTGTATCAAAAAGGATTAATTTACTTAATCATCTGGATCCGTTAGAAGTAGCGTTGCGAAAACCGTATGATCTAAATGAATTAAATGAGTATATTACTCAAAATGAACCAAAATTAGTTAATGACCAGGTGACCGCTTATAATTGTGTTATGCAGTGTTCATTTTAGTGAAGGAAAAGTATTTTTTTTGGATGCTCCCGGTGGAACCGGCAAGACCTTTATTACTAATCTTATATTAGCAAAAGTAAGGTCTCAGGGAAAGCTAGCTTTGGCAGTAGCGTCGTCAGGTATCGCTGCAACTTTATTAGCAGGTGGACGCACAGCTCATTCCACTTTTAAACTGCCCCTCACTGTTTCTTTACAAAAAGATAGCGTGTGCTCTATACGTAAAAATGGCCCTTTGGGAAAAGTTTTACAAGATGTCAGTTTAATTATCTGGGACGAATGTACCATGATCCATAGAGCTCATGTAGAGGCTCTAGATAGGACTCTTAGAGATATTAGAAGCTGTGATAAAATCATGGGTGGGATTACTGTTATGTTTGCTGGGGACTTTCGACAAACTTTACCAGTAATAGTAAGGGGAACTAGAGCAGACATTGTAAAGTCTTGCCTTAAAAGTTCCCCATTATGGAAGTTTATTAACATCTTAAAATTAACTACAAATATGAGAACACATTTGGGGGGAGGTAGTATAACTTTTCCTTCAAAGTTACTTTTAATAGGAGACGGGAAAGTACCTCATTTTGAAAATAAAATTGAAATTGATCGCGATTTAGGAGAAAGAATGAGTAACATTGAGGACTTGATATCGAAAGTTTACCCTGAAATCAGCGAAATAGAAAATAAAGATCATCAATGGATGTGTCAAAGGGCAATATTGGCGGCGAGAAACAGTAGCGTGGACGAAATTAACGACCTAATTTTAAGTAAACTTCCAGGAGACATAGTTACCTACACATCTATTGATAATGTAATGGATCAAGAAGATGCGGTCCATTACCCACAGGAGTTTCTTAATTCTTTGAACCCAAGTGGCCTTCCCCCATATTCCCTCAAGTTAAAAATAGGTGCCCCAATAATTTTACTTAGAAATCTTAAACCACCAAATTTATGTAACGGGACCCGACTTCAAATCAAATTTCTTCGCAATAACGTGATCGTTGCAATAGTTTTGACTGGTCCAGCAGTTGGTCAAACAGTGCTTATACCTCGCATCCCAATGATTCCAAATGATTTACCTTTTAATTTTAAAAGAATTCAATTTCCCGTTAAGCTATCTTTCGCCGTTACAATTAATAAATCACAGGGGCAAACATTTAAACACGTAGGAATCGATTTACGTCAAGACTGCTTTTCACACGGCCAACTATATGTCGCGTTGTCAAGATCGGGTTGCGGAGAAAACCAATATGTTCTTCTGCCACAAGAAAATAAAACTAAAAATATAATTTACGCAGAAGTACTTTAAAATAATTATGTTCTTTTAAAAACTAAATTGTCTAAAATAATAACAGAAATTGATGCGGACAAAGTCGTGGGTAACAGCTATAATTTATAAAGCTGAGGAGGTTGTTTGCAAAAATAAATATGATGCCCAAAATAACTATTCCACGCGGACGAAGTCGCCGGCACAGCTAGTATTCTATAAAGCAAATTAAAACAAACCTAACGACTAATATACAAAATAAAAAATAAAAAAGTAATAACTAATTAAAAAGCTACAAAAAAAACTAACGAACAAATAAGCTACCTAACTAATAAAACAACAAATAACAATATAAAGCAGCGAAAAGCAATCCGAAACTTCGAGAATCTCGAGAAATATCGAGAATTCCGAATAATTCAAACAAATTTTACCATCGGTATATTGATTGAAACTTTACCGTAACGAGAGCCGAAGCAGCGGTCTCCATCGACTAAAGATTCATGCGAATTTCAAACTTCATAATACTTTTTTATGGTTCTATCATATGACATCAAAAGAAACAACTTTTCCCCATGATTTTTTTTTGAGCTCGGGTCATGGGGCACCCTGACTTGGATAGGTTAGGTCAGAAGGGAATCCATCCATCCCCTTCGTGGTTATTTTTTTTATGACGATTAAGCCCCGCGAAACGGGGCTCCGACTTTGCCCTTTAAGCAACTTAGTCCAAGAGCGAGCGAAGCGAGCTCGAGACTTGGGGCACTCCGACTTGGATAGGTTAGGTTAGAAGGGGATGGCGAGGTCCAGTGAGCGAGTAAAAAGAGCGAACAGATCCCGCCATCCCCTTCGTGGTTATTTTTTTTATGACCACTAAGCCGTAAGCAACTTAGTCCAAGAGCGAGCGAAGTGAGCTCGAGACTTGGGGCTCTCCGACTTGGACAGGTTAGGTTAAAAGGGGTGTTTTTATGAATCTGACCTTGAGGTCAAGATCACTGACCATGAGCGTACCCCGTGTCTGTGTCTTTGTTAATTTGACCTTGGGGTCAGGGTCACTGACCTCGAGCGTACCCCGTGTCAGCGTCTTTTTTAAGCCAGACCTTGACCTTGGGGTCAAGTTCACTGACCTTTGCGTCAAGGTCACTGACCTTGGCGCCATGGTCATTGACCTTAAGGTCGTGCCCCGGTGTCTCCCCACCCTAGTACTTCTACATCCCACCGGATCCCGAAGGCTTGATTAGGCGTTGTTTTTGGGTGAAATTTATGTCTTTTTTTCATAGTGCCCCGTTTCGTGTACCATGACCCCAAAGCCAAAGCCAAAGCCGAAACCGAAACCGGAACCGGAACCGGACCGAAACCGGACCCGAAACCGGACCCGAAACCGGAACCGGAAACGAGACTGATACCGAGACCGAGACCAAGACCGAGACCGATACCGAGAACGAGACCGAGACCGAGACTCAGACCGAGACCGAGACCGAAACCGAGACCGAAACCGAAACCTATTCTGAAAACGAAACCGAAACCGAAACCGATACCGATACCGATACCGATGAAGGATTATGGGCATAAAAGAAACAAACATACGGGATGAACAGGGATTTATTTAACTCAAGTAAAAAAAGCAAACGTACAGTAAGCAGCCATAAGCGAGAGAGAGTTAGAACTGTCAAATTCAATTGACATTTGTCTTACGTCAGACGGTGACACTGACATGAGAGATTGGTTGTGTTTACCTTTTCAACACTGGCCCTTAAACCAACACAATCTTTTCTATATTATAAATAAACAAAACTGTTGCTTATAATTCAACACTATGACAAAAAGGAAAACAATGAATGTTAGACTACAAGTTAAATGTACATTCGTTGAACACGACTAAATACAGCAAATATATAATTATCATTCTTTGAAGGAGTGTTTATTTATTCTCATTAATTACAGTAAATTAATACAAAATTTATTTATTTTGATAACAATTGAACAGTAAAGTTGTCATGTTTTTCTCTAGACAATGGCTTAGTTAATAGATCAGCTACCATATTATTAGTACACAAGTATTTAATATCAATGATACCACTAGATACATTTTCTCTAATAAAATGGTGTCTTATGTCTATGTGTTTGGTTCTAGCATGGAACATAGAATTTCTACACAACTTCTGTGCAGATTGGTTGTCATTAAAAAAACTGTAACTTTAATACTTTTATTAAGAATCTCTTTTATAAATTTGCGGATAAATAGAGCTTCTTTGCATGCATCTGAGAGCGACATATATTCCGCTTCAGTGCTTGAAAGAGCAACAGTGCGCTGTTTTCTACTTTCCCATGATACAATTGATGTACCAACCTTAAAAACAAACCCCGTGTAGGAGCGTCGATCACCTTCGTTTCTTCCCCAGTCAGCATCGGCGTAGGCTTTAATATCCATACCACCTGCTTGGAAAGTTAAATGGTAATCTTTTGTACCTTTGAGATATCGAAGAACTCGTTTGGCAATCTTCCAATGGACTTCACTGTAACAGTTGTTAAATTGGCTTAGGTAGCTAACTGCATGAGATATATCAGGCCGAGATCCTACAGCAATATACATGAGTGATCCTATAAATCCTCTGTAATCATATTTGACACAGTCTTCTTGAGACACAGAAGACTTCGTGAGTTTCAGTCCTGTTTCCATAGGTGTTGCTGAAGGCTTACTTACACTCTTCCATATTAAATTTCTTTAATACCTTTTCAATGTAATTTGTTTGATCAAGTGTGATCTTATCTTCAAATTTACAAATTCTCATTCCTAATATATGCCTTGCTGGCCCTAAATCTGTAATATCAAATTCTCCTTTGAGTTTTCTTTAATTTTATCTTTTTCATGAGAGTTTGCTGTACTAAACAACAATATGTCATCTACATATAAAGCTATTATAATAAGTGAATCATGACTTGATTTATAATAGACGCATGGTTCAGAATATGTTCTCTGGAATTTTAACTTTTCACACAGAGTACTGTTAATCTTTTCATACCAGGCCTTTGAGGCTTGTTTTAAGCCATAGACAGCCTTATTAAGTTTATATACTTTATATTCATTTCCTTTTGAGATAAAACCTTCAGGCTGTTCCATAAAAACAGTCTCTTTCAATTCACCATTTAGGAATGCCGTCTTAACATCAAGATGTTCAATATCTAAGTGGTGTTCAGCAGCAATAGCTAGTAGTGTTCTAATACTTGAGTACCTTACGACAGGAGAGAATGTTTCCTCATAATTTATGCCTGCCTTTTGGGTATAGCCTTTAGCTACAAGTCTGGCTTTGTACTTCAAAAGTTCACCATTTAAACCATACTTTCTTTTGAACACCCACTTACATTTGACCGGTTTTTGGCCTTGAATGCGGTCAGTAAGTGTCCAGCATTTATTTAAGTTAAAAGATTCATACTCATCTTGCATTGCTTGACGCCAGTTGTTGGCCTCGGGTCCATGCAGTGCTTCGTTAACTTTCTGTGGTTCATCCATGTTGCCCACTTCTGCAAGCATGCATGCTAACATTCCCATTTCAGAGTCTTCATATTCGAAATCCTGACTTGATTCTTCTTCATCCAGTGTCTCGTCTGGAATATATGTTTCATCGGCTGAATCATCAGCAACGTAACTGTCCCCACTATCAGAATCATTTACCGTGATCGTACTCAATCTCTGGCTTTCCACAGACTGTGCTTGGATCTGTTCATCCCTATTTGTGTCATCAGAGAGGTCCACAGTAAATGTTTCTGTAGTTGAAGGCACCTGACCATCAGTATCACTACTATACATAGTATTAGAACTAGGTGTGATATGTTTTATATCCTCAGTATCATCATGTGACACAAAATATTTGTTTTCTAAAAATGTTATATCACGAGCCTTTATACAGTTCTTAGGATTTTCAGGGTCGATCAATCTGTAGCCCTTTGTCTCCTCACAATACCCTACAAATATATATTGCTTGGCTCGTGCATCTAATTTATTATGAATATGTTTTCGAGCATAGGCAATGCAACCAAATATACGTAGGTGTGAAACTATTACCTTTTTATTGGTCCATTTTTCCTCAGGAGTACTGCCTTTAACAGCAATGGTAGGTGATCTATTTTTGAGGTAGACGGCTGTGTTGACCGCTTCTGCCCAGTACATGTTTCCCAAGCCAGCCTCTTGCAGCATGCAGCGAGACTTTTCCATTATACTCCGATTAGCACGTTCAGCAACCCCATTTTGCTGTGGTGAGTGGGGCACTGTAGTCTCATGCCTAATGCCATGCTCTGTAAGGTAGCTCTGAAATTTAGAATTTATGTTGTATGGTCGGGTGTCAGATATAATAAAACATCCCAAAATGTGGTGTAAGACTGCCTTTATTATGTTGATACTATGACTTATATATTGGTTACACACATTGAAATAGAGGTTGCATACGTACTACATCACACCTCCCAAGGCAATAAAAAAAAAAAAATATTCCTTTGCATGGATACTTTTTTTTTTTTTTATATATATAAAACTACGTAATGTGGTTACAAATTTAATGTAAAATTACTGTTTATTATCTATGAGTAATGGTTATGCGTTTGAGTTACTCGCAGGTTTTTTTTTTTATATATATATTTTTTTTTTTTATATAAGTATATTAATAAACAACTTATAACTAAGATTACAGTTGTTGTATCGCTTGTGTTTACAAATAAAACATGTAAGTACTTTTTGTTGGCACCATTCATTCAGGGCATCACGAGTGCATATCATTTTACAGCCACGATCGCAACGAAGGTCAGTAACCTAGGTATTGTTGCTAAGTATACAATATATTATGACTTTATGAGTAATACAACTTCGTTCTGTTTTTATGAATAACATCAATTTTTCCATTAATGTTTACCTCTACATTTGGCGACAAATCTCTAATAACAGTGTAGCGACCAGTATAAAGGTCTGAGAGCTTATTACCAGTTTCATTTTTAATCAATATTTTATCATTTGGTTTATATTCTACAGGTCTTACATATTTATCATATCTGTTTTTCCTTTCTAATTTCGAGTTAATCAAGTTTTCCCGTGCTTCTGTTTGTGAAATCTGTAATCTATATTTAAGCTCAAGGGGATAACTGTCATAATTGTATAGTGGTTCTACTGTTCTTAAAAGGTTACTTGGTAAGTTACATTTCTTTCCATACACAAGTTCGAAGGGAGTAAATTTTGTCGATGAATGTACTGTGGTGTTGTATGCAAAGGCCCAAAAAGGTAACCATGAACTCCATGAGTCTGGTCTTTGATTGATGTGCATTCTTAAAAAGGCCCCTAGGGTTTTGTGAGAATTCTCCAGTGCACCAATGCTCTGGTGATGATAGGCTGTTGAGTTCAGTTTGGAAATATTAAGAATTGTACATACCGCTTTGAATGTCTCTGACATAAACTCCGTTCCTCTGTCAGTAGCGATTTCCCGAGGCACACCGTGCACGAGGATGAAGTTGTTGACGAACACACGAGCGACTTCAGCTGCTGTTCTATTCACTAGTGGAAAAGCGCATACATATTTTGATAGTTCACATTGAAGTGTTAAAATATACGTGTAGTTATAGTAATCTCTATCAAGAGGCCCTACTATGTCTAAAAATATCTTCTCAAATGATGATTGTGCCGTTGTGGTTATTACCATGGGTTCTTTTACCATAACCGTATACTTTTGTTTTTGACAAATAGGGCATTTTTTAACATAGTTATTTATATCCTTTTCGAGACCCGGCCAGAAATAATATTTTTTAATGTTGTTAAACATTCTTTTTGTGCCTGCGTGGCCACTTGTGGGTAATAAGTGAAAGTCATTTAAAATGACTCTCCGATCTTCTAAATTATCTACTTTTTCTATATTATTTAAAATACACAATCGCGGTCCTTCCCATTTAGTATATCTTTTAACCTCATTAGTTATTTTTCCTAAGAATAAGTTATGGGATTTATTTTTCACGAAACATATTTTATGTATATCATTAACTTTACAGAAATCGCACATCGCTCTCACAAATGCGGCTGGCGTCAGTTGTGATCGAGCAGATGGATTTATATACAACATCATTTTTGCTTGATCATATGAAAATATATTATTTCCCTTATATATTCTATTCGTTTTTTGTAGCCTGTTTAGACTTGTTTTATCAATGAATTGCAGCTCTACTGCATTACTAGGCTTGTTAATTGTTCCCACAATCCTTGCTTGATCTTCTTGATCCGGGACACAGTTGTCTGCGGTATCTTCCGGAATATGAGAAGTTTGTTCTAATCGTTTTATCTGTGCTCGTGTCATTACAAATAAACTTTCGTGCATGTTCTTTAAATCTTTCGATGATATTGGAATTCGAGATAAAGCATCGGCGGCTGCATTTTGTTGACCTTTGACATATTCTATTAAATAGTCATATTCTTCTAAACATAATCTAAATTTGAGTAGTCTACTTGATGGCTCCTTTAAACTAAATAAATATACCAGTGGTTTGTGGTCAGTTACTATTTTGAATGGACGACCATACAAATAGGGTCTATAATGTTTTACGGCCCATACTATAGCCAGGAGTTCTTTTTCAATAGTCGGGTAATTACGTTCAGCTTTGTTTAAACTCCTACTGGCGTAAGCGACTGGCCGACCATTGCCGTTGGATAAAACCGCTCCTATCGCGTACCCTGACGCATCAGTTTGTACAATAAACTGATTTTTATCTGATAAATCCGGATATTGGAGAACTGGTGGTGTAGACATACATTCTTTAAGTGTCTGAAATGCCTTTTGTGCGTCGCTATTCCAAATGAATTCTACATTTTTTCTACACAAAATATTTAAACTGTTTGCAATTTCAGCAAAATTTGGAATAAATTTGCGATAATAATTCGCTAAGGCTACAAAACGCTTTACTTCATTTGTGTTTTGGGGAATTGGATAGTTTTGTATAGCACTAATCTTTTCTGGATCGGGTAGTACACCGTTATCTGTTACGACGTGGCCTAAATAGAGCATTTCCTTTTTAAGAAAGTCGCATTTCATCGGATTTAATTTTAAATTGACACTGCGTAATCTTTCTAGTACTTCGATTAATTTTTTTTTATGATTTGATAAGTCCCGTCCCATTATAATTAAATCGTCCTGATAACATAAACATTTTTCATAATTAAGGCCCGCCATTGCCATTGTCATCATTCGGGCAAATGAGTTCGGGCTTGTCTTAAGACCCATTGGCATTCTAGTCATTTGATATTGACCTAAATGAAAAGCTGTAAATTTCCTACTATCTGGTTCAAGTTCCACGTTATAAAACCCTTGGCTTAAGTCTAAGTGCGTAAAATAAATGCAACCAGAAAGCGAGTCTAATATCTCATGAATATTTGGCAGTGGGAATTTATCATTTTGAACACAGTTATTTAACTTTCGGTAATCAATGACTAGACGCCATTTCTTCTCTCCATTTGATTTCTTTGGTACTAATAGAACGGGACTAGACCATTCGCTATTACAGGGTTCTATTATACCTTGTTCGAGCATGCGGTTAATTTGATTCTGTATTTCCCCTTTTTGTGAATGTGGGAGCCTGTAAGGTTTGCTGTAACTTGGTCTAGTACCGGGTTGTATTGTTATTGAATGTTTATATATAGTTGTCGTAGTGAGTTGGTCTCCTTCGAGATAAAAGATATCGTTATACTTTGCGCATATGTTCCTAATGCTGATTTTTTCCTCCTTATTTAGATGATCTAATTTTAATAAGGGAAGCAGTTTTTTGACTCGTTCTGCATGTTTCTTTGGCTTGTCAAATATACAGATATTATAATCTCTTGCTTTATGTATTTTAGGATTAATGCTATGTACATAAAAATCGTTTTCTGTTGTGTTCAAAATTCTTATTGGTAGCTTTCCGTCCGCGGGGCTTGCTATTGTACTTGCTAAAAATATTCCGTTTCCTATCTGCTCTGCGCAAACTACACAATCTTCTGTTATATCGGTCGTAATGTAATGTGTGCTTTCGGACCTAGCGGGTATAGTTAGCGTCTCGTTATGTTTGGTAATAGGCACACAAATTTCTTTATTGTTATTATACATAACTAAGGAGTAATTTTTGAAGTTAATAATCGAATGATATTTGCTCAAAAAGTCTTGGCCTAAAATGCCACTTGCCTTACAGGGTAAGGATTCAAATACGTAGAATTTATGGCTTAGAATTTGTTCACCTGCTCTTAATTCAAGATAAACAAAACCGATCGCTTCAATTTTTCCACCAATACCATTTACAACAAGTTTTCCTTTTTGGATGGGTTCATTCAACTCAGCAATGTGTTTATATTTTATGGCCGATATGGATGCACCGGTGTCGATTAGCCACGTATATGTAAGATTGTTATGTTTAGAGTGTAATGAAATATGATATATGCTACTACATGACATCATAACGCTTTTATTCACGAAAAAACTCTTCTGAATTAATATTATCATTGTTATTTTCAGATTGATTTTCTCGCGGATTTGAATCTGTCAAAATATGCGTATTTTGTTGCTGTTCCTGGTGAATAGTAGCTTGGTTAAGAAAAATCCTACCTTTAGCTCCACGGTTAAATGTGCCGCGGCCACGAGATCTCCATCCACCGCGACCTGTTTGCGATATTCGATCATCCCTCCGTTCCGCCGGTGGCGTTGATTGTCCTCGTCCTCGTGACATCCCCTGGCCTCTGGAATTCCTATATTGGTAGTAATTGTTATTACGACGCATAAATAAAATGTCACCTGACGTGGACGGTGTTGAAACTTCCTCATCGATGGCTGCTTGTATGGCATCACTTAAAGATGTAAACTGTCGTGCTGCTATTATTGTGCTTAGTCGACGATTTCTTAATCCGTCGGCAAAACTTTTAATGGCTGATTTTTCGTTAATAGGCTTCAATATATCGAAGCTAGACTCATTGCCTTCAGATTGGGAAATCGTCAAGTCAACAAACAAATCAGTTATTTTCTTACCGTAGTCATCTATAGTAAGATCATTTTGTTTCAAATTGTACAATTTGTGTTGTAGAGCTGTTGCTGATTTTTTTGGTAACAGACATGTTTTCATAGCCTTTACTAACTCATTAACACTGTCATACTTTGCATTAAGTTTAAGTTTAGCAGACTGCGAAAGTCGACTTTTTAAAACAAAATTTATCAATTTAATTTGTCCGTCTACGTCAAGTTCCGTTTCATAGTATTCTACGCCATCAATGAGCTGTTTCGTATTTGTGCCGTCGTCATTTAGAACTGGTAATAAGCTCAAGGCGATTTTTAAATCGAATTTCGCCATATTTTGTTCAATAATTGACTCTTCAGTCGATGAATTATTACACAAATCTAAAATATTGTCATACAGGTTAACAAAATCTTTGTTTAATTTATTAAATTTACATAATTCCTCGTCTTTTAATCCGGTTTTAAGTAGCCTTAAATGGTCTAAGCTCTCATTGAAATTACTCAGCAATTTATCGGCCTCTTTTAGTTTTTTCAAAACAATTTCACCCTTTCGTCTACTTGGTCCTATTTTTATTAAATATATTCTTATCTTACCAAGATCATTGTATATCTGTAACAATTCGTCATACATAACTGTCCATAATTTTATAGTTCATATACCAAATGCAAGTTCATATCGCGACTATGATTCCACTGTTGCACGCATACACTGCCCATGTTAGAATTACCACACTTTCACATTCATTAGAACACGGAACTCACAAGAACACTAGCCGAATTGTATGATTTGTTACACGCCTCTGTGTTGTCAGGGATTCTTGTTGGAAGCGTGGACCCGACGTTCCTCGCCTGCAGACACGTTACAAGCACCGTCGCGACACCTTCTGGATCGATCCACAGAACGCCTTAAGATGTGTCTCGTTATCTGCTCTCGCGCCCAGGACTCATGACATCTTTTGTAAATTTTAAAGATGGAGTATAGTGCACCGATGAATAATATCGTGCAAATTATTGTTAACACGATACTTATGGCCGATAAATGAAATTTAAATTCCTCTACCGTCGCTGTGTTTTTAGCGGCGCTATTTTGATTGAGAAAAACCTCCTCATTAGTTACTTTTGAGTTGCACATTTTTCAAAGTCACTTTTAATATATTTTTCACTTAAACAGTTGCCACACTGAGCAAAACCGATACTAATCGCGTACATGATTCAAGCCCTGTTTAGTGGCAGGGTCGCCATGTATGGTCGGGTGTCAGATATAATAAAACATCCCAAAATGTGGTGTAAGACTGCCTTTATTATGTTGATACTATGACTTATATATTGGTTACACACATTGAAATAGAGGTTGCATACGTACTACATCACAATGTATTCACCACCATTGTCACTACGTAGTGTCTTTAGTCTTTTATTAGACTGATTTTCCACTAATGCCTTCCATTCTGTAAATTTTTTAAAAACTTCATCTTTCCTCTTTAAAAAATAAACAAATGTTTTTCTTGTGTAATCATCTATGAAACTCAAAAAGTATTTAGCTCCACTAAATGATGCACAAGGCATAGGTCCACACAAGTCTGTATGAACAAGTTCCAAACTTTCTGTAGCCCTATTAAAGGACTTCTTTGGGAAGGGTAATCGAGTTTGTTTACCCTTTATACAAGACACACATTGCTGAAAAATATTAGTATCATATTTAATGCCTAAAGCCATACCTTTCATTAATAAGTCCATACTTCGATGGTTTAGGTGTCCCAAACGACGATGCCAAACCTCTTGTGAAGCCACATCCTTCATCACACTGTGTGCCTTAGCAGTTTCTGTATAACCTGTAGCTAAGTCACATTGATGAACTTGTAACTCATTCATTATAGGGGTCTGCTCTGAAATAAACTTTTCTGTAAAAGAAGTACACTTATTTTCCACAAAGTTACAATATACTAATGGAGATTCAGTGGTATCCAGCTGGTAAACGCCATCACGGAGTGTGGCTGTAGCCATTATTTTTCCGTTGTCATGTATCTTACAACCACTAGAACCAAACACAACTTTGAACCCTTTTTGTACCATGGCACTTACAGACAACAAGTTAGTAGTTAAATTAGGTACATAATGAACATTGCTTATAGTCTTTAAATCACCATTTTTCATACGAACGCGGACTGTACCTTGCCCGCTAGTGTGCAAGATATCACCATTCGCAATTTTTACCTCTAATGATTTTTTAAGCACTAAATCACTCATTATGTTTTTATCACCATACATGTGTCCCGTTGCACCACTATCAATGTACCAAAATTCCTTTTTAATGTTGGCCGACAACGCAGTAAGGAGTGCTTTTGAATCGCCTGTATTGTTCTTTGTTGTCTTCTTCGATGTTTGTGCTGCCTTAGGACAATCTTTGATAAAATGTCCTGTTCTTTTAAACCTGAAACATTTCGGTTGTTGTTTCCGTGTTATTAAAGCTGAGGCACTGTCTGTTTTGTCATCTCTACGAAGATTTTCTTGTAATAGCTTTCCTTTTACAAGTTCACTGGATAACTTTATGTTGCTATTCTCAATCGCCATGATAAAAGGATCATAGTCACTTGTTACACCACTTAACATTATGACAGCTACAAAGTCATCCTCCAATGCAGACCCTATCTCACACAATTGTTGGGCAATTTCAGTAATTTTATTTAAATACACTTCCATGTTTTCGCATTCATTGAGTTTTGTTGCGAACAAAGTTCTCAGAAGCCCTAGTCTTCGGCTCAGACCTTTGTCTTCGTATGCTTTAACTAAATTGTTCCAAGCTTCATATGCTCTCTTCGCACATCTTATATGTGGAATTGCTGCGGGGCTCACTGATAAGGCAATCTTAGCAAGAGCCTTCTGATCCTTTTTCTGATCAACTGCCTTCTCGTCTTTCTCCTGCACGACGTCCCATAGGTCTTCATGAATCAAGGTCATGCGCATCATGAATTTCCAGGAATTGTAATTGTCAATTCCTTTTAGCTTCTCAAAGCTAAATAAATTATGCGTACCTGATGACATACTTCTTGATTCTTTGACAAAAAAAAACCGTAGTGAAATTTTGGTTAACGTCACGTTGTTCCAATTATGCCGGGCGCGGTGGATATTTCTTTTCTTTAGAAATAAGCGAAAATAAACTTTGATTTATAGTTTTTAATATCCCTGGGCCCATAACCTGAAGGATTATGGGCATAAAAGAAACAAACATACGGGATGAACAGGGATTTATTTAACTCAAGTAAAAAAAGCAAACGTACAGTAAGCAGCCATAAGCGAGAGAGAGTTAGAACTGTCAAATTCAATTGACATTTGTCTTACGTCAGACGGTGACACTGACATGAGAGATTGGTTGTGTTTACCTTTTCAACAACCGAAACAGAAACCGAAAGCGGAACCGAAACCGAAACCGAAACCAACACCGAAACCGACACCGAAACCGACACCGAAATCGACACTGGAACCGACACCGACACCGAACCGAAACCGAAAACGAAACGGAAAAAGAAACCGACACCGAAACCGACACCTAAACCAACATCGACACCGACACAGACACAGACACAGACACCGAAACCGAAACCGAAACCGCTAAGTAAATGCTGGCAACCCTGGCAAATGTAAACATAGGCTCCTTTGTTAAAAAAGAATTAAAATCTTTAATATGCGATTATACTCGAAAAAAATAATAACATTATAGTCTTAATAACATAATAAACCAGTGACAACGTTTTCATGTGAAACTATCGAGTTCCAGGACAGTTACTGAAAAAACAATAGTGAACACCAAAACCCAGTAATAAACAATGGAAAAGTGACTCAATAATTACGCTCTTAGTGCATTAAAAGAAGAAATAGAAAACTATAAACAGTGAACAAAACCACTATATCAACCTCAAGTAAGACTTAAACTTTTATGAGTTCGTTTATTTTATTTAAAAAAAATTAAACTAGCGCCAAAACGACATATGTAACCGCCCAAGTGGCGAATGGACGTACTAAAGTGACAGTAAGATAACATGTCAGTACTACCAACCTAAGCGCAGTTGAAACGACCACTAGCGCCATAACATCGAACAAAACGGTTCACGTGGCGAAAAAGTGACCTAAAATAATAACGCTACTGCCCACCAGGGGCGCTAGATAGTGATTGGGGATACCAATACACAAAATAATCTTCCTTGTGGTAGAAAAGTAAATTAAATTGAGTACCGAGACCGAGACCGAGACCGAGTCCGAGACCGAGACCGAGCCCGAGACCGAGACCGAGACCGAGGCCGAGTCCGAGACCGAGACCGAAACTGAAACCGAAACCGAAACCGAAACCGATACCGAAAACGAGTCCGAGACCGAGCCCGAGACCGAGACCGAGACCGAGACCGAGGCCTAGTCCGAGACCGAGACCGAAACTGAAACCGAAACCGAAACCGATACCGAAACCGAAACCGATACCGAAACCGAAACCGAAACCAAAACACCACAAGACATACGCCACTGGAAAAACCCACTCAAGAACCCTTGCTACAAGACAACTATTATCAATAGTTACTGCACCGAACTCAAAGGTTTTTAATCGAGTACGTCAATTGCCCAAGTAAGTCAATTGACGACGTACCAGAGTTTTTTTTTTTTTTTTTTTTTTTTTTTATTCATTATAGGCTTGCGCTTGACCACTATCTCACCTGATGGTAAGCGATGATGTGGTCGACGATGAAGCACGCTTGCCTAGAAGAAACCTATTCACTCTTGACTTGAAGACTCCCAGGTTGTAGCTAAGTTTAAATGATATCTACTAAATGCATCTCATTTAGAGCACTATAGCTCCTCACGTGTCAACTATCCAGAGAAGTCGTTGCATTAAGAAATATTCAATTTGAAAAGATTCATCAGACACATATCTCAGCGCTACTGGGGCAAAGGTCAGGCTTAACTTTTGGTCCAATCGAAATCGATTTCGATTTCGGTTTCGGTTTCGATTTCGATTTTGATTTCGATATCGATTTCGATTTTGATTTCGATTTCGATTTCGATTTCGATTTCGATTCGATTTCGATTTCGATTTCGGTTTATAAATCGTTTCGGTTTCGGTTTCGCTTTCGCTTTCGCTTGACCCAAGGTCAAGGTCAAACTTTAAAAAGACACTCACACGGGGTACGCTCGAGGTCAGTGACCTTGAAGCCAAGGTCAAATTAACAAAGTCGCAGACACGGGGTACGCTCGTTGTCAGTGACCTTGACCTCAAGGTCAGATTCATAAAAACACCTTTCTAACCTAACCTGTCCAAGTCGGAGTGCCCCAAGTCTCAAGCTCGCAAAATTGAACTCTCATTATGAAGGCGTCTGGGACTGAAAAAAAATTGAGGAAAAAGCACTTAAAAAAAATTTGATGAAATTTTCACTTAATAATGCTTTCTTTTTATGGTTTCATCGTATGGAGAACATCAAAAGAAACAACTTTTTCCCGGTAATTTTTTTTGAGCTCGGGTCATGGGGCACCCCGACTTAGACAGGTTAGGTTAAAAGGGGATTGCGGGGTCCAGTGAGCGAGCAAAGCGAGCGAACAGACCCCGCCATCCCCTTCGTGGTTATTATTTTTATGACCATTAAGCCCCGCGAAACGGGGCTCCGGCTTTGCCCTTTAAGCAACTTAGTCCAAGAGCGAGCGAAGCGAGCTCGAGACTTGGGGCACTCCGACTTGGACAGGTTAGGTTAGAAGGGGATGGCGAGGTCCAGTGAGCGAGTAAAAAGAGCGAACAGACCCCGCCATCCCCTTCGTGGTTATTTTTTTTATGACCACTAGGCCGTAAGCAACTTAGTCCAAGAGCGAGCGAAGTGAGCTCGAGACTTGGGGCTCTCCGACTTGGACAGGTTAGGTTAAAAAGGGTGTTTTTATGAATCTGACCTTGAGGTCAAGATCACTGACCATGAGCGCACCCCGTGTCTTCGTCTTTGTTAATTTGACCTTGGAGTCAATGTCACTGACCTCGAGGGCACCAAGGGTCAGCGACTTTTTTAAGTTTGACCTTGACCTTGTGTTCAATTTCACTGACCTTGGCTTCAAGGTCACTGACATGGGCGTCAAGGTCACTGGCCCTGGCGCCATGGTCATTGACCTTAAGGTCGTCCCCCGGTGTCTCCCCACCCTAGTACTCCCACATCCCACCGGATCCCGAAGGCTTGATTAGGCGTTGTTTTTGGGTGAAATTTCTCTAAGTCTTTTTTTCATAGTGCCCTGTTTCGTATACCATGACCCCAAAGCCAAAGCCAAAGCCGAAAGCGAAACCGAAACCGAATCCGAAACAGAAAACGAAACCGAAACTGATACCAAATCCGAATCCGAAACTGAAACCGAATCGGAAGCCGAAACCGCATCCGAAACCGAAACTGAATCCGAAACCGAAACCGAATCCAAAACAGAAAACGAAACCGAAACTGAATCCGAAACTGAAACCGGATCGGAAGCCGGAACCGCATCCGAAGCCGAGCTATTAAACTTGAAATTTGGCATAAATACTAACCTTAATAAATAATGTAGGTTGTTATTAGTTATTACTTTTTCGGAACTTGCCCCAAAATACTATTTAGCGGCTGATCAAGATTTTTGAAATATTTTACTGCACATAGCTTCTTTTTATGATGTAGGGGAACACTAAAGAGTGATTTTTTGGAAATTCAACCGTTAAAGAGGTTAAAGGGCAGACATAAGTATGAAAAATCTTATTCCTTGGGCAAATAATAAATGGCCATCGATAGTTTCTCAAAATTTGCCCTAGTAGATGATTTAGAGGTGTCAACGGTTTTTTGAATAATCAATTTTTTTTTTTTTTTTTTTACTTTTGATGGGTTTTCTCTTGACTCTAGTCTAAGTCAATGACAGAGACAGAGTCGACGATGGAGTGAGCTTACCCAGAAGAAGCCTGTTCACTCTAACTTTGAAGAGATTCGGGTTAAATGCGTTCGGAAACACAGACGCAGGTAGTGAGTTCCATTCCTTGGCTGTGCGCATTATGAAGGATGTTTGGAAGCGCTTGGTGCGAATTGGTGGAATGGCAACAAGGTAAGGATGGTAACTTGCAGTGCGTCTAGATGTCCGATGGTAGAAGGGGGCTGGTGGGATAAGATCGTGGAGTTCTTGAGCACACTCACCGAAGTACAGTCTGTAGAAGACCGACAAGCAGGCAACCTTGCGGCGATGAGCCAAGCTGTGAAGCTTGGCATTTACCAGTTTAACGTCGCCGATGAGCCTCTTGGCTCTGCGTTCCACCGAGTCAAGCGCGGCAAGCTGATACTTAGCTGAGCCATCCCAAAGGTGGCTGCAATACTCCATGCAGGATCGGACTTGCGCTTTGTATAGGGTAAAAAGCTGTCCAGGCGTAAAGTATCGCTTCACTCTATTAAGGATGCCCAGTTTTTTGGCCGCAATTTGGGCTTTGTACTCAATGGAGGTGCCGAAGTTGAGACTGGATGTCAACTCCATGCCTAGGAGCTCGAGCCGATCAGTCACAGGAACAGACGCACCCCGAAAAGTAGGCGATTGTTTGAAAATACTCCTTTTAGCGGTAAAAAGATACGCCTGTGTTTTGGTGGCGTTAAAAGAGACCAGATTGTCATCATCGCACTGGGAGACAAGGCTTAAGGTCAAATCTGTCCGCTCCACCATAGCCTCTCTCAAGGAACGAACTTCTTCCACGCTGGTTTTTGCGCTGGACAAGTATCTCTCTGACACAGTACTGTCATCTGCGTACCCAACAATACCAGGCTGAAGTAGGTCATTGATGTGCAGCAGGAAAAGAGTTGCAGAGAGAACAGACCCCTGAGGAACTCCGGCATCAATAGCCATAAGGTCAGAGGAGCAGCCATCAATGACAACTCGGATCGACCGCTCGCTAAGGAAGTCCGATATCCAGCTACAAAAACCAGCGGGGATGCCATAAGCAGGAAGCTTACTGAGTAGACTTGCGTGCCAGACCCTGTCAAAAGCCTTCGAGATATCAAGAGATACAGCAAGTGCTTCACCGTGTCTCTCGATGGCCTCGCCCCAGCAGTGCGTGACATACACAAGAAGATCGCCAGTTGACCGTCCGCGGCGAAAGCCATATTGACGGTCACTGAGGAGATTATTGTCTTCAAGGTAGGTCAGCAGCTTATTGTTCAGTACCCTTTCCATAACTTTGCACAGAATGGAGGTAATGGCGATCGGACGGTAATTGGCAGGGTCTGCACGGTTGCCTTTTTTGGGCACTGGTTGCACATTTGCAAGCTTCCAGGACTTCGGCACCGTTCTTTTAACAAGAGAGAGGCGGAACAAGCGTGTCAACACAGGAGACAGTCACGTCTAGACTGCACAATACTCTCCGGACCTCTTTAGTGTGCACAGCGACCATCGGCATCGAAGAATCATAATGAGGTACAGTAGGTGGTTGCTTGGAGCCAGCGTCCAGACGTGAATTGCTAGCAAAGAGAAATGCAAATAAATTTGCTTTCTCACTCGCAGAGTGAGCCAGCGACCCATCAGGTTTCAGCATTGGAGGTAAAGTCGGACGACAGAAATTCAATTCAACCGCTTTAGACAGGGACCAAAACTGTTTACTACCCGGAGGGTGCGATGCCAGCTTGGCCCCAATACGTCCAATATGGTCAAAACGTGCCCGACGCAAAACCCGCTTGCAGAACTTAGCGGCAGAATTAAAGGCACTTTTCCTCGCGCGAACCCTACGCGCTCTAACTTTGCGGTCGCGGGCTCTGACCCAAGCTTGGTAGGCAGACTCTTTACGGGCCTCAGAGTGGGCGCATTCTGCATTATACCAAGGTCGGGCTTTGTGACCGAGCGGAATGTCGGAGAATGGGATGATATACTCCATTCCCTGCCGAATCACATCCGCAACCGCGTCCGCACAGCTCGAGGGGTCACCCGAGGAGAAGCACACATGCCGCCAAGGATAAGACGCAAAAAAGTGCCGCATTTCGTCCCAGTCTGCTGACTCGTATCGCCATACTCGCCTTGTGCCTCTAGGACTCTCATCTGGAGGAGTGCAAGTCGACACGGATTTCACCAGACAGTGGTCAGAGGTTCCCAGCGGGGCTGAGACCGATACCGAATGACTGTCCGGATCAGTTGTCAGCAGAAGGTCTAAGCAATTGGGTGTATGGCCGTCAACAAAAAATCTTGTGGCTATGATGACATAAATATATCAGATATAAAGGACAATATAGATGTACTAGCGGAACCTTTAAGCATTTTTTATAACAAATGTTTTGATGAAGGAATTTTTCCAGATCAACTGAAGATAGCCAAAATATTACCTGTTCACAAAAAAGGTTCTAAAACAGACCCAAAGATGTACAGACCAATCTCATTACTACCTATTCACTCAAAAATTCTTGAAAAGCTAATTAAAACTAGATTACTCAGACATTTCAACCAAAATGGGGTGTTAAGTAGAAAACAATTTGGTAATATCGACTTTGATTAAGGACGTAGTGAGTAGATTGGATGACAAACAGAAAGTAGCTGGGCTTTTCTTAGATTTAAGTTCAGCATTTGATACGGTGGATCATAAACTACTGCTTGAAAAACTTGAGCACTACGGTGTCAGGGGCAAAGTATTATCACTTCTCTCATCATATTTAAAGAACAGGAAGATGTTCGTGGAGATCAAAGCAGTAATGGCACGGACATATTCCTCGGGCAAAAACTGTCCAACTGAAGAAACATACAGGTCCCAATTGTTTCCTGTGCATACTGGCGTATCACAAGGCTCCATACTAGGTCCGATATTCTTTATCGCGTTTGTAAATGACCTTATACAACATATGATGGAAAAAGCTGCGGGATCTATCCAGCTTGTGGTGTTTGCCGATGATACCAACGCCGTTGTTTCAGCTAACAATATAATCGCTCTTAATTCTATTGTTAATGAAGCCTTGGATATCTTCCACAGTTGGTTTTCTGTCAACGGTCTTAAAGTTAATGCCAGTAAAACTAACGTAATGCTTTTTCGATCCACTTCCAAAACTAAAGATTTTATTAACTGTGCCATAAATGGAGAAAAAGTAAGCGTGGTCGAGGTGGTAAGGTTTCTGGGAGTTTATATCGATAGCCAGCTGAAGTGGAAAGAAGAGCTAACATACCTGGAGAAAGCTATTAGCTCTGCCTGTTACGTACTTAGAAGTCTCAGAAACGATGTTTCCATAAAACATTTGAAAATGGTCTATTACGCATTAGTCGAGTCAAAACTGAGGTACAGCATACTTTTCTGGGGAGGAAGTTATGACTACAATACTCAGAAAGCCTTTGTGATTCAGAAAAGAGCAATCAGGACCATAGTTAGAATACAACAGCAAGATTCATGTAAGCCTCATTTTATTAACTTAAATATATTGACAGTCTCAAGCTTGTACATTTTGGTCTTGCTTACTCATTTATCTAAGTACATCTTGGAATATGAGACTGAAGATGAAAGACAAAAAAGGGAGAGTACAAGAAGGAAAGATCTCCAGTTGAAACAAACGACTCATCTGAACGTTACAAAGCATAGTTCCTACCACAAGTCAATAAAACTGTTCAATAAACTGCCGACAGAAATAAAAGGTCTTAATTATATAAAAGTGAGTTTCAGAGCAAGCTTAAACGGTTCTTGTTAAATAAGTGTCTATATTCTATTGATGAATTATAATTTAATAGAGATGGTTATTTTTTATATTTTTTTTTTTTACATTTATGAATTGACTTATGACATTATTTAAATACCTTTTATTTGTTTTTGCTGGTTTAATTTGTGTTATTCTTATTATTATTGTTATTCTGATTGTAATTTAATTTGGATAATTTAGATAGTTTAAATATGGATTGATATTTTAATTTGATAATTGTGATGATTTAAATATGGATTGACACTTAATTTGGTTAATTGTAATGATTATAAAATAGATTGCATGTATGATTTTTAGGATATATTTAGTTGTAGAAATTCAGACACAATGTAAATTGTTATTGAATAAATGAATTGAATTGAACATCCGGTACACACGTTGCCACATTCACCAGCTGGGTTAGATCCAGCGATAGAGAAAACTTGCGCGCCTCCAACCCAGCATGGTTTTCCGGTACGGGTACAACCACTCCTTATGATGGGCGTTAAAGTCCCCCAGAAAATTAAGCTTTGCTGTTGGATACCGTTGCTGGGCCAGGTCAGCAGACTCCACGAGGCAATTAAAGAGCGCTGTCGTCTCCTGGTCACCGGCGTGCGATCTGTAGACGCCGACGTAGAGAGACTTCTCCACGCCAGTGTCCACAAGTAGCCACATGGCAGAAAAACCCGATTTCTCAAAGCAACGGAGACGACGACAACAAATGTCATCGCGGACGTACACACAGACCCCAGCTTGCTTCTTGAACTTGTGTTCCACAGAGTAACCCGGGTAGTTGAGGTACGTCACGTCCGACGGGGTTGCTATCTTCGTCTCCGTTAGGAAAAACAGGTGCGGCTTCTCGGTCTCAAGGTGGTGGTGGACCGGATCGAGATTAGAGTGCAACCCCCTGATGTTAGTGAGGTGCACTTTTAGTGGGAGGAAGTGCAGCCGTTGTTTCACCATGTTCTTCTTTGCTTTCGTCATGTTTTTTTTTTATTTTAGAGTTTGCTGGGGGAGAAGTTTAACTGTCGAGGCGCTGCTCAGAGAACCTAAGTGGAACACTGGAGCTAACCCAACCAATGCGAAACTCACCTGGAGACTGCGGGGACGCCCGAACCCCCCCGAATATGGCCACCGGGTCCTCCCATCCAGTCGCCAGCTGGCACGGTGGAGCATACCGGGATATTTCGCGAGTTGGCGGGGCAGCCTTTGGCACGTGGCTGGCGTGCTACTTGGGCCCCCTACTGACTGCGGTCGGCCAACGGCTGGCACCGTGCTTCGGATCCCGCTACCCTCCAAAGTGAGTTACCCGGCAAGTATTGCCCAGAGACCAAGACCGGTTCTGAACAGCGCAACTGACATCCTCCTTCTCCCCCAAAGGCGCTGGCAGTCCCACACACCGACGGAACACAGCAAGCTGCTTGGCGCCGGACTCCGGTGGGATGGTGGTCGCGAGCCAGGCGGCCCCTTGCGGAGCCTACCACCGCTTAAGTGGGATCGTTCAGCCGTACCACAGACAAGCCTGTGGTGCCGTTGCCCGGAATGGACCACTAGGAGGTAGATCCCATACCCACCCCAAAAATCTTACGGCACTAAGACGACCTCTACCTCGATTTGGAACTACCGAACTGGACCGTTGTAAATTAATGTGAGCAATCAATTTGTCTAACTAAGATGGACAATATCAACAGTGTATGTTTGACTGGATATTTGGAACACTGGTGGCTACCAAGAGGATAAGAGCAGCGGGAATCTTCTAACATCTGGAGCGACTGACCCAGTGAAGCAGCCTTGGTAAGCGATTTGCAATTTTCTCGTTGGTTTTCTCGCCTAATGGTCCCCAATGTCTTTGCCATAGGCTACATATAGACGAAGTTGGACTTGCACGCCTCCACGTGTCAAGTCGTAATAAGTTGTCAACCCGCCCCTAGGAGCACGGCTATTTACACGCCTGCCCCTACAGTCATTATCATCATTTCAGCCGAAACACATCCACTGCTGGACATAGGCCTCCCCTGTGCGTCTCACATCCACCGGATTAGGATACGGATATAGAAATAATATTATATCGGTTTCAGGTATGGTTACGGCCATGAAATTATTTCGGATTATCCGTTAGTATCGGTTACGGAGCTCTTTAACAACCCTGGTAAAAACTTGTTGGGAATGTTATTCTATGTGCCACCTACAAGTATAAAAGCTTGGTGTTATATCGCAAACTGTCTTGCAATGAAAACGGAACGAGAAATGCGCAGTTGAAAAGAAAATTATACTTTCTTCTGAAACTCAACTATAATGTTATAAAGAGAGAGAGCCCGAATTTTGTGAGTTTGTTCGTACATACGTGTAGGGTAATTTCTGGAACCACTACTCCTATTTGAAAAATCTTTACCATTTGAAACCTACATTATTCCAGTAGTTACAGGCTATAAATTATTCTGACCCAGGCAAAACCACTAGTGTTTAATAAAATAAAACTGCAACAAACTAACAACAATACCATTTATTGGTTATACAGATTTTTACATATAGCAACAATAATAGGATAGATTTACTAATTTTGTCTCACATTATAAGTGATCAAAAGTGAACAGTATATTGCGTCTAAATGCTAAACCTTTCGAAACTAGTATATATTAAATCTGTAATAAATATATACTCATACATATTCATATAAATAAACTGACTCAACATTAGTAAAAAGGAAGACAATTTTGGAAGACATTGAAATTATAATTTACATGATTTTGACATTGAAAATATATTTTCCTTATTTAATATTGATATTACTTACAAACTACACAAAATGGAAGCACTGCGATTCGATTGTCAATTTTAAAGTTACGCTGTTGGTAGAAAGAGTAAACTACTCTGCTAGCGTACTGCCATCTGTTATCGAGTAGTAGAAAGAAGATTCGACAAAGTTAGTCATATTTATTACTTTTAATAAGAAGCACAAGTAGCTCTTCTATGGACATTCACACGATACATATTTACACGTTATTAATTTTATAATTTGACTGATAGTGTCATTTTTAATTTCGAAAATATTGCTTTGTTTAACAATTTCTGCTATTGGCTGCTAGTGCTAATACAAAACAAATCAAGATAGTAAAACTTTAATTAATTTACTTATTATTACCACAAACACGAACACTTAATAAATTTAACCCGCCTTTGAGATTATTTCTCCGTCACAAACTATTCTACTGTTTCTATTGTCATCGTCACATCGTATTTTTCGTATATTTACATTAACTTATTATACACCTACTTACAATAAGAACAAAGGAATATCAATATTATCAATACCATGAATAATAAATTAAGGATATATGTAAATTGTAAATAGATATTAGACACAAATAAAAAATAGTATAATTATGTGAAGTAGGTATATATTGATAAATATTCATATATTTAACAAAATCAAACACATTGACAAGAATATTTAATAAAGGTAAATATATAGGTACCTACACTTATCTTAACTTACATCTAAACACCGAAACACACATCTAACACCGATAAAATTAAAAATCATAATTTATTGCAATATTACACATGAAATTATTCATCCTAATATTATTTGACACAACGCCATCTTTTGCCAAAAACAAGTACATTTGCTTTTACTTATGACCACAAGATGGTGCTAGTTATTTAGTTTTAAATTGTTTTATTTTTTATGTCTCCAAGACGTGCCTTTGGCGGTAACTAAAAATATTTTACTTTTTCAATAAGCACCGAAAAGCTGTAAACTACTATGCGCTTTACAACATATAACAATTTAATAATACTCTTTAATTGGCAAAACGGGAGATATGTTTTGTATATAATGTGATTTTGATATCAATAAATATATGTATTTTATACTTAACATACAATTTTGTACAGAGTGAATGATATAGAATATATTTTTTAATAAAATATTTAAAAATATAATTGTAATGTAGGTATCATTCACTTCGTACGCTATGCGTTATAAATAATCTAAATATATAAATAGTATGCAGAAAATAAATTTGTAGCTCTCGAAAAAAATAGTCAGTTATTATTGTTTAAGACTATCTTAAAGATATCAATCATTGATAGGGTTCTGAGTTACAGTACCCTTCTGTACGAAAGATCTCATATTTTACAGTTATTTTCAATGATCGATGCCTATTTTAATATGTAGTATTAAATACATAAATAGACACTGTTATCGTATTCCCTACACATATACTATCCATTCACATCAACACACACAATGCCTAGACAGCCATCTTTTGCATACACCACATTCTGACAAAATCTTATACAATACAACTTTTCAACAACATTGCCAAAACATCAACAGAAAATTCTACACACATAGGCAAACTAGACAATTTGAGCTTTGTAATCTCATTTATTTATCTAACCCTATTTTTATGAACGTACCCTAATTGAAAATATATTTTCATTGTCAATATAAATATTTAATTATAATAATATAGTATATTATACGATATATAAATATGTATGTGAAGGGACCAACTTTTAATAAGCAGGTATATTTTTATTTTTATTTAATATAGAGACGGTTCGTTACGATTCTCTTAAAAACATTATATTTTAGAATTATTTAACGTTTCGGGAAGACAGTGGACCGCTAAGAGGAGATGAAAATATTGATGTTTATTCTTAAAAAGAGTAATGGATAATATTATTATTTGAACTTTCAAGATATTTGCTAAAGTTTTTGTTAACATAAATCCTAAACATTTATTCTTGTTTGAAAAGTTCCGTTGAATTTTAAGATTTGAGAGAAAGAGCTTGGCATGTAACTATTTTATATTTAAAAGTAAATAAAATGTGTCGTTGTTGATTTAACTAGAAATACTAATTTCTATATCGACATATCTGGGATACGCCGAGATGCTAATGAAAATAACATATCCTAAAATCGTACTAAAATTAGCTAAAAATGTTAAATTACTTATTCGAACGAACAAGACACACTCGGCCAATGTATAAATTCATTCAAAACCAATCAATTCCATTTTTTTCATAAAACTTTCCAATTCGACAACATAATACTCAGTTTTAGTAAAATTACACGAAACTTAGATTAGCTTCTCCTCAATAGATGGCGATAGTGAAGCTTGTAGTCAAGTTTATTTTAATGAGTGAATATTCTATCCTCCCGTGCTCATCTAAGATTGCTATGCATTTTTTACAGCAGATAACATCTAGATAAATAAATCACTAGATCTTCATATATACGTGACATATATTGTTTAAAAATACTTAATATTTGGTAACGGCGGCACAGAATTCTCAAATCAAAACCCTTTATCATCATGATCCAGACATGTAAACACATAGATTTTAAAGGACACCAAGATAATATTTCAAAGTCACATTTAACACCTATATAATGCATTGAAAATGTCAATAAAAACCAGCCAAATACTTCTTCTTTTCAAAACAAAGAAAATTTCGCCCGCCGTTACATAAAAATTTTAAAGCTTTATTCGATGATGATGTCCTGTCCAAGACGGTCCATCTCCGCTAGCATGAAGTCAACATCCTTCTCAGTAACGGCTGCTGAGGATATGATGCTGCGGAAGAAATTGGGACGACGGTCGTCGGGCTGGTAGGCCACCATTAGGGTTCCAGACTGCATCATCTTGCCCTTCAGTTTGGCGCACACCTGAAAATGATAGTTGTGCTATTATATACTAGATGGCATTAGGTGTATGTAAACAGTTGTTAAGGTGCGTTTACACGGGCAATCAATTGCGCAATTAGCGGCAATTGTTGTTAATTATAATGTCCTGGCAAGACAACACCTAGCAACGTATGGCAATACAAAGATCGTATAGAAATTTACCAATTTCGATTGCACGTGTAAGCGCACCTTTACATTGTGATAGGCAATTCTGTTTAAATACGGCGCTGAAGAATAAATAGATCGTAATCGGCAGCAATTTACAGTAGATAATAATTTTAGACATTTCCAAAATTTCTAGTTAAAGAACTATTTAAAGTAACAAGTCGAATAATCAACTAGAAATTCTGGTTAATCTGATACATAGTATATTTAGAAGTAGCAAATTCTTAAAAAAAAAATATATTTGACAGTTCATAAAATTCAGCTTCTTCTTCGTCGTATCGATGATTCCTCAATCATATACGTTTTGACCAGAATTCAGCCACGGAAATAGCGTTTTCATTTTCCTCACAAAGGTCCTTCAGGGTGCAGGTGTTGTTGCACAGAGAGCACGATAGGAGGTGGGGCATTGTTTGGGGCGTAGCACCACAATCGCACTGCGGGTCATTGGAGTAACCCCATCAAACTAAGTTGTGCCTGCAGCGGCCCACTTGGCTTCGCTTGGCTTGGCTGCCAACTTCCATGGCCCACCTGGAAATCTTTAAATTCAGGTTTGACTAAGGTTATGTCCTTAGGTTTTATCATTATTGAATTAAGCTATCTTGAACTTTGTTCTACTTTAAAATTCTTGTTCAACCTAAATGCACACAGAGGTCCGTTTTACAGGTCGGCTTTGTCGTATTCGGCGCTGAAGTATGTAGTTGTATTAAATTAAAACTTATCCTAACGACTCTAGCGAGTTGACACCGACAACTCGGTCTGTTTGCCTAACTTTGGCAAAGGCCTCCTCCATTTCTTTCTACTCTGTTCTGTTTGCGCTCTCCTGGTCCATTTTTAAGTATTGTACAAAATTGTGTCTGAATAAAGGCTTTTAAGGCTTTTGTATCAAGCGCAAGTTCGATCGTGCATGGAGTACTGTTCTCATCTCTGGGACGGATCTGCCAAATACCAGCTTGATGCACTAGAGTCGATCGAAAAGCAGGCCAAGGGACTCATCGGCAATGAGGCACTAGTCAAATCAAAGCTCCAGAGCCTGGAACATCGTCGCCGAGTTGCTAGCTTGTCGGTTTTTTATCGGTTACATTTCGGGGAGTGTGCGATGGAATTGCATGATTTAATTCCGCCCAGCCCGTTCCATCATCGGACAACCAGACGCACGGCAATGCGTCATCGGTATATGGTGGATATCCCACCCATACGCACAAAACGTTTTGGGGACACTTTCATTATGCGTACAGCTAAGGAGTGGAATTCCCTGCCGGAGTCTATGTTTCCCGATAGCTACAATCTAGGGATCTTTAAGTCAAGAGTGAATAGGTTGCTTCTAGGCAAGCGTGCTTCACCGTCGACCACATCATCGCTTACCATCCGGTGAGATAGTGGTCAAGCGCGAGCCTATTGATAATAATAATAAAAATAATCATTATTCCATTTATTTATTATATGTACATACTTTACTTTTTAAAATATTATTCTATAAAAAAATAAAATAAAAAAACATTTTATAATACCAAAATAGTAATCCACCGGCATCGGGAACAGGGTCCAAGCTACCAGTGGTCAGGGCTCTTGAGAGAATAACCCTCTTGCTGACTATACGAGCCGAGTCCAGGAGTATCGCTTTCTGGATCAAGCCCTTGTCATTTCTTTCTGCATCCAGCTGTCAGACGAGAGCCTCCTCAGATGCTCGTCGAGGCTTTTGGCTATTATGTCATTGACCGTCACGACTATCGGAACAATGACTGCTGTATTTTCTTATCTCTCTCAGCCTTCACGAGGTTCTCGTCATGGGGAACCGCTATATCAACAATCATTGCGCGACGCTCTAGTCGGTCTATCACCATTATGTCAAGCTTATTGGCAACTATGGTCCTGTCAGTGATGATAGATCGATCCCAATACAACGTGACATTGCCATTTTCGAGAACTGGGTCGGGCACGTACTTATAGTAAGGCACTTCCGTTTCCACAAGATTGTATTTAAGAGCAAGTTGCTGATGGATAATCCTGGCTACAAGGTTGTGTAATCATAATCCTGTAAGTAAATATAATGTAAGTGATAATCCTGGCTACGCAAATAGTCTCCGTTAGGTAGACTAGAACAACCGGAGACGGATGGATTTCCCCGGGCGGTGACATTCCTGAAAATGTCAACCGCCGTCCTTCACAATGTAATTCCGGTAGTTATTCGTCATCATAACTTCGTCCATAATCGCAAAGACAAAACCTTCGGTTTCCCCGAAGGTCACCAAATCGCGGTCAGGCCACGGACGATAAAAGATCAACATCGGGCCCGTGTTAAACCCGATAGAAGCGTCCGTGAAGTTCCTTGCTCTGCCATACTTCCCTGCGGTCATTAGTATCTAATACTATGGGTTTGCGCCAGTTCTCGTTAGTCAAGGAGAGCGGAGTAAGGCTCTTGTCCACCGCTACCACATCTCGATGCATACCCAAGTCGGCGGCCTGGAAGTATACCCTAAGACTGCATACCTCGTGGTTGTGCAGGGTCTTTAAAAAGGAATTTAAAAAGCCACGACCGCCGCACTTCCGCAGAATGTACAGTCTCATAGTCACCGATGACCGTGGGTGATGCGGTAATCAATGTGCGGACTCTCCTATCCAGGGCGTCAAGTTCAGTCTGAGTCCATTTCAGTATGCCGAAAGATTACATCAACACCGGCATGATCCAGCCTTTGAAGGCGCGCACCTTGTTACCGTCTGATAAAAGACAACTTAGTACATTTTTCAGGCGACCAAAGAAGCGCTCCTTCAACGACTGTTTCACTTTAGTAGCATTGATGCCTAGTGCTTCCGACATACCCAAATACTTGTTAGTTTCGTTTGAGGAGGGGGATCTAAGGTGTATGGAATCCGAGAATTGTATTTCCACAGATTCCATAATCTCCCCTCGCTTTACATGCAATTACTGCACATTTGTCCACACTTTATTATTATAATTATTATGTAGTTGTATGGGCGAGCTCACACACATGACAGTATTCCGAATCCAGTAAAAAATACCGATATGGTAAAATAAACAGCAGTCCGCTTTACAGATCCGCTTTATCGTATACTTTTTTTATTCGATAATGGCGTAGATAGTTGTGTGAGCGAATTCACACACACAACAGTATTAAAATACTGATCCGTTTTATCGGACGTCCCTCCTTGTAGAAAGTTGGTTGGTGTGAACATTACCTCCAATTGCGACGGATCCGTTAAAAATAATCGTGGAAATACGGATGTTCTGTGTGAACGTACCCTAATTGTCCACCAAGTAGGTATAATGTCACAATTTATCTAAAAAGTTAATCATCGGCTCGGAAAGAATATGAAATGGTCATTGATGTAATCTCTTCAAGACATTCTAGTGCGAGGATAAACGTATACATAAATAAATAAGAGGACTCAAAAACAAAATTCTTCAAAAAGTTTCCATGCACCCACCTTCCCCAGCTTCATCTCCTTATGCGCATCATGAGGCACTCCCCTCAGCTGCTTAGGCAGGTACCAGAAGCTGACGTTCACCATCTCGGGCTCCAGGATGAGGTGGAACCGGTCGGGCTGCTCCTTGATACGCCGCACCTGGTATTCCGCCAGCTCCATAAGACGGTCCATGAGGCGCTCGAAGCCGGAGGTGCCCTGGCAATGGAGATAGGTTATGATAAAATACATCGCAGAAAAGCATCTTGCAGGCCACCAACTTCCATGGCCCACTTGGAAATATCTTAACCGACTAAGAAGTCAAATGGTTCGCTGTAGGTACAACTTAGCAAGAAGGGTGTACTCCAAAGGCTACGTCTCAAACAATGCCTCATCTCCTGTCGTCTTCTCTGTGCAACAACACTTTTGTGAGGTAAATGAAAACGCTGTTGGTGTTGACGTGGCTGAATTCTAGTCAAAACGAATTTACGACGAAGAAGAAGCCTGCACCGAGTGTAGAATCCAATAGGGATTGATTCTTCACTCGGTGCAGATTATGTTTCAGTCGATAAGATGAAAAATTCTTGGCGTTGGAAGACCTCTCTCTAAGCGGACTAAAGACCGGGTACGCGCTGGATCAGTCGATGTGGCGACACTTAGAGAAGGCATATGTTCAGCAGCGATCATCTTTCAGCTGAAATGATGGTGATGATGATGGCTACAAACCTTGCCTCGTCACTGCAGCCACAACTTGAAGATGCTATTGTGCTGTCCGCACTGGATCACCTTATCGCCCGTGTCTTACTTCATGTTAGAACCTATAACAAACATACCTTGCCGCGCCACTGCAGCCACAACTTGAAGATGTCATTGTGCCGTCCGCACTGGATAACCTTGTCACCCGTGTCGAACTTGGGGTCGTAAATCTTGTCAGTCATGAACAGGTACTCCGCTGACATGGCGTTGCAATTCAGGAGGATGCCCTGATTGAAGAAAATAGGTTTTTAGAACATACTATGGTCAGACAGGTAGAGAAGCTTATGGCTAAGTAAAACAGTAGCACGGTTTGATCTTCGAGGTCAAGCAATGTTTGCCGAGATCGGTAGTGGCATGGCGCGTTTCATGACACATTGCGGATTTGTGGATGTCATATGTCTACGAGTATGTTTTTAGATCATACGGCTTTGTAAAGGTGTCTTCCTACCTACACCTTTTAAGTTCTCATAACACCAAGTCTGTATTTCCCGATATGAGGTACAGCCATCGCTCGTTATGCCATGAAAAGTACATCACTGGGTGCTCCCAGATTATTTCATGAGATAATATAGATACCTATTGGTAGTCCTCCTAAATGACCTAGGAATCGAACCAAATCTCAGCAGGCAGTTAACAAGTAAAATTTTAAAATTTAAAAAGAACCCCGGTACATATTATTTCATGCTACATAATTTATCTAGTACATAGTAGATACGCTTCGATCGGCAATCTATTGAACACGTAATCATGACACGATATCTTGCGAAAACACCCCGATTCAAACAGTAAAACTTTTGAAAGGCTGAACCGGTTATATCCAAACATAGCTAAGAACACTCTCGACAAAATCAAATTGCAAACAAAAAAATCAAAATCAAAATCGGTTCTTCTGTTTAGGAGCTATGATGCCACAGACAGACACACAGATACACAGCAACACACGTCAAGCTTACAACACCCCTCTTTTTCCGTCGGTGGTTAATGGAATCTAAACCAATAAAAAGGTTGAGGTAAATGTTTGTTGGAGGTAATGTCTGCATTAGTCCATTCCATCCATTTACAAAAATGACTTCTTTGAAAGAAACACTATCGTCGAGTGTCGATACTTTTTATCAAGTAAAATGCACCGACGGCACGAAGCTTCGAGAAGCCAGTTAAGAATATAAAATAACAATAGCGTAAAATACGCTACGACTCCATAATATTCTGTATTAAAATTACATACAATTATTCAAAACATACTAATCTTTAAAAACTCGTTAACATATTCAAAGTTCCACAAACAATACGAACTCAACTCCTCAATCTGTGTATGAACAGTGAACCATAGATTTTGTAGAGCATTATGTAGATTCGCTATCTGTCGGCCACAGCTGTGTGTCTGTGGATTTATATGCTAAACAGACTCACCCCTACTCGCGACTAGGGGCAGTGTTTGCGGTGAAGAGGAGAAGTAACGTTTGGATATATACCTATTAAGAAGAATCGATTGTCGTGAAAAAAATATGAGGAGTGGTATAAATAAAAGTGTTAACTCAAAAGCGTTAGCTACGTTTTTTTGGGCACACAAACCTTGCGCATCTTTCACTTTGATTGACATTATAAATAATATGTGTACACTTGCTGCCGAATTTTAAGATACGCGTTTGCCTATTGCATATTTAAAGACAATCGTTCATAAAGAGTAAACTACAGTCGTGCGTTTGAGCTGACACAGACACTTTTTTTTTATTGACTTCGATTTCGCCTGATGGTAAGCGATGGATGCAGATAATATAGGATGGAGCAAGCGAGTCCAGAAGATGACTGATCACTTTTGCTTTTTCCTTCAAAGATGGTCGAAAACTTAGATGCTGACAAAGAGTTCCACACGTATCTGGTAAATACGTAACTCTTCTAGTTACGTATTTACCAGATACCTAACTAGAAGTTAATAATTAAATAATTAATTAAGTAATCCGTTTAAGGGATAGGTCATCATTTAAGCAATAGCTAGAATCGATTCGTTATACGCACAGTCAAAGTGTGGAACTCTTTGTCAGCATCTAAGTTTTCGACCATCTTTGAAGGAAAAAGCAAAAGTGATCAGTCATCTTCTGGACTCGCTTGCTCCATCTTATATTATCTGCATCCATCGCTTACCATCAGGCGAAATCGAAGTCAATAAAAAAAAAGTGTCTGTGTCAGCTCAAACGCACGACTGTAGTTTACTCTTTATGAACGATTGTCTTTAAATATGCAATAGGCAAACGCGTATCTTAAAATTCGGCAGCAAGTGTAATTAAATAATTAATTTCATCAGCCTCTTTCGCTCTTCTATTCTATCTATACATTTTCTAAACAAATAAATAAAATTGAAGTGTCTGTATGTAATTTCAATATAACAACTTTTTATTGAATACATGTGAAATCTTAAAAAATGACTTAAGCTTTTTGTCTGTCTGCCTGTTCCGGCTAATCTCCGAAACGGCGGGACCGATTTTTACGGGACATTCACTGGTAGGTAGCTGATGTTATAAGAAGTAACATAGGCTACTTTTTATCCCGAAAAAAATAGATAAAAAGCAGTTCCTGCAGGAAAATTTTCAGTCTAACCGGATGATGAGTAGGTAATAGTATTTTACATGGAGCGACTGCCTCAAAATTGTAAACGGGTAACACGATACCCCTTTGCAAGGCTGATCAAATTTGTTGGCTGCTGACTGTCCATAATGACGGTTAAAGATCTACAATAAATGGTATTCCAAAATAAATTTTTTAAACAAAATAATTTAACCGACCTTCAAAACAAACACTACAAAGTGAAAAATAACTTTCTTTTTAAAGTCGGTTTATTTTTTTTTATTATATGTTTTTTTTTTATTTTAACGCCCAAATTGTCTAAGAGTTAAATCACCATCGACTCTAAGAGAAGAAGAGGTCCAGATAGTGTCATATTAATTAAATACATGTACACTTTAGACCAAAATTTAGAAGCTTATAACACATTTCTTCAACCTTTCTGTCAATTCCATAAAATAATAAATTACGAATAATTAATAACCGACTGCAGTGAATACGCCAAGCGATTGTGGACTTTATTGCTGTAAGCCAAACAATTTGGCTTATAAATGCTTGTAGCTGTCAGAACAATATGCTTCGTGATAAATTTCTGTGGACCTTGCCAACACGGAGTGTTTTGAGGCTAGGGATGGGACAGTGTCGGTATAAATACTTGAAGGTAAGAGATAAGAGCGCAAATAAAACGAGTAATAAGACATATGCAGCCGTGATTCGGCTTGCTTAGCTGATGAAAGCTATACCCTAACCCGTTCGTACGGGCTCAGAGCAAGGCCCCTTGCCCAATGCTGCACGCTACCTACACACGCTGCCTAGGTCTTGGCCTGCCTATCTGTGGCCTACCGCCACGCGAGCCGGAGCTGACAGGCAGTCTCCAAGTACTACCTGTTGGAGATACGAGGGCCGTCCGGCCTACTGCTGAGCCTGTGCTGAACAGGCCTCCACGTCTGCCACGTGCTACCCAAGGACGGTACCCTTCCTACCTATTCCTATCTATAGAAATAGGTATTTAAGTTTTATGTAAAAGTTTAGTAGTAGCAGTACAATAACCACTAGATTTCCAATTTTCTTGAGCGTCAATTTAAAAGACAATGGCGTGTCCCGATAACAACACGTTTTGCTGTCCTTTAAAATGGAGGTATAGGGGCCAACCGCGTACCACAAATGTCAGATGTAAATCTGAACAATTTGAATAAAAATGTCGATACTACCGCAGCCCTATCCCTTCCCTAACTTGTCAGGATCGCGGCACATTTAATTAAATTCCTCTTTGCAACACTTGCCAGCATATGTTGCCAATTTAGCCCTGCCCTTATCATCACAACATAAGAAAACCAACCTTATCACCTAAAATTTAAGTCTCATAATCTTTTGCGGTGATGTTATTCAATTTCAGTTAGAGTTTTTGGCTTGTTGTTCAATGGAAATTGTGTTTTGGTACAAGGCAATAAGGATTAAAATTGTTTTTAATGTGTAAAAGGTAAGGAATTCGTATATTAGTTCTGCTAACAAGTGGCTTTTCATAATGTGTTCTTTGTGTACATTATATGGTTGATAATGGTATTAATATGATTAAATGCATTCTTTTAATCGGGGGTACGAATTTGAAGCTGAGTATTTGTCAGATTCTTCATAGCTCTGAAAAACTGACAAGCTTTGATATTAAATTATGTAGGTCCGAATACAGAATATCGAAACCAACAATTTAGGAATCTAAATATTGATGGAGCGGCTTGTCTCCCAGTGATGACAATCTGGTCTCTTTTAACGCCACCAAAACACAGGCGTGTCTTTTTTACCGCTAAAAGGAGTCGTTTCGATCAAACTCCTACTTTTCGGGGTGCGTCAGTTCCTGTAACAGATCGGCTCGAGCTCCTAGGCATGGAGTTGACATCCAGTTTCGCGAACAGACTGGACGGACGCTATAACATTTTTCTACAAATAACAGTGCTTTTCAGGTCCTATTTTAAAGTATGATCAATCACAGATAATATATTCAGGTCCAAATTGGCATCAGTAAAATTGTATGACATTATAAAAAAAATTCGCACGAATACGTTTTTCCCATCAAAATAATCGCAAAAAAATAAAAAAGAGGGTCCGAATAGATACCAGTTTAGGTAAATTTACAGCATATTTTATCTTCAAAATTATAAGAAATTGCGGTTTATATAGTCCTTTACATGTCCATCTTATTATTTTTACCTAAATCAATATATTTTTGAGCTAAAATAAAAACACTTGCCGACTTCTTCATACATTTTGCAGTCGCGCGCGGTCGGGTCGGTCCATCATTCCGCGCTCAGAAGCGCTCGTGGAAGGATGGGCGTATCGCTCTCTCGCAAAAAATAAATACGATAAATGTTATAGAAAAGATTGTAGTGTGCATGCTATGAGTTTCGCCGCGCGTCGTACCGGCGTCGTCGTATGTCCTGATCGAAAGTAGTTGATATTTTACCGGACCGAATACCTACTTACTATAACAAAGTGAAAAATAATTTTTTTATCAGAAGTCAGTGTCGGTACCTATTGTTTTTCGTTTTTGGACACAGGAAAGTTATTTTTTTCCTCTTTTTCGTTTTGGTTGGTACCCCATATTGGGTGTACTAAATACATCTGTTTACCCCTAAAATCGTACAAGCGAGATGGTATATTATGGTATGTTGAAAACAATACATAAACATACGATCACAGTAATCGCAGGTCATTTGTTGTTTGTTATTGAAGAGTTCCACTGTCTATCTCCGAAGATCTTTATCAGATCCAAATATGTTATACAATAAAACCTTCTCTGAAAACACGTTCATATATCGACGAAAACCCGATCAATATCGGATCAGTAGTTTTTGAGAAAATAGCTGATATATACGGGTCGAATAGATAGAGCACCTCCTTTTTTTGAAGTCGGTTGAAAATACTAACCTACTTATCACGACGAGGACGATTCTATATAACAGTTACCAAATGCATTTTCAAAGTGCCAATTAACTTTCCTGAATCAACAAACAATACAATTTAAAAAATAATATCAAGGACCAATATTATTTCAGTGATGTATAAAATTAAGCGCTCAGTAGTTTCAAAGAGTGCGTACGCGTAATGTTGCTGTGTGCGACTGGATACCTATATTTGAGTTCGTCAAAAATGTAACAGCGTCTTTAATGCAGTCCCTTAGTGGTATTATAAAAGTTATCAGTGTTTTTAAACTCTTATCAAAACTTTTATGAAATAATAATAATCACTCCAGCACGCTTCAGAATCACCCTGATATACAACGCTGAGCTATAAAACTACCATTTAACACAGACCTTGCTGAGCGTCTGCAAATTATTGCTTAGCTTTTATTATAGCTGTCGTTATATGTTGAGTTAAACTTAATGACTGGGTGTTATTCCACCCCTCAACCCCACTGTTACAGGAATTTATCGATGTGGAGCGACTCGCGGAATGTTTCGAACCGCCATTAAGTTTGAATCTACTTGTAACATATTTTTAACCGACTTCAAAAAGGAGGAGGTTTGTTACGCGAATACTCCGCCAATTATGAATTGATTTTCATGATTATTTTTTTGTTTAAAAGAATATGTTTCCGAATTGGTCCCAATTAAATTTGGTGTCGATCTGATGAAGAACTTCGACGATATACAACTGAAATTTTCAATAAATTACGACTTTACTATTGAACTTGTCCATTAGGTTTGTGTCATAACTAAAAAGTGAAATATAAAAACGTTTTTACAAAAAATACAACAGACTTCCAAATAAAAACACTACAAAAAGAAAAATAACTTGAATTTCGGAAGCCGGCGTCATAAAATAAAAAAAAAAACAGGAACACTAACTTCCGAAATAAAAGTTATATTGGGAAGTCGGTTGAATTTTTTTGTAAAAAGTTATTTTTTACTATTTGTTTTTTTAGTTCGAATAATACTGAATGTAAGTTCTATTGTATTTTCCTATAGGGTAAGAAAGATAGACTATTGCTGTAACACATACATAGTTATTATCCACTATTCTTCAAATACACTAGTATTTTACAAGGAGCGACTGCATATCTGACCTCGGACCTCCACAATCGAGTAACTGGGTAACATGATCACCCTTGGCAAGACTGTAGTCAGATTTGCAGATCTGCAGCCTTGTTGCGTCGTCGAAGTCAGTTCCCTAATATCGTAAGTGAATTCGGCAAGGCGAAGGATTAATCCCCATGAATCGAGCAATCACATAGACGGAAATCCACATCGTGTCTTTCATCTCGCACGTGATTGGTCGATTTATGGGATCAAATCCTCAACGGTCAAAAATCCTCAAATGGCAGCTGGGACCAACGGCTTAGCGTGTTTTGCAAATCACTGAGGACCCTTAGTATGTTAAGACGGTTACCGATCCACGGACCGACCTCGGCAAGCGTTCCTTAACCTTGAAGACCGATAAGTGCGGCTTTTATTATCTAGCCACATGCTCTTGATGCTGATTATGCTATGATCTTCTGTTAATAGAAGATGGGTCACGCGAAGACTTGATAGAATCCCTTCAGTCTTCTGCTAGAAAGAAGTAAGGAGATTTGGTACTGACCTCATACTTGAAGTGTACGGTGGAGCACTGCAGCAGAGTTCCCATCAGCTTGTGAGGGTTCCATGTCACTGAGTCGGCCCTGGGAACAAACAATATTATGATTTTCAAAAACATTAGCAGAGAATTACAAAAGTACCTAAAATACGCTTACTTACTTACTTAAATCGTCATATCACTAATTGACACAAATTTTTATTATTTTTGGATCACCTACCGACAGTTATATATGCTTTATTCATTACATCATCATCATTCATTACTGAAGAATCAAGGCGTATTTTTTACACCGCCCGCTAAAATACCTGATGAAAGCCCGAACAATAACTATGTACATAAAACACACTGAAGGATTATATTTATCTACGGCCTGATTTTTCAAAAGTGAACTTTATAAGTTTCATCTGGGTAGTGACAATGTTGATAGTGGTTTTTTTATAGAAAACATGCCTCATCAATCACTATACGTAACTATTATTCTTCAGATAAAAGATATCTCATTGAAAAATCTGCTCAGCTAAGATTGGCCATGAGGCAGTAAAACCGTCAGGCGGCAGGTGACAATGCGACATTATTTATAAGTGTAGTTTCTTGGATAAACTTTTTTTGCACGATCTAATTCCACCTAGCCCGTTTCATCATCGGACTACAAGATGAACGGCGATGTGTCATCGGTACATGGTGGACATTCCACCCATACGCACCAAACTTTTTGGAAACACTTTTATTATGCTTACAGCTAAGGAGTGGAATTCGCTGCCGGAGTCTGTGTTTGCCGACAGCGACAGCTAGAAGTCTTTAAGTCAAGAGTGAAAAGATTATTTCTAGGTAAGTGTGTTTCACCGTCGACCATCTTACATAATCGCTTACCATCAGATGAAATAGTGGTCAAGCTCGATCCAATACAAAAAAAAACTTTCTGCTAAATTAAACAGAACCTGTCGAGATAATGCGACAACAAAATAAATGATTTTATAAATAAAACTTATTGTTTAAGCACTATCTTAGTGTAGTTAGGTCTAGGTTTAGGTCTAGGTCTAGGTTTAGCGCGAAGGTAGGTTTGACGTAGTGACCCTTAATTTGTAATAGGCGATGTCAAGGGAGTTCGTAGCGACAGTCGAATACTGTCATAATGGATGCCAACTATTGTCTTTGAGTGGAATAACGACAGTCGTAGCACATGTCTGTAAGAATAATAATAATAAATAAATTTATTATTTTCTGTCCACAAAATCTATGTACGTGCGAGAGACTGGAGTCCACACTAGGGAAGCCCTGTGTTACGGATCTCTAGGCCCTACCCCTAGAGTATAACTTCCAGTTGTTATTGAAATATTAATAATACTAATTAAATTCGATTTGATTTGGATTGATAATTAAATTCAACTATTGAGATAATTTTAATTCCATCACATTACATTACACATTCAATTACAATAAGATAACAAGTCAAATAAATAAACAAATCATTATAATATACAAAGTAAACGTAATGGAGATATACAAATAACATGTACTTATTATTAGGTAGGATGCAAATAAACAATTAAGCAACATAACATAAACATTGTGAATACGATGAAAGAGAGGAAGAAGAAGAAAAGTGGTTCTGTGCTTGGTCACGGTTGCGCTTGCGAGTGCCTATATGTATGTCTGGTGTGTAGTGATGCTAGTATTCGTGCCTGAAGGGCGTGGGTGATGTGTATTTTGAAAACTTGGTTTGAGAGGCCTGTGTGCTCGAGTTGTAATGAATCTATGTGCAAGTACAGGGGAGTGAATATTGCGGACAAAAGAATACGTCTACGTAGGTCGTAACGATCTTCTATGAATGTCGTAGCGGCTTTCTACAATATTCGTAGCGAGTGTCTACGACCTTCGTAACCCTCGTAGCAAATATCTACGTTTGTCGTAGTGAGACTTAATTTGTCTTAGATTATGTTAAGGTAGGTCGTACGGACAGTCAAGTACTGTCATAGTGGATGCCAACGATTGCCATTGAGTGGAATAACGACAGTCATAGCGATCTACGACGGGTGTCGTAGCGATTATCTACAATATTCGTAGCGAGCGTCTACAACTTTCGTAACCGTCGTAGCAAATGTCTACGTTTGTGGTAGCAAAAGTCTACGACAGTCGTAGTGAGGATATACACCAAACAAATCTTTCCTTTTTAATTTTACTTTAAACTCGAACACCCCACATTCGGCAAAACACCCTTTCTTACCACTAATCTACCCTCGAATTCAATCTCACAAATTATTATGGAAATTAAATCTTTACATTCAATGTTGATTTTTGACAAGCCCAAGGTCATTAGTCAGGTAGCCAGAGGGTGCTGGATATTTGCATAATTCGCTAATCAATTGTGAATCAACGCTCCCCACGCTACCCCTTCTGTTTACTTGTGGAGAATTGATTCGCACTTGTAGGGGAGAGCGGGGACGTAGGGGAGATACGGCGTTGTGTGATGAGCTAGAAAACTGTCGGGGATTATGATTTTGAGATTAGTTTTTTGGGGTCATTTGGCAATCAAAATAATCTTTAAAAAGATCAGATTGCGAGATCATAACTTCACAAGTACCGACGTAACTAATTCAAGACCCGGAAATAGACAAAATTATTATGTAATAATAACGTTTGGTCAGTCAGCTTGCGATTATGTATCCTCTGATTGCACATCATAGTTATCGTTTTTGTCTTTTTAGTTCACTTCTTAAGCAGTCGGGTAATTTGGTTTTTATTTAAAGAACTAGCAACCGACATTATTTTATCACAAAACTAATCCAATTAAGGATTTTGATCAATAACTGGATTTTCTTAGGTTTATGATAACGTAAGGTTGCCGGATCTTGATCAATAGCCTAGGCTTTTGATCAAAAACCTGATTTTGTCATAAACCTGTGACATATATATTGATGAACAAACTCATTTATTTATTCAAATGTAGGCTGATTTTACTATTCCAACTAACAGATTTTCTAACTAATACACATTCATAACATGACGCCTGTATACCCAGAAGGGTAGCGCTGAGCTGCATCTACAGAAACCACCCACATTTCATCAATTATGTTTAACCCCTATTTAATATGGGACGAGCCTATTGTCACCAACCGGGCAAAAGCCTGCTACTGAGAAGTTCCAGACCAAAAAACCCAAAAACATTTTGCCTGACCCAGGAATCGTAATATGTAAATAAAATCTCAACACTGTCCATAATCCTATTTTCTTCACACGTAGGTAAGCTAATGCAAAACAGATAGAACTTAAAATTCATGAGCAGTAAGCAGAAAGTTAAATAGTGTGTATCGTATTGACACAGTGCGACGGTGGCGCCCTCGCACTTTAGATAATCCTCTGTTTATACAGCCTCGAGGGTCGCATGAGGACGCGTTTACACCAGAGTGTGACAAGTGAACATATTTTTCTTTTAGGCTATTATTTGTAAAATCCTTTGAAATTAATAAAAAATATGGTGCTTTACCACAATGTTAAGGTGTATAAATTTTAATGAAAATGTTTGTAAACGTAGGTTTGTTATTTTCCTTTTTTGCAACCGTTGTTGAGGCTTTTAAAGTTCAATCAAAGACTCAATTATCCATATGACTACTGAAAAGTATTTAGTTAATAGGTTTTTTTTGGCACTATATCGCCGCACTATTCCCAAACCACTGCTGAAAGTCAGAATCAACAGTGGTGAGCACTAGAAAACCGCCGAGGCAATGAAGTTCGATGAAGTCCTGGAGAATGAATTTAACTGTCTTGGATCCCGCAACGAAATTAATCAGAAAAGATTAACGGAGGAGTAGGTAAAGATACATATAGTTAGTGTTAGTTAATAGGATTGTGGGTAGTCTACAATTTCTATGACCCTTGTACTAATTAATAAAGCTTCGTTTCGTTTATTTTGGCAATACTTACATAAAACATGCGTGCCTGTACCAGTGTTTGAATATAAACGAAGAAAAATGTGTGTGTAAGGACCGCTGCATGTCAGGTGTGATTCTAGAGTTTGCCGCCGCTATATATGGTGTATGGAGAAAAAGGTGTGTGTAGGTAAGTTCTTTTGTTAGGGAGTATGAATTTTCTTATTAATCTGAACTCATGAACTATGCTTGGAAGGTTTGACTAGCTATGTATGGTTAGGTAAGTAGAAGTTCATTCATATTCATGTCAAATGCCCTCTTAAATTCGTTACGGTTTAACATCAGCCCAACTTTAAACACTCGCTTGATAAACGAGCTCCACGCGAGTGCCGACGTCTGTACGGACACTTTTGTTTTTTGTTACTCACAGACATGTCTACCTACCCTCTGTGGAGGGGCCCTTTAATTAATCTTAAAAGAGGTTTAAAAGCACCGCTTCTGAAGGGAGGGGGATTGTTCCTTTTTTCGTTTTTTTGGGATAATGGTAGTGCTAATTGCTTTCTTTTTTATAGTATTGTGTAGCTTGCCCGAGTTTTGGACTGGACGACTTTCTCCTATATTCCAAGTTAATTTGCTTCTTTCGTTTGAATTAAAGTTATAGCTAGTTGTTTATTGACATTAATCAAAAGTTATTTACCTTGTCGTGGTGACTGAGTCTAGTACGCTAGTTTACCTATGTGATATTTGTTCTCCCCAGACATTATGAATTATTCTAATGTATATTACTGCAAATTTACATCAAAATCCGACAAGACGTTTTTGCGTGAAAGAGTGACATACATCATCACAAACTTTCACAGTTCTAATATTAAGTAGTTATTAATTGTAAGTAAACATAGCACCCCTCTCTCCACAGTCGGCTACCCGATTAAAGCGATCAACCGTGACGCTTTACCCCGGATTGAGAGCGAGCGGTATTGACATGTGAACTCGCGGCCTGCTACGAGTGTGCTACGGCGTAGCAGAGTTTGTAGCCGCGTAGCGCTACGAGCTACGCGTAATCCTTGACGTGCACTGTAGGGCTGGCAGGCGAAGCTTTTACCCCCCTGTGTTTTAAAATTATTTGATTTTGCTGACTCTTCGGAAGGGGCCAAATTCAAACAAAAACAAGAACTAATCAAGAACCATAGCAACGACTTCCAATATAATAATGTCTTACATTTTGCAGGCACCTGTCCGATTGGTTATTTTTAAGTCTAGGTTTTTTATATTTCTGATGGCTCGCGCGTGACCACTATCTCACCTGATGGTAAGTGATGAGTGTCGATGTGAGGTCGATGACGAAGCACGCTTGCCTAGAAGTAACCTATTCACTGCTGACTTAAAGACTCCCAGGTTGTAGCTGTCAGGCAAGACACATTTCAGCTGAGCATAATAAAAGTATTCTCAAATCGTTTAATGCCTATTCCTATTTTAGGTTGCCATTTAACCAAAATCCAAAAAATATGTTACGTGATATAGACAGCGTAGGATATTGCGTTATGGCAATATTTGTAGGAGAAGCATTTAACAGTTGAAGTCTTTCGCTGATATGATGTGTTGAAGATAATAATAATAATAACCCCACTGCAGTATCTCTACGTTGACGTCGTGGTAGGGCTTGTGCGCTTCAATGATCCCTAGGTCTGTATCGGTAGATTTTACTTTGCCGCAACATGCCTAAGGTGAGGAGCCAGACTAAGAGAGATACAATCCGCAGAGCAGCTTTGTGGCGAGCTGATGGACTGTGGCGACCCCACGGACCTGATCTCCAGGAAGAAGTCTTGTCCCTCATCTCCCGCTTGCCTTTATTGACCGGTCGGAGAGAACACTGACGGGGAACAGAGCTCCCATCTCTCTCTTGCCTTAATTGGCTGGCTTGAGTGGAGATTCGTCAGAGCAAACGTAAGATGCTGGTAGGGATCTTGACCGTACTTCCGGGATTGTTATGATAGCCGTGGTAAACCACTTTCTCCACTCGTAAAGCATCTCCGTATATGTAGCCCCTTGGCGCTACGTCACTAAAGTGCTAGCGACTGTTTATGGGGGGGGTGGATTAATTGAGTGTGCAAGTCATCCCCTGCCATTTTATAACCGTGTCACAGATAATCTAATACTAGCATACAGATGCCTCATCCCATTCAAAGAAACCGTGCCGACGTAACTAGCGTTTCTCGTCTGATTAATCTGTTATTGTTTTTGTACATCGAACGCGTTCGGTTCTGTTTCACGGTGATAGATAGATGGTGTTAGCAGCGACTTGCAAGTAAAAGGGTTTACTAGGTTTGTGAACATTTTTTTCCCGTTTTTACAGTTTTTTTGCAACAAAATGTGTTACAAAGCAAATTTTAACAATCGAGTGGAATGCCTCAGAAATAAAAAAAAATGCGCCATCTATTGGCATCAATTTTAAATGATCCGTTCGAATAATCTTTGAAATGTGAATTAAGAGCCCAACATTCCATAATTTTGTACTTAGGAGAGTTGATTAAACAAGAACATACAATTTTTATGTTCAATTCCAGAAAAAAATAATTTTACGCACATTCAATAACAGAAAGACGCTTATCGGGCCATCTGAAGATATTTATTTGAACCAAATTTTCTTTCTTAGCAATGAGATCTCGTGACCGTGTAAATCAACAGTGCTCAGGCAGGGGCCAATAGTTCTTCTATAGTTTTAGGTAATCGATCCACGAAACCTCCCAAACACATAGTCCAATTTGCTTTGTCTCCATATTCTGCAATAGTCCTGCACCAGCCGGGGATTGTCCTTGGGTGCTCACTAGTGCATACAGGTATAATTGCCTGTTGGTGTCATATTTCATCCCAAATGTCTAACAAGGCCTCTGCGAGTTGGTTTCGGTCCCTAGGATCCCGAAAATCTCAAAGGTAATAATAATAATGTATACAGCACTGTTGACACATAAACAAAAAAAAAACAGCAAAAGCAAAGCAAATAAAATTGTGATACTGATTCTGAAACGAAAAATTACTTCATAATACCAAATATGTGGTGGTGTTTTACCTTGCTGCCACCCCTAGCTCGATTGTCACACGCTCCACTGCCTACATCTGCTGCATTTAGCAAGATTTCACTACACCCCCGCGGCCTTGCTCTCGGCTGTTAATGTGCAAGTGAAATAAATATATCGATATTTAACATATCGATATTTTATACTCTAAAATAAAAATATCGAATATCGATATTCTTGTTCTGCTTAGACGTCCTGGTGTAGCGTTCGTGATCATGGACCGTCGGTATGTTGGTTACTTTTGTGAGACTTCTCCATCTTCTTCTATTAGTGGCACAGCGTGTACATTCAGCGAGGAAACACTTTGTAGGGGATCTAATGAGGTCTATCCATCTTGTGGGTGACCGGCCACAAGGACGTTCGCCTTCTACTCTTCCTTTTACCACTAATCGCTTTTGCCGATTATATGTTCAAATATCTGAAGGATATTGAACACTGATATATCGCAATTAAAAATATCGAAAATATAAATATCTATGACTTTAAGAGGAAATATCGATACTTTCACCGAAGCCTGCCCGCGGCTTACTGCGCTGGCATTTAGCGGGGAACACTCATGATTGATGGACGCTAATAGCGCTCGGATTAATACGGGATAATGAGGAAGCTGGGCGGTTCCTTCTTTTTCCGAATTGTATTGAGTTGGGTATCAATTAGCTGTTCGGGCATGCGGGTGGGATTAAGGCTTACGAATTTTAGTAAGTTTGTGTATCAGTCAATCAATCTGCCTGCCTTTTGCCAACTACGTTAGGCTCGGCTTCCAATCCGACCAGATGCAGCTAAGTACCATCCATACTACTATTATAAATTTGAAAGTAACTCCGTCTGTGTTTGTCTGTTACATTAACATGCCTAAACCACTGAACGGAATTCAATGAAAAGCAAGGAGATGAATGGCATAATGAGGATGAACATAGGCTACATTTTTGAAGAAAGAAAATCAAAAGGAATTGTTGGTAGGTAGTTGGGGTAGGGAAGGTACGGAAGGTAGGGTTGGTATGTTGGTAGGTAGGATAGGTAGGTAGAATAGGGTAGATAGGTAGGGTAGGGTAGGTAAGTAGGTAGGTGGGTAGGACAGGTAAGTAGGTAAGATAGGTAGGTAAGTAGAGTAGAGAGGTAGGTAGGTCGGAAGGTAGCCAGAGCCAGTTGTCGGGAGCGCTAGTTATTTTATAATATGCAGCGACTGCCCATCTTACCTTCAACCCAGTTACAAGGTAACTATCATGAATTTCTTTAGAGTCGTTCCAAAGCAAAATAGTTTCCAGGATGTTTTCCAAGTACTTAAAAGCTTACGATATTTTGGAAACAGTGCATTAGTAATCATTAGTTAATAGTTGACCGTCGTCCATCATCGGTTAACAGCAGGTTAGATAGTTAACAAATCCGAAATAAACGAAAAAAATATTTATGTTACCTCTCAACGCCGGTCAGACGAGGATGTCGGTACTTCTTGGAGAACAATAGACCACCGCCCCAAGCAGCCTGAGACAAAGACAACGTAAACATTTAGTTAAATTGTTCTGTAGGTCCAGCGTATCTAAATCTTACCCCAGAATTTAAATGAATATTGCTGATGACTTATTTGGGCATTTTTCCCATCTAATAACTTTAAACGAGCAATTCTTGTATATATCTCGGAAACGTCTTCAACAATTTTCGTGAAATTTAGTATGCCGGGGGTTTCGGGGAAGATAAATCGATCTAGCTAGGTTTCGTTTTAATTTAGAATGATATCACTTTACAAATCATTCATTGACATCCAAACCAAACGTATAATAATACAAAATTTCAGCTCAATCGGTTGGCAATAACTGTTTTAAGATTCTTTTGCAAGATTTTACTCATACATAACCAACTAACCAACCAGCGAGACAAGTTACATAAAAGCTGGTACAATAGTACTCACATCGACATGCATCCACATGTCGTACTTCTGGCAGATGTCAGCTATCTCCTCGAGCGGGTCGAAGGCGCCGAGCACTGTGGTGCCCGACGTGGCGTTCACGAAGAATGGCACCTGATGGAAGAAGATAAAAGATTTGTAAAGTTATAGTTAAAAAAATTGTACGGAAATCCCCGACTCCCGTGCAGGTCGTGGGTTCGAACCCAGGCAGGCGCTTTACTGTGTGAAAATTGTTTGATAACCACTGCTCTAAAACGGTGAAGGAAAACATCGTGAGGAAACCGGTATGTGCTAGAACCTAAATTCGAAGACATGTGACATCCATCAACCCGCACGGGGCCCATTACCTGTCTCACAGAGAGGAGGCCTGTGTCCCAGCAGTGGGAACATTAAAAGGCTGATGATGATGATATTCAAAACAAACTGTCTATCTTTTTAGGGTTCCGAAGTCAACAAAACAAGCAACCCTTATATGTAGTTTCGCTATGTCCTTCTGTCCGTCCGCAGCTTAGCTCAGAGACTCTTAGTACTAGAAATCTATAATTTGGCATGGATATACACATATTAATAATTCTAACAAAGAGGTAAAATAAAATAAAGATTTTTTTTTTCTTTTACCTCCAATAGACGTAAAGTAAGGATGTTCTTTTTCTCATCTTGCCCTTGGATAGGACATTTGAAAATATTACGGGTCTGATAAACCATTTTTCGATTCAGAGAACCGTTTGCGTAAAATTAAGCTATAAATGAAATGAAAAGAAAAACTGTAACAGCTAAGTAGGCTTTACAAGTTTACGAGTAATAGTTGACCAACTTATAAAATGGAGCAGTTACAAATTTGTACAAATGCCATTGAAAAATTACTTCAATAATGTTGTTTGTTGTGTAAACTAGGTAGTAAATATATGCTTATGAATCATGTAAAAATATCCAAAAATAAAATCATAACATCCTCAATAATAATGATTTCTAAATTTATAATGTTTAATCTCGAAAAAATAAGAATAGGTTTTTTTTTTAATTTGTAGGCTTATATTTTTTTTTTAAATAATTTCAATTTGAAATTATTTAGTCATTTAATTATGCTCATTCAGGCGGGCGGGGCCTCTTTATAATATTATATATTATAGAAACATTAAATTAATTATTTTCTTTTGTCCATATCCATCTCAAAGGTCAATATCCGACCCGACTACATCACTAATTGAGTAGCGAAGAACTTTCGAGAACGAAATAGTGAATACATTCAAAAATTTTCAATTTCTGAAAGAGAAAGAAACAAAGAGCGTGCGTTCGAGGATACAGGAACGAACCATGCTATTTCCCGTGACTCTAACGCGCGCTGGTATCGGTTTCTTTCACAATCGATGTCCTTCATATATATTATTTATTGCAGCTTATTTACGTTGGTTCCTATCGTTTAATAATGATTTGACTTTTTGGTAGTTGAATAAGTTGTTTGAAAATACTCATACTAAAATATTTGCTTTCGGTTTATAAATATTTGGAGATTTTAACGAAGACTATCTCCGTAACGGCAATACTGCAGTATTAAAATTATTAAGTGTCGCTGGTTATAAACCTTTATTACAAACGCACGCCTCTACCCGCGGTGGTACTCAAACAGATAATATTTTTCTAACACAATTGTGAAGTTCGATTTTATAACTCCTTCTTCCGTTACCATCGTCCTATGTGGGCCTGTTGAGACGTCGGGAGCCGCTGAAACCGTGTAACAACAAAAATCTTTGCCGCATTATTAAGCAAATACGGGGAGGGGCTGGATCTATGCTTTAAAAAATTTTGAACTTGCTTCGCTTAGTTTCACTCTGCTTGGCTTGGTAGTATAGATGCAGACCTACCTTGCCTTACTCCTTCTGAGATGGCAAGGTGGCGTGGTCTTGAGGGAGAGCGCTACGGTCGCGTAGATCCTCAAGGCAAGCGCGGTGATGTTCCTTCTCGAGGTTGCCGCCCCGTTATTGGTCTAATTCCTTATGAAATAGACGTAACAGAAATCACCGGGCGACTAAACACAGGGGTGGCGAGGTCATGCTCCTGGGTGTCCACCATCGAACAAGATCAGATGATGGATAGCAATGACCTCCCGCGTGTTTGTGCCGTGCGCGGGAACCCGTACGGGAGGATGATGGGATCCTGGTGGCTGAGCCGATGAGCGTATGCGGTTTGACGTCTCTGAGGCAACACTCCACTTTGGCCTGGATTTCTCCTCACACGGGAGGCCGTAGCTTAGCCAGCTACGGTCAATCGGCTGCGGGGTCCGGTCAGACGGCCCCCAGGCAAGTTCACTCCCATTGGGGGCTCGCAGGCGGCGGTGCTCGCTCGCATTGCTAGTGGTAGCGGTGTGGGTTGGTGCTGTGCAGTCTCGTGAGCAACTAATGGGGGGGAGCTATATCCCTTGACTAATCCCTGGTGTTACCGTAGCATCGCCACTTGAGCACTCCATGGCGGGTGGGGATAGTTGAGGGATGAATAAATATTAATCGGGTTTTAATGGATTTTAATAATAAAAAAAACCACAAGGCGAAAGGACCGGCGAAAGCTGGGACTGCGCTCCAAAAGGCGGGACCGGCGAAAGCTGGGACTGCACACCAGACGGTGGGACCGGCGCAAGCCGGGACTGCATTTCCCCTAGCAGGAACGTCCAGAGGCGGGACTGCAGCGGGATCGACTCGAGGTGGGGCTGTGGTGGGACTGTCAAAAGGCGGTACTGCTGCGGCACTGCCGAGGGTCGGCACTGCTGTGGGACCACCGAAGGGCGGAACTGCAAACCAGCCCAATGGGCATAAGGGTACTGCCAAAGCCGGCGCGACACGGGACCCTTGCGTTAGAGGTTTAATGACCTCGGACCTTGCGGCCCCGGACGCGACCGGCAAAGGCAGCACCTCTTCGTCTTCCGGCGGCCGGCATGAATCAGGCTGGCTTCCGGTTGGACGATCTGGGGCGCAGAGGAAGAAGCGCCAAAAGCTGAGACAGCAGGCGGCTCTAGAGGGGACCCCTACGGGAGGCCCATCAAAGAGACCGCGTGCTGTTCTCAGCGGCGACAGCGGGGACATGGAGGCCAAGAGGATGAAAACCCAAGGGCAATCATCCTCGACCGGATCCTTTAGGGATGCGGTGGCGGCTGTGAAACTCGCTGTCGTCACAGTCAAGTACCCAGAAGAGTACTTGAAGGCGGAGGACTTGGTGCCAATCCAGGAGCTCATAATTGAGAAACTGGAAGAGGCGCCGGATCCTCTGCCGGTTATCACAGTTGCTCCCGGAGTTGTCGCAGGTGCAGTTCATGTATCCTGCGACAACTCTGATGCAGCTTGCTGGTTTCGGGGTGCCATCCACAATGTGGAACTTGGCTCCCTGAAACTCAAGGTCGTCGACGCCAAGGACCTTCCAAAGCCAGTCAAAATGGCATGGAAGAGTCGCAACTTGGCGTTGCAAGACTCTGCCCGGGCCATTCGATTGCTCCAGCGGCTTAACCCTGCCTTGCGGACGGACGACTGGAAGGTCGTGAATACTCTCACTGAGCAGACCGGCATCCGTCGTATCGTCCTCATGGACAGTGTGTCTGCTGGGGTCATCAAGGCCTTGGGCTACTCTCTTCCAGGAGGTATTGAACGATACTCGTTCAAGCTCCTGGAAGAAGACAAGGGAGAGGCATCGACTGCGGAAGCAGGAGGGGGGCCCTCCGAAGATGGACCACCGCAGTGTGAGGAGGCCATCGAAGAGGTCTCTGCTCACGAAGTGGCGCAGGAGGCGGAGACGCGGACCAGTGCGTCAGAGGTGGATCTCGAGGATGACATCCTCGAAGGCCTCGATACACTGGGGATTGCGTCGCCAGCTGCCCTCGAGGAGAGCCAGGCGAGGGAGGGGGAGCCTCAAAACTGAGGCCTTCCTACCAACACAAACCCATCAAAACATCCAAGATGGAGGGACTAAGGTGTGTACAAATCAATTTGCATCATTGCAGAGCCGCTACTGCCCTTCTGGCTCGGCAACTGAAGCTTAATACATACGACGTTGCCTTGATACAGGAACCCTATTTATACAAAGGGACTATAAAAGGCCTAGGTGGGACAGGGGGCATGGTGTTCTATGACTGTCCAACTAATGACGCGAGGACTTGCATCTATATCAGGGGCGGTATAGAGGCAATGCCCTTACGTGCTTTCTGTTACAGGGATCTCACAACAACTCTGATCCAAGTGGGGACGGGAACAGAGAAAAGGAAAATTATCCTTGCCTCTGCCTATCTCCCATACGAACAAAAGGAACCAGTAACACCACTAATCAGAAGACTGGTTGACTACGGCAACCAAGAAAACCTCGACCTGATACTTGGCTGCGATGCGAATGCACACCACGTCGTTTGGGGCAGTTCAGATGTCAACAAACGAGGGGAGGATTTGTTGGACTTTGTGGTAAGCTCTTCTTTACAAATCCTTAACGCAGGCAATAAACCTACTTTCAGGACCTCTGCGAGAACTGAAGTTATTGACCTGACACTGGCTTCAAACAGGGCCAGCGCCCATATTGAAAATTGGCATGTATCGGACGAAATCTCTCTGTCTGACCATAATTATATATGCTTTAGGTTTAGTACGGCGGGAGAAGCCAAAACTAGACGAAGGAGAAACCCAAGGTATAAAAATTGGGACTCGTACAGGAGGGACCTCAAAGTAAATCTAGGGAGCCCTGAAGGTAAGCTTAATTCAATATTAGATATAGAATTTGAAGCGGACAGAATCAAGGCGGGCATCATCGGTGCATGGCAAGATAATTGCCCAGAGAAAAAGGCCTTTTGCAAAAAGGTACCATGGTGGACTCCTGAACTAGCTAAAATACGTCAGGAAACACGACAGGCCTTTAATGATGCAAAAGCCAGGAAAGATTTTTCTGGCTATCATAGCATGCTGACGAGGTATAACACGGCGGTACGCAAGGCCAGAAGAACTAATTGGCGGAAGCATTGCACCTCCATCGAAGATCTGCCCAATGGTATGAGGTTGTGCAAAGCAATGTCCATGACCAAGACAAACCCACTCTCATCTGTAAAGGATGAGAATGGATATCTAACGGAAACTGGACAGGACACTCTGGGCGTGATGTTTAGGACTCACTTCCCGGATTGTATACTGCGCGACAGCGATGAAGAGGAACCAGTCACAAGGGACGAGCTCATAAGGCACACGTCCAAAAACAACTGGCTCACGGCAAAGAAAGTGGTAGATGAAAATAAGCTGAAGCTTGCCATAGCGGGCTTTCAGCCTCTCAAATCCCCAGGTCCGGATGGTATCTACCCAATACTATTGCAAGAAGGGGCATCTGTTTTGATACCCCATTTAAGTAGGCTCTACAGAGCCTGCATAGCCTTTGGTTACGTACCCAAGGCATGGAGAGAGGTCAAAGTCACCTTCATACCGAAGGTGGGCAGACCGACTTATGAAGAAGCTAAAGCTTACAGGCCCATCAGTCTATCATCTTTTCTCTTAAAATCTCTGGAGAAACTGGTAGACAGGTATTTAAGAGAGGGACCACTTAAAGTATTCCCTCTACATAAACTACAGTGCGCCTACAGCCCTGGCAAATCTACAGAAACGGCATTGCACTATGTTGCAAGTCGAGCCGAGGCTGCGCTAGAGGGACAAGAGATATGTGTCGGGGCTTTCCTCGACATAGAGGGAGCCTTCGACAAGACTACATTTGAGTCCATACGCATTGCTGCTAAGGAACATGGCATCAATGATACCACGTGCAACTGGATTGACTCTATGCTGAGAAGCAGAATAGTCAGATCGGAACTGATGGGAGACAGACTTAGCGCTAAAACGACAAGAGGTTGTCCGCAAGGCGGAGTGCTGTCACCATTATTGTGGTGCTTGGTAGTAGACTCGCTACTTACCAAACTCAATACCGGACCATTCTATACAGTAGGCTATGCAGATGACATAGCTATAATGGTTAATGGTAAATTCCCGAACATAGTCTCTGGATTATTACAACAGGCATTGAGGATGACAGAGGAATGGTGTACAAAGAACCACCTCTCTATCAACCCAAGCAAAGCAGTCATTATTCCATTCACGAGGAAGCGACAACTAGGAAACCTAGGAGAGCCCTCCCTCAATGGAATAAAGCTGCCCTGGTCCACCGAAGTTAAATATCTTGGTGTAACGCTTGACAAAGAACTCAGGTGGAAAACTCATGTGGAAAATATTACGACAAAGGCCTTACGAGTGTTCGGCATGTGTCGTTCCACCTACGGTAAAACTTGGGGGCTAAAGCCCAAAGTGATACTATGGCTGTACCGGACAATGATAATACCTATTATCACATACGGCAGTATAGTGTGGTGGCCAAGAACAAAGCTTGCCTCGTGCAAAGTGCCACTCACCAGGTTACAAAGAACAGTGTGTCTCGGCATCACGGGTGCTTTCAGGACAACACCTACGGCAGCGATTGAGAGATACCTTAATATCCCTCCGCTGCATATGATGGTTGAATTCGAGGCAAGGAAGACATTACATCGTCTTGCTGTTGCTGGACTATGGGATGCCTCTAAGCCAAAGACTAACCATACAAAGTTCGATGTAAATGAAGGCCTGGATCGGGTAACAAGCATGATATCCGATAAAATGCAAACTATGTTTGTGTTTGAAAGGTCTTTCAAGGTCCAAATCCCTACAATAGAGAACTGGACGAAGGGACTAGATCCACCAGAACAAGATAGTCTGGTGTGGTACACTGATGGATCCAAAATGGAATCAGGTACAGGAGCGGGAATATTCGCAAAAGGTTACAAATGTAGCAAAAGCTTAGGTAAGATGGCAACTGTATTCCAAGCAGAAACATATGCCATAATAACCTGTGCTCAAGAGAATATAGATAGAGGCACCAGAGGTAAATCCATATATATTCTTAGTGACAGTCAGGCTGCACTCAAAGCCATGGCATCCTACAAAGTGGACTCCGGACTTGTTCTGGATGCTATCCGGACCCTAAACAGGCTTGGGAAGCATAACAGGGTAAGACTGATATGGGTCCCTGGGCACAAAGGAATCCATGGCAACGAAGTGGCAGATGAACTGGCAAGAGAGGGCTCAGCAAATGATTTTGTAGGCCCAGAACCATGTGTAGGCATTTCGACGTGTCTCGTAAAAGCCGCATTTAGGGAGTTTGCAGATCACAGACAACGAACATATTGGCTGTCTAGTACCGGTCTACAACACTCAAAGAAATTTCTAGGCTCTACTTTCAAAGCCCGGAAATGCATTTGGAATATGAGCAGGGGGCAAATCCGCTACCTGCTTGGGGCCTTTACTGGGCACTTTGGAACCAACGACATGCTCATGAAGATGGGTCTGGCCGCGACACCCATGTGCAGGTTGTGTGGGGAACATACGGAACGCATGGAGCACCTTCTGTGCACATGCGATGCACTGGCTGGTAAGCGAATGAGTCTCCTAGGGGTTGGATATCCAAAACCGGAAGACTATAGGCTCATATCACCTAGTCTCGTTGTAAAACTCATGAAAAGAGTTTTCAACGAGATTGGGGAGGAGTAAAGTATCTAGGGGACCACAATAGATCCCAATGGGTCGAAGTGTCCGAGTTATTTCTCGGCCCCTCCACAAGATAAGAAGATAAGCAAATACGCACGTGACCCGACACGCACTTGGCCGGTATTTTTCTCGAATATATTGATGTCGGGTTTCAGTTAGACTACTAAAAATCCTCTGCTATTGACGATTGCAACGATAGCTGAGCTTGAGGCCAGACCAGATCACCAGAATGGCCAAGTTACATCGTCTTTGGTAAACTATGTTAAGGTTGACTGTCAGCCCAACTTATTTTTTTTTTTTCTTTCGGGTTTGAAAATCCTCATTGGATGTCCTCCGCCCTGGGGAGGGGCGGAGGGGTCTGTCAAACTTATACTGGTCTAACTGTTTTACAAGGAGCGACTACCTTTCTGACCTCCACAACATATTAATGGAATACCACGATACTCCTTAGCAAGACTGGTATCAGATTTCTGGCTGACAATCCGTACGACTGTCACTTACATCCAAATAGCAGTCGGTACCAATCCGTTGGTCCGAACGAGCTTTTCAAGGCACGGAAGAGTCTCGGTATAATAAATAGTCACCTATTCACAGACCAACCTCAGCAAGTGTTGCTTAACCTTGAAGCTCGACCCGTGCGGTTGTTAATTGTTATTATTCATCGTCGAGCTTCTTAATTTTATGCAATCGTACTTGATATTTCAAGCCGCAGTGTCCCAAGACATGTCATGACATGTTCTTAGGCCTTGTTTCTGGAGAAGTGGGGCGTCGTGCGTTGCGTCGGGCGGTGCGGACCGTAATAAATTCAAACATAGGGCGTTGTAAGAGCAGTGGCGTAGCGTGGGTTTCAGCCGCCCCGGATGGATGAATATTTTGCTGTCCTCATATTTAGGTATTACAATTCAAAAGAAAATAAAAATTGCTCATTAAAAAATCTTTTTTTGAAGCAAGATTTTTTCGTATTCTACTCTTTACTTCTTAATTCTTTCATTTGATACCCATATCAGGACAGTGCGCAAAAAATAACTAACCCGCCATCTTGAACCGTCCGCCATGTTGGGTTTAGAATGACGTTACTTAGTTAATCACATATTGTCATCCAAACTAAACGTGTATGCAAAATTACATCTTAATCGCTATACCGGATTGCTTTAAAATTCAGTTGCAAGATTTGACCCGAAGACACTTACATACATTGCAAGTTAAATAAAAGCTTGTAAAAAAAAATTTCACATAAAATCCGCGTCCCAAAGCAAAACACTAAGAAGTGCCAAAAATAACTTTCATTTCGGCAGTCGGTGTCTTTGGTACCTCTTGTTTTTATCACTTTGCGACACCGACTTCCGAAACGAAAGTTATTTTTGCTGTTTGCCGTCAAGGAGTTTCTACGTTTCATATCTTAAAAATTGCTGAACCGATTTTGATAAGACTAAAACTAACTAAAGGCACACATGTTTAGAAGCCCGCATAGAGTTACATATGTGAATATTATCCAATTCAAAAATATTACAAAGGAACATACATATCGAATTGATAACCTCCTTTTTAAATCTATACAGTAATTTTAAAGAAACCATACTTTAACCTTATTTGCTAGTGTTATTTTATAACATTGAATACTGACTTTATATGATTTTACAAGATAATATTCTTTTTATTTTTACTAAGATAACTTTTTTACTGTGTGTAATCATTATTTAGTGAAATTATGCCGTCATTAAGTGCCGTCCAGGGCGGGCCGCCCCAGCCGCTCCCACTACTCTATGCCACTGTATATGAGAGTGTTTACGGAGAAGCGACGCACCGCGCGACGTCACGCTGCATGCGACGCCTCGCGTCTCCGTAAACGAGGCCGATTACTCACATTGCCCCTGTCCCTGTGGTACTTGACGAGTCGCTCCAGCTCGGTCGGAATCATGCGGCCGCGCTCGTCGGACGGCACACTGATGCAGTAGTCGGTGCCGAGACCGCACACCGAGGCACAGGACTTCACTGAGTAGTGGCACTGGTGGTGAACAAAGAATATTATTAGTAATCTTAAAAAAATATAATTAAGAACATGCTTTTTCATATTCCTCTCAGCCAACTTTTTCATTTGACACCCATATCATGGGTAGTGCATAAAAATAATTGGTCCGCCATCTATGGGAGTCCGACATATTAGATTTAGAATGTTGTCACTAAGCTTACATTACATTGTTGTTCTAACCAAACGTGTGTGCTAAATTTCAGTTCAATCGGTGGGGGTGACTATTTTAAAATTCTGTTGTAAGATTTGACGTGTGGAAACACGTACTAACAAACAAGGCAACAAAAGGTTAAATAAAGGCTTGTAAAAATTAAGATACGGGTATTTTTATATGAAAGCTATAGTGTTTTCGACTGCCCTACACTACACTGCCAATTAACAGAAATTAAATAGAAATCCTTGAAACTTCAGGAACACAGACGTTTTGTAGCAATAGTGGCAGCAATAATAAATTGTGGACTTGAACATTCGTCCAATGTTGTTTGATGGAAAAAACTCCATTTGGAGTTAAGCTCGCCTTTGTAAATTAATTGTTTTTGCTTTCTCTAGACGTATTGTGTTTAAGATACATAGTGGAACAAAATTATTTTAAATTATATTGTGCGATCAAACTGAGACAATAAACATAACTGAGTAATCAAAAGTTACACAAACAAGAAATAAAAACACAAAGTTCTTTGGTTCAAAACCTTAGTACCTACTTGTCAATTTAACACATTCGTTTGAATACTAAAAACACATACAGCATTTTTTTTTGTACCTATTATAAGATCGCTATATAGAAACATCTTGCAACCTTCGGGATTTTTCCTAAACCACTCACCTGGTCAGAAGTGAACATGACGAGATGTCCTCCGATGCTGGAGAGTCCCTTCTCCTTGTACTGCGGGAACTTGTGGTGGCGTGCCGCCAGGAACGCGTATAGGTTGGAAATGGAGCCGCCTGGTGGAAGATAGAAGGCATTAGGATGAGGCAACATTTCTGACGTTGGAGAATTTCATATGTCCTGCAAGGAGCGTTATCGGCGCGATTTGCTATTTGGCTGTAACCTTAAAAATATATTTTATAGACAAATAAATAAATATTATTAACGGATATCGGCTGGTATAAGGGATTCATTGTTTCACGGAACATTCCATTAAAAGACAAATCACTATTCAAGATATACGGGGAAAGACTGCGATATCCAGGCCCTATTAAAAAAAACACCGCACCAAAGAGAGAGGAAGATCATCCATTTAGTCAGAGCTGATCTTGCGACTTGGACACTGCAGGCGATTATCAGTATATTAAATGGAACTTCGGCTTATCCGACCAGCACAACTCAATAATTTCTTGACACGATATCTAAGTAAGATTATTTGTCATCGTTTCAGCCGTAAGACAGTTATTGCGAGACATAGGCCCTTTCTCATCAAGAGACGTCACATCGACCGGTCCTGAGCGTCTCGCATCCAGCTGATTCCCGCTACCTTAACCAGGTCATCTCTCCACCTAGTGGAAGGCCTTCCTAGTTGTCAGCAACATCACCTGGTGCCAAGATAGAGTCCCCAGTTCTCCATCCAATCATGCTCCTCATCTTCTCCAGCACCACGTTCTCCATCAGTATGAAGACCGGAGCGATTTCGTACGTGAACATGTTGGTGTTGGCGGCAGCTGTCAGCCACTCGCCGGCCAGCGAGATGATGTCCAGTCCGCAGGAGAGCTGGTTGAAGAAGTGGGGGTGACCTGCGGGAAGAAGGGAGGGCTGGTTAGAGTATGTATACTGATAAATATGCGATGTGGTAGGCATATCGAGATAAGAATTCGGTTTTTGCAAGCCAGTGTTGCCAACCAACCAAACATTTCAACGCCTAGTTTATTTTGTTATTTTCTTTTTTGTACAGTCCTTTTTATACATTAATAACAATCAAAGGAGTAGTACGTTTTATTTGAAATTATACGAACATAATTTATATTCCATGCAGAAATCAAAAATTCGACTCGAAATCTCTAAGCTTTGCTGCGTCATACTTAATTGTAATTGTTCACTTTTATTTTCTGAAAACATAGTTCTGTTTGTTTGCCTTAAGAGGAAATGCGGGCAGCGAGTTCCAACTGAATTTCCTTAGTGAAAAATCGTAATTCGAGGTTTGGCTCTCGCCTATTTCCACCTTCGTATTGGACAAATTTAAAAGATATTGTATAAACTAAAAATATTTACCATGCCCTTTTTTTCGTTTTTAGGTTTCCGTACCTCAAAAGGTAAAAAAAGGAACTCGTAAAGATCACTCTCTTGCGGCCAAACCTCGAATTATTACTTTTTACTTAGGATATTTAGTCTGATGTCAGCGACCGCATTTCGTTTTATAATTATGTTCTGTTTGTTCTAACTTATAAGAGCCCCCGCAAACTACAGACTTTTTATCTCCCTATAGTTTGGTTGAGCATTTAATCAGTAAATCGAAGAGGAAGTATGCAAGTGCGCACATTACAACGCTTCGCTAATGAATGTAATTTTAATTTGACCGTACTATCGGCCGATAAAAAGTTTGTAGTTCGCCGGGGCTCTTAAAAATAACAATTAAAGTAAAAATTACACTTATACTTCGATTTCATTTCCTAAACGTATGATCTAATTCTGTATCAATCAAAAAGTGTCAATAAAAAAAACTAGCCATTACCTGGTCCGGTGGCGATCCGATTCGGATGTAATAGTACACGCGACTACACCGCACGATGACTTCCGGTCTGGTTTGATACCGGAAATAGTTCGTCTTTGTGGTGGACCGTATCGATAGTGAAGAGGAAATTATTATTTTTTTTGTATTTTTTCACGGTATAGGTATTCGTCTTCGGTGAACAAGATTTGATTAAGAATTGTTTTGTCGTTCTCATTTAATCGCCAAGAACTTACTACCTACCAAAAAAGTAATAATTTTGCAGCAGTAGAATATTATAGGCTGATTATTATTCTATTATTATTTTATCTCTTTATTCTGTTGGCCTTCCAAGCAAAATCGTTATCAAAATTATTGTGCAAACAGCTAAGTAGTGAAATTCCCTGCCGGAGTCTGTGTTTCCTGATAGCTACAATCTGGGAATTTGAGTCAAGAGTGATTGTTACTTCGAGGTAAGCGTGCTTCACCGTCCATCACATCATCGCTTACCATCAGATGACATAGAGGTCAAGCGCGAGCCGACCAATATTAAAAAAAATAGTACAAATGTATACTATCAGAGTATCAACATCCCCATTATATGTTCGAAAAAACATAACAAAACTAGTAATTCAATCTACCCCATAAAAAAGCAAGATAGATGTCTATGACAGCTTCTATAGACCACAAATAACAGAGATAACACCTCTTTGGTCCCCTACAAAACTGTTTATCAGGAACACATATTTTTTGTGACATCTCGGCGGCGGGACCACAGATAAAAAATATAAATGACAGAGGCTTCAGAATAGCGCTCTCTTGGGAGTGGAGGATATGTGATGATAGACTGGAGGGTTTTGTATCGCGGAATCAATAGATTTACAAGACATAAAGACCCATTTCATGTCTTTTATAAATCTATCGTAGAAATTATGGCAGTGATTTAAAGTTTCCTTTCAGATAATGTTCTATGATTTTACTTGATTAATTAATTATGGTACGCCAATGAGACAAATTTAAATAGTTTGCAGCATTAAAACCGAGTAACATCTCCCGTATTTTAAAGTAAATGTCCCTACATTGCGATAAGTTTTTGGCATTGATTGTCAAGATGCTATTGCGACTTGAATTTGAAAGCGTAAAAACACGAATTGAATACTATTGAACTGTAAAAATGAGAGAATTTGCGATAGATTCCATGAATTTATATGTTACGCAATTAGGCTGCAGGTAACGCCTTACAAAGTCCCAGACACACGCTGTAAAAGCAATGTTTAAATCGCAGTGGGTCTTCTGCATTTTCCTGTTTTGTGGCATTTACGAAACATTGAAATGATAAGCCGTCATTGTGTTTTATCTGAGACACTTTATTGATTTGTGGCGGGAAAAGAGGGCGCGAATTTAATTAGATATTTGTAATAAAGGCGAGACGTTAATGTAGAAATTATCTGGTTTCAAGTTATTAAAGAGGATTTGATAAGTAGGTACTCGTAGTAAGATTTAGACCTTTTGTAATTTCGATAAATTATTTCAGACTTCGCTTCACGGATCGCCAAAGCCGGTGCGGTGGGAGTCCAGCTCAGCACGTATCAGGCACATATACCTGACGCTGATATTCTGCTGGATCCGTGCAGTGACATACGGTCGCTGAGCAGTCGTAATATGTTGGTGTTGTTACAGTGTTATGCGAAGAGTATTTCAAGTTGTTAATTTTTGTTCGAGTTCACCAGTTAAGTTGCCTCGATGGTCTAGTCTAGTGGTTACAAGCGATACTGCTGAGCATAAGGTCCTGGTCGGCCAAGGAGTTATTGGGATTTTCCATTAATTGCGTAAGTGAATTCGACAAGGCAAAGGGTTTGACCCCATCAATCGTCCAATCACATGCGAGATGAATGACGCGATGTGGATTTCCGTCTGTGTGATTGATCGATTGATAGCGGTCAAACCCTTTGCGTCGCCGTATTCACTTACGCTAAAAGGCTGCTGGGCTTTCTTGAGCAAGCGTGCGTGGTGATAAATGTTAGTGACTTCACTGTATGGAAAAAGCCTTCACCCTTCAGTGGGATAGTAACAGGCTGGTATTAATTATTGTTATTTCTGACCCAAGAAAATCACATATATGCCATTCCTTATTAAATAAGTTTATTTAATTATTTCTAATTGTATAGAAAACAAAGGAACACAATTTTTTTTTTTTAGATCGCCAGTTATGTTGAACTCCCATGCAATAGGGGCGAGCTTACCAACAGGACACACATCCAGACTCCGCAGCATAATTGCTTAAGTGAATTCAGCAAGGCAACGGGTTTTGACGCCATTAATCGACTAACATAAACGGAAATCCACAGCGCGTCTTTCATCTCGCATGTAATTACATGCGAGATGAAAGACGCGCTTTTGGTCGATTGATGGGGTCAAAACGAAATTAATAGAAAATCCCAATAACTCTTTGCCGCAACCAAGACCTTATGCTCAGCAGTATCGCTTGTAACCACTAGACTAGACCATCGAGGCAACTTAACTGGTGAACTCGAACAAAAATGAACAACCTAAAATACTCTTCGCATAACACTGTACTCGTAACAACACCAACATATCACGACTGCTCAACGACCGTATGTCACTGCAGGGATCCAGCAGAATATCAGCGTCAGGTATATTTGCCTGACACGTGCTGAGCTGGACTCCCACCGCACTGCGTTTTGATTGTCATACATTATGTTCCTGGTGTCACTTTTATTTTTATTTCTGTAAATATGGTTTCCTTTTTGACCGACTTCCCAAAAAGGAGGGGGTTTCTCAATTCGACCGTATATATATTTTTTTAATGTGTGGTACCATGATAAGGAAACCAGGATCTGATGATGAGATCCTAGAGAAATCGAGGGAATTCCTCAAATATTGTAGGCAATCATTTGCACTCAGAAAGAATCACTTGGTGAATTGGAACTGATGATGAAGACCACAATAGCCACTGGAACTCCGAATAAAAACAATGTATCCTAGTTGTATTTGGGCTTATTGGAATCGTCATGAGATGTACTTTGGCTATAAATGATTTTCATGTTAATTGTAGGTACTTATCAAAACTAAAAAGAGTAAAATATTTTTTTCTAACAAAATTCAAACCGACTTCCAAAACAAAACACTACAAAGCGAGAAATAACTTTCATTTCCGATGTCGGTTTCGAATAACGGACAACAATGAGTACAAAAGACACCGACTTCGGATAAGAAAGTTATTTCGGTTAATTTTTTTGTTAAAAAGATTTTATTTATTTTTATGTTCACACCTTGTTTTTAAACATACATGTAAAATGAAATAATTTAATTAAGATTTCGGGTGTTGTGTCTTTTGTGTGCAATATATAAATGATTTTTTTATCTGTCTATCTATCTAACTGAAAAGAGTTAAGGGGAATACGCTGGATGCGACCGGTCAACGTGGCGATGGTTGGGGGAGACCTATGTCCAGCAGTGGACGTCTTTCGGCTGATATGATGATGATGAAAAGGAATTAGGTAACACAAAACCAAAACCCTCCAAACTATATGCTCCATAATATTTTTTTTAAAGTGTGAATAGATAAATCCGTATTACCCTTATGTGGGGTAAAACGGCACCCCCAGGGGACTGTTTATCACGCCCCGCAGCTGTGGGGGATCAACTTGAAGAGTAAACACTGTCCCATCCTCAGGGATTTAGAATTAGAGGGATGAATTGTTTTTAAAAATGATTTGAAGTGATGTGGCGGAATTTAATAGCGATTTGAGTGTGTGTTTAATTTTATTGAGTTATTAATGTGGAGAGAGGTTTTTAGAGCCGTGAAGTTTAATAAATAAAATTGCTTACATGAAGTTTAATAAATAAAATAAATTGCTTAAAGTCATAAAATTAAAAGTAATAATATTCGCGATCTGGCTGACCAAAACCAGATGTATCCTCCGACTGCACAGCATGATTTTCTTCTTGTTTACGTTTTTATTTCGCTTTTAAAGCAGTCGGGTTTTAAATTTTTTTAATTAACTTTTTTATTTACAACTTTTTAGATATTTTTTTTTAGAATTAGGTACCTTTAAACATATAAGTGTTGTATATTTTATAAATCACCTGTTTAAACCCTTTATTTTGAAACCGCACAAGATAGGTATGGAAGAAAAAAATATTGGTCCCCCACAATATGGCGCTCGCAATGACACTCGCAGGTTTAAGACAAATCGATTGACGAATCGATAAGAATCATCAAAATCGGCCAACGCGTTTGGTCTCCAGAACGCCACATAGGAGCAAACATACATACATAGACTGATAAACATATTACCCTCCTTCGGCAGTCGGGTAATAATCAAGGTCTGCAATTTTAAATACGCCTGAAATCCCTAATAAAAATTTTGCCTCACTGGACATTTCACTTTAACTAATCTCAAACAATGGCCACATTCCCCAACATAAGTTAAAACGCCTTTAACTAGCCTTTAACAGTTCTGAAAGCTACCTCATGTCTATGAGAATAAAGATCACTATTACAAAATAACTGTGAACAGAAACTCCCCTACCAGTGGCGCCCTCTCGGATTAAAGCTGCATTAGGCAACACCTGACCGTGGCCCCATCTGGCGGCGCGCGCGGGATTAATATTGAATTCCTTTTGACATATTAATAGATATTGTAGTGGCGTCTGAGCTTTTGGGAAGATTATTTTGCTGTAGTATTTTCTTAAGTTTTTTTTAAGCATTGCATCAAATAATCTACTCCCCGGTGGATCGTTGCTGTCTAATACTCATAAGATAAACTCAAAATCAGCCAATCCTGGGTAAGCTTTTCCTTTCTTCTGCTATACTGCCCGGTTCTGTGCATATAATTTCCAGAGGTCCTAAACAGTGACATTTTAACAGCGTCGCGATGGCGATTGGTAAATTCTCAAAAATGTATGGGAATGTCAAGCGCTATTAATGTGTCGTGATCAATCCCTTACATTTTAGCATTTCAGCAATCACCTTTGAAAAAGACAATTTATGTAGAGCATCAGGTATTTGCCGCGACTGAAGATATCCAACATCAATTTTTCCAAGCTAGTTTGCAGTAGAAACAATATTTGCAGGACTATCTTCTATTGTTCGTGGTTCTAAGTAAGCAGTGACTCCTATAAGTCGCTCCTTTTCAGAGCATATGACCTATACATTTTTCAAAAAAAGAAAGTTGGAACTTTCAGCTCAAACAAACAGGAAAGTGAACCAAAACACCGTTAATGTTGCTGTATTGACTATTAAACACGTATCACTCAGAACAATCACCCTAATTACTAGCTACAACAATAATCTTATAATTAACGTACTCCATCATTCCACTAGGGAGTCCACACAACCTCCTTGCTATGCGACACGTCCTCAAATGATTCAATTTAGCCCGCGCGTGATCGCTGATGACACCATTCAGCGTAATATGCGGACGAATCCGGTTTAATCCAGTTTGTACCGGCTCGCGGTGGTGGGAACCGCAATCAGAATCATTGTGCTCTTGTTTATGTGTGTTTTTATAAAGTTATTATAATTTTGAATGGTGCTACAACGTGGTAATGTAACTTCGAGGGATTTGTATGTAGTGATTTAGTTAGAAAAAAATCTGAGAAGCAGAAAATAAACTGTGTTTAATTATGTTATAAATAACTAACAACATCACAATTTTGATATTTGAGACGTAGATTCATAACCTGAAATGACATGAATTTACAATTAGGTCCTAAGTTTCGAACTGGCTTAATATTTACTGCAGGGCTGTAAACATTTTTTATCGTGACTGGGGTTGATTTTTAAACGACAGAGATTGGCAGGTTTTCAGGATAAAGCAGAGTTTGACTAAAACTAAACTTCAAATTCTTAATGCAGACAATGACCACTAGTCTGCTCTGTTTCTTTGCAAATTATAGAACAAACTTTATTATGCTGTTTATTTAAACAAACTAAAATTTTAGTAAGTGTAAAATTATTTATTGAGACGGGCTGACAAGGTAACTAAACGACAAAAGATAAAACCACTTGATATGGCTTTCTGAAACTATAAGTTAATTTTTGTGTTAAAGCTTCCAGAAACCGTCTGTTATACTTGTAACACATTCTATCGTACTGCTCAAAGTAAGCACATTCTCACATTTTCCAATCTTACAAAAGCTGGCTCCCAAATCTCTAAAATCGAAGCACCTAATAAAATTCCTCTTCCCGACCGAAATCCGACTATTATCCCTACTCACTCACAAAGAGTGTATAAAAATCAATCCATAACAGAGGAATCCTAATCTAAGCGCAACAATAGAGGGGATGATAGCGGCCGGGACAAGGGGGATGATCCATCAAACTATGTTAATACGAGGCTTAGGGATGGGGTAGGGTTGGCCATGGATTTTTTCAGTTGAAGGAACCAAACAAGTCAAACACTATTTTTAACCGACTTCCCATAAAGGAGGAGGTTCTCGATTCTTATCGAGATAAATATATATTTTATATTTGTATGTTCAGGCATAACTCTGTCATATATAAACCGATTTGCAAAGTTCTTTTTTCGTTCGAACGAAGTTATTTCAAAATGGTCCCATTTAAATTTGATAAAAATATGATGAAGGGCTTCGGAGATATACAACAGAACTCTTCAATAAATGACGGCAAATCTTTCGGGATTGCTGCAATCGCATGTCTGTTTATTGTTTACACCATTTCATAACGTACCATCATGCCACTAAACGGGCACGCAGATATGTACAGTTCACTGGTATACTCTCATTCTACCGTTTATGTTCAAGTAACAAGTTATTCGGGTAATCTATTCTGGCATTACTGTGGGCATTTCGGAAGGCGGTGTCAAAAAACGAGAAACGAAAACAGGAACAGTGCCTTCCGAAATTGAAGTTATTTTTTCAAATTGTAGTGTTTTTTTTTTGGAATCCGGTTGTATTTTTTTGGAAAAAGGTTTTTTTAACTTCCGACTATGCTAGTATTATATTACCTGTGCCCAACGAAAAAAGAAGGGTGTTATAAGTTTGACGTGTGTACCTGTGTATTTTTGTATTTGTGTATTTGTGTCTTTGTGTATATGTATATCTGTCTGTAGCTTCATAGCTCTTAAACGGATAAACCGATTCTGATTTGGTTTTTTTTTTTGAAATTTGTCTTTACCGAGAGTGTTCTTAGCGTAGCCCATAACTTTTGAACGGTTGATCCGATTTTCATCAAACATAGCTAAAACACTCTCGATATATTCACATTTCTAACAAAAAAACCAATCAAAATCGATTCTTTCGTGTGTGTATCTGTCTCAAACTTAAAACACCCGTCTTTTTCCGTCGCGGGTTACAAACTATTCGACTTGGATAGAGAAGATGAGATCTAAGTTTAGATGTCGCAAAGTCAAAAAGTATTATTTAATTACATAGCATAAGAGAATGAAAGAATTTCTTTTTCTTTGTCAGTTTTGACATGCTCATAAAGTCAAGCAAGTCTATTGCCTGCTGTTGTAATTATGTACCGACTATTATAAAGTGTTTTAAAATTTGACCAGCGCCGCCTGCCCAGGTGTCAATTTAAACATGATACCGCTGCACCACTGGCAACACAAGTCATACCAAACGTGGAAAAATGGTGAATGCATCGAATAATTCATTAAACAGAGAAATCTAGTAACCTTGATTACTCAATGTTCAAAAGTGTCAATTTTTCACCTCCAAAGACATTCACATTGTTGACAATCTCTTCTCTTATTACTCTAGTAAGATTAGTAGAAAAAAATAAATTGTCCCTAATACTCCTTAAATCACCGCCACCCTACCCACTCGCTCTAAAGTCTATAATCCAATGATTGGCATGTTATTATTAGCATCCTCAGGCCGACAGGCCGCATGTAAAATCTCTCGCGCGCTACTTTGCCGCCATATTTAACGCTTTTATGGCTATTGCCCGCGCTTTATGGTTTTATAGAGTTTTCTATTAAGCTTGAAGTCAATGATAGTGGGTTATTTTTATGATAAAAAGAAAAGAAAAAGAAAGAAAGAAAGAAAAAGTATTTAATTGTCACAAAACGACATACAATATAAATATATGCTTATGCTAAACCCTTAACAGTAGTATTAGTAGTACTTAAAGTAAGTTAGTAAAGATGAGAAATAAATAAAATAATACCATTTACTACCTACATTTTGAATATTAACAGAAAAGAAATAGGGTGAAAAAGATGCCAGGCAGATGCATGTCGTGATTGTGGCAAAAAGGCTTCCACTCAGCATAATGCTGTGCCGTGGGGATCCACAGCACGGCGCTGATTTTCAGTGGTCGCCTAGGAATAAAGTATTTTATTGTAGTTTCACAAATATAGATAGCGAAGCCGGCAAAACCACCAAACGAACCAAGCTCATACAGATATCAAAGGTTTTTGTGTAGATATTTCTACGTAGAATAAAACCAGTCCTTGACGATAATGTGATAATACCAGACCATCAATTTGAATGCCGGGAAAAGCACGTAACCGTAGAACTAGTGCATCGAGTGCTCCATAAAATCAGACAGACATTGGCAAATAAATTCTACTGTTCTGCGATGTTCGCTGCACAAGGGACTTTTGTATGAAATGAAATCTCTTCTACCTAACTCTTTTTATATGATCCTAAAATCTTACTTCTCCTCGGATACAATCCAGTAAGTGACCGGGTAATGACTATGCGAATAAACACAAAACCATGTCGCATGAACCTGGTAGTAGTTTATGCACCGACTTCTCAGTCATCTGAAACATAGATCGAGGGTTTTTATAGACAGCTAGAGGACACTATTAAAAGCTGCCCCAGAAGAGACATTACTCTTTTGATGGGAGACCTGAACGCACCTAAGAGAAGTAGTAGGAAAGTATGGTCTTGGAGATAGGAATGATAGAGGTGAGATGTGGCTGCAATTTTGCGCGGAGAATTCTCTAACTATCATGAAAACCTGTTTCCAGAACCACCCAAGACGTCTCTACACTTGGGTGATGCCAGGAGATCGCTTCAGAAATCAGATCGACTATATTGCAGATCCTGCATAACCAACACCAAGACATACCCTGGTTCCGACTGCGGAAGTGATCACAAGCTTTTGGTGGCAGATTTGACCATCAAACTGAAGAAGTTACCGAGAACCACAGTTAAGCAGCAAAATCGACCCTCCCAGGCGACACTCTCCGCTTTTAAAGAAAATTTCAGCAGTAAAGCCGCAAATTTTGAAATGGATCCCAGTGCTGACGTAGACACAAACTGGACTAGAGTAAAACAGATGATTCTCCAATCTCGGTCAGAAGTCAAAAGTCAGGACAATGATCGTCCAAAGAAGACGTGGATTACTAACGACACAAGGACGGCGATCAAGGAGAGGAAACCCCTACTGACAGCCAGAGACGACACTGACCGAGCTCAATATCAGCTCCTATCAGCAAAGGTTCAGCGTTTGTGCCGCAGGGATTACAACCAATATCTAAACTCAGTATGTCTGGATATCGAGGAACACGCGCAGTCTCTGCATACAAGAGATCTATTTCTGAAATTGAAGAGTATTACCCGAGAGTTCAGGCCGAAGACCTGGGCTATTGAAAATGAACAGGGGACCTTACTGACGGAAATAGACCAGGTCACGGAGAGATGGCGATTGTACTGCGAGAGCCTATATAAGGATACGGGGAGATCTGATGAGCCGGTAACCCAGTTTGAGAACCTTTTCTTAGAGCCTAGAATCTGAAGTGGAAAGTGAAAGTGCGCTGAAAAAGCTGAAGCCTAATAAATCAGCTGGAGGAGACAGCATCTTCGCCGAAGAGCTGAAAAGTCTTGGAGACAGAGGTGTTAGGCTTTTACGGGATTTATGTAACCAGCTATGGAGAACGGGTAAATGGCCTAAGAACTGGAAGGAGTCTCTCTTGATACCACTGCACAAGAAAGGGTCAACAAGGAATTGCGGGCACTACCGGACGGTCGCACTCATATCCCACGCTAGCAAGATAATGCTCTACATAATTAACGGACGGCTCCAATCTTACCTACAACGACAAATACCAAGTGAGCAGGCTGGTTTTGTAAAGGGTCGAGGCACAAGAGAGCAAATTGTGAACATGAGGCAAATGATAGAGAAGAGCCGCGAGTTTAATGTTCCAATGCTCTTGTGCTTTATAGACTATTCCAAGGCGTTTGATTGTGTGAGGTGGGACTGCTTGTGGAGAATACTCAAGGAAATGGGAGTACCCTCGCACTTGACAGCATTGATTGCAAAGACGTACGAAGATGGAGAGTCGATGGTTAGAGTCAATAATGTGGTGTCGGGACTTTTTAAGCCTGAAAAAGGAGTGCGGCAAGGATGTATACTGTCCCCTCTACTTTTCAACACATATGGCGAATACATCATGAGGAGAGCCTTAGAAGAGTGGGAGGGAGGCATCGCGGTAGGTGGCAACAAAATCAGCAATCTCCGGTACGCAGATGACACTACTTTGTTTGCATCCTCAGAGCGCGAACTCGCGGAACTATTTGCGAGAGTTGAGCGTGAAAGCGAGATGGTAGGATTGTCGATTAACAGATCAAAGACCAAAGTGATGATCATCGACCGAGCTGAACTAATCGCACGCGCGGGAGAACTTGTGGATCTGGAGTTTGTGAGTGAATTTGTGTACCTGGGATCCTTAATCAGTGATCAGGGAGGCTGCGACGGGGAGATTCGGAGGCGTACGCAGATGGCAAAGGCTGCTATGAGCAAGATGTCGAGGATATGGCAGAACAGAAACGTCTCCAATAACACAAAGAAGAGACTCGTGAGAACTTTGGTATTCTCGATATTTCTATACGGCTCGGAATCTTGGGCAATTCGCACGGTAGATCGGAAAAAGATAGAGGCTTTTGAGATGTGGTGCTGGAGAAGAATGTTGCGTATACCATGGACAGCCAAGCGCACGAATAAGTCCATTCTCGACCAGTTGAACATCAAAACCAGACTCTCCACGATCTGCTACCAACGAGTCCTGAGTTACTTTGGTCACATCGCCCGGAGACATCCAGACAACCTGGAAAAACTGGTTGTAGTGGGAAAGGTGGATGGAAAAAGACCACGCGGACGTTCACCTACTCGCTGGTCTGACCAGATCAGGGCCATTACGGGACTCAATGTGACCACTGCTATGAGAAGAGCTGAAGATAGGGTGGCTTGGAAGCAGCTCGTCGTTGACTCCATCAAAGCTTTTCAGGACGGGCACGATCTTCAGAAATGAAGACAACGAATGAGAAGAAGAAGAGAAAATCTTACTTAAACCAAAGAAAATTGCAAGTTAAGTATGAGTACGAACTGTCTTATGTTTATGAAATGAAAGCGTCAGTTCCACAAGGCTCCTAGCTCGGGCCCGTACTCTACTCTATATATCATTATCTAATACTGGTAACGGCGACCTATGCAGACGACACTGCATGCCTTGCGAGTGACAAGGATCCAACGCAGGCATCTTAGAAATTACAAGTCCAGTTAAATAATATTGATCTTAGGCTGAAGTGAACCACTGCCAAACAATAATACAGTAAAATTTCTGGAGCTACACCAAGACAAAAGGCTTACCTGGGCCAACCACAAAAAGGCCGAGAAAAAGGCAGCTTCTATTGAAATGAATCTTTTCTGGCTTTATGGAAAACAATCAAAGTTATCTCTAAGTAACCAATCAGGACTTACGGAATAAAACTCTCGGGATCGGCTAGCAACTCCAATATCGAAATTTTGCAAAGGTTCCAAAGTTTAGCTCTAAGAACAATCTCAAGCGCACCCTAGTTTGTCAAAAACACGAAAATACGTTAACACCTAAAAATATCAACAGTGAAAGAAGAAATAAGCCAAAAAATGAAAAACGTATAAACAGAGCGCACAAGGCTAGGTGCGCAGTAGGTACTCATAACCGGCGTGTGTGTAGTGACTTTTGTACTCATTGTTTTCCATTATTGGATACCGACTTCGGAAAAGAAAGTATTTTTTTGCTTTGTAGTGTTTTGTTTTGGAAGTCGGTTTGATTATTTGTAAAAAGTTTTTTTTCGCTTAAATAAAATTAGTATAGATCATCTCATCATCTACCTACCTCTTTTTCCTAACGGTCACGTTTCAGTCTAATGGTATGCAGCTGAATACCAATATTGTACCTAAGTGTATAGATATTTTATGGGTACATGTAAACAAAAAGCTTTTTGTTTACAATCTGAGAGACTATAATTTCGCACACAGCACACTAATTCAAACAAAACTACAATTTTACCTGTAAACTCAGTCATACGGAACCTTCCTCACACACTCCAAATTACTTCTTTGTTGCAAAACATTTTTCAATCTTTTTAATTGCCTTCCAACCCCATTCCTACAACTTCCGTGCTTGATCTCAACAATCAATCCATTCGTCAGGGCTTCACTCGCCGTCACTCCGACATGCGATTATCTCGCGCAGCCTCGCTCAGACAAGCGATAGTGTCGCGCTTGGCCAAGCGCGTGATTTGAAGGGCGGCTGCGTTTGATGTGCTTCTGAGTAAACGTCAGATGTGAGTGCTAGAGACAGGGAATACTTATCGATGATAGATATGCTTTTATGGAGGAGCTCGTGGCTTAGTTATGACAGCCGCACGGGTCGATCCTCAAAGTGAAGCGTCGCTTACCAAAGTTGGTGGGTCATCCAATACATACAGTGTTGCCAAAGAGTATCGGATGTAAGGGTTGTGGAGATAACATAGACAGATAGTAATTTCTTGTAAAATAATAGTATCCAGCTGAATTCGGTTTGACAGGAAGTCAAAAAACTTGAAACTTGTATAGTTAAACAATATTTTGTACGCCTTAATACAATCGTGAAAGCTAAGATAACTACCGCAAAAACAAATTAGAAGTGATCAACCACAACGGCACAAAACAATAAAAAGCTTAATTTAAAACCAAATCAATTCACAAGAGTGCTCTTAAAATCCACAGTATCATTTTGATCCGCCATTTTTCCCAGCACACTCGAATCGAACTCACCCGAGTTCACCCGGGGATACCCGAGTGCGACTTAACCCTCGCCTGCGGCGGGTATCAAACAATTCAATTACGTACTCAAATGTATCGGAATGATTGCCCCTCTCTACTCTATGACTACCCGCATTGAGGGATCAAATCTTTGTTTTGTAATATTGTTTGTTGTTGACGAAAATGTTCGACGGGTTTAGGATGATGTTTAAATTGATAAAAGCACTTTACTTTGTTGTTTTTTTTTAATTCAACCTTTATTGTCCCACTGCTGGGTAAAGATTGCCCCTATAGTCTACCACTTTTCCGTTTGCCGGTAAAGGCAAAAATTTTGTCGATATTTTATTATAATTACCGCATATTGGTTTGGAACATCGATCGCCAATTCCATTGCAACATACCAAATTTAAAAAAAAAATCGGTTACTTATTAAATAAAATACGTTATTATTCAGATTATCCCGTACGCAAAAAAACGCGCTTGGTCGTGGAGTTGCGGAAACCAGCCCGTTTTAACCTAACCTATTCAGTTTATTATACTATTCTACTCTTTTTATTGCATTTTTAAATATAATATAAAAGGCGTTTAAAAACATAGTAGCCCACCACCTGTATTGGAAACAGGGTCCAAGCTAACCTTCTAAAATACGAGCCTTATCTAGAACTACCTACCGTCTTCTGAATCAAGCCGTTGATATAATTATTAGTAGAATTTAATACAGTTTGGCTTCGCTTTTATTATTATTGCTTGAAGTAACATAAACAAAGTACTTATTCAACCAATTTTGGATATTTTTCGATTTCATTTCGCAGAACTGCCCAAATTACCGTGCTTCCGCGAACACAGCCCGCGCCCAAACCCTGCACCGCAGCAAACCATTCTATTACTTGGTCAAATGTGTCGGAATGATGGCCCCTTACTCACACGACGTCGAGCGGAATACTGTGGAGTCACTTGTAATTGCATTCTACGGCGATTCGATACACTGGCTAAATAAAAGGGGACAGGAAAATGCTGGCAATAAAATATGTGTGTGGAATTTTTAATTTATTGAAAACCATTTGGCTTAAATTTCGAACTAATTAGAATTTTTATTATTAGTATCAAATTCAGAGGAATCGAGTTCTTATTTTCGCTTCGACGGTTCATTTAGTTAGTTAAATTGTTTGGGCCACGTTTATTGCAGCGTCAGATGCGCTGTACAGGTCTAAAGGGTGCAAGTGAATGGACAACTAGGCACTCCAGCAGTTAAGTTGTTCGAACATTCGATGGATTATATTATTATATATTAAACCATCGATATAAAAATCGAATTAAAAAGTAATTGGTTCAATTGGGTAAAAAATCTACTGTGTTAGTCCAGGTCTTGGAGATCAGTCTTTGGCGTAAAACAGGGCAGCCGAAATAAATCAACAAATTATTTTTATCCCTTTTGGATATAACCTTAATAAACATAAACTTAAATAAAATTGAAAAGAAGCATAAAAATCGATATCCGGCTATTTGAATTCCAATAGTTGTTTCATTCCTTTAATAACTTGTGAAACAAACAAAACAACACAACTTGTGACTTGCAAATCCAAAATCTTCAACAGCCAAAAATCCTTCCTCCCTTCAAAAATCCGTGTCTTAGCAAATCTAAATCTACCTATTGATTCCTCTACATCAGTCTGGTGATGTTCTGCAGGATTTATTACTTCAGAGTTAGCGACTCATATTAGTTATCATACTCTTGGGATCAATGGTCAAGCAAACTGATCTATTTACCGGGACCTGACCTTCAACGCCACCTTGCAGTTTGCCAGCAGCTGCTTCAGAGGCAGAGGCTCATCATGCAGCTGGACCGAGTTAGAAGCTGTTGATCCACTTACCGGTCTTGACCTGGTGCTTCAACGCCACCTTGCAGTCTTCCAGAAGCTGCTTCAAAGGTAGAGGCTCGTCGTGCAGCTGGAAGTCGCACATCTTGGTCATCTCCTCTGGCATGCGGAACTCCAAAATCTAAAGCAAGAAGATATGGTTAGGGAAGATTATACTCCAATCCAAAATATATAAACGAGGACTACCGCATGGGTTTCCCGCTATCAATAGTTATTACTTTTACTGTTTCTGAATCCTTATTCAATTTAGTGTTATGACGTATATGCTTGGTATTTTGGTTATCCTCATCATCTTACAGCAGTCCAATGCTGGACGTAACCCTCTCCAATTACACGCCATTTATCTCGATTCACGGCCATTCTCATGCAGCTACTCTCAGCCACTTTCCGAAGTCACTTCACCAAGCCTGAGGGCGAGTTTACGTTTACCATTTCGCTGTCGCCACTTAAGAACATGTCTACCTCAATGGTCATGGGTTGCATGTAGGTTGCGGGATTTGACAGCCGCGTTCGCGGCCATGCCGCATATCTCGTAATCCTTTCACTCAGGACCCACCTTCTTATTCCGACCTGGTTCACGAAGACAAGCAGCACGTCTGCGGCTGCAGCAGTCTCCAGAAGGACCCCTCCTATACAAACTACTAGTTCAGCAGCACAGCGCAGCACCAGGACTTACCTTCTCATTCCGATCGTTGACCTGGTGTACGAAGTCAAGCAGCACGCCTGCGCTTGCAACAGTCTCCAGAATGATCCCTCTTATATAAATTACTGGTACAGCAGCACAGCACAGCGTCAGTACCTACCTTCTCATTCCGATCGTTGACCTGGTGCACGAAGTCGAGCAGCACGTCCACGACGCGCGATAGGAACTCGCGCGTCTGCGGCTGTGCGTCCTCGCGGTACGGGAGGATAGCTGCAACAAAGTTAAGGAGGGTTACATCGGTTAAGTGCACATGTGGTTGTAGTTAAGCCGACCCCAGCGGAACCCCACACGTAAACTGCCTCCTATGTACGGTATCCCGACCCACATAGCGTTTATGCCGGTCGCGTAGGTAAGCCATGACGCGGGCGACGCCCTGCAGGTAAAGGGTAATCTATGATGTACTAGTGCCGCCCAAATTGCATCCCAGGGCAGGGAGTCAAGGGTATTGATGATATGCAGACTTACCGCCAACGCCACCCCGTTTCGTTTGTGGCGGCTGCTATGCCTAATGTCCTGACGTCACAAAAAAGCCTGCATAGCGCAACTAAAGTTTTCGGCGCGATTTGAACACATGCAACAGTCCGTCAACAACCGTTGGGCAGTTGCCCGGACCAGATACAGCACCCGTCAGGTCGGAGGATCCTCCCTTTTCAATGCAGGTTGCGGGACTACACCCTGTTGAACGGACTGTACACGTATCCCTAAATGAATGATAGAATGATGGTTGGCTTGATAGGGGCTTGATACCTTTAGAAACTTGTGGTTAATTAATAACACACGGGTCGATCGTCGAGGTTAAGCAACGTTTGCCGAGGTCGGTAGTGGATGAGTGAAAATTCAATACACACCAAGACGCCTTAGTGCTTCGGAAAGCAAGTTAAGCCGTTGGTCACGGCTATCATTTGTAGGTCTTTGAAAACCATTAAGGATAGTCCAAAACCAGAATTGTGGGACCAGTCTTACCAAGGGATATCGTGTTACCCAGTTTGTGGAGGTCAGATAGGCATCCGCTCCGTGTGAAATATTCAACTGTATCCGGTTAGTCTAGAGACGCTCCTCAACATATTGCATCAGGTAAATCAAACTAAGCAACTCTATGAGGCGTCGTATACATATATTTAGAAAAAACCCACTGCATCTTTATGGAGGAATTTCTGTATCGTCTTAATCAATGCACATACACAAAAAGAAAGTAAAAATCTCCCTTATTTTTCATTTCCACTTCTGTCAAAGTTCAACCAATCCTTCATAGGAAACAAAAGCTTGACTGATCAGCTGACAATGGGTATCTTCAACAATACCAGCATCTACCAACTTAAACTTACTGTTTGGATAACAGAGCTTCGACCTACAGCGAGGGGGAAAGGTTGAGAATCTGTTTGCGGAGCCGCATCAATAAGTTGGGCAGGTCTTGATATTTGAAATCAGAATGTATTGTTCATAAAAGTTGTGTGGAATTACTCGTATGTTGTTTTAGGCGATGTTGTTCTTTATTACAATGGGGTAAGGTTTAGTTTTGAGTGTGGTTCGTGTGAGATATGTGATTTTTGCATAAATCATAGACATCTGCGATCAACGCACAATATGACGAGAATTTTGAATGGTGAGGTTGCCCTCTTTTTTAATTTTCACAGATTTTTCTTGCTCAATATTTCAAACCAAGTCAAAGTCAAATATATTTATGTCAACTAGGCCATTAAGCGGTACTTTTGAACGTCAACAATTAAAATTTTCAGGTATACAAATTGATTCTACCGATTCTACAAGTTAAAGTCAATTAAAACTAAATCAAGACACACTCCACAGTTTACTTAATATCTTCTGTATATTCTGTTAATATATTACTTTAACAATATGAAAACGAAAACTGTATCCAAAGAAGTATCTGACGAATTTAAAGTTTTTGTTTTCTCAAATACTCGGTCAAGTATTGCGTCATACTCAAAATCATTTAGTATAAACTATATAAATATTATATAACTCCTAAAAAACCTGGTATAGTGAGGTGAGCACACCCAAAGAACACAAGTTTCTTTCTACATTAATAACTTACAACATCCCCATCTCTTACACATCTCAGTCCCCCACATTCCTGGACATACGGCGCACGGGGGCAGATATTAAAAGCGGTGACTTTTTAATCAGAGGCCCGCTCGACCCGGGTGCTGCAGCGCGAGGGTTAACAGATGTGCGGCGAAAATGTTACGGGCAAGATGGGTGCGGGTATGGTGCAGATTTACTCATGAAATCATTTTTTCCGCCCCGCCCCGGCTTCGCCCGTGAGAAATTATTGACAAAATTTAACTTTTCTGTGAAATTTTGTCTCATCACGAAAATCACCGCCCTTTCAGATCCTCTTTTAATTAAGAACTCCTTTTAATCATAATGTATACTTAAAATTTAACTATCTGTCTGTCAGTTTGTTACTTTTTCATGTCTTAACGGGTGAACGGATTTGGATGAAACTTAACACACGGGTACACATAGCCTACTCGGTTCTGGCGCGGTTTTAAATTTCTGAGGCATTGCCACTCGATTTTTTAAATATGTATTGTAACACACTTTGGTACAATGAAACTGTGAAAACGTAAACTATAAAACAAATCATCACTTTATTTAAAGAAAAAAAACACCGGCCAAGTGCGAGTCGGACTCGCGCACGAAGGGTCCGTACCCAGGGTGGCGTCAACCATGTATGTATGGAGAAACTCTTTAATTTTCTACTTTTTATACTTTTTTTAAATTTTTCCTTTGTTTGTGCTGTAAGACCTTACCATTTGCCAAATTTCGTGATTCTAGGTCAACAGGAACTATACTATATACCATTTCGACTCAAAACCTATAGGGTACTTCCGGTCGACCTAGAATTGACAATTTTGTTTAAAAGCAAGGTCTTACAGCACAAGTAAAAAGAAAATTACCAAAAATAAAAAGTTGGAAATTAATGTAAATTTTGGTACTTACAAGTTTTCGCGAAAATCTAAATTTGCCCATATCTTTTTATGGTGTTGACTCTGGACCTTGATTTTTATATACCCAATAAGGACTATAGACCTCAGTATCTGGTATAAATTTCAACTTGCTAGGTCCACCCGTTCCTGAGAAAATCGGTGGTGACACACGGCCAGACGGACAAAAGAGTGATCTTATAAGGGTTCCTTTTTTACCTTTTGAGGTACGGAACCCTAAAAATAGTCACGTACCGAGAAAACCCTTTTACTTGCAAGCCGCTGCTAATACCATTTATAGCCGTGTAACAGAATCGAACGCGATCGAAGTAGTTAAAAAAATAATCAGTATAATCAGACGAAAAACGCTAGATACGTTGGCACGATTTCTTTGTATGGGATGACGCATCTGTATGCTAGTATTATATTATCCGTGCCTAAGTTTATAACACCATCTTAAAGCACATCTCATCACTAGCACCCACTACACTACACAGAAGCACACTCTGCACTTATCACTAATCCCTCTCTATAGCGCGCATCACTTGACAATGTTGTCAGCTGACAGACGCACACTTCAGACGGTCAGACCAAGAGTGACGGTGGTGGGAACTTAAGGATTAACAGATGGTTTTGTCAGCTTCCTATCTTTGAATTGTGATAGAGTTTAAGGGGCAAAAGTATTTTTGGAAAATGGTGGCCCAGAGGCTGAGACCTCACCTCTCCTGCTTGAGGTCGTGTGACTTTTTAAATTTTTATGGTTCCGTAGCCGAAGGGTCCAAATAAGTTTATCTTGGACATCGCTGTCAACGGTGGAAGAAAGCATGAAACATTTGGGTCGGCTATGTTAGGAATACCTTCCACCAGGGGAAGGAAAATGCTCTGTGCAAAGGTGGATGCTTCATAACATCACGCCTATTCCCCAAAGGTTCAGGTAGTAGAAAGTCACCTCCGTATAACCCTTTGAGCGATTACCCGAAAAGTAATGCAGGCAGAGGTTTTCTTTTAATTTTTGTGATTTTAAAGCATGTGGCCACCTCTGGTATCAGAGTTAACTAAGCCGCCTCTGGGAACCCCACAGGCCTCTGATTGGCTATTTCAGACTTAAATTAACTGTATAAGTCCAGATTTCCTCAAGGAGTTTTCCTTGACCGTTGCCTAAGCTGTCCACGATAAACTTAGAAATTACATATGAATTTGAAAAAGTCACATTGGTACATGGCCGGATTTGAACCCACGACCTCAAGCATGAGAGTTGAGGTCTTAGCCACTGGGCCATCACGATATGAGGCAGAGCTGATCTGATAGTATACGCCTTCATTTTGCCAGCAAGCTCCCATGTAATGAAAGGTGAGTGAGTCTATTGCCTCAAATCCAACTGCTACTTAGAAATTCCATATAAACTCAATATCACGTTGCTTGACACGAAAATCAAAGCCGGAACCTCTTGAGGATCTGGACAAGTAACATTTTATCAACGAAAGCGTCACGATATCGATTGGAAAAATGCCAAGCACAAACGACAAGTGACGTCATCAATTCCTGACATTTTGGCATTTCCACCATCGCATTTGCTGATAGAGCTAGTGCCTCGGTCACAGACATAAATCTAACTAGATGACGCGATTGTATGTACTTCGCGTGTCAAAAAACGGAGTAAAATTACGATCAATGATCGTAATCTGAGCTTTTCATTTAGCATTAATCGCCACCGGAAATCCACCGATATCTAGAAAAGTGCCATATTGAGGTGTAAGGACTGTATAGAATAAGTTGGTCGAGGAATTGGAAATGTTTTCTTTCATTGGTAAGAAAATTTGTATTTAAATTTTGTGTGAAAAAATGGTAGGCCCACAGATGGAGGGACTTGCGTTATCTATTTAGGTTTATGTCTGTGGCATCAGTAGACCGATGAGGCACTTCGTATGTCTACTAATCTCTACTAAATCCTTTCTTTCTTCATCCTATTATTCCCACAAGGTAGGAACACAAAACTCGCCAACATTAAAACACATTCCCCTGACATTTGCTTCATCCCTTATCATCTCAAACCGACAATATATTAAGAGCTACTCACGTCACTTTCAGGGAAAAACCTACCCTTTAACTAATACAAACAAATCTGTACCTTACTACATCAGCTTAGCTTCCGTAATCCCACTTATCTGACCTGCGAAAATATTTTTACACCCTTTAATCGAATCTAAACCTTCATTCACTTTGATTACAGTACATTTTCCTGTCTTGGCAATCAGTCCAAGCTCCCGATTCCATTTTCAAATATTCCTATCCCGCGAAAATATTTGTATACCTCTCAGAAAAATCTTAACCTTGTACCTAACGTATTAGAGTTCATTATCCAGTGTTAGCGATATTGGCAAACAGTCTAAGAGCCCTCAATAGTATTTGGAAAGCATTACATCGCATTCCAGATGTTATTTGCCAACCATTTCTAGATGAACTCTCTGCTTATGGATTTTGGACTCTATCCTCTTGTGATAAGGATTATGTTAAGTAGTTAAACAGTGGTAAAGTCGTCAAGATTGGTGTGAACTTATGTTGTCGACGTCATAAGCCGATTGTCGGTGATTGTACATTTTCTGGACGTGTGCTGTTGAAGAGGATAGTCGTAAGCTTTCTGTGTAAAAGGTTTTGATATTTTGGAGGGTATTTCGATAAATATGAAAAAAGGTGACAGGCTTAGAGTTTTGTACTGAATGACACTGATTTTTCTTTTTCATAGCAACTTTCGGGTTAATGTTAGGTACTGCATTTTTCAAGGTCAAGGTTTTCAAGGTCTGTCTGCACTGAATTCAATATGTGCTATCGTTTACAAATGCATCGCCGGCTTATTGGATAAAATGTATTTTTTTTATTGCAAAAATCCTAGAATTTATGCAAAAGACTGGACTGTTTACAACAGTCCGTTGTAAACGTTTAAATTACTAAAGATTTTCGTAATAACACGAAAACGACAAGAATACGAGAACGAGAATTTTTGTAAATAACTTTTAAGTCGATTGGAAACTTGAATTCTGATTGGCTATTTGACTAATAAAAAACTATTTATTTTTCAATTATATATCCAGTTACTTATTTACTACTGAGCAATGGCTATGCCGGACATTCCTGAACATAATCATAAAAAATCATAATGATTTCGATATTTTATCTACTTTTACTATATAGGTATAAGATTATACAATAACTTATCATCTTTATACTGAGTCAACCTTATATAGCTCGGGTGTTATAAACCCGATGATCCGCGCGGTAACGACAATATAGTTGCCTCTACGTCCTTTCTTAGACTGAGGGTCAGGTCAGGATTAAAAGACCAAAAAATTATGAAAGCGTTTTTAAGAATATCGGCCCTTGGACTGTTTAAATCTACATGGAGAAGTAAATATATTTTTCTTGAATCTAAAAACCTAATTTACTCGTAGATTGCTCTAATTTTTGTCGGCATAATTATATACTTTTTAATAGGTAATAAAAAGCTCAGATTGGCACTTTGATTAATTATTATTAAAATGATTAAAATCATTAGAAATCTTATACTTCGGCATGTTACGATAGTGCTCTAGTAAAAGAGAAATTTATAAATTGAATATTTTTCATTGAAAACCTCTCAAGCCAACCCTCCATCGCCCGGGTGTTATAAATTCCCACAGACGGGACAGTTTGATCCGCGCGGTAATGATGGAGAATTAAGGTAAATCTTTTAGTTTCCTCTGCGTCTTCTGTGAGACCATTACTGTAAGTCATTACACGAACAGGAAATAATGGGTGCTTCAATTAATTGATTATTTAAGGAATATTTGCTCATGGCCTGTTAAAACCTGCGTATTTAATAAGATAAGATAAGATTTATTTATTTCTGAGTATATGGTACATACAAGATCTTAATATTAACGCAGTTTCACATACACTACCGTTTCCGGTGTAGAAATATTAAAATTAACCTACAAAATCAATCCAAGCTCTAGGCCGCAACAATATAATTGTATTAAATAGATTGTCATTGAAACGCTAAGTACTAATATATGTAATCAATCAAAAATCTAATATATATAAGCAGACACTATAGAAACAGCAATAGCCTACGCATACATGGTGTGCGCGCGACATTTGAGACGTACAATATTATAAATCAGTTTATATGAAAATAGGTAATTTTTATACAACAATAAATTTATGAATAAAATGTCAAAATTTTCTAATTATGTAATGTCAAATGGTTACAAAAAGAAATAAAAAAAATATATATATTACGAGTAAACAAGTGTAAATAAGTAATAATAGTGTAAATAATAAAAATATAATGTCAACATTTATAATTTAAAAATTCATTTACTGAATAGAAACAATTGTCTAATAGCCAGGCAAATATTGTTTTTCTAAATTTATTAATGGGCAACACTCTGATGCTTGGGGGTAAACTGTTAAATATTTTGATTGCCATGCAATTGGAATTCCTGAAATTAATGATTTTTTTTAACCTTAAATCTTATTGATTGCTATAATTTTCACTATGTTAATTGTCAAAAAATCTGATTGCCAATCTGTGCTTTTCTACATATTCTTCACAGCTTGAACCAATCAAGCAAACTGCCTGCGTTTTCCTAATAATGTTGGTGACAGCTACCTACCAGTTTAACCAGGTGGACCAGAATACCTGTATTTTACATGGAGTCTCCTTTTCTGACCTTCACAACCCAGTAACTGGGTAACACGGGCACAACTTCGACCAAATTTATAATATTGTTTAACTTGCTATTTTTTTGTTTGTGCAGTATTTCCTAGAGTAGAGGAAATTGTAAGTTTAGCCAACCCTCCATCGCTCGCTGTTATAAATTCCCACAGACGGGCAAGTTAGATCCGCGCGGTAATGACGCCGTATTAAAGTAAATCTTTGAGTCGCCTCTACATATTCTCTTAGACTGAGGATCATTACAAGACCAGAAAATAACTGGTGACTAAATTAATTGAAATTCTGTCACAAATCTTATTTTTTGAGCTAAACTGGATTCTGAATTCCCGCTGATGATAAAAACCAGTACTAAAATAATTTTAAAATTACTAACAGTATGTTTCGCCAATTCGCAAAAATAGAATTAACAGACTAATATCATAACTATGTAAAGATAGAAAAACCATTCTGCAAATTAATAAATCGGCCTTATTAAAAAATCATTATAAAAACAAAATTGAAGTCATCGCAATCTTATAAAATTGATTTTTTGTCGCCTTATTTATTGAAAAAGCATTTTAAAAAGTACAGTGTTTTTAATAAAAATAAAAAATTCAGTATATTTCACATTTCAATTAGTATCTCTCGATCCAACCCTCCATCATTCTCGGGTGCAGTAAATACCCATAGTCGGCATTCTCCGGGACAGTTTGATCCTCCCGGTAATGACGCCGTATTACTGAGAAGCCCTCATTTGTGAGGATCACTGCTTCAAGGGTATGGTGGGGAGTAGAACATTTTCAGTTTGATACAGCTTTCGATTAGCTGTATTTTTTTTGCTAAAATATGAGGTTTGGAAAAAATCAAACAAGGGTAAAAACAAGTAAACCATAAAAATAAAAAAAGAACACCTACACAAATTTATTTCATGCTATATAATTTATATAGTAGTAGACGCGCTTCGATCGACAATCGATTGAACACGTAATTATGACACGATATCTTGCGAAAACACCCTGATTCAAACAGTAAAACGCCCATAACTTTAGAACGGCTGAACTGGATTTCATCAAACATAGCTAAGAACACTCTCGATAAAGTCACCTAGCAAACTATATCTAAATCGGTTCATCCGTTTAGGAGCTATGATACCAAAGACATCAAAGAGAATATAACCACAGTGGTTATATCGTCGTTGAAAGACAGGAGCTATGATACCAAAGACATCAAAGAGAATATAACCACAGTGGTTATATCGTCGTTGAAAGACATACACCAAGACAAAAATACACAGGAACACACGTTAAACTTATAACACTCCTCTTTTTCCGTGGCATCAACAGTGGGCCCTATCATAATATCAGCGCAAAGTTATTTTCTTTTTAATATCGTTGTACACGCTGAGATAGGAGTTTTTTTTGGTCTCGTATGGGTTTACGAGTATTTGTTTTTTTTATATTGTTTGTGTTTTGTATATCTCTTTCCTGTGCGGATCACATATAATTGCTTTCTCTTTCTTTCCGTCGGGGGTTAAAAAACATAGTTAACGGATGTTTCTCCACAATTCATTTTGTCAGATTTTTTAAACATAACATCACGCCTGCACTCCCCGAAGAGTTCGACAGAGGTGCACTATAGTACACTCACATTTCACCAGTTCCGTTTAAGTCCCATGGTGGCGAGCCTGTTGCCATCAAGAAGGCACAATTCCAGACACAGCTTAGGGCTGCTACTGAGAAAAAATAAATAGGAAAACCCAATAATACTTTTCCCGCCCTGGGCATCGAACCCGATCTCCTGCTTAGCAGTAGCGGTTGCGACCACTAGAATAACGAGGCAGTTAGATTTTTTTATTTTAGTAAATCTATTTATATTAATACTTCAGGATACAATAATATTCTTTAAAAAAAAACGTACACATCGTTTTCGCTCACAGACACACTATTTATAACAATTTACACTAACAACTGCTCACGCATTTTTACGAAAACCAACAGAGCCCTCTCCACTCCACAAAACAGAGAAAAATACACAAAAAATATTCTATTTCCCCTCGAGAATCCTTTAATCCACCAGTCTATCAATTGTAGCCCGCAAAGCTAACCCACCTTCTGCTTCTAGTATGAGATCCCATTGCAAAATACTACCAGTATTCTGATTTTGATAAAACTTGAGTTTTTGGTAGTAGAAAAAATTACTCCAGGGTTCTAGATTCAGGCATTTTTTTAAGTTTGCTCTATACTAGGAAATTTCCCTGTATCATGGGTGAGTATGTAATATCATTTAGCTCTAAGTAAGCCGCCATTCATGGATTGCCAGGTTTAGCAGGTAAACTAGCAACCTTATTTTTTCATATTTTCTGCACCACTTTCTTTCAAATGCCCTTAGGTCCAACTTACAAAAAAACAAGGTAATTACGGCTAGATATTTCCAGGCAACCCTGCAGGAATCTATTCTACTATCAAGTATCGTTAATGAAAATTAAGATTAATCAAAACAAAAATACCTGTAGATTTTCACAGTGGGATCTTAGGCTATTCACTCTGGCAAGCGATGGGCTCCTAATACCTCTCGAAAAATGAACATGGGCTTTTGCGGACGATTATAAATTGTGGGCTTAGGAAACTGACAGGTCGGTAATAAAGGGACTTTAGATTTTTATGAGTTTAATTTGTTTGGGCTATTTATGGGTCTTTTAAGGGAAGTAAGTAAGGGTTAGTTGTCTGAGATTTTCTTTTGATTAGTGGAGGTGTAGAAGGTTGGTATTTGATGGGTTTGTTTTATATACTTGTACTTATATGATGTTTTTAAAAACCGGTTTTTAATCGGTAAAATACGCACCAAACGTTTTGGGAATACTTTTATTATGCGTACAGCAAAGGAGTGGAATTCCCTGCCGGAGTCTGTATTTCCTGATAGCTACGACCTGGGAGTCTTCAAGTCAATAGTGAATAGGTTTCTTCTAGGCAAGCGTGCTTCATCGTCGACCACATCATCGCTTACAATCAGGTGGGATAGTGGTCAAGCGCAAGCCTATAAACAATAAAAAAAGCAACGAGTGACATGGGCCTTTGTAACTTTGATGAAGTCATATGAAACTAGTTTTGAGTCAACTAGCACACTTTGCTCATCATTGAAACATTCTAAAACAAGAAAATGGTGACGCGAGGTAAATATCGAATTTTCTATCAACTTTTCAATGTCACTGATCTTTCGGACTAACGTAATAATTATATCTAAGTAGCCTGTATTATCACAAAGAAAGACAAAAACCGTCATTTACCTTTTCGATGAAATTTTGTTTTCTGCTATTGTACGCCAAGCAATTGCAGTATTAGGTAACTATCTAATTCTATCGTGAAACAATCAAAAAGTTAAAAACTGTACCCGACCACGGGTTTATTTAACCTATCTTACCCGGGTCATGATAACGAATCGTTTGACACCTTATTCGTGAAACTCGGATGAATAGTTTAGGCTCTACGAAAATATAAGTAAATACAAAAATGCATAGATTACTAAAATCATAACTCATCCTTTTGGCACTGTCGTAGTCGGGTAAAAAAGAAACGTTACTCAGCCAAAGAAAAACAGTTGACAATCAAAATGATTCAAGCAAAAATCCGACCCCAACATAACCAAACAGAGTATTATTCCACCAGACTACGGAACCACACAATAGTATTACAGTGGCATACAGACACTCCCGAGTTATCTACACAAACATAATGCGAGAAGAATTTTTAATTAAATTCCTGACGGCGGCTGTAAAACGCAGCTGTGGGTTGTTGTTCAATATGCGGGGCGCACGCGTCGCACGCGCCTGTAACTAATCGGTCAGAGGGGAGAACAGTGACGCATGAAATAAATTGGGCCAAAAGGTCCATACAGAGAGATGACCGAGGCCACTATAAAAGTCATGTTCTATCAGCAGTATCATAATCATCTACCTATCCTTGTCCCATGTTACTTGTGGTCGGCGCAACACGTTTTCTTCTTCCATACCGTCCTGTCCCCTATCACGCTATCACTGACTGGCTTTTCTTTCATATCTCTTCTCACAGTTCTATCAGCAGCAATGATTTTCAAAAAGTCCGTAATTTAAAATGTTACAAGTCACACAGTAAATACTTTTCTATCTTTCTTGTATTTTGAATTGTCAGGGATTGACCTGCGTTACCAAAATGGCGCATGGTCACTCCCAAATGTTTTAACTTATCGACAGTCATTATCACTGTCGCTGATAAACAGAATGTTGTTCATGAAAAATAAAACCAGTACCAATTTCTTTCAGTTATCCAAGTCTGTGTATGAGACATATTTATCTGACTAAATAGGTATTAAAAACCATTATAGGTTAGCTTCACAATTAAACAATATCATAAATAAAGAAATAACCTATCCAAAAAAAATAACAACAAGCAAAACTAACTTACCAAAAAGAAGTCTTATTTTTTATCTCTGAGAAAATTAAATACATTTTAAAATAAAAAGTTATGTTCCATTTTCACAATGCACATAAAAGTGGTATTTCTGCACAAGTCTATTCCGTGACAAAAATACCAACGCTGGGTCTCCGGGACCCCGTCGCAAAAGAGGGTTAAAATGAAAATGATGAATTCTTGCAGCAAATTATTTGTGCTCTGCATTGCTCCGAATAATTGTTAAGTCAAGTATTTTCAAATGGGAAATATTTGTTTTGTTCGGATTTTTTTATTAAGAGACATTCTACCCTTTGGTATAGGGTATCTTTGTATGTTTTAGCTATTTTTTTCGTAGTCAGAAGCCAGAAAATCATACACCAGCCTAGCCAAAGAGTATCGTGTTATTCAGTTACTGGGTTGTGGAGGTCAGATAGGCAGTCGCTCCATGTAAAATACTGGCAGGCAGCTGAATCCGGTTAGATTGGAATCTGACTCCAATAAACTTCTTATCTTATCTTGTGTAGGAGAAATAACTCGGACACTTCGACCCATAGGGATCTATTGTGGTCCCCTAGATAACGTACTCCACCCCAATCTCGTTGAAAACTCTTTTCATGAGTTTTGCAACGAGACTATGAGATATGAGCTTATAGTCTTCTGGTTTTGGATATCCAACCCCTAGGAGACTCATTCGCTTGCCAGCCAGTGCATCGCATGTGCACAGAAGGTGCTCCATGCACTCCGTATGTTCCCCACACAACCTGCACATGGGTGTCCCGGTTAGACCCATCTTGATGACCATGTCGTTGGTTCTAAATTGGCCAGTGGAGGTCCCAAGCAGGTAGCAGATGTGCCCCCTACTCATAATCCAAATGCATTCCCGTGCTTTGAGTACATCCCAGGAATTTCTTGGAGTGACAGGCACATAGATAAGATATATTTTTCGTACAAATTAAGGAACTGAAGTAAGTGCTACTTTGGCGCAGCTGATTAAGTCACTCTGAAACCCACTTTGAGATTTATAAAAAGTCCCTAAGCAAATGGTTCAAGATCTGTGGCATGTGGAAGACCTAGAGGGCGACCATAAGCTCTTAGAGCAAGGTTATTTTGAGTGTGCGTAAGAGACAGGTGTACAAAAGTCACATACATCTGTCCCTTACACACACTAAAAATAACCTAACTCTAATAGCTTATGGTCACCCCCCTGGGCTTGATTGCAAAACAGAGTTTTTCTCAAAAACGTGAATAAAACATTTACCAACTTATTACCCGACTGTTGAGCCAAAAGGAGGATTATGATTTAAATTTTAGTTCAATTGTAACTATGATTATGACAAGACAAACTAGACAAATTGTCGTTCTACCAGCGATGGTGATGATCGAAATGCTAAAATGTAAGGGATTGATCACGTGGCATTCCCAAACATTGATGAACCAGACAGGCATCGGCCCTAGCAGACCCCGTCACTTTTGCTGACATCTCTTTGAGGCGCGCGTGGAACACTACGCGCCGTAAACTCGGGTCTGGTACTTACGGACGGCGAGCTACCCATTACTTGCCGTCCGCAAGCCCGCGCCTACGGTGGCCGGGACTCGGCTTGCGGCTAGGGGCGTGAGGGTCTCCTTTGCGTCTCCCTCACTCGCTCCGCCTCTTCTTTTGCAAGCATTACTGCTTCGCAGAAGGAGGAGACAACTTCCCATGCCCTCTCGCACTTGCCTAGAGCCTAAGGTGAAAACGAAGCGGCTTAAATTTTAGAATGTTCAATTTGTCTACAGTGAAATTACAAGTATGGGTTACTTACAACTTTTTCAATAAATCTAACATTATCTCTCAAACGCCTCCTAGTGTCAGTTTACGGAAGCATGCCAGGCTGATCATCTACCCAGCTACCCCTGTAATATGATACGGCGGGCGTGTACGTCATTTCCGCATCGGAAGTGACGCCCTCTGCCGGAAGCCGCTGATAAGGCGCGTGCGGCTAACTTGTAATCAGTTTAGGGTCTCATTTGTGATCATGATTTAACATGAGAAGTGAATGGTTAATAATACCAGTCAGTTACTGTCCCACTGCAGGGCAAACGCCCCTTCTGTTCAAACAAAATGTAGAAAGATAGAGAAGTTTTGATCGACTCAGATAAGGCTGAGATGGGAATACTAAAAATACGGCGGTTGCACGAAAACAGTAACAGAAGTTTTATTATACACTATACATTTATACAAAAGGTGGTCAGAATCAGGTTGAACAGCTGGCTCCTGAACTAAGTAAAAAGATACTTGTATCTCACCTCAACTTCCTCGTAACCATTGAATTATTATAACTTAAATGTTATTGACTCAGTAATTACCATAATGATATTGTATTTGTTAGCATACAACAGATTGCTTTATTAAACAAATTGATTACACGCACCTTGATATTTGCAGACTATTCCTGTAATTATGCAAATTCTGTAATGCCTGCAATGTAATTTTTTTGTGTATTTGGTAGTGACCAAAGACAGAAAAACATAGTAAAAAAAACAATACTTAATCCGACCCGACAATCGAACCCAGTACTTATCGCATCTAAGAAGAAAATTATATTTTTAGAACGCCGGCCCTGCTATTCATACCAGTACCTATGATCGTTTTAGAACTTAATATTTAAAATTAACGCACGAGTATTATAATTCACGTTTTCACCACAAAAATCCCCAACTAATTTTAAAACCCAACTTTAGCTTTTAAAAGCTTAAAAACAGCGACATTACAACGATTAATCAGCGCTTTAAAAGAGATCGCGTCATGACTGTGAGCTGTGACTTCACCTGTCAGCGCGTAGTGACGTCATCAGTCAGTAATTAATGACGACGTTAAGTTCAGTTCCATGTTCTCGATTGTATGGAGTTAATTGATGTGGCTTGCTGAGAGTTCAATGGGTATGCAGATTTTGATGATGTGAATGGTAGGATAAATTAGTTGTGTGTAAGCTATAGAAAGCATGTCCATCAATCTGCAAAACTTTTCCCATTTTTCTCGGCCTAGCTGTATGCAGTTGAGCACCAATATTTTTAACCTACGACGGAAGAAGAAGAGTTTTAGAAGAAGAAGAGTTTTTTTAAGTTTGAAGTGTGTACGTGTGTTTGTGTATCTGTCTGTGGCATCATAGCTCCTAAACGGATGAACCGATTTTGATTTCAAACAAAAAACTTATAACACTCCTCTTTTTCCGTCAGGGGTTAAAAAGATTAGATTGAAGTCAAAATTAGGCAGTGCTAGTTTAAAAAAATAACCTTACAAAATTCGCGTAATACGGGCTATATGTTTTACGTCCCTGAAATAGGTAGATAATAATAAATGGTACTTACAGTCATAATACAGGTTGCCGACGGAGGATGTCAGCTTGGGTGTGCCCTGACCGGATAAAGACGCCATCCTTTCTCCCTGCACATACAGACGTTATGTATTAGTACATAGTAATAAACATAGCTGTAGGTATATTAGTTAGGGACCACCTACCAGGCATAAAAGAATGATAAGTAGATGGAATGTCTTTTCACCTTATGGTAAAATCAAAAGTCATTTATGTAAATTAGACAGACAGCCAGCACTTTTTGAACGTCGAAGTTCTACTAGACAGTCCTCCAAAACGCCCGCCCATCACCATCACTGATAGATCCTATAAAGATTGCATTTCTTTTTTAGTTGAGGAAACGTTACAGTAATCGGGAATAAGTATGTATTGTTAGGTGTATGCATAGATTTAGAATTTTTTTGCTAGGTGTATGCATAAGGCATCATGCTCATTTGATATGTCGGGTCTGCCCGTCGGGTTTGGTATTGGCGACATTTTGTGTCAATTATTTTTACAACGACGCATTTACTAAGACACACTAATCTAGGGATGCTGTTTAAATTGGAAGTGCCGAGATGAATAACTTATTTAAAAATAAGGTATTGAATTTGACACAATTGACAAAAAACATTTAATACATTTTTTCAATATAGAATGTATTTTCAACATAAACTAAGGGCTTATAATAAAGATGCCGACGGCAAAGTGGCGGTGATCAGCGATCACACACAGAAGAGTATGAAGACGTTGCTCCCTACTCCTTTGACCCACCTTAGTCACCTTTTACTATACCTATAGGCAAAAGAGAAATTGGCTTATGTTGTGAGTACTTGTCAGCCACCGGATGCAACTGTGCAAGGACCTCGTTACGATAATTATAATTTAATTACAGATAGAAAGCTTTGTATAACTAACTGTTACAAATATAAATAATTAAATTCGTATTGATGCAAAAATAATCACCGGATTAAAACCATAAAGATTATAATGTTTCCAAATGAATAATTCCTTACTTAATGAAAAATCTGGAGAATGATGTAATTCTAAATGAATTTAAAATAAAAACCAAATTTAAGTTGAAATGAATGTAAGTAGATTAAAATCAAGCTACCAAAAACCAAAGAAAGGATTTTAAAGGACAATAGCCTGAAATACAAAAAAAAACTATATTTTAAAAACAATCAAAAGAAACTGCAGGAAAACAGTGTATGCATTTCCATAAAAAGGATAAGCCGAAAAACATGCATCGCCACTTCTCAGTCAGGTAAAAAGGAGTTATCATGCAAGAAGAATAAAGGGCGTGTCAAAATCCAAGATGGCGCACTAAAAAGATGGAAATTGAACGAACCAACTGTATATGCTCTGCTATTTGCTTGCAGTAGGAAAAAAAGCCGTCCAAACTCAGCTTTGACATAACTCTAACTTCTAGAAAAGTCTGTGAACAGAGAGAAAGAAATACGTTAATGATTCTGACACTACGAGTACAATGTTGCCAGAGATAATTAATAAAAAGATTTTAGTAGTTTTGTTTTCGGTTTGAAAATTTTACCGACGGCTTTTATTTTATTAATGAAAATTTACATTTATTATAATAAAAGTGCGAAGAGAAATGAAATGAAAAATGTATCTAGAAATAAAAAGAAACCAAAGACACTAAAACTACTCTAACGAACATTTAAAAATAAAACATATTTCTACTAGTAATACATACCTTGTTAGCAGCTCTCACAAGAAACTACTTATAAGCTATATTTTTAGTCGAAAAACAGATAACTATGTGCCTCAAAACGAAAATGTATTTAATGAAATACAAATCTATGACTGAGGTAGTATTTCTCATAAATGAAATAGGAATTTTAAAATACTGAGATAATTTCAGCCTGCGAGCTGAAAACGGGTGCTGCTGTAACGGATTCAGGCAGACTGAAATCTGGGCTGCTTCAGGGGAGGGATGAAGGTTTCAGGGCTCACGCATGCGTCGTAGAAAGGTCGTGGGGGTGACATTTAGGTCGAAAGGAGGAGGGGGTGGAAGGCTGGTCAATATTGAGAATCAGGTCATCTGGTGTGGGCGTAGGTGCTTTGTTTTAATGCAGGGTAGTTTTAAGGGATGATGATAATATTTCATTATGTTTCTTGGTTTATTTAGAGGTGAACTGGTAGTAAAGGCATTAACTAATGGTTGGGACAAAATATATCTTGAAAGTGTCACAAAAATGCATCTACATTGATAATTTCGTTACTAAGATTGGGATACAATCACAACTAGAAACGTTTTGTGTTAAGACCATTAGGTATCATTATATATAAATACAGTGTAATGAGCGAAGATAATTAATTTATGCAAATAAGGGACATATAATCTACACTAGCCTATCAATCAATACGAGCTCTAGCTAGAGGTTAGGTCCCACTACACCAACGAGGCATTCCATAATTTCGTAATAATAAAAAGTTTTCTACGATTCTACCATTACGCTTTTCGATTTTGCTACGAAGCACTACGATGTGCTACGCCGTAGCATTGAGTGCTACTAATAATTTGAAATTTATTTATTTTCCAAAAACAGTTTTCAACCAAGGTTTGTCCACTGATAGGTTAGCGTTTCGTAGCCAATCCAAAAGTGTACCCAGACATAATAATTCATTGTATGCAACAACAAGCAAACGACTATTCTACTTGGGTCGAAATAATGATGTATATAGGTAACGCAACGATTGAGATTGCATTGAGTCTAAACCTCAAGATGGTACTGGCATGAAATGCTTCAGTTTTTAAAGGGTTTCTTTGCCCATATTTGGGTTGATTTTGTTTAGTACGGGACTACTGTAAAGATTTTCTAAGGCAACGTAAAGCATTCAGTACAATTGAATGAATTTACTAGAAGTATAATTTAGTAGTATACCTAGACCTTCACAATACTTCATAATTCGGCCTAACATTTTGAAGAATAGCAGCACTAAGCACTGACTAAGCAGTGACAGGCATGATAGTACATAACCTTTACAAACTGTGGGCGTTTTGTGTGGGAGAGGATAGCGTAAACTGTGACCTTTGTGTGGGCGTAATACAACCTGTGTCGTAGGCGGAAGGGGCTCGTGGTTAAATAACAGACACAAAACGAGCGATATGCAAGGTGAAGCTGTGGTTGTCTTAGTCAATTTATGGATTAGTTAGTGACAATAAGACAGCCTTAACAGCTTCACTGTCCAATGAATAAAACAATAGTTTTAAACAATATAACGAATCATATATGATTGATTGGCCAGAGTAACTGTTAGTATATTCTAAAACACATAATTCGGGGCTACCTTGCCGAAGTCGCTCTATAAATAGGGGAAAGCCTATTGCATGACGAATTTTAACGGATGGTACTCATTACCTCAAGTCTGGCAACCCGACTGACTACATGATATCGTGATACAGAGTAGCTAACTGGGTTATGGAGGCCTGAAAGGAGCCTCCACGTAAAATACAGGTGTGATTTGCAAGGTCAAGCTAAATTTATAGGGATTAGTTGCCTTTAAGTTACCATACCGTCATATTTCTATAATACAAATAGGGTCTCGAAATTTTTACTCGTATAACTGAAGCAGAGGTCGCTTGTAGGTAAGGCTTATCTTGTCGAGGTCACTGCGTGGATGGTTTACCATCAATTACATACATATTGTCCTGTCTGATTATCTGAAAAACCGGCTTACTAAGGGATGTCGTCATTCGCTCTGTGTAAAATAGCAGAAAGAACGTTGAGCAAATTGTGGTATGAACATTCTATATATTTATCGCCACCAACCCGCATTGTGTCTGCGTGGTGTATTACGATCCGGTCCCTCTTAAATTGAGGAGGCCTGAGTCCCAGTAGTGGGATCACAGTCTGATTACGTACGCTCATTTTACGTAATAACCTTTGCATCGGTACATAAAAATAAGTACCTCTGTACCTATTTTTCTGTTCCTTCGTCCTTTCTATATGTTATGTGTGTGTGAATAAATGGTTATATAAATAAAATCTGCAGTTTCTCAAAGCGTGGCTGTATTAAGTGCCTTGACCTTTTGTTTGTTGGTTGTGTACAACTTGCGTCGTACGCGGAGAATAAAGGGGCTCGTGGTTCAATAACAGCCACAAAACGAGCCATCTGCAAGGTTAAGTAGCATCTGCCGCAGTCAATTTGTGGATAGGTCCTTAGCGCTACCGTACATAGTCTGCCAGTTCTAACTAATGTGTACGTGGTTAATTCTGATAGTCATGAATGAAGACGACCCCAGCATAGTTGAGCAAAGGCAGGGAGATAAAACATTTCTACATGATAATATCGTGATCAGATGAAACTGAAGATAGAAATCTTCAGTTCCGTCTGATTCAATTCAAGATCAATTGCTAACTACAGCTCCAAGGATTGTAAAATTAAACAGATAAAATTCTTCTGTCTGAACAGAATCTGAAGTGATATTTCTGTTTCATAAAAGTAAAGATCGCTCGTAGCACACCAATTAATAAGTATGCCTGCATTTTTCAAACTAAGTATATTGTAGTCATCATCATCATCTCAGCCGAAAGACGTCCACTGCTGGACATAGGCCTTCCCCAGGCGTCGCCACATTGAACTATCCCATGCGTCTCGCGTCCAGTGCATTCGTAGTATACAGGGTTACAGGAAAAGTCGACCTAGATCCGTTAAGGGCGTGTAGTACACATCATTTCTGAATGATTTCACTATGGAACCCCCCATCCTAAACTTAACCGTTTTCGAGATTTTCGAGTTTTAATTTTTTTTATGAAAATGCCCAATTTTTCGGCTATTGAAATATGAATGATAAATATGAATTTTTGGGCATTTTCATAAAAAAAAATAAAACTCGAAAATCTCGAAAACGGTTAAGTTTAGGATGGGGGGTTCCATAGTGAAATCATTCAGAAATGATGTGTACTACACGCCCTTAACGGATCTAGGTCGACTTTTCCTGTAACCCTGTATAGTAGTCGGCTTAAACAAATTAAATTAAAAGTTTTTATATGCATTAGCTTGATAAAGCATAGGCGTACCTCGAAAAGCGTAGGCGTATAGCGTGGGGAGAATGCGGTGCACTGTGACCTTTCTGTGAGCTGAATACAACGTTTGGTGTAGGCGTTTATACTGCAGCTATAAATTAGCGATAGTTACTGTATGATGGCGAGTGTATGCTGAGAGGGTAATACCGTATTTATAACGAACGTTCGCAAACGCATATGAAGGCCCAACATAAATGACATTCGATCAAGGAAAACGTCGCGATAGGGTTTGGTAAAATGTAAAAAAAATATGGAAATGCCAAGCGCTATCGACATTTTGTCATTTCGACAATCGCCATCGCTGATAGATTTACACTTTGTGTACAGCCTCAGGGGCCGTACACGTGACGTGTCAACTGTCATTTTGCGACTGTGAAAATCGGACATATATATATATATATATCAGACTTCCAAGTTGATTGAGTCCGGTTTGCACTACAAGTGCAAAGGGCAACTGATAGAAATCCGACGACTGACGATACACGAAGTTTGCTGAGGGACATTAAGAAAATAGTTGTACTGTACCTACATCTGTCCCTTAAGCAACAATTGAAATAACCTTGCTCTAAGAGCTTATGGTAACCTCCGTCTCAATCTTTCATAAACACCTCTATTATCCTACTATATTTTGACAAGTTTTTGACATTGATTGTCGTTGTTATTGCGACTTGGAACTGAACTTGAAGTACGAGAAAAGTAAAAATAAAACCTTCTCAGCTATAATCCTATTTCCTAACTTCGCCTTTACATAAAATACACATAAGATATACCAAGACACTGACACGCGCCAAGAACAAAACTCCACCGAACGCAAAAGCGAGAGGTACCTCGCATCAATCTACCGGTATACAAACCGTGAAAACGTGGGCGGAATACTGAAATAACTCAAACGTATAATAGTACAGATGGCGTTCTGGACTTTCTACTTTAATCCATCGTAACTACCTAGTTAATATAAAAATGCAATGAAGCCATCATGAAAATAAAAACAGATGTATAAAAGGTACATTGCATTGTGAGTCTAACTCTAAAAGTAGTGCAATACATTCGTTTTCGAGTAAGTGTATTGAAAAATAAATGTAGGATGAAATAGATCCTTCCTTTTTACAAGCTTTTATTTAACTTGCAATGTATGTATGTATGTATATATGTGTGTTCGGGTCAAATCTTGCAACTGAATTTTAAAGCAGTTATCCTCAACTGATTAAGATGAAATTTTGCATACTCGTTTAGTTTGGATAAAAATGCATGGTTAGCTAAGTGAGATCATTCTAAACCCAATATAGCGGACGGCCCAAGATGGCGGACTAGTTATTTTTTGTGCACTGCCATGATATGGGTATCACATGATAGGGTTTGCTGAGAAGAATACAAAAAAAGCTTGTTTAAAAAAATATTTAATGATTTATTTCAGTAGAGACACAGGATGTTTGTGATGTGCGTGTATGACTAGATGTATGAACGTAATAGAAGTAAAAGAAGTATGTAAGGATCGCAGCAGGTGACATTCTTTAGTTTCTGCATACCCCCATGGGAACAAGCCGTTAGTTTACATTATCTACGTAATACAGGATGTATTCTATCAAAAACTCCGCCGAACACAAATTTGGTAGGCACCTCGCATCAATCTACCAGAATAGAAACCGTGGAAACGTGGGCGGAATACTGAAATAACTCTGAAGAAGAAAGATCATTGTTTGTGTGAGAATCTACCTTTTTATGGAGGCTGTCTGTTTTGTGGGGTGATAAAAGATAGCCTGTGTTTTGTATTTTATTCGTTTCGATGGTGGTACTATTATTTAAGTTGAATTTAGCCATAGTTTGTCTTTAATAATTTTTTCATCCGCGGTTTTTGTTTCGCTCTTGTGGCTATATCATCTCAGCGACAATCAATGTCGAAAATGTGGGCAAATCGGAGGTGTTTTTATCTCCCGAAGAAAAAGAGGGGTCTTATACGTTTGACGTTTGTATCTGTATGTTTGTTGTCTTTTTTCTTCCCAACCCATCTGTAGGGTATCAAAATAAAGGGTTTTAGGAGGTGATTTAAGAAAATACATGACATTTATATGTTCAAATAGCTAATTCGAAAAATAAATGGTGCCTAACTAAAAAGTTATTTAAAAAAAAAAAAAAAAAACGACTGTTTAAGAAGCGAACTAAAAAGACATCTGGTTTTGTCAGCCAGGTCGCGAATATGTATCCTCCGATTGCACAGCATGATTTTCTTCTTGTTTACGTCTTTTTAGTTCGCTCATTAAGCAGTCGGGTTTTTTGATTTTTTGAATTAAGGTTTTTTTAATCTTGATAAGTTAACGCTATAGGTACAAATAATAGCTCAGGACTGCGCTGCAAAACTGTCTAGATAAGCTAAGCATACAGTATTTATATAACATGCATATGAGATGGGGTTGTAAAGTCAAACGATTCATGTCTTCGTTCGCATCGACCTATCTGTGACATCATAGCTCCTAAATTGATGAATCGATATTGATTTAGTTTTTTGTTTGAAAGGTGATTTAATCGAGAGTGTTCTTAGCAATGTTGATGTAAATCGGTTCAGCCGTTCAAAAGTTATACGCATTTCACTCGGTGCTGTCGCAAGATATCATGTTATAATAACGTGTTTCGATATATTGTCGATCGAAACGTGTTTTCTACTAGATAAATTATGTAGTTTAAAGAGGTATTTGTGTCTTTTTTTTAATTTTACTTTTACACAGATTGTGACTGTGATACAAAAGCGAACATTCGTTAAAACACTTGAATTGGCCTTCAGCTGATCGATTCTGTAAAAGACTACTTAGTAAAACAATATTACTTACTTAATCAATAGTACCTTTACCTACAATAGAACCTACCTGTGACATTTGCTTTCATCACAGTATCCTATCCCCTGTAAATAATCTGATCCCAATTTCGTTTGACAAAGAACCCAAGATGAAATATTTTGGCAGTACCCAACTACTCACTAAGCCTACATTCATTTCATAAATCAACTTACCGCTGATAGAATCAGGCCGTGACGTCATGAGCAAAGATGGCGGCTATATGGGCACTGGTCCAAACACGGAACCGGATTACAATGGTCCATAAGAACTGTTTAAGACACGGGACTGAGATGAGAAAGCGGGAACGGGGCGATAAGAGACAAAATATGAAAAAAAAAACAAATATTTTAAGTGGCTTGGTCTTTGATAGACATATTACGCACTTTAAATTGACAAAGATAAATCGCATCAAAGTTGAGGAGTGAGTGTTTGTGACGTCACTTCAAAGCAAAAAGTGTACCAAGGCCACGAGATATGCACTTGTATCGTCGTCATTTATTGTTTACGTAACATGATTTTGAAATTTCTTTATTGTCACATAAATTAATGCATGAAAAATGCATGTTTTTTGCAGACTATAGCGCCTGTATAAAACATTTACGTATACTAAAAGTAATGAACAAAACTACTTGTTATGAAACATGGATATCATATTAGTTACGATAGACAGTTAATGATGTACTTACAGCGCGATGGTAAGACACAAACGCACTTTTTATCACAAACTATTTATAAGATATTGTAACAAAGTACACTGATACTTAACAAATAATTTAACTTAAAAAACTATGTACGTATGATAAAAAAATGCAAACGAACTTCGTGTAATGAGGGTGATTTTTTTGCAAATCTACCTACATTTGTGTCGAACTTAAGAAAAACTCCAGTCATCGAGTAGTTCCGTCTTTGTTACTCATATAGCAATAAGTGATGTGGGAGACGGTATCGATGATATGTGTCGATGTATTTTAAATTTTTAAATTGTGTTTGGCCAATGTTAAAAATAAGTGGATTTTGATGTTTAGGGTTAGTTGTAAGATAAAACTTATAAGTGAGTTTTGTAATGAACTGTTTTAATGTTGGGAAATTTAATTGGCTGTGTAAGTTTTTAAGATAAGTCCGAAATGGTGTATTAAAAGCAGTTTTTATACCCTTGTTTTGAACTACTTGTAGTTTGCTGTAGTTGCTTTCACATGTACTACTCCAGACCAGAGCCGCGCAGGTAATGCATGGTCTGACAAGGGTTGTGTATTTGAGCTGAGTTTAGACCGCCGATTTAAAATTGGATGTAGGCAGTTTAGGGCTTTCATTCCTTTAACGCGGAGGTAATCGATATTTTTTGTCCAGTTTATTTTATTGTCTAGTATAACCCCAAGGTACTTGATGGTTACACTCCATAGTAAAACCGTATCGCCTATTAGTATGTGCCTTTTTGGTAATGACCTCTTTCTTGTGAACATTATGACTTCAGTTTTTGTGGAATTTAATTTTAATTTCCATTTAGTGAAATATGAAACTAGAAGTTGTAATGATAACTGGAGCCGTGCAACTATTAAATCGGTGTCTTTGCTTGTCGTTAAAGAGGCTGTGTCATCAGCAAAACATTAAAGATGAGTATGAGCTTGCTTGGGCATGTCATTTATGAACTGTATGAATAAATAAGGACCCAGCAAGGAACTCTGTGGCACCCCTTCAGGTATAGGTCTAGGTTGGGATACAGTATCGCCGATATGTACACAAAATGAGCTATCAGTCAAATACGCCTGGATAACTTTAACAAGTCCAATAGGTACATCACACATTAAGAGCATATGTAAAAGGCCTGCATGCCAGACGGCATCAAAAGCTTTTTCTACATCAAGCAACATCATACCCGTAGATTTACCCATGTTAAGGTTGTGCGTGACGTGCTTTGCGACCCTGGTCAGTTGCTGCGGTGTAGAATGGGCTTTTTTGAAACCGAATTGTTCAGGCAATAGCAGGTGATTTGTGGCTTTAGCTAAGCGCGCCGATATTATTCTAACAAATAATTTTCCCAGAGATGGGAGTAGACTTATAGGTCGATAGCTAGCTGGTGTAGCTTCATCTGTACCTGATTTTTTAAATGTTATTATTTTTGCTCTTTTCCAAGCAGTAGGAAAGTAGTCAATTGCCAGACAACCATTGAAAATTTTATAAATACCAAGCATATACGTGAAAGATTTGCAGATTCAGATAAGCAGTTGTTGCAGATTCCTAATTGATTTGATTACCTTTCTTGGACGCACGAGATTTAGTGGCGAAAAATCTTTAACGTTATCAAGTTTATTTGATGACTCATTGACGGGAGCCTCCGTAATATTATCACTAGGCCAGTTCATAGTCAGACTTATATTATTATGAAAAGTGTCAGCAAGTACCTCGCACTGTTCAGCTGGGGATGCAGTTAACTGGTCACTTTCATACTTTAATGGAGGAATCACTGACGGCTCATAGGTCAAAGATTTAATAATCCGCCAGATATCGGTAGACGGATTATCAATTTGGGCAAGTTTGTCATTCCACATTTTGTCATTGTATATTTGGATTTGGTATTTTATTTTTGTTTTAAGAATGTTCATATCTTTTTTTATTTGCATCTTAGTTATAGAATTCGTTTCTTTTGCAGCCATTTTTCTAAGTTTGTTTTTAGTAGAAATTAAGACTTGGACGCGACTTGGCAAGGTGTAGCGCTTAATAGATCAAGGGCTCGATGGAACGTTTATTTCGCGACTCTTTAGAATTGCAATTTGAAGTTGGTCAACTGCTTTATCAACACTATTTATAGAATTATAAGTAGTAGATGTTAATGAGATATTTTTATCCAAGTAAGACCTGTACATTGTATATTGTTTAAGACTATGACGGGTAAAGTCACCACCCACTGAAAAAAACACTGGAAGATGATTGGATGATAATGCCGGCAGAGTGCGAAGTTCAGATACGGAAGTGACATTTTGGCTGAGTAGTAAATCCGGTGTAGAAGGAGTATGTGCGTGATTGTAATGAACCAATGTTGGAGATGAAGGTCCATAGACTTGGTAATCATGGAGTACCATATGATAAAACAGTACCGTACCGCGGAAGTTGTTTTGATCACATCGCCAGTACTCATGTTTGGCGTTTAGGTCACCCATGATTAACACTTTTGTCCCTAAATCGAATAATATATCCAAATCACTGGAAGCCAAATGAAGATTTGGTGAATTATAAGCGGACACGATAATTATGTTGCTATCAGGTGACGTTAAGCGGATTCCTACAAATTCAAGCTTATGCGTGGGAGGAAAAAATATTGATGTATGAAGGATATCATTCTTTACCAAGATAGCGACCCCCTGGCCAGTACCATTCGATCCCTTATCACTTTGTTAACAAGTGTATCCAGGCGTATCTAACGTACAGTTTTCACTCAGTCTTGTTTCACATATTGAGATAATGTCGATACAATACTCACTGGTTAAATCTAATAATTCAGAAAGTTTAGAACGGATCCCATCAGCGTTTCAGTATAGAAAACGAAGTTCACTTGCATTATTATACATATTGACCAAGATGAGTTAGTGTAAGTATAACCTTGTCCATCATATTATCACAGGCAATAAATTCATCTTTTATAGTTTTAAGGATACACAGCATTTCTGCCGTAGTGTCATCAAGAGGCGCGCCATGCGCTGGCATCGGTAGCACTGTGTTCCATATATATTTTTATTACGAAACTTGACGATTCGAACAGCACAATTGCTTAGATATTTTATAGATTTAAACTTGGACACGTCGTCACCAGCTTGCAGTTGAACCAGATATGGTGGGCATGATGCATCTCTGCCCTCAGCATCTTTCATTTTGCGTACCTTAACGTTAGGGAACCCATTAGATGCTAACTCTTCTGATAGGTGGTCTTCGACATACTCGGGAAGGCCGAAAACTACGACCTTAGGCATCTTTTCATCTTTGCGAGAGAACGTGTGATACGGAATGTTTTCTGAGCGGAGACCCTCCTTCAGTGCTTGATGACTATCTGATGTGTGTGGGTTTACAGAGACTTTGTGGTTACCCTTGTATTCCAGGTGAAACCCTTTTGTGTAACGGGAAATCAATGTCTTCATGTATGAGTGGGTCCATTCAGGTTTCAGATTAATAAAAATAGGAGGTATCTTACCCGCTTTTTTGGTTGGGGTAGCTATACTGATGCGGCTATGCGTTTGCAGAGGATCGCTAGATACATGTTCAATTGATACTGAACCTGTTGGTGGTGTTCAAAGGTACTTCAGGTTTCAGTCTTCTAGGGCGCGCAGGTCGTTTCGGTATATTCCATAAATCGAGCTCGATTTCATCACTCTCGATCGGGCGCTTTGCGGCAAGTGATGGATTGGAGAAACTTGTAATAAATTTGTGCATATTGATTTACGTGCAATCAATACTATTTTATCGATAACAGGTGCTTCCATCACTAGAGACATAGATGACGTAGAAGAAGGCATAGCCTGGATGACGTGCGACGACAACAAGCGCGCGCGCAGAACTGACTCGTTTACGTAACAAAAAAATACGTGGTCAATATTTTTTATTATTAATTTAATTTTTAATCATCATTCCTTATTATTGACATCACAGAACAATAGCTTTTGTCTCGATATTCTATTTTTATTAAGAACCCCCTACAATCAAATTAAAAACAATTGAATATGTGGAGCACGGTATCCTGTGCAGTCAGCCCAGCTAGCAACTGAAATGGCAGTTCAATATTTTGGAGAAGGCATGAGCGGAAAATGGCGTTGCGGACCGAAAATAAAACGTGAGGTAATTATTTTTCATGGGCAGGCGGAAGAATAGGGCCAGGCCTTGATGATTTTGATTCATTTTAGATGGCTATTAAACCTCTTCTCTAATAGCCATCTAAAGTGAATCAACTTCATATAAATTATGGATTTGTTCATATCGATATCTCAGTTCCAAAGTGTAAAAAGTCTGAAATTCAGTGAGTTTGAGATAAGTTTGAGAAATTCTTACTTAAACGATTACCCATCATTTCCAAAGAGAAACAAGTCGACAAGTGAATGCAGTTTAGTTGTTACACCCAATATTTTTTCATAAGTGTACAATGTAGATTTTCTACAATATAGTCTACAATTTAGAATTTTGATATTATTTGATTTCTACAAATATTTCAGATTGAATGTTTAAAAAACCAATGTAGATAAATTTCATACATAAAAATTGTGTGTAACTTGAAGTAATACTTAGTGTCTGTTTCATTGCAATCGGTTCACTCTATCAAAAGTTAGAGAGAGGTAAAATTATCACAACACTCGCAATTCATACACTCGGATCAACTATCCGAGTAAGTCTCGATATTCGAGAGATGGCGTTGTGCATTTGAAGTCTTTTTCTGAATGGCGGTATAAAGATTCTCCGCGAAAGAATCATGACGGCAGAAAAAAATGGAGGGTAGGTAAGTAAGGAAGGCAAGTAGGATAGGGTAGACAGTGAGTTGACGGGAGCAAAGCCGCGGGCATAGCTAGTTATCTCATAATAATCTTTTCCTGAATTGTAACACTTTGGAACTGAGGTATCGATATGATGATATAGCCATCTAACATGACGGATACTAGAAACGTATGGAAGGAGAAAATATGTTGCACCATCATCAATATAATTTGATGTGGATGATGTCTTGTATATTATAGCCATCAATCGATTACTTCGATCAAGTAATTGTGTTGTAGAGGTTAAATAAGCCATACAGATACTGGTATTACAGCATTGTGAAGGCAGTAGCTAATGATTATTAAATTAAAGAGTAAAATTGCTATAGGTACCTTTTTATATTTTCATATGATGTTCACTCTTGGATGGCTTTTAGAAGACTGACAAACAAAACTAAACAAAAATATCTTCAAATATTCTTAGCTTTGTGAATAATGATTAGGTATACTCTTCTGTGAAATGATGAATGTTAAAATAAATCAGTTGCACCACGGGTTTTCGGTAGGGGCAGTTGTCCACTCATTATTTAAGTTGAACAATTGCACCTACCGAAGACATGTAGTCCAACTAGTTGGACATTATAGTTGGACCACGAACCCCAAACGTCCAAAATGTGCCAGCTTTATAAAAGACAAGGAGATCGCCTCCACATGAGACGCCTACTGACAGTGTAACATTCGGGTAGAAAGGGGCCGGCCCCAACGTATTTGGTAAAAGACAGGCAGTTAATGATGAAACGGAAAGGAGTCCTATCATTTTCATATTCAGTACGTAGCGTACAAAGCAATATTTTTCTATTTGTGATATAATGAAAGTGTGTAGGATAAAGAGATCTTATTATGTGTAATAGCCACGCCCATTTTTGTAATGTAAACACTGATGTAACCCTGGTTAGTTAATCCTTTTGCAAAAAATAAAATTTTACTTTTAATAAATCAAATCCAAACGGATTTGAACAAAATTTGGCATACTTTGACATAGATAGAGGACATAGAATATTTTGATATTGGAAGCATGTTCCCTTGGGATCATTTTCGTTATTCACACAAGCGAAGGCGCTGGCAAGAAAGTTATATGTCCAAAAAACGCTTTTTCATCAAAAAGGCAGTTCACGAGGTATTAACACCCAAAACCCCCTCGCCCACGCTTTTACCCTTTCGCATTTGGACAGTTCTTTCATTTCAGCTGGATATAGGTAGCAGAGGAATATACATACATAGGTAGATGGACTGTTTCTGAATTAAATATATTTTTGTAATGACGAGGAGGCCGTTTGGAAATATGACGATTGTGACTGTGAGCTATTTTTTTTTATTCGTTACTTTGGTCGTATATTTGACTGATAAAAGCCACAAAATGTTATTGATTCACAGCAATTAATAAAAAATAAAAATTAAGTATATTTTGTAAGTGTTTTTTGTTGGTATGCTTGCGGTTTACTACTATCTCACCTGATGGTAAGCGATGCGATGATGTGGTCGACGGTAAAGCACGTTTACCTAGAAGTAACCTTTTCACTCTTGACATAAAGATCCCCAGGTTGTAATAGATATCGTGTCCGGGCGGTAGTGTTGCATTTTAGTTAGTGTTTTTAAGCCGATGAAATACCATATTATTCAATAGATCTCGAATGACTTATAAGTGAACCAAGCGTCAGCCGACGCGACGTTTGGTGGGTATGGGAGGTTACGAAAGTGGTAAAAAAAATGGTGATAGTATGCCAGCTGAAACTTCTTTCATAAAATACTTAGTTGACACCATACTGAGCTGAAAAAAAACCGTCAGCTTCATTGTGGAGGGGGGAATATGAGTCAACTGCTCGCAAGAACTTAATTTTTTTTTAGTATTTTGTTAAATGTTCGTCTTTCCTTAAATTTGCCGTATGACATTATTTCCCAGAATTTGATCCTTATTAGCGACACTATCGAATGGCGTAATAATATAGCGTGTGTTTTTTTCAAAATAATGAGTTCGATTTCTGGCTAAGAATTAAAAATTATAATATTTAAAAAATTCAAAGATTCAGTTACCAGTGTCTCCGGCAGGGAATTCCGCTCCTAAGCTGCACGTACTTGTTTTGCACTTTCAAATGACATGAAAGTGAAGGGAAGTATTTTATACAAAATGCTTGTTAAAAATTCGTGGAATAGCGATCTATAAAAATGTTAAAAAAATTTTCCTCGACTTTATTTCTTTCATGAGAGTATACAAGATAAAGGAATGCTTTCTCCTGTCTAGGTATATATTTACGAACTCGAGTTCCAAGTCCATAAAAAGACAGAATAAGATAAGAAGAAAGGCATTCATAATTATAATATACTCTCGACTGTAGCTAGGTATAACGCTCGTAAAAACTGTTTTATATCATCAAAGGTCAGAGTTCACGAAGTATTAACGCCCAAAAGCCCCTCGCCTACGCTTTTAGCCTTTCGGATTTTGCCAGTTCTTTTGTTTTAACTCGGTAGGTACTCGTATGTATGTACGGAGGTACGTAGCTAGTTGGACTATTTTTGTAGCTGTATATATTTGTAATGGCCTGTTTTTATGAAGACTTCGATTACTTCTGAAATGTAGATATTTTAAAGCACATCTGCAGCATGACTGATTTAAAAAAAATATTTCTTTATTTTGCATTTTTTTAAATATTGCACAGCATTTTTTTTATAATTTCTGAGAGAAAAAAATATTTTAAAGTATGATTAAAAAAAAATAGCTGGATAATACACCATTTCTTTTCTATTTATTGTTTACTTGATAAGACCAATTCAGCTCCCATCGGAAAATATTTCTCTGCTCAAAATGTTTGTGTAACTTTCAGGAAAATCATATCATAAAGATATCGTTTATAAATCTTGAATGGAGCCATTTTCCTTGACTTTATTTTATTTACGAGTATTGATAAGATAAGAAGTACCTTTTCCGGTCATTTTACAGACATTTTTACGGACCCCAGACACTTCCTTCCTTGAATAAAAATAAAGATTAAATTCGCGGTACTCACTTATCATCTAAAAATGTATTTTTAAACGAAAACAGAAATTGAATTTATCTTGGAAAAGTCGCACAAAAATGTGTGAAATTTACTGTTAGCTGTTTGTGTGTACTGCTGTATCAAATAAATGTTCGCTTTTGTCTTTTTTCTTCTATCTCATAAATATTGCATCTCGACAAGTTGCCTTGCATTTTGCCTAGAAAAGTTGGAAAAGGTATATTAACTTTCCATCATTACAAAAAATAAACCCCCTTAATAACAAAAACATTAGGTATTGCACACACAAACCTCGAATAATTTTCACAAAACGGTAACAATTTCATAAGTCATATTTCCACCCTTTTATCATTCAAAAGCTAAGCTCCAAAAGCGCAAAATTTGTCGAACCGAACACTTCTCTCTTCTCTTCAATATGTTCGCTCTTACAAAAGGGGGTTTTAACTCCCTACCACAACCAAACACCCCCGGCTAGGGGTGGAGGCGTATGACGTCAGCGCCACGCCCAAGTGGTGGGGGAAGTACGCAACTACAGAGTGTGTATAGATATATATAGGTTGTGTATGTGTGTGTGCTTGTTAAGTTTTTCTTTCTGTGTACAGTATAATGTAGTTTTGGTTGTGGGTAGGTACTTGGGTAGGTACTTCAGAGGTCTTTGTTACGTGGGAGGTATGTATTTATATTGGAAGTATGGAGGTTTTCAGCTCAAATATTAGTTGAACAGAGCTGAGCTTAAATTCTTCTCTAAGAAAATGCGTAACATAATACATTTGTGCTGTTACAAAGGAGCTACCTTGGGCTGTTCGTAGCAGATAACATATTCGAAATTTCTAGAGAAAATTTAATTTTAAACCTATGCTCTTCCTGCTAAACAGTTGTTAAACAGCTCAGATATCTTGCCCAGTCTCTCTGTTTTCTACAGAAAATTTGTGAACAGTTGTTAACCTATATGTTTACCAGCCTGTAAGCTATTGTATATAGCTCTAAACACCATCACAACTCCAGCTCACTATCGACTTTATCCTTTTCCCAACTATGTTGCACATCTCACCTCTAAACCACAGTTAAAACGACTCCCCTAGGTTAAATTCATCAACACAACACTCATTTTAACCTCAGACCATGAAATCAAATCAGGATTCCTCTTGATTTTATTATATATTACAGTAAGTCTATTTCTAATTTTTCTACATTTGGGATTAATCAAGAGGTTACATTTACAATAAAAATGAGTCACCTTGGGTTCTACGACGGGGAAAACCAGACATTTTCTGCGAAAAAATCCTAGTTACGAACTTTCACCTGTATAATGAATGTTTTGGTAGTAACAATGCTTTGTGAAAAGTCCGTAAAGATTACATATGAAAGAAAAACTGACAAAACCTGGCATACATGGCTCTTGTGACATTCTAGATACCAAACGCGTTAGCCGTTTTTAATAGTTCTTACGTCAAACGATGCGTCTTAACCTTGCGAGTGTCACAGATTACATAAATATTGAAAAAAAGAAATGGCAAATTTTGGGTGCCTTAATGTTGGAGCCCCAATTTTTTTCCCTTCCTTGCCCGTCCAGTGGGGTATCAAAATAAAAGGTTTTAGAGGTGATTACAAAAATTTATAACACTTATATACGTTATTTTATTTATATTTTTAATATTGTGTGCTAACAATATAAATAAAATATCGTGTCTAAGTGGGTTACTAACATATTATAAGTAATGTGAAATACTAACAAAACTATGGACCTTTGAGTCTGCAATATTTTTTTTTTGTTTACGATTAAACGAAAAAAATTATAGGTACCTCCTAACTAAAAAGGTATAAAAAAAGTTAGTTAAAAAATCAAAAACCCGACTGCATAGGGGGCGAAATAAAAAGACGTATTGATTTTTTGATTTGAAGGATTTTTGATTTTTTTAATTAAGTTTTTTTTTCGTTTTTTTATCCTCCTCGGCGAGATAAACAACAACAACAACGTAACATCACGCCTGTATTCCCCGAAAGGTTAGGCAGGGGTGCACGTATAGTAGGTACACTCAAATTACGCCAGCTATGTTTAGGCCCCAAGTAATAGGAGGAATAAATCACTGTCATTTTGCAAAGAGATGTCAAAATTGACACATTTTCACGTGAAAACGGACGGTGACCGCCAGATTAGTGATAGTATTATCAGTTAAAACCACTTTTCGCGGAAAAGCTGCGCTCCTGATAAACTTATCACGAGATATTAAGTGGTTACAGAGCAGTGAGTCAATGTAGAGGGAAATAAAAATAAAAGCTTTATCGAAATCACAAATTGGAATGGAGCTTCAAAATCCTAACCAGTTTTAAGGCTAGAATTCCCGAAAGTGGCTGCCAAAGATGTGTACAATAATTTAACAATAAAACAACAAAATACAATTAATTAATAATTTAAAACTTAGAAATTCGACTGCATAAGAAGCGAACTAAAAAGCTGTAAACAAGAAAAAGCATGCTGTTCAGTTCCGTTTAGGATACATATTCATAACTCCCTGATCATCCGGCTGCACAGCATGATTTTTCTCGACGGGCTTGGAAGATAAAACAAAATTGGGAATAACATAATATGGGGCCCAAAAACCGCCATGTTATTTTTTTAACGTCACCTATCTAACAACACTTGGGCGGTCAAGACGTATCTAATGATGTCTTAATAATATAAAACCGTCCAGCGGTTTGAAAGATATGAGGTAATAAATAATATAACATACATAAAAACATACAAGATACGCGCGAAAAACATAACCCTTTCCTTGCAGTCTGGTAAAAATGAACCGACATTTTGGCGGTTTACTTACCCGAGGTTCACATGCTCAAGAGTCTTGTTGGATTGGTCCCGCACTAACGAAGCCGTCTATAATACTAACTAAGAATAACAATATCAGCCTGCTACGAGCAGGCATCTTACACATCTATACTTTCAGAGTTTGCTACGAGGCGCTACGAGCTGCTACGACAGACGGCGTAGCATTTTATGGCTACTTAAAAAAAAACTAAAATTACAGTTTACAACAACTCACTTGTTGTCACATTGAAAGGTCATCGAATATAACATAGGTAATGCCTTCTTACCCGAAGAGGTGTATAGTTCTTGCTAAACTTCTGAGACACCCTGAAGTTGGCTTTCCGAAGCGGAAGACACGTCGCGGTGCTGTTTTATTTTTATCTGATATGGGTTTGCTCTTGACTCTAGCCTAGGTCAAAGGTGACAACCTGTCTGGGTCGCGGATAAATTTGAAATAGAGTTACCGCGGCTCTGGCACAAGGAACTGAAGGAACACGGGTGGGTTTCGTCAGTAAAAGTCTGACACGCCCTCCCGCTTCACCCAGAGCGGGAGAAGTCATTTCCCAAAAAAAAAAAGGTCTGACAAAGACAAAGACAACGATGGTGTGAGCTTACCCGGAAGGAGCTTGTTCACTCTAACTTTGAGAGATTCGGGTTGAATGCATTCGGAAACACAGACGCAGATAGTGAGTTTGATTCATCCACTGTGCGCATTATGAACTATGTTTGGAAGCGCTTGGTGCGAATTGGTGGAATGGCAACCAGTTAAGGACGGTAACTAGCAGTGCGTCTAGATGTCCGATGCTACCATCGGACATCTAGGTAGTCGAGCTCTTGCTCAAGAATTCCACAACCTCATCCTCACACACACCCAACGAAGTACAATCTGTAGAAGATCGACAAGCAGGCAACCTTGCGGCGATAAGCCACCAGTTCAACATCGCCGATGAGGCTCTTGGGATTAACTACTGCGCAACCTTTGTATCCAACTTTAGGACGGCCAAGAAGGCGAGTACTTTAACTATAGTACACACGCATTTCATCACTTAGTCTCAAGTTCCTGAGAAATTATCACAATGACGGGCAAAACCAAATTACTGGTTATAATAATGTAAACTGTGACTACTGTTAGTCTCCGTTTCAATGTATTAATCTATACCACTCACCAAACCGTGTTGTGACACAACGGAAGCAAAGTTCATAAAGCTTCATAAAGTGCCCCTGATAACACAACTCTGGACTGAGTAAGTTGTATTTTATTATGTACAAAATTTTATTTATTTATTTTATTTTATTGCGGGCGGTGTTTACTAAAATTACTTTGTATAGCACAATATTTACTTATTTTTGACTGGAGGATGGAGGGCAGTAGAGATACAAAAAGGTTTAGCTCCTTTTGGGGCAGTCTGGTAAAACCGATGGCAATAAATCTGAGATCAAACTAAAATTACTGTTACCAGACTGAAAAATGATCTTGTTTCAAACTTTCTAGTCGCTTTTTGCAGTCGGCCTCTTTGTTTTTATTTTTATCGTCACACAATACTCAAAATACACGCTGCTCTATGACGACAAAATATTTAACTTGTTTTAAATGTCAAAATTATGGACTTGATTTTTTGTCGTTGGCATTTATTAGCAGTCCAATTTCTACTTTCAATACTTTTTATCAGATGGAATATCTGGCAAAACAATTCATCAAGGGCACTTGAATTGCTGGAATGTGATTGCAGAATTCATATTTTCAATCACATGGGATAGATACTTCTGAAACATAAAATATGAGTAACTTCCTCACTGCAAAGTAAAAGAATCTTCTTCTTTTAAGAGAAATGCGGGCAGAGAGCTCCGACTGAATTTCCTTAGTCATAATTCGAGGTTTGGCTTTCCCCTATAAAAAAAAAACAAAACCAATTATATTTCAATTTATGGAATACCATAAATTGAATAAAAAATATGTATCTTGTGCTTCTATATTATCTTTATTCATTTACAGTTGCCAAACTTGTACACTAGGCTTCTGTTGACAACGCAATTAGGAGCATCTTTTGAGGGTTCAAGTGCTTCTATAGATAATGTATCATAAAGAAAGTGCACAGTATATATCTTTCCTTTTCAGATTATGGAATATTTTTTAAATTGGTCCAATATTGGAGGAGGAAATAGGCGAGAGCCAAACCTCGAATTATGACTTTTTACTTGTGATATTCAGTCGAATGTCTGCGACCGCATTTCCTCTAAAGGAACTTGCATTAATAACCCCGTTTGCTCACTGCGAGTTGCCAATGATGAGTTTCAACTTTCAGTTTCCTATCAGAGTAGCCTTAGATAAGCAGAAGCCACACATTTACATTGATAACGTGCCTCATTTCAAAACCACAGCATCTTCAGCAAACGATTCATCAAAAGCAGATGAAAACCAATAATAACAGAGCACATAAGCGCTAAATTCCTTCCCAACACACACAAACACAGATATTACATAGAAACAAACAGAACTACACAAAACATAGTACCTACATACCACTATTACATAATGTTTGAAACCTTCAGATCAATACCGGATGCTCTGCCCCTTTCTAACTGTACACGACTCTTTCTTACAAAGGCTTTGGTATTCTCTGACTCTTTCTAACAAAGGCTTTGGTGTAATACTGTCTCTTTTTAGCAAAGGATATAGATTTTCGCTTAGTTCAGAATTTGATGGTATAATTAAGGTTATGTCTGATGAAAGGGGGTGGACAGAGGTGGTTGATTAAGTATAGCTATATGGAGCAAGGATAGGTATTGTAGTGTTTAGTTTTGTGTAACATCACGCTTGTTTGCGCTGAAAAGGTTGGTAGATGTGTTTTGTGGACCTACAGTGGTCGATTTGTAGACAATCTTCTAAGAAAATAGCTAAATTATAACAGCCGTACGGGTCGATGTTCAAGGATCTTCGATCTGTGGACGGGTCATCATCTAGTACTTAGTCAGACTCCTCTGTCTTGGAATCGGAGAGCAATCTAACCCAATCCAGTTGTACCCAACTGTAAATCTACCATTTACTGTACCTATGTATCGTTCGGTGGCTTGTGTGTACCCTGGCAGTTGAGTGTGTCATGCTCTCTCAAATGTCTCTCTGATGGTGGCCCGTGTGTTGGATCTTTCGGTTCCCTTCATGATGGTTGAGCTGGGTGGTGCCGATTCATGCGTCATGTACGTGAGCGGGCGCCATCAGTTGGGATTGGTTATACTAAACTGCTTCGGCCTGCTTTTAATTACGTACTTATTTTATTTTTGAATTGTTTGTTTTACTCTAGGCGCTTTTACGTGCAAGTCTTTTTACATCGTATTACATATGTATTTTTCCAACAAGAATGATGTAATCAAATAATTCTAATTAAAACTGATGGAAAGGATCTGTGGAGTTTCATGCACATTCATTTCTATAGAGACATACTAACGCTTGCCAAGGTGCAACTAGATTCATATTTTGTTTGACAATTCAATAGTACCTATGTAAGATTTAGGTGAATTAAATATATTTTGTTTATTTTTAATCCGTCAGAACTTTGACAGTTGTTACTGATAGTTCGAAGCCAGAAAATCTGTCACCAGTGACCAGTCTTGTCAAGGGCTTATCCAGTTACTGTGGGTTGGATGTCAGGCAGTCGCTCCATGTAAAGTACCGGTAATCAGCTGTATCAGGTTATATTGGAACCCGACCCCAACTTAGTTGGTAACTTACTATTCTAGGCCGCAAACAATTATTTAATATTAAATTCTTTTTCTCTCGGAGTGGCAGAAACTACAGAACGCTACCTGCTAAATCATTTTCTTTAACAACACCTGATTTTTCAAACGTATAAATAAAAAAATGTATTTTCAAAAAAAATATTTTTATAACAAGCTTGTTTCGTATTCCTCTCAGCTTACCCTTTCATTTGATATCTATATCATGGCAGTGCACAAAAATAACTAGTCCGTCATCTTGCGTCGTCCGCCATATTGGATTAAGAATTACGTCACTTAGCTAACAGCATATGAGGTGTTGCCAGCGGTGACAAACGAAGTTTGGGTCGCTTTATCTATAATTTTGTTTGTACCCACCTGCAGCACTTGTTTTTCCCTTTTCAGTTAAATAATTTTTAGCAGTCGGGTTTTTCGTTTTTATAATAATTTGTTTCATTTCAGACTTTTTAGTTTTAGTAACGAACGAGTTTTCCAAAAAAGTTATGTGGTAAAAGATTATTTATATTGCTATCAAAGTTACGCTTATCTTGAATTTGTGCCAAAATAGGAAAATAAAAGTGTTACGAGATATATATTTTTGGCATGGCCTATTTATTAGCTTTCTTTTGATACCCATATTGTTAGGACATCGAAAAAAAAATTTCGTCGACCCCTTTTTTAGGGGCGGCGCTATTTTTAAAAATTATATAGCCTATGTCACTCTCACAATTCAGACGAAACCAACGACACCTCATATGTCATAATCATAATCCGTCATGCCGTTTGGGCTGTAGAGCATGCTATAGAAATGGACATACATAAGTACATACACACATACAAATGCTCGAAAAACATTACCCCCCCGAAGTCGGGTAAAATGACACGTATCAGTTTTTGTTTTTAAGGCCTCATATCTACACTACAAATGACTAAATTGCTTATCGGGTATTACTATATTTTTCTCTCGCCACCAAGCGGCACTTTTGAACGTTACATTAAAATTTACAAGGAATAAAAATTGATTCTACCGTGCATTCGGAAAGTAGCTTGTTATGGAGAAGAACGCACAAGAAACTCCATTATTAATATTTTATAAATAAGTGCATTTATCACAAAACGTATTCAAAGCGCCTCTGCCTAACCCTTCGGGCAATACAGGTGTGATGTTATATATTTTAAACATAATTCAGTGTCTGCCATCTTCCAACTATTGATAGAAAAAAACAATGATTTAAATTCGTTTATCCGTTGATTTTATGAGGACATTAATTGTTCGCGATGGACATTAATGCGCTTATAATCAACAATTTAATCTCGTCTTATTTGCAGTGATTGGAGTTTTGACAATGCAACAGATTGCACAGATTTCCAGAATGCGAAAGGCTACTTCCTAGTTCCGTAAATTGGAATAATGATTTCAGAAATACCGTTTTTAATCGAAGACCAAGTATATATACATATACATAATATTTAATACGCATTTGTACAGCAATCGATTGCGTACCAAGGTAGGCCGCTGAAAAAACAATTTGGCGAAATAGGGGTTTTTAGACTCGTCGGACACACAATGTGAGTGCGGTGCCCCAGTACAGAATATGACACACATGCTGGAGTGCCCCAAATGCCATACACCTGCACTGTGGAGGACCTAACGGACGTCTCTGACGCTGCTATTGGCGTGGCTGCCTACTGATACCAAAATATCTAATGAAGTTTCCATCGACTCGAAAAAAAACAGAAGAAGTTACCCCCGTGCCTTTCAATTTATTTATTTATTGTATTTACTTTAACAAAAACGTCAATATGTATTTTACATTAGTTAAAGATACACAAAATTCCAGAGAGCACATAATGATATCGTCAGGGATTGTACTCGAATGTTTGCAAAAGCAATAACGATCTAAACTAGTTTTGAAAAATGAAATAGTAAAACCAAATAACACTTTGTAATACTATTTAGTCATCGAACCCCGGATCTCATACCCGTACTTAGCACCCACTCTCGTGAACATTTGACCGGGCCAGGAAAAAGGCCGTTAACAAATAGGCATCGTTCGGCGACCTCCATTAAAAGCCTAACCATGTAGCGTTAATAATAAATCTACGAGCACAGACTACCTAAAGCCTGCATCCCTGCATGAGAGCAAAATACTTTAAGCCACCTGTTTTCCTAGAGCAGGACATCTAATTGGGCGTAAATATGGCTCATCGAGTTTTAAAACGATAAGACTGTCATTGATTGTTAAAATGACAAAATGTAAATTGGTGCCAATTTTATTAGAGCTTTGGAAGATATCATATGCCTGTGATATTCTTCTTTTCGTCGTATTGATGACTCCAAATTAAATGTGTTTTGAACAGAATTCACCCACGTCGACAATTACAGTTAGCATATGCCTCGTAAAGGACTTTCAGAGTGCAGGCTTTAACAAGTGAGATTCAATCATCGAAAGCGTGGCGAAAGCGATTTTCGTGCAAGGCCCACTTGCACGAAAAACTTAACAAGCGTGAGTTTCTCGAGTTACCCTCTAACTCTGAGCTAAGTTAAGGCGATATATACGTCCCAATGTTAACGCAGTACTGGCCGTGCGCCCGCTCGGATCCAAAATATCAATATTGAACCGCCTTTTGAACATTTTTGTTATCAAAAAATTATTTGATTTACATAATGATGCTATTTCTGTTATGAAGAAATTCCAGCTATCAATTTTCTGTGTAAAAATATTTTTAAACATCCAAGTCGTTTTGGAGGAGTATCCAAAAGTTGCGAAAAATATCCTACTGCTAATTATTTTTTAAAGCAAAACTATTTGTCATACGAAAAAAACACTTTTTTTTTAATCTTTATTTGTTTAGAGGCTCGTGGAGGAGCTCGTGGCTAAATAATTACAGCCGCACGGGTCGATCTTCAAGGTTAAGCAACTCTTGACGAGGTCGGTCCTTGGATGGGTGACCATTTTCAACATACCGAGTTTCCTCCGTGCCTCGGAAAACATTCTAAGCCGTTGGTCCCGGCCGTCATTTGAAGATCTTTGACAGTCGTTAAGGGTAGTCAGAAGCTTGAGATCTGACACCAGTCTTGCCAAGGGGTACCGTGTTACCCAGTTACTGGGTTGTGGAGGTCAAATAGGCAGTCGCTCCATGTAAAGCACTGGTACTCAGCTGAATCCGGTAAGACTGGAAGCCGACCCCAATATAGTTGGGGAAAGGTTAGGCAGATTGATTTGTTTAGAGGCTTTCAAAGGTACGTCAGCCTCATCATATCCTTATCTAACTAATCTAACACGTCATTATAATATACTAAAACAAATATATTATTGCGTAAGCAAGGGAGATAGAGATACAGCAACCATTGCATAAATCAGTTTCGCTTCTCCCGAATTTGGTATAGATAATATTCTAATGAAAGCCCTTACATCATACGTATTAAGTTTTAACTCCCGCATCACTATCTCCCTCTCTCTCCTGTTGTTTTCACATTCCAGCAGCAAATGTTGGACATCTTCGACTTTATTACAGACTTGGCAATTAGGGGACTCGACTTTTTTCATAAGGTATCCAAATTTCCTGGATGGAAAATGGCCAGAACACAACCTCTGTGTCATAACAACATATGACCTCTTTGTATAACATTCAGCAATCCAAGGAATTCGAGGAGGCTCACTTTGCATAGTCTTATACCATATGCCTTTTTCTTTAGACTTCCTGTCACCATGTTTAAAAAATAATGTACATGAAACAATAATAAATATATAAATTTTTCAAACCTTTTAACCTAGCCGTTACTAAGGAAATAAGGTATGCTTTAGAAAGTTACCGTTTTACGGCACTAAAGCGGATGTAGGCCCTTAAGCTAAGGTTATCAACGTGCAAGTGGGCTAAGGTGCTAATTTCAGATGTATCTGCCTTGTACACATCTGTCCCTCACACACAATGGAAATAAGAGCTCAAAGTACGGGCCTAGTGGGGTGACCATAAGCTCTTAAAGTAAGGTTATTTTATTAGTGTAAGGGCAGATGTATGTGACTTTTATGCTCTAAGAGCTTATGGTCACCACCCAGATCTCATAATATACACAAATACAAAACTTTTTGTGATGTAGGTAACTAATTTTCCATCATTTGGGCCTTCGACAATTCGTTCAAGAAAAATTTTCTCTCATATTGATAAATATTAGTTTGTTTCCTACATAAGCAAGCATCACCAACACTCCTGCTTTTAATATTTGATACAACAAAGAATGAAATAGCTTATTAATATGTACCTTAATAAGCTCTTACATTCTGCTTCAGTACATCTACTTACATTAAAAAAGTAGGTCTCGAAAAAAAATCTCGAACGAAATTGAAAAACTTCAGAAGAATTGCTTCATCGCCACCCAACCATGCCCTGAATCTCAACAAAAAAACCTTTGATTTCAGATGGGCAAGATGAAATTATTCACCCTCATTCTGGGCGTGGCCCTCACAAGGGTAGTACACACCGCCCCCGGCCAATCAGAGTCAACGACCTCCGAAACCGAGCCAATAGAATCACAAGAAGATGACGCAGGAACGAGACGAGTAGATGTCCCCGAAGTGGTTTTGCAGTTAAAATATGATAGGGGAGAACTGAATAGGATATATCTGACTCAGTTCCGAAAGGATTCGACGACTTGGGTGCCCTCAGTGTCGGCCCGGAGCAACTTGTGTGCGGACTTGTGTCACGCAGGTTAACGCTTGGCTGTATAGCTTTCATCCTTTGCCTCGTAAAAAAGGCGCGTGTTTACGCGGCCATCTTGTTTGTGTGTTCAATGTGACGTTTTGTGTGTTCTTGTGTTTTTTTGTTTTCGTTTTTTTTGTTGAAATGAAGAGCTGTGATGGGTAAGTAATGTTCTGTTGTTTGTTTTTTTATGGTTAATTAATTTATGATTTTCCATCGTCTTTGAAAACCTTTTCGAATTATTTAATTTATTTTAATTTAAGGCACCGAGCAATTTTTTAAAATTTAGAATATGATTGTTACATTTAAAAAAAAAAATTGATGCAGTAAATTTCTACTTGTAATTATTATTTTGTATAATCCCTATAATTATAATTGACTATAATTGCATTATTTCCATTTATCAATCGTGAAAAACAATGTTTCTTTTAAAAAGTTTGTGTGTTTTTTTTATTATTATATATTGCCCCACTGCTGGGCACAAGGCCTTCAAATTAAAAAAAAAATGACAAATGCACCTAAATTACAGCAATCCAGCGTATTTAATTGTACAATTGATAATAATTTTAATCACTAAATCGACAAAAAAGAAATAACTTACACTGCTGCTGTTTTTGATACTTTAAAATACGGTTGCACAAAAAAACAGACCACAAATATTTTCGCAAAAATAAGAGAACCTTACGTCTGTAGAATTGTTAGTACAATGAGATAAGGTAAAAAGATAATTGAAAAAGAGATAAAACAACTTTCATTTCACAGTATTTTGTGTTGGCAATAAACGTATCTGATGATATGTCAAATGTCACTTTTACTGCTAGAAAACGTAATAATTAGTAGTATCGTAATAGTAGTAGTATCTATCAGACCTATCCATCAATCACACTAATATTATAAAGTTTGTGAGTGTGTGTGTGTTTGTATGTTTGTTACTTCTTCACGCTCAAACGGCTGGACGGATCTGGATAAAATTTGCCAAAGATATAAATTATTGTCAGGAATAGCACATAGGATACTTTGTATTTGATTTCCCTCGAGATAATTTTCGAATTTCACGCGGGCGACGCCGCTGGCAGAAGCTAGTATCTATACATAACCTTTTATACTAAAACAACATTACGAATTTTGATTTAACTTTACAGAAATATAGCTTATACATCAGAATAACACATAGGATAAGATATTGGGAGAGGTACTAATACCACGCCGGCGGAGCCGCGGGCGGCAGCTAGTATTTTTCGTTTGTTACGTTTTCATGCCTTAACAGGTAAAAAGATAATTTTAAATAAAACTTGGAACATGGGTAGACCATGGCCAGGATAAGGATAAAGGACACTTGTTATTCCTACGTTCCCACGTTAGTACCTACGTTCCCGCGGGATCACTTTTAACTAATAAGCAGGCGAAGCCGTTTACAAAAGCTAGTTTAAAAGACTTTAAAAAAATACTGTCGGGTTTGCTCAAATAGGGTTCCGTTATTTGTATGTCATCCGTATGTATGCTTCTTATTAGATAGCTTGATCTCTGCGACATATGTCAAACTGACGTATTTATTTATTTATTTATCAGGAACAATTTACATTGTGTTTGATACATTATTTAATATTACATTCATCATTATTAATTATATTAAAGTAAATTAAAAAAAAAAAAAATACATGCAAATAAAATACAAAGAAAACATGACCAACCAATACCAATAACAATAAGTAGCTTTTTCTAGTTAGAAAATTTCAATATTATCTCTAAATTACAATTCTTCTATTGAGTACAGGTTTCTATCCAACAGAAAAGCTTTTAGTTTAGCCTTAAAAGAGCTAGTGTATAACAAAATTTTTAAATCCGCTGGCAATCTATTAAATATTTGTACAGCTTGGTAATGAGGGCTATGCTTGACAATGTTGAAATTAGGTACAACTTTATTTTTAAAGTCCTTTCTACGAGTATTTTCCCTGGCTATTCTTTCTTCCCCAGATTCATATTCATGGACATATTTTTTGAAATTAACTAACAACAGAAGTATGTATAAGCTGGGCAACGTTAGTATATGTAAATTCTGAAAATGAGATCGACAGCTTTCTCTTTGTGTAATTTTGACAATTGTACGTATTGCTCTTTTTTGAAGAATGAAAGCTCGCTGAGAATTATAAACGTAACTTTTCCCCCAGAACTGTATACTATATCGAAGTCTGGATTCGACAAGAGCATAATATACCATCTTTAACTGTTTCGTATCTATGACGTCTCTCAATTTCCTCAACGCATAACACGCAGATGATATAGTGGAGTCAATGTGTGCTAGTTCTTTTTTCCAATTCAGCAAATCATCTAAATGGATACCTAGAAATTTGACTTCCCTCACTAATTCTATCTTTGCATTGTTAAGGGTTATGTCCATATTCTCTTTATTGCCTGCAGTGGATCGAAACAACATGATGTTTGTTTTTATAATATTTATTATTAATCTATTAGTATTGAACCAAAACTGAAAAGCTGCCAACGTAGTATTGACCTTATCCGTCAGTTCACTGACACTTTTCGCCCCAACTACAGCGTTAGTGTCATCGGCAAAGACTACGAGATTAATGTCTGGTTCTTTTTTCTTAATATAGTTTATCAGATCGTTAGTGAAAACAATAAACAGAATGGGACCCAATATGGAACCTTGTGGTACGCCAGTGGTAACATTAATCATGGATGATTAAACGTATACGTTATTGTTAAGATATTGTTAGCCTGTCAAGCGCTATTGATACTGACAGCTGTCGCAGAGATCAAGCTATCTTTATGCAGTAAAGGTAGTATGTCAACAAGTGCAGTAATTAGAATTATAAATTGTATGTAATGTAACCACTGCTGTATCCTCAAGTGAATAGGCAAGTCTGATGGTAGGATAAAGTTAACTTTGTAGTTGAAAAAGAAATTGCCATGGATTTTACCAAGTTGTAAGATGTTCTGTGTGCATAGACCTTGTTGTGGTATAGGTACAACAAGGTCAATGCAGACAGAATCCACAGAACACACAGAAACCATCTTACTCTGTCTCTCTCTCACACACACACACAACACCACACCACACACACAACACCACACCACACACACAACACATTCCACTTCACATACTAACAAACATACACACGCGTTTTATGTCTTACTACTTTGATTTTATTTTATAAGTACCTTTTTTTGTTGTTATATAGTCCTACATTTCTACATTTGTGTAAATCCCATTCTCGGCGAGGAGTCCATAACACAGGATGCGAGTCGGACTCGCGCACCGAGGGTTCCGTATAAACATTCACCAAAATAAAATCTCACTTTTTTTAAAGAACAATTATCTATATATTTTTTTTCAAATATTTGGCCCAGCTTCCGGAGATAGAGAGGGACTTGTTATTTGTCGCCTATTTTCTTAAATAACTTCAAAACTATTTATTTTAAAATTACCACATACTAAATATAAAATTCTCACGAGTCCTTTCATTTGATATGTCGCACTTTTAGTTTGCAATTTTTTATTTCTATTTTGTCCCCCAAAAGTGCCCGACCATGTAACCCCACCGTTTAATTTTTTTTTATTTACGTTACACGACCTTCTTTGGGTCACCGACTTACATATTTATACCAAATTTTAAAACTATCGGTCCAGTAGTTTCGGAGTAAATGTGCTGTGACCGACATGCGAGCGATCCTATAAGGTTTCCGTTTTTACCTTTCGAGGTACGGGACCCTAAAAAGAATACAATATAGCCAATATTGTATTCTTTTTATTACCATCAAAACATTTGACTGATATGAACATGATTGTTCCGGTTGTACCTAATACCTCTGGAAAAACAGGATAACCTGGAAACAATCTGCTTGTCGTGATTTTCGCCGAATATAGTCGATGTACGAATTTGAAATTCTGCTGGAATATAAACAGTGATAGTCTAAATAATTAGAATTAAAAAAATTATAAAAAAAAAAAAAAAAATTTTAAAGGTTGAATTTTATCATAAGGATTATTTTTGGGAGCCAAGCCGTTATTACCTGTTATGATAAAGTCTGTGGACAAACCTAAAAGTAAAAAAAAACACCTAAAAATATACCTAAAATAAAATACAACAATTTTGTGTGCACGTGTAATGTGCACCAATTATGCATTGATTAACCGTATACACATTAACTATTCAGTTATTACAGCTCGTTCAATTGTGATATGATAAAAGTCCACACACTTTAAATTATTTTGTTATGAGGCTTAGAATAAATAATGACGATATGACAATTAACTTAATATCCGAACTAAGTATCGTCCTAACTGGCTACGATCGCACGAGCAAAAGATGAGATTTCGTCAGACAACGAGATTAATTTCTTTAGTGTGTCCTAATTGAAGCTTGCAAGTCATCGCGCCAGCAAAGGAACATATTTTCATCACGCGACGAAATCGCATGGTTTGATCGTACGATCGTTAGCCAATTAGGAAGACGCCTTAGTATGGTACACTTCTATAGATTGCTTCGCTCGCGCAAACATTTCTTAACCAAATCAACGATAACATACATACCACATTAACTTATGCACCTGGCAAGAATAACATCATCAATAAGATCTGTGTATGTCCTTCTAGCGTCCCTCCCGGTACTTAGCCAATTTGATATTTACTACGCCACTGCCTCGGCCTAACACGATTCTTTTTCCAGGACTGGGTGGCGAGGCCTGTGGCTCCTCACTATGCCAGCAGCTGATACCCGTGGGGCTGCAGTCGGCCTTGAAGGACAACAACCAGACAGACGAAGTGTACGGACACCCGCGGTACAACGTGTGCCCTGCGCTTTGTAAGAACCAGCTTGGTAAGTACCTACACGCAAAATCATTTTAATGTTAATAGTCTAGTTAGTTTAGTTAGTAGTAATACAAGGTGTAACAGGGATGATGACCAAAAACAATTTTATCGACGATACAATGTCGCGTGACATCACGTTTAAGTACACATACTCCCAAGCCCCAACTCCTGAGCTTTGATGCGCTTTATCTTTGTTAATTTTTATTTATTTGATGAAGCAAAAAATACGTATTATTTTTTGACTATCGGACTAAACATAATTATTATATTTTTACCCAGGCATCATTCACACAACACATTATCTTATTATTCTTACTCAATTATATAGTATTATAGTAGTATGTAGTAGTAATTCGATCGACACTCTATTGAATACATAATTATGACACGATATGTTGCGAAAATACCTCGATTCAAACAGTAAAACGCCCATAACTTTTGAACGGCTGAACCGATTTTCATCAAATATATCAGCTAAGAACACTGTCGATAAAGTCAAACAAAAGAAAACTAAATCAAATCGGTTCATCTGTTTAGGAGCTATAATGCCACAGACAGACACACAAACACACAGGTACACACGTCTAACTTATAACTCACCTCTTTTTCCGTCGGGGGTTAAACTGTAATTAATTAAATGTAAAAAAAATACGTGTAAACTATGGTTACCTATAATTTAGTATGAATAATTAGATAATGTTTGCGTGGATGATTCCTGGGTAAAAATATGATAATTATATTTAGTTCGTCATGTCCTTATCGATCAAGGGTTAATAAAAAGACGATGATGAATATAAATTTGCAGAAGATGATAAAATATTTCCTTTGCACAGGTACCCCGCTCTGCAGCTGTGCCAGTCGTGATGCTGACCACTCCGTGGACTGGTCAGCCGTCTGCACAGCCTTCTGTTACGATGGATACGCGCTTAGTGGTAAGTAAGCCATGCACCATACGCCACAGTTTCATGAAACTACTGCATCTAGCTATTCACAATCATTCGATGCCATCCCGAAACGAATTGTGTTTTTTTTTGAGTATCTTTAAGGTAGACTTAATTTACTGCGAAATACTCATTTATAATAATTTATTTAAAATGTACAATTTTTAGCATTCTCCTTCTCCTAATCAAACCTTACAAAACCATTACATGCCATTCGATTCGGCATGGAATCGAATGCTTGTGAACAGCTATGCTGGAGCTTTCGCCCTACCTTATATTCATACATGACAGAGGGAAGTTAGTTTCAGAATTTAAACGTAAATTCCGTCAAGTTATTTTTTGGTTGGCACTGGGTTCACACAAGTGGCACTCTCCCAACAAAAGCGTGCCTATAGCGATTCGAAAAATGTTGAAAATAGGCCATAGACAAGTATTATTCTATCATAGACATCGAGGCGATATCGACTGGAAAAATTTCAAACGTGTATGGGATTGTCAAACACTATCGTGTCCCGTGATCAATCTTGATTACATTTTGGCATTTCGAACATTGACATCGCTGATAGAATGACACTTTCTCCAGAATCTCAGTAAGCTCTTTAATTTAAGTAGACACACAAGATTTTTTTTTGTTTAACCAATTTTACCCTCCAGGCTGCCCAACCTGCGAGACGACATCTACTGAAGCAGTGCCGATCTTTCAATCCTCACGCTCGCTCTCCACCTACGAAGGTTGGTCAGCGTGGTGCAACGTACAATGCAGACAAGGCCAAGGAGGGGCAGCCTGCAACTGCGACCGAGCACCTTTCCAGTAAAGTTAACCAATTTTACCCTTAACAATTTTACCCTTACCCTCGAAATGCTTCGAAAACTACAGCAGCGACGAGATGTTACGTATTTTTGGCTACAGTGTTAGTTTTATGAAATTTAACGATTTGAACCCTTTTTCTTGATTTTACCCTTAAAGAAGAAGAAGAAGTTTTCTATGGTGTTAAAACGATTTTATGGTTTCTGTGTTAGATTTTTGTGTGTTTAACACACTTATTGCCCGCAACATCGCACAAATAATATTTGAGTGCAAACAATTATTTAGCTCTTATAAATTATTATTATCATTCTTTATTTTTGTACTCTAAGGTAGGCATTTCAGAAGAATATAATTAAGATCTGATAAAATGCACATACAATAACAATGTAAGTTTCTAATCTTATTAATATACCACTTACATTTTTAATCATTTAATCATAAATTTAAGTGCAAAGTACATGGCTTGCTATTAAGTACATAATTAAAGATATTAGATAGTAAGCATTTTGTTATTGTTTTAATTCTTAAATTTATTTTAATCTAACTACTGTTTAACCAACATATTTTAAGAAGTATTTAATCATTAAATAATAAATGTAATTATAAAAATAAGAAATGAAAATCTGCGCGGAAGACAATATTACGAGTAAAATTTAAATGTAATATTTTATTTAATGTCATTTAAAATTTCATTTATTAAAGTTTATTTTTCATTTATTTTTGTTTTTATTTTATGTTTTCACCTTTTATTTTTGAACCTACCAGTCAATTATTGATTTCGACTCCCTAAATTTTTCAATTTTAATGATTCGTGTTGTTAAAAATAGTAAAAAAATGTTTAGTGTTACGTGGTGTAGTATGTGTCGTAAAAATGTGGGTAGTTTCTACAGAATAGCGTTTTAATCATAGCATATCTTGACGACTGCTACTGGGAAACTCGGACTACTCATGACACCGTTTATACTAGCTTGTGGATAGATCGAGGGTCACAAAAGCTACACAAAGCTATTTTTGAATCGGTTTACAACGTAGTCATCATAACAGATATGTTAAGTACATTTATCGTACAATTTGTACTTATTCGACACACTGCAAAGCGAAAAGCAACTAGCTTATGGTTAAAGCGAATAGAATGAAGCAATTGTGATCCTTTATTAAAAGGCAGGCTTTTATAATGGTGAGAAAAAAAAGGACGTTATAAAAATATATAATAATACCAGACTGTTAGTCTCCCACTGCAGAGCACGAGTCTCATCTCATAAAGATAAGGTACGAGCGTTCATATAGTATTTTATATGCCATGATTAAAACGATGTTTTGAATATATTTTTCTTATTTTCGTAAATAAGGTAAAAACTGAATTATGTAGATAAATAGCCAGCAAAACTAGCCTAAAATAATAATTAATCTAATAATCTTATATATTAACCGGTGTGCATGCATGACTAGATGAGTGAACGTAAAAGAAGTGAAAGAAGTATGCAAGCGTCGTAGAAGATGGCGTAGCGTAGGTTCTGCCGACCCCTATGGGAAAAAGGCGTGAGTTTATGTATAATTTGAAACGCGGTCAAGCAATAACAACTTTGCAGAAATACAAGCTTGAAAAAGCCATGTTTTTTGTATTATAAATTGGTCACAAGTTTGTACTTGTATTCGCTCCTTTCACTTATATCTAGACAATATAACTTATTTATAGATTTCAGCGTCACATATTCTTCAATATTTTAACTAAAAATTCCTGTACATAAAAATAATTCATAAAAATACATGTGTATTTAAGTGTCTTAGGGTAAGTAAAATCTTATCAAATTAAGTGTATTAACTTCGGTATTTCTACTAAACGAATGCTTCGCACTTATCTCGAAAGTACTATTACAATCGTATAACTTTGTTAAAAATTTCTTTTATTTTTGCGTTCTATTTTTAAACATCGGAAATAATTTGACAAGGCCTACCTTTTTTTAAAACCACCATCACCAATATGCACTACAAATAATTTTTCTATTGTTTTAACACAAATAAATGACACTTCGAAATCAATTCAAAAAACGCCACAAATTTGTAATGACCAGGAAATAATTTATTTTATACGTTTGAACAAAGTTCTAATTTACTCAGTAACCATGCTGTGGACACAAGAAGTAATAAGTAACTAACGAAACAATAGTCCTTAAATTTGGTCAAGATATTACAATGTATAGAATGGGCATTTATATTGTAATCGATATTTTTATAGCCATTCCTTTGGTTTGTTTAGACAATTCGTCATAAAATCTACTTGATTAATATGAAGTGAATTTTTTTCTACTCAGAAGATGGAGGTAGTTGGCAATAAATTTCTATATTTCTTCTTACTCAAGCAAAAACGTTTGATGAAAGTGAGTGATATGAATGCAGTGCTCCTGTACAGAGTATGACCAATACATCTACATTTTGGAGAACCTGATGAACGCCACTGATGCCACTATAATCGTGGTCACCCATTGGGACTAAACAGTCTAAGGGTTAAATAACTATCGAATCGAAAATAATTAGAAGCAGATGAATAATTGAATAGCTCATACAGAGTTAAGAAGCACTCTAGTCATCAAGAGTGGTATCAACATTGATTATCCAGAGAATTTCCGATGAACTTCTTTGACATATTCACTCGACAAGGATCAGTAATGATGCAGCCATGGTTTAAATTCTGGAACTGCTTTCGACTATTTTGATATCACAGTTATTATAAACTTGTACTATACTACACTTAGCGACGTTCTTGATGTTAAAAGTCTGTAGGTATAAAAACCTATCGAGCGTATGAACACAAAGTAAAGAAGAAGTTCCATGACAGTTCTATCTATTCCATAGACAACATCATCTCAGATTCTAAATTGATTAATTAGAACACTCAATCAAGTTTGTGGTGTATCAATTGCCTCTGTAGAGTGATTGCTCATCCTCAAAGAATTTATTACATTTATGGTGTGACCAGATGAACTGATCAAGTTTGGGAGTTTAAATTACCTCAAGGTCTTGAAAGTTAAGGGTTTTGTTCAACAATGGGATAGATAGGAATCATATAGCAGAAGTACCTACAAGGAGGGCTGAACCCAAGTGGACTGGGATAAATATAGAAAGGAATAGGAAAGCACTAGGTTGAAGCCAAAGTATTAATTTTTAATTTAAATTATGATGAATAAGAAAATAGTAACTTATTGTTAAAGATTTCTTTTTATTAACCTAAAATGATATAACATATAATGGAACCGGTTGAAATATGTGGATTTAAAATGATATCAAACAAAAATGGGTTTAGTAGTTCCTGCATTTATAACTCAACATCATTCTAATAAAAAAGTCGTTTTTTTAATTATTATTGTTAACTAAACTAATCAATTAAAAACAAAAACAGATTACTGTAGAAATATTTGATAAAATTTCAAAATAAATTAATAATGTAAAATTTCGCTATCCGCCTATAGCCACTACCAATATAATTATATGGCTGGCTTCTAGCCATATCTACTGTAAAAGGCAAAATTTCAGTCGATATAGACAGGTAGTCTATGTAGACTGAAATTCAGTTACTTACTTTTTGCATAATTAAGAATTATAAAAATCTTCGTCTATTTCTAGACTATAGTAACTGTACAGTATTTAGTCAGTATTTCGCAAGATACCTCTTGCACTAACCAAGTATAGTATAGTATTATAAATAAAATTAAGTTTGATTAAGAAAAGAAATATATAACTTTATCGACAAAATATCATAGTTTTAAGATCCAAAATAATTGTGAAAGTGTGTGAACGTTTCATATGAGAATTAATTAATGATATGAATGAGAAAAAGTGAGCAAGGTTTTGAAAGTGCATGAATGATGTCTTTCCGCATTGTGATGTGTGTGTGCAGATCAAATCCGTCATCAGTAAATCTGTCAAATATCGTGTCAGCTGTTGTGATTGGTTGACCGAAACGGCAGAATTACTGACAACAGATTTATTTTATTGGAGTTGCTGATGGGGATATTTTAAATCCTAAATCGTAATTTAGGACAACAGTAATAATCCGAACTTTATGAATATTTCTTCAAATATAAAAACCGTAAATTTTATCGCCATCTTGATATAGAAATGCTTAATTGTTTGTTTTAAGATAAGAATAACTGAAACTTGCAGTGTGCATACAACGCTAAGCATGTTTTGTGGAGAATAATTCAGAATCAAGGTCAAAGTCAAATCATATTGAATTTGAGAATGTGTAAGTGGAATAATGCATGCTGGTTTGATATGTTTGAGATTTTTTTGGTTTCTGAAAAGACAATCAAGACAAAAAACTATCTGATTGTTAACCAAACTCATGGTAAATGGAGTGATTAGCTGATTAAAATAAGAATAGCCAAAAAATAATACGTATCTTCAGTAAGACAAGGTCATAATTGTTAAACAATCTTAAAATTTAAAACATTAAAAAGTTACAAAAGGTGGAAGTGCCCTTGTCTTACCGAAGGGACGAATAAACAATGAACTTGAGCTACATAGATTGAGAGCTATAGTTAATTTGTGCGATGATTAGCTTTTTAAAAACCAGATGTGAGAGTGTGATTTGAAGCATGTGTGTATGAGTTAGAACTTCATGTCTGAATGTGACCGTGTGTAAGTGAGAAAAAGTGAGTGTTGAAAGGAGGGTGAGTGTGTGTGTGAATGTTTAATTTTAAATCAACCAAGAATAATCACAACAAACAATATCACAAAGGTCTTCCATTAGATAAGGGGTTAGCTTGTAAAATACATGTGTAAACTTGTTTTCAATAAAAAATATATTTTCTGTAAATATAAAAATAAGAAATATATATATTTTTGAAATTAATACTGTGAAATCCTCGTTACTTTTAAATATAAATAAAAAAAGATTAGAGTAAAAAATATTACATAGGGTAACAATATATCGTAAGGGTAATTTACGTTAATTCATAAATAATTGTAATAAAACAACCGTTAGTCGTTCATCGGCCTATTAGAAAGTATATAAATGTTAATTCTGTTAATTTTTTATTTATTTTCCTCTTAAGAATGACGATTTACCCCGAGTTGCCCAGCTCAAAATTATCGCAGAATTAATGTGACAAATTGTCAAACACGCGTTATCTGCTCAGATTGGCTGTTGAAAATTCATTCAACCAATCACTTTTCAACCAATCACTTTTCACAATTCTGCCATAATTTTGAACTGGGAAACTCGGGGTCAAAAACATAATTTTAAAAACTTGTTTAAAACCTCATTAATCAAAATGCTGTTTATATTTAACTGTTTAACACTGGTGTTTGAAGGGGGCAATAATACATTATAGTTTCTTCAACATACTTGATTTTAATAAACTTACGTAATTATATAAACTAACGTACATAGAGTAAAAGCGCGCTTTATGTACATACAATTTGAAAAGTAACGCACAATACATCCTTACCTTGTTAAATTAGATAAAAATATAACTCTCCTTTAACTTTAGTATGCGTATTTCTACCGTAAAGCGTGAACGCCACGTAGAGGTTACGTACATGCCACGTAGACGTTGCTCTCATGCCATGTCGACATGTAAATTGCGAATTGGCGACCGCGTTCGGCGTAGACGTGACGTTGGTTCAGCGTAGAATAGGGATAAGAAAAATAATGCCTGCGGACCATCTCTGGCCCGTCATGGGTTCAATCTGGCCAACACACTTTGGCAAGAAAATCGCACAGATACCAACCTCGACTGTATTTGTATAGTGTTCAATCGTACCATTTAAGCCTTTGATGTTATATTCTGGCCCCACGATTTTTTCTCTGGCCTCTTGCGAAAGAGGCTTTTTATTATCTTCATGAGATTACTTTGATCTTAATGGCTCTTGATGGTAAGATATGGATCAGATCTGCGATCGGACGAAAGAGCCTAGAAGATGCCGCTCTTGCTTTGAAGGCTGACGGATATACGGTAAGAAACCAGAAAGCTCCTGGCGTAGGGTCTACGCCGAATCAATGTCAGATACGAAGGCAATATTAACTTGCATGAAAACGTGTATTCTTGTAAATGTGTGCATTAGTAAAACAAACTTATTGTTTGCACGGAATAAATGCTGTTGCAAATCTATGTGAGCGATATATTTCGGGCAACGTAATTATGTGTAAAATTCACTGCTTTCGAAATTTAATATTCACTATCGCGGTTGTATATTCAATCTGTATGTAATATATTAGTGTATTACTATAATTATGTATTTATTATTTAAAACATAAATGATATGTTCTTAAAGGTATTATGATCGTCTTCCAATATTGTTAGGTATATACCTCTTAAATGTATTGTATGTCTCTCATACCTATATTTACCAATGTATTAAAAAGAATCTCAACTCATTTACACGTAACAGTGTTATGTAATTAATACTTGTAACGTCTTTTTAACCTAAAGATTGTTTGAATGGTGCAACTTTTGATATTACTTTCAATATTGCTTCCTTGGGTTCTCAATGGCTTCGTGTAAATGGGCATTTATGATGTTTCTATTGATAACTCAGTGTACTTTTTACAAGCTTTTAATTAACTAGCAATGTATGTATGTATGATTGTATGTATGTATGTAAGTGTGTTCGGGTCAAATCTTACAACTAAATTTTAAAGCAGTTATTCTCCATCGATTAAGATGAAAACTTGCATACACGTTTAGTTTAGATGACAATGCATGGTTAGAAAAGTGACGTTATTCTAAATCCAATATGGCGGACGGCCCAAGATGGTGGACTAGTTATTTTTTTCGTGCTCTACCATGATATGGGTATCAAATGAAAGGGTTTGCTGAGAAGAATACGAAAAAAGCTTGTTTTAATTTTTTTGTTAATTAATAAATTATATATATTTATTCAAGGAGTAAGAGACATCGAGTCAAAGTCATGAATTCAGTATAAGATTCTAGACCCCAGCGATATATAATCCCCGGCACGTAAGTTGGTAAGAGTCGTTAGATGCGCAGAAGTCGATTTTTAGGTCTCTTTGGTAGTGAAGCACGGCGCGTCGAACATTCATGACCAATCGCGTCGCGTCCATGTTCCGTTCGCTCTATAAGGTGGTTCGTCAAATCGCGCAATATTCGCGAACTTATCCCCACTACGCCAAAACCTTGCCAGCTTACATGGTGGGGACTATAACATTGGTATTTTCTGTCGGCATTTGCCTAATTTTCTCGTTTATCTAAACTGCAGTGTCTTTTTCACTTTTAACTGTTGACCTGCACGCTGCCCTGATGATGCCGTGGAAGTGGAAAATTTTTGGGCCGGAAAAATATAAATTACTGTCGTGCCAACGAAAAAGAAGACTGTTTAATCATAAAGCCCGAACTACAGTGAAACCTAACATTTACCAAGTCTTACTGGTAAAATGCCGAAATAACCTATAACATCGAAAATCTCCAGAGTCTGACGGGCTGCACAACTTCTGGATCAAGTGGCTACAAAGGTCTCACGCTCATTTGACCTTTCAGGACTAGGCAGCCGTAGAGTCCGGTTTGCTAACCAAGTTCCTTACAACAAGAATTATCCACCTGCTCCACAAATCTGGTAGCACCGCGGAACACCAAAATTATAGACCTGTCACATGTTTACCGACAGTCTATAAGGTTTTTACATCTATTTTTGAGAGTTTAAATTAATAAACACATCGACAATAACTCCATCATGTCTCCAGTTTTCGAAAATGGCAATACCACATTGTATCGACTGGGATCGGTACATCATCGCTGAGAGGACTATTGTAGCCAATAAGCCTGATATATGGTTGTGGACCGAATCCTGAGGCGTGCAATGATTGTTGACATTACCGTCAAACATAACGGGAACCTCGTGAAAGCCGAGAAAGATAAGCAAATCAAGTGTCTTGACTTGGCTCGCGAGTTTGTCGACATGTGGGATGTGGATTCAACGATCATGCATTGTACCGATAGTCGTTTCAGTCAATGGCTTACGCCACGAGCCTCGACCAGCACCTTAGGAGGCTTCCGTTAGGTGGTGGGTCATTTTTAACTAGCGGTGGGTAGCTAACCAGACTGTAAACCCTTCCAGTAATGTCTCTCAGATTCGCTACATTGTTGAATCTTGCTACATTGGAAAGCATACAAATAGGCCGAGACACAAAGAGGTGTGCAATATGTAAATAATTTATGTATTTTGATTTTGCTGCTAATATTTCTTAGTTAATAAATAGTTTTAAAAAAATACTCGTTATAAGCTGTTGTGATGACAATAAGCAGTTTTATAATAAATTCAAATAAATTATAAATATTTGTAAGTATTCGATATAATGAGACAGGTATACACAAAAATATATATATTATACTACTTACTAATATAGAGTTAGAAGCGGTAGGGTACTGCTAGTCTTTTCTATTAAAATCTCATCAAGAAAACTTCTAGGCAATGTGTGAACTGTCACTTCATCTAAAATCATTCATTGACAGCTCACTTCAGCGAAGTATCCATGGTGAGATGTTTACAGAAAAGCACTGCTGTTTGCTGTTAAATATTACCAAATTCATAACATCTCTGCATCTTTAATCTATAATTAATTTTTAAGTGATTAGATTGACAATAGATGTATCTTAACATCAACACATAAGATGTCAAAATTTATGTAAATATTAATAGCTACGTGTTCTAGCAATGTGCAATTTTTTATGTAAATAATTTTAAATTATATAATCGGTGTTAGTACATTTTTTGTTTATAAAATCCTGTGATATTTCTGTTCAAGCTGTTTTTTTCTTGTGGCAATGTTGTCTAGTCTATAGGTCGCAAAATGGCGGCAAAATATTAAAATTGGCGGGCAGAATGGCTGATGTATGAAAATCTAGATAAATAATATGGTTTTAAATTGTTGATGTAGGTACTTTACAAAATAATATGTAGATTAACATTACCAACAATGCTTTAGGGCATAGTCTCCAATAAGCCAAATATCGAAACGTACTTCGAAATCATGTTTGTTCTCAAATTAAAAATGCTACAATCAAAGTGTACCGCTGTGTAGATTAGTTGTGAAATAAATGTGTCATGTTAATAGGCAGTTTTATTGTTTAACACCCTTTAACCCATACTAGCCTGTTACGTAGGTACTGCCCGTACTGCCCAACTGCAGGACAACGGCCTCTTCTCAATCAGAAAAGTTACGAGGAATAATTACCACGCTTGCTCAAGGCGATGGTGATGTCAAACTGATAATTTCTTTACAATCTTTTCTTACATCGATTTCTAACCCTCAGTTTCCCAGCTCAACATTATCGCAGAATTAATGTGACAAATTGTCAAGCACGCGTTATCTGCTGTGATTAGTTGAATGAATTTTCAACAGCCAATCACAGCAGGTAACGCGTGCTTGACAATTTGTTACATTAATGCTGCGATAATTTTGAGCTGGGAAACTGGGGGTAAGACAGATTTGTGTTAATAGGATAATTCACATGTTTATCCCATATTTATAATTCGTATAAGATAAACCAGCTCACATAATAAATTAAAATTACTTAGAACCAACGACTGGCTTAACTTCCTAAGTAACAAAATCAGCCTAAAATCTTCCCACTGTTCGGACATAGGCCTCTGTCCGAAGAGAGTGGATCATAATCCACCAGTCGTCGGGCACAGTGCCAGTACGGCATGGCACTGACGTCACAAGTCATTGGATTTTTACCCGACTACGGCGAAGCGAAAGGGAGGGTTATGTTTTTGATCGGTATGTGTGTATGTATGAATATATGTTCATCTGTTCCCTCATAACTTCTAAACTACTTATCATAATTTGACAAATGATGTCCTTTGAAGCGTCTTGTTTCTCCGCTATAAGACGTCACATTATATTGAACTAGCTGACCCCCGGGGCTTCGCTCCCGTCAATTGGCTACCTACCTACCCTACCGACCATACCTACTCTATCATACCCTACCTACCCTACCCTAATTTCCCTATCCTACATACCCTACCCTACCTAATCATGTAGTACATATTTTTTATGTATCATCAATAGTTTTCTTAGCGCACGCCAAAGAACGAATTTTATGTGCAACATTTTGATACTTTGGGTTACATTATTGCAATTTTCATAAGAATCTCTAATGTTTTTGGTCATAGTGGCTGCCAAATAAAAGGTAGATATATATAGGTAGAGATATATGTCAAGGACTTTTATTTAGAACTATTCTACGGTACATTATATTTGTGTATTTCCAACGGTATAGGCAGCGCACGCGAAGATAGCTCTCAGGGGGCAGATTTTTTTCCGACTTACTTGATATTTATCGTTATATTATGACCAAATTATAAAAAAAAAACATTATTAATTGTAGCCTATGTGTTATTCTGATGTATAACCTATATTACTGTGAAGTTTCATCCAAATCCGTTAAGTAGGGTGAACTCATCTAATTCTGTGACTCGCCTAATTCGGTGATATTTGGTTTGAGCGCTATCATAGGGCTATACGAGTGAAATTAATGGTTTGAAATACAACCTTAAGCCTCTGTGATAAAGTTCAAATTCGTCTGTAAAGTTTGGGGATGCTCGAGTGAGCGAGATAGAAACAGCTAACGATTTTAGCAGTTCGCGCGCGAATCTCGCCGGTTTCGGCAGTGTTTGTGAATTGGGGGCGAACTTTGCTGTATTTATGTAAGTATTTAACCGATTTTTTAGCTTCTTTCTAATAAAATGAATTGTAATTGATATTCCCTTGATGTGGCAGTAAAAAAATCGTCATAGTTCTGCGTCTTTTTCGTGTTAGAGCTTATTTTGTTCGTCAAAAATATTAGCGTTTTAGCGGTTGAGTGGTTTCTGTGCTATCACAGAATTATAGTAGTTATGTACAAATATTTGTGGTTTTAACTGAAATTATTGACTTATTTTGAGTGTAGTAGACAAGATTGATGTCATTTTATTACTTTTATCTGGTCTTAATTAAAATGACGACTTTGAGCCAATATTATATTTTGCTATCACGGAATTGGGTGACACTTTTTTTGAACTTGTCACGTAATTGCGTGAGTAATTTAAAAAAATTCGCAGCTTTTTTTTATTAATATGAGCCCAAATTTGGACAGACGCTAAAATCTAAGCAGGTAGGTACGTATTTATTATTTTAATTTGCTTGTTTACTTTCAGATATATCATGGATGACCCCAACAAGAAGAACACGCTATACACAGGCTATTGAGACGATTTTAAGTGTGATTTGTGTTGCGCCGAAGAATAATTCTAGATGTTACTAAAATGTTTATCTTGTTTTTTTTTTATGTTTATGTTAATTTTATTATAATATTAATATTGTACTACTTAAATAAAGTTAACTTGCCTAATTCCGTTATATCAGAATTAAAGTATTAGCTATCACGGACTTAAAGAGGTCACCACGGAATTAGGCAAGTTGACTTGGTTTAGTAAATTTGGTATAACTCTTAGGTTTCTAGAGAAAAATCTGATTATTTGTGCTAATATTCCTCATAAAAGACTGATTAAAACTCATGCTGAGACTGAATTAAATTAATTAATAATTTATTGGTATTTTATTACTCAAATGCCTTTGTCACGAATTTAGATGAGTTCACCCTAGTTTTCGCGTGAAAGAGTAACAAACATACATCCATCCTCACAAATTTTTGGATTTATAATATTACTAGCTTTTACCCGCGGCTTCACTCGCAGTGAAGAAAATTTTTTTATCTTACGTAAAAAATATATTTTTTTAAATAAATAGTATCCTATGTTACTTCTAATACCTTCAAGAATATATGTACAAAGTTTCGTTATGATCGGTTCAGTAATTTTTGCGTGCAAGTGTAACAAACAAACTTACATTCACATTTATAATATTAGTAAGGATTAGTAGAAAGTAGGATAAGATATGGCACCCGCAGTCAAGAACAAAAAAAATCTCCCTACCCCATCATGTGTGGTATCGTTGAACAGGGATTTTGAGATTATGAAGGCAGAGTTTGGTACATCAGATTTTTGTCAAGCGTACCGTTTGCGAGATATATCCCGTCAAAGTCATGAAAACTATTTTTTTACCCGACTACGGCGCGACGTCGCAGTGTTTTTTGATCGGTATGTTGATCGGCATTTATTCCCTCATTACTGAGTCTCTCAAATTTCGAATCATAAACCTATGTTTGTTTCGTTAGCTAACCTAATCACTGATAAGATTAATCAATCTAATAATTCAAGTAGAGAAATATGGAAGGTAATCAATAGGAGTACAAATAGTATCAAAGCGCATTGGGGGGATATTAGATTAAAAATAAATAACCATTATATTAATATAGACATTATGGTAAACCAGTTCCATCAAAAGCGTATTATGCCTGGTAACAATACCCAACAAGCTGTTGACTTTCTTCAACAAAATACGGGAAGAGTGGAAAACGAAATGGTCATCTCGCTCACTACGCCGGAAGAAATTTTTAAAATTGTAATTAATATGCAAAATAAGTAATCTTGTGGCTTTGATGAAATACCAATGTCAGTAATTAAGGATAATCTATCAGTATTATCTGGACCCTTCTCGACTTTTTGTAATAAATGCATTGCAGAAGGCATTTTCCCAGACCAACTAAAAATTGCAAAGATCGCCCCAATACATAAAAAGGGCACGAAAACAGATCCAAAAAACTATCGGCTCATTTCTTTATTACCCATCCTCGCAAAAATTTTTGAAAGAGTTTTAAAAGATCGCTTAGGTATCTTGGTTTAAATAAAGTAATACATCTAAGCCAATTTGGATATCAGAAGAACGTCGGTACAGGAAATGCTATTTATACCTTACTAAACGATATGGTTAATAAATTGAATAGTAAAATGAGAGTGGCTGGTATTTATATGGACTTAAGCTCAGCTTTCCACACGATTGATCATAACCTACTCATCATAAAACATTATGTTGTAAGAGGTAAAGCCTTACAACTCTTCTCATCATATTTAAAAAATAGGAAAATGTTTGTTGAAGATGATTCCACCCACATGAATGGCTTAAATAAGAACTACAGGTCATTTATGTTGAATATTGCAACTGGTGTGCCCCAAGGATCAATTTTGGGCCCATTATTATTTATCTTGTTTATTAATGACCTCATCAATACCCTTCAAAATCTTTCACCTGACATTCAACTGGTGGTCTTTGCGGATGACACCAATGCCGTAGTAGCAGCTAACGACATCCATGAGCTTACTGTAAAGGTGAATACAGTTCTGGCAGCCTTTCATTCTTGGTTTAGTGCAAATATGCACAAAATTAATAATCCTAAAACAAACGTAATGCTATTCAAAACAACTGCGCGTAACGATGATAAAATGAAGATAGAACTGGATCGAGTTAAAATTGACCTTGTTAAGTTTCTTGGCATTTATATAGATGAACTTTTAAACTGGAAAAGAGAACTAGCGGCACTGGACTCATCATTGTCATCTGCTTGCTATGCTTTAAGAATCCTTAGGGACGAGGTTAGCATTACACATCTTAAAATGGTGTATTATGCCCTGGTCGAATCCAAATTGAGGTATAGCATATAGTTTTGGGGCAACAGCTTTTTGGGGGCCGAGTCACCCACGTCCGTAGGAGTGTACCCTTTGATCTCTCATCCCTTTGATCATCTGGTGGTAGGCTTCGGCCGAAGGCTTGCGACCACCCACCGGGCAAAGACGTATCGCCATGCGGCCTAGCCGTGTTCCGATACGATGCTCGGTGTAGCCACTAGAGGAGTTGGATCGAGACAGCCGTTCCACTGCAGGCTGACCAGCCTGACGCGCGCTGTTATGGACGTATCGGGAGACTAGTCGCGGAGGGTAGCGGGATGCGAGGCACGGTGCGCCGCTGGCCGACCGCAGGTAGTTGGGGGCCCAAGTAGTGTGCCAGCCACACACGAAAGGCTGCCCCGCCAACTGTCGAATAGTCCCGGAATGCACCATCGTGCTGGTTGGCGACCAGATGGGGAGGGCCCGATGGACATTCCGGGGGGGGCTCTGGCGTCCCCGCAGTCTCCGGACTAGTGCCCCAATGATAGCGTCTTTTTCAGTGCGTGTCTGTAGCTTAGCAGCGTGGAACCTCGTCTCACTTCCTTCTCCTCACCTCCATTCACTCTAATAAATTTATGAGAAGGAAAAAGAAAATTGGTCTTAAACAGCGGGTGCACCCCCTCCCCCACAAAGTGCACCTCACCAACATTCGAGGTCTGCACTCAAATCTCTCTGCAGTCCACTACCACCTGAAGGCTGAAAAACCAGCGCTGTTTTTCCTTACGGAGACGCAGATAGCGAGTCCGTCAGGTGTGTCGTACTTATCTTACCCAGGGTTTACCCTGGAGCACAATTTTAAACCACGCGCGGGTGTGTGTATGTACGCCCGTGACGACACTTGCTATTGGCGTCTCCGTAACCTTGAGGACCCCAGATTCTCAACGCTGTGGGCTCTAGTGGACATAGGTCTGGATAAAATTATCTACGCCTGTGTCTACCGTTCGCACAGCGGAGATCAGGAGACAACCAGGCACACAGAGTACATCAGTGAGGCTGCTGACGCGGCACAGCAGCGGTACCCTTGCGCCCAATTAGTGTTACTGGGGGACTTTAATGCCCACCACCAGGAGTGGCTCTTCCCATACCAGTGCACTGACCATGCTGGGAGGGAGATGCGAAAGCTTTCGCTTGCGCTCAACCTTACCCAGCTGGTCCAGGGATCAACGAGGGTACCGGATGTTGACTCGCACACGTCCAATTGCTTGGACCTTCTGCTGACAACAGATCCAGACCGATACTCTGTGTCGATAGCTTCACCTTTGGGTAGTTACGACCACTGTCTGGTGAAGTCTATGTCCGTCTACTCCCCGCCCGATCCCAGCCCAAGAGGCACCCGGCGGGTTTGGCGGTACCGGTCAGCAGATTGGGATGGCATGTGATCTTTCTTCGCATGCTATCCTTGGCAGCCTACTTGCTTTTCTTCGGCTGATCCTTCGTCGTGCGCGGACGCCGTGACGGGTGTGTTGCGTCAGGGAATGGAGTACTACATTCCGTTCTCTGACGTAACAATGTCCAGCGTTGACCGGCCATGGTTTGGCGCGCGAATGTCATCGCGCCGACGCCCTTAAACATGAGGCGTACCTGGCATGGGTCGACGCGCGATCGTGCAAAGCGAGTGACGTGGGTCAGAAGAAGAGGGCCTTTAACAGAGCAGCCAAGTCCTGCAAGTTGGTGTTGCAAAGGGCTCGGTTTGACCACATTAGCCGAATAGGGACCAAACTTGCTTCTTACCCAGCAGGTAGTAAAGCGTTTTGGTCCCTGGCCAAGTTAGTCGAATCGAACTTCTGCCGTCCCTCACTACCACCACTGTTGAAACCAGATGGGTCGCTTGCCCACTTCGCTGAGGAGAAGGCAAATTTATTTGCCTCTCTTTTTGCGGAATCTTCGCGCCTATATCCTGGTGATTCGCGGCAGGGGGCCGCGAATCACCAGGATTCGCGGCCCCCTGCCGCGTGCCTGCCTCCTCTTGATGGATGCGAGACGAGTATGTCGGACTTTCGCATCCATCAAAAGGACGTCCGTAGGGTGCTGCGCAACCTCGACGTGAACAAGGCTAGCGGCCCAGACGGAATACCAGCTATAGTTCTTAGAACCTGTGCGCCTGAACTGTCTCCGATCTTGACACCCTATTCCGCTTTTCATATTAGACTGGAAAAGTGCCGAATGCTTGGAAGCAAGCCAATGTACAGCCCGTGCCCAACAAGGGCAGTCGAGCTGACCCGGCTAACTACCGACCCATCTCTGTAACGTCCATACTCTGTAAGAGTATGGAGCGTGTACTAAACACTAAGCTCCTGGCATACCTAGAAGCTAACGATATCCTTAGCGACCGCCAGTACGGCTTCCGCCGAAATCGGTCTACTGGGGATCTTCTAGCGTATGCCATTCACATATAGAGTGAGGCCATCGAGAGGCACGGGGAAGCGCTTGCCGTCTCCCTCGACATCTCGAAGGCTTTCGATAGGGTCTGGCACGAGAGCCTTATTGGTAAGCTTCCTTCATTCGTTCTGCCCGGTGGTCTGTGTGATTGGATCGCAGACTTCCTGAGTGATCGGTCCATTCGAGTGGTTATTGATGGCTGCTCGTCGGACCAATTGGATATTAATGCCGGGGTCCCTCAGGGGTCGATACTCTCAGCAACATTGTTCTTGTTGCACATTAACGATCTGCTAAAACCAGGCACCTTTGGGTATGCAGACGACAGCACTGTTGCTGAGAGATACTTGTCCAACGCACGGGCTACCGGGCCACAGATCCGGTATCTCCGTGAGGTTATGGTGGAGCGTTTGAAATTATCCTTGCAGGCAGTCTCCGAATGGGGTGATGCCAATCTGGTCAAGTTTAATGCTACTAAAACCAAGGCGTGTCTTTTTTCCGCTAAAAAGAGCCAATTTCACCCGGCTCCAACTTTCCGTGATTAACCGTGTCAATAACGGACCATCTTGAGCTTCTTGGCGTTACGTTGACATCGACTCTCAATTTTGGGCCTTACATTGAGGCAAAGGCTCAGCTGCCTTCCAAAAAGTTGGAGATCCTTGCGAAGATGAGAAAGTACTTCACGCCGGAACAGCTGCTCAATTTGTATCAAGGGCAAGTTCGATCGTGCATGGAGTACTGTTCTCACCTCTGGGACGATTCTGCCAAATACCAGCTTGATGCACTAGAGTCGATCGAAAAGTGGGCCAAGAGACTTATCGGCAATGAGGCACTGGTCAAATCAAAGCTCCAGAGCCTTGAACATTGTCGCCGAGTTGCCAGCTTGTCGGTTTTTTATCGGTTACATTTCGGGGAGTGTGCGATGGAATTGCATGATTTAATTCCGCCCAGCCCATTCCATCATCGGACAACCAGACGCACGGCGATGCGTCATCGGTACATGGTGGTCATCCCACCCATACGCACAAAACGTTTTGGGGACACTTTCATTATGCGTACAGCAAAGGAGTGGAATTCCCTGCCGGAGTCTGTGTTTCGCAATAGCTACAATCTAGGGGTCTTTAAGTCAAGAGTGAATAGGTTACTTCTAGGCAAGCGTGCTTCACCGTCGACCACATCATCGCTTACCATCAGGTGAGATAGTGGTCAAGCGCGAGCCTACTAAAAATAAAAAAAAAATAAACAGCTATCTCTATAACTGTAAGAGATAATTTGTTTTACAAAAAAGGGCGATTCGTACTATTGTCCGCATTCCTCAATGGGAGAGCTGTAGACCATTTTTAAAGAACTTGGCATTCTGACAGTCCCTAGCCTTTACATATTAGTTCTATTAAGCACCTTTAAAAAATACATACATATATAACTTCGAAACAGACGAAAATAGGCAGATAAGGGAAAATACACGAAGGAAAGACTTTGGAAATAAAATAGTCCCTCAATTTGGAATTGTTAAACATAGTCCACAATATCAGGCCGTTAAAGCGTTTAATAGATTACCTCTCGACTTGAAAAGCATTTTGTACACAGGCTCATTCAAAGCAAAGCTCAAGACATTTCTTTCGGAAAAATGTCTTTACTCTGTAGATGAATTTGTGTTATTTTTTGTGATGTCAATTACCATTTTATTAATTATAATCGTTTTATTATTATACTTATGTTTGCATGTTATTTAATGTATTTAATATAAGCTTAGTGTTTAAATTTCAAACACAATGTATATTGTAACTGAATAAATTGAATTGAATTAACTACACACACATAACACAATAGGTGTATATACCTGTCTTTTAGTGAATAGTAAATTTCATAAATCAATTAAGTTTTCGTTATTCGTTATCGAGAGCCCACTCTTGAAAGTTGTAACTTATGCATTATTTAGGTACATGTAAAACAACAAATCCTACACAGAAAAAAAATGTGAAATGTGTGGCCGTGCAAAAACCCCAAAATACTTTAAAAAATAAGTTCAAAAATATAACCACGCTCTAAAAAGTATGAAACAAGAAAATATTCTCATCTGGAATTGTTATGTACACACTATTCGATATAACCGTGGTCGTATGCTGCTTTGCAGAATGTTTTGTAGGTGGCATACGACCACGTTTATACTCTGAACACCACTATGATTAGGTATGAAATACAATAAATTAGGACATGCCGATTCCTACGGTGTTTCGTTTTGAGAGCAGTGATGTTGAAATAAATTATATTAATTAATTACCTAGGTATTTCGAATCCTCTACAAGTCTAAACGATACGTTATTCGGATCAGTTGTTACCCAAAAGCCACTACTTCTTACCTACTTATGACATGCTAATCAAGTGGCGACATCTATATCCATACAGCTTCATTTAAACTCCGCAACCAAAAAGTAAGAGCAAGCTTCGACAACGGCGCCACTGTAGCACTTACATCACTAGACTGGATATCTTGTATCTTACAAAAAATGTACTGTGAAAACAGAGATGGCATTGTTTATGATGTCGTATTATCTCACAAGTTTCCTCTTAGAAAATAGAGATAGCACTGGTGGCATAGTAGTCACAGCGGATCTATGTGTCTCTAAAGTTGGTTCTGCAAACCATTGCGCAAGAAACAGTTTGTCATCGAGTATACTAGTGCATAGGGTAAGCGAGATTGGACGTTGCGACAAAAGTAAGCAAGTGAAAGAGGCAATTATACAATGCTAACTTCTACTTCAACAATGACACAAAAAAGAAATTAGTTCAAAAACTAAAACCCGACAACTGAAAAACCACGCTCTTAAAAAGTATGAAACATGAAATATACAATTTAATGTGAACTAGTGGACAAACAAGACGCTTCCAACGACACCTCACTTGTCAAATAATGATAAGTAGTTTAGAAGTTATGAGGGAACAGATACAGACATACATACATATACACATACCGGTCAAAAGCATAACCCTCCTTTTTGCTTCGCCGTAGTTGGGTAAAAATAGCAACTATGCAGGGTCTTGCACCCATTTTCAGAGACACAAAGATCCACTGAGACTATGTACTATACAATATAGTGAGCTACAAAAAGGTGTAGCTCACCAACGACAATAATGTTCTAAATAATTTACGAATTAAGCTAAACTCGTATACTCTGTCATGAAAATACCGGAAAAAAATCAATAATAAACAAAATATAAGTTATTCATCCAAATTTATTTTATCACCTCCAAAGTATGCTCCTTCAGAAACGATACACTGACGCCAACGAATAATCCAATCATCAAAAACATTTTTTAATCGCTTAATCCGGAATCGAGTTCACTTCTCGCCGCGAATTCTCCTTTATGTCTTCTACCGAATGAAATCGGGTGCCACGAAGTGGTGATTCGAGTTTAAGATAATAATAAACCAGCCAAGTGCGTGTCGGGCCACGCGCATTAATAGGGTACCGTTGTTGCATAATAATGCGGACTGAGAAGAGGGATTTTTGTTGTTACATGAACATTAAAACGGTTTCAGCAGCTCACAATGGCGATGGTAACTGAATAAGGAGTTATAAAATCCAACTTCACAAGTGAAGTTAAAAAAAAAAGATCTATTTGAGACGCTTCGATACCACCGCGTGTAGAGGCAAGCGTTTGTAATAAATAAAGATTTATAACCAGCGTCACTTAATAATTTGAATATTGCAGTAGTTCTTCTGTAGTTACAGATTTAGTCTTCGTTAAAATCTCCAAATATTTACAAACCGAAAACAAATATTTTAGTATGAGTATTTTCAAACAACCTACTCAACTACCAAAAAGTAAAATCAAATTATTAAATGATAGGAAGGAGCCGATAAGAGCGCGCGTTTGATCCACGGGGAATGGTATGGTTCGTTCCTGGATCCTCGCGCGCTGGGTCCTTGTTTCTTTCTCTGCCGGAATTTGAAAAAAAATCGAATTTATTCACCTCTTATCTGAGGTATTCACTATTTCGTTCTCGAAAGTTCTGCGCTACTCAATTGGTGATGGTAGTCGGGTCGAATATTGACTTAATAGATGGATATCGCCAAAAGAAAATAAGTAAATTAATAATTCTATAAGATAATATTATGAAGAGCCCGCCTCAATGAGCATAATTAAATTAGTACATAATTTCAAATCGACTTTATTTACAAAAAAAATCCAGGTTTAAAATTGCAATGTGTTATATTGCACTGATGTGACCATGATTGAGTAGCAGTAAATATCGATCTATGACACGAATGTCAACCTTACGGCAACATCTTTAAATTTAACCTAGTTACTTACTAAAATTAATAAGCCACCATGTTAGCCAACTCTGCTGAACGAACTACCAACCTGGTGATTATTAAAATTGAACAATAATTGGTGGCTTTTAAGCCAATGTTTATACAAAGAATATCATTACTATTAAAAATAATTATATTAAAAAAAAAAAAAAAACAAAAAACAATGTTCTAACATATCTTTGGTACCTATAGTTAATTTGATCTAACGATTCTTTGATAATTTATTTGATCTTACGATTATTTTGTATTTTTTCTACGTCTCTTTCATGCAGAGTGACAATTTGTTGTTTATGTTTTGTACTCGTTTGTGCAATATAAAACACTGATACAAGTGGACAAACTATGTCACTGCAACCGAGGCGGAATAGAGAGAAACTGCAATGACAAATACGCCAGATATTGGCAAAACATAGCGCATATATTTTAACAAAATATGTAACCATACCTGTGCTATAGAAAATAAATGATTGTTAGATTAAAATGCCCACGTATATTAAACGACGTTATTTAACAAACATACTCAAACACCAATGGCAGAAGACACTGATATCTGTGAAGGTTTTTACCTAGTTCAGAAGCTTCAATTATCTTAGTCTTATCAAAAGTCAATAAAAATATTTGATTTCGATTTGGCAGAAATATTTAAATTTTCAATTATTTTAACAGTAACAATTTAAAATGTTGTCAAAGGTATCATGACTAACGTGACCATACGTCCCGTTTTGGGTGGGACAGTCCCGCTTTCAGGCGGTCGGTCCCGTAGGCTTATTACGTATCTTTTGCAAGAGCAAAACGATAGCAATCAAACGCTTTATGTCATAAAAGTCGGAATTTCCGGCAGTGTAGGTATGGTAGGTCCTACACAATCGTTTGCTAATCGCTCGCTGTTTGTCAAATGCACTTATTTAAAAAAAACCGCTAATAAGTCTAAAACTTTTGTATTGAAGAGCAATTATTGCGCAAAAATCGCTATCGTTTTGCTCTTGTAAAAGATACGTAATAAGCCTGCCGCTGTCCCTAGCGAGGACAAAAATGTCTCGCTATTGCGAACAGATTTTGGTCTATAATTACGAATAAACATTAAAAAAAAAACGATTGCTTAGTTAGATCTTAGAAGTCCTGTGAATAAGGCTAGTAACCTAACTAATATGTACTAAGGCCCACTTTACATGAACTACTTCACTCTTAGTTAGTTGCTTACACGCGGAAATTGTAAGAATATATTGTAAGAAAATTGACAGACATTGACATTTTTTCTTACAATATCGTCAATTAAACTTTGTATTAGCAAGTAACTCTGAGTTAAGTTTTTTGATGAAGTGGGCCTAAAACTTACTTAATATTAACTGTTCCACATTGTCTAATTAACGCTATAAAATACCAAAACAATATTTTTATCTTATATCCTTTATATCTACACACACAAAGATTAGAATATTTTTTTCAGTCGCTTTTTCTCACCCGACTTATCAGTCTTTTCATCTTTGTTGAACGATTCATCTTACGATGAAACGATTGATTTCAACATCAGTATTTACAATTATATCGGGAAAAATCATTATAAGAAAAACACTTACCGAATGTCAAAAGTTCGATTAATTTAAGCACACGTCCGGTAAACAAAACCACGGACATTTTTCGCGTCAGGTCTCTACTTGACAATATTTGATGATCACGGAAACAACGTCGCGCATTTATTTATTTGAATTATATAAGTACAGGCACATAACATCACGCCTGTATTCCTCGAAGGGTTGTGTAGAAGTGCACCTACAGTACATCAACATTTTTGTACATTTTTTTTTACGTAGTATTTGGCGAGCTTATTACCAACAAAAATCTAGACTCCGGATTGCTACTGAGAAATTCCAGATGGAAAACCTTATAAAACTTTGCCCGACCTGGGAATCGAACCCAGAACCTCATGCTAAGCAGTAGCGCTTGCGATCACTACACCATTGAGGCAATCACATACATAACACATGAATAAAACAATCTCAATAACTATAGGACTAATGCACGTGACAATTAGCACACAATGCAATAATATTGCTGCCTTGATATAACTAGTCTCCAATATTTACTTGAAATTAGTGCTACAAAATTTTTATTTGATAAATTACACAATTCAATTCATGATTCATTAAAAACAAGTGAAAATTATAAGTACAGGTAAAAATCAGTATCATAATAATTAAATAATATTAAAAAAACATAAAGACACATTAACTTCAATCATTAAATAAAATAAGTCAAAAACAAAATCGTAAAGTCAATAATCAAAACTTTTAATTTTGATTTTTGACTTTACGATAGTCAAAAATCATAATCCTAATGTCAAAGATCTCATTGTTTTGCAACGTTGGTGAACATGAGCGTCATGTACTGCGCGACTAATTTAGCTGGATGCGACGCTACTTATGTGCTTGTTGGACGTGCCTATTCAATTGTAATGGTAGACGAAATTATACTACATTTTAAACATTTATGATATCGTGCACCTCAACGTGTACTACCAAACGTCGGGAGGTACTTTTGACAATATCACACATAAAAGGACTTATTTTTCACGACAAACTTCGCATGTTTGAACTTTTCACTCCCGGTTTTCATTTTTTGGCTGCACAGGAAGCGGGATTGAGCGAAAACCATACCAAGGATATCACATTTTCATTTTTCTTCAAGCTTCACTAGTCTAGTATCTTAATAGCACAATATATGTAGGTACTCATGGACGTGCAAGAGCGTTTTGTCTTCAAAAAAATCGCCACATACGGAACGTTTGTAGTCGAGTCCGTGATCCGTTATATGGCCGAAGTATTGGTCGCGGTGCATCTAACATGTCAAAGTCTTTGCATTTGTTTCTGGAAAAATAAATGTTATATTTAGTATTCCAAAAAATTAAACTTTACTTACTTAAAACTAGCAAAATACTTAGCAACAGGTGTCTGTTTTTTTCATCAAACATTTGCCCCACACTAGGAATTTCTACCGTATCGAGGGTGACTTTACAAAAGTTTAAACTCACATACACAAACATCTAAACACGGAACAATGACTAAAGGCCAAAGAAACATTTGTTCCGTCCGGGCATTGAACACGCGTTATGCAGCGCAGGCAGTCAGTCAATCGCTCAACCACTGCGCCAACTCTGCCGTCTATGAAGTCTCAAAAGTTAAATAAAAAAATACTAACATCGAGTTTCTGAATTCAAAATTCGAGTTTGTCAAACTCTAGGTACTTTAATGCCGGACACGTGTCAGCGAATAGTGTTGCCATAGCTGAATCAAACATTAGTTAAAATCTGTAATTGCCATCGACAATCTTTGCCAAAGTTCGACAGCTTTTCAAGCCGAAGTAGAGTTCATTATAATTCTTATTTCAGTAACCAGGGGTTAGCAGAAATAAGTTATTTAGAGAAAAAAAAGCAACGTACTTAAGTAATGGCTGATGGTCCCGGACATGCTTCACAAACATATGAAACTTTTGTGAAGCGATGCCTCAATCGTGGCACTTAAGCCCAAAGCATCAGCTGTGCTGTTCCATTATATGTGACCTTAGGCCTGACTGATCCTGAAACTCCTTCTTGCAGTAGCAGCACACCCACGGATAATCAGTCCAGCAGTTGATCTCCCTACGAACTTTGGACCCACTAAAGCACTTGTCTCTGATATCTGTCTTCTTGCGTTTAACGCCATCAGTCTTTGATAAGTCAGGTAGTGTATGGTCAACCAATGCTTCTGAATGGGATAAGATGTGGATCCGATCATCGGTTTTTATGTGGCAGATTGGACAGTAATCACTGGAAGGTAAAATGCCAAATATGAAATCGAAAGTAATCCTTGACCACTATAAAAAACTACTCAAACAATTAATATTAAAAACTGGCCAAGTGCAAGTCGGACTCGCCCACGAAGGGTTCCGCATCATTATCGCAAAAAAACGGCAAAAAAAATCACGTTTGTTGTATGGGAGCCCCACTTAAATATTTATTTTATTCTGTTTTTACTTTGTTTTTAGTATTTTTTGTTATAGCGGGCACATAAATACATCATCCGTGATTTTTTTTCCTTTGCCTTCGCACGGTTTGTGCATTCAGCCAGTGTCACGTCAGTTTGATTTAATACACTTTAGAGAAATCAAAGGTAGGTAAACCACTATCGAACTAAAATAATGTCTATATTTTTGTCCACCCTCAAAATTAAATTATATTGTCCTATTTCTGTAAAACTCCCAACAATAAGTAATCCATAGATTATATAGATTATATAATGTAATGTTTTAATATTCTCATGTAATGTGAATTATTGTATTCGTATTAATTTGTATTTGTATTGTATTGGCGTCGGACAAGCCCCTCCGATTCGATTACCTGTGACTGTCAAAGATCTACAAAATGTCAGTCAGGACCAATGGCTTACCCCGAGTTTCCCAGCTCAAAATTATCGCAAAATTAATGTGATAAATTACCAAACACGCGTTATCTGCTGTGATTGGTTGAATGAATTTTCTACAGCCAATCACAGCAGATAACCGGTGACTAGTCGTTTCGATAATTTTGAGCTGAGAAACTCGGGGTAAGCGTACTTTTCGAGGCTCAGATGAGTTTCATAGTGAACGGTTACCCATCCACGGACCGACCTAGGCAAGCGTTGCTTAACCTTGAAGATCGATCCCTGCGACTCTTATTATTTAGCCAAGAGTACTCGTATACCAAGCCCCGTATCACATGGGACTTTGGGAGACCTCTCGCGCCGGGCCTTGGTTCAGGCCATGGTCCGGAGCGAGGAGGAGTGGCAGGCGGTCGCCTCCTTCTGCGAAGCAGTAATGCTAGCAAAGGAGGAGGCCGACCGCATCAGGCAACGGCGCCCTCGCCGCCGCCGCCGGGATCCCAATCCCGATATCCAGCCACCGTAGACGCGGGCTCGTGGACAGCGAGCCATGGGTAGCTCGCTGTCCGATCGTCCGGTAACTACCCGGACCGAGCCAAGGCGTCGACGGCGCGCACTGTTCCCGCGCGCCTCAAGGAGTTGTCAGCAAAGAGAGGGGCCCAGCTGGGTCGAAGCCTACCGGGGTTCGGGGTTATCCGAAAGGAAGCTAGAGCCCCGGTATGAAGGCTAGAAGGAACGGCGCGGGGTTTTTAGTCAGTACAAGTCTGACACTATCTCCCGCTCCACCCAAGAGCGGGATTTGTCATAAGATGATTTTCCCCGTAGACAAAAAAAAAAAACAAAAGCCCCGTATCACATGGGACTTAAACATAGCTCGAATGCACAGATTGGGAGGTAATCTGTGCTCAATGTAATATTTAATTCCGTAGACTAAACTGACAGCTCATGAGCTCACAGGTGCGAATGAACTTATTTTTTTTTTAATGTTGCAAGCGCGGAGCATAGTGTTGTAGGTAAAGCTCAGTCTTAAGTGATTCATTGATATGAATCGATGTGAAATGACTCCTCAATTTTATTTGACTAAATTGGTGTAAATAAATGTTTGATGAATATAGACGTAATAAGTTGAAACATAACAGTATTAACACACATAGTACATAATTTATTATTGTAATAAATAAGGAATCAACAATAAAATAAATGCGATCGATAGAATGAAGTCTGACATAAATGAACAGGAATTAAATGGGCAGCTAGTTTCTTAACAAATATATTTTTTTACCGTGAAATAGTTTCATTTTCAAACTTTAGATCACTCAGGACACGACACTATTTTTATGTAACGATAATGTCGCAACCCCCCAAATGTCAGTTTAGTCTACAAAATTAAAAATCAGAGATTAGTGAAATGTGCGTGCAATAATCCCCGGTTTCTCAACACATGATTGTCGGGATATTAACGTAATCGACGAATAATCGCCGGTTAACTGCTGTGATTGGCTGTTAAAAATTCATTCAACCAATCACAGCTGATAAGGCGTGCTTGACAATTTGACAAATTAATTCTGAGATAATTTAGAAGTGAGAAACCCGCCCTAACACACCTCTGCTTAACACTAAGGAATATAGGAGTAATATTATGTTACATTTCACAAAAAAAAAAACAAGAAAAGATACTTACATTAGCTCTGGCCGATGTTCTTGAACATGTTCAATAAAAGCAAGGAAAGTTGGCACCGTGATCGGGCAATCAACACACTGGAAACCAGACAACCCATGAGCTGACTTGCGATGTTCCAGCAACCCTAGAACGGTATTGCATGATACTCCACATTGTTCACATTTCTTGGGATATGTAGCCCAGGTGTGATTTCTAATTTTTATACGAATTCCTGCTTTATGGTCCAACTGTGGTGTCGATCCTGGATTGTTGCCTTGTTGTGGAATCGCTGCAGGTTCGAGGGCCTGTTGTGAAATTCCTGCAGGTTCGAGATGCTGTTGTCGAACGCCTGTAGATTTTAGAGGCTGTTCTGGCATTTCTACAGGTTGAGGCTGTTGTTGAAATGCTTCATGTTCTGGCTGCTGTGAGGTTCCAGTATTGTGCTGCTGGTGTAGCGTGCTAAGAGATAGTTCAACAAGGATTTGGGCAACTTCTGGAAATAAATATGGAATACATTAGCGTTAGCAATGCTTTGGCATTGGATTAGTAAGGAGCGCCAGGATTCAGCCCCAAAAACCCTTAGAATGGGTATCTAAAAGCCTAAACCACGTCAAATAAGAAAACAAAAACGTAACCAATACCACTGATTTTACTAATAAAAAAAACTTTCGTTAAGTCAGTGTCCATAATGCAAACAAGTGGTACCTACCAAAGACACCGACATCCAAACCTAAAGTTATTTTTCAATTTGTAGTTTTCTCATTTGGAAGTCGGTGGTATTTTCTTGTAAAAAAGTTTTATTTTTATTTTTCACTTCTAAGTTGTATCTACCTAATAGGCAAGTAGTTTATAAGGTACCTATAATCCCAGAGAAGACTACCCGAATATCATGAAACTGAACATAACCAGTGAAATGAGAGTGTACCAAGGTGAACTGTACACATTTGCGTACCCCTTTAGAGCGTACTGGCGTGATATTATGTTATGAAATGGTATAAACAATAAACAGACAAGGTTGCAGAAATCCCGAGAGATTTGCCGTTATTTATTGAAGAGTTCTGTTGAATATCGCCGAAGTTCTTCATCAGATCTTCAACAAATTAAAATGGGACCAATTTCGAAACATAATCTTTCAAAAAAAGAAAAGAATTTTCTAAATCGGTGCACAATTGACGGAAATATCGGTGAACACACACACCAAAAAAAAACAAACAAAGTCGAACATAGAACCTCCTCCTTTTTGGTAAGTCGGTTAAAAACAAAATCACCTTTCATATTTCAAACGGAAAAGATGAAAAATAACTTAAGTTTAAAAATGGAATTAGATGGTTTAGACATCAGACTGATAACCGTTTCATGAAGTCAAAAAACAAAAAAAATATTCTCGACTGCCCTCTCTTTACAAAATATTTTACAGAGATAAAAAAATCTGATAGAAAGCTATTGCCGAGTGTCACGAGCTATTTTGTACCGTAGAGAAATTGACAGTTTCTATGGGATAGCCCATGCAAGCAAAGAAGTGCTAAAGCCACTAAAAAATAGTCAATTTTTACCAAGCTTGGTATCTTCTGATAATCATAGGCCTTAATTGCTTTGTACAGGGAAAATCAAACATTAAGCTTGAACCGACCTACATCCTGTTTAAACTTCAGCTGTTGCAATTTTGATTTTCTTACGCTCAAAAAAACTAAAAATTAACAAAATGTCAGAAACCCTTACCTTCTTCAAACTGGTAGTGGAATATGAGATAATACTGTTTTGTCAGTTTAGTATCTAAACTGAAAACCTAATACTATAAAAACTTTAGATGACAGTATACAGATGGAGTGCCGAGATAAGTTTCCATATTAACTAAAGTCACCGCCGGATAACAAAAAAATAAAAGTCGTTAACCCTGTCTACCAATGTTTTCCAATATTTCAAAACGATAAAAAAAAATGTAAAGGCAGTGTCGCTAACGCGATCAAACAAATGTATCGCGGTAAGGGGCGGCCTTGACTCTTTCACTTGGCATTCAGTAATAAATTAATATCTCATAAACGCGTGGACCGATGTACATGATTTAAACGGATAAAATGGTTCTACGCCTATACCTTTCATTTGAGACCACAATTATCAAAATATCCCCATAAACAAAAAAATATTTTTCAAGTTACGTAATTATACTTTTTGGTGAAAGTCGGTTAATGTTCCGACTTGTACCAACCTACCTATTTTTTATTATCTTATACCATTTTTTTTAGTATCTGGCGGAAAATATAAACTAAAGATAAAACAGAGAAAGAAGCTCTAAAATATTGTAAACATTTTTAGGCAAAACTAGATTCTAATCTAGATTCAGGTGTGCAGTACTCATAACTGGTGTGCGTGTATTTGACTACTTAGATAATGTACGAGCATCGCCACATGATATGTATTGTTTTAGTTTTTACAATTCGCCGATTACGTATGCGTTAGTCTATGTATATTTAGGTATTTTTTACTAGAGTACTCAAGCATGACAGCTGTAGAAAAATATAAAATGTATTACTAGATGCTCCTTGTATTTCAGATTCTGAGTAGGTAAGAAAAATATATTTTATTTTTATATATTTTTAGGCCTTTGCCCAGCAGCGGAACAGTTGATAATATAAAAACAAGGTACTTCAATATTTATTTGACTGCATCGGAAAAAATAATCAAAGGAAGGGTTCACTTGGTATATTTTTAACTATCAACCTCAGACGGAAAAAGCCCCACTTTTATCTGTGTGTCTGTCTGTGGCGTCAAAACCGATTTTGACATAATATTTTTTTGTTTGAAAGGTGGTTTTGTCGAGAGTGTTCTAGCTATGTTTGATTAAAATCGGTTTCGCAGTTCAAAAGTTATTCCCGACACTTATAAATCTGTAAAAAGCAAAAAATAAACCTCTAACTCGAGTAGGGGAACCGCGTAAATAAAATAAACTGCTGTAATAGTTGGCGGTTACTCGACATGAGCGCGAGGTTTTTTTTTTGGGTATTTAAAGGTTTTTGTGTCGGGGTTTTTAAATTTTAAAATTTAATTTTGCTTGTTAATTTTACTTACCTCGCTCTTTCTGCAACATCGAGTGACTGTTAAAATCAGATAAAGTATCATTTTTTTGTCTACCCTCATTTTCGCTGAACATCTTACTCAAGACCTTTTGCGAGTTTCGAGCTATTTCAAATACCTGACAGCAGGTCTTTAAATTCCTATAACACATATCACATATTGCTTTTGGTAAAACATCATCAGACATTTGTACAAAATTAATCCCGAGAAGTCTTATTATCCTTTCTACGTCTTCCAGTGTGTCTATGTGGGTTGAGAGGTCACGTAGTTCACCAGATGGTTTTGACGAAGCACAAAATCGGCAGAATATTGGTGAAATATTCATTTTGGTGGTTTTTGGTGAAATATTCATTCTGGTGATTTTTCAAAACTATTGGTCCTATCGAATTATTTTTTTAATATCTTATTTGAATTTTTGTCGCATAATAAAAATGCAAATCCACATCACAAATTCTACAAAAAATTATTACTTCAAACTATTTCTTTGTCTGAGATCTCAAAATGGAAACGAGTGCACTACACTACACTTGGTGCAAGTTTGAAGTTATGAAGGGTAGCAGCAGTAGTACTCTACCCGCCTTAGTGCAAGTTGGTTATAAAATATTTTAATAAAAATGTATATAATGTTAATATACTGTACTATGTGGTTAATAACTTCAAAAAATATTAGAAAATATAAACAAAATTTATGTATCATCAATCAAGCAAGCGAGATTTCAGGATTTCCGCCTAGAAAATAACCGTTAATATTTAACCGTAATTTTGCTTAACAACAGTTAACAACACTGACATAAAAAATCTACAAAGTTGTCTATTGTTCACTTATTTGACATCGACATCACAAAAGGACGAAAACCTGAGTTTGACGGCTAGGGCTACTTTTTCTTATTTATTATATGAAAACTCATGTTAGTAATGGGTTAATCGCAATTTAAAACATGGAAAACTTGTACTGCCGCTTTTGCGCCGAGCCTAAGAGCTCTGAAAAGCTTCTAAACTTACAGAACGACGCCGGGAAACACGAAGAAATAATCATAAAGCTTGCGTTTGTTAACGCTGTGTATGTGAACGTAACTAACGATGATATGTTGCCGAAAACTATTTGTTTTATATGCTACAACAGTTTAAGTAAAGCATACGACTTCTTGGACAATGTAAAGCGAGCACAAGACGTTTTATCAAACATATTTACAGCACCCGACGAAAGTAAATGCGATCTTTCAGACGACGACAGAATCCCAGCTTTTGACGATTTCCTTTGCAATGACGACTCTAGCAACGTCAAATTGGAAGAGAATACCAGCAATAAGTATTCAGAAACGCAGTCAATAGACGTTGGACTAGAAGTGAAGCGTGAGCTTAAAGAGGAGCCAGATTTGGACGATCAATCTTACGATGACTCGTTGAATGTGCAGGATATTCTAGATGCGGCGATGTGTAACGCATCCTTTAACTCTAACTCCAATGTCACAATATATGCTAAAGAGTTATCGGATTTGAGCAAAAAGGTTATCAAGTCCTGGAAAGATTATCCTTGGGTGTGCGGGTACTGTAATATAGAGTTTTTAAACATAGATATGTTGAGATCTCACTGTAAGGTGGTCCATGGTAAATGTTCTGCATTCATGTGTGTTGATTGTAAAGTGGGCAGGAATGAAGATTTTACTAGCTTTATTAAACATGTGAGGAAACACAGGAAGATTCTAAGGTAAATGTTTTAAATGTTACTAATATTATAAATGGGAAAGTTTGGATGGATAGATGTAAGTTTGTTACTCAATCATGCCAAAAGGCTGAACGGATCTGGATGGAATTAGGCACAGAGATAGAATATAATCTGGAATAGCAGATAGGCTTTTTATCCAGGTAAAACGTTCCCTTGGGATGATAAATCACTTACTATGCGGGTGAAGCCACTGGCAGAAGCTAGTATTGTTATTAAATCTTTTAATGTAACCTATCCCACAAAAACTAACCCTTTTTAGGGTTCCATACCTCAAAAGGTAAAACAAGGAACCTTTATGAAGTCAATTTCTTGTCTGTGTGTCACCATCGAATTTGTCAGGAACGGGTGGACCTAGCAAGTTGAAATTTATACCAGATAATGAGGTCTATAGTCCCTATTAAGTGTATAAAAATCAAGCTCCTGAGTCAACATGATAAAAAGATATAAGCAAATTTAGATTTACGCGAAAACTTGTAAGTACCAAGATTTTCGGCATCCCTTTACTTGTGCTGTAAGACCTGGCTTTTAACCAACATTGACAATTCTAGGTCAACCGGAAGTACCCTATAGGTTTTGGCTCAAACACCTATATGGTAGTTCCCATTGACCTAGAATCACTTACAGTGCAAATAAAGGAAAAATCCCAAAAAATAAAAAATTAAGGTAAATTTTGGTACTTACAAGTTTTCGTGAAAATCTAAATTTGCCCATATGTTTAAAACTTAGCCACCAATAAAAATTATACCAATTTTATAATGGCGGTATAACGGGTAGGTACGGAATCCTCGGCGCACGAGTTCGACTCGCGCTTGACCGGTTTTTTTCTGAGATAAGTAGCCTGTATAACTCTAGTGTTTTCTGTGAGTGAGTTTCCGTAGCCATATTAGTATTTAAGGGATCACCTTTTATAGAAATCTTTATACTAATAAAAAAAATTGCCTTCTATAAAAACATAAACAGACAAAAAAAATATAAATACTGGAAAAATTGTTCAAAATGAATGAATAACACACAAAGAGGTATTTTTTTTGTCTGTTTATGTTTTAAAGATAAAGATTTCTATAAAAGGTGATTCCGTAAATACTGATATGGCTATGGAAACTCACTCAGAGAAAACAGTAGTTATACAGGCTACTTAACTGATAAAAAAACCGGTCAAGTGCGAGTCGAACTCGTGCGCCGAGGGTTCTGTACCTTCCCATTATACCGCCATAATAAAATTGTTATCATTTTTATTGGTGGCTAAGTTTTAAAGATATGGGCAAACTTTCATTTTCGCGAATCCTTGTAAGTACCACTTTTTTTTGATATTTTTCCTTTATTTGTGCTGTAAGACCTTAATTTTCGCCAAATTTCGTGATTCTAAGTCAACGGGAATTACCATATAGGTGTTCGACCCAAAACCTATAAGGTACTTCCGGTTGACCTACTATAGTCAATTTTGGTTAAAAGCCAGGCTTGGTGCAACAATCTACTACTGTCTGCATATTTTGCAATAGTCCTGCACCAGCCGGGGATTGTCATTGAATGCACTTGTTTAGTGCATAAATCTTATAGATTATGTGCCTTCTTTTTTATTAGCCAATACTGTACCTGTGCTTGTCTAAGACCTCCCAGTAATCCTTTCAAGTATTCTTTTCGTGAATCACCTCGAGCCAGCACCTGCAGAAAGTTTCTAGTTCGTCTCGCCACCTTTTTCTGGGCTGGCCTCGGCGGCGCCGTCCATCCATCCACCATTATTTACCTTAACTTAAAGAAAAACTCTTGTCTAATTTCCAGAAATATCTGCTACTACTGCGACCTAGTGCTAGAAAAAACGGGAAGCCGGAGCTCGCACTTAAAGGAACACTTTTCAAAATCCCAGATACCCTGCCCGCTCTGCGGCGAAATACTTAAGAACGAGGACTCCCTAAAAGTACACCTACAAGACTACAACATAACCAAGCAAAAACGAAGACCGAGACGAAAACCCGGGACACCCATCACTATAGAAGACTTAACTTGCGGACTATGTAAAAAAGTCTACAAAAATCCCAACAGTCTTCGAGACCATATGAAACTCCACACTATAGACCGTAAACGGAACTACACTTGTGACCGCTGCGGCAAAATGTTCTACAACAAAGGTACGCTAACATCCCACATCCTTTCACACGATAAAATCCGTCCACACGTCTGTAGGATATGTAATAAGTCTTTTCTATACCCCAATATGTTACGCCGACATGTTGAAATGCATTCCGGTGTCAAGCCTTTCTCTTGTGAGCAATGCGGAAGGTGTTTCAGGCTACAATATCAGTTGAATGCCCACAAAATCATACATACGGATTCCATGCCTTACGTTTGCTCTTACTGCAACAAAGCGTTTAGGTTTAAGCAGATTTTGAAGAACCATGAGCGACAGCACACGGGTGCGAAGCCTTATTCTTGCCAGCATTGTGGAATGGAGTTCACTAATTGGTCGAATTATAACAAGCATATGAAAAGGAGACACAATACTGATACTTCGAAGAAAAAGATTACACCCGAAGGGGTGTTTCCTATCAATCCAGAGACTGGTCAGATCATGCAGGTACAGGATCCAGTTGGAACGGAGGAGTGGAAGACTAAGATTATGATTCCAGGGAAGAGAGGCAAGAAGAAGGTTATAAAGCAAGAAGATTTGTAGCTAAAGTCTTAAGGCTGGTTCTATTATTATTTGTACAGGAATGAGGTTTAGCAACACACAAACATATGAGATAACGTTTAGCTTTTATTCCTCGAAGGGTTAAAGAAAGAAATAGTAACCACGAATGAAACACGTATTCATAAATTTTGTTTAAATTAAACTCTTATCTCTTGAATTTACGAGTTCGAGCAGTTCGTTGAGCTAAAATGACATCTAATTTATAGGGACAAGATCCATATCTCAATTATCAAAAAAATGCCTACCTAGAGACGGCCACTGCTAGACTGATATTCATTTTGCATAAGTTAACACGACAGACGAGAAGATTTGATGATAGTGAAGTGTTATTAGAGTGAATTAAACTACTATGGTGAGATCGTGTTCAAACGCGAGCCTCTAATAAATACAATAAAGTGTGAATACCGTCAGAAAAGTATAAAAGTGACAAAACGACTGCATGGGCCACTTGTTGTCTTTTTCTAGAATTCTGATTGGTCCGCGAAAAATTGGTCAGTGTAACCTTCGCCACTAACTACAACAGAAACCAGAACAGAGTGTATTGGCCGCTCATTCGTTTGTTTCTTCCTCCCAATCAGAGAGATTCCTCTAGACAAATGGAGCCTGCAGCCTCATGGCAATAGGAATGATGATTAAAAATTTATTTCCAGTGCGTCAAGTAAATTACAAGAAATTCTTAGCCACAAAAACATCTATTTTTCTGTAGACAGGTAATTAAAAAATTAGGACACAACAGTGCATTAAAATTTCACTTGATGTTACGTTTTAGTACACTTTTCACTCAGAAGTCTCGTCACGAGCCTCCATGCCTGAACTTTGATGCGCAAAAAATGTGTCCCATATTTTTTGACTTACGAAATAGTTTTCTTTTTTACCCAGGAATCATTCCTATATTGTGTGTACTTTTCCATGTCTATGTTTTGAACCCCTAAGTAGACCCTATACACTATATAAAGTACAAGGGAGGGAGAGACACTCACCCAACGTCCAACGTCCATGATCCCATTGCAAAAATCTGCAGGTATTCTTGTTTTTGATTAAAATTATTTTTTATGAATGCTAATTGATAGTAGAACAGATTGCTGCAGGGTTGCCTGGCCATATCTAGCCGCAATTAACTTTATTTAAAAAAAAATGTAATTTATGTTTGATAGTTAATTCCAGATATATGAGTTTTTTATGTGAATCCAACGTCATATGTAAAAAGTGAGAAAAATAAAGAAAGCATTATTATAATCAGTCAGTCTTTATTTTATTATCTTTGAATCACATAGCTATGCAGTCATCGACATTTGTTTGATGTTTACTACCTACTCTTATGCTATATCACGTAATAAAACTTACCGAATTCAAAATAATTCACACGAAAATTCACAACAAACAAAACGAACTACCGAAACCGAACTTTCGGTCGGACACTAGTTAGCCGCAATCTGTGGATTGCCACTTTACCTGCTAAACCTGGCAACCCAAAAGTGGCGGCTAACTGAAATCTAGACGATGTTGCATATGCAACCACGAAACCTAGTTTAAGGCAAAAGATAAAAAAAAAATTGTTTGCGGCTAGATATTGCCAGGCAACCCTGCAGTAACCTTTAATATTCTGCTATCAAGAATCATTCATGGGATCTCATACAATTAGTAAAATATCAATATGGCAATATTTTTATTTATATCGCGAAAATGTCTATAGTATTATAAAATATTGATTTATTTATATAATAGTTGGTATGTACAATAATCGTAATTTAATTTGCACTCGGCTTTGACATATGAAAATGCAATACTATATTTTTATTATTAAAAGAATGTAAAAAGCACAATCTTTTTAGTGTTAATAAATGTTTTAGTAAAATATTTTGTTTTAATTTACGGTTTGGAAATAACTTTATTGAGCATTTGAGCGTACAGATAAGGAGTGGAATTCTCTGGAAGGGTCTGTGCATCGACCGCATAGTCACTGTGTTTCCTGATAGCTACAACCTGGGGATCTTTTTAAGTAAGAGTGAATAGGTTACTTCTAAACAAACGTGCTTCGCCGTCGACATCAGGCGAGAGAGTGGTCAAACGCGAGCCTATCAAAAATAAAACGTACATACATTGTGTACGTTTTACCACTGACGTAACCCTCGAAACTGACAGCGGCGGAGTCCTAATGAAGGATAATGTTTTGTTTGGTATGTATTTTAGAGATTTTATATGTATAATCTTGAAGCGTGTTCAAATATAGAAGAAGAAGAAAACTAACAAAAAAAAATAAAGCGTCTTCTAAAAAAAACACTACAATGCGAAATATAATTTTCTTTTCCGAAGTCGTTGTCTTTGGTACCTATCTATTGTAGCCAGAGTAAATCTCATTACAATTCCAATAAGCTCAAACACGACTAGGATACATTGTTTTATTTCGGAGTTCCACTGGCCATTGTGATCTACTTCATTCGTTCCACTTCACCAAATGATTCTTTCTGAGTGCAAATGATTGCATTATTTATGAAAATACCAAAATCGCTACATGTATGCCTATATTATTTGAGGAGTTCCCTCGATTTCTCTAGGATCACGTCATCAGATCCTGGTTTCCTTATCATGGTACCACCCCTGGGATATCCCCTTTCCAACAAAAAAAAAGAATCATCAAAATCGGTTCATAAACAACAAAGTTATCCTCGAACACACATAATATATATATATGTATACGGTCTAATTGAGGAACCTACTTCTTTTTGGGACGTCGGTTAAAAATTCTTCAAAAATGTTTAACACCCCCTAAATCGTATATTAGGAGTAGTTTTGAAAAACTTGTAATGACTACTTTTAGTATTTACTGTTAGTATTTATGCCAAGTTTCAAATATATAAGCCCAACAAATTGCCACCTTTAAACCCCATAAGTATAGAATTTCCGTTAATCAATAATCTCATTGTTTTATTTATTAGTCAAGAGCGTAAACCTATAATTTCAGATATTTTAAATTCCAAACCGAAGAAATTTCATAAGAAATTTCAAACCCTATTTTATCCCCTAAAGGGGTAGAATTTCCAAAAACCTTATATAAATTCTTTTTATCAACCAAGAGTATAAATCTAAAAGCTCTGGTGACTTACAAACTGTAGTTTTATACAAACTTCAACACCCTTTTTACTCCCTTAGGGGTAGAATTGCCGAAATTATAAACATATTGATTTTTGATTTACCAAGAGCGTAAACCGACAATTTCAGATGTTTTACTTTCAAACCGAAGAAATTTCACGTAGTTTCAACCCCTATTTTATTCCCTTAGGGGACGAATTTCCATAAACCAATAAATACATGAATTCTTTTTATCAATCAAGAGCGTATATGTAAAATGTCACGAGTCCAATTTTCAAACTGTAGAAATGCCTTACAAACTGTCAACCCCCTTTTTACCTTCTTAGGGGTGGAATTACCAAAAATCAATAAATACACGAATTCTTTTTATCAACCAAGAGCGTAAATATTAAATTTCAAAAATAACATACAAACTTTCAATCCTCTTTTTACCTCCTTAGGGGTAGAATTACCAAAAAACAATAAATACATGAATTCTTTTTATCAATCAAGAGCGTAAATCTAAAATTTCACGTATCCAACTTACAAACTGTAGAAATTACTTACAAACTTTCAACCCCCGAATCTAGTTTGACTTTAGATTACAAAACGTCGAAAAAACTTCTGCACTAACCAAACAGACTCCCCCGCGCGCATGCGTTATTCGAGCTTAAACATTATTATTCTAGAAATCATTATTATTAAGGATGTTATGATTTTATTTTTAAATGGTTATATTAACTATTATTTTACACAACTAACAACGTTATTTAAGTAATTTTTCAATGCCATTTGTACAAAATTTATACCGTTCCAAGTATATTTTACAAGTTGGTCGACTATTACTCGTAAACTTGTAAAGCCTATTTATCTGTGATAGTTTTCCAATTAATTTCGTTGTATATACTACTGCCGTGCATTTTTTCGCATAGCGAAAAATAACCATTTCGCTGGCAGGGGGGAGGGACACTTGACTGTAACAAAAATTTGCAATTTAAAGCTTAATTTTCCGCAAACGGATATCTGAAAAATAGTTTCAACAAACCCGTAATATTTTTGAATGGCCTATCCAACGATACCCGACACCATGGGATAGACGAGAGGAAAAAAACATTCCCACTTTACGTCTATAGGAGGTACAAGAAAAAAAATCACTTTGTAGTGTTTTTATTTGGAAGTCAGTAGTTATTTTTTTTGTAAAAAAGTTTTTTCAAAGAGATTTATTGAAGAGTTCTGTTGTATACCTTCGAAGTTCTTCATCAGATCTTCACCAAGTTAAAATGGGACCAATTTTGGAACATACTCTTTCAAACAAAAAAGCCAAATCCAATCGGAGGTATTAAAGTCCCTTGAGAACCTCGTCCTTTTTGGAGTCGGTTGAAAAGTATTTAAACTGACCTGCCTATAAACTAGGCGCAAACTAAGGCCCTTAAAATCTACACTAATATTATAAAGAGGAAAGATTTGTACCTATTTTTGTATGTTTGTAATGAATAGGCTCAAAAAGTACTGGGCCGATTTAAAAAATTCTTTCACCAATAGAATGCTACATTCTTCCAATTTGACATAGGCTACATTTCATTTTGAAAAAAATTAGGGATCCTTGGTAAAATTTGAACAATGTAACCGAAGGTGTAGAAAAATGAGTCTTAAAATGTCTTTCGTCGAATGCGCTGCCGAAACTATTAGCGATAGAACAAAATAATGTACAACAATATTGAAGAACATCATAATGTCTACAAAAAACTCCGCGGTAGCATATGTCCAACTATTGTAGTTATGTCACTACAACAACTTTTTTCATTTAAACATTAATGAAAATGCTAACCAAATTCAAACCATGCTATTTATGTGTTTATATTAATCCTTATCCAAATAAATTATTTTATGGTCAAGACCATTTAACTACCTATAAAATAGTTTTTAAATTATTTAAATTGGACTTTCCATTCAAAAGATATTACGAATTAAAAAATTCAAACAGTAAACAAAACCGCCATAGCGCCGCGCCGTGGCCGTTGTTTGCGATGCAGTCTGAAAAGCGCGCCGGGCATCGCGGCGGGCGGGGTGGAGGGGGCATTGAAATACAGGAGTGGGGCGTGCACGTCTGTAAGATAGGTAGCCGCGCGGTCGGCTCCTTACGCAGCGGACGCTACCGATATTGAACATTTAGATTTTTCCATAGAACACATTTCAGATTGAGCACATTTTCTTTCTATCGATTTGGAGTTATTTTCAAAACTGCGCATAAATTACTTGATTAAACCTTGACAGTTTATTTTTATAGCAGTGTCACACTCTTTTTAAAGCACCTATTTAAGTATTGTAAGTATTTTTTTATGAAAACTTCTTTAAATAAACTGTTCATATTAAAATCAAATTAATTCTTATTTATTTTACTTGAAAACCAAAACTTTCAAACAATTATGCCTAAAAAAAAAAGGTCCCAATTATCTCAACATAGCTCCCAAGCGAGATTAGCAAAGATTCGGCGTGTTGGAGAATCATCTTCAGAATATTCTGATCGACTCGAAAGTCAAAGAGAATATGCATCACAATCACGGGCCAGAGAATCTAGCGCCGAACGCTCGCAGCGACTTGCTGAGAATAGAGAGCGAACCTCGCAAGCTCGCACAAGGGAAAGTAGCGCCGATCGTTCGATTCGTCTTGCAAATCAAAATGTCAGATCGTCAGAGGTTCGCGAAAGACAGTCGAGCGCAGAACGCGCGCAACGCCTTGACGAAAATCGAACAAGAATTTCGCAAACACGGGCAAGAGAGTGCAGTGTCGAACGCTCACTTCGCCTTGCAGAACAAAATGAACGATCTTCTCAGATTTACGAACGAGAGTCGAGCTCCGAACGTTCACAACGCCTTGCTGGAAACAGAGATAGAGACTCGCGGGCACGTGCCAGAGAATCTAGCACCGAACGCTCGCAGCGGCTTGCTGGACTGAGAGCCAGAAACTCACAGGCACGTGCCCGAGAGTCTAGCGGTGACCGCTCGCAACGACTTACGGCACAGAGAGAGAGACAACGTGCAGTAGCAATTAGAAGGCGTGATGGGATTTCAGCTCACAGCAATAGATCGGTATTCAGCTACGATCCACAAATTAACTACGCCGATCAAAACAGCATTCAAATTGGAGCGATGGATAAGATATGCCCTAAATGTTCCGCGAAAAAATGGAGAGACGAAGCAATTGGTATGTGTTGCGCGGCTGGAAAAGTAATACTTCCCAGTATCGTAGAGCCTCCAGAACCAATCAAAAGCCTTCTGACAAACAATAGTACACTATCCGCGCATTTTTTAAAAAACGCACGTCGTTACAATAATCTGTTTCAGATGACATCGTTCGGGGCGAAAGAAATTAGGGAGGGGAATTTCATGCCAACCTTTAAGGTAGAGGGACAGGTTTATCACCTCATAGGCAGCCTCCTGCCGCCATCCGGACAAAGCCCACAATTTCTGCAGATATATTTTATTTCCGATGCTGACCAACTATCTTTGCGCTCTAACATGGCTCCTATGCTAAAACTGGATTTGATCAACGAATTGCAGACCATGTTGAATAGTCACAACGTTTACATACGAAGTTTTAAACAAAGTATCGAATCGACATCTCCAGAGAATTTAAAATTAATTATTCACGCTGACCGCACACCTCAAGCAGAACACCGAGGCAGATACAACGCGCCTTCCGTCAACGAAGTGGCCGTTCTCTTGGTTGATGAAGACAAAGGCCCCAGAGATATAGTGCTGCACGGTAGAGACGGGCAGCTGAAGCGAGTGTCGGAATTGCATAGGGCTTATGATCCGTTACAATATCCGCTAATGTTCGTATCAGGAGACGACGGATATTACTTAACTATTCCTCAGGAGGATTCCTTAAGAAATAAAACTGTATCATGCATGCAATATTACGCATACCGCTTAATGATTAGGACCAGTCAATTTAATTCGCTGCACTATTACAAGGATTTGTTTAGTCAATATTGTGTGGATATGATGGCAAAGACGATTTCGGAACGATTAAATTTTATAAGGCGAAACCAACAAAAACTTAGAGCAGATGACTATATTCATCTGAGGGATGCTTTGAACCAAGACGCAAGCGTGAATGCCGCCGACATCGGACAGCGCGTCATCTTACCGTCATCATTTACTGGATGTGCGAGGTTTCTAAACGAAAAGACGCATGATGCTATGTCCTATGTGCGCAACCACGGCCGGCCAGATCTATTCGTCACTTTTACGTGCAACCCTGAATGGGAAGAGATAAAGCAGGAACTATTCCCCGGCCAACGGTCTTTCGACCGGCATTGCTCGAGTATTCCATCTAAAAATGAAAAAATATATAAAAATATTCACGAAAGACGCGATTTTTGGACCGGTCAAATGTTATATGCTTAGTGTTGAATGGCAAAAAAGAGGATTGCCGCATTGTCATATGTTGTTTTGGCTGGAGACAAAAATACAGCCCGATCAGATCGACGAAATAATCGTCGCTGAGCTGCCTAATAAAGACGAAGACCCAGTGTTATTTGACATAGTCACAAAAAATATGGTACACGGGCCATGTGGGCAAGAAAATTTGAATTCACCATGCATAAAGAATGGCATATGCTCAAAAAAATACCCACGACGATTCATAAATGAGACCCAGACCGGTGAGGACGGATATCCCGTATATCGACGTCGCGACTCCAGCAACGGAGGTCAGGTCGCTACTTTAAACATCCGAGGCAGAACGGTCAACATAGACAACAGGTGGATCGTTCCATATTCTCCAATTTTATTGCGATTTTTTAATGTTCACATAAACGTTGAATTCTGCCATTCCGTCCAAGCAATTAAGTATATTTGCAAATACATCAACAAAGGATCGGACCAAGCCACTTTCGGTGTCAGAAATGCTCACGACGAAGTGGAAAATTATTTGAACGGACGGTACATTAGTACATCGGAGGCAGTGTGGAGATTTTTAGAGTTTCCTATTCACGATCGACACCCCACCGTTGTTCACTTGGCTGTACACTTAGAAAATGGGCAACGGGTATATTTTTCAGCTGAAAATATACAACGTGTAATTGAAAATCCACCAAAAACGACTCTCACGGCGTTTTTTGACCTGTGTCGCAGTGATGAATTTGCCAAAACGTTACTCTATCATGAGGTCCCTCATTATTACACATGGGCCAATAACAAATTCTCAAGAAGGAAACGCGGCCAAGACGTAGTCGGTCATCCCGGTGTAAAAAAAGATGCGGCGTTAGGCCGAGTGTACAGCGTCCATCCTTCTCAATCCGAGTGCTTTTATCTCAGGATATTACTTCATCATGTGCGTGGCCCGACATCGTTCCAAGACTTAAAAACCGTTGATGGCATTGTTAAAGAAACATACCAAGCTGCTTGCAGAGATTTAGGTTTACTAGAAAATGACAACCAATGGGAGATGACTTTGAGAGAAGCTTCGGTTTCTGACTGCCCATTAAAGTTGAGAGAGCTGTTTGTGGTCATTTTATTATTTTGTTTCCCCTCTGAACCTCTCAAATTATGGAACACTTTCAAAGACGATTTGGGTGAGGACATCAGACGTGCAGCTCAACAACAAGATCAGGATTGTGACGTACACAACGAAGGCTTGATACAAATAGAAAACAAGCTTTTGGAACTGAACGACAAGCATTTAGCAGATTTTGGATTGCCTTCCCCGAATCGGCAACAAAACATCGTCCATGCGATACCGTGCCGTCCGCATGATATTAACGAGTTGTCTGTATTTGTCAACACGCATGTACCCAAGTTAGTGGCAGATCAAAAAATAGCATTCGATGCTATAGTACAGAGTGTTGAAAATCACAGCGGTAAACTGTTTTTTTTTGGACGCGCCCGGTGGAACAGGCAAAACCTTCCTTGCCAATTTAGTGTTGGCAAAAGTACGTCAATCTGGAAAAAAAGCTGTCGCAGTGGCATCGTCCGGAATTGCTGCAACCCTATTAAATGATGGAAAGACTGCTCACTCTACATTTAAATTACCATTGGCTGTGTCTTTGGAACAACAATCTGTGTGCTCGATCCGCAAAAACGGTCCGCTGGGGCAGCTCTTACAAGACACTTCGCTGGTCATCTGGGACGAGTGCACCATGAGCCACAGGGCGCACGTGGAAGCCGTGGAGCGCACGCTGAGAGACATCCGAAGCTCAGACCGTATAACGGGGGGCGTGACGTTTGTTTTAGCTGGAGACTTTCGTCAAACATTACCAGTTATAACAAAAGGTACTCGAGCTGACGTTATTCGAGCTTGCCTTAAATCATCAACTTTATGGCAATCGATTGAAACTCTTAATCTGCGCACAAATATGAGAGCACATTTAAGTGACAATGACGATAATAATTTCTCACAAAAACTTCTAAAACTCTCCTGAAAATCAATATATTTTGTTGCCATCTACAAATACCACTGCCAACGTAGTTTACAGTGAAGCTTTAAGATAAAAACTGACAAATATAAAAGTAAAAAACGTAAATCTACCTTAATATTATATCTGTAAATAATGTAAAAGTAAACCTGTAAAATAAAAAATACTAAAAATGTAAATTATTAAGTAATAATAAGAATGAAAATGATTAATGACAAACCCTTTTTTAATAAAAAATAAAAAACAAAAAAAATATAAAAAAACAAAATAATAAGCACAAAACAACAAAACCAAACAAAAAAAAAATAATTTTGTAAGGAAAATACTAAATAATGATAGGCAAGTTTCTATCGATACGAACAAAAATTTCTTTGAAATATCTAGGTATTTCAAAAAAAATTTATATAGGTAATATATAGTATAGGTAGATACATTTTTAGTTGAAAGTTGTCAACGTTTAATTTAGACTGTATATATTTTATTCGACTCTGCTTTTATTCTAATTACTTAAAAAAACCATTGTAAAAATGTATATAATATCCTATGTAAATATTACTTATTTAAGTGCCCGCCACTTAAACCATCAAAGAAATTGAACATAAATAGACTTACATACAAATATAATATTTAATATAATATATATTTAATATTTTTTGTTATTGTAATTTTATGAATGTTATAATATTGATTTTGCATGCTGTGTCTATCGCATCATATTGTATACTATGCTTGTATCATATTGCTTGTATTATTAGAATAAACAGTGTAACAATTGTAGATAGGCCAATAAATAAATAAATAACCGTGGGATTTTTTAATATATAATTAATAAATAATAAAAAATATTTTTTTAATAAATAAAAATATTTGTGAAAAAAAGTGTTTCATATCCAAATTTCCAAAAATAAATAATAAATTGTCTACCCCGTGCGAAGCCGGGACGGGCTGCTAGTCGTATATACATATACTACTAGTGGCACCCGGGTCATAATAATTTATAGCCTTAAAGTGGCCACTCTTAATTAGGTACCATCGCAAATAATGTACCTTTCAAATGGTGAAAGATATTTTCAAATAGGTGTTCCAGAGATAACCCTACACGTAGGAAAATACTCACAAAATTCGGGTTCTCTCTTTATAATTTTGGTTAAGATCTAATATAATGTCGATAACAATATTTATAATGGCCCTGCCACACACTCATCGAGTGGCATGAGAAGTAACGAGGAAAGGATACAGAAACGTAGTGCGGCAACATTTCTCGTCATGCCCACCGCTCCCTGTTTTGTCGGTACTTTGGGCGCGAGTGAAGGACCTGGTGCCGAGCGTCGCGAATATTTACGCGAATAGGGGAGTGTGTAGAGCGATAAGCAGCGTGAGGAGCATTGTGTGGCAGGGCCATAAATAAATTAGAAGAAAGCACGAAGAGCACGTCCACCATCTCCGGCCTCGCCGCCGCGCCTTTGAATCGCAGCCCCACCTTGAGTGCTGCGACACTGGCTGGCAGGTGCGTCAAGCTCGACAAGCGGTTCTTTCCGCCGACGACACCACCACCTGCGATTTGACGGTGAGGCCGCCAGACCGCTTCGGAACTCGAGACCTGCCAATCTATAATAGGCAGCAGAGAAAAATGAAAGGATTAGCCCAGCAGCCTTTTTGCGTAAGTGAATTTGCCAAGGCAAAAGGTTTTAACGCCATCAATTGACCAATCACATGCGAGATAGAAGACGCGATGTGGATTTCCGCTTATGTGATTGGTCGAATGATGGCGGTGAAATCATTTGCCATGCCGAATTCACTTACGTTATTAGGCAGATGGCCTTTTCTCAGATGTGTCATAATACTAACAAAAAAAAACCATAACAATGCGATACACCAAGTACTTCTTGGCTGCCTAAGTTGTTCAAGCGCCGAGTCTGTTTACATCGACGGTTTATATCGACAAATTTGGACCATTAAACATATTACTAAATATGTTTAAATTATAAATGTTTATTTCAATAACTTAAGAATAGTATTACATTTGATTTTTAGGGATTTCCATTTAAGTCCAGATATAAGTTTCCAATTACCTATAATAGTGAAATAAATAATTATATAGTTAACAAATATATTATTTAGGTGTACAGAAATGTAAAAGCAAAAAGTTTTTTTTTTAATGGGGATTAATGTGGTAGTTCGTCAATAAACGTTTGTATGTAGGTCAAATATTATAATAATGAAATAAATAATTGTACAATTCAGATATGTATTAGCGCTCGCCGATTACGGTTGTTTTATTTACATGACTCACAACACCCAATAAACACGTACACAGTAGGTACACTTACAATTTTAAGACACTAACGTCGGTAAACCGAAGGTGAGTGATGTACCTACGCGCCATTGACGTTGATGCCTTTCCCACTCCAGTCCAGAACCTTGAAGACATCCTCCAGTGAAGCAGGGAACAGTTTCGGAATTATGACGTCTCCCTGTCTCAAACCTCGCTGCAGAAGGATAGGTTCCGAAGTCTGATCCTGAAGTCAGACTGACATGGTGGCGTTTTTGTCAGTGTTGCCAGCGACTAATTTTTGACTGCCGTGTTCGGTAGGGGAAATTGCCGTGTTTCTAAGGAAAGGATGTCTTCGGCTGCCGTAGCACATAAATTGAATAATACATTTTTGTTTTTAATTTTTATAATCATTTTAATTAATAAAAAGTCTCGGTCTACTACTACTACTCTACTCGGTCCTTCGTCACTTTCAGAGTCCATGATTTAAAGCTTCTCACAACAATCAGTACAACACTTAATAAAAAATATCAAATCGCAGTAGTCGTAGGAAATAAGTACCAAACGCAATAGTCAAAATCAAGTGTCAAATCATAACCTAAATAATAATGGCAGCGGACGAAAGAAGGAACTATTCAAATTCAGTAGTAAGTATAGTAACATGACACTAGCGCCACCCGCAACTGCTAAGCTAAATTTGTACCTCGTCATGGAAGCAACCTAAGGGGAATACCCTGCCAGATATTGACATTTATATTTTTAAAATTTTTGGCTTTGGCACTTAGTAAAATACGGCCTTTGCAAATTGCCGTAGATTTTGCTACGGTAATAGATTTGCTGCCGTAGGCCGTAGACTTCCCTTAAATTTCGTCCAATTTCCGTAGAACACGGCAATTGCCGTAGCAATGGCAACGCTGGTTTTTGTAGACACACTTCAGCACCTCGATGTACCGGTAATCGAGAGACACCGTGGGAGAGACTGCAGTACAGCCCAAGTCTCGATCAAATCGAAGGCTTTCTCGTAGTCCACAAACGCTTAACAAAGAGGCAGGTTGTACTCTTCCTTCGGTCTTCTGTATAACCTGCCGCAGCGTATGTATGTGGTCTACGGTGTTAAAGCCTTTACGGAATACGGCTTCATCAATCACGATTCATGATGACTATTGAAAATAACTTGTAGACATGGTTATGAAGTGAAATGAGCCTATAATTCGTCAATCGGGCATTGTCGGACCTTCTTGAAGAAGAGTACCACCACACCCCATGCCTGTAGCGTTTTCTCTTCTAACAAAGCTTATAGTTATGAATAAAAATTAAAAAAAAAACAATGATTACGGTTTTTTGGCGACATCAAAAAAATATTGTTTTGTTGAAAAATTAAAAGTTGTTCGTCAAGTTTTTTATTTGAAATCTTAATTACACTTAATTTAGAATGGTTTTGTTTCAGTATACATTAATAGTTATTGTAAATCGACTATTTTATGGAACTTTTATAGAAGTTTCTACTGTTTCTAGCCCTAAGACTCAACCATAAATAGCCACACACTAGTGTCTACGTCAGCTGTCATCCACCTTGTCAATCAATGTCAAACGTAAGTTAAGTAAACACCTAGGACCCTGGTAGCCCTAGGCCCCTAGCCTTCCTCTAGTTACTATTAAAAAGGGCCTTCCTAATCTGTTTTACGAACGGAAAAAAGTATGTAGATCCCTGCCCAATATTGAATCGCTTCGAAATTCCAATATGAATATCATCGAAAATGTCTTCTGTCGCCTCTGTGCCGAGTTGATGCCGCACAACAAACTCTTTGACCTGCAAACCGACCAAGAAAAGTGTACAGAAATCATCAGAAAACTGTCTCGTTTCAATGTGCAAATGAATTTCAGTGATAATGTTTTGCCGAAGATGGTCTGTTACACATGTATTAACTCATTGAACCGTGCGTTTGACTTTGTTGTTGTAGTGGAAAAAGCGCAATCAAACTTAAATGATTTCATTCTAACGCGGCAAATAAAACAGGAACAGAATGCTTCTGATGACGAACTTGTCATATACGACTCTTCGTCGAGCTACGACAGTGACGAACAACTCCAAAATATAAAAGTTGAATCGGACAAGAAAAGAAAAACTTCAAAATTGTTAACAAAGAAAAGGAAGACTATAACTTGTAAGAAAGACACTTGCACTAGTTCGAAAGTTTCTCACTTATCTCAGTTGAAATTGACTTGGAAGAGCTATAACTGGCTATGTACTTACTGTGAAACTCAGTTTCCATCAGTTGAAGAACTACGGACTCATTCCATGCAATACCACACCGCTTGTAACCCATACCGATGTACCGACTGCAAAATTAGAAAACTACGTCTAGACAGTTTTATTCTCCATGTGAGGAAACACAAGAGGTTCTTACGATTCTCTTGCTACAAATGCTCCATGGTATTTGGTTCAGTTATAGCAGCAAATAAACATAAAGAAACACATAAAACATCAGATATTGTTTGTTTTGGATGTAATATGTGTTTTGAGAGCCAAGAGGAATTAGCTAACCACACCAGCACATACTTTAGAGGCACGAACGCAAGGAAACCACGACCTCCGGTACAATTGCAAGGTAACAGTTTAACATGCCCAATATGTGAAAAGGTTTGTAAAACGAAGACTAGTTTGAGTACTCATTTATTAATACATACGGATCGAAAAAAAGACCACACATGTGAAGTCTGCGGTAAATGTTTCTTCCAGAAAGGATCTTTAGCTGGTCATATGCTTCAGCATACGGATGTGAAACCATTCCAATGTGAAATATGCAAGTCATCCTTCAAAACTGCAAGGCGATTACGTCTCCACATTGCTATCCATGATGGAGAGAAACCATTCTCTTGTGAGCAATGTGGCAAGCTTTTCCGACTAAAACGTCAACTCAACAACCATTCTATAATCCACACGGATGCACATCCTCATGTTTGCACATACTGCAACAAAAGTTTCCGCTTCAAAACTATACTGAATCAACACATACGCCAACACACTGGAGTAAAACCATATTCTTGTGCTCTTTGTCAACGCGACTTCACGAACTGGTCGAATTATAACAAGCATATGAAACGCAGACATGCTACTGATATGGCGAAGAAGAAACGCACTCCTGATGGGACATACCCTATAGACCCTGTAACGGGAGAGGTAATTTTACCAGCTGAGGAGAAAATAAATGAATGGAAAAAGAAAATGATGAAAAAGGATACATCTGCTTCATCATTTCAGGCGAAAGATGTCCACTGCTGAACATATAACTGAAAAAGAATACAGAGGCAGCCAAACTATGGAAGGAGAAAAATTATGTGATAGCCACTTAAAGTTCTTCATCATAAACGCGAATGTTTGTTAACCAATCATGACTAAACAGTTTTTGAAGAAATCTGGCCACGCCACACACAGCTAGACTACGACTAACTTAATAGGATACTATTTATCACAGTAGTACAATCCCTTGTGATAATATTCAACTTCTATGCAGGGCCACTGGCAAAATGTAATTTATGTAAGAAATTAATGAATGTACTAGTACTGACTCTGAAGTTGGCGAAAAACAGCACCGATTCGTGCATTGCGCATCGGAAAGCCATCTTCAGGGCGGCCAAGAAGTTTGACGAGAACTATACACCTGGGGGAGGCATATGTCCAGCCGTGGACGTCTTTCGGCTGAAATATATTTCCCACCATACCACATATTTTTTCCGTTCCCACTTTTGTTTTATTTCAACTGTAAGAGTGAAGATAAAATAGTGTATGCATTATGCAACGGCATATAATTAGGTAATAAAACACTCGCGTGCGATAAACCCACGCTAGTGTTTTAATAACCCCTATTATATGACCATTGCATAAACTACTATATTTTTTTAATTTTACCTATCCACGAATATAAAGTAGGTACGTGTTTATACAATATTTTTTGAATTCATATTTGGATCATTACGTTGTTTTTCTTTAAACGTCCATTCTGCCTACCGGGATAAAATATACCTACTCAAAATAGAAATTTAAGTTATGAAAAATATTTAGGTATCGCGCGACTTTTGCAGCAAAAGGATATTAACATTTTTTTTTTCATCGTATCGATTTTATTCAGCCGATTTTTATTTTCAGCCAATTTCGTTTTGATCTAATGCATACATTTTATATTTAACTTAATGGGAGACATTTAACCTCTGTGGTAAATTTATATCTAAATAAAAAATAAAGTATAATAACTGCATTAATGAAAAACTGTGCAACAATGAGATTTCATATAAAATTTCTGTACTCTTTTGGTTCTAAGCAAAAAATACGTACTTTGTGATCGGTTTTGTAGTGATTAATGATAAAATGACTACGTAGTTGAAAGAAAAAAATATTTATTGTATCACTATCATTAAAAGCGTCAAGATTTATGGAGGATTCTTATTAAAAAAAATAGAATCTCAGTATTTAAACGAAGCATGTGGTTTGTTTTTTTTTTTACATAAATAAGGCTGTTATTAAATAAATAAAACTCTGAAACTATTTTTGATTCAGACAAGAGTCCATTAGGTACGTTAGTCACAATTTACTTAATAATATATAGTTTTAGTAGGTAGGTACAGCCTGCAGAGCTACGTGGCTACAGACACACATATATATGTTACTTAATTTTTTTTTAATTTATTCAAATGTTTGGAGCTCAAATACAAAAAGAAATATGTATAGACGTATGTGGAACAGGGTGGACAGTTCCGCAAGCAACTTAGAGAAGGGTGGATTCTCCGACCAGACAGGTGTTGTGTCTGGTGGGCAACCCCCGATATTTGTTGTAACGCGGGTAGCCGTAGGAGTTGCCTGGTAGAAATCGACACGTAAAGTAAAAGCGTTATAGTTCTCACCAAATCTCTAGGCCGCCCTGAAGTTGGCTACAATGGCTGCGCAGTAGTAAATCTCATACAAAAACAGTACTGATCCGTGCCTTTCGCATCGGAAAGCCAACATCAGGGCGGTCCAGAAGTTTGGCGAGAACTATACCAACTCGAGACGTTCGGCGGAGTTCGGATAATATCGTCAAGCGCTGGCCGCTATATCTACTTTTCTTCATCATGTGTCATATAAATGTGAATTTTGTCTGATGGTTGAAGAAAACTTGTGAGGAACTTCGTTCCTTACGGCAGTCCCCTGAACGCACAAATCGGGAATCGCGTTTCAAATCGTGCGAAGAACCGCGATTAGGCGATGTAGTATTTATGTGACGTGAGATCTATTATTGTAGTTCGCATAATGCAGTATAGGTGGAGATAGCATGTTGTTTTTTGTTGTATTTGAGTCCCTGAACCATGTGGGACTAGGTACTGTTAACTATTTGAGAATGTTTTTGTAGGTATTAGTTGGTAAGATATTGCAATAGGTAATATAAAAAAAGTTAGTGTTAAACAAAATTGAAGAATAATTTGTGGCTTAATGTTACTAAATAAAATAATTAGCTAAAGTTCTGGCCTATATTCTTTCATTCCTCTTAAAATTCCACTCATCATCATTTCATAAGCCTCTTTCCAAGTGTCGCCACATTGATCGGTCCTATGGGTCTCGCATCAGCGTATTCCGCTGCGGGATCATCGCTCCACCTAGATTCTAGAACTTTGGCGGTTGCCATTCCAGTGCTTTTCGGCCCTGTAGAACATCCGTTCTGCGAGAAATGTGACCTGCCCACTGCCACATAAGTTTGGTGATTCCAGAATGTTTGAAGGGATTATCCTCGGGGCAATCTCTACATCGCGCGGCAGGTGGATTCAGGACTTTCTAAAACCAACAACGGTGTTCCCTCGCACACCTGGCTAGCATCTGGCTCAGGGGCTGCGGGTACTTTTGTGACTAGCCCGCCTTTCACAGTCCAGGTGAGACCTCCGGTTACCCGGAGGTGGTCCGGCGGGAGACGACCGGAGACAGGCGCTCAGAAGGAATTTTATACATGTGATGGGTCTCTTTTACTCTGTAGAGAGGTAGTAATGTTCCCACGGCTGGGACACGGCATTCTCTTTTTTAACATGGAGTTGGTCATATAAAATACGGCAATATCTCCGAATATTTAGTTCTGGGGGGTGACCAAGTGTGTGTAAGGGACAGATGTAGGTATATGACTTGTATACATCTGTCACTTACGCGATCTCAAAATAACCTTTCTCTAAGAGCTTATGGTCACCCCCCTGGAGGACGCGACGGGCCATTCTTTTTAACCGACTTCAAAAAAAGGAGGAGGTTCTCAATTCGTCGGAATGTTTATTTTTTATTAATTTTACCCGTTTACCCAAAGACACCTGGACCGATTTGGAAAATTCTTATATTGTTTGAAAGGATATAATACTTCACAGGTGGTCCCATGGTTCTCAGGTCAGGATCTGATGATTGGATCCTAGAGAAATCGAGGGAACTCATCAAATATTATAGGCATACATATAGCGATATTTTCATCAAAAATAAAAAACCTATTAACAAAAAATAACTTTCTTTTCCTAAGTCGGTGTCTTTTGTACTCAATGTGTTCAGTTTTTCGACACCGACTTCGGAAAAGAAAGTTATTTTTATCTTTGTAGTGTTTTGCTTTGGAAGTCGGTTTGATTTTTCATGATTTCAGTTCTAATTTAATAAATACTACTATTTATTAAATTAGTCACACAAAGTTTATGCATGCCCGAGTTCAAACTTACGACCTACTGGACAGAATTGCGTCGTGGTCTACAGCCAACTCACTTGTACTGAACCCGAAAAAATCTAAGTTTATGGTCATGGGAAGCAGAAATCAAATAAAGTCAATTATTTCTGCAAAGCCCAAAGTTAAAATCAAGGGCGAAAACATTGAAAGGGTAGAAACCGCTTGCAACCTAGGTCTAGTCACTGACCCAGAACTTCGTTTTGAGGCGCATGTCAATGGCGTTGTGAAAAACTGTTTTTATAGGCTAAAGGTTCTGTACCGGGTGAAAGACTTCCTTAGTGTTGCAATGAGGAAGAGATTGGTGGACAGCCTGGTACTGTCCAAACTGAATTATTGTGACACTGTATACGGACCGTGTCTCCTTTCTCGCACAGAGCGTCTAATACAGCGGGTACAAAATGCGTGTGCGCGTTACTGTTTCAGTATACCCCGGAGGCATCATGTAACACCGCATTTAAATGAGCATAATATGTTAAAAATGGCTGCACGACGAAAATTACATTTAGCAGTCTTAATGTTTGGCGTTATTCAAACACACAAACCGGAATACCTGTATAAAAAGCTTATCTGGAGACACGAGCACTACAGCTACTCCGCCCGTTCCACGTCCAAACCACTCTCGTTGCCTCGTCGTGGGACCGCAGCCTTCAGAGGATGCTTTAAGTATGCCGCCACTCGCTGCTGGAATGATTTGCCGCCTCCCATAAGATCGCTAAAAACAAAACAAAGTTTTAAATTTCATTTAAAAAGAAATCTATTAGAAGAACAGAAGGTTGAACAAAGTACATTTTATAAATAAAATCTTTTTAGGCTTTAAAATTACTCACTTAAGGTTCATAATCCATTGGCATCGTATCGAGACGGTTCGAGGCGGCGGCATGAGATCCTTCACGGGCAGCGATGTGGGGGCGTTCTTTCACTGGGCATCGCACTTTCTCTTCTTCCATTGTTGTGATTGCCGGGCATCGAGGGTCGAACCACGCCAAAGAGAATATAACCACTAGAGAGCTTATAGGCCGATTTCTTCGAAGCACACGACTCACTACCGCGGGCCGGGAGACGAGGAAGAACGCGCGGCTGCAATTGGTCAGTTCAAAGTAAGTTGCGAAGGTATGGCTATCGTTAGGGTTGATCAACTCGATTAAGGGAAAATTATCGATATCGATAAAATGGATTTTAACATTATTAAAAATACTCAATTAAAATCATATAAATATTATTTAATAAAAATCAATCAATTACAAATATAAATATGTGTGTCGGGGACATAGAGAAACAAAAAGTATTTTTCCAAATCGGTCAAGCCGTCTACGAGTAATCCGGGAACATAATACATAAGAAAATTCGACGAACTGAGAACACCCTCCTTTTTTTAAGTCGGTTAAAAGTAGATAGATATTTTTTCATACATTTTTTATTAAGTTTAATTTTATTATTATCGATATCGAGTTCAGCTATTAAAAGTAACAGCACAGATATTTACGATAAAATACAAAGGGAGAGAAAGGGATAGAAGCATTAGAATTGTCTAGTGAAAGAGCGAGACTTTTCCAAAAGACATCAACGCGGGACTCAAAATTGTGCTCGTTTACCCCATCCACCATTTTAACTAGATCCCTGCGGTGTCTCATAATCTGATTAAATTAAAAATAATTTTCGTACTGTTTACTTACCGATGAAATGTTATGCCATCCTTTTTGTAACTAGATGTCTTGGCATGTTTCCCATACCCCTTTACGGCGCATGAGGGCATTTTTATGCGTTATAATTGCAATAAAAAGATAAAACAATTTGTATTTATTTAGCGTGCATACAGGTCTAATAACTGGACACAACTAAAATGGTTACTAGTACCGAAGCCTTTACATAGGCGACAAAATACTAATAGTTTTCGAGCGTCGGGGCACTGTATACGCCGTCAAGTGGTTATATCGTCGTTGAACCACGCGGAATACGCACACACACATGACGGTACACTGCACAGGACTCGGGCGCCGCTTGACGACGCAGCGCTCCGGCCGGCGCGCGTCTAAATAACGCGCGCCCGGACGACGCGCAGCACGCTCGCTCGTGCACGACGTCACGAAGGCTCTCAAAATAAGGCTATACAATAAACAGCGCCAAGCGAGTGCGGTGTGGAAGCGAGACAAAACATGGAGTGTGCCTGTGTTTTTGCGGGTATTAGTTTTATGTTTTTGATAAGAATTTAAGATACTTCCGCTTTTGGTTTTGGTCACATCATAATTTTGGGTGGTTTATTTTTATCATACTGTATTTATATCTTACTGTATTTATTTTATGTTCTTTGTATCTATTTTTACATATCTACACAACAAATTTGGTTTCCGTACGTCACTTCCTAGGCGACCACTGAAAATCAGCGCCGTGCTGTGGATCCCCACGGCACAGCATTATGCTGAGTGGAAGCCTTTTTGCCACAATCACGACATGCATCTGCCTGGCATCTTTTTCACCCTATTTCTTTTCTGTTATTTTCAAAATGTAGGTAGTAAATGGTATTATTTTATTTATTTCTCATCTTTACTAACTTACTTTAAGTACTACTAATATTACTGTTAAGGGTTTAGCATAAGCATATATTTATATTGTATGTCGTTTTGTGACAATTAAATACTTTTTCTTTCTTTTCTTTTCTTTTCTTTCTAATTAGGTTCTGCTATGGTTGGGCCATTTACATGCTCCTTTTGTCGGTAAGTTTAAGGGCATACATCCGCAATAGCAACACGATATTTTTCGCAACTTTTGGATACTCCTCCAAAACGACTTGGATGTTAAAAAATGCCCGCGCGAACAGAGTTGTGGCGAGTCGCTCTATAAACTCGTCCAGAATGTCTATCCCTGTATCCCGCAGGATGACATCGTTCCTCACATAGCGAGGGGCGTCCATGATGATAGTATCGTTTTGTTGGGCGCGTAGCGTGTTCTTGCTCGCCTCGTTAGTGAGAGCGAACCAAGCTGGGGCTGCGTATGTAAGTATAGATTGCAGGTACGTCTTGTAGATGGCCAGCTTGGCGCGGGCGGGAAGGTGACCCTGCTCTGCGCGCCACCCTGGTAAAGTGCAACCTCATCGTAAGCAGACGGTCGATGGTCACACCCAGGTACTTGACCTGGGGCGTCCACTCGATGTCGGCTCCTTGTAGTGTCAATAGTGGTTGGAGGGGCCCGAGTCCTGTAACAAGAGCCTGCGTCTTACCCACGTTAACCGATAGCCGCCACTACGCTAGCCACTCGGGTATGAGATAGAGGGCGCGCTGTATTTTCTTCGCTGTGTGCTTCGGGTTCAATGACTTGGTAATGTATGCGGCATCGTCAGCGTACAGCGCTAGCGTTGCCTCTGGTGTAGTGGGTGGGGATATCGTCGGTGTAACGAGAGTAACACGCAGGCGATAAGACGGCGCCCTGCGGCACGCTCGGGGGCGGGGGGCGGACAGCTCGCCCTCTACCACCACTCTGAAAGTCCTGTGGGACAGAAAAGATTGTATAACTCTTACCACGCGACGGACTAGTTTGTGGACGAATCCTTCGTGCCACACGCAGTCGAAGGCCTTTTCCATGTCGAGGAATACTGCCACCGCGTACTTCTTTCTGTTCATAATTAACGACAGCAGGTGCAGTAACCTTGACAGCTGGAGCGTCGTGCTGTGTTCCGCGCGAAACCAGAATTGTTGTGGGCGCAGTGAGATGTGAGGTGCGCGATGTCGCAACAGGAGGGACTCGGACACCTTGGAGTTAGTGGGCAGGAGTGTGATCGGGCGATAGCTCTCCGGCTACAGGACATTCTTGGCTGCCTTGGTCAGCATGATGACGCGCCCCTCTTTCCTCGAGGCCGGAAAGGGACCCGTGCGGAGAATCCCGGTGGACAAGCGCACCACAGACGCGACCATGCGGTGGGGCAGGTGGCGCAGCGCTGTATTTAGGATGTGGTCGGCACCTTGGGCCTTCCGCCGGGCTTTGTTCTCAAGATGGCGCGTCTGACTGCTCCAGGCGAGAAATTGACGGCATCTTCATCGGGAGCTATCAGCGTGGTGAAGTAGTCTCCAATGTGTTCCTCGACTGCTGCAACATGTTCGTGTTCCGTAGTCGGATTCAGTAAAAACTGACGCTCCAGGTGCACGGTTTAGACCTCCGCTCGGTCTCCCGCGGCGTACTTAAGCGCCCCGTCAGTGCTTCGCAGCGGGCGTACTGGAGCTGGGGTATTCTTAAGCTGGCGGCACAGCTTATGTATGGAGGGCCAGTCGCCCTCCGCGGCGTCTATGCGTTCCTCCCAGCTCGTAGCTCTTAGAGCACTCAGCTCGGCGTTCACCTATTCCGCGAGTTTGTTAAGGGCGTTCTCCATTGCTTGCGTAGGCGCCTCTTTTCGGTAATAAGCCGTAGGATGCGCGCGAGCAGGGGCGGCTGAAGCACATTCCCCTGCTGCTGCGTCATCGTTGCTGTTTCCAGTGCTTCAGTCGAGTCTGACAGGACGACGAGGACAGGATGGTGGTCCAACTGCATCTCGTCGTCTAGCACTTGCTGTGTGACTTGGCAGTGTAGCCCACGGTGTACGACATTGTCTATCACGTCGTCGGGCATGTATCTAGCAGTGTCAGGACAGTGGATCGAAGTCTCAGTTCCAGACATCGTGTACCCGTGGGCCTCCACGTCCGCGAAGAGTCGTCTCCCCTCATCGTTGAAGTGATAGCTGTTCCACGCTGGGTGCTTGGAGTTGAAAGTCACCGGCGAGGATAGTCGGATTATCTGTGTTTGTTAGGAGTGACATGTTGAGACATGTTGAGTTTGCTTGCTGGTGGCTTATAAAAAGCATACACCTCCAGGTCCTCGCCGGCTACGTGCAGCTGCACACCCAGCGCGTATGCTGTTTGTAGAGTCGTCAGGGGAAGCTCTTGGTGAACGACTCTTCTCTTTACAAGCAAGGCCAGGCCACAAAAATTGTTTCCATATGCCGACCGCTCGTCCTTCCTTTAAACGAGATAACCAGAACTTACACCTATCTCCAGGTTCCAGGAAAGTCTCGCTTATTAATGCCACGTCGATGTCCTGTTCTTGCAGGAGATGGCGGAGGATTGCGACCTTGTGTTTCAGGCCGCGAGCATTCCAGTGGATCATCCTTAACGACTTAGCCATGATAAAGCGTCAATAACGCGGCCAAGCCGTCGAGGATGACCTGCTCGACGTCCTGGGAATATTGAAATATTTACCTGCAAACAAAGAATAATCGTGAAACAGAACGCATCTAAGAAAGTTTTCGTTCGTCGTGTTGCATCTGATTTTGTGACACACAAATTGACTTATTGCATATTCACTCACTCCCTTACGTGAATTTCTAAATCTTCTACCCCGCTTTCTCCGGCGAGCGTGTGAGCGTATTAGTGTCGTTTTCTACATAATATAAGGTAATTTATCTATTCTCATGAAAATGTAACTTTTTGAGATGTCTCATGTAATATTTGACTATCTGCCACTGCCAACACTGTCGTTTACCGACATCTTTTCGTTTAAATCAGGGGTGCTATTCTTATTCTAAGTTGTTATTATGTTGTTATGATGTTATTATTATTCTAAGGAAACAGCCTTGAGCGCAGTGCTGTGCCAGCGACGAATCTACAGTTTGGTATTCACGGCCGTCACAGCGACACTAGCGCTCTAAGCTGTGACGGCCGTGAGTTTGTACTACTCAATGTCGAGCAAGTCGACAGTTCTTCATACATTTTGGTATTCCTTAAGAAAAAACAGCGTCGAAGATGCTCGCAGCCTGACTTACAGCCTCGTTTTTATGTGTCAAATCCAAAAGCCACTATTTTTGCGCATAATTCTTCTTGGATTTTAATCTTACTCATATTGTAAAAGTTTATGTGAAAGTTTCGATATAATAGATGTGTGTGTGGATGTATGTTTGTTACTCAATCACCCCCGGGCGGATCTGGATGCAATTTTGCATAGAGATTATAGTCTGGAATAGCATATAGCCTACTTTTCATCCCGACATGATGCACCCTTGGGATAAGACGAAGCCGCTGGCAGGGGCTCGTTATAAAATAAATTATTTCGATTAATAAAAAAAATGGTAGCTCGGTTATTTAAATTTACTTTTATAAGAAGAAGCTAAGAAAATTAATGATTCTAACAGACGAGAGGATTAGCAACGTTGAAAACAATATCCCCGGGATATTGACTTTATCCATAGTTTCAGGCTTTCTCAGGATTAAATAACATATTGGAAAACAATTTAGCTCTTAGCGTATAGGCATTTTATGTTTCATATGAATGTAAACTTATATATTATGTAACTAACTGTTGCCCACAACTACGTCTGTGTAGCATTAGTACTTCGACTAGCCATTTTTTATATCAGGCAATAATATTGAAGGTATATGGGCCGCCTTATTAGAGAAACTATTATTTCACCATTCAAACTTCCACCCCAATGAAAGATTTCCATGATAAAAATTATCCTATGTTTCCACATCAAATTTCATCTAAATCGGTTCACCGGTTTAAGCATGAAAAGGTAACAGACAGAGTTACTTACACATTTATTATATTAGTTTGGATTTCACAGGTTAATTAGTAGCTTTTATTATTAAAATTATGAGTCATAAATATATTTGAGGACATTCAATATTAAGTAAGATTTATTGCGATGTGAATCATTTTTATTGGTCCGGCTTCATCATCATATTAGCCCAAAGACGTCCTCTGCTGGACATAGGCCTCCCCCAAGCGTCACCACATTGACCTGTTCTGTGCGTCTCGCATCCAGCGGAACCCTGCAACCTTCATAACCTGCCTTCCAGCTACATGCTGAATCTTAATTGGCCTAATTCTTATTTGTACAAGCAAACATGTGCATTAAGACTGCAAAACGGAATAATATATTTAGTATGGAAAATAATTATACATCCTTACTAATATTATAAATGTGAATGTAAGTTTGTTTGTTACGCTTTCACGCAAAAACTACTGAACCGATCATCATGAAACTTTGTACATATATTCTTTGAGGTATTAGAAGTGACATAGGATACCTTTTTATAATAATAATAATAAAAAAATGGCTACACTGCGAGCGAAGCCGCGGGTAAAAGCTAGTAATATATATTTTGAGTAATAAAAAAAACTTAAAATGACAAAACTCAAGATTTATTTATTAATATATTTTCCAGTAATAAAATTTTATTCTATAATAAATACCCTTTTAGTTTCTAATCTCAAGTATTTTTTTTAGAATCTTTTATCACTAAGTTAGTATAATTTAAGTAACTTATGCCAATAGTAGTGATAATCTTTCAGTACTTTCACTTAAATTTGTATTACAATTTCTTAACATCTCTCATAAACTAAACATAATATATGTGTGTATAAAAATAAATATTAAAATCATGTTCCATGTATTCAACTTAGTGCAGTGCTTAGGTCTCTCTTGACCAAGCGACGAATCGACCCACGCTACAATGGCCCAGTTTAACTTCGGTATTTTGGGAAATTTTGACCACACAGTGCACGAATGGAAGGCGTACAAAAGTCGCCTGCAACAGTGGTTCGTAGCAAACGATATTACGGAGAAAAACGACTCAACGGGTACAAGAAAGCGCGCCATTTTGCTAAGCGCACTCACAGAAGGGACCTACCAGCTCGCAGCGGACTTGGCTTTGCCAAAACAACTGGAGGAGTTGCCAATAGAAGACATTTATGAACTCCTAGATAACCATTTTTCTTCGAAAAAGTGCGGATTCGGAGAACGTTACGCATTTTACACGGCAACGCAACAAGTTGGTGAGACGCATGCGCAGTGGGCAGCACGCCTGCGTGGCCTGACAAAATACTGCAAATTCGCAAATGTAGAGGAGGCCCTCCGAGATAGGTTCGTGATGGGCATGTCAGCGGGTCCCGAAAGGGACAAACTGTTCACGAAGGACACGGATGCCTTGACTCTAGTGAAGGCAGTGGAGTTGGCGCAGAGCATCCAGTGCGCGCGGGCAGGTGCCGCCGCGGCCGGCGTTTCGACCTCAATTGTGTCACCCGTGCAACAAGAAAATCCGGTGTATAAGGTGCATAGTAAAAGTGCAGCTCTTGAGAAGGACCCGCCAAAAGAGAAGTGTTCCGTGTGCGGCCGAAAAAACCATACCGATTCTCAATGCCGATTCGCGAACTTTACGTGTAGGAAGTGCAACACAAAGGGTCACTTACGTAGAATGTGTAAAGTTAAGTGTGTTGTGACCAGTGACGCGAGTGAGGGAGACGATGATGGTAAGGCTTTTTGTCGTAACATAGCTTCACGGCGGGGAGAACCTATGACAGAAATCGTGTCAATAAACGGTTCGATATTAAAATTTGAAGTTGATAGCGGATCAGCAGTAACAGTAATATCCAATAGTTTATACAAGAGTTGTTTTAGCAGGTTGCCCTTATCACCGCCTAAGAAAAAATTATTTACCTACACAGGTAGTAACATCGTGTGTCTAGGTATAGTTCGTCTACCCGTCACGTATAGGCAGAGTACACACACGCTCAATGTTTACGTGGTACGCAGCGAAGGCCCGCCATTGCTCGGCAGAGATTTTTTATCCTTATTTAATTTAAAACTAGCACCATGTAATTTCATAAGTAATGAAGCGAAAACAATCGAGGACTTGCAAAGTAGATTTAGAGACGTCTTTTCAGATAAATTAGGTCGCTTTAATAAATTCGAGGTTAAATTACGTTTGAAAGATGACGCAAAACCAATTTTTTTTAAGGCACGTCCGATCGCCTTTGCATTGCGAGATAAGGTAGATGACGAAATTGTCCGTCTCGTCAACCTAGGGATACTTAAACAAGTTGATCACTCAGAGTATGCTTCACCCATAGTACCAGTGTTAAAACGCAATGGAAGTGTTAGGCTGTGTGCAGACTATTCAGTTACTATCAATAAACAATTGGTCGTAGAACAATACCCGCTGCCCACAGTCCACGAATTATTTTCAAAATTACACGGAGGGAAACAGTTTTCAAAGTTAGATATGTCCATGGCCTATAATCAATTTGTTTTAGACGAAAATTCACAAAAGATTACATGCATTAACACTCATCGCGGGTTATTTCAGTATACGCGCATGGTCTTTGGCTTAACCAGCGCGCCGTCTATTTTTCAACGTGCCATGGAAAATTTACTGTCCGGTATAGATGGCGTGTTATGCCTATTAGATGATGTACTTGTAACAGCTGATAGCCCGGGGTTGCATTTGCAAAGGTTAACGGAAGTGTTGCAGAGGTTGCAAGATGCAGGCCTAACCCTACAAAAAGAAAAGTGTGAATTCTTTAAGAACGAAATCAGTTATTTGGGTTATGTAATAAATAAAGACGGGTTAAAAAAATCTACAGAAAAAGTTTTAGCCATTGAGAAATCCCCAGTACCCACGGATGTAGGCAAACTTCAATCATTTTTGGGGTTAGTAAACTACTACCGTAATTTCGTACCTAAGGCGTCCGAAATCCTTAGTCCCTTATACGATCTTTTGAGAAAGGATGTTAAATGGCATTGGACCGACGAACATCAAAAAGCGTTTGTCGAAATAAAAAAACATTTAACGTCGGATCAAGTTTTAACACATTTCAACCCATCTGCAAAGTTAATCCTCACAGTAGACGCTTCACCTAATGGGTTAGGTGCGATATTATCGCAAATTGATAAAGACGAATGTGAGCGTCCTATTTCCTTTGCATCCCGCACTCTAAATTCAGCCGAAAAGCGGTATTCCCAAATTCAAAAAGAGGCTACGGCCATTATTTTTGGAATTCGACGATTCCATCAATATTTGTACGGGAAGTCAGACCCGTTTATCCTTCGCACAGACCACAAGCCTTTAATTTCGATTTTTGGACCACACAAAGGCATACCTGAAGTTTCGGCTAACCGATTGCAAAGATACGCTTTGTTCCTTAGTGCATATAATTATACAATAGAATACGTCCGTAGTGAAAATAACAGTGCAGATTATTTATCCCGCGCGAGTTTGCCCGATATTGATAAGCGGTCAATGACCTCGGACCGAGAGGGCGGGAAAAATTCACAGCACGCGGCTGCCGCTGCTGCTCCCATTGACCGCGCTTCGTATGTTCACTTCGTGTTAGACGGACACATGCCAGTAACGCGGGACGAACTTCGTAAGGAAACCAGCCGAGACGTTATCTTGTCGAAGGTGGTTAATTTCCTCCACAACGGATGGCCAAGAAGCCTAACGGACGTAAATTTAAAACCGTTTCACGCATGTAGGAATCAGTTATCATACGAAGATGGATGTGTTATGAGAGGACATAAAATAGTTTTACCCGAAGTTTTAAAAAATAAAATATTGAATGAACTTCACACTTCCCACCTGGGAATCGTAAAAACAAAAGCCGAAGCTCGTTCTAGGTTTTGGTTTCCGGGTATTGATAAGGAAATTGAAACAATGATCAACTCGTGTAGTGTTTGCATTAATTTACGACCCACCCCTCCACGGGCCCCGATTGCACCTTGGCAATACCCACCGCGACCATTCTACCGTGTACACATAGATTTCTTGGGTCCGTTAGATAATAGGCATTATTTAATTGTAGTGGACGCGTATACGAAATGGGTGGAAGTTTACGATATGTGTGGTACAACAACCTCAGCAGCGGCTGTAGAGAAACTATACGAGTTTGTTTCAAGGTTTGGGGTACCAAATACAATTGTTAGTGACAACGGTACGGCTTTTACGTCACAGGATTTTAAACGCTTTTGCTCAGTTAACGGGATTGAGCACGTGACATCACCGGCCTATAATCCAGCGAGCAATGGTCAGGCCGAAAGTTATGTAAAGATCGCCAAGAGAGGTATAAAAACATGCATTCTATCGAGTGACAGCCAAAAAGACAGAAGGGTCAAACTATTAAAATATCTTTTTGACTACCGCAACTCAATACATTCTGTCACAGGGTTCTCTCCGGCACAATTAGTTTTTGGACACAAGCTGAGATCAAGGTTAGATCTGTTGTCGTCCAAACCATTGTTGTCATCCTCAAACGCGTCACTGGACAGAGTAGTAAAATCAAAGCAGTGTTTACAGAGTAAATACAGTGGTGGCAAAAATAAACAACGTTTTAAACACGGCGATGAAGTGCTGTTCAAAAAGTTTAGTTTAAATGGCAAATTCACATGGTGCAGAGGCACAGTAATAGACACAATGGGTAGAGTTCTTTACTCAATTAACGATCCTATAACAGGAAAGGTGTTAAAAAAACATAAAAACCAAATTGTTTTATATAAGGGCTACGCCGATGCATTACAAAACGGGACATCTGGGGGTGCCAATGAAGTGGAAGACGATGATCACAACGATAGCATGTTACCAGCGACATCACCGAGTCTCCAACCCGCACCTCAATCTGACGAGGTGGGGGAGGGGAGTCAGGTTACGAGTGCGACGTCACCAGCGACACCGCCCTCGCCACCCAGACGTTCCCAAATGGCATTGCGGCAGCTCCCAAGGGTTGATTACCGAAGTCTTGCATTGGGCAATGATAATTAAGATTTTCATGTGTAGCTAATAATATTAAGATTTTTATTAAGTACCTATTGTTGTATCTGAATTAAGATTATATTATTGTTGTATACCTATCTTCGAAATAGGGTTGGGAGATGTTGGGTATCTATAGTGCAACTATAGATAATGCATAGTCAAGCGATGCGCGTCCTGCGCATACGGCACCAGTGCGTTTCCGGCTAGCTGTCGTTTTACTTGTCCCGTATCCAACAATTTGTGAATGGTGTTTGTGAAATGAGCGTTGGATTAGATAGCCTCGTACCGTTAGGGTCAGTGGGTAGTCTTAACATACCTAGTAAGACGTTTCTAAAAACCTCCCCACTTGTTTTGTGTTCGGCTGGATTTCCATTTTATTTTGTCCATACGTCAAGATGTATTTCAACGCAGTACTGTTATATTTTATCTAAAGATAAACATATTATATATTTCTTGAACAACAATAATATTGTCACATTGTCACTGTACATATACTATATAATAATACTCACATTTCACACATCCACAGAATGTTAAAATAAATCGTTGTGAAATCATTAAAAATTTCAAACTTGAAAATAGTTTTAAATATAAACAAAAATTATCAAATAAAAATATAGTCGGTTGCGATTTTGAGTATGGTGACAGCGTCACAGCTCAGGCTCACAGAGCGTTGCTTTTACTTACGAAATAGGCAATGGAATTGTCATTCAGCCTTAAGATGTATTAATAAAAATGCATTATTTAAACTCTTATAACTATGGAATCGTTTGTACTTTCACTCTATTACTTAAAATACATAAAAGTAGACCTGTATTATACATTTTAGGAACATAAAACTCTCAGTCGAGATTTATCGATTATAATTTAAAGATTTTGTTAAAAGCTCTAATTCGTTTACGAAAATGTGACGGGAGATGTCAGCCTACAGTTCGTCAACGACCATAACCGCGTTAGAGAATACCGTTTAAATCAGCGCTGCACGATCGGTCGATTTCTAAGCTGTCTCACTGACGAGCTCGTCGATGAGCACAGCCAAGAAATTGTCTCTTAGAGAATAGCATGGCTGGGGTGCTATTCTCTAAGGAAACAGCCTTGAGCGCAGTGCTGTGCCAGCGACGAATCCACAGTTTGGTATTCGCTAAGCCGCGAATAGCGACACTAGCGCTCTAAGCTGTGACGGTCGTGAGTTAGAACTACTCAACGTCGAGCAAATTGGCAGTTCTTCATACAATCCAAAAGCCACTATTTTATCGCATAAATTCTTGAAACCGAAAATAATATTTTATAAAAATGGCTGTTCCGTTAACTATAAAGATACATTTATTAGATGAAGCTAAGAAAAGCGATAATTTAAGAAAAGCTCGACAGGCGAGAGAATTAAGAAAGTTAAATTCATTATCCCGGGACAGAGATTTTATTCACATTTACAGACTTTCTGAGGATCTAATTAATATTTTGGATAATGAATTAGCTCCATACATGAAACCGCGGGTTCGTTCTGGTGGTTTAACCAATAGGATAAAGGTTTGTTTCAGCTATATTTCTTTAATCCTCATCGATTGATGAATCACAATTCAGATGTTAAATTTTTGATGTTTTAGATACTATGCACTCTATCATTTTTGGCTAATGGAAGTTACCAAAAAATCATTGGAAAGAACCTAGACACCTTCGTATCACAAACATCTGTCTCTAGAGCTATCCATGAAGTCGTTAATGCTCTGAATAATAAAAAAATAATTAGTAGATATATTCGGTTTCCCCAAAATTATAATGAACGGCAAGTGCTCAAGTCAAGGTAAGCATCAAAAGAATATTTTCTTGTTATTCTCTCTAGTCTTATTAAAGTGTGATCCATTTTTTGAAATCTGAATACTAATTACAGGTTTTATGACAAATTCAAAGTACCAGGCGTGTTAGGTTGCGTTGATGGCACCCTGGTTTCCATGGTACGTCCTAAAGAACATGAGGAGAGGTATTATTGCCAAAAAGGCTATCATGCCAGGAATGTTTTAATTGTAAGTCTTTCATTACAATTAATGTAGACATGGTTACGAAGAATTCATAATATATTATCCTATTTATTTCAGATTAATGATGCTGATCTGAACATCTTGCATGTGGATGTGACTTTCGGGGGTTCAACCCATGATAGTTTTGTTTTTGCAAACACTAGAGTTAAGGAACATTTAGAAAACTTAAATAACAATGGAGAAATAGTATATCTACTTGGTAAGTTATTACTTTCTTTACAATGATTATTACAAGTCAGAATTGCACTTAATACCGGCTTCATGAATTGATTTCAGGTGACTCAGGGTATCCACAAAGACCATATTTAATGACTCCTTTTAGAGACCCAGAAGTTGGGACTCCAGAGAGTCATTACAATCATTTGCAAAGCAGTGCACGGAACAGAGTAGAGAGGACGATTGGAATACTGAAAGGCCGCTTCAGACGTTTGCTAGTTCACCGAGTGTTGCACTATGATCCGATAATGGTGGGAAAAATAGTAATAGCTTGCGCTATTTTACACAACATGTGTAATCGAGCCGGGCTACCAGCTCCTATGTTGAACCACCATGATTTAAATGAAGAATCAAGGTTACTTAGGATCCTGACACAGCGGGCTGCAACACAAGATGAATTAGTGAGTGGACAGATAAGTAGGCAAATCTTAGTTAATTAATTATGGCGAGCACATCATATCTAAATATGCTTTCTACTTCTTTTCAGCAGAGGAAAACATATTAGGGTATGATATACTCACCATAATTCATTAGGCGATTACAGTTTTTTTTATATTTTCAAGGCGTTTTGTATTTTTATTGAAAATACTTAATTAGTGAATGTTATGTGTGTGTTTATTATGGAAAATAATTAGAGTATTCCACTCACACACTGTTCCGTTGATGTTGAATTAGGTATTTTACCTGTTTGCAATATTTGTTAGTATGTGAGAACCATGAACCTATTTATCAAATTAATGAATTTACCTGTTGATGCTTTTAATACTATACCTATGCAGTGCTATTCTGGGTGCATCGTCCTCATTTATTTGAATTAATGTATGTATGTAAATATTGTAAAACACTTTTTTTAAAACAGTTAGTGTAGAGTTTCTTGTTTCTTGACTTTGACCTACATATTGATTAATAAAAAAAAACAAAATATTAATCAAACTCAGTTTTATTTATTCACTTATTTTCCTTTTCTCACACTTAAATTAAATTGCATACCTAATGCCACTAAAGTTTTGTACAATGCAACATGGGAATAGTAGTTTTAATTTCCTCTTGCTAAGGATGCACATAAGTCATGGAGTGCTTGGGTATGTCTCGACCAGGACTCTGCAATTTCTCTACAAGCATCAATGAGTTGTTGCTGGATATCCATACGCCTCTCTTCTATAGCGATAAAACGTTCCGTTAAGCTCGCCATTTGTGACTGCCTTTGTGAAGATGGCGAGCGCTGGATTCGGCGGCGTCGTGCCGTTGGTATTCGACGCCTACGAGGAGCTGTAACATAAAAATTACAACAATTACTATTTGACGTAAAAAAATATAAAAACAATATGTATAGCAGTATCAGGTCCGCTCTCTCTTTCAGAAGGAATAGATATTAAATAGAGATACATATAGCATACATATATACATGCTAATTGAATATTTGTTGACAACCATAAGAACTTGGCCCAACCTGAGAATGAAAAGTGAGAACACTATTTAATTATCTAGAGCTTCTTACACTAAATCTACGGTAAAATTAAACATACATGAAGAGGCAATTGAGTCATTTCTCCTGTGAGGCACTGCCGATGGTGATCTAGCATCAGACTGTAATACAAAATATAAACAAGTTAGTGAAAAATAAAAAATAACAAATGTAGCAAGACTTGTAAATAAAACCTCACCACTTGTTCTGTGTTCGGCTGTTCTATTGGCATGTTCCGTTGCCACGATGGCCCTGGTTGTACATCCTGCAAATGTATTTTATATTGTAACCACCATCAACAGTTGTCTGTAAGATATTGCCTAGTGCGATAAGACCGCCCATTGTACACTTGTTTTTTTAATGTTTGTCCTGTATGTTTTTTGTGGTGTACAATAAAGTATATAATAATAATAATAATAAGTGGCTCGGCTGTCAACACGGACGTCAAATATTTTTTCTCTCCGAATTTTCCTTTTAAATAATATACAAGTAATAATCTATAATTTAATAATATAATCTATAATCTAATAATAATAATCTGAAGAAAAAAAAACCAAAACATGCAAAGAATCAATGGAAAAAAAAAACCTGCAATAGCACCTGATATTTAAACATGAACAATATCCACAACTACAAGATAAATAAAATGTAAAAAGACATGTTGACAAGAGCTGCAGCACGAAAAGCACGCCCGCCACCTCCGGCCTCGTCGCCCAGCTCCACCTCGCCGCCGCCGGAACCCAGCCCCATCGTGAGTGCTGTGACGCCGGCCGTGGCAGTTGCGTCGAGCTCGAGCGACGAGTACTTCTCGCCGCCGACGACACCACCACCTGCGCGTCGACGGGAAGGACGCCGGCCGCCGGACCGCTTAGGACCTCGAGGCCTACCGGTCTCTGATAGGGTCCCAGCACCCGGCGGAAGTGTGCAGCGCATGAGATGGACACAATCTATCAATGAAAATGTCATGCGCGCATACTTTGGGGCTACAGAGGGAGGAAACAACCTGACCGCGTACCGTGTCCGGATGCTCTCTTTGTTTCAGGTGCTTGAGCCAGCCGTCAACGTTTCGGCCCAACGACTCTCGGATCAGGTGCGGGTCATCCAGCGTAATCGTATGTTGGATGATACTGTACTTGATCGCCTCCGAACGGAAATGGGTGACCGTGTCACTGCTCCATCGTCGCAGGCTGTGGTGCCACCACAGCCCAACCATACTCCCATCCACGCTGACGAGGCGAGTAGTGACATGGTTACAAACGTAAGTACCCAGTGCAATGATGAATTGAGGAGTGCTTTGGAGTGTGCTATTCGGGAATATTGCTACATGCCACCCGAACTTAGGCCACGATTACCTCGTTTGCCCATGCATAACAAAAATAGGGCGCTGGTGGCTGTTCTGGATTCGCAGTTGTCAAACTATTTTGATGACTGCGAAGACCTCACTGATACACATTCGATCATGTACTGCGCGGCTGTAGCGGCATGTCGTGTAGCTCACGTCAAATTTGCAGATGACAGAGCTACACGACAGAAACCAGCCGTACCGGCTTGGCAGTGCAGGATCGAACGTCGTATTGGTGGGGCCAGAGCACTCATCGGCAAACTAATTTGCTTCAGGGAGGGCAATAATCGCCCAAGAGTGATGCGCTTTGTGAGACGGGCGTTTTCGGGGACCGATGTCAGCCCCGAAGGCTATATATCCCATGTCACAGAGCGCATCGACTTCCTGAAGCAAAAAGTGTATGCATGGGCAAATCGGATTCGTAGGTATAGACGGCGAGTGGAGCGATACACCCAGAATCGCACATTCCAAAGAAATGAAAGGTGGGTTTACCGGGCTTGGGAGCGACCCGACCAAGGTGTGACTGATACGCGCCTGCCGGATGATGATGCCATGTTCACATTTTGGCGCAGCATCTGGTCGGTGCCTGTTAGTCACACCGAAGGTGATTGGACTCGGGATGTTGAGCGAGCGTGTGATCCAATACAAGAAATGGGGGCTATCACGATCAGCCCCCAAGATGTAGCCCGTGCAGTCCGTCCGTTGCCGAACTGGAAATCTCCAGGGCCGGACGGGCTGCACAACTTCTGGATAAAGTGGCTGCAAAGGTCGCACGCTCGTTTGGCAGCTCAGTACCAGGCAGCCTTAGAGTCTGGTTCACTACCCAAGTTTCTTACAACAGGAATTACCCACCTGCTCCACAAATCTGGTAGCACCGCGGAACCCAAAAATTATAGACCTATTACATGTTTACCGACGGTCTATAAGGTTCTTACATCCATTTTGAGAGATAAAATTAATAAACACGTCGATAATAACTCGATCATGTCGGCCTCTCAGAATGGATGTAGGAACGGGTCCCGCGGTACTAAGGAGCTACTCCTCATAGATATGGCCATTAGCCAACAGGTTCGGCGTTCCCGAAAGGATCTGTCGACATGTTGGATAGATTATAAGAAGGCCTATGACTCGGTGCCTCGTACATGGCTCATGAGGGTGCTAGAATTGTATAAAATAGATACAACTCTACGCACCTTCTTTATGTCGTGTATGGGACAATGGAGCACAGTCCTTCGCTATCCAGGATGTCGAAATATCCAGAGGAATAGCGAACCTGTAAGGATCGAGCGAGGTATATTCCAGGGCGATAGTTTGAGTCCACTTTGGTTTTGTCTAGCCCTGAATCCTCTAAGCATGCTTTTGGAGAATTCAGGGCTGGGCTATCGGTTGAAGAGAGGTAGTCAGGTTATATCTCACCTCCTTTACATGGATGACCTGAAGCTCTTTGCCCCCAACAATCTTCAACTGATGGAGCTACTAAAAGTAACTGAAACTTTTAGTAGCGCCATCAGGATGGAATTTGGTGTGGACAAATGTGCGGTCATGCATGTAAAGCGAGGGGAGATTGTGGAATCCGTAGGAGTTCAACTCACGGGTTCCATAAATCTGAGATCCCTCTTTCCAAACGAAACCTATAAGTATTTGGGTATGTCGGAAGCGTTAGGTATCAGCACTACTGACATGAATCAATCGTTGAGGGAGCGCTTCTTTGGCCGCCTGAAGAAGGTATTCAATAGCCTTCTTTCAGGCGGAAACAAGGTGCGCGCCTTCAACGGTTGGGTCATGCCGGTATTGATGTACTCTTTCGGCATACTCAAATGGACTCAAACGGAACTTGACGCCCTGGATAGGCGGGTCCGCACACTGCTGACTGCATATCGAATGCATCACCCACGATCATCGGTCATGAGATTGTATATCCCGCGGAAGTGTGGAGGCCGTGGCTTTTTAAATGCCAAAAACCTCCGCAACCGCGAGATATGCAATCTCAGGGAATACTTTCTAAACACCGACGTGGGTATGCATCGAGATGTAGTAGCAGTGGACAAGGGACTCACCCCGCTCTCCTTGGCGAATGAAAACTGACGCAAGCCTGTAGTGCTTGATACTAAAGACCGCAGGGAAGTATGGCAGAGTAAGGAGCTTCACGGACGCTTTTTCCGGGCCCTACATGGGCCCGATGTAGATCAATCAGCGTCCGTAGCCTGGCTGCGTTTCGGTGACCTCTTTGGGGAAACCGAAGGTTTTGTCTGTGCAATTATGGACGAAGTTATCATGACGAATAACTACCGGAGATTTATTGTGAAGGATGGCACGGTTGACATCTGTCGGGCATGTCACCGCCCGGGTGAATCGATCCGCCACATTATCTCTGGTTGTTCTCGTCTAGCTAACGAAGAGTACTTGCATAGGCACAACCTTGTAGCCAGGATTATCCATCAGCAACTTGCTCTGAAATACACTCTTGTGGCATCGGAGGTACCGTACTACAGGTATGTGCCCGACCCAGTTCTCGATAATGGCAGTATCACATTGTACTGGGATCGGTCCATCATCACTGACAGGACTATTGTAGCCAATAAGCCTGATATTGTGGTGGTGGACCGAATCGAGAGGCGTGCAATGATTGTTGATATTACCGTCCCGCATGACGGGAACCTCGTGAAAGCCGAGAAAGATAAGCAAATCAAGTATCTTGACTTGGCTCGCGAGGTTGTCGACATGTGGGATGTGGACACAGCGATCATTGTACCGATAGTCGTGTCGGCCAATGGCTTAATAGCCACGAGCCTCGACCAACACCTCAGGAGGCTCTCGTTAGGCGGCTGGGTCAAGGGCCTGATCCAGAAAGCAGTACTGCTGGACACGGCTCGTATTATTAGGAGGTTCCTTTCTCTGGAGCCCTGACCGCCGGTAGCTTGGACCCTGTTCCCGATACCGGTGGGCCTCTATTTTTTATATTTTTAAATGTTTTTTGTATGTTTTATAAAAATATTTAAAAATGTATTTAATAAGAAAATAATGAAATAAAGGACATAATAATAACAGTCTACCTTAGGGTTCGTTTATTGAACAAAGCAATACTATTATATTTAATTAGAATTAGGTAACTTACTGGTATTGAAGGTGTGGACTGTTCTGTGTGGAGCATGTGTTGAGTAATGTGTTCTGCAGGAAGTAATTCCACATGATCCTAAAAAATTAAAATTAAAGATTATAACTTAACAGTATACAGTTTTCATATAATGTAATTAAAATGCAGTTATACCTGAAGTATGCTCTCTGACACTTGTGTTCCATTTGCCTCCTCTGGATTATACTGTAAACAATTAATTCTGACTTAAAATTGCTTCAGGCAATAAAATAACTATGTGTTGAATAATGTTTTATCATACATACCTCAACCACAGCATATGATGGTTCATCTACAGTGTCTGGTGCTTCAGGAGTCAAATTAAAACTTGTCCCCAGTTCATTAGCAGGTGGCTAAAAATTAAGAAAAGTAGATTGATATTTCTGGAAATATCTTGCCAAAGGAGTTTGATAAATGTTAAGTTCTACCTACTTTGCAAAATAAAATTATCAGATTACGTGAATAAGCTCAATTTCCAGCTCCCTGTCACCAGAAGCAAAGCGTTCGCCACCCATTATCTGAACAATATTTTCTTCTATTGCAGAGAGCTACAGCCCTTCCTCTAGAGCACCACCACCTGTTTGCTGCCTAGCCATTCTTATATTACTAGCTTTTTTTTTTACTGCCAACTTCTTATCCTTCCAATACTGAAAATATAAACAATTTCAATTAACAAGATTTCATATAGTCATAAAATTATAATTAATTAATGCCCATATACGTGTTCCGTTACTCTTCTGAAACAGTGAAAGTACATGATTATGCATTTAAACACACTGCTATGCAATAAATGTTATTAACAAACCTTTGACCATTGCTGCCAATTTTTAATGCAGCCACTCCCATCACTATTTAGCTTCACAGCTATTTCTTGCCATGCCGCTCGAGAGCGGTCTCGGGCATGCGATGTTCGGGCATACCCTGTCGCCAACCAATTCTTTTCCTCCAAACTCTCTAATAGCATTTCCACTTGGACTTGAGAGGGAACAGCACTTCTCGCCATGCTTAAAATAAAAATTGCAACTTTACATAGTAAAGATAAACTTATTATTATAAAATAAATACCTAAATATTTCATGGACAACAATAATATTGTGTCATTGAAGCAACAGTGAAGTAAATATAATACTTACATTTCATACACCCACAGAATTAAGTTTAAAACAATTTATTGCTTAGCAAACACATAGATGTTTTTAAACTTTCAAATTGTAATAAAAACTGACAAAAAAAATGCGAATTGACTGCGAGTACTGTGTATACGACAGGAAAGGACAGCCCGTTGCATAGTCACGAAATAGGCAAAGGCATTTTATTTTCATTCAGCCATTCATGTAATAATAAAAATGCATTTTTAAACTCTTGTAATTATAAATATCGTTAGTAGTTTCACTCAATTCCTTAAAATACCTATATTAAAGACCTTTAGTATACATTTTAAACCCATAAAACTCTCAGTCGAGATTTATTGATTATAATTCAAAGAATTTGTTTCATGCCCTAATTCGTCTACAAAATTGTGACGGGAGATGTCAGGCCTAGAGTTCGTCGACGACCATAACTGCGCTAGAGAATACCGTTTGAATCAGCGCTGCACGATCGGTCGATCTCCAGGCTGTCTCACTGACAGGCTCGTCGACGAGCACAGCCATGAAACTGTCTCTTAGAGAATAGCATAGCTGGTGTCAAGGGAGTGTGTATAGTTTATATTACGTGTTTTTATTCGTTTCTGAAGTAAATTATCGCCATCCTTCTGCCAAAAATAATTTAAAGTGGTGGCAGGGATGTTTTCTTGAAGGTCAAGCAGAACTATTTATGTCATAATATTATTTCGCATAACAGCGGATAGCATAAAGCTCATTTCGCATAAAATCGTTTGGCATTCACTCATTTATCATACATTCAAAACTCATAATTTTGTTAGTCAGTATCATCTTTAGGCATAAATTTCATATCCATAATAATTAAAAAGCATAACCATCATATCGCAGAAATTTCACAGACAGAACAGTCGTCTTTTGGCATACATTTCTTATCGATAGTCATTAAAAGGCAGAACTATCATATCTCAGAAAGTTTACAGTTAGAATCATCTTTTGGCATACATTTCATATCCACTCATCTATCACACTACAGAACACCACCATCACACACAGAACACCATGCATGCAGCATGCAAGCAAGCATACCTCACACATGAAGCAAGCATGCAGCATGCAAACAAGCATACACCATCCATGCAGCATGAAAACATGCAGCAATCATTCAGCATGCAAGCAAGCATATATCATACATGCAGCAAGCATGAAGTATGCAAACAAGCATATATCATACATGCAAGCGCGCATGCAACATGCAGCAGGCATGGTTTCTGTCACGGCTCCGGCGCTGCGGGGCTCCGGCGGTCCCACACGAGCTTATCGTCGCTGATGGTTTCAACGCTCACCACCGCAGCTTCGGCGTCGCCGGCGAGCCTCAGCCGCGGCGGCGGGCGTTACAACCACCTGCTCCTCAGTTCGTGGGCCGCCTCACCCCTCCGCGCCTACGCGGGCTTAAATTACACTCTAGGGGTAGGACAGACAAGACTACGTGGAGTCGGTTTTGCAGCGATTCGTTTCTGTCACTAAATTTTGAAGTTCAACATATTGTCTTTTTAAGACAATATTTTAATTTTAATTTTAGGGTTAAAAATGCATTTTTTTAGAAATATGCCAAATAAAATTATTCGAAATGAAATTCTGCCATCTCCATGGTATGCCAAGTGAAATTATACCAAATAATAGTCGCTTTAAATGAACGTTATGCTAAACGAAATTATGCGAAATTTTAAGTTTGACAAAAGTAGTTATACAGAATAAAATTCTGCCATATTAATATTATGCCATTGTATATTCGGACATATAAACATTCGGCAAAATAATAATTATATTATATAATTTTTATGCCTAAAGAATATTCCTTTAAAGAAGATTATGCCAAGTGTGTTGAAGAGTATGCCAAATAAATTGCGGAGCATCAGGATTCTGCCAGATAGAGGGAACCCTTAAAAAAGCGCTAGAAAGCGCTAAATGGTCATTGTCAAAAGAGCGCTATATTCGGCGCCAAATTCAAACAAAACACCCAATAATATGAGACTAGTGATGTATAAACGTTAGTAGTTGTTTTTTTAAGGGCTCATCCATTTTATTATCGTCTCACTGCACAACTCCTAAAACTGACTCAGAATAACTGTCTGAAAGTTATAAATTGCTGTTGAAAAATGGAACAAAATTACAAAATAGTTAGCGAGGAATCAGTGCTACCAACTCGAGGAATCCCCAACTCATAGACTAAGACACCAACATAAGAAACAAAGCAGCATTTAGGTGTAATAATTCTAAAAAAAATAGAAGTTTGTTCCGTATTACGCAAATCACAGAATAAATAACAGTAGATGTGCGTATCATAATACCTATAATTTTAAAAAGTGCTAAATTTAACGCTAGGCGCTAGAACGCGCTATTGAACAAAAAAGCACTAGATCTGGCGCTGAAAGCGCTATTTGACAGGTCATTTTTAGGGATGACATTATACTAAAATTTCCCTACATTTTTGTTCTACCGGTGGTACATAAATATACCAGCGGGACAGGACCAGTTATTTCTGAACACACCGTCACCCAAACAACACAAGAGGATAATGTGGTAGCAGCTTCATCTTCAAAAAATGTTGAAGAAGAAATTAACAAAGAATGGGAATTGATATGGAAGGTATAAAAGGAAACTAGGTGGGCTGTGGCAGACGTATATTTGTTTTTAAATTTCGACATATCTACTAAAATCCTGTATATTATAAACGTCAACATAATTTCACAAACACCGAACTGCTAACAACATACACTCATTAACATTAATATAAGTTCCCACTTCAACAATATTCTAAAAAACTTAACGACAACAACACTTCAACTATCCTATAATATCGCCCACTCGATACATCCAAACATCAATTTATCATCAGCATCAATAAAAACTAATCATCATATTTTATTATTCCTACTACTCGAAAACATATAACCTACCTGACAAAAAAATATTTCATCAATATCCTGTAACTCCTACTCGACCTCATCTGAAACAGTATCAATAAAAACTCATCATCATATTTAATTATACTACTACTCGTTATCATCTCATCATCCAATATTAACTACCTTAAAAATGTACCTAACTAACAAACATTTATTTAATATTCAGAACCGACACGACCTAAACACACTTCCATACATAACATTTTAAACACAATAATACATTTTTAACACCGTTGCTCGTAAAGCTGATGTAATTCCACCGGTTTTAAATATGTAAAGCGGGTCATAAAAAACGCGTGTGTTACCTGAAGAATCTGGACACTGGAACTAGTGCAAAGCAAATAGTTAAGTTATAGTCCATGCAAATTCCATAATAGTATTATTTGCCATTTCGCGCGCTGTTGCTATTCAAATTTCGAACTAATCGCCGCGCGGCGCCAGTCAGTAGGCAGCGCTAGCGCGCTGTTAAAATGGCGGGAAAGCAACAGTGTGCATTCACAGATTCAGTTTATTTAAAATAAAAAAAATCTGTTTATTCGGTAATTTAAAAACTTGGCTGCATGCTCTAACGTCTTTGCCAACATTTTCACGCAGCAGGCAGAAAATAATCCTCGCGCCATTTTTCTCAAATTTTCTTTTCTTTGTACTTGTATTGTGAAAATTTAAATATGACAACTTTCAATAATGAAGAAGCGCGAACCGCATGCGACAGCTTGCTGCCGTCAATATCCAAAGACAGATACATAACCACGTATGAAAATTTTTTGAAGTGGAAAAACATGAAAAATGCTGTCATTTTCCGAAAATGTAGTTTTGGCGTATTTTAATGAACTAGCTAGTAAATATAAGCCTAGCTCGTTGTGGACAACATATTCGATGCTGAAAAGTACCCTCAAGATGAAAAATGGTGTCGATATTAATTTATATTAAAATCTCATTGCATTTTTAAAGAGACGCTCTGATGGTTTTATATAGAAAAAATCTAAGGTACTGTCATCAAATGACGTCGAAAAGTTTCTAAGAGATGCTCCAGATAGCCAGTACCTGGCAACTAAGGTCAGTTTGCCTCCTTATTTTATGTATTGATCTACCTACTGTACATACTCTTTTACATATTTTTTAACGACCATCTGTAAGCTAAGTACCTATACCTTATCTTACACATTTTTATTTCTTTTCAGGTTGCGTTAATATTTGGTATTAATGGTGCATGTAGACGGCAAGAGCTTCACAATATTACCACAAATGACATTGAAACTCAAGGCAAAATGCTTTTAATTAAAATCCCAAACACTAAAAACAAAATACCCCGATCTTTTATTATCAACGGCCCATTTTATGACGTGGTCAAAAAATATGAAGCTCTGCGTACGACTAAGGCAAAAAATAATCATTTCTTTCAGAATTACCAAAAAGGTAAATGTACTGCGCAACCTATTGGCATAAATAAATTCGGTGCAATGCCAAAGGAAGTCGCCAAGTTTTTAGGATTGCCGGACGCTGATTGTTATACAGGGCACAGTTTCAGAAGAACGTCAGCTACATTACTTGCTGATTCGGGAGCTGATATATTGACTTTAAAGCGGCATGGCGGGTGGCGTTCTAACGCAGTAGCAGAATCTTATGTAGAAGATTCCATCCAAAACAAAGCAAATATAAGTGCCAAAATAACTCAGGCAATAAATTTGGAGCCACAAACGAAGCAGTTTTGCCCTGAGCCGCGCCCCTCTACTTCTACTGAGGATATTTTTTTATTTACAACTAATGACGAATTCCAACGCTCTTCTGCCGCCTTTCAAGAAGTTTCGTCGTCTCCAACATTTACCTTAACACAAAACAATGACATTATGAATAGTAATAATAATAATAAAAACATAATTAAAAAACCAACTACAACTACGTATCATTTTAATAATTGTAATTTCACTAAATGCTTCAATAATTAGGAATGAACAAAATATAAGATGTTTTTTTTTTCTGTTTCCTCGCAAATGTGTTAAAAAACGTCGTACGATATACGTGCGTATTGGTTATAACGCACTAATATCTTAATGTACTATAAACAAACAAAAGATAAATAACTACACTAACAAGAAAAGAGTTATCAAAATAAAGTTACGTTAAGTTTTTATAAACTTAAGGTTCCGACATACTGAAAACAATGTAAAATTTAAGAAATTTTATGTTTATTCGAGTTACTTGTTGACTAATAATGATTCATTTACTATTTACCATCATCCTCAAAGTTAATACTAGTAGTAAATCAATTATCATATGTGGCAATTTTAATATTAACCTATTAGAAAATAACTCTAACAGTATCAGGTTATTGGGTCTTTTTAAATCGTTTAATCTAGCAAATGTTTTTATGGAGCCTACTAGAGTGACAGCTTCTTCTGCGACTTGCATAGATAACATTTTTTGTAATTGTGATTTCCTAAATAAAGAAATTGTAAATAAATTAACATCTGATCACAGTGGACAAACGATAACGTTTAGCACCTACATACCTTTGCAAAAAATGCAAATAAAATTTAGACCAATTACATGTAAAAATTAAGAAAAATTTAATAAAATCTTGACTAGTAAATTATGTGTTCAAAACTTTATAAATATAGATGACCCAAATGATTTCTATGCCGAGTTTTTTAAAGTACTCAACACGCAATTTAATGACACTTTTCCACTGAAAGCGAAAAGTATTTACACCAAGTTACTATTTAGCGATTGGGCGACTCCAGGCATTCGTAAAAGCAGGGAAAAGCTATATGAACTTTATGGCCTAAAGCAACATATGAATAATACTAGTTTTGATAATTATGTTCCGAAATATTCAAAAACCTTTAAGATTACATGCAAAATAGCTGTGTAGCAATAAAATAAAATCAGCAGACGATAAAATAAAAACTACCTGGAAAATAATAAATAATGAAACAGGTAGGAAAAAACTGCGTAATACTGAATTTAATTTAGCGACTGCACATGGCCCCATATACTCAGATATAGAGGTAGCTCAGGAATTTGAATTTTTTTTTGTTAATATTCCTCTTAAAACTACAGCGGCCTTAAACTCCTCACCCGCACTCTCTGCTGCCTTACTTAGAAATAACGTAAATGCGTGCCCTTCGGAGTTCAAGTTTCAACATACAAACCCCCAGGCTATTTTAAAAGCATTTAAAGATCTAAAAATTAAATCAACAGAAGATCTTTGGGGACTATCTGTAAAAGTGTGTAAACCAATCATTGAAACTATTGCACCCTATTTAGCTTTCATATTTAACACCAGTATCGATCAAGGAATTTTTCCGGACCTCATGAAACACAGTAAAGTGGTTCCATTGTTTAAATCCGGGGATAGCAAAGAAGCCAACAATTGCTGCGTCATTTTAACAAACATTCCATCTTTTATGATCAACAATTCGCTTTTGCTAAAGGGCGTTGCACAACTGACGCCGGTGTCACCCTAATAAAGAACATCTTTAACGCCTGGGAGTTGAGTTACTTAGATCATATTTAAAAGCCAGACAAGTTAAAGTTCAGGTTAATGGCGTAAACTCACTAGGGTCTGAAATGACAATGGGTGTCCCTCAAGGCTCGATATTGGGTCCATTCCTCTTTTTAGTTTATATTAACGATTTACCCCAATTACTACAATATCAACCGAAGATGGTGTTGTTTGCTGATGACACATCTTTGATATTTAAAATAGATCGGCGGTCACAAAATCTTTTTGATGTGAATAACTCTATCCTTCAGGTCCAAAATTGGTTCACAGCAAACAATTTGGTACTAAATGAAAAAAAAAACCAAATGTATTAGATTCACATTACCGAATGTTAGAAGTACCGAATGCGACATCATATTGAATGGCGAAAAGCTGGACTTTGTAAATCAAACAGTTTTCCTGGGAATCACTCTAGACGACAAACTGCAATGGGGTCCTCACATAACATCTCTTGCGGGTCGGCTAAGCTCAGCCGCTTATGCTGTTAGAAAGATAAGACAGTTAACGGATGTAGAAACCGCGCGTTTGGTCTATTTTAGTTACTTTCACAGCATTATGTCATACGGTATTTTACTGTGGGATCGAGCGGCTGACATTGAATCCATATTTATATTGCAAAAGAGAGCTGTCAGAGCAATATATAAGTTAAGTCATCGAGAATCTCTTAGGGAACTATTTAAAAATATTAATATTATGACAGTTTCTTGCCAATTCATTTATGAAAATATTATGTATGTAAGGAAAAATATACATCTCTTTAGTAAAGTCAGTGATAGACACAAATGTAATACGAGAAATAAAGATAAATTAGATCAACCATCTTATAGACTAGCTAAAGTAAACTCATCTTTCATGGGGTACTGTGTTAAATTCTATAACAAAATACCTTGTGATATATTAAAACTAAATGAAGGTAAATTTAAAACTTTAGTTAAAAGCACACTTTGTAAACAAGCATATTACAAATTAGATGATTATATTCAAGATAAGAATGCTTGGAAACATGCTGGTCCTGCTCCATAGGGCAATCTTTAGCGTGGACAAAATCAAATTTGTTAATTTATATTCCTATTCATAGTTATTGCTTTTCTTTTTTTTTTTTGAATTTGACTCACACACTGTTCCGTTGGTGTTGAATTAGGTATTTTACCTATTTTTGCAATATTTTTAAGTATGTGAGAACCATGTTCCTATTTATCACATTAATAAATTTACCTGTTAATGCTTTTAATACTTTATACCTGTACGTAGTATAGTGTATAGTGCTATTGTGGGTGCATCGTCCTCACATATATGAATTTATTAATGTATGTACTTATGTAAATATTGTAAAACACTTTTTTTTTAAAAAGAGTAAGTATGGAGTTTCTTGTGCATTCTTCTCCATAACAAGCTACTTTTCCGAATGCACGGTAGAATCAATTTTTATTTTATGATTTGTTACTTTTAATTCTGACGTTCAAAAGTGCCGCTTTTTGGCCCAGTTGAATAAATATATTTGACTTTGACTTTGACATCAATTATTGCCACATCCCCTTAAATGGATCATAATTTGGCACCCCCTTAATTTTTTAAAGTTCTGCTAAAAACAGAAATGCTAAATTCAACAAACACTTTCATTGACATGAACTAATATTAGGACTCCTATCACAACTCTTCACAAAATTATTTATCATAGATAATTCTCCATATAAAAACTTACATACTAGATAATAATAACCCATAAATCAACCGAAAGAAACGCATTAGTTCACTTTAGCCCGCACTTAAACACTAACACTATCATTAAGACACAAGTTTTCGCTGACATCGTTCAAACTTCACAGGTGGTAAACATTTTATGAGTATATCTGCTATTTGTGATCATGTTGAGCATATTTAACCGATATATTATTCGCATCAATTGTATCTTTAAGATAATAATATTTCACATCATGCGTTTACTCTTTTTATTCATAATTCCCTTCTTCATTAGCCAAATTGCTGATTGGTTGTCCACTCTCATCTCAAGTTTTCATTCGTATATTATGTCTCTTATAAACAAAAGTTAACTGCAACATTCTGTTGCAGCTATAAATCCGCTTCTATACTCGACAGCGCTACAACTGACTGTTTTCTTGAAATCCATGCCACTGGTCCACCATTCAACCGAATCACGAAACCCGAAGTACTACGTCTAGTGTCTGGATCTCCCGCGAAATCGGAATCACAATATCCTCTGAGCAGCAAAATTGTGCAGCAAAATTGTTTTTGCATTATTATGATCATTTAAATTTTGAGAATTTTGATGTCTCTAACAGTAACCCACATAAAAACTAATATCTGGTCTAGTTTTATTTGACAAATATAACAATGACCCTATCAGCTCTCTGTACTATTCATGAGATTTACTATCAATTTTAATTGATGGATGTTGTTTATTAAATTTGTTGGACTTTTACATTCTCTAGGTTCATTCATGTTAAATTTCTTCACAATCTTCTCAACAAACGTTTTCTGAAAAAAAACACTCCATTTTCTTCTTGTTTTATATCCGAGCCGATGTAATTGGATACTTTTCTTAATGTGTTTATTACATGTAGAAGATCTTCTTCTTTCTCCAACGACCAATCCATCATCCAAGTAAATTGCAAGAATGATTCTCCTTTCTCCTTCCATCACAAAAATACTTTGATCTAATTTTAACTGTTTAAACCCCATTCCAACTAAAAATCTATAAACTTCATGTTCCACATTAGTGGAGCTTGTTTTAGTCCGTATAAACTTTATTCAGTTTACATACTTTACCCTCTTTATCACTATAGCCTTTGGGGACTTTCAAATAAATGCACTCTTTTAAATCTCCATGTAGAGGGTTATTACATCAAACTCCTTCATTATTATTTTTTTACTGGCGACAATTGAAAGCAATATTCTTAATCAAATTCATTAAGAATATTGCTTTCAATTGTCGCCAGTAAAAAATGTTCAAATCAAATCAAATTATTTATTTGCATAATACAGGTACTCCTTGACATTATAATAACATTTATTTACCAGTAGTTTGTGCAACTTCGACTTGAATTGGTGGACAGGTAACGTTTTGACATCATCAGGCAGCTTGTTATGAATCAATGATGCCATACAAAGAATACTTTTATTGATTAGTGCTGTATATGAATTTCAAATCTTTTTTTGTCACGTTGGACTGTATGTCTCATCATAATCTATCTTTTACTTTTGTTGAATCTGATTTTACCGAAAAAATCCACGTGCTCGTTACTAATTTTGTACCTTCTCCTCTTCTAAAGATTTAATCTTCTACTATTGCTTTCTTCCATTTATCTTTTTCTCTCGATTCTACTGCTTCTTCGTTAACATAGATACTTTAGTATCATAATCCATTAAATAATCCTTGTAACGTTCTGATAGTCTTCGCTCTCTTACAGGTTGAATCCTTCTATTTACATTACTTTCCACTGCTCGATCTTCATTATTGTCCACTACTCAATTTTCAATACTCTTCACGGCTCGACGCTGATTTTCTTCAACTTTAGGCGCACGGTTAGCGCAGTGTTTGAGCGATTGACTACTGCGCTGCTTGTCGCGGGTTCGATTCCCGCACGGAACAAATATTTGTATGACCTACAGATAGTTGTTCCGGCTCTGGGTGTTGTGTATGTGAGTTTATATGTTTGTAAACGCACCCACAATACAGGAAGAAATGCCTAGTGTGGGGCAACGTTATCCATTTAAAAAAAAAAACGTCGAAGAATTCTTTATAATCTTCATCTGTTTGTATAGTGTTATCAAAACTAAAACGCTTTCCTTATTATTTTCAATATTTATTCTCTCTTCATTTATCCTTCCAACTTTCACTTGTTTCGTTTATTTCACCTACATTTCTTACAACATCATTTGTTTCAACACTAAATCTGACACAAATTTCTCCCTCTCGATTGCTATCCACATTGATGCTTCTTCTTATATTTTCCTCTGCTTGACATTCTTCACTACCAAGCATCTCTCTTATTTCATCTACTCGTACTTCTCGTTCATCTTCACCTGTCTCCCACAGCCCAATTATTCTTACCACTATCAATGTAAATGCCTTGTTCTTCTTTATTTATTCTCACATCCTTCGCTCTATAATCTTCAAATTTCTAAATTTTATAGCCATTTCTAAAGTGACTAACCAAAATGCCTTTATTGCATCTTTCGACAAGTTTGCGTAAACCGGAATTAATTTTGTAGAAAACTCCAACCCAACTTCCCGGCTCCAACTTTCCACGATGTAACCGTGCCAATAACGGACCATCTTGAGCTTCTTGGCGTTACGTTGACATCGACTCTCAATTTTGGGCCATACATTTAGGCAAAGGCTCAGCTGGCTTCCAAAAATTTGGGGATCCTTGCGAAGGTGAGAAAGTACTTGACGCCGGAACAGCTGCTCAATTTATATCAAGCGCAAGTTGGATCGTGCATGGAGTACTGTTCTCATCTCTGGGATGGATCTGCCAAATACCAGCTTGATGCACTAGAGTTGATCGAAAAGCGGGCCAAGAGACTTATCGGCAATGAGGTACTGGTCCAATCAAAGCTCCAGAGCCTTGAACATCGTCGCCAAGTTGCCAGCTTGTCGGTTTTTTATCGGTTACTTTTCGGGGAGTGTGCGATAGAATTGCATGATTTAATTCCGCCCAGCCCGTTCCATCATCGGACAACCAGACGCACGGCTATGCGTCATCGGTACATGGTGGACATCCCACCCATACGCACAAAACGTTTTGAGGACACTTTCATTATGCGTACAGCTAAGGAGTGGAATTCCCTGCCGGAGTCTGTGTTTCCCGATAGCTACAATCTAGGGGTCTTTAAGTCAAGAGTGAATAGGTTACTTCTAGGCAAGCGTGCTTCACCGTCGACCACATCATCGCTTACCATCAGGTGAGATAGTGGTTAAGCGTTGGTTTATACCAAATTTAACAGTATTACTAAGTATTCAATAAAAGGTTACCAATAACTTCATGTTTTTTTTTTTCATATTCTATACAAGTAGATAAACCAAATACATTAATATCCTTAACTTAAATTACTTCAAGTTTCGAATAATAAAAAATTACTATTGATTAAATGAAGGAAAATAGATTAGTTATGTTGGCAACATTAAGCACGCCGCGCAGAGTCGCAGACAACCAGCGTTGCCATTGCTACGGCAATTGCCGTGTTCTACGGAAATTGGACGAAATTTAAGGGAAGTCTACGGCCTACGGCAGCAAATCTATTACCGTAGCAAAATCTACGGCAATTTGCAAAGGCCGTATTTTACTAAGTGCCAAAGCCAAAAATTTTAAAAATATAAATGTCAATATCTGGCAGGGTATTCCCCTTAGGTTGGTTCCATGACGAGGTACAAATTTAGCTTAGCAGTTGCGGGTGGCGCTAGTGTCATGTTATTTGTACTGAATTTGAATAGTTCCTTCTTTCGTCCGCTGCCATTATTATTTAGGTTATGATTTGACACTTGATTTTGACTATTGCGTTTGGTACTTATTTCCTACGACTACTGCGATTTGATATTTTTTATTAAGTGTTGTACTGATTGTTGTGAGAAGCTTTAAATCATGGACTCTGAAAGTGACGAAGGACCGAGTAGAGTAGTAGTAGTAGACCGAGACTTTTTATTAATTAAAATGATTATAAAAATTAAAAACAAAAATGTATTATTCAATTTATGTGCTACGGCAGCCGAAGACATCCTTTCCTTAGAAACACGGCAATTTCCCCTACCGAACACGGCAGTCAAAAATTAGTCGCTGGCAACACTGCAGACAACTCGCGCACATGTCAACTGATGTCAAGTGTCAACATTGAACTTAAATTGTCAACAAACAAACTGAACTAGTAACCCAACAACATACTTGTTTTGTTTATTCGATCCATGTTTTCTGTTATTATTGATAAAACAGTTTTGATCACAGAGCATCATATTATACTGGTAAGTTTTGATATATGCCCACCTTGACTAGTTGACTAGGCTCACATATCTCGCATGGCTGTAGCCATAAACCGTTTTCGTATTATCAACCTGAGTGCGATAAATTTAAACATTCCACATCAGTAAAAATGAATAATACAGAAAATGTTTACTGTCGTCTTTGCGCAGAGTTAAAATCGCACAACGAACTCGCAAACCTGCATACTGACGAAGAAACGTGCCAGAAAATCGTCAACAAACTGACAAGATTTAATATAGCGATGGATTTCCAGCAAAATAAATTTGCCGAAGACTGTTTGCTCATCATGCGTAAATAAGTTAGAACAAGCGTTTGCTTTCGTGATTGGAGTAGAGCAGGCACAGGAATTTCTAAGTGACTTTGTTCTAGAACATATAAAAACCGCTGAAAGTCATTCTTGTGATGAATTCGCGTTTTATAAGCCATCAAATGTTGGTAAAGATGTTATTAAAATTATTAAAGTTGAGAGCAAGCAAGTTTCAATGGATGTAGGTGATGTTCATGAAGCAAGCTTAGGTGATGAATGTGATGTCCATAATGATGTTGGTATTGATGGAGGCACTGAAGAAGTTTATAATGAGAAAAAAGATCCTACAACTCCTTATGATTTTGCTGATGAAAATATTAATACAAAAAATGAAAGTGATAAATGCACTTACATAAATACTCCCAAAGATAAATCTCATGATTTTCGGAATTACTGTTTAGAGAAATATATCAACGCTACAGAAAATGATTTTCAGATTCAAGATTCAAACACTACACATTTTAAATCGGAAGAAAAAGTTATGAAAGATATAGAAAACAATACTAAACCTAACCTGCAATTAGAGAATACAGCATATTTTGAAGATAACTTAAATAATAGTACTGTAGGTACATGCATACCACGTAAACGTAAGCAACACATTGTTAAAACAATCCCACCAAAATCATTGGATACTATAGAATATTCTGAAGATTACATAACTAAACAAATTAACAGACTAAGCACTGTACCTGTACAATGCCTCAAAAAGACATGGATGGATTATGAATGGAAGTGTTCTCACTGCGGCACAGTTTTCCCGCATGTAGAAGAGCTACAGAAACATTCAATGATCTACCACAACATTTGTAACCCTTACCAATGCACTGAGTGTAAGATTAAAAAGACACGTCTCAATGCTTTCATGAAGCACGTCAGATACCACAGGAAGTACTTACATTATTCATGCTACAAATGCTTTGAGAAATTCCCTAAAATGATGGAAACGAGAAACCATAAGACAGAAATCCATGAGAACTCCAAATATGTTTGCTTGGGATGCAACACTCCTTTTTCGAATAACTCTGAATTAGAGGAACATGTCAAGAAATACTATAAAATTCTATGTAAAAGGAAAACATTTATCAGCACAGACAATCTAACATGCAGCACATGCAATAAGATTTGCGCAACCGTTAATGGTTTACGCTGTCACTTAAATTATCACATAAATCACAAGGAAAAGAAAAAAGATAGAGTTTGTGACCGATGTGGCAAATGTTTTCAGACCGAATATAAATTAAAAGTACACATGGATTCACATACTAAAACGGTTTTATATCGTTGTGAAATCTGTAAAACTACCTTCAAATCTGCTGGTTCACTACGGTACCATGGTAGCATTCATTCTGGAATCAAACCGTTTACCTGTGATATTTGTAAAAAATGTTTTAGAACCAAAAGTCTGATACGAGGTCATATGAAATTTCACTCGGATTATTTTCTTAGTTGCTCAGTTTGCAACAAAAAGTGTCGTACAGAATGTAATTTACAAAGACACATGCTACAACATACTGGAGAGAAACCATATTCCTGTGACATTTGTCAAAGAGACTTTACAAACATTAGCAATCGTAACAAGCACATGAGGCGTAGACATGGTATCGAGATGGCTAAGAAGAGACAACCTATTATTATAAAACAACAAACAGATGACGATCCAACTGCTCCCAACCTGGTTACCATGGAGGCTAAATCTGCAGATGTAGACAAAATGGAAGAATGGGAAAACAAGGTTACGGGACAAGTCAAGAAAACAAACAGCAAGATTAAATCAAAAAGAGAGAATGTCAGCAAGGAATGCAATGAAAATTGATGTTCATCAATTTATGTGACCTCGTCATCATACAGCCAAAAGAGGTACCCTGATGGACAAACGCCGCCCCCAAGCTTCGCCACACTGATCGGTCCAGTGCGTCTCGCATCCAAAGTGATCTGTTGAGCGTGATTAATCTATTATGATATTCAGAAAATTTTGTTAGTCAGCATGAGATAAAATACACTGAAAAACACAAAAAAAAATTGTTAGAATTAATAAAACTTGACTTAAACAGCTTTTGTTATTGAAAATAATTAAACTTTGTCTTAAACCCTAATTAAATTGTTTTTTCCTTCACGTCTTGGAAAGCAATAACCTTGCTAGCGCGACGGCTGAGCATGAATTTCTGTGTCTTAAGCACGTTTATGATCTAGGGTACGGTTCCCAGGTCGGTTTTCCATCTGTCGAATTTCACAGTGGCAATCCAGGGTCTGGACTTGAGCCTGATTGATGGTAATACGCTCGACACCTATTACATGAAACAATCCTAACTGTCGAAGTGTAGGTGTGATATAGGTGCACCTCTGATGAACCATTTGGTGAATAAGGCGTGATGTATGTAAGAATTCGAAATAAAAATAATTATTTTCCACTTTTACATTTTTATTGGTTTTTCTTCATTTACAAATACACAAAATATCTTCGAGACTAATACACTATGACTATTCATTTTATTGTATTGCTTCTTCCGTGACTCTATAACAAATTAAACTGAAGATAACGTAAAGCGGGCGGCCGACACTAATTCAAACATTCCCAGGCTTCTGGAACGGAATTATCGACTCGTCACAAATTAAACGCCAGTCAAGGGATGCGCTTGGCTGTAACTAGTTGGCAATTACAGCAGCACACATTTATTTTGCGATACATTTCGTTCTAGAAACAGGGTCTTGAAGGCGGGATGCAAAGTGTGAAGTAAGTCAGTTAGATTATTTTCTGGAACCAGGATGGATATTGATGTCAAAAGAAGCCAATCAGCCTTTTAAAGTTACCACTGCTGGGACACAGGCCTCCTCGTTATGAGAGGGAATGAGCCTTAATCCACCACATGGACCCAGTGTGAGTTGGTGGATGACACAAGTCTTCATTTTTTTTGTTTCTAGGACATGTTTCGTCACGATGTTTTTCTTCACCGTTTTTAGACAGTGGTGATAAAAAAAAAATACAAAGTTAAGTGTCTGCCTAGGTTCGAACCCAAGACCTGGGACGCTCAAGTCGGGGCCGTTACTACAGGGTCGACACGGTTCTGTCAAAAGAAGATAAAAGTACCCGGATTAGAGCAGCTTATCTTCCCAGCCTCCATTAAGTTTGCATCGTACTGTGTTCTCGTACATGAATTCAATGTTTAGTATTTTGTCATCCCGCAAAGTATATAAACTTTAGAAGCTGTGTCGGTCGTCGCAGTAAAGTTTGTAACACCATGTATAGTCAGAGCCACTGTATATTCGTCGGTTTGAGGTGACTATTTTAAATTTAAAATTACTGATACTTCGGCTTGTTACTATATGGCAGATAATTTTACACAAATTCTCTTGAATTTATTAATTTATCTGGTAGATAGTGCCTATCCGGTAATTAAATATCTTATACGTGGTAAAAGACCACAGACTGGTACCTAATAATTTTTCTGGAAGAGCTGTTTCATATAGAATAGATAAGAAAACTTAAGAACATCTATCATACTCAGTACTAATATTGTAAACATCTAAGTTCGTGAAGATTCGATGTTTGTTACTCTTTCACGCACAACTTACTAAACGAATTTTGATGTAACTTTACAGTAATACATAGCTTTTACATCAGAATAACAGATAGGCTATATTTTATAAAGATATAGAGGGCATTCTAAGCGGGTGGGCCGCGGACAGCAGCTAGTCAATCATATCTGCATCGATATTCGTTTAAGTTTGCTCTCTCTATATATAGATGAAGTACCAAGACTATACAAGTGTTACAACCTTTACTAAAAATTTCATAGAATGTCGCTAATTTTAAATTACAAATAGTTTGTAGCTCTCTTCTGCCGATCCCTCTTGCTATCAGAAGACTGGGGTTGTACTATGAAGTGTTCCTAGGTGACTTGCTGTGGTCAAATCACATTGAGACAGTTGATGCCTAGCGACGCGTCCATTCGGTCTGAAAATGTAGGTACATAGCATATTGACCCTATCTCCACAACGTAGAGTCGCGTGTCACGTGTCATATTCTCAGTCAAGTATGTCTTTTTAGCAGACTTAAAAAAATGGAGGTCATCAATTCGATACGTATGTATGTATGTAATATTGTTGGAATTGCATCATATTCACATAGGTACTCTATGTGGGTGTCTAAACAGATGTGCTAAATTTGATCATAAATGTATGTATATATTCCATGTATTTCACAGAAATTTAAGATTGGATTGCAGTCATTCTTAGTGATTAGTGCAAGTTGCATTAAAATCAGTTAAGCCGTTGTAAAAAAAATAAATAAATAAATCCCAGAAAAACATTACAAAAAAATTATGTTTGTCTTGATAAGAACGTGTGCATTATCGACGGAAAGTATGATGTGTTTTTTAAATGACGCTTCGCTTCGCTTCTGCCTGAGTGTGCTTCGACCCTTAGTAAGTAGCTAGCTCGTTATCGCCCCGAGGCTGGCGATGATAATGCCAAAAGTTCAGGGGATGATCTCGTGACATTTCGCTTGGCATGCCGAGACATTTTGAAATTTAACCAAACGCTATCGCGACGCTTTCATTGACAGAATGCCACTAGTCTAAGAACCTCAGGTAAACGTAGGAAACTACACATACTTCATACTACACCCCCATGACTTTAACCTGTCCTCTAACTACAATTAAAGTCAGAGTAAATCTTCGCATGTTTTACTTATTTTTATTGTAAATGTTTACTGTAATGCCTGCAAAATTTTCGTAGAGCACTGGGGGGTCGTACTGGGTACTACTCGTAGCAACGGCGGCTACGCGGGCGCGGGCTGCGGGCTGCCCAGCAGGCCGGCGGGGCTGGCTGCGGCGGGCCCGGGCGCGGCGGGAGCGGCGGGCGACGGCGCCGGCTCGACGCCGCGCCGCGTGGGCGGTTCCATCTTCAGCGTCTCTCCGTTCATGATGGCCTTGATGTCGTCTGCGTCTAGGGTTTCGTACCTGTGGGAGAGACGACGATGTTCACTACTGCTTGATCTGTTCTCAAAGTACGTAAAGCCAGATAGTCTGTTACTGTAATAAGACAGAAACAGTAACGAGGTGTGTTCTTCTCGCAAACAATTAAAATTATAGCACGCTAATGAGTACCCGGCTTAAGAGCTGTATGATTTGTTTACATATAAGTGGCGCTATCTGGTGGCTAGTGTACGAATACTCTGATTTGCGGTAACGCCATCTAGTGAGATTTAAAGGAACTATCGGTTGTCAGACGATTTTTTGTTCAGTAGACTGTCAAGTGTCAAGGTGCTACAAGCATAGATATAGTATGTACAAGATAGACTGAGTCAGATGAAAAGCGAAACCAAAAAATAAAATCTATGTGTGAGGGAAATTGTCCATGTGTTAGTTAAAAAGTCCATGTTCAGTATCGATATCGATACTTGGTGAACACAATAAGAAAGACGATTAGAGGGTTGTTGCTGTTGTTGGTTATATTGAACTGTAATAAGAACTGGGCAAAGTACATGCTTTGCTTTTATTAAAATACAAATTAAAAAATACTATTTAGGTTGGCCACTAACTAACCATACGATAGGAAGTGTCATTCTTACAGGCACAAATAAATTAGGTATAGATTATTTCATTAGGATTCGTTTATGTTTTCTTTGTATGCAGTAGGTATTTCAATACGAAATGTTTACTACATATTGTGGAATTTTTATTTGGTCACCATCCATCTCTGTTTAAAATTCGAATCCATTTTTCTCTTAATACAGAATTATTTGGGAATCTGTATGTACATAAATATTACTAATTATTATTTACACAATAGAAAACATTTTCTGGTGAGCAGAGACTGATGTATTCAAGACACTGTAAAACTAATAAATGCAAACAATATAATGACATTCTTAAACTTACTCAAAGTAACAAAACATCAAAACTCTCCGAAACATTTTGGAAAACAAAGGCTAATATAATAAACATGCAACTTAAAGTACAGTTTAGATGAACACATCTTCTCAATCCTAACTTAAGTCTATTTTAACAAAACTTGACTAAATAAGTTTGTATTCATGCCATGATGTCACTATAAAACGATTAAGTTTTTATCGATACTCATGACGTCACCGCTTTGTCAAGCCCTAGCGTAAACAAACAATTTTCTCTTTTACATTATATTTTAGCAAATTCTGTTTAAAAATACGAAATATACTTTTATAAAACAATGGAAATCAATTTACTATTGTAAGAATATTTTTCTGAGCCGATTACTAGCAGAAATTTGTCAAAATATCGTTCGAAACAATCCAAGGACAAAATTGTATTTACCTATGAAATGTGTATTTATTGGGGTTATTTCGCCTTGTAACGTAACATTTACTCACAGAACAAGCCACCATAGTTGCATAATTAATATTATCAATTTAAATCTAAAGATTATTATTTAAATGCAATAAATTCCCCGCGGTGTAAAACAGATGGGACGCTATGGACTATTTCTCGCGAAAAAAATGACATATTGGTACTTCATTCACTCTCTCTTTTTCTCTTGGGCGGTTAGTACTTGATTAGGATTTCTCGCTCGCACGCTTCGTGTATCTTTTTGCGTAGCAAAAAACTTCTAAATCTATGGCTACAAGTATTTAAATGACAGATCATATTATTTTGGCTTTTGTTCCATGGTTTATTATTAAACACCTTTTAGTATACTTCCCGTGACAGCTGGGTCACATGATTGGTCAAGAATACGTCATCAGTTGCGATGCGGTTCTCAAACTTTTTTAGTGAGGAAAAAGTCCATAAGGGAAATAGCTGAGCTAGTTGTATCTAAATTTACTGAACAGGACAATCAATGGTAACACTTATCGTAACGTCGTCTTAGGTCTTAGGTGGAAAGGGAATACCAGGCGGAGTATATTTTTATACCATAGTCTGAATTGCGACCGCGTCGGCTGTGCGTATTGTTGTTTCATAATAACCACTAGCAAAGTAGCAGAAACAGACAGCGTTTTGAATACAAATTCATCTCCGACAAGTATACGTGTGTCAGATATATCGATACAAAAACGAGTGCCGTGCATTCAATACATGCAAAATCGTTTTTCGTATACCTATAAGCCTATGAAGTATCATAAGCAAAAATATAATAATTTTTAAATAAAGAAAGCAATGATATTAAAACTCAAAAACGCTACCTTATCAGCTGTTTCCCTAAAGTTCACGAGCAAGGTCAACGCCTGTACTTTTTTTTTGATTGGGGGTCAACCATTAAAAGGCGTCTAGACTTTTTGAGAAAAGACCAGGGAGCGTGGGAATTTTACCTCTCTAAAACCACCCTGGTGATCACTATTAGCACACGGAACCCCGTGAGGCGTGACCTCTTTAAATACCGCCCCGGCACTCTCTCTGTGCAACGCCTGTTAGGTCACATCTCTGGGGAGGCTGAAGAAGCACCTCCCCTGAGTCTCGCTGTGCATGGCACCGCCTTTCCTGGAGTAACTTGGTGGGCGGACAGGGTCCCAAATCTGAGCACCCGCGTCCTCGGCTTCCCGTCTGCTTATGATGCAGGCTGAGTTTCGGCGTTTTTGGGTAGGCGGTTACCTCCCCAAAGCCTTTTTCGCCGAGTGAGATCAGCCCTCTCACGATCCTGCTCGGTGGCCTCCTTCTGGACCATCAAGGTCTCACTGGACACCCGTTCAAGCGACGCCGCTTGAACTAGCCGCCCAGAACAAGCTTCGCCTCCACGTATCCCGGGTATTCCCCCAAGCTCTGGAATGCGTGCTGAAGTCACCTAGCTCGAGCGCCGGACGGGGTGAGCATTTTCACCAAAAACAGTTCACAACCCCGTCCAGATATCCCTCGATTCGGCGAGCGAAATGTTGGGAGACACATAGCAGCTACGGCTAGAGATCCCCATAGTAACAAAACTATGCCCGCTATCCAGTAAGGAGCAATAAACACGACCGCTTCCACCAGCCCTGTAAAAGGCGACAGAGTTCAAGGTGTCTCGGAACCAGCGAGGATGGTCCCAAAGCCTTAGGTCTCCGCCACTACCACCGGGGTAACCGATCACTCCACCAAGGTCTGCAGAAAAAGATACTGCGCGTTGCGCCAGCGGTTCATGTCACATTGGGCGAATTTTAGGGCTGGTAAGGCGAGGTGTCCACGGACCACTGGACTATACGGTACACGCAGTGGTGCTGTTGTGTACGATCTTTGCGATGTTGCGGGGGCAAGTGAAACCCGTTTTTTGCGGCGGATTGCATTTTTTGCCACACAGCCGGCGGTCTGCTGGGAGACACTGGTCCCCACACAGCGGACACCGCGTGGTCGTGCAATGTGCACTCTCTCGCTTTGTGAGTCCCCCAAGCATAGCACTGAGTGCTCCGATCCACTGCACTAGTTCACTGGGAGCGGATGTGCCCGGGCTCGAACAACGGAAGCACATGATCCGACGTGCCCCCAAAATTTGATCCATGACTAACCTCCAACCCAAGCGCATGCGCTAGTCTGACGCCAGCTTTCTTATTGCCGCCAGTGGGCCACGGACCCAGACGTGCCCCACCCAGTGAATCATGTGGATCTAATCGACGGATTTCACCCACTTTTACGTCTCCGGGGGAAAACTGGGTACCTCGGAAATGGCAGCTGCCACCTCTTTAGGCATTACGACATCGTCAAGATCCATGATACTTGCCTCAGCTCGCTTAGTTGTACGTGAATTTTACACGTCAAACTCGGCGAGGTCTGCATACGGCTGGTGAGACTGTCCGGTTTGGCAGAGGAATCGGTGCCAGTAACGGTTACACCATTCTATCATCGGCAGCCCTCTTTTGGCTGATAAAGTACCTATAGTATTCTGCGGTGCTTACATTTCAGAGTTTGGCAGATGATTCCTCCCTTACCAATACCGTATAATGACTGCCGTGGTGGGAACTCTGGGCAGTTTCATTTGTTGTTTTTTTCCTTTCGCGTTGACTGACGTCACGAACAAGGCAGGTGGGGCATCGGACTTTGCGCCGGTTGGAGAGTCTTGTCTCTCTTTGCCTTTCATTCCACCACATTAGACCATGTCTCTGTTCTAGTCGTAGCCACATCCCGCTGAGCCAGCGAAGCCTGGGTCGACGCCGTAGACACAATGGGGTAATTCCACAACTGGAGCCACTGCTTTATCTTTCCCTTACGCTTTCCTTTCCATTTTGCCCGGCGGGATTGGGTACCAGGCTCTGCAATTGGGACGTGGTCCTTCGCAAACGGCTATGATGTTTTTCTCGTGAATGCAGCAAATGGCGGACGCAAGGGCTTCTCTGGAGGCTAACCTGCCCTATTAGCTTTTCGACCTGCGCGGATAGATCGAAAAGCCGAGCCTTTAAGTCGGCATTCCCAGACTCCAGCCTCTTGATGTTGACCTCAACTGCTGATCAGGAGGCCAACTCAGTTGCCCTAGCCTGCAATTAGACTGCCGCCATTTTCAGGCTGTGAAAACTCCCTTTGCGAGGTTGCGTGATTCGTTCGCAACCTCCTCTAGAGCCTTAAGACTATTCTTGATGCAGGCGCTATAATCTGCCTGCATCATCTAGGCCAACAGCTCCGAATCTGGCAGGTTCTGGTTTGTCGTTGCCCGAGTTTTAGCTTGCTTAGCAGGTGGGCTTGCTGGCTCGGAGTCTCCGCCCTGCTCTGACCGTCCGCATCGGTTCATTTGGTGTGGGTGTCCACTTTGTCCGATGGTGAACACCCAGGGGAATTACATCGCCACCCCTCCGTTAATTGTTTACGTTACGTCTAATTCTTAGGGAATTACACCAATACGGGAGTGGCAATCTCGAGAAGGAACACCACCAGACTTGCCTAGAGAATCTACACGACCGTAGGGCTCTCCCTCAAGACCAAGGCACCTTGTCGCGTCTAAGGGAGGAGTCAAAGTTCATTTAAACGATACTTTTGAATTTTCAACCGAAGATGAAGCTAGTTGCAAATTCGCAAGCGTTAGTAGGTCTCTATGGAGGAGAATGTGCAAGAAGCTCCACGGACACATTTTCATCACTAAAAATAAATGTCAAGTTTTTGGTTGCATCATTCTTGTTGAAAAACTACAAATATGTGAGTACGACATGCACGTAAAAGATTCAAGGCCGAGGCAGCTAAGTTATAACCAATCCCAACCGACGCGCACCGGTGCCCTACCAAGCAAGTAAGGCATATGTATGTCGTTTTATGACAATTCAACTTTTTCTTTCTTTCAGAGCATTTGGTGCTGTGCTACCACAATGAGATGCCTCGCCCGCCCGGCAAAAGCGTAAATACAGAGCCTTCCCCCCGGACTGCTCCTACATACGCGGGTGGCGGAGGCGGCGCAACGTAAATACAGAGCCTTCCCCCCGGACTGCTCCTACATACGCGGTGGCGGAGGCGGCGCAACGTAAATACAGAGCCTTCCCCCCGGACTGCTCCTACATACGCGGTGGCGGAGGCGGCGCAACGTAAATACAGAGCCTTCCCCCCGGACTGCTCCTACATACGCGGTGGCGGAGGCGGCGCAACGATACTCGCTTTGAAACACGCCGATAAAGAAATGTCAGGGACGTCAAAGCGTTTGTCAGCAAAAAAAAAAACCAATTCGCAAGACCTATTGAGAATGAAGAGTTTGACAATCTCACGCAAGTTATTATTACGGTGTTGCAATAATCCGGTTTCATAATGAAAGCTACTTACTTGAGCAAGGCCTCGGCCAGAGCCTTGTGTTCTTTGGCGTGCGTCTTCAGGATCAGCTTGGCGCGATCGTAACTGTCCGATAGGATCTTCTTGATTTCACCGTCCACCTGCAAACAATCGTAAATATCATTTAGCATGTCTTGATTCGGGTTATTAAATATTCAGCTTCGGTCGAAGGTGTGTTGCTATTCACTCTTGAGTTTATGACTTAAAATTTGTAAGGGAAAAAACCGACAAAAATCTCGGGCATCACTTACCAGCTCATTGATGCAAGGTCCCAGCTGTTCCTGCTGGTGCAGCGAGTTGCGAGGAGGATCCATGGTGCGCAGGCAAACCTTCTGCACATGGCATGCTGGACAGATGATGAGCTACACTTATCAGCTCGTTGGTGTAGGGTCCTAGATGTTCCTGCTGCTGCAGAGAGTTGCGAGGAGGATCCATGGTGTGCAGACCGACCTCCTGCACATGGCATGCTAGACACATGATGAGCTACACTAACCAGCTCGTTGATGTAGGGTCCCAGCTGTTCCTGCTGCTGCAGAGTTGCGTGGAAGATCCATGGTGCGCAGACCGACCTTCTGCACATGGCATGCTAGACACATGATAAGCTACACTTACCAGCTCGTTGGTGTAGGGTCCCAGCTGTTCCTGCTGCTGCAGAGAGTTGCGTGGAAGATCCATGGTGCGCAGACCGACCTTCTGCACATGGCATGGTAGACACATGATAAGCTACACTTACCAGCTCGTTGGTGTAGGGTCCCAGTTGTTCCTGCTGCTGCAGAGAGTTGCGTGGAGGATCCATGGTGCGCAGACCGACTTTCTCACTCATGCCCCACTCGCGCACCATGTGGCATGCTATTGAGGTGGCTTGCTTTAAGTCTGATGACGCTCCTGGAATTCAAATGAGAAATTAGTATATTTTGATGCAAGTGATTGCCGGGACTACGATTCTCAGTATGTAAAGTCTATCCACGGAGTAACCTGGGCTAGCGTAGTTTAACCTTGACGAACGATCCAAGCGGTTGTAATTACTTAGCCACGAGCGCTTCAGTAAAAACTTAATGTTTGTGTGTACTGAACCGGCATTCTTTCAGAGACAGAAGTCGCTGCGGTGGCGGGCTCTGGCCTCCACATCGCTTATTGCTCTCTAGAGCTCAACAGTCTGGGCCGCACTAGAAAGGCGGTGGTGGGATCTGGCCTCCACAGCGCTTATTGCTTCCTAGAGATCAACAGCCTGGGCCGCACTAGAAAGGCGGTGGTGGGATCTGGCCTCGACAGCGCTTATTGCTCCCTAGAGCTCAACAGTCTGGGCCGCACTAGAAAGGCGGTGGTGGGATCTGGCCTCCACAGCGCTTATTGCTCCCTAGAGATCAACAGCCTGGGCCGCACTAGAAAGGCGGTGGTGGGATCTGGCCTCGACAGCGCTTATTGCTCCCTAGAGCTCAACAGTCTGGGCCGCACTAGAAAGGCGGTGGTGGGATCTGGCCTCCACAGCGCTTATTGCTCCCTAGAGATCAACAGCCTGGGCCGCACTAGAAAGGCGGTGGTGGGATCTGGCCTCGACAGCGCTTATTGCTCCCTAGAGCTCAACAGTCTGGGCCGCACTAGAAAGGCGGTGGTGGGATCTGGCCTCCACAGCGCTTATTGCTCCCTAGAGATCAACAGCCTGGGCCGCACTAGAAAGGCGGTGGTGGGATCTGGCCTCGACAGCGCTTATTGCTCCCTAGAGCTCAACAGTCTGGGCCGCACTAGAAAGGCGGTGGTGGGATCTGGCCTCCACAGCGCTTATTGCTCCCTAGAGATCAACAGCCTGGGCCGCACTAGAAAGGCGGTGGTGGGATCTGGCCTCGACAGCGCTTATTGCTCCCTAGAGCTCAACAGTCTGGGCCGCACTAGAAAGGCGGTGGTGGGATCTGGCCTCCACAGCGCTTATTGCTCCCTAGAGATCAACAGCCTGGGCCGCACTAGAAAGGCGGTGGTGGGATCTGGCCTCGACAGCGCTTATTGCTCCCTAGAGCTCAACAGTCTGGGCCGCACTAGAAAGGCGGTGGTGGGATCTGGCCTCCACAGCGCTTATTGCTCCCTAGAGATCAACAGCCTGGGCCGCACTAGAAAGGCGGTGGTGGGATCTGGCCTCGACAGCGCTTATTGCTCCCTAGAGCTCAACAGTCTGGGCCGCACTAGAAAGGCGGTGGTGGGATCTGGCCTCCACAGCGCTTATTGCTCCCTAGAGATCAACAGCCTGGGCCGCACTAGAAAGGCGGTGGTGGGATCTGGCCTCGACAGCGCTTATTGCTCCCTAGAGCTCAACAGTCTGGGCCGCACTAGAAAGGCGGTGGTGGGATCTGGCCTCCACAGCGCTTATTGCTCCCTAGAGATCAACAGCCTGGGCCGCACTAGAAAGGCGGTGGTGGGATCTGGCCTCGACAGCGCTTATTGCTCCCTAGAGATCAACAGTCTGGGCCGCACTAGAAAGGCGGTGGTGGGATCTGGCCTCCACAGCGCTTATTGCTCCCTAGAGATCAACAGCCTGGGCCGCACTAGAAAGGCGGTGGTGGGATCTGGCCTCCACAGCGCTTATTGCTCCCTAGAGATCAACAGCCTGGGCCGCACTAGAAAGGCGGTGGTGGGATCTGGCCTCCACAGCGCTTATTGCTCCCTAGAGATCAACAGTCTGGGCCGCACTAGAAAGGCGGTGGTGGGATCTGGCCTCCACAGCGCTTATTGCTCCCTAGAGATCAACAGCCTGGGCCGCACTAGAAAGGCGGTGGTGGGATCTGGCCTCCACAGCGCTTATTGCTCCCTAGAGATCAACAGCCTGGGCCGCACTAGAAAGGCGGTGGTGGGATCTAGCCTCCACAGCGCTTATTGCTCCCTAGAGCTCAACGGCATGGGCCGCACTAGACAGGCGGTGGCGGGCATTGGCCTCCCAGAGGTGACTTCGACAGGATATATCTCGCAAACGGTACGCTTGACAGAAATTACATCATATTCATTTCATTTTAAAATCCCTGTTCAATGATACCACACATGATGGGGTAGGGCGGAATTTTCTTTTTGTTCTTTACATAGTGCTCCCTAGTGGACGCCATATTCATTTTAATGTGACGTCATATAGTTTATAACCAGCGGACAAATAAGACGCTTCCAACGACAATTTATTTGTCAAATTATGATAAGTAGACTAGAAGTTATGAGGGAACATACATATATACCGGTCAAAAACATAACCCTCCCTTGTGCTTCGCCGTAGTCGGGTAAAAAGTGTAAGCGTCCACCGAAGTACACAATCATGACAATATCGCTCTATCCTGATCAAGGTCTGACCGTGGCCGTGTAACGTACGTACATATAATATAACGTGTAGCTAGCTGTGACTGACCTGACGTGATCTTCTCCGGCCCGAACACGAGCTCTTCGGCTGCGCGTCCGCCCATCATCGTATCCATCATAGCGAGTAGCTGCTGCTTTGTTACGTGATATCTGTAATACAAAACAAATACTTATTATAATATTATCTAAGTACTCTCATATCGTAAAACAGTCTTTCACAGACAACTCTGATAAAATAAAAACTTAACTTAAATAGAACTTGTCTCCATTAAAATAAAGCACCAACCTCTGTTTCCACATTATCTGTGTCGCGTAACCTATGTAATTATGTAAAATGCTCATAATAAAAACAGATAATCAGTTGACCCGTCCTAGTGGTAGTCGTAGTGGCGTTATACTGGATTTTGACGCCTCATTGACGATATTTTATGTTTAAAAAATAGTGTTTGAAACTGCAAATAATCTATATAATTAAAAAGACAAGTACTGACTGACTCATCAACGCCCAGCCCAAACCCTTGGACCTAGAAAGCTGAAATTTTGCACAGAAGTTCTCTTTATAATGTAGACAAGGAATAAGGAAGGATTTTACGAAATTCAACCCCTAAGGGAGTTATATAGGGGATGAAACTTTGTATGAAACTCTGTGATTTTTAATTTGAAATGAATGAAATATGGCATTTAGCTTCTAAATATAAAATAAAAAATACGTCTACAAGGATTTTTTTTAATTTCATCCCTTAAAGGGGTGAAAAAGTGTGTTAAAGTTTGTAAGAGAAATAAATTGTTTATTATCAAAATTACTTGAAATTTAGCATTTCTGCTCTTCAATACAGTTAAAGAAACACGTGTTTAAAGATTTTTTGAATTTCATCCCTTAAAGGGGTGAAAAAGGGTGTTAAAGTTTGTAAGAAAAATAAATTGTTTATTATCAAAATTACTTGAAATTTTGTATTTCTGCTCTTCAATACAATTAAAGAAACACGTGTTTAAAGATTTTTTGAATTTCATCCCTTAAAGGGGTAAAAAGGTGTTAAAGTTTGTAAGAAAAATAAAAAGTTTATTATCAAAATTACTTGAAATTTAGTATTTTTGCTCTTCAATACAATTAAAGAAACACGTGTTTAAAGATTTTTTGAATTTCATCCCTTAAAGGGGTAAAAAAGGGTGTTAAAGTTTGTAAGAAAAATAAATCGTTTATTATCAAAATTATTTGAAATTTAGTATTTCTGCTCTTCAATAAAATTAAAGAAACACGTGTTTAAGGATTTTTTGAATGTCATCCCTTAAAGGTATAAAAAGGGGTGTTAAAGTTTACAAAAAAATTGTTTGTCCTAAAAATTACATGAAACTTATTATTTCTGCACTTCAATATAATTAAAGAAACTCATGTATAAGGTGTTTTGAATTTCAACCCCTAACGATGTGTTAAAGTTTGTAAGAAAAATAAATTATTTATTATCATAATTACCTAGAATTTACTATTACTGCACTACAATACAATTAAAGAAAAACGTACTTAAACCTTTTTTTAAATTTCATTCTTTAAACGGGTAAAAAGGGGTGCTAAAGTTAAAATGAATGATTACCTACTATATGTGCTCGGGGGTAACAAGTTTTCATGCTTCGAATACCACTGATACCCTCTGACTTTGTCTTTGAGTTTCAACGATTACAATGCCCCCTTAATGTCTGCTTTGCAATGATCATAAATAAATCTCAGGGTCAGTCAATATGGTTGGCAGGCATAGATTTAAGGAAAGATTAAATCTCACACGGGCAATTCTACGTTGCCTGTTATAGAGTCAGTACTAGCACCCTGACCATTTTAGCACCAGACAGAAAAACCACCAATGTGATATACAAAAACATTATCCAAAAGCAGAACCAAAGTATTACATTTATTAAAAACAATACAGCCAATGACCATCGGGTGATAACTTTTGCGCCAAACTGTCTTAATTTTCTATCGTGTCGGTAGTAGGATCCAGAAATTGCAAGCAAAATAGTCTTTCACTATTTGTACCTTCCCGTGGAAATCGATCTCACAAGACCTCCAGAATGAAAGTCCAATGCTCTAGCTATTAGAACACGACGGCAGTTCATTTTATGCTTTTATATTAATTTACATGTAATTTATGTAATTCAATAAAATAATGAAGTCGAGCAAATTTTGTAGTCTACGCGAACAATGACGCGGGTGGAAAGCTATGTTTGGATATTAATTTGCAATATCCCGCCAAAACTGCAAAAAACGAAACAGCCAAAATCGTGTAGTCCACGCAGGCGAAGCTGCGGGCAGAAAGCTAGTTAGGTAATAAAACATTCGTGTGATACTATTACACTAATATTTTAAAAACGTTTATAACTCACACAAAATACCATTTTAGGCACGGAACCAGTGATGTATAAAAAACTTTATAACAACAACCGACTTCCAAACAAAAACGATACAAAGTGAAAAATAAATTGAATTTCGGAAGTCGGTGTTCCTGTTTTCGTTTCTTCGTTTTTTGACACCGACTTCCGAAATTGTATTTATCTTTTACTTTTTAGTGTTTTTGTTTGGGACTTCCAGTTGGGTTGTAATTTTTAACGTTAATAGCCCTATAGGCTAGCTACCTATAAGCCTAAAGTGAAGCCAGAATAGATTAACCCAATAACATGAAACTTAAACAAAACTGTGGTATGAGAGTTTACCAGGGCGAACTATTCTACAATATATAAACTATTAAACAATAAACAGACATGCGATTGCATCTATCCCGAGTGACTTGCCGTCATTTATTGAAGAGTTCTGATGTACATCTCCGAAGTGACATGACATGACATGACAAGCACCAGCGTTCAAATAAAAAAAGATCATCAAAATCGGTTAACCCAATAAAAAGTTCTTTTACTGGGTTTTTTAGTTTAATTTGTTTGTTAAAAAGTTTTATATTTTACTTTTTAGTTGTACATAATGGTATAACTATATAGTACATAGTTCTATAGTAAGGTACCTACATATAATGCCCACAGTGCTGCCAGAACAGTATCCCTAATATCATGTAACTTGAACATATCCGGTGGAATGAGAGTGTACCAGGGTGAACTGTACACATCTGCGTAAGCGTTTAGAGCATACTGGCGTGATGGTATGTTATGAAATGGTGTAAACAATAAACAGACATGCCGCAGCAGCCGCACAGTACAATATTGAGTGGGTATCGGCAAGGTCTTTGCTGCTATCAAAACAATCTGATAGCTGCGAATCTAGAGCACACACCAGTGCCTTATTTTTTTAATGCATGGGCAGACGAGATAGTCGAGGTCTAAGCTCACGCGGTACACGACCAGCAGTACCAAATTGGCAGTCCAGGATTGAGCCTCGTATCGATGAGGCTAGAGCACTCATCGGCAATCTTATCTGCTTCAGGGAGGGCAACACTCGCCCTAGAGTATGCGCTTTGTGAGGCGTTCTTGGGGACTGATATCAGTTCTCGAGCTTATCTGTTCCACGTCACGGAGCGTATCGACTTCCTGAAGCAGAAGATCTATGCATGGGCAAACCGTATTCTTCGTTACAAGCGGCGAGTGGAGCGATACACACAGAATCGTACATTCCAGAACAACGAAAGGTGGGTTTATAGGGCTTGGGCGCGACCCGACCAAGGTGTAATTGATACGCGCCTACCAGATGATGATGCCATGTTTTCGTTCTGGCGCAATATCTTTACCATCAGCCTCGGACGATTACCATCAGCCCCCAAGATGTAGATCATGCAGTCTGTCCGTTAAAAATCTCCAGGGCCGGACGGACTGCACAACTTTTGGATTAAATGGTTCCAAAGGTCGCACGCTCGTCTGGCAGATCAGTTCCAGTTTGCCTTAAGAGTCAGGATCGCTGCCCCAGTTCTTAACGACAGGAATAACCCACTTGATCCACAAATCAGGTAGTACTGCGGAGCCTAAAAATTATAGACCGATAATATGTTTACCGACGGTCTATAAAGTTTTAGTTTTATTCGGAGAGCTAAAATTAATCAACATATTGAAACGAATTCAATCATGTCTGCTTCTCGGAATGGATGTAGAAACGGGTCCCGCGGTACTAAGGAGCTGCTCCTTATAGACATTGTCATTAGCCAGCAAGTTCGCCGTTCCCGAAGTGATCTGGTGACATGTTGGATAGACTACACGAAAACTACAAGAAGGCCTCCCAAGTAACACAGAAGTGCTGTATATTAGCTGAATCACTGTCCACAATAGAATCCTAAGCTGTACAAGCCTTCTGAATAAGAGCATTAGAGGCGCTGTTTCAGCTGATATAACTCTGATTTGGGCACAAATTAAACAGCTGCTAGCTGAATAACTGTAAATATTTGTATTATATCAGCATTATTTGAGCATTATTAAAGGTAACAGTCGCCCCAAGAGCTGAACATTGACTGATTATTAGAGTATGTGTTACCTTTTATATAGCACAATGGCCGATTAATAGAGTTCTTGTTACCTATTTTTCAGCACAAGGTACACACCAGAACATTTGCAACGCTTCTATGGAATTGAAAAATCACAAATGGCAAAATTGTGAATAATTTTCACCCTCATTATTATTATTTTGATACACCACCCTTATTATTTTGATATGTTGTTTGTGTTAAACATTTTGTGGTGAAATAGACAAATATTGTTTTTGTACAAAAAACCTTGCTGTTCCCTCCATGTGCGTGAAAGTCGAATGGGAAAGAGTTTATTGTCAAATAGTATATGAATATAAATGAAAATTTTCACGCGCTCTCAAAATATCACTGTTTACTTGATAATTATAGTATAAAATAAGTTGATAATATATAAAAAAAAGAAATCTTTTTATTTTTCATTTGTAATTTGACAATAAGCTGTTTAAGTATAAAATCGTTAGGTTTTCTAATCAAATCCAGTTGTTATTTTCGTTAACAAAACAAAAAAAAATTGTTAGTATATTATATTGCATAGGTTAGAACCTAAAAAATGGCAGACAAGCAATGTGCACTGTATTAAACACAATTAAGTGGTATGGGCTGTTTAAATATTCACTCTTGGTACATGAACCAGTAACGAGCTGATACAAGTAGTTCTTGTGTGAAACAAGTCAGCCACAGATTCATTTAAAGCTTGATATTGGGTAACATGTACGCAACTATTGTAGGTAATTCTCAGTGAACCACTAAAGTCTCTGCAGGAATTCTAGGGATCCGTGGATTTATTTACAAAATTATAAGTCTATTGTGTCTATCCTATTATGTTATTTAGTTACCTACATAATCCCATTTTTTTGTGTAAAAGCCATGTATGTGGCACTGAGTCATAGCTATGACTCAGTGCCACATACATGGCTCATGAGGGTGCTGGAGTTGTATAAAATTGATGCAACTCTGCGCACCTTCCTGATGTCATGTCTGGGGCAGTGAAGGACGGTGCTTCGCTATCTAAGATGTGGACAGATTCAAGATGACAGCGAACCTATAAGGATCGAGCGTGGAATATTTCAGGGCGATAGTCTGACTCCACTGTGGTTTTGTTTAGCCCTGAACCCTCTTAGTACACTGCTGGAGGGTTCGGGCCTGGGCTATCGGTTGAGAAGAGAAGGTCAGGTCATTTCTCACCTCCTTTACATGGATGATCTGAAGCTCTTTGTCCCCAGCAACTTGCAACTGATGAAGCTACTGAAGGTGACAGAAACATTCAGTGACGCCATCAGGATGGAAATTGGTGTGGACAAATGTCGGCTACTATTTCTTTATTGTAAATGTTTTTTTTATTTTATTTTTCATAGAATAATATTTATAAATGTAAAAAATTGTGAAAAAAATGAATAAATGGAACAACATCCATAATTGTTTTTTTCTTTTTTGTATGTGTTTTTTTTTAAATATTTGAAAATGTAATTAATAAGAAAATTGTTATAAAGAGGAAATTACATCCGAATTACAAGATACACAGAGACACTCATCGCTTCGTTTGTGTCACTGCACGCTGGTTAAAAATGCCGAAGTGTTCGTTGCGAATTAAAACAATATGAAGTCACCTTTCTTTCGCGGGTATGTACGCGGTGTGTCCGAGTGACGGTCCGCGCGGGATGATTGTCACTTTGTGCAGCGGGTGTGAGTCCTGTAAATAACGATAATTTATGTCAATAAAATACTTTAACAGCGGCAACTTATACTAGAAACCATGGAAAATAAAAACTAAGGGGCACAGTGATAATAAAGGGGTAGTGTCTGACCGGACCATCGACATCGGCTACGGCAGTCTTCCGCCAAAATGGGCCGAAGTTTTGGTTGAAGCCGAAGGTTTGTAACAAGTGCCGAAATTGAACAAATTGTTACTGCTTCGCAAGAACGTCATGGAAGAGGCAACGTGCGGAGGCCTCCGCAGTGCCGGCCAGTCGCCATTGCCAGGAGCCCAGGGGTCATACTCTGCAGTGCCGGCCAGTCGCCATTGCCAGGAGCCCAGGGGTCATACTCTGCAGTGCCGGCCAGTCGCCATTGCCAGGAGCCCAGGGGTCATACTCTGCAGTGCCGGCCAGTCGCCATTGCCAGGAGCCCAGGGGTCATACTCTGCAGTGCCGGCCAGTCGCCATTGCCAGGAGCCCAGGGGTCATACTCTGCAGTGCCGGCCAGTCGCCATTGCCAGGAGCCCAGGGGTCATACTCTGCAGTGCCGGCCAGTCGCCATTGCCAGGAGCCCAGGGGTCATACTCTGCAGTGCCGGCCAGTCGCCATTGCCAGGAGCCCAGGGTCATACTCTGCAGTGCCGGCCAGTCGCCATTGCCAGGAGCCCAGGGGTCATACTCCGCAGTGCCGGCTAGTCGCCATTGCCAGGAGCCCAGGGGTCATACTCCGCAATGCCGGCTAGTCGCCATTGCCAGGAGCCCAGGGGTCATGCTCCGCAGTGCCGGCTAGTCGCCATTGCCAGGAGCCCAGGGGTCATACTCCGCAATGCCGGCTAGTCGCCATTGCCAGGAGCCCAGGGGTCATACTCCGCAGTGCCGGCCAGTCGCCATTTCCAGGAGGCCAGGGCTCATACTCCGCAGTGCCGGCCAGTCGCCAATGCCAGAAAACAGCCACATCGCCAGAAAAGAAATTGCCAATCTTGAAATGAATTTCTTAGGGTTATTCAACCTTCGGCTTCGGCCAGAAATCGAATTTCGGGCGGACACTATACCAGGATGTTAACAGATAAAATAATGTTAAATGAAAGAACGAGAAGGGATTATTTATCACTAGCTTTCGACAGCGACTTCGTCTGCGTACGAAAGTTATTGTAACGCATAGGGTGTGTTTATTGTCTTTGGGATGTGATGGTTAATTTTATAGGTTTATTTTCTATGGGGTGTGAGTTTTACCTTAGTGAAGTAGGCGACTATAGCGTGGCCGCCCTCGTGGTAGGCGGTGATGGTGTTTGCTTCCTCGTCGGGCAGGCGAGACCTCCTCTCCGGACCCATCAGCACCTTGTCTCTAGCGTATTCGAGGTACTTCATTGACACATTCTTCGCGCCGTCTATCGCTGCCCTGGAAAGTTATGAGTCTCTTTATTGGTTGATTAAACAACAACAGGGTGTTAAGTTCCTCCATTCCTGTCGGAAGACCAGACAGGTTTTGTGTCTTTTGGGAAAGCTCGATGGTCATTACACATTGATCATTTTGTAGTTCGTATGTGGAGTTATAGATGCCGCAACAATAGGACCAATACTAGTTAACTATACTCACTTAAGCGCAGCTTGGTTGACCATGTTCTCGAGATCGGCACCCGTGAAGCCCGTGGTGCCCCTGGCCAGCACGTCGCAGTTGACGTCGGTGTGCGCCCGCACGCGCGCCAGGTACAGCTCCAGGATCTCGCGCCGCCCGCCGTAGTCTGGGGTTGGCACATTCACCTGGAACGAAAGGTGGAAATTAGGAGAGAAAACGAGTACATAGTTATTACTCATATTACGGCGATATTATCGATTGCCACGGCCGCGATTCTCTCGCTCGTGGAGGCGGCCCTGTAATAAAACGCACCGGACCGGTCAATGTTACGACAGTTTGAGGAGGCCTATGTTCAGCTGTGCTCGGCTGAAATGATGGTGATGAGTGATGACATACATAAACTCACACCTTTTAAGGCAGTAGGCAGAAACTAAAGAACGCCACGTTCGATCTTTACACACTCCTTTTGCTTCGTGAGTAGAGAATATCAATAATAAAATTGAATAATAAAATTTGACAGTTAATATAATTTTTCGTATTCCTCTCAAGAAAACCTTTCATTTGGTACCCATATCATGAGGGATTATAATAAATAATTGGTCCGCCATCTTTGGGAATCCGCCATATCTATTTAAAACTATGCCACTTAGCTAACCGTGCATTGTCATCCAAAACAAACGTGTATGCAAAATTTCAGCTCATCGGTTGGGGATAACTGTTTTAAAATTAATTGAATTTTGCCAACACATACTGACTTCATTTATCGCACAGGAATCGTTCATCTTTCTGTTATGAAAAATAGCCTTTTTGTAATCGGACTAATACCTTCTAGAAAGCAAATTTTACAAAAAAAGAAAACAGTCAAGTTGAAATAAATTTACGCCTTTGTCACAAGTAGGCTGAAAGAATTTATTCTAGTTGTGCTTATATTTTTACTAACTTATGCACGTGAGAAATGTAAAATCTGGCCACATACAAACATTTCTTATACAAACTTTGCCACCCCTTTGGAGTTGAATAGCTCCCTAGGCTCCAAGTGTTTTAGCCTGGGCGTGGACGAGTCGGCCCGACTATAAGAACTACAAGAAAGTTCCGACCGAGTACCGTAGACCGGGACTTTCTTGTAGTTAGTAGTCTTGTACATTGGCAACCTTTTTAACCGACTTCGCAAAAAGGAGGAGGTTCTCAATTCGACTGTATTTTTTTGTTTTTTTATATTTGTTACCTCAGAACTTTTCATTGGATGAACCGATTTTGATGATTCTTTTTTTAATTGAAAGCTGGTACTTCGTGTGGTCCCATTTAATTTTCATCAAGATCTGATGAAGAACTTCGGAGAAATACATCAGAACTCTTCAATAAATGACGGCAAATCACTCGGGATAGATCTAATCGCATGTCTGTTTATTGTTTACACCATTTCATAACATAACATCACACTGGGACGCTCTAAAGGGGTACGCAGGTGTGAACAGTTCACCCTGGTATACTTTCATTGCACCGATTTTGTATAAGTTTCATGTCTTGGGTTAATCTATTCTAGCTTCACTTTGGGCACTATACGCGTAGGTACCTAGCCTATAGAACTGGTCTATTATGTACCACAACTAAAAAGTGGAAAATAAAAAACTTTTCTACAAAAATTACAACCGACTTCCAAACAAAAACACTACAAAGTAAAAAATAACTTCAATTTCGGAAGTCGGTGTCAAAAAACGAAGAAACGAAAACAGAAACACCGACTTCCGAAATTGAAGTTATTTTTTACTTTGATTCCCTGCCGGAGTCTGTATTTCCTGATAGCTACAACCTGGGAGTCTTCAAGTCAAGAGTGAATAGGTTTCTTCTAGGCAAGCGTGCTTCATCGTCGACCACATCATCGCTTACCATCAGGTGAGATAGTGGTCAAGCGCAAGCCTATAATCAATAAAAAAAAAAAAAAAAAAAAAAAAACGCTTTCAGTTCCTCTGTGGCATACATTCTAGGTCCTTGAGATCATCGGAAAACCTAAAATTAAACATTCGTATGCATTCCACATCCCTCTTCGACGAAAAATAACCCTTTTACTGTAATCAGTACAAAATCGTTATTCATATAAAGCAATAGATTAAAAAAGACTAAAAACAATGAATAAGTGCGGGTGGCGCGGCGCGTGTGTTCATCTCTATCGTAAAATTTAGGAAATCGTCGTAAATGACCAATATTCCAGATGGTTGGATGGGTTAATTCCATCTTTGCCCAAGCCCGGATGTGAAAGGAGAAGGATTTGCCTGGAGGAAAGAAGGACAACAGCGGGGCTGTATACAAACCTGTCACTTCCATCACTGCATGGTGCGGCTCACAATCGATGATTCCATTTTTAGTTTTTAATTTACATGTTCTGCTTCGACCAGAACTAAGCAACGTCGACAGCCCTAGCGCTGGCCTCGCACAGGTCCTTCATGGTGCAGGAGTTTATGCATTGAGAGCAGGACAACAGATGGGGCATCGTTTGCGGTGTGGTTCCACAGTCGCATTGTGGCTGGTCGCAGTACCCCCATCTGACCAGGTTGTACCAACAGCGTTGTACCTACAGCGGCCCAGCTGGCTTCGCAGCCTACCTAGGGATTTTCAGGTTGGCCATGGCAGTTTATGTCCAGCTGGGAGCTTTTCGGCAGGATCGATATAGCCAATTGGAGGGGGGTATTTGAGGAGTTTCACAGTTTCCTACGTGCTTCACCAGGGCTGTTGTCGTAAGTTGTTTTAGCCGACTTAAGGAAGCTGTTTCGACTGTTTAGTCGCCCCCTTAATTGCTCCGTGTTGTACAGTAGGTGGCGGATATCGGTCTCCTGCTTGTGCTTTTCGAAGGAACGGTCAACCTCCCTGCGGACCCCCGGAGAGGCTATTCCTGCCAGCGGGTATAAAGCAGATAGTGGAGCAAATGTTAAGTTAAAGCCTACTTCGTGTTATTGTTGAACAAGTACAAAGCCACATAAATATTACAGATTCATACAACCTATGGTATTTGTGCATACCGAATTATTAGTTTTTTTAATTTTGTGTGTTGCCTATAATTGTATTACCACCAACTTAAAAATGCTTAATGGAATTATAAAAAACTACGAGGGGACAATGCTGTATATGTGGGTACTTGTGTATTATGTTTTCGTATGCCTACCGTGAATTACGTGAATTCGTAGTCTCGAATTACGTGTGTTCCTATTACCAGTTCATAATCCAGTATACACCAAATGAAGATGTTTTGGCAAAACTAGCAATGGGTAATAAACAAGTAATTGTCTGTGGTGACTTTAATATTAATATTTTAGAAGATAATTCAGATAGCAGTAGTTTATTAAATCTCTTTAAATCATTTAATTTGTCCCATGTGTTTATGGAACCAACCCGAACTACACTGACTACTGCTACATGTATTGATAATGTTAATTGTTGCTGCGACTACTTGGAGAAAGTTTTTATAAATTATCTGCCTTCGGATTATAGTAGGCTACTGGTGGCCTTTGAGTCCAATATGCTAACACAACAAGTGCTGATTCAATCCAGACCAATGACATCCGGTAAATAATAGTATATTATGCAACTAGTGAAAAAAGGACGGTTTTAAAGCGAGGACCATAGATGAATCGCGAACATGCGTGAAGGATTCTAACAACTGAATCACGATCGTAGTGATTCAAGTGTTAGAATCATGAGCGACGCGAGTGATTCATGGCCCTCGATATAAATCCGTTTTATTCAAGAGTTGCATACTATATTTTATACCAGGACTACGAGAAAAAGAAAGATTTAAGACAAAAGCACAAGGAATAATTTTAATAAATAAATAATTGGTTTATTACCTTTAAAATTTACAAAAAATGAGAGTCTTTAGGATCAGAGACCTCATTTTTAGTAAATTGAAGCTGGGCTAGGTAACAGCACCTGTGTTTCAGGGGCCAGTGACCACCTCCGTTACGTTACATAATGATAATTAATTCAACACCAACGCAATTAATAGTAGAATTACAATCCAAATCAGTATTCACTAAACATCCTAGACCAAAATCAAAATTATTATTAAAATCCTACATATAAATAAACTCAAAATTAAATCGACGAAGGAGTTTGAAAGTCGAATATTCTTTGCACAAGAAGTTTGTATCGAGTATTTTATGCGCTAGTAGGTTGTATAGCATTGAGATGGAGGTCAAATATATATTGGTGTGTTCTAATTCAAACACCAAAACAGTGATTAGAAGTGCTTTTTATTTACTGTTTTCAGTGATTAAAATAAGCTTTTTAGAGGGGGAATGGTATAAAATAAATTTAACAGCACTTTAATCAGTAAGTTAAGCGATCAGGACCTTGCTGTGAATAATGGTAACTTTTTATATGATGAAGTTTTTTCAGTGGCTCAAAAAGAGTTAAATAACACTTTTAAGAAGAAAAATAAAACTATATGCCCTAAGTTTTTATTCAGTAACTGGGCGACTAGGACTTAGAAAAAGTAGGAATAGTAGTTTATGCAATGGTCATATAATAGGGGTTATTAAAACACGAGCGTGGGTTCCGCCGAATGTGATAATAATAACACGCGAGTGTTTTAATATCTATTTATATACCGTTGCATACACTATTTTATCTTCACTCACACAAGTAAAATAAAACAAAAGTGGAAACGGATAAAAATATGTGGTATGGCGAGCAATTTAGATTTTCATTACGCCTGATTGCGCAGCGCGCGCCTCCATAGACATTGACACTACATTTTTACATTAAGTCAATTAGGCCATAAACTCCAATATATTAAAAAGTAAAAGTGTGCTATAAATATTAAAAAGTTATTTTATGATGCAGTTGTTTGAAAATCGAAGGAAAATGTTGCACTGTAATGGTTTTTTTTTTTTTAATTTTACATATCCACGAATATAAAGTACGTGTTTATACAATATTTTTTGAATTCATATTTGGTACATTACGCTATGAGTGTAGATAATAGTAGTTTATGCAATGGTCATATAATAGGGGTTATTAAAATACGAGCGAGGGTTTATCACATGAGGCGAAGCCGAATGTTATAATGATATCACGCGAGTGTTTTAATACCTAATTATATGCCGTTGCATACACTACTTTATCTTCAGTCATACAGTTGAAATAAAACAAAAGTGTTAACGGGAAAAATATGTGGTATGGCGAGCTATTTAATTCTCAGTATGACAGCGCAGCAGCGCGCGCATCCATAGACACTACTACATGACACTACTTTTCTACATAAAGTCAATGAGCCCATAAGCGCCAGTATATTAAAAGTAAAAGTGTGCTATAAAAATTAAAAAGTTATTTTATGATGCAGTTGTTTGAAAATAGAAGGAAAATGTTGAACTGTAATATTTTTTATTTTACCTTCCACGAATATAAAGTACGCGTTTATATATGATTTTTTGAATTTATACTTGCAACATGACGTTGTGAGTGTAGATAAAAGACTTTACGAGCTATATGGCCTTAAGCCTTGTATTAACACTGAAACGTTTAATAAATATGTTGCTACTAGCTCAAGGATTTTTAAAAATACATGTTAGGCAGCTAAGGCTTTGGACATTAGCAATAAGGTTAAATTAGCAGAAAATTTAATCAAGACGGTTTGGAAAATAATAAACAATGAAACGAACAGGAATAAAAGAAATAATACTGATTACACGCTTCAGACCACATACGGACTTATTAGAGATAACAAAAAAACCGGCTAAGTACGTATCGGGCCACACGCAGTAATAGGGTACCTTAGTTGCATAATAATGCGAACTATGAAGAGGGTTTTTATTTGTTACATGAACAATAAAATGTTTTCAGCAGCTCACAACGTCTAAAAAGGGGTCAACATAGGACGATAGTAACTGAAGAAGGAGTTATAAAATCCAACTTCGCAAGTGAAGTTAGAAAATATATTATCTATTTGAGTACCACCGCGGGTCGAGGCAAGCGTTTGCAATAAAGATTTATAACCAGCGTCACTTTATAATTTGAATACTGCAGTATTGCCATACGGAGATAGTCTTCGCTAAAATCTCCAAATATTTACAAACCTTTTAGTATGAGTATTTTCAAACAACCTACTCAACTATTCAATGATAGGAACAAACAACCAACGTAAATAAGCTGCAATAAACAATCTATAGAATATATATAAATATCAATAAATAAGCGTTAGAGCCACGGGGAATGGTATGGTTCGTTCCCGGATCCTCACAAGCACGCTCCTTGTTTCTTTCTCTTTTGAAATTGGTAAAAAACGACAAACGCAATGAAGTTTATAATGGCGACCACTGAGTATACCGCCATCTATGTTCGGGTAGCGGAATTTGCTTGGCAATCGAATCTAGTTTGTCTTTAGATTACAAAACGTCGGAAATCTTTCTGGCTTAACACAAAATAGACTCCTTCGCGAACATACGCCGTACGAACCGGTACTGCCAACGACTCCGCCCACTCCAATGCGTTATTCGAGCTTAATAGTATATTATGCAACTAGTGAATAAAGGACGGATTTAAAGCGAGGGCCATTGATGAATCACGAACAAGTGAAGGATTCTAAAAACTGAATCACGACCGTAGGGAGTGATTCATGATGATTGAATCACGAGCATAGCGAGTGATTCAAGTGTTAGAATCCTGAGCGACGCGAGTGATTCATGGTCCTCGATATAAATCCGTTTTATTCAAGAGTTGCATACTATATTTTATACCATGACTACGAGAAAAAGAAAGATTTAAGCAAAAAGCACAAGGGATAATAATAAATAAATAAATGGTTAATTACCTTCAAAATTTACAAAAAATGAGAAACTTCAGGGTTCCACATTTTTTTGTAAATTTAAGCTGTGCTAGGTGTGTTTCAGACGCCAGTGACCATCAGTTACGGTACATAATTATAATTAATTAAGCAGCAATGCAATTAATATTAGAATTACAATCCAAATAAGTATTCACTAAATATCCTAGACCAAAATCAACATCATTATTAAACTCCCAAATTTAAACAAACTCAAAATTAAATCGACGAAATAGTTTGAAAATCGAATATTCTTTGCACAAGAAGTTTGCATCGAGTATTTTATGCGCAAGGAGGTTGTATAGCATTGAGATAGAGGTAGAATATGTATGGGTGTGTTCTAAATTCAAACACCAAAACAGTGATTAAAAGTGCTTTTTATTCACTGTTTTCAGTGAATAAAATAAGCTTTTTAGAGGGGGAATGATATAAACATTATTAATTTAGAAATCATTATTATTAAGGATGTTATGATTTTATTTTTGTATAATTTCAAATGGGTTATAAGTATATTTACTATCTGTTTTACACAACTAACAAAGTTATTTAAGTAATTTTTCGATGGCATTTGTACAAAATTTGTTTGGCTGTTTAATTCCATCATTGCCATATTATTGTATCTTTTTATTTTTGATGAAAATTATGTTTATTAATAATGTTTACGAGTATTGTTATAATGATTATTATTATTGAATAAATATGTGTTTTGTTTTGTATATTATTTATTATTAATTGATTATTGACTATTTTTTTATTTTATGTCTTTTAATTTTTCATTTTGTTTCTTTTAATTTTTTTTCTTATTGTAAGTGCTGTGCACACCTATAAGTGTAAAGTTTGCTGTAGTTAGTGAAATTCAGATGATTACTTTGTCATTGTTTCTGTGAACAATCTGTTGGAGTGCCATAATAAAATAAAAATAAATACTGTTCCTAGTACATTTTATAAGTTGGTCTACTATTACTCGTAAACTTGTAAAGCCTACTTAGCTGTGATAGTTTTCCTTTTAATATCGTTATATATACTACTGCCATGAATTTTTCCACGTATCCAAAAGCAACCACCCGAAATATAATGTAATATTTGGTCCCGCTTAAATATTTATTTTATTCTGTTTTTAGTATTTGTTGTCATAGCGGCAACAGAAAGAAATCATCTGTGAAAATTTCAACTGTCTAGCTATCACGGTTCATGAGATACAGCCTGGTGACAGACAAACAGACAGACGGACCGGGGAGTCTTAGTAATAGGGTCCCGTTTTTACCCTTTGGGTACGGAACCCTAAAAACCAAGTGCTAAAAATTTTCCTTGTCGAATGTCAAAAGTAGGCCTACTGATTGTGACATTATATATATATATATATTTATCATTGCCCCACACTAGGGATTTATTAAACAGAGAGAAGCTAGAATTCGTCGATAAAACGGTTTTCCTGGAGATCACGTTAGACTCAAAGTTACAATGGGATCCTCATTTAATATCACTTGCAGGGCGGCTAAGTTCGGCTGCTTATGCTGTTAGAAAAAATCGTCAATTTACTGATGTAGATACCGCCAGGCTGGTCTAATTTAGTTACTTTTATAGTATAATGTCTTATGGTATCTTACTGTGGGGAAGGGCTGCAGACATTGAGTCCATTTTCATTCTGCAAAAACGAGCCATCAGAGCGATATACAATCTTCGCCAGCGCGATTCTCTAAGGGAACTGTTTAAGGACATTGACGTCATGACGGTTCCTTGTCAAAATATTTATGAAAACATGTACCTGAGATAGAATTCACATCTTTTTAGTAAAAACGGCGACAGACATAATTACGTTACCAAAGGGACCAATTAGTTCAACCAGGTTTCAGACTGGCTAAACTAGCCGTATCTTTCATGGGGTACTGTACAAAATGTTACAATAACATTCCTCCCCACATTTTAGAACTGAATGAGACAAAATTTAAACCTTGTATAAAACGCACATTATGCAGGCAGATATATTATGAATTGGGAGATTACATCGCTGATAAAAATGCTTGGCTCAATGCTAGTCCTGCTCCACAACCACTAGGGCGCAAAAACAAGTGATATGTTTGTGATATTATTATTTTGAAGTATTATTGGACCTGCTGCAGATTGTATGAATATATTTGTATTGTATAAACTCAATTTCTTTTAGATTATATTACTGCACAGCACGTGTGTGAGTACTATTTACCCAACTGTAAATCTACCATTTACTGTACCTGTTTCGTTCGTTCACTTGTGCGTGCTCTGGCAGTTGAGAATGTTTCATGCTCTCTCAAATGTCTCTCTGATGGTGGCCCGTGTGTGGATCATTCGGTTCCCATCATCTTGGTTGAGCTGGGTGGTGCCGATTCATGCATCATGTTCGTGAACGGGCGCCGTCAGTTGGGATTGGTCATAACTTAACTTTTTCTTGCACAGTACATGTGTAATACTTACTTATTTTAATACTTTATACCTGTACGTAGTATAGTGTCTACACACTATGCTATTCTGGCTGCATCGTCCTCACATACGAATTTATTAATGTATGTACTTATGTAAATATTGTAACTAATTTATTCGACGTTTAAAAGTGCCTAGTTGAAATAAATATATTTTGACTGTGACTATAAAGAGGTAAAGTTTGTGAGGTTGTGGGGGAAAATGTCTGGATCAACTGAACCGATTTTGAAAATTATTTCACCAGTAGAAAGCTACATTATGCCTGTGTGACATAGGCTATAATTTATTTAAAAAAAATTGAGGTCCATATAAAAATTGCCAAAGTAGCAAAATGTTGCCTATATTATTATAAAATTCATTCTTTGGCGTGCTCTGAGAAAACTATTGACCATACAAAAAAAATATGTTCTACGTTATTAAAGTACTCATTATTACCGACAAAAAAGTCTGCGAGAGAATATATCTAACTATCATAGTCAAGACACTAGCAGCTTTTATGTTCTAAATTTTAATTAGATTGCCGCCGCGCCGGTAGAAACAAAAGTTGGTTACATTCGTATTGTAGTATTAATTCTTATACAAATAAATAGTTTAGCAAATTGGTAGGTAGGTAGGTAGGGAACGGTAGGTAGGGTAGGTAGTGTAGCGTAGGGTAGGTAGGGTAGGATAGGTAGGGTAGGGTAGGCAGGGTAGGGTAGGCAGGGCAGGGTTGGTAGGTTACGGTAGGTAGGGTATGTGGGTAGGGTAGGTAGGTAGTCAGTTGACGGCTGCGTAACCGCGGGGATCAGCTAGTATTTTTATATAGATAGTCGAAAGACAGATTCAGTATGTGATCAATTTTATATATTGTGGACTTGTGGTCATCTATGTTTTGAATGAGAAAAGGTCAAGGATTTTTTAAGGTAAGATATTTTTTGTTATTTTACATAACTTGATTATCAGTTGATATTTTGGTTTGCGATCTAGATTCTAATACCTACAGTGAATACTGTATGTCACATATCAAATGCGAAAACAGTCTTTATTTCTACGCAATAAAGGCGATGTCAATGTAAAATATTTACCATAGTTAGAATAATTTGAATACCGGAGATATTATGACAAAACAAGTTAGGAATGCAAAAGAATAATCTTGAAATAAATCGACGGTCGTCCAGACAGAGTACCTGCCACGGCGGGCAATATAAGCGGAGATTTGTCATCGGCGTACGACAAAATGTGCACTCACATAGTCAGATTGGACGACAATTCGATACGACCGGAGACAAATCAGACGCAAGACCAACGGCTTCACTGCTTTCTGAGGTTGAGGGGCGTCACATCGACTCCTAACACTGCGAATCGAACAAGGGACCTTACGCTCAGCAACGAAGCAGTTACAATCGAGTTAATTTGTTTAGGTTAAAACGATTGTTTCATCGACAGTTTTCGAAGCGTTATTATTGAGCTGTGTTAAGTGCGTGTCAGTGCTTAGTGTCACGCAGTTCACAAATACTTTTACGTCAAACAAAAGTGCATCAATTTTAACAGTGATAGTGACATTCACCATGGAAGAATTAAAAAACAGTCTACTGTTAGCTGGACTATGTATTTTTTACATGTTGACAACCCCTGCCTTAACATACGGTGTGGCATCATGGTGCGTCATCAAACAATTTCGCACTTACAGGAACTATACGTGCATTAACTTAATGTTGGCAGTGTTTGGATTAGCCGTACTTGAGGATTTGATGGTTTACTATGGTTACGACCGCGCTCTCGGAAATCAAGCCTTAATGCTAAATGAAATTAAGTTAGGTACAATAAGAATCTATGTACTATACTTTTTTGTATCAGCGAGGGCCCACTGGTTGGTAGTTGTATGTCATATGTTTTACGTGGACATTGTCAAAGTTTTTAATGGGTATTCCCAAAGGCAATATTTAAAAAGCGGCCTCTTTGGTTGGGGCCTATCATTATTATTTGGCCCCCTTGCAGGTTTTTTTACACGTCATAATAGAACGGCTAGGATCTTTTTTTTATTGTATCCTTTGACAATTAACATTTTGCTTTATGTTATAATTATATATTCACTCTGTCGCAGTTTCATGGGAAACGCATCTACCGCAACTAATAAATGTCGTCGCTTATACGTCGCCACTTTAATTTTCTTACTAGGTGACTTTTCATTGCTGTTTAACATAATCATGACGGTTTTACTTCCTTCAATAAATGCGCAATTTATTGTAAGTGTAATCACGTATTACATACAACCGATAGTAGTGCCAATTTTTTTAGTTGGTGTAAAAACCAATCGAAAACTGTTGCACGACTTCTATGCTAAGAAGTTAAGACAAGAGTCCACGGCAAAGCGTGTGGATCGCGATTGCAATACGCAGGAAACAGTTGTTTAGGATACAGCCATTTGATCCGTAGTTAACTCAACCATAGGTTAAATATGCTAACCAATGGTTCTAAATTTCGAAAAAATGCATTTTCCAACAATTATGAGCTTCACAAATGGTCAAATAAGTTGGGTGAATTAATTATTTTACCATTTGTTAGACTAACCATTATAGTTTTAAAAAACGCGTTTTACAAAAATTTGAAACCATTGGTTAGCATATTTAACCATTGGAAGAGTTAACTACGGATAAAAAAAAACTGGTCCTAAGCCAGCTGTTAGCCAGTCGCAGGTTGTTGTAATACAGAATTAATTAAATCATAATATTTTTTAAAGTGATTGGCATTCGCACATTTCATCTTCATTAATTGCTAGCTGTATCTTCTTAATGGTTTGCAATGCCACGAAAAATAAAAGGGTTTCTTTTTAAAGATTTCTTGGGCAAGGATTCTTCGCGGTCGTACATAGAACAACCCACCAAACATTAATTGTAATCGTATATTGTTTTGTTAATAATACAAAGGTTTTATTTCTAGTTATTAAGTTATGTTAGTTCTAAGACTGATTTTGCATACCTATGTCCTAGATAGCTTATAGCTTATTAAGAGACATATCTAATTTTCTGTATTTTAGTGTTGTAGGTTTTAATGTTTAGTTAAGTTAAACATAATTACTTTGTAGGTAATTAGTTCAGCTGATTGTCACACAATCGAATTATATTAAGTAAAACCTGTAAGGTCCACTTCCTCCAAAGTCTTATTAGATAACACGAGGTTAAATAACAAATATGTCATACATAATATGCCAAGTTAGCTACTAACTCAAGATTAGTAAAACCAGGGTGGTGTAAGTGAGCCTTAAAGGATTCATTTTATGGCACTTAACACTAAACCGAAACAAATAGAAATTAAATGAACTGTCTTGTAAATTATTTGAATTAAACAATTTCATGTTAACACTTGTTATTTTTTCATTGAACATTTACACAAAAGCCAAAGGTTGTCCGGCAGTCCGGTTTTAGTTTGATGTCAATTAGATAATGGTGAAAAGGCTTACGCTATTTTTATCTTTGTTTTCAAGTGATAACATATGGTTTTCGATGCAGCAGTCTGATTGAAAAGGTGTTATGTGTCAAGATATCGTATATACTGTGCATACATACACTGTTAACGCTTGTATTCCCCGAAAGGTTAGGTAGAATTGCACCTACTGTGATCCGGCAGAGAACAAAAGTTGTCGACATAGCTTAGAGAATACGCAAGCTGAAGTGGCAATGGGCCGGCCATATTAGCCGTAGAAGAGATGAACGTTGAGGAAGACGGATTCTTGAGTGGAGACTGCAAACTGGTAAACGTAAGGACGCCCTCAGGTTAGGTGGAGCGACGATCTTCATAGGGTGGCTGGTAGCAGCTGGATGAGAGTTGCCGAAAATCGAAGCAAATGGCGTGCAATTGGAGAGCCCTATGTCCAGCAGTGGACGGCTATGGGCTGATGATGATGATGATGCACCTACTGTAGGTACACCCACATTCCGCCAGTTATGTTCAAGTCCCATTAATATAGGTCGAGCGTACCGGCCACAAGTCCAGACTGCAGACTGCTACAGAGAAATTCCAGATGGAAGAACCCAATAACACGTTGCCCCACCCGGGATTCGAACCCAGGAGTTCATGCTTAGCAGTAGCGCTTGTTACAATTAGACCTACGACGTATTATACTAAGTACCTTTGAGAACGAGCTCGGCTCGGGTGAAAATAGAGAAAACATGTTTTTCCAAAAATTAGATGACATTTAAAAAACCAAAGGCAAAAAAGACAAAAAATATAATAAAATCAAAAATAATAACGAAACGATAACAAAAAAACACCTATCTATAGCTGGTATTTGAACCAGCAGCCTAGGGCGTAGTGGGCCACCGCCTTTATCATTTCAGGCTATGCAGACGGCAGCAGCGGCGGCGATATTGTGAACCACATTTGCGGGTTTGCCTTTTTGCATGAAAATACGGAGAAAACGAATTTGACCTAGTTAGATCGATTTTTCGCACCCGAAAACGCCTATATTGGAAATTTTATAGTTGTTTTATAATTGTATGTTACAATCGTTAGAGCCGTTGCCGAGACCTGATTATATAAATATAAATACAAATATTGTTCGTTTAATAATATTGCATAATCTGACGAGGTTAATAAACTGAAGATAGGAAGACATTTAATATTCAAATGTCATGCATGCCTGTTATTTAAAACATAGTATGATTTCTAGAATGTAAATTTTTATTTTTATTGATTTTTATGTTAATATCGGTGTGCTTAAAATAACCTAGCCCTAGCATCCGCCAGCGGTTTCACTCGCAGTAAATAATGCTTAAAGCTTAAACTGCTGTCTATTATAACAAAGCTGGTTCACATCCATATCTTCACTGAACTTAAGGTTCACTTGAAAACCAGGCAACTATGTCCTAGTTTCTGGCATTTTTTTCGCTTAAACATGAGACGTACCTGGCTTGGGTCGACGCTCATGGCGCGAATCGAGTGACGTGGGTCAGAAGAAAAAGGCCTTCAACAGGACTGCAAAATCCTGCAAGATGGTGTTGAGAGGGGCTCGGTTCGACCACATTTGCAGAATAGGGACCGTTTTGGCTAAGTCGGTCGAGTCGAACTTCTGCCATCCCTCGTTACCGCCACTGCTGAAGCCCGACGGGTCACTGGTCCACACCGTTGAGGAGAAGACAAATTTATTTGCCTCTCTTTTTGCGGATTCTTCACGTCTGAATCCTGGTGATGCGCGAACCCCTCCTTCTCCTGATGGATGCGAGACGAGTATGTCGGACATTCGCATCCATCAAAAGGACGTCCGTAGGGTGCTGCGGAACCTCGTTGTGAACAAGGCTAGCGGCCCTGACGGAATACCGGCAGTGGCTCTTAGAACCTGTGCGCCTGAACTGTCTCCGATCTTGACACGACTATTCCGCCTTTCGTATGAGACTGGAAAAGAGCCGAATGCATGGAAGCAAGCTAACATACAGCCCTTGCCCAAGAAGGGCAGTCGAGCTGACCCAGCCAACTACAGACCCATCTCTGTAACGTCCATACTATATAAAAGTATGGAGCGTGTACTTAACACGAAGCTCCCTAAGGAGATCCTTAGTGACCGCCAATACGGCTTCCGCCGAAATCGTTCTTCTGGGGATCTTCTAGCGTATGCTATTCACGTATAGAGTGAGGCCAACGAGAGACACGGAGAAGCGCTTACCGTCTCCCTCGACATCTCGAAGGCTTTCGATAGGGTCCGGCATGAAAGCCTTATTAGTAAGCTTCCTTCATTCGGTCTGCCCGGTGGTCTATGTGATTGGATTGCAGACTTCCTGAGAGATCGGTCTTTTCGAGTGGTTATAAATGCAGTATCGAACGTCAGAATCACGTCATAACGCCATCGGCAAACTTTCTGCGCGCGACTAGTAGTTTGTAGCTAGTAAAATTATTCTTCTTCTTTCTTTCTTCCCTTACCTCGAAGTCGAAGCGGCCAGCTCTGAGTAGCGCTTGGGCCAGGTAGTCGCGTCTGTTGGTGGCTCCCAAAACGATAACCCCCTCGTTTTGGTTGAAGCCGCCCATCTCCGAGGAGCTGGTTGATGGTCTGTAACTATCCTTCCTTTCTTACCTCAACGTCGAAGCGGCCAGGTCTGAGCAGCGCTTGGTCCAGATCATCGCGCCTGTTGGTTGCTCCCAGCACGATGACGCCCTCGTTCTGGTGGAAGCCGTCCATCTCTGAGAGGAGCTGGTTGATGGTCTGGAACGGAAGGGAAGAGCCATTTAATAGAAGATTACTTTGTTACTATAGGCTTGAAATAACTGTGAACATCAAGTGTCAAACGACCCCAAACCCGCGCAGCGCCTTGTGCGCCAATAGCGAGAGCCGAACGTCAGGGCGACATTGACAGCTCCAAGTGCACAGTTTTTCTGAACGTGTAGTATCTACTTAAAACGTTTTTCCAAAAAAAACATGACCGACTTCCAAATAAAAACACTACAAAGTGAAAAATAACTTCTTTTGTTTTTGGAAAATGAAATCGTTTATTGAAGAGTTCCATTGTATATCTCCAAAATCCTTCATCAGATCTCCATTAAATTAAAATGGGACCAATTCGGGATCATACTCTTGCAAACAAAAAAAAAATCAAGATCCGATAGACGTCGAAATCGGTGAAAATAAATAAAAATAAAAACAAAACAATACATATATGTCCCGTCAGGTAAAAAGAACGCTGAGCGACAGTGGAGGGGATGTGCCTGCGCTCGGGTACAGTCACGTTCTAAAGTACTAGGCTATTATTTTATAATATGAGAGTAGAGAATTGTTTTATTGTAGAATCATAATAGGTACTCGTACTTTACTGGTAACTTAGTTCTTAGGAAGAGGCTCGAATCAAAAAAATAGATAATGTTTACTTGTGCATTATTTTTTATTTCGATCTTATCATTATAAATTATCAACTGCTACTTTTTCAGCTTCTTTCTTCATAAAACAATAAATACTATAAATCATTTTTCTTTCAACTACGTAGTAATGTTATCATTAATCACAACAAAACCGATCACAAAGGACGTATTTTTTGCTTAGAACCAAAACAGTGCAGAAATGTTATATGAAATCTCTTTGTTGCACAGTTTTTCATTAATGCACTGTTTTTTTATTTTTTCTTTAGATATAAAGTTACCACAGAGGTTTAATGTTTCTCATTAAGTTTAATATAAAATGTATGCATTAGGTCAAAAAGATACTGGCTGTAAATAAAAATCGGCTGAATAAAATCAATTTGATAAAATAAAACAAATGGCGCGCATTTTGTACCATTTTAAAACTTTGATACTTCATATATAGCAAGAAAAGTAAAAAAAAAAGGGAATGAAAGGGCGATAACTATATGAATTCAACTCCAGAAAGTATAAATACAGCTGCAAATTAAATTGTTAATAACCTTTTGCCGCAAAAGTCGCGAGATAAATATTTTTCATTAACTTGGGTTTTTATTTTGAGTAGGTAGGTATATTTAATCACGGTAGGTAGATTGGTAATTGAAAGAAAAGTAGATTACACACCTCGCTAAAGTGAGTAATTAATGCACTCGGGTTAATTTAGTGCCCTCGCGTGCGCTCGGGCACCAACATAACACTCATGCATTAATAACTCACTTTGCGCTCAATGCAACAATCTACTGTTTCTTTCCTTCAATTTTAAAACCATCATCGTGCAAAAAAAGTTGTTTGTGCGACTCTATTTTGGGAGTGAACGAAGCTTGATTTCAGCGCGAAAAGCATAGGTAATCAGACGAAACAATTTTTGTTAAGAAGTTATTTTTCAATTTGTTCTGTTTTTATTTGGAAGTCGGTTGTATTTTGTTGTAATTTAAAAGGCTTTTTATGTAGTCAAACCAGCTCTTTCTTAACGTCAATTTCATAGGTAAAGACCTAATAGATTAATGTTCTGTTTACCTGGTTAGCATAAGGGTGTAGCACACTGTTGGTTCGCTTGGCGCCAACCGAGTCGATCTCATCGATGAATATGACGCACGGTGCCCGCTCTTTGGCCGCCTCTACACAAAACAAAATGTAAATAATTAAAAATAGAAAACGTTTATTCGACATAGACAACATTGATACATTGTGGACATCCCACCCAATGGCCTAAGTGTTTTTTGGAATGTTTTTATTGTGCGTACAGCTAAGGAGTGCAGTGCCCGCCGCAGTCTGTGTTTCCTGATAGCTACAACCTGAGAGTCTTTAAGGAGTAAATTTGAGGTTACTTCTAGACAAGAATGCTTCATCGTCGACCACATCATTGCTTACCATCAGGTGAGATGTAGAATTAGAATGAAAAAAAGACACAATACAACAGGAACAATGACAAAGTATGTTTTTTTTTCTTTCTTAAATTATTGAATAATAATTTAACGTTGTCATTTCATGTTGTAAGCATTTCACCTATAATAGGCATACATACCAGCCTAAATGCCAAAAAGGCATATAAGTAAAATATAATAAATATTATAAAATAAAAAAAACTAAATTAACATTATAAATAAATTTGTAGTTAAGTACATAATATTAATTTCTTTCCGATTATACTTACTAGCTTCTGCCCGCGGCTTGGCCCGCGTGAAAAGTGTTTTTTTTTTATCCCAAGGGAAAATTATACCGGAATAAAAATCCTCCTAGCCTTAGTGCTATCCCAGAATATAAATCTATCTTTGTGCCAAATTCAGATCCGTTCAGCCGTTCTGGCATGATTGAGTAACAAACATCCATACATCCATCCAAACTATCGCATTTATAAATTTTAGTAGGCAGGAAGTAGGATAGTAGGATTTGCCGTTGGTAAACTGACCTATGTTCGGCTGTATGTATGTTTTTTTTTATTTATATTCACCGATTACTTCGACAATTATGAACCGATTTTGGAAATTCTTTTTTTGGTATAAAGGGTATACTCTCTAGGTGGTACCGTAGCCACCAAGTCAGCATCTGATGTGGGTACCCCATGGTAATCGGGGGCACTCCTCAAATTTTATAGGCATACATATATTTGATGTTGATATTTTCTGGCAGACATGGCAAATTGCATTCAGAAAGTATCATTTGATGAAGTGGAACTAGTAACGAAGACCACAGATGGCCACTGAACTTCTGTATGTAAAGTATGTTTTGGGTATAAGATATCCCAAATAGTTAAATGACTGTGATGAAGCAAATTTAAACAAATGTTTCTAATGAAAATGGTACCATCGAACTGCTCTTGTGATGAAGCCGCACCGGAACTCCATAATAAAACAATGTATCCCAGTCGTGTTTAGGCTTGTTGGAATTTTTAGGAGAAGCCCCCTTTGTTTTGGAAGTCGGTTCAGTTTCTTTCAGTCTATCCAAAAGTTGTCTGGTAGATATTGTTGTCAGCGATAAGACTGCCTTTGAACCGATTTTGATAATTCTTTCACCAATAGAAAGCTACATTATTCTTGAGTGTCCATAGGCTATAATTTATTTTCAAAAAAATTAGAGATCCTTATGAAAATTGCGATAACATAAACCAAAGTAGCAAAATTTTGCTTATAAAAATCATTCTTTGGCGTGCGCTGAGAAAACTATTAATGATAAATAAATATATGTACTACATGATTAAAGTACTCATTATTACCTACAAAAAAGTCTGCTAGAAAATATATCTAACAATCATAGTTTTAAAACCGCACAGATTTTAAAAGATTTTTCTAGTTTTTAAATATGGGTTATATTTTATTACCAATTTTAATTTACATCTGTAACAATTGTCATAATTTAATAATCAACTAAGTATAAAAATAACTAGGATACCTACTCTGTATTTTCGAAACATCACAGTGCATATAAATGGTAGAATGTGTAATTGCTATTGACTTGCCTTCAAGAATCGATATGTAATAGTTCACTCACTTTTCCTTTTACCCCCAACACTGTAAGATAAATTGTGTGTCTACTAACTAACTTATTTATTTACCTACCTTCTTCATAAGTAATTCTTATATTTAGTTTTATGATTACCTTGTATTTCTCATATTAAGTGAATTGTATTCTTTTTTAGAAATAAATGTCTTAAACCGTAACTATCATAGTTAAGTCACAATAGAAGCTTTTATGTTATAAATTTTAATTAGATCGCCGGTAGAACAAAAGTTGGTTACATTCGTACTGCAGTACTAGCTGTCCCATGCGGCTGCGCTCCCGTCAACTGGCTACCTACCTTCCCATCTACCCTACCTACAATCATGTGTAGGGTACTACACATGATTGTTGCGTAACTTTAACCGCTTACGCAGCGCACGCAACGGAAGATCTCTAAAAGGAATAATTTTGCCCGTTTTTGCAACATTTTTCATTTATGCTCCGCTCCTATTGGTCTTAGCGTGATTTTATATAGCCTATAACCATCCTCGATAAATGGACTATCCAACACAAAAAGATTTTTCAATTCCAACAAGTAGTTCCTGAGATTAGCGCATTCAAACAAACAAACTCTTAAACTTTATAATATTAAGTATAGATTAATTCTTATTTAAATAATTAGTTTAAGAAATTGGTAGGTAGGTAGGGTAGGGTAGGTAGGGTAGTCGACGGGGGCGAAGCCGCGGGGGTCAGCTAGTAACTATATATAATAATTAACGTTGTTATGACATGGTGTTATGTGTATACCTATAATACGGATACAGACCAGTCTAAAAGAAAAAGTTAAGGGAAAATTCCGAAAATTATATATTTGTAGTTAAATAACAATTTTTTTTTGCGTTTATTGACTTATCTGGTATTGTACCGTGAGTAATCTGACCCCGATCTATGTCGACCATACATTCTCGCCCCATCTCATATTTTACAGCCCTAATCCGATTACAATAATGCTGTCAGTGACAGAAAACATTATTAACTTGTATTTAAGTTAAATGTGGTTTAAGTCTGGGTCCCACTCGCGAATCCACGGGCAAAGCTAGATTTTGCAATATTACTTCAAATGACTATGTTTCCTGCTTATGTCCGCGCGATGGATGTAGCTAATTATAGAAGGTTTACGTCAGTAGTTACACCATCAGCTGCAACTGGGACAATCGCCATGGCTGCTAAGCAATAAAGGGGATATGCACGACAAAAAATATCGAATTGATAATAACATGACAAACAGGAAAATTCTGAATACAGTGTTCAAATTATTTAAATTGTAAGAACTATTATTCCATCTACACTTCTGGAGGCAACACCCGTGCAGTGCTTAGTGTTAAGCAGTTCACAAATACTTCTTCGTAAAATAAAACTGCATCAAACTTAACTAACATTCACCATGAGTGAAGTACATGAGTTAGCTGCAATACGCATTGTGTTAGCTGTGACTACAGCCTCGTTGATTTACGGAGTGACATCATGGTGCATCTTAAATAAATTTCGAAATTACATGAATTACGTGTGCCTTAACTTGATATTAGCACACTTTTCCTTGGTATTATGGTTTGAGATTTCTAATTTAGTCATAAGTGGTTCCACGAAACGAATGGTTTCCTTAAAAGTATATATTATGTTTGAATTGATTGTATATTTTGGTGTATATCTAACTTTTGTGAGGGCCCACTGGTTGATTGTTATATTCCATAAGTTTTACGTGGATATTGTAAAAGTTTTCAATGGACATATGCGCAGGAGATATTTAAAAATCAGTATTTTTGGTTGGGCTGGGCCTTTAGTCCCAACCCTCATTATATATTTTTCCAGAAAGACCGATAAATTAGATTATATCATTCCAATGTTACCATTGATATTAAACTGTTTCCTTTTCATTTTGATTGTATATTCACTGTCTCGCATTTCCAACACGAGCGCTCCTGCCGCTGCTGACAAATGTCGTCGCCTGAGCATCACCACTATGATATTCTTATTGGGTGACGTCTCATTGTTGGCACCTTATACTGTAATATTAATTCGTCATAGTTCACCAGCATTACTATCGATTTTTTCAGTTGTGGTCAATCCAATATTAGTGTCTTTATTTTTGGTCGTTGCAAAACGTAATAGAGAACTGTGGTGGGAGTTTTACGTAAATAAATTAAGACGATGGTCAGCAAGACATGTGGATCAAGATATCCATATGCAGGAAATAGTTATAAGAGAATCTGCTGATAGTCCACCGGAGGACGGAGGTGCTTGACTTACAGGATTAATTAAACAACTTATTTTATTAATTTTGATTTCAATTTTGTTTTCAATTGACTTTAGATTTAAACTGTACATTGTATTACTATATGGGGCGTGTGATGGGCCTTTAAGAAATTGTAACACAAACATTAAATATAGAAAAATTTTATTGTAACACTTGTATCCTGTCCCGGATTTGCCTGGGTCATATAAATTTATAGCCTATATAATTTGGTGTAATGTACCATTCAAATAGTGAAAGATTTTGCAAATAGGTGTAGTGGTTCCAGAGATTACAACTCACAAAATTCGGGCTCACTCTATATGATATTGGTTAAGATTTGCAAGTGTATACAATTGTTAATATTTCATGTTTGTTTACTAGAGCTTATAAATATTTTATTTAGGCAATAAAATAAAAGTACATTCCCAATAATACTTTTTATGATCAGTATGTAATTCATTACAATCAAATCAAAATGTTTATTTAATGTTTTGTATATTATTATTATGTCGCTGTTACTTGAGGTATAATAAGTGATAGTATAACAATGATTACTCATGTATTAATAATATATTTTGATAAAATACTCTCAAAGAGGTTCTATGAAGTTTCTTCTCCATAAAGACTTAGTTTTGCGAACGGACAACTAGCTTTCTGACTAATAATAATTTGAAAAGCCTAATTGAAATAAATACCTGGTCTTGTCTTTTATTAATAAACTCCTTACATTTCACACCATATACTTGGCAAATACATAAACACAAACACTAATCAAAAACAGTACCCAGACCCCCACTTTTTAACCAACTTTCCACAAAGGAGGAGGGTCTATGTTCGGCTGTATTTATGTTCTTTTTTATGTTTGTTCACCGATTACTCCGTAAATTATGAACAGATTTTGAAAATTCTTTTTTCGTTTCAAAAGGTATAAATAACTCTCGAGGATTTTCACCAAGTCAGGATCTGATGAGGAGAACCCATGGAAACAAAATTCAAATTTTATGGTCATATATATAGCAATTTTTGTTTGTTGTATTTTGGTTTGGAAGTAAGTTTAAAAGAAAAAAACTTTTTTTAGTTTTGGTAGGTATTTCATATTATCATAAAAATCATTTATATACAGAATAAATCTCATGAAGATACCAATAAGCCCAAACACGACCAGGTTAAATAATTATTTAAAGGAGTTCCAGTGCTAACCTTCAGGCTTCATCGTCAGATCAGTGCGATGGTACCATTGATTTACATATATTTGCCGTATCATAGTAGATTAACTATTCGAAATATCTAATACCCGTGACATATCTATAATTAAGGAGTACCAGTGACCATCTGTGGTCTTCTTCATCAGTTCCACTTCACCAAATGATACTTTCTGAGTGCAAATGCTTGCCATGTTGATATAAATACTAAAATCGCTATATTTTTGTCTATAATACATGAGAAGTTACCTTGATTTCCATGGGATCTGATTATCAGATTTTAATTTTGTAACAATGGGACCACCTAGGGAGCATACCCATTAAAAAGCAAAAATAATGCCTCAGAAATTAAAAACCGCGCCATGGAATCAATCTCCATTGGAATCAATTTTAAATGATCCGTTTAAATAATCTTTGAAATATGAATAAAGAGTCCAATATGCCATAATTTCGTGCTTAGGAGAGTTGATTAAAAAAGAACATACAATTTTTATGATCAATTCTAGAAAATGGTCATTTTACAGACAATTCAATATCGATATCGATTCATATCGAGCGAACTAGTGACATTTATTGGAACCAAATTCTCTTGTTAGCAGTGGGACCCCGTGGTACAACTAAGGAGTGCAATTCTCTGCCAGAGTATGTGTTTCCTAATCTGGGGTAAAAAGTCAAGAGGTTTACTTCCAGAGAAATCGTGCTCCATCGTCAAGTAATGTGAGTTTGTTTGTAACGCTTTCACGCCGTATCGGCTGCTCAGGTTTGGAGGAAACCAGGTGAGTAGACTAGGCTACGTTACTTTTCTGTCCGGTATAATAGGATGATAAAACATCGGTCACGCGGGCAGAGTCGCAGGCAGAAGGTAGTTTCTGAACACTAGCTTGTAACATTACTATAATCTTAAAGTGCTAGTAGCCATCTGCAGTATGTGTGGGGCATAGATATAATAAACAAGGAGATATGCCCGGTAGGCGAAAATATATCGGAAACCTGTGTCTCCAGTTTGCCCCTACCACACGGCAACTACTACACATGCAGTTCAGTAAAGGCAATAGATACGCAGTCGCGCACACACCCGCATTTCTTAAATCAGAACGTACTACACAATAAATTATAAAACTTATCCCTTCAAGCACAGCGTGTATATACCAATCACCGTACAAATTACGCACACAAAAACATCGGTCGCTATCGTTGTGCTATGCAAAAGCAATTTATTTTACATACACGCTAGTGATTGACTAAATCGGAAACTTATCGATTCACCCATTTATTATTGTACAATTTTTTTTGTTTACTTGAAAATAAATAAAAAAACGGTTTGTCCAGAAAATTTTATAGTTAAAACAAATATGCAACTAAAAATATAAATTATTAAGTAAATCAAAAAATTCAAACAATCAAAAATCCGGTTACTTTGGTTTAGGCTTTCATAGCGTAATGTTTAATTTATTTTTAATGTAGCAAATTTTAATTGTTTTGTGCTGCTATTATTGTTATTTTGTTATGAGTCTGTTTTACTTGAAATAAATAAATTGAATTGAATTGAAACAGGAGATATTGTTGAACCCTGCTAGTGCTATGGTGTTTAATCACTGACCTGTAAAGTGGAGGTATTTGTGCAGCACTTGACACTTTGATATTATTGGGGTTGCATTTTTTGTCAAAAAGTTGGTTACGCATTTCTCTACTACACTGTAAAATAATCAAAATAAGTAATACACATTATTTCGCATCGATTTTCCAACCGGTTGAAAACGGTTGACAAATTGAAAATAAAATATAATAACAATATTTCATTCGTCATCGACATTGTTATCGATAGCCTACGTTAGTGGATCTGCACAAGCACATCACTAACTCGTCGCAAGGAGCAGCGGCCGTACTACGCGATGCATCCGCTCAATGATGTATCGTTTTGTGATTTTTACATTGCTTGTCCAGTCACTTAGCGACAAACTTAGGTAATGGTTAGGAAGCAATGTATTTAATGCAAAAATAGTACAGTCGCTGTGATATTTCAATACAAAAATAACATAGTAGAAGCAAGAAATATTTTACGATTTGTTGTTTTTCATGATTTTAAAGACAAATATAGTGAAATACTTGTACTCACTTATAGTAAGTGATTCTATGATTTACAAAGTTTTGGTTTAGGCTTCGCTTTTTACAAGAAACCACTGAACAACACGGCATTCTTGTAATGTTTCACGATGACGGTCGAAAGCGCACTGTTTAGCGGAGACCGGCCATTTGCCTGTGACATGCTCAGTCAGCCCACGTCGCGCGGACACCGACACGCCCCCTTGCCACTTCTCCTGTATTTTATATTTCTATGGTGTGGGGTGACACGGGGAAGGACACTATTGACAAGACGCACATGAGTTATTTGAGGACGGATAAATCTTAGGATAAGTGCTAGTTACTTGCGAGCTGACTTTACACCGTTACATGTGATCGTTTTAATCGGCTCGCGCTTCTATTGGTTCGCCGGTTAACTTTCGCGCGTTACTATTGGTTCGAAGTCGCCGCGTCGTTTTCGAGTTTTGTTTTTCACAATTGTTAATTTGCCTTGATTGTAATGGTTAATTATTGCATAAATCGATTGTATTACCAAGACAAAATCATTTGAGTACGGGATAAATGTAAGTGTGTATAACTTACTGAAGAGATCCCTGACGCGGCGCGCGCCCTGTCCGACGAGGATCTCGTCAAACTCGGGCCCCGCGGCGTGGAAGAACGGCACGCGCGCCTCGCCCGCCACCGCGCGCGCCAGCAGCGTCTTGCCCGTGCCCGGCGGGCCCACCAGCAGCACGCCCTTCGGCAGCTTGCCGCCCAGCGTCGAGAACTTCTCGGGAGACTTTAGGAACTCCACCTGGGAACAAACAAAATTCGATCATTTTTCATAATGATCAAGCTAGAGCAGTCTACAGCATCTCTAATCACACGCTAATTATTTCGGTTTTCGGCAACTCTCATCCAACTGCTACCGGCCACCTAGCAAAGATCGTCGCTCCACCTAGGCGATAATGTTTACAGACTTATAATTTACTTTGGAGATGTATAGAACACCCCCCGATGGGTTCCCGCATTGTCGAGGCGGGGGGACTCAGTAGCGGTGGCTTGGTAGTTGGAGAAGCCGCTCGTCAGGGCTTTTGCCGATTAAGCCGACGACGTAGCGGCCAACAAGAAGGTTGCGGTGCCGCTTGGTAGAGGCGACATTGCAACTGAGCCGCGTTGACGTCTGGGGCCTCCCACAGGATATCACGGTTGAGGGTTAAAGACCGCGGCGGGAGAGGAGTGTCGGTATTGCGGTGAGCCACCTACCTTCCACGGCCTGGACAGGGCCGCCACCGTCTGATGGTGGATGCGGTGGGGCTACATGGGAGATCACTATCCCCTGCTGCCGAAAAGTGGTAGGTGGCGGAGCCAATGTGTTCTGGTGCGCCGGTCATAAGGTTTTATCCCCAGAAGAGGGTCCGGTGAAGGACAGCCGTGGTGGGTTCGCGAACGTGTGCTAATGCGTGCTCGAGTTCCCGAACTAAGCGGCACAGGGGGACACCGTGGAGTTTTAGTGGGTTGGAGACCCACATAACTGCGCTATCTACCCGTGGTAGCGCAGTAGCATGAGCATTAATACAAATAAAAATTAAATAAAATGTATATGGAACAGAGTAAAAACGCCTGTAAACCTCCATTGAACAGGCAACATCCTCCGATCAGACGGATTTTGTGTCTAGTGCGCAAATGTCCGACGGTTGTTTTCGTACTGTTGTATGTGTTCAAGTCGGTTTCTTCCTAGTGCCCCCAGCGCGAAGCGGCTCAGTATAACCTTTCAGGCCCAAAACGAAATAAATATGGACAAAATTATTGTGTCGCCGGCTTTTATAATATTATGTCGCCGGCTTTTATAAAAAATTGCACCAAAACTAAATTTTAAGAGGATTATTTCCTTCTTACCAGACTTTTGTCGATTGTTCGTTTTTGACTTAAATGGGTCAAACCAAAATCATGGTGAATGCCCATGTAACACCCACTCTTATCAAAATCAGCGACTCTACACTCGAAGTTGTAGACGATTATGTCTACCTGGGACAAACGGTTCAGTTGGGTAGGTCTAACTTCGAGAAAGAGGTCAACCGTCGAAACAGACTCGGCTCGGCGTTCGGGAAGTTGCGTGGTATCTTCTCGTCCAATTTACCGCAGTGTCTCAAGACAAAAGTCTATGACCAATGTGTGTTGTCAACTTGTCAGTAAATACCTATGGGACCGAGACGTGGTCGCGCACATGGGCCTCATCAGAAAACTTAAAGTCACCCAAAGGGTAATGGAGAGGGCTATGCTCGGAGTTACATTGCGAGATCGCATCTGAAATGAGTTACCGACATAACCCGAAAAATTGTGAAACTTAAGTGGCAGTGGGCAGGGCACATTGCTCACAGAACGGATGGCCAATGGGGCCGAAAAGTTCTGGAATGGCGACCGCGAACCGGAAGACGATGCGTTGGAAGGCCTCCCACTAGGTGGACCGATGACCTGGTTAAGGTTGCGGGAATCCGCTGGATGCGAGACGCACGGGATCGTTCAATGTGGCGACGCCTGGGGGAGGCCTATGTCCAGCAGTGGACATCTTTCGGCTGATATGAAGACGATGATGATGACTTAAATCGGTTACTAAATTTCAGCACCGAAGTTAAGATTTCCATAAGGCCAATACCTATGAGATATACACCGAAAGAGCGTATCAAGATAATATATTAAAAAGTAACAAAAAACCCCGACAGCTTAAAAAGCGAACTAAAAAGACGTAAACCAGAAGAAAGTCTTGCAGTCGGAGGATACATATTTGCGAGCTGGCTGACCAAGACCATACGGTTTCATCAAAGGGCGTTGCACAACTGACGCTGGCGTCACCCTAATAAAGAACATCTTATACGCCTGAAAAACACCATTGGATTTTTTTGCGACCTCTCGAAGGCGTTCGTTTGCGTTAACCTTGAGACACTATTGTTGAAGCTCGAGCGCTATGGGATTAGACATGCGGCTCTTGAGTTACTAAGATCATATTTGAAAGCCAGACAAAGTTAAAGTACAGGTAAATGGCGTAAACTCACTAGGGTCGGCAATGACAATGGGCATTCCTCAAGGCTCGATATTGGGTCTATTTCTCTTTTCGGTTTACATTAACGATTTGCACCAACTACTACAAAATTAACCAAAGATGGTGTCATTTGCTGATGACACATCTTTAATATTTTAAATAGAACGGCGGTCACAAAATCTTGATGATGTGAATAACTCTGTTCATCATCATCAACTATGTTGGGGTCGCGGAGCGATTTATCTGACCTGCACGACCCAGTAACTGGGTAATTCGATTAAATAATAACTGCGCGGTATAAAAAATAGGCTTTTCGAAGTACTAATGCTACGCAGACGAAGCCGCGGGCAAAAGCTAGTGTAGTATATGAATGTCGGTAATACTAATATAATAAATGTGAAAGTTTGTTTTTCAATCACGTAAAGACGGTGGAACGTATTTTGGACATCAAATGCAGTCGGTTCTTTTCCAAGTGATTGATGGTGTTAGCAGTGACTTACAAGTAAAGGGGTTTAGTCGGTTCGTGCATATTTTTTTCTTTAAATACAGTGACGATTTGTTTTATAATATTTTTATACAGTTTCATTGTACCAAAATGTGTTACAATACAAATTAAAAAATCGGCCAAGTGCGTGTCGGACGTACCAAACCGCAAAATCAAGTTGGTTGTAAAAGGAAAAATGAGGGAATTTCAAAGAAAAATCTGTATCTTTTATCTATTGGTGTTAGTAAAATATACGTAACAATAAACATTATCACCAAATTTCATGTTCTTAGGGCAATGGGACGTTAAAAAATTCTTATTGACAAAATTTTATAAGAATAGCCTTTGGTGGCTTCTCATTCGTTTGTTTTTTTTTCAATATTTTACTAAACAAAAATACAGTATTCATTTGCTCATCGAGCTCTAAACAAAGATACGTACACCACTCGATGGGGTAGGTAAAACTTTTTTTCAACAAGATGCTTATACTGTGGAATTTGAAGACTGTAGCGCCAACCGTTTAGCTGTAAAACTTGGGTGACAGACGACGGACAGACAGACGGTCAAACAGACGTGAGTGGCAGTAATAGGGTTCTGTTAGGACCCTTCGGGTACGTAACGCTAAAAGTCGAGTGGAATACCTCAGAAATTTAAAACCACGCCATCTATTGGAATTAGTTTTAAATGATCCGTTCAAATAATCTTTGAAATATGAAATAAGAGGCGAATATTAGATAACTTTTTGCTTTAGAAGAGCTAAAGGAGAGTTGATTAAACAAGAACATATATTTTTTGATGAATTCTAGAAAATATTAATTTTACATATAATTCAACAATAAATCGATGCATATCGCGATATCTAGTGAAATTTATTTGAACAAAATTCTTTCTTAGCGTCGTCGCACTTTAAAACGGCTTAGGTGTCTAACTAGCCTATAAAGTAAAGCATGTATCTATATATATAAAAATGAAACCCGTTTTCCGTTGTCACGGCATCACGCGTGAACTGCTGGACCGATTTCGCTAATTCTTTTTTTGTTGTGTTTGTTATTGTTAGGAGAAGGTTCTTATGAAAGAAAAATTAAAAAAAAAAAAAAGAATTGTAGATAGATAGGGTAGGTATGTAGGTAGGGTAGGGTAGGGTAGGGTAGGGTAGGGTAGGTAGGGTAGGGTAGGCTAGGTAGGGTAGGGTAGGGTAGGGTAGGTAAGGTAGGGTAGGGTAGGGTAGGGTAGGTAGGGTAGGTAGGGTAGGGTAGGGTAGGGTAGGTAGGGTAGGGTAGGGTAGGGTAGGTAGGGTAGGGTAGGGTAGGGTAGGGTAGGTAGGGTAGGGTAGGATAGGGTAGGTAGGGTAAGGTAGGGTAGGTAGGGTAGGGTAGGGTAGGTAGGGTAGGGTAGGGTAGGGTAGGGTAGGTAGGGTAGGTAGGGTAGGTAGGGTAGGTAGGGTAGGTAGGGTAGGGTAGGGTAGGGTAGGGTAGGTAGGGTAGGGTAGGGTAGGTAGGGTAGGTAGGGTAGGTAGGGTAGGTAGGGTAGGTAGGGTAGGTAGTGTAGGTAGGTAAGTAGCCAATTGACGGGAGCGAAGCCCCGGGGGTCAGCTAGTACTTAAATAAAATAAAAAATACTCACAACATCCTTCAGCTCTTGTTTGGCCTCGTCAGCACCCTTGACATCGTCGAATGTGACCGATATGTCTTCTGGGTCCACCTCCACCTGGTTACCTAGCTGGATCCTGGACACCAAATGAATATATTTTAATTTATCTCTTCAGCAGGCTCAAAGAGGAGCTCGTAAGGCTAATTAAAACCGCACGAGTCATCTTCAAATTAAGCAACATTTGCCAAGGAATTTATTGCCACAGAACGCACACTCATCGCTTGCCACAGAATGCTTGTATGTGGAATAGATAGGCAGTCGCTTCGTGTAAAATACTAGCAAACCCGTATCGTAAATATTGAATTTCCAAAAATCCCTTCTCAGGGATTGATTCTTAGGGATTCTTCATTTTCCCCTACATCATAAAAGAAGCCCTATACAGTTCAATTCTTCAAAAAACTTTAACACCCCCTTATCCGTCTTTTAGGAGTAGTTTTGCAAAACTAATAATGAAAACCTCTACTATTTGCTTAGGTTAGTATTTATGCCAAGTTGCAAATATTATAAGCCCAACAAATTTCCTCCTTAGGAGTAGATTTCAATAAATCAATAAATACATTAATTCTTTTATCAACCAAAAGCGTAAATATTTAATTTCACGTGTCACACTTAAAAGAGTAGAAATTTCACACAAACTTTCAAACCCCTTTTTTACCTTCTTAGGGGTGGAATTTCCAAAAACCAATAAATACATGCATTCTTTTTATTAACCAAGAGTATAAATCTAAAAGTTGTTCAACTTAAAAACTGTAGAAATTGTATACACTTTCAACCCCCCTGTTTACTCCCTTATGGGTAGAATAACCGAAAAAAAAAGTGTTTTTTTATTAACCAAGACAATTTCAGATGTTTTACCTTCCAAACCGAAGAAATTTCACATAAAGTTTCATCTCCAATTTTATTCCCTTCGGCATAAAATTTACGTCACTGAGGAACCTCCCTGCTAAGTGTCATCTTTATACGTCAAGTGGTTTTCGATATTTCGTGATGAGTGAGTGAGCGGCCTTTCGGTTTTATATATAGTACCTGGGCGACCGAGCTTTGCTCGGGTGGTCTGCTCACTCTTGACTTAAGGGCCTACATCCGCTTTAGTTCCGTAAAACGGTAACTTTCTAAAGCATATTCCTTAGTAACGGCTAGGTTTGAAAAAAAAGATATATATTATTGTTTCATGTACATTATTTTTTAAACACGGTTTTTTCGTATAACAAATAGTTTTGCTTTAAAAAAATAATTAGCAACACGATATTTTGCGCAACTTTTGGATACTCCTCCGAAATGACTTGGATGTTTAAAAATATTTTTACGCAGAAAAATTGATGGTTGGAATTTCTTCATAATTGAAATAGCATATGTAAATCAAACAATATTTTGCTAACAAAACTGTTCAAAAGGAGGTTCAATATTGATATTTTGGCTCCGAGCGGGCGCACGGCCAGTACTGCGTTAACATTGGGGCGTATATATCGCCTTAAATACTCCCAGATTGTAGCTAAAGTGAAACAGACCCCGGCAGGGAATTCCCTTCCTGAACTGTACGCCCAATGAAGTATTCCCAAAACATTTAGTTTCTTACCTGAAGACAGTTCCGCTGACTGAGGCCATGAGGCTGACGAAGATCGCCAGGAACAGTACGATGGTCAGCAGCTGTTGTACTAGCTTCAGGTATTTGGACGCCTTGGTGCCGCGGACATTGTCTGGGTGAGAACCTGCGGCGAAACGTCGAATAAGACGGTTTTTTTGGATTACTCTTAGCAACAGCTTCAAATCTGTGGCCGATTAGTACTTGCCTTTTACTAAACTCTTAGGCCCACTTGCGTCAAAAACTTAGTTGCTAACACGAGGTAAAATAACTCATATGTTATACATAATGGGCCCGCATTAGCTACTAACTCGGAGTTAGCACGATAACCCAGGGTGGCAAATGTGGCTTTATTGACCTGGCACATAATTTAAACTTCGAGATTGTTTTTATTGATTTTTTTAGAGTAAGTTTCTGTTGCGTTTTCTGAGTTACCTGCCAAGTACCCCTCGGCGAATGCTATTTTAATCTTGTCTTTTTGCTGGTGAGTAAGATGGTTCTGGTCTTCGTTGAGTAGCTTCTCCAGACGCGGGGCCACTTCTGGACTTTGCTGTTGCTTATCTATCGGGTCCGTAGCATTAAGTCCTGGAAAATAGGGGATAAATAACTGAGAACTGGATTGAATCATAGAAGGATACATAATATATGAAGTTGATGAAAAACTGGATGAACTAAACGCCTCGAAGATTTTAGCGGTGAATAGGGAAAAGGCATGATTTGTATTATTTGTTAAATCAAATATTTATTAACTAGCTGTTTTTCCGCGGCTTCGCACCCTCGGCCCACCCTGCAGGGCCAGTTATATTTTCGGAATAAAAAGTAGTCTATGACACTTATAATGTAACTTTTTACTGGTTAAAGAAAATCGGTTCAGTAGTTCCAGAGATAACTTCCCAAAATCAAACTTACAAACTTTACCTCTTTATAATATTATTATTTAACAATTAGGTAGCAGGTGATTATAATAAAATGGTGTCGGGGCGTCAAGAACAGGCGCATACATGCGTATCCTCTGATTTTACCCGGGAAAGAGAGTGCGAGGAGTATCAGGCGCGGGCGACAGGACGCGTTAATTAAGTTTTGAGACGTTTGGAAAGTATAGACTAAATAGTAATCAAATATGACATTTTTTAAATATCTAGATCAGCGACGAAGTTATAAAGAGAGAGTTTTCGTAAAGAGGGACCGATATATTTGTTTAAAATCTCGTTCGATTTGCGATCAATTTTGATTCTGTTTTCATTGTTAGTTAGTATCCTACTTTTGTATACTATCGATAACCTTTTTTTATATAATAATAGTATATTATGCAACTAGTGAGCTTTTTAGAGAGGGAATGGTATAAATATATTTTTTTATATGTTTCTAAAATAATTTTAGCATTTAACAAAAATGAGCAGATAACATGAAAATAAGGCTGAAATCAATGATACACATAAATAGCAAAACAATAAGCATGCAAAGCATAGGACCCATGTTTATGAACAGTTCTCAGAAAAATGCCTTACATAATCTCAATATCCATTTTCACTTACGTTATGCGACTCCTACATGGACACATTACATCACGCCTGTACTCCCCGAAGGGTTAGGCAGAGGTGCACCAGTTGTACACTCACATTTCTTTAGTTATATTGCCATTAACCGGGCACAAATCCAGACTCCAGGCTACTACTGAGATATTCCAGATGGAAAAATCCAATAACACTTTGACCGCCCCGGAAATCGACTTCATGCTCAGAAGTAGCGCTTGCGACCACTAGACCACCGAGGCAGTTCCCAAATAAAAGCACGCTGTTGGAATTTTGAATAACGGACCTGAGCCGTGTTGAAATTCAAACAGCGCGATTTCAAGACGAGAGATTATAGAAAACACGGTGGTGTACGCGTTAGTAATATGAAGGATGATTTTTAGCGAAATAATAAGCTTCCTACATTCTCTGTAGGTAAATAAGCTTTTGCTTTGGTTCCAGACAAAATAAAAGGGTTAGATAAAATCCGATTCGGTATCTGACTGAACCCAAGCCAAATATGAAATTCAATTGACCTAGGCATGCGCAAATTTACCTACATTATTGGCAAATAAATTTCTGGTTCTAATAAACTAAAGAAATGTTTGCATCACAAATAAAATATTTTTCTTTAGTTTTTGAGATTGCGGGTTCAAATCCTGTCAAGTACCAATGTGACTATTTGAATTCATAAGCATTTATCTAAACCTATCAAGGACATCACTGACAACTTTGACAGAAAAATCATTGTGATGAAACCAGTTTTTATAGTTAATTTAAGTTTGAAATCGCCAACCCGCATTGAGCAACCGTGGTGATGGCTCATGCCTTCTCTGTATGAAAAGAAGCCTTCGGCTTGCAGAATGACAGTAACAGGCTGGTATTATAACTATTCTCTTTGCACCTCTGAGAGCGGTCCACAAACAAGGCCCCTTTAAAAAATACATACCAAATAACTTACGCAATCTGTTTATCAGATTAGGGTTCCTCTTCAGGTCCGCATGGATGCCTCGCTCAGTCTTGAACCCTCGGACCTGCACCGCATACTTGAAGGTGCTGTTTTTAGGGCTCCCGAGAAGCAGGCCTACGAAGTTGTCTGTAAAACTGAATCTGAAAAGCGGTGAGGAGGGAAGTTAGTTGGAGTGAGTGTATAAATGAATTGAAGTTCAGATGTAAATTAATTTGATTTGTGCTTCAAATAAATTAATTTTTACAAGTAGAAAAGAAAAATACATACAATGAAAATGTATAGAAAATGTAACATTCACATAATCAAATCAGTCAGTAAATGGGGGGCCGAGTCACCCATGTCCGTAGGAGTGTACCCTTTGATTCCCTACACGTGGTCCCCGGGTGGTGCAAATCCGGTGACGGGTGGTGCTAACTGATGATAGGCTTCGTTCGAAGACTTGCGACCACCCACCGGGTAAAGACGTACCGCCAAGCGGCCTAGCTGTGTTCCGGTACGATGCTCGGTGTAGCCACTAGAGAAGTTGGGTCGAGATCGTTGTTCCACTGCAGGCTGACTAGCCTGACGCGTGCTGTTTTGAACGTAAAGGGGAAACAGGTCCCGGTGGGTAGCGAGATCCGAAGCACGGTGCGCACGGCCGACCGCGGGTAGTTGGGGGCCCAAGTAGCGTGCCAGCCACACATAAAAGGCTGCCCCGCCAACTGTCAAAAAATCCCGGCATGCACCATCGTGCTGGTTGGCGAGCAGATGGGGAGGGCCCGATGGACATTCCGGGGGGGCTCCGGCGTCCCCGCAGTCTCTGGTCTAGTGCCCCAATGTACCGGCTCCGCCACAAGGTGCACCTCACCAACATTAGAGGTCTGCACTCAAATTTCTCTGCAGTTCACTACCACCTGGCTGAGAAACCAGCGCTGATTTTCAGACCATAATTTGGATATTACGGATGAAAATAATTCCGTCCGAGGCGATCCGAGCGAGTCCGTCAGACGTGTCGTACTTATCTTACCCAGGGTTTACCCTGGAGCCCTTTTAAACCACGCGCGGGTGTGTGTATGTACGCCCATGACGACTTGCTATCGGCGTCTCCGTAACCTTGAGGACTCCAGATTCTCAACGCTTTGTGCTCTGGTGGACACAGATCTATATAAAATTACCTACGCCTGTGTCTAACTTTCGCACCGCGGAGATCAAGAGAACAACAACCAGGCTCACAGAGTACCTCAGTGAGGTGGCTGATGCGGCACAGCAGCGGTACCCTTCTGCCCAATTAGTGTTACTGGGGGACTTTAATGCCCATCACCACGAGTGTCTCTTCCCATACCAGTACACTGACCATGCTGGACGGGGTGATTAGTAAGCTTTCGCTTGCGCTAAACCTTACCCAGCTGGTCCAGGGGTAACGAGGATGTTGATTCGCACACGGCCAATCGCTTGGACCTTCTGATGACATCAGATCCAGACCGATACTCTGTGTCGATAACATCACCTTTGGGTAGTGCCGACCACTGCCTGGTGAAGTCTGTGTCCGTCTACTCCCCGCCCGATCCAAGCCCAAGCGGGTTTGGTGATGCAGGTCAGCAGATTGGGATGGCATGCGATCTTTCTTCGCATGCTATCCTTGGCAGTCTACTTACTATTCTTCGGCGGATCCTTCGCCGTGCGCGGACGCCTTGACGGATGAGTTGCGTCGGGGAAAGGAGTACTACATTCCGTTCTCTGATGTAACAATGTCCTGCATTGACCGGCCATGGTTTGGCGCCAAATGTTATCGCGCTGACGCCCTTTATCATGAGGCGAACCTGGCATGGGTCGACATTCGATCGCGCAAAGCGAGTGACGTGGGTCTGAAGAATAAGGCCTTCCACAATTCTGCCAAGTCCTGCAAGTTGGTGTTGCGAAGGGCTCGGTTCGACCATATTGGCCGAATAGGAACCAAACTTGTTTCTTACCCAGAAGGTAGTAAAGCGTTTTGGTCCCTGGCAAGTCGGTCGAGTCGAACTTCTGCCGTCCCTCGCTAACACCACTGCTGAAACCCGACGGGTCGCTGGCCCACTCCGCTGAGGAGAAGGCAAATTTATTTACCTCTCTTTTTGCGGAATCTTCGCGTCTGAATCCTGGTGATTCGCGGCCCCCTCCTTCTGGTGTTGGATGCGAGACGAGTATGTCAGAGAAGCGCATCAATCAAAAGGATGTCCGTAGGGTGCTGCGCAACCCCGACGTGAACAAAGATAGCGGCCCAGACGGAATGTCAGCAATAATTCTTAGAACCTTTGCGCCTGAACTGTCTCCGATCTTGACACGCCTATTCCGCCTTTCATATGAGACTGGAAAAGTGACGAATGCTTGGAAGCAACTCAACGTGGAGCCTATGCCCAAGAAGGACAGTCGAGCTGATGCAGCCAACTAAAGGCCCATCTCTGTGACGTCCATACTCTGTAAGAGTATGTAGCGTGTACTTAACACTAAGCTCCTGGCATACCTAGAAACTGACGATATCCATAGCAACCGCCATTACGTCTTCCGCCGAAATCGGTCTACTGGGGATCTGCTGGCGTATGCCACTCTCATATGGAGTGAGGCCATAGTGACACGGGAAGTGCTTGCCGTTTCCCTCGACATCTCTTTGGCTATCGATAGGATCTGGCACGAAAGTCATATTGGTAAGCTTCCTTCATTCGGTCTGCCCGGTGGTCTGTGTGATTGGATTGCGGACTTCCTGTGAGATCGGTCCATTCGAGTGGTTATCGATGGCTGCTCGTCGGACCAATTGGATATTAATGCCGGGGTCCCTCAGGGATCGGTACTCTCAGCAACTTTATTCTTGCTGTACATTAACGATCTGCTAAAACCCGGCACCTTTGGGTATGCAGACGACAGCACTGTTGCTGAAAGATACTTGTCTTAGCCCGTGCCTACCGGGTCGCAGATCCGGTCTCTCCGTGAGGCCATGGTGGAGCGTTTGAACCTGTCCTTGCAGGCAGTCTCCGAATGGGTCGATGTCAATCTGGTCAGGTTTAAAGCTACTAAAACCCAGGCGTGTTTTTTTTCTGCTAAAAAGAGCCTATTTCACCCGGCTTCAACTTTCCGTGATGTAACCGTGCCAATAACGGACTATCTTGAGCTTCTTGGTGTTACGTTGACATCGACTCGCAATTTTGGTCCATACATTGCGCCAAAGGCTCAGCTGGCTGGCAAAAAGTTGGAGATCCTTGCGGAGGTGGGAATGTACTTCACGCCGGAATAGCTGCTCAACTTATATCAAGCGCAAGTTCGATCATGCATGGAGTACTGTTCTCATCTCTGGGACGGATCTGCCAAATACCAGCTTGATGCACTAGAGTCGATCGAAAAGCGGGACAAGAGACTCATTGGCAATGAGGCACTGGTAAAGTCCAGAATCCAGAGACTTGAACATCGTCGCCAAGTTGCCAGTTTGTCGGTTTTTTATCGGATTCAATTCGGGGAGTGTGTGATGGAAATGCATGATCTAATTACGCCCAGCCCGTTCCATCATCGGACTACCAGACGTACGGCGATGCGTCATCGGTACATGGTGGATATATCCCATCTATACGCACAAAACGTTTTGGGGATACTTTTATTATGCGTACAGCTAAGGAGTAGAATACCCTGCCGGAGTCTGTGTTTCCCGATAGCTACAATCTAGAGGTCTTTAAGTCAAGAGTAAATATGTTTTTTCTAAGGCAAGCGTGCTTCACCGTCGAGCACATCATCGCTTACCATCGGAAGAGATAGTGGTCAAGGAAAAGCCTATAGAGGATAAAAAAAGAAAAAGGAAATGGATGGTAGTTGTAATGTAAACTAAGGCTCAGCGCAAACGGGCCACCGGCCGGGCGAAAGAAACTGTGTTACTTTGCCATATATTTTGTATGGACCCACCGCACATGTGTAGACGGTGGCGGCCACTCGCTACAGCAGTGTCCGCGACTCGCCACTTGTGGTCGCTGAGGGCCAAACAAGACGACGGTACCCGCCAATTTTGCGCTGTTCCACCTCCGCGCAGTCAAGTGTTAGGCCTCCTACGCATCGCACGCGTCACCATGGAGCACGAAGACGCCTCAATGGATATCGATTCTTTCATATCGGAAATCCAATTACGTCCCGCTTTTTGGGATTCACATTCTGATCTATACAGCAATAGAAACGTGGCGGCTTCCGAACTTCGGTGGCTGTCGCGCACTTCTACCACTGTTACAAATGTGGCGGTAGCGCGCGGCAGCCACCGGTGGCTGTGGTCGGTTGCCCGTTTGCGCCGAGCCTAATAGTAGTTGACATTTTAATTAATCGTATTTGGGATGTAAACTAATTGAAGATGACATGTGTAAATTAATTATAGTTGAAATGTCAATTAATTAGAGTTTTCAATTAATTGAAGTTCTGAGGTAAATTAATTAAGGTGTTAATACTCGTAAATGTAAGTTGGAATGCAATTGAAATACATGTGTAAAATAATTTAGGTTGAAATGTAATCCAATTGGATTTTACCTTATTATTTATTGCATTTTTTATAAGTATTAATTTAAAAAGATTTTCGAAGTAAAAAAATAAAATTAATTTCAAATTACACGTAAACAGCTAGTACATACCTGGTATCCCTTCCCGTAAAGTCGACAGTGACCGTGGGTACCTTCGTCCAGCCATTCTTGTTCTTCTCGAAGCTGTCAGAGGAGATATGCGACACTTTCCTAACAGACGCCAGTTCCCGCAGTGTAGGAGCACATGGCTTCGTCGCTAGGGTACGGAGCTGAATAGATTTCATCTCACTGAAAATCCAAACAAATGACAACTTTAGACTGGTGTTTATTGAGTTGATTTTAGAATGACTGAAAGTACAAAGATGGCCACTTGAAAAAATTACAACTTTAGGCAGTTGTAAATAGAGTTGATTTTAGAATGACTAGGTTAGGAATAAGATATTATTCTAATAATGTTCCTAGTTTCCTACTGCTGGGACGTAATTCACTAATTTATCAGACAGAAGATTTGTATTCAATGAAATTCCAAAAAAATCAAAACATAATTCTATCTTAATTCATATGTAATATAATGTAATAGCTGTATTTAGAATGTGTCTTGGCAAAGTAATTAAACAAATATGAAGTTTATGCTTGTGTTTATAAGGTTCATGTTTGAGTAGCTAGAAGTTTTCAAATATCATTTTTATCACAAGACATGATTGTACATTGCTATGTAATTTACATACAAACGAGTATTCATGTTTATCATCTTTTTAAACATAATATTGTCAGAATAGACAATTTCATTGTATGACATCATTAGATTATCATTTCCAAGGTGATTAAACATCACATTACGACGTTTTTACCTTCGATTTTACATTTATTTCAGTGTACTGTAAGGAAAACTTCAATATTTCTTGTTTTATTTTATATTAATCAAATTCAATAGGTGCAAAAAATTATAAATCATAGCTCTTGCATGCTTTTTTTATCGATAGGCTCGCACCAGTATCTCACCTGATGGTAAGCAATGACGTGATCGAAGGTGAAGCACACTTGCCTAGAAGTAACCTATTCACTCTTGACTTAAATGTAACATTCACATTAAATGTGGGCTGTAAAATCGTCCCAGTTCTAAAAGTTTAAAAATCTTCAATACTCCAAAAATTGAATAAGATTCGTTTTCTGTACCGTCATGCTTTTTGTCTATTTTTTATAATGTAATCAATCTGATAGGATAATTCGTCTATAGTAGGTGCATGCCTCCTCTCTGTGAGAGGGAATGGGCCGTGATCCACCACGCGGGCCCAGTGCGGGTTGGTGGATGTCACATTTCTTCGAATTTTTGTTTCTAAGTCATGCCGGTTTCCTCACAATGTTTTCACTGTTTTTAAGAGCAGTGGTGATGAAATAATTAACACAAAGTAAAGCGCCTGCCTGGGTTCGAACCTCGTGGTTACGAACCCTACAACTTGTAAGTAAATCGCGGCCGTTATCACTGGGCCACCACTGCTCTCATCATCCCAAGGGATCTCACAACTGGTATAAATACTATTGTATGTCCTTCCCAGAGTCCCAAACTATGTCCTTACCAAATATCACCTAAGTAGGTTTAGCTATTTAGTTGTGAAAAGATAACAAACCAACAGAGCTACTTTGGCATTTATAAAACTTTTGAACTATATTACTCAACGGTCACAACACCTGAGAAAAACAATTTCTTCCTAATTACGACCATTAAGGTCATAATATTAGTATGGATTCAACAAGTTATGTAAGTTGACTCCAAACAGTACTTACTAGAAACCTTCTAGAAAATTCTCAGCTTTGGCCAAGGTTTCAGCCCATTGCCCAAGGTTTCTGGCAAGTGCCAAAATCGATTGGACTGTTATGAATGTTGAAATTATCATTAATTCAAAGTAATTTTAATCTTGAATGGAATTGTGATAGGGATAGAGGAATAAAGGCAAAAAAAACATATTGACCTTCATTTGAACACTGGAACTGACTACCCTCACCCTCACAAAGAGAAATGATTATAATTAATGTTATATGGAGAGGTAGAGTAAGACTATAGAAACACTGGATAGGATAACATGAGGAATGAAAATCCATCTGCCTAGCCTTTTTCCTATGTTGGAGGCCTCCAGTCTTACCAAATACGGCTGAGTAACAGTGTTTTACATGGAACGACTATGAAATGAAAAGGGAATGAATGATAATGTTTTTATTTTTAAAGATGATGCAGTTAAGAGACTGAAAACCATTATTTCCACTTTGATTAGAGATTAAAAAGATTTAGAATAAAATAAAACATTCATTATTCCTTATAAAACCAACTTTTGTTTGTTTCATTGGTTTCTCCTTGGTAAACTGTTTACATTCAGTGTTTAATATGAGAACATTCCTAACAATAGAATTTGTTTATGCTTGGAAACGACTTAAATGAAAACATGGAACACTAATAACATAACCTTTCTTACATAATATTATAGCTATTATTTTGTTTTATTACTCATAGTTTTAAAATAATCCAGTTAGAAGCCAATAAGATAAAAATATATATTAATTGTGAGCAAAAACCATAAACAACTACCGACAGAACATTTACAATACTAGCAAAAGTATTACCATAATCAGCCTTGTCGGGCAACTGTACATACCTGAAGACATTCTTATCAAAATTCTTGATAGCTTCCTCGAGACTCTCCTGACACACTATTGCGTCATAAACTGCCACCGAACCCTCTTGTGCCCTCACATTTTTATTCTTCCCACTGTTATGCTTACGATTTCGGAAAACACTTGAATATCTTGAAGATAATTGGCTAAAACTAACTAAAATCTGCAATGACAAAAGGTTATATTTAGTGACAAACAGTTTTCGTTTTTAAACAATCTATGATTATTTGAACACTTTAACCGAATAGCGATGATTATTTACCTGGTTTTGGGTGTTTAATGAATTCAATGAGAACATGTTACATGTATGTGGTTATTATTGAGTGTTTTTTTCATTGAAGTGCACTCGAATCGAAAATTTTGTAGGCTCTTTCTCACGTCAAACTTAATTTTCACGAAGAAAAAAAAATATTGTAGTCAATAGTGTTGCGCTTTCCTCCAAAGATCAATCATGTCACTTTTTATTTAGTTACTATAGGATTTGGTGGAGTTGTTGTCCTGATTGCGTTTGGCCTTTGGTAGACGGAATTATTAACGAAAAAGGGAGTTTCATATAATTGAATGCTATAAGTGGATTTATTTGCATTTTATAGTTTTCAGTTTTTTTTGAAAACAATGAAGAATAGTCGAGTTGATTTGTGATAAGATAAACAGACTCAAAAAATGAAGTGTCTATGGTCATTTTGCATGAGGTCATTTGGCAAAAATAATTTAGCAAATGTTTCAAGTAATCTTCGTAGTAAATAAAATTCTTCTTCTTTCGGGTTGATTAACGCAGTTTTAATTATTAAGATTTTTTTGATCACTTTTGTAGGTGGGACGTACACGTATCATTCACCACGTTATAATCTTGGTACAGGTAGTTGAGCATGTAGCGCAGAACGCCAGGAGTAGGTGTGCCATATCCTGCGAAGGGGCTCCACACCACAGGCGTTGTGTTTGGGATGTGTCTATGATTCTCCACTTGGACAGGTTGTTTCCACTAAAGCTAATTGGCTTAGGGATTTCCAAATGAGGTACTCACTGCAGTTCGTGTCCAGAGGGCAGATGCTCTGCCAGTGACGAAGTTTGAAGGGATAGTGTGTGCGCTAAACTTTGGTGACTTTATAAACGTACAGGTTGGAGTAGATTCTCATGTAGAGCCTACTGTACCGTTCCTGTTTCTCCTTCTCGATGCGGCTAGTTACCTTTGCAATGGGATGGGTAGGTTTAAACCACTCAGTTTACAGTTTTCGAACAGTCAGTCATTTAATTCGTGCTCTACATTGTCTATGCTTTATTTGGACAGTAGAATCCAAAATGGCGACGAGCGATGACGAGCCTATGCATTTATATGAAGTTTTTCAAAACTGTTTCAATAAAATAGCTAATAAACAACAAGGTGAGTGAGAAATTGCATACCGTGGCTCGTCTCGCGTTCCTCGAACAAACTATCGCGGTTCTGTGAAGTGTTTCATTGTGAATATCAGTCATAGTGTTTGCGTGTTATGCCATTACTGTGTTGAAAAGCAACAGCATTTTTTCAAAATACGTTCGAAAAATCCAACCTACGCGCTCCAAAAGCAGTGGTTAGCCTTCTGCAATCATTAATGTATGCGTTTTAATTATGTAGGACGCCTTAGGAACGCGTTTTGGGCGTATAAAGGCTATGTTTTGATCGTATACTACGACACCAAATGTGCCTGTACCATTGTGCTACAGCGTTTTCAGTGCGAATCTGAATTGTTTCACGGGATTTATTTGTTTTGATGCCTTCGCTCACGACTGGATAAGGTAAACCTATGGTTTTCATTATGAAAAACGACAACTTTCGGGGATTTATCTCAAGAAAGAAGTGATCTTGTCGTATGTATGCAAGTTTCTTGATGCATTTTTTTTTCTCGTTCGCAAGTATCAATGGACACAACGTTGTCAGCCTGCTCTTTAGAGGTGCACACGGGTATTTAGTTCGCGAATCGTTTTTATGTTCTCTTTGTGCCAATGTTTACAGCGTATTTTTTTGTTTATTTACACACGTAAGGCGCGGACTTCGAGCGTCTATGGAATCGACTATGTGTTAGCCGTGCACTATTAAAAAAGAAATACCTTGGTGAAGAATGTTAGGAATTTTCTTCAATGGAATAATAAAGATGAATCTTAAGGCATGCTGTTTGCCATACCATATTTTTATGCTCAATTTGAATAATTTGATATTGATCTAATTGCATAATGTTATGATTCAGTTTAATTATCCATTTGAAATAGTTAAATGAATCATTAACACTCAACAAAGTGTTGTTGTTTACATTTTTTCATTTATTTCTATTTAATTTTAAGACATTCCTTTTTATTACTAATAGCCAATTAGTCACTACCATTAACACATTATACTTTACAGGTTATATTTGTTTTTCTGTGTAATTTTGATGCTGAACAATACTCTTAATATATTACTTAGAATTAACTAAGTATAACACTGAATTATTCAATTATGGTTAGACTAAAACTCAGACCCAGTTTAATGATCAGTAGTTAACTCAACCAATGGTCAAATATAGTACAAAACCAAAGTTTTTTAATTTTCTGTTAAATGCGTTTTTTCATCATTACTAACCTCACAAATGGTCAAATAATTGGAAGAGTTAATATTCAACCATTTGTTAGACTAACAATTGATATATAAAAGTCTTTTATCAAAATTTGAAATCATTTATTTTATTTACCGAAATTTGAAAACATTTGGTTAGCATATTTAACTATTGGTTAAATAACTACGGATCAAAATACTGGGCCCTTACTGCATACTTTTTTTTGTAACTTACAGGTTTTCAGAGTCAATATTTTACTTCACACTAACTTTTCCTTAGGCATTACTCTTAAAGTGTATCCCATAACAACCAGTTATTTTTCAGGATATAAAGTAGCCTAGCCAGTAACTTTCTGTCAGTGAAAGACCTTTCGTAATCAAATGAGTAGTTCAAGAGATTACCATCTGCAAGCAGACTATTTTACATTTTTATAACATTACTAGCTTCTGCCAGCAGCTTCGCCCGCGTGAATGTCGAAAATTATCCCATGGGAACATATTCCCGGAATTAAAAGTATTCTGTGTGCTATTCCAGAGTTTAATCTATCTCTGTGCCAAATTTCATCCAGATCTGTCCAGCCGTTTGAGCGTGAAGAAGTAACAAACATATAAACACACACTTGCAAACTTCCGCTTTTATTATATTGTGTGTAGTGTGATTAGTGTGACTATACAGCCTACTAATATTATAATTATTAAAGTTAGTATGTTTATGTTCCAATCACGCAAAAAGGCTGAACAGTTTTGGATGAAATATTGCACATTGATTGTTTACCTGAATTAAAACAAAGAATACTTCTTATCCCAATAAGATTGGTATAATGATCCCTTGGAACAGTTTTTATGCAAGTGAAGTCAGGGGCTGAAGTAAGTACCAATACTGCTAAAATTAATCTATCAAATCTAGTCAAGGCTAAAACATTGTTTTCCTATCCAACCTAAAATCTAGATTAGGTATGTACTCTTTTTCTATAATCAACCATTGTTCCCTCACTATTTGTAAACTCCATTTAGGTCGTGTTTGGTTGCCATCAATGAAATGTTAAATGTGTATGCTTTTATGCCAGTATCATAATCCTCCTACACTTATGCTAATTTATTTAGAGTTGGAATATTCTATCAATTGATTTTGCCATCAGAATTGAACTTGCATCAAGTGGATTTCTGACTGTACCTGGGCTTGGATGTAGAACTCAAAACCAACATCAATATCAGCACTTTTTCAAGTTGGCTACAATGGCTGTGCAGTTGTAAATCTCATACAAAAAAAGCACCATTTTATGGCTTGTGCATCAGAAAGCCAACTTCAGGGTGCTCAGAAGTTCGTTGAGCACTATAATTATAATGTTTTCTGTCAGTCAGAATGGTTATGAAAGGCACTTTACCTTGGAACTTAATCATGATCATCATCATCATTTTAGCCGAAAAGAAACGTCCACTGCTGGACATAGGCCTCCCCCAGGCGTCGCTACATTGACTGATCCCGTGCGTCTCTCATCCAGCGCCTTCCCGCAATCTTAACCAGGTCATCGGTCCACCTAGTGGGAGGCCTTCCAACGCATCGTCTTCCGGTCCGCGGTCGCCATTCCAGAACTTTTGAACTTAATAGTTAATGAGAAATGACAAGGAAAAATTCAGTAACGATATGAAGTTTTCTCTTTATTATGGGCCAAACACATAACTATAAGACCCATGTCTAAATCATTGTGGATTTTGAATTTGTTATTAGCAGAACACACTTGTGTAAATACAATATCAATAACTAGAAAACTACATTTGAAAATATGCCTTTATTGCTTGGACATAAGGTTGTATATTGAGTATAGATTAAGTAGAGTCCTCTGGCATGAAATGTCTATGAGGTTTCTAAAGACGTAAAAATGGGTAAGTATTTCTTAGATTACACTGAATTCATTGATGTGAAAATTCGAATTCTTGAACTAACTTCCATTTCTTTTTTTTTTGGATATCATGCAATAACTACTTCGCCCGCTCTAGGTGAAGCGGAAGGGCGTGCCAGACTTTTACTGACTAAGACCCAGCCCAGTTCCTTCAGTTGGTTGAGCCAGGGCCGCGGTAACTCTTTTCCAAATTTATCCGCATCCATCATCCAAAGCCTGACGTCGCCCACTGCCATCTTCCTATCTCTTTAAAAGTACCAAACTTTTTGTTTTCATCTGGCTTTATTTAACCCATTGTTTGGTATTTGCACTTGAATCAGTCTGAATGCGTACGTCTTCTCAGAAAGTGGCGACGGTTTTCGAACGTACAGCTGAGGAGTGGCATTCCCTGTCGGAGTCCGTGTTCCTGATAGCTACAACCGGGGGTCTTTAAGTCAAGAGTGAATAGGTTACTTCTAGGCAAGCGTGCTTCACTGACGACCATCGTCGATCATCGCTTACCTATATATGAGATAGTGGTGAAGCCTGCCTATCAACAATAAGAAACACAGTCCCATCATTGCCCAAGATTTGTTGATGCACGACGCAAACACGTCGATAGCAATAAAATGGTTGAATCGTCCTCGCGACCTAGAAACGGCTATTAGCTATATTTTTAGTGTGACTAGTGAGTCAACGGCCATATTATATCAATTAGTACTTCAACAGTTGTGTCGGCGAATTGTGATTTATCTGCGTGTTGAATTCGAGTTGTTTTGATGTTTGGCATCGAAAGAAATCCCAAAATGTTTGCCATCGTACGTATTTTTTGCCGCCCAAAACTTATCTACTAGAATGGTATGGTTGTCACACAACCGCAATTGCTCCTGTATGGGTGCGTGTACACACATTTAAACTCACAGACTCCCAGAACCGGAATAAATATCTATAGACCGTACCAATATTTGTCCCAGTCAGGAATCGAACCCGCGATGAGCAGCGCAGCAGTCAATCGCTCACCCACTGCGCCAACCGTGCCGTCAAAATTACAAATAATTCAATTCAAGCTTTGTCCCTATGTATCTGGTGTGGACTGCCTGAATTGCAAAAGTAGATGCGTAACTGCGAAGATTTTAAATACCAAAGATAGGGTGGTAACGGTAAGGGAGATCCCGCCTACTCCTACCTATGCTTGTAAATTCTGTCAGGCACTGAGATTTTTGGATTTTCCAGCAATAAGACGTATGCTTAAGACTCGTTTCAAACGCTTGCTCAACCTGAAGCAAACTTTTTCCTCATCTTATTCCGCCAATATGCAACGATCGCAGCAGGTGGCGTCCTATAGTTTCTGCCTACTCTCATGGGAATAAGGCGTGAGTTTATGTTTAAATGCATTCCGCCAGATTCTGTCAGGACGTTTTTAGCCAGATGAACGGTAGAAGCAAATATCACTATCACAACATAGTATAAAAAAAATTCGCTGCCCGCTGTCTGTCTGTCCCTATGTATGCTTGGATCTTTAAACTACGCAACGGTTTTTGATGCGAGTTTTTTAATAGATAGAGTGATTCAAGAGGCAGGTTTATATGTATAATACACGCGGGCAAAGCCGCTGGCAGAAGCTAGTAAAATACATATAATTAATTTATTTGCGCCAAAATTTTTACGTCAAGGGAATTTCCAGAAGTCAATCAACGTAAAATTATTGCTTAGAAAAATACCTAGGTCTATTCTTGATAATTATCACTCGTAAATTATTAATCACAAGATCGATAAAGTTAACTTTTTTTTAATAACTAATTGATAGGCACGCGATTGACTGCTTGACTTAAAATGGTTATAGACAATAGGGTTAGTCGATTTTTCAAATTGAATTCAGCTTTCTTTGCAATCGAGCAGATGTTATTGTTTACCGTTTAGCGCTTTATAATCTGTTGCATCCTGATTAAGATACAGGTTCTGTTTTTTATGAATTTAGCGGTCCCGTATGTTATTGAAGCGAGTTTTTTTGGCGGACTGCTGGAAGTCCTTCTTTTCACTGCTAAGTAAAAAACCTACTTCTTTCATATTAACAATTACATTTAAGTCCCATGTCCCTCTTCTTTCGTCCACTCAAATTAGAAAACTTAAGTGATTACTCGGAAGGGGGATCCAAGAGAGACGAAAAGTAGCAATAGCCCAAATGTTAGCAAAGAAGGACGTGACCATAAAAGTTCGATTCTCTTAAAAACTAGCCGTCTCCTGCGACTTCGCTTCCGTCGCCTATCCCAAAGGATCAGCCTAATATTTGGGAATAAAAATTAGCCTATGACACTCAGGAATAATGTAGTTTTCTACCGGTGAAAGAATTTGTCAAATCGGTAGAGTAGTTTCATAGATTACTTCCTACAAACAAACAAACTTTACCTATTTATAATATTATTGTAGATAGATAGATAATAAGATCAAATACGATAAATCCGGTGATGTAAATAAACAATATTAATTTAGATAGGTTTATGTTTCCTAAAGAATTACTGATACCCATCACTTCTCTTTCTCCGATAATTAACACCCAAAAGTTAAGGGAGGCTATTTTAAAACGGATCACTTTTTCCCAGTTGTCAAAACTTCCAAAAATATTCAGAAAAAAGCCGGAGCTTTGAACGATATTGCATAATCGCCGAATCGATCCCGGCTAGTCGATGTATCGATATATTCTTTCTGCCAGCGCAATTTTACGTGCGCCGTGTCCCGTTAAATTGATTTACTATCTGCAGACTACATCTATTTTGGTGAAGTATATGAAGTATATAGTTTGAGTAAATTTTAGGTAAAATGTAACGTTTTTTGTTGTATTTTTCAGAGGTTATGGGATGTTTGAGTTTGCTAGATGTTGAAGAAGCTAATCTTTTTCGCTGATTTGTATGAAAATGTTAGCAAACGCTTGCTCTACTTTCAAACATACACTATTCACCTGATCAGATATTTAACAGTACATAGTAGATCAGATATTCAATATAGATTCATGAGTAGACACCGGGTGACAACAATGAGTAGTCAATGCAACTTCTTTGTTTGCTTATGCGAAGTCTGCAGTGAGAACAAATGCTTGTTGCGCTCATTAAGTTACTTTTCATCATTATCATTTTAGCCGAAACACGTCCCCGGCTGAACACAGGCCTCCCCCAAGGGTCGCCATATTGACCGATACCGTGAATCTAGCTTACAGCGAGTTCCCGTAACCTTGAGAGGAAATGCGGTCGCAGACATCCGACTGAATATCCCAAGTAAAAAGCCATAATTGGAGGTTCGGCTCTCCCCTTTCCTCCTCCAAAATTGGACCAATTAAAAAACTATTCCGTATTCTGAACAAGAAAATACATACTGTGTCCTACTGTATGTACTGGAATGCCTTGTGTACTAATTTGACAAAGAACTACAAATGAAAAAAGAAAAATGTAAAAACACTTCTTTATTCAATTTATGAAATATCTTTTAAATTTGACCAATATTGGAGGAGAAAATAGAGGAGAGCCAAACCTCTAGTAATGGCTTTTTACTTAGGAAATTCAGTCGCAGTTCTCTGCCCGCATTTCTTCTTAACTAAGCTACTTTTACTGTCGGGCAATTGTAACTTATTCGGTTTAAATCATCAAAACAGTTAATTTTTTACAGAGTTTTCCTCAAAACAACTCAATTCCCACGACTTTATCTTAGCAATCTATCCGTGGAACATGCAATAGAGTAATGTTTACCTAGCCGATCAATCAAAGGCTTTGGACAATCGTCATTGAACTAGCTTTCCGTATTTGGTGCAGGTTTATGATTGTACCCGTTATGTGCGTGTGGGATAAGGTAGAAGAGGGAGCGTTAGAGATTAGCAGTGTTATTATCGACTAATGAACAATGTAGTTTGCGACTTTCTGAAATTTTATCATGTACTGGCAGACGCCTTGCGGTATCACCCGCATAGTTCCCGTTCCAAATAATAAAAAGTAGCCTATGTCACCCAGGGATAGTGTAGCTTCCCAGCGGTGAAAGAATTTTTGAAATCGGTTCAGTAGTTTTTAAGTTTATTCGTTACATACAAAATACAAATCTTTCCTCTTTATAATATTAGTATAGAGGTATAGATTATCTTGACCTAGGATTCTGGTTTGTTGTATCTACATGAAAATTGATATTAATATTAGTGATTGATTGCACTAAAAGCAGTGGTGGCCTAGTTGTTGAGCATTGGTGGCCCCGACTTACGCATTGTAGGTCGTGGGTTCGAACCCAGGCAGGCGCTTTACTAAGTGTAAATTATTACATCACCACTACTTTAAAAACGGTGAAGAAAAACATCGTGAGGAAACTGGCATGTCCAAGAACCAAATATTCGAAGACATTGACATCCACCAACCCGCACTGGGCCCGCATGTTAGATTAAGACCCATTCCCTGTCTCACAGAGAGGGGGCCTGTGTCCCAGCAGTGGAAACATAATAGGCTAATGATTGATTGCAAAAAACCTGGTACAAATCAAAGAAGGAATGCGATTTAATGTGTGGTCTAAGAACTATGTGAAAGGTCCAGCGCGATTTATCGAGATCATCTGTTACTCGTATAGCTTGCTCGTACCTTTAAATGTTTATTTTTGCAGTCGAAGTTGATCGACTCGCTCCCGCTTATGCCTTGTTCTGTACATATTGTATAATGCAGTATTGAGTACCTGTATGAATTAATGTACCGCATTACTATGTTACATTGAGTTAGTTGTGTACCATTGACGAGCTTATACAGGGTGCGAAACATTCGAGATGACAGTTCTAGAAAAAAATATCAGACTTCACAGGGGGATAAAGAAAAGTAAGAAAGAAATGTCGTGTGGTCATGTTATTTTCCCTCTCTCACACAGAGTAGGCGTGTCCCAGCAGTGGGAACATTAAAAAGGCTGATGATGATGTTATTTTCAGCCTCCAACATAAAGCAATGCCAAGGCCCAACATAGATCTCTTTACTACGAGCATGCCATCGACCACATCGCCATAACAGTAAATCCTTTCTGCTTTTAGATATTTTGAAAGAAGAAATGAAGCAGTAAAATCCATATTTCTTGATTCTCACGTTCGATTTTCCTAATCTCTTGGTTTGGCCACTATATTGTCAAAATGCCAATCTTTCTACTATCCTCTCTCCCATATTATTTAAGCTTCATCATGCACCTTCACTGTGGCAGTGACCTGCAGTTTTTCAGGATAATAGGTAGCCTAGATGAATGATGAAAGAACTGTATTAATCGGAAGTATCGGTACTTCCTTTTAAATAAAGGAACAAATATTTCTCAATATTATTTAAGATTATGTATTTTAGTCTTAATCTTAATCCGCTGCAAAGGCAAAGAAGGCTCGTTAAAAAGAATTCAACTCATGCGCACTAGGCATCTTTGATCAATATGCCATGTACGGTAATACATTTGCATATTATTATATCTCCATGTATTTGCCTACGTAATATTAATTGTAGTTTTCCATCTTCTGCGGTAATGTTGTCTTGAGTTTTATGCGATTAATTTTAATCCATTACTCCAATTGTTTCTACAAACCATAATCAGCCTATAATATTCACACTTCTGGGACACAAGCCTCCTCTCTATCGGAGGGAGTGGGCTGTAAACCACCAAGCGCCCAGTGCAGATGTTTGTCACAATAATAGGAATCAATAAAATAAAAAGGAGTCACAATATTAGTCTTCAAATTTCCAGTTCTAATACATGCCGGTTACCTCACAATATTTTTATTTACCGTTTTGAGAGCAGTGGTGATGAAATAAATTACACAAAATAAATCGCCTGGCTCTAAATAGAAATTCTAATGAAGTTGTCAATTTTCGATATTATAATTAGTTATCCTTTCAAGTTTTATAAGGCGACAGACCGTCTTTTGCATTGTATTTGCTGGTTTCTCACGTTAACACACACACAGCATAATATCCACGGGCCCTTAAAAAAAGCTTTGTATCTCTTTGCTAGTCTGCCAATGTCGCTACGGTACCACTGCACAGACGATATCCCATCTCCTGTCATGCTTCTTAAGCAAAATCACCGCAGTATGCAAGACCTTTGCGACGCCAGCGCTCAGGCTATCGACGAGGCTGAGTACTGGTCGAAATTTAAATTAAGAACAAAGAATCATCGACACGAAGAAAAATAAGTCTGCTTGGCAACTAAACGAAAACAACTTACTTGGCAAGTAAACAAAATTCGTACGTGTCCTATGGTCCGTGCCGGTGGCGGGGGATGTTACTACCCACATTGACGTGACAGCTCGATGACGCGACGACGCTTCCATCAATGACCCCCGCCCCGCGTGCACGTTTTATCTCCCCCGCTGCCTTACGTCCCCTGTCGCCCTCGGGCCATGGGAGTGTCACGTAAAATTTGCCAAAATATAACTTAAACACACAAAAAATTTCGGTCGTGTATTTGTTTCGTCTGCACAAAAAAGAATTTCAGAGCAAATCGCTTACTCAGTGCATCCAATTTACCAATTGACAGGTCCAATCATCAAGTGCTTTCTGATTTAGTTAGTGATTCAGGATTGGGCAAAGGCCATCGTTTTCGCACAAGATTAGCCAGTTATTGCCTCGTTAGTCAAGTGTTCGAATTTGCTACAGCTGGGCATGAAGTCCTGGTTTCGAGTCTCCGGTTTGGCAAAGTGTTATTGGGTTTTTACATCTGAAATTTCTCAGTAGTAGCCCAGAGCTTGATTTCTGCCCGGTTGATGGCAACAGTCAAGCTCCCATTACATGGGGCTTAATAAACATAACTGGTGAAATGAGGGTGTACTGTCAGACAAGTGCACCTCTGCCGAACTCTTCGAGGAAAAATAAGCGTTATGTTAAGTTCTTAGCCAATAGGGATAGTAACAAAAAAACTATTTAGTCCGTCAGTTAGATTACCTAAAAATATTGGACACGTAATTATTTCTTTAACCACGTAGACAAAAAATGACGACGATACAGTGCGTTGAAATATCGTGTGACGGCACGCCGTGCTACACTTTATACTGTGATGTCACAAGTCCTCACTCCTGAAGTTTGATGCGCTTTAACTTTGTCAATTTTTATTTATTTGATAAAGCAAAAAATGCGTGTCCAGTATTATTTGATAATCTCACTGACGGACTAAATAGTATTATCTTTTTTCCTACCCAGGAAACAACCCTATCGGATAATTTCAAACATCACGCTGTAGACACATTCCGACCAAATACGGAGTGTCACGTATATGTTTTTTGTAAAGTGTTACACGGAGGGTATTAATCATTTTTGGACGGCTGTCGTGCGATGACGAGTCTTGACTCGGCTCATTTGTGCTGTACTGCCTCTTTAAGTCCCGTGGTTGCAAATGAGGCTTATAGATACGACTCTTGGGTAGATAATTAGAGATTAAACTGGCCAAGTCCGATTATGTTTTTACGAAATCGTCTGCTATATTTTTTTATTAAATTCGTTGCGGGGATGGGTGACCATTTTATTTAACGTTTGACGAGGTCGGTCCGTGGATGGGTGACCATTTTCAACATACCGAGTTTCCTCCGTGCCTCGGAAAGCACGTTAAGCCGTTGGTCCCGGCTATCATTTGAAGATCTTTGACAGTCGTTACAAGTAGTCAGAAGCTTGAGATCTGACACCAGTCTTGCCAAAGGGTACCGTGCTACCCAGTTACTGGGTTGTGAAGGTCAGATAGGCAGTCGCTCCACGTAAAACACTAGTGCTCAGCTGAATCTGGAATGACTGGAAGCCGACCCCAATATAGTTGGGAAAAGGCTAGGCAGATTGATTGAAATTCGTTGCAGGGATCCTTGAATCCTTTCTTCGGGACCCGTCGAGCTTCATTGCCTCGGTGCTTTTCTGGTGATCCCCACTGTTTATTCTGGCATAAATTTTTGCAAAAGCAGATTATTATTAACGATAGGTATCTTTATCGTGGTTATTAAGTAACTAAAGAATAACATTGTATCCCTCCCTGAATTGGAATTGTGTCCGAATATAGAATCACCCCATATTCCAATTGTAAAAGGGATGTATCAGTGTTTGGAAATGTCTTCTATCTGTAATAATATGAAGAGGTACAATTAATTGTTTGTTTTTGTGGTAATCTTTGCAATTACTGATCTGATAATGATAATACTTTCACTGATAGAAAGCTATATAACTTAGTGCCAGAGAAGACTTTTTATCTCGGCAAAATGCGCGCCACCTGTGGGATAGACTACAGGAGCGAAAGCGCGAGCAAAAGTTAGTTTTTTTTTTAGTAAACTAGATATAGTTCTCTGGTTTCTACTCTATGTAGACAACGAGTTAGTTATTCTAAAAGCTTTTATATAACTTGTCTTGTTAGTATGTGTTGGTCAAATGTGCGACTGAATTTCAAAACTGTTATTCCTAACTAATGGATATGAAATTTTGCATAAACCTTTGGTTTGGATGATGACAAAGCACGGTAAGCTAAAAAGCTTGTTTTAAAAAAATATTTATTTTTTAATTTTGAAAATTTATTTCTCTGAACTAGTGAAACTTTTACTAAATTTAAATCTAAATTCGGTTTTTTTAATCAGTTGTACAATTAATACGTAATGTAAAATGTCAAGTGCGTAATTAAATATAATCGCAATCAAATTAAATAAAGTGTCGTGTAATTGAATTGTTATCGACCGAGCTTCGAACCCGCTATCTCGTTGTTTACGAGTGACACTTGACTTTGTATTGTTTTGTTGTTACAATGTGCTTACTAATTACTTAACGTAATCTGCGCAGAAAATTGATTCATCTGGATTTGAGAATTTTGCAAAACATCAAATTCAAAATGTCTATTCAAATTAGGCCGAGAGCCAGCACAGTTTAAACGTCATAGTTCTACTTAAAGAAAGTCCTCCAAAACGCTCGCCTGTCACCACTTGTTAGTGTTTGGCCAGCACGTTTTTAATGTCATAGTTCTACTTAAAGAAAGTCCTCCAAAACGCCCGCCTGTCAGCAGTTCTTAGTGTTTGGCCAGCACATTTTAAACGTCATAGTTCTACTTAAAGAAAGTCCTCAAAAACGCCCGCCTGTCACCACTTCTTAGTGTTTGGCCAGCACGTTTTAAACGTCATAGTCCTATTTAAAGGAAGTCCTCAAAAATGCCCGCCTGTCACCATTTCTTAGTGTTTGGCCAGCACGTTTTAAACGTCATAGTCCTACTTAAAGGAAGTCCTCAAAAACACCGGCCTGTCACCATTTCTTAGTGTTTGGCCAGCACGTTTTTAACGTCAATGTCCTACTTAAAGAAAGTCCTCCAAAACGCCCGTCTGTCACCACTTCTTAGTGTTTGGCCAGCACGTTTTAAAAGTCATAGTCCTACTTAAAGAAAGTCCTCCAAAACGCCTGCCTGTCACCACTTCTTAGTGTTTGGCCAGCATGTTTTAAACTTCATAGTCCTACTCAAAGAAAGTCCTCTAAAACGCCCGTCTGTCACCACTTCTAAGTGGTTTAGCTGGAAAAAAGTGACGTTAAAACTTTTCAGCAAGTTAGTACCTATTATAATCATCTCCCTGCCTTTTCCTAATTATGTTTTGGTCAGCTTCTAGTCTAACCGGATATAGCTAAGTACCAGTATTTTACATGGAGCGGCTGCCTATCTGACGTTCACAACCCAGTAACTGGGTAATACGATACCACTTGGCTAGACTGGTCTCGGATTTTCTGGCTTCTGACAACCTGTAACGACTGCTGCATCTTCAAATGACAGCCGGGACCAACGGCTTAAAGTGCTTTCACTGCTTTCCGAGGCACGGAAGAGTTGTTGTATGTGATGGATCTCTCCACGTACCTACCACGGCAAGTCTTATCTGACTGCCAAAAATGACTAGCATACTATAAAATCGAGCAACATAGATCATGTTCCAATGAAACCTCCAATCGAGGTCGAACGGGATGGATTTTGTCATTGTCATAAACACTGCGTATCACAAACGGATTGTCGATAACAGTATTTTGTTATTAGCACAAGGCCGTACTCTTGAAATGATTCCACTCCCTAAGCCGCATGTTGCAACACCTAATTACAAGAGAGTATTGAGATATTATATGACGGGGGATTAAATGATGTCCAGATAATTCAAATCACACATCTGCTTCGTTGGTGTAGTGGTCGCAAGCACAACTGCTGCGCATGAGGTCCTGAGAGCGATGCCCGGGTCGGGCAGTGTATTTTTTTTTTAATTTTTGCCTGTACTCTCCCCCCAAATCCTCACAAGTATTCCTTTTCTGAGCCACCTCTGATCAAACTGCAATGGGCGTCTAGGCCCTCTCGCCATCTCTTTCTGGACCTTCTTCGGCGGCGCCGTCCAGCCTCAGGCGCCCAATTTGTGGAGATTATTGCGTGATATTGGCCAGCGGTCTCCGCGGTTCATGCGGCTAACGTGACCCGTCCAAATCCATTCCAGTGTCATTAGGTTTTTTAGCCGACGAAATCTTTTTATGTATGACCATGCATAACATTTTATAGGTCCGATTTTAAAAAATCTTTTTTATTGGAAAGAGTACCTATACCTCAAAGTTGGTCTCATTTAAATTTCAAAAATTATGTCCGCCCACTAAGGTAGAAAAATAAAAGATTTATTGATAATTTACCCAATGAATTTTAAATTTTGAACCGATTTTGTGCTAGACTAAAATATTTTTCTTTTTAGGTCGTTATTTCGTCGATATTTTCTTTTATTTTTCTCTGGAATTTCCCAGTAGCAGCAAGGAGTCTGGACTTGTGCAAGGTTGATGATGACAATAGGCTCACCCTCTATTAATACTTAAACAAACCAGTTAATAAGCTTGTCGATTCTAATTTCTAGTTTTATCACCAGATTCATCAAATTTATCCTGGTGACCTCTTGGTATTGTGTATAAAGAACTCTTTATGTAATCAAAGCCCACCCTGGCCAATGGCATTTTGGATAGGCTGACCAGCCTGCCAGAAGATTTTATACCTTCTTTCTCATAAGAATAACACAAGTCTTAGTAAAAAATATTTACAAGATGGCAAGAACGCTATAATATTCTTTCAAATCATCATCATTATCATCGGCATATTGATGTTTCCACTACTGGGACACAGGCCTCCTCTCTGTGAGAGAGGGAATGGGCCTCAATCCCACCACGCGAACCCAGTGAGGGTTGGTTGATGTCACATGTCTACGAATTTTTGGTTCTAGGACATACCGGTTTCCTCACGATGTTTTTCTTCACTGTTTTTCGAGCAGTGGTGATGAAATAATTAACACAAAGTAAAGCGGTTGCCTTGGTGCGAATCCACGACCTACGACACGTAAGGCGGGGCTGTTACCACTGGGCCACCACTGCTCAGACTTCTTTCAAATACTCGTGTCTATTTTAAAACAAAAAGAGGGTAAACAACATTTCGCGAAACGCAACTTCATATCTGCCAATCTTCCACAAACAAAGGAACTGCGATACCCCTTATCTCTGACTTCTGACTCCGACTCCTGACCCTTGTCTGCGTAGTCAGGTTATCGGAGACGTGTAAGTCGAGCGGTAATTATGATTTATGTCCTCATATCACTTAGTTATTGTTTTGTTAAATGGTGATAACTGATAAGTTGTGCCTGTCTGTCTGAGGGTACCTATGGGTTAATTTAGAATTTTAAACTAAGAATCTGTATTATTAGATTGGTCTATGCAGAACTACTCCATAAGAGAAGAACGGAACTTCCCTCGGTTTTTGTAATCGTACCTTTCATGTTAACTTTAATTTTTGCTAGCCTGATCTGTCACACTCCTGGCCGGCCAAAGGCTTCCACTCCTTCCACGTTTCAAGAGTCCGCGCTACCTTCGAAATCTCACGAAGTCTTGGTTCTAATTTGGGTCTGCATTCTACATTTTAGACTGAAAATTGACCTCAAAATAGTTGGAAACAGACTAGAATAGAATATACTTTATTACACACCAAAAAGTTACACATCATAATCATATTCTTTATTGTACAAAAAAAAAACAAACATATACAAATACAGTAGGACAGCTTATGTACAAAGGCGAGCTTAACCCATAATTGGGTTCTCTTACAGCAAATCTCAGTGTCATAGAGCTTTTTTTAACCGACTTACCAAAAAGGAGGAGGTTCTATGTTCGACTTCATGTATGTTTTTTTTTTATTAAATGAGGATAGTATATCCACTTATTCAAAAAATAATAATAGAGATAGTTAGATTTAATCCCAAAAGCTGACAATGACATTCGACTGACCGACTCCTAGTTAATGTTGAGAAAAACCTTGGAGCCGTAGCATATTTCCAAATTGCTTTATGTAGATAAATCTTTAACATTCATCAACTCTAGCCCACTTCAAGCAAAAAATAATATTCTTTAATTCAACCTTTCTTCATTCACGGAACAAATTAATCAAAATGAAATGAAATTTCGAAATTCGAACGCGCTACGATTGGCGGGTGCGCTGACCAATGGCGGCTAGGCGCAGGCGCAGCTGAGCAAATACACGTATACGATATGAATTAGGTTGTAATGACGCGAGACTATACGACGTTAAGTATTCATGTTTATGATGAAGATTTTTATATTATTTTTTGCCGTCTAGAATAATTTGTAATAATATTATTAGAAAAATTAAAATACTTGATACGTCCAATTTTTTTATTTATTTTTACTGCATTATATTTTAATCGCGCTAGTAAGCCCCGAAAGGGTAAGCAGAGGTGTATCTTATGGAATAGAATATCTAATAAGTACTTTATTCTACACCAAATAGTTGAGACTTTCGTTCGAAAGTAATGGATCAGTCCTACCGCTATCAATCTGGCACAATTACCGAGCTGCTATAGATAAAATCCTAAAACTAGTTAAAACTTTGCCCAACCTGGAATCTAACTTGAGACCTCATGCTCAAAAGTAGCTTTTGTGACCACTAGACCAATGAAGCATGATGACAATATAAATAACTAGCTGAACCGGTAAACTTCGTACCACCCATTTTTTTTTTTTTTTTTAATTTTCTTTCATTTAATTATTGTCCTGACATTAAAAAAAACAACAACAAAAAGAAAGGAATTATAGTAGTCATAGCGGATCTTTGTGTCTCTGAAGTTGGCTCGAACCATTGCGCAAGAAACAGTTTGTCATCGAGTATACAGCATAGAGTAAGCGAGATAGGACGATGCGACAAACGTAAGCGAGTGAAAGAGACAGTTATACAATGCTGTTTTCACCTTCAATATTGACACAAAAATAGCTACTGCGCAGGGTCTTGCAGCCAATTCAGAGACACAAAGATCCGTTGTGGGAATTACAGCCAAATAGGTGCAGCCGTCCTGAAGCGATGCGCTTACATACAATGATGGCAATTGACTTTTATTTATATACCTAGATATATATACTATTTTAAAGTAGTTATCATTAAAAACCAGATCAATGACGAACTGGTAACCGTACCCCGATGATTGGGCGTCCCCTTTCCGATAAAGTTGTTTGTTGTTGCTCGGCTTCGTCATCAGTTCATCGAGTGGGTCAGCTATTCGATTTCTGAGTAACTATGGGCTGGTAATGAAGTTTGAGTGCTAGTAAATTATCCTATTCTAATAAAGAATAATAAGAGCTGTCACTTTTCACTGAAGAGCAAAGGTCTCTTCGCATACAGCATTTATCACCTCTCGCATTTAATAAAAAAAAAACTTAATAAAAAAACACAACCGACTTCCAAATAAAAACACTACAAAGTGAAAAAATAACTTTAATTTCGAAAGTCGGTGTTCCTGTTTTCGTTTCTTCGTTTTTTGACACCGACTTCCACAATTCACTTAGCACAAATAAAAATTTGTATTTTGATACAATAATAGCTGAAATCCCGACTACATTTCCTGAATGTCAAAATTCAGTACAGAATTTCGCCAGTTATGCTGTAAGACCAGACCATTTTGCCAAGACTGGGTAAAAATATCCCACGTAATATAAAGCGAGTCAATTGTCATTGACCGGGAAACAATCGAGACTCTAGTACAATTAGAACCTAATTAAAAGAACAGTACAGCAGGAGATCGAACTAATGAGCGGTCACTTATTATACGATAACTAACAAGCTAGCTTATATGTACATTATGAAAACGTCAAGCGTTTTTTCAATATGGAATTAACGCCAGATCTCCCGATATGGTGAACGTCACTTGTTTTCACACATACAATTAATTACGTCTAAATCTAAGGTCTTTTTGTTATTGGGTTCTGTTTAAGACCTTGGAACTTCTATTAATATTGTAATAATACTGGCCTGTTACTGTGCCACTGCTGGACAAAGAGCTCGAGCATTGATCACCGCGGATGCTCATGGCGGATTGGCGATTTTAGGCTTTGGCGGCATCAACATATATTATACTAGCTGACCCCCGCAACTTTGCTCCAGTTAACTGGCTATCTACCTACCTATCACCTACCTATCTACCCTACCTACCTACCTACATACCCACCATCCTTTCCACTACCAAATAATGAATTTTATAGGCAAAATTTTGCTACTTTGGGTTACATTATTGCAATTTTCATAAGGATCTCTAATTTTTTTGAAAATAATTTAGCCTATGTTACTCGGGAATAATGTAGATTTATATAGGTGAAAGAAATTTTAAAATCGGTCCAGTAGTTTTGGAGCCTATTCGTTACAAACAAACACACAAACAAACGAAAAAAAAGCTTTCCTCTTTATAATATTGTTATAGATTAATTTTCGCTATATGCATTTTTATCGTTCTATTCATATTCTAGTTCACCCGTTCTATCTAGACATAACTTTATTGTGGTGTCTTCAACTTCATACTATAAACTTCAATTTATTAGTCAATTTTAAAAAGAACGAATAGGAATAAACCACACCATTTTTAAACAAAAACAAATTCCCTTTCAAATATCAACTTTATTTCTATTGAAACAAGGCTTAAAACTGTAAAAAATGCTAAATAATAAATATTACCAATGCATCCTTTCTTGTGTTGCTACAAGATGCGCCCACGTCTATTTTTTATCACATTTACATAGAGTTTTGGCTCGTAACTAATACTTATTTACTTTGTCCTACTGTTTAATGGCGAATTAACGTTAATATATGATGAGAATTCAAGAAATACTGAATTTAACAGGTGCTTGATAGCTTTTGCTAGTTTGAAGTCCGTCAAGTATAATTTACAACTTATACTGCTCCCAGTTTACTGAAATCAGTACATTATAATCCGGTAAAAATAGCGTCGCCACACTGATCAGATGAAGGACCTATATTATACAGTATATTTTCTGATTTATAGATTTGATAGGTTTTTCCAAGGGTCAGGTTTTCAAATCCGTGATTGGAGTCCAAAATGGTATTCTCAGAATTCAGTCTAAAACCTCGTGCTTCAATTTATTGCTCTTGGTAAGCATAAATTAAACCTATACAGATTAAATTCATAATGTTCATAATTCCGTTTCAATTACCACAATGTATTGTAGTAATAAAAAAAACTTTTTACAATAAAATACTACCGACTTCCAAATAAAAAACTACAAAGTCAAAAATAACTTTATTTTTGGAAGTCGGTGTCTTTTATAGGTACCAATTTATTACGTTATGGACACCGACTTCCAAAAATAAAGTTAATTTTCACTTTGTACCTAATAGGCAAGTTGTTTAGTACGGTACCTATAACGCCAGAATAGATTACCCGAATATCATGAAACTTGAACATGACCGGTGAAATGAGAGATCTGCGTACCCCTTTAGAGCATACTGGCGTGATGTTATGTTATGAAATGGTATAAACAATAAACAGACATGCGATTGCAGCAATCCCGAGAGATTTGCCGTTATTTATTGAAGAGTTCTGTTGTATATTTTCGAAGTTCTACATCAGATCTTCACCAAATTAAAATGGGACCAATTTCGGAACATACTCTTTCAAACAAAAAGAATTTTCAAAATCGGTCCACAATTGACGGAGATATCGGTGAAAACACAAAAAAAAAAGAAACATACATAATGTCGAACATAGAACCTCCTCCTTTTTGGGAAGTCGGTTAAAAATACACTACGCTGATAATGGTCTTTTGCATGAATAATCTTAATTTAGCTCACATCACTACCCAAGCCATTTCCCACGTCAACATAGAAAAGCTCTATTTAAAACTCCACCAGTAAGTAAATAGATCGTTATACGATGGCAGCACTGAAAATTTCCGGAATCAAGGAAGTGACACAACATAACTATTTAAAAATGTATTTATTGCTTTTCGAAATATTCTCCGCGAAATTTGACACATTTTTCGTGACAAACGTGGCCACCATTATTTTTGCAACACTCCGTGAACGAACAATTTTTGTTGGCTTTAACTCATTTTCGAACACCCAAACTCGTGACTGGTTTTTTGTTTCGGGTTCGTACGCGTATATCCAGGATTCGTCACCTGATACGATGTTGTATACAGCATTTGAGGATCCTGCGTGGAATCTTTCGAGAGTTCTGACGCACCAAGTAACGCGAGCCGCTTTTTGCTCTTCACAGAGCGAATGCGGTATCCATCGGGAAAACAACTTTTTTACACCTAATTGTTCATGCAAGATTATTTGTATTTGACTCATGCCAATGTCTAAAGTTGCCTGAATTTCGCGGTATGTCACATGTCGATCTTCCTCAATCAGCTTACGCACAGCATCAACGTTTTCTTGGGTGATTGCAGTTTTTGGACGACCTTGACGGGGATCATCACTGAGCTTGACACGTCCACGTTGAAATTCAGCAAACCAGCGATAAATTGTGGTTTTGGGTGGGGCTTCATCACCAAATGCAGAAATCATCCGGTCAACACACTGTTTTTGTGTTAAACCACTTCGAAAGTCATAATAAATCATCGCTCTTGAATTTTCTTGAGTCAATTCCATTTTCTCAACGACTAAACAAGTTTGACAAAACCTTGTGACAAGACCGAGAATCTTTTTTAAAATAAATAAATGGTATTCGATTTTTAAAACCAAGGAGTTTTCAATTAAAAAGATTTTAATATGTCAGGAACAGTGGAAATATTCCATTCCCGATACTTTTAGTGCAGCCCTCGTAATCAGCCTTTTAATGTTCCCTCTGCTGGGACACAGGCTTCCTCTCTGTGAGAAAGAATATGTGAATTCACAACGCGGGCCCAATGCGGTTTAGTGGATGTCGACGTCTTTGAATTTTTAGTTCTAGGACATGACCATTTCCTCACGTTGTTTTCCTTTACCGTTTTTATAGCAATGTTGATGTAATTAAACACACATACATAAAATTCATAATGTCCATAATTTCGTAATCATTGTAATATTTTTTTTACTCTGTACTTGTGATCTTTTGCATGAATAACCTTAATTTTGACATATGGCAACCACCACTTAAAAAATTAGATCGCCTCAGATCCCAAACCTCTTCACCCGTAAACATAGAAGCTCTATTTAAAACTCCACCAGTAAGTAAATAGATGGCGCCACTAAAAAAGCAGCCACACTCCCTATGTTTGTCGCTCAAACACTGACTACCCTCTGACCAGTGTTTGTGTTTACCCTGCGCACATAAGAGGGTTTAATTGAGCACTGAGCTCTGTTTGTTTAGAGACTAGTTTCAGCCAGCGGCTTCTCCCGCGTGAATGTCGAAAATGATCCCGAGGGAACGTATTTCTTGGATAAAAAGTATCCTCTGTGCTATTCCTGACTATAATCTATCTCTATGCCAGATCAGTTCAGCCGTGAAGAAGTAACAAACATACACACTCACAAACTTTCGCCTTTATGTGATTTAATAATGGTGGCTTTGGTGGATTGAGATGTTTCAGTTAAAAGTAGAACTTTATTGAGGCTTTCAGATTATTTTACAAACTTTTATTGAACTTGTTATTTTTTTTTAAATGTGTGGTTATCCCCAACTTCAGATGAAGTTATGCATACTCGTTTGGTTTCGATGCCAATGCACGATAAACTAAAAATTGTTTAAAAAAAGTTTTTATTTAAAGTCGTGACCATCTAAGAAGTCGGATTTGACGATAAAAATACTTAATAATAATTAAACTTGATGGTTACGAATTCTAGGTAATCTTTAAGGCTTGTGAAATCGATAACATCCAGCATAATTAATTAATGTTTTTTATTTATAATTAAGTATAGCCTGAATGACACTCTTCCCTAAATTATTTAGTGTAAAAATTCGATTGTACTTGAGAGTCATTATTATTTTTCTCTTTCCCGTTAACATTTATTATAAACTCATGCTATAATCTGCTAATTTACTGCAACAAGTATAAGTTCTTGATAGAAATCTTAATAACTTTATCGCCGTAGGTACTCAACAGAAAGCTAAGCGACCTTCCGGATGGCGCAATTCGATTCGATTTAAATAACACCGATAAGCGATTTTTACTAAGGGATTGCATTTTTCCAGTTGTTTTTTTTTTTAAATACGCACGCTATTAGAAATGCGCCGCTGTCGACGTATTTTTATTTTGCGTCGCGCCATCAGTAAGATCCCTTATACTAATATGAAGTTATCTATTATTTGCTAGCAACTTGTTGTACAGTCATATCGAAAAGCGTATCGCAGAAAATCCGGAACCTCCTACCATGCACACCAAAATCATAGCTTTCAAAAACACTTTTCTTCTTCGCTATACAGCCGAACAAAAGTGAATTAATCCGAGCATCGTTCTCATGTGAGTACAGTTGAGTACGAAAGCGTTAAATTTTTAGCGATTAATCATATTAGACGCGCGAGGGTACTTCGAACTGGGACTCGTATTTATAGTCGGGACAAAATGGAAAGAAACAAAGAAAATAAATTTATGTTGCACGAACAGAGGCACACAATTTTTAAACCATATGATTAGTTTAAGCACCGGTAAGTAGATTGAGAGGTGAAAAAAATTAGGTGCACTTTAGGTAAACTTTTGACTAATCCTACGGGAAATACAGGCGTGATGATATGTTTATGTTTAATTCAAATTTTCTATGGAGAATATGAATTTAGAATCTTTGAGTTAGAAGTGTTTACACTAAGAATAAGATTTTTTACAAGCTTTTATTTAACTTGCAATGTATGTATGTATTGTAAATGTGTTCGGGTCAAATCTTGCAACTGAATTTTAAAACAGTTATCCTCCACCGATTAAAATAAAACTTTGCATACGCATTCAGTTTGGATGACAATTCATGGTTAGCTAAGTGACATCATTCTAAATCCAATATGCTTATATACAAGGGATAGGCAGGAGTTTATAATATACCTACACTAGCCTATCTACACTGTATACCGACGACACGGTTGGCGCAGTGAATGAGCAATCGGCTGCTGCCTCGTGTATCGTGGGCCCGATTCCCGCACGGAACAAATATTTGTATGGCCTACAGATAGTTGTTGCGGATCTGGGTGTTTGTGAATGTGAATTTAATTGTTTGTAAACGCACCCACGATACAGGCGAAATTTCTAGTGTCTAAGGAAAAGACTTAAAAAAAAAGTAGCTAGCTAGCTTTTATAACTATGCAAAATTCATATTTGGTATCCCCAAAAAGTTTTGCATGTGGCTTTTACATCTGTCACTTTCGTGGTACTGGAGCTGTCAGGTTGCTTACGCTGTTCATTGTTTTTTACAAATCCAATTAGAAAAATGGTTACCCCTATTAGAAGTGGAGCGCAGGAGTTATTATATTACATGATATGTAAATTCCAAGATGTGAAGGAACAACATGATTTCTTTCTTACTGTTTACAAGATATCGAAACGCTGATATGTACGTCGATCTAATGATTTTGATATTTTTTCTTCTTTTTTTTTGTGTCTTTTGACTAAGAACATTTTTTCGAATACTCATACGCGTGTTGCCTGTTGTTTACAAAAAGATCATGTCAAATTACAACATTATGAAGCAAAACAACAAGCTTTGTGGTTTTGCGGTAATCACACACTGAGAAAACGGTCACTCAGTGACAAAACTGTATAAAATCCACACGGCATCTTATTAAAGTGATTTTTCTTTACCAGGAATTAATCAGAATATAAACAAACTAACCTAGCAAATCAACAAAAAAAACAACTATCAAAATCCTTTTTTGTAGTACAGAAGGTGTTACCTTCCCCAACTTTTCAGATTCCCACATTTTTGAATTATGCGTAATAGCCAGAATTTGAGCGGGTCAAATAATATATGTACACAAACCTTCCTCGTTTATCGCTCTTTCTATAAGTGAAAACCGTAGCAGAATCTATTGTATGGTTTAGAAGAAGTAAGCGGACAAACAGACAGACAACGACTTTGTTTTATACTACTTAGAGATTTTGCAATTTATGTGTAGTTTACGTTTGGTATATTACAGATAGATGACATGCTTATTGCCATAAATTGAAAACGAATGTAGACTTCGGAATGCTACCAAGAATTTCCTGACCCGTACTGTACGCAAGAATTCGTAACGTTACTACACAGGAACTGAGTACACTGCCACGATGCTGAACAAGAAAAAACTTTTCTGCGCTAGACACGGCGCTCTCTGTGTTGCTTTGTAGTTAATATGATTATTTTTTTCACAAAAAAAAAAAACCATAAAATGATATCGTTTACACATTCATATTTTGTCTTGTCTGCAGTAGACATTTTGAATTTTCTTAGCGTGTACGGGCAGCCTTACTCAGTCGCAATAGCTAGATACCAACTCCACGATCTTTCATAAAAAAATATTTAAAAGTAGGCGTCCCTCACTATGAATACAGCCCCGCGCACCCTCTCGATCGCTCCAGTTCACGGTCGACAATATTTGTAACATTAACGACAAAAACACGCCGACTGTACTTCAGGGGGGACACCGACTTTTTGCTATTACCCCTGTGCCGCTTTAGAAAATATTGGCAAAAGTTCCACTAAATTGAATTCACAATATTTGTGCAGGATTTAAAATTATTGCAAAACAGAAAACATAACTAAAAGTAACAGTAATCTTCTCGAGAGTACTTTACAAAAAAAAACAATTTGTTTTGAATTATGATGAAAATTATGGAACAGAATAAGATAGGTAATGCTACTTCTCGTGCGATAAAAACTATAATAATCCGAACGATATTTTGATAACTGCAACCAAACTCTTCTCCTTGTATGACTAAACTCAGTACTCAAAAATGCAAAATGAAACCGATTAGTAAATTGAGAATTGGGGATTTATACCATCTGCTTAAAATGAAAACATTTCGGCTAAAAGGCAAACAGTGAAGGCGCTACTTGCTTTTTCTAAAAAATAAACGTTTTCAAGCCCTCAGAGAAAATCAATTGTGATTTTATTTTTTTCAAAATTATACTTCTGATCTTTCTCTTTCTGTCTGACTCGGCTATGCGTGACGTTATATGTCAGTTAAACGCACTCGAAGCGTGCACGCGCGTTGCACGTTGATTTGCGTGCAATTATTATTGTTGTAGTAACTTATGCACTTTTTTATTCAAATCGAAATAAATAATAATTTTAACAACCTTTTTCCTATCGAATTAAAAAAAAATGCTATCGCAGTGCGCAATATGCTTAAAAAAGGTACACAATTTCTGAATTTCATTTTCAACAGCTTTCAATACAGATCATTGCTCGTGAATTTTATTTATTTGATTAAAATTTAAACATAAAGATCTTTTTAAAAAAAAGATTTTAATGAACTCAAAAGTAGTCCAAAGACACAAATAAAATCTTAAACATAAAACTGATTAGATAATTGAGATTTTATATATATGTGTAAAGTTTTTCTCAAAAATTAATAAATTAAGAAAACCCAAAAAGGGTTTTCCGATACCGGGAATCGAACCCGAGCCTCCTGGGTGAGAGCCAGGTATCCTAGCCACTAGACCATATCGGATGTTGCGAAGGTGTTCGAAATTGACGTAGTCCTCGAAAATCAACGTATATTTCTTTTGTATGCGGATGAATGACATTCTCTTACTAAACGTGGAAGTTTGTGAGGATAGATAGATGGTTTTTGATAAAACTTTAAAGAAATATAGCTGATACATCAGACACACATAGTTTTGTGATATAATTTGGCACACAGATTATAACCTGGATTAACACATAGCAAACTTTTTACCCTCGTATCTTTCAAACTACTTGACGGAAGATAGGTCTTCTCTAAAAATAAAAGGAACATGGCGGCTTTTGGGCGCCATATTGTGGGGGTTGCAAAATTTTTTTTTTTCGAATCCCATCGAGTGGGCTATCAAAATTAAGGGTTTTTAGCGGTGATTACAAAATATATACCTCTTATATGTTTAAAAATCATTCGAAAAAAAAGTATACTTAACTAAAAAGTTGTACATAAAAAAAATATAGAATGTAAAAACACGACTGCAAAGACGTAAACAAGAAGAAAATCATGCTGTGCAGTCGGAGGATATTTATAGTTTTGGTCAGCCAGCCCGCGAATATGTATCTTACGCATGATTTTCTCCTTGTTTACATCTTTGCAGTCGGGTTTTTTGATTTTCTTAACTTTTGGGCAATTTCAGACTCTCACGCGGACGGCATAATGAAGAAATCATCATGAGGAAACCTAAATTTATAGTTAATACTAGCTGTGCACGCGGCCTCGCCCCCGTCAACTGCTACTTTACTTACCTACCTACATACCTACCCTACTTACCTTACTTGCCTACCCTACCTCTACATGTTTATAACTTGTATTGATTGATAAGTTTAAAATCGACAACCGCCTTGAACAAGCGAGTTGCTTAATGCTCCTGTCTTCTCTGTATGAGAAGAGAACTTTGACCTGCAGAGGGACAGTAAAAGGCTGGTATTATAATTCCTAACTTAACACTTTTTTGATTACACTATACTCTCCGAAGAAAGCATGAAAACCGGACGCCATTTTTAAACCATAATTTATTTTATCTCCTTTCAATTTTATATACCTATCCGTCGTTTTATTATTTCCCAACTACCCTCTCGTCATCTAATATCATTACCCTCGCAGTAATAAATAAAGGGGTTGCTTGTAATAAACCAGATTCTTTCCTGACCAATCCACCGTGAAACTACAGCGATGAGTAACGACCCTATAGATTTGTATCTGTCCGTAGGGGATGATTTAGGGGTCATCTCGGGGGTGAATATTGTAGTTATTGAGTGGTTGGTATTTATTTTTTAATTGCTTTGATTTATTGTATTAATAAACTAGCTTTTGCCTTAAATTTACTTAAGATAAGGATCACCTTGTTGTGTTATGCAAAAATGTTTGTTGAATCATGTCGAGCCCTCTTCTAAACTTCACGTTCGGTTGGTTCCACTATCATCTTGCTGCCAGCTTTCATTTGTCATTCTTCCAGATGTCGTGCATCCCTTATCTTGGTGTTTACCACGTCTTCGACGATATCCTATAGTTCTCTGTTCTCATATAGTTGGTGCAAATAATAATAAGCCTTTATTATTTACCATCCATACAGTTTTACATATATGTTTCACATACAAGTTTTACATACAAGTTGTACACATCAAAGTTTTACACTTTTACAAGTTAATTTATTTTTTGAACGGAGCCCCTATTTGGGCATAGGCCTCCCGTTTTTGTTTGTGCTAATACTTTGTGAAAAAAAGTTGGTTTTTATTCAAGAACCACTGCTACCCAATTATTATTTTTAAATATTCATTAGTCTATATTACCGGGATGACGCAAATATTCTAACGATACCACAAACATCAAAATTGGTTTAGGTGCTTATAAGTTATTGTGGACCCTTTTTCTGGGCAGTCGCTTAAAAATACATTTTTACACCTTCCAAAGATCTTCCTAACATGTTTAACATCTGATACTGAGCTTAAGCCGTCAGTTATTTCCTATTATTACAAACTTTTATTTAACTTGCAATGTATGTTTGTGTGTTCGGGTCAAATTTTGCAACTGAATTTTAAAGCACCGATTAAGATTAAATTATGCATACACGTTTAGTTTGGATGACAATGCAAGGTTAGTTAAGTGACGTCATTCTAAATCCAATATGGCGGACGGCTCAAGATGGCGGACTAGTTATTTTTTGTGCACTGCCATGATATGGGTATCAAATGAAAGGTTTTGTTGAGAAGAATACGAAAAAAGCTTGTTTTGATAAATGTTTTTTAATAAATAATTTTGTAATACTATCTAGGTTACCTACTACTGCTTTCAAATTCGTGCCCATCAAGGTATTCTTATTGTGATTATTTTGGAAATATGTTACAACTAATAACGTAATTACCTACTTCAGATAATTATCACTCATTCAAACTGTATCAAACGTAAACAATTACCTTTCATTGGATGTGGAAGCTAAATACCGAATGAGTTATTATATATTCCACTTTGAACTGAACCAATTAGTTTTCAAAGTTAATATGAAAATTGTTCTTACCAAGAACACAGAATTACGCAATTAAATAGCTGTCTTTGCCTCCCTTTGTATGACTAATTACCCAATGTATTATCATACCTGATTTCTGATTACTTCAAGTTGAATATTTGTGCAACTGTTTCCTGAAAACTTGTCAAATATTGCGATTAAAGTAGGATTTGCCACGCACTTAATGGCTAAGTAGAAATCGACATTAAAAGAGCAAAGCTTGATGTACGTCTGGATTTTATTATGATGTATGGGCTAGTAAGGGTAGTGTTAATCCAAATTTGCATCTTCGAAAAACGTGTGCTCGCTGCGCACCACGCGAAAAACTGCGAAATGTTGGGCTTTTATTCACTTTTTGTTTTTTTTTCTACTGGGCTTTAATTCCAAATCCTGATTCTGGAAAGCTGGAGATTAGCCTCAAATGAATCTTTCTTAGTGCCTCTTTTTACCCGACTGCAAGGAAATGGTTATGTTTTTCGCGGGTATTTATTTATTTATTATATGCTTTATTGTACACCTTAAAATACAATTATAAAAAGAAACTTAAAATTAATACATTATCGCAATCCGCGATCTCTTCCAGGCAACCTGGAATCTGGAGTATCTTGTATGTATGTATGTAATATTCTTTATTACCTCATAACTTGCAAACTACTACACGGATTTACATAATTAAGACATCGTTATATACATCTTGACCGCCCAAGTGTTCTTAGGTAGGTGACGATAGAAAAAAAAACAACAAGACGGATTTTGGGCGCCATATTGTGGGAGTATCAATTTTTTTTCTTCTGTACCCATCGAGTGAGATAGATATAAAGGGTTTTTAGAGGTGATTACAAAAATATATACCACTTATTTGTTTAAGAGTAATTCGTAAAAAAAATACAACTAAAAAGTTGTAAATAAAAATAGATAATAAAATCAAAAAACCCGAAAGCTTAAGAATCGAACTAAAAAGATGTAAACAAGAAGAAAATCATGCTATGCAGTCGAGGCAAACATATGGTTTTGGTCAGCCAGCTCATAAATAATTAAGACGGAACCACACTTACGTGGCGTGGCGTGTCGTGGCGCCTTCCGACGCAGTTGATTGGCTATATAACTCCTTGCGTTATGACGTAGGCTGGAATACAGTCGTTTGATTGGTGGATCTTGGTGCGGTGCCACGCCACGCCACGACACGTAAGTTTGGTTCTGACTTTAGTCTCGAATAAAGCTTTCTTAGTGCCTCTTTTTAGCCTTTAGAAACCATCATAACATCACGATTCACGTCTGTATTCCTCGAAAGGTTAGGTAGAGATGCACCTACACCCACGTTTCGCCTTTCTAGAAACATCATCCTCCTCATTTGCATTTTCTACAGTGAAATTGGATGTGTGTAATCATTGCGATATATTTATACTAGACATTTTTGGCGTTTTGTTTAAAGCTACTTATTTTGAGAGAAAATACCTAGAGCATTAAGAATGTACATTTATCCTTCCCAGAAAGAGGATACTATCATCTCTGTAGAACAAAATAATTCCCATCAAAAACCCCTTCTTACGCAAATCGGCGGGCAAAAGCTAGTCAAACAATTAAATGTGACATATTGACAATTAGGTTCGCCAACAAATTGACCACAGACACGTGGCGGGCGCGCGCCGGTTTAAGTGTTCATATGTCACTATAATTTGCTAAGCATCCTTGATTCGAGGGTAGTTGTGTGTTTTTTGATGCGGTGTAAATTTAGTAGATTTTTATGAGATTCAAAAATAGTTGTTTATTTTAAAAAGGGTGTTTAAATTTTGTTAATGTTATTTTGATAGGATGGGTGATTGCTAAAACATAACCATAATACACCGTTCTGGGACCGTTAAAAGGAGTATTATTTATTTATTTAGGTTAACCAACAATTCTTTACACGATGTACATTTCAGACTTAATGACTAGAGTAACATTTACAAGTGCAACAATTAATTACAGGTTAACACCACATGCACTAAAACGGTTTAACATAACATATTTATATATTATTGCCTTACTAGAACTTATACATACAAAAAATAAATTAAAACAATAATAAAGAAAAACTATCAACTGATTCATTCAATGCTGTATACAACATAAAAAATGTAGGTATTAATGCCATCATGATTCTAGTCGTGAAAAGGAAGGGTCTATCAAAACTGTCATGGAGAGAGACAAAGCTATTCAGGCCGAAGAGTACTATCCCTTTTTGCACAGGGGAATCATGATGGCGTTGTAGTCTGGCTGGCCCCTGTCCAACAGGCAATCTATTGAAGACCGCGGTAGTCGGCTGGATGCGGGAAACAGAGGGTTTACTTCCTAAGCACAAGTCCATAGTTTCGGCCTTCGTTACGAGCGGTTCCTACTCCGTATCGCATTTAGACGCATGATTAGTTTGGGTTCCAAACTACTAATGAATGACAACACAATTTGACATTTGTACCTACTCCCGACGTGTCCGAAAAATTGAATCAATACTGAGTTGGGTTCACTCCGAAGTTCCGGAGTACTTTCAGACGGGCACGTTATGTTTATTTTCCATGTGATAGGTGCCGAGCCTTTAGCCATGAACTGGGCACAAAGCCAGACTATGGGCTGCTACTGAGATATTCTAGATAGAAAAACCCAATACCACTTTGCCCATCCCGGGAATCGAACCCAGGACCTTGTGCTCAGCAATATCGCGTACGACTACTTTTTTTGTTGTAGATAGGCACGCACTTAACCACTATCTCACCTGATGGTAAGCGATGATGTGGTCGACGGTGAAGCACGCTTGTAACCTATTCACTCTTGACTTAAATACACCGAGGTTGTAGCTATCGGGGAGCACAGAGTCCGGCAGGGAATTCTACTCCTTAGCTGTACGCATAATGATACTACTAGACAAACGAGACAGTAAAACAAGAGTACACTTACACCTACTGAATGCCACGTGCTAAGACTCTATATACTCCTTGTACGACTACTTTTATTGCAACATCTGGACAATACACGCGTGCCATTTATTGAAGTTCACAAGAATTAAAATAAAAAAACAAACTACCACAAAGGAATCATTCAGCAAGGACTACCTATAATTACCGACGAGGACTTGGCTTTGTTAAGCATTCAGTGCAATCATAACTTATCCATTTGACTAAACACTGCAGGTCATCTAATATTCTAACTGCATTCTACACGCAAATTGAAATAAGCAGAACTGTCTTTTACCCTAGTATTATCGGTCATGTCTCGTTCAACCCTTTTAAAACATGGAAGTTACCACAGAGCACAAACACCCCTCGTGTGCGTTCTTTCATTGTGCTTACAGCTAAGGGGTGGAGGAGTACAGAATTTCCTGCTGGAGTCTGTAGTTTCTGATAGCTATAACCTGGGAGTCTCTAAGTCAAGAGTCAATAGGTTACTTCTAGGCAAACGTGCTCACCGTTGACCACATCATCGCATACCATCAGGTGAGAAAGTGGTCAAACGCGAGCCTACCAAATTAATGAACAGAATAACAAGCGTATCAGTTGAAAGACGTTGCGTTGGAAGGCCTCTCACAATATGGACCGATGACTTGGTGAAGGTTGCGGGGATCCGCTGGATGTGAGACGCACGGGACCGGTCAATGTGGCAACGCTTGGGTGAGGCCTATGTCCAGCAGTGGACGTCTTTCGGCTGATATGATGACGAAGATGATAAAGCGTGTCAGTGAGTCCCGTTTCAACGTCTTCCTGTTGCTAGGAGTTGGGGCAATACGTTTCCAGTTTCATTGTGCCCTGCCAGCCGCCAAGCTCTCACTGAATTCCTTTTCTTTCATATCATTCGTAACACATTCCGTCCATCTTTTATTCGACCTCTTTCACTCTCAAGTAAGTGTCACCGTTTACTCAAAGAAATTGACGACCCGAGACAGTACCCAATGCTTTATTGAATTATTTCTTCATGCACACAAACACACTTTGTTTCTATTATTTTTAATTGACGGGCAAATGACAGGTAACTAATATATTTTTCTTTTTTATAGCGTTATACCAGCCTTGAGTTTTGCAGTGAGGTTAGTCTTTCTGTATCATTACATTGTAAAGGAGTAATTTGCTATCGATTTCTTTTGATAAGTGGTCCAAGTTAGGAGCGGTAAGCGGTGATTGTCATCTCATCTTCATTTTCCGTTGTTCATAGAAGACGGTACTCGCGCCGCCGCTATAACCGTGTAGCTATAACTTTGTGTTACAGATAGCCTATACAATAGTTTTAAGACCTATCTTCACTGCTACATTAATTTTAATGTAGTTGGTAAGAATTTCTATAACTTCTGATCTTTACACCAAACATATAATTTTAAACATTTCTGTTAGTATTCTGGTCATGAACTGTTCTAGATTTATATCTCAAGAAACATAACAATAAGCTATTTCGACGAATCCAATACCATAAAAATCTTCACAGGACAATGGTTTTGAAGCAACTTTTGCACTGTTTGATTTTATGCACTTCCAATTTTACAACCCGTCGATACCCCGCTAGTTCTTGTTACTTACACCGCAGAATCAATACTGCTGTTATGAAGTATGAAAAGCATATAATTTGTAGTGAGCTTTCAATTCGCTGCTGTAAGTTATCGAAGCTATAATTTTTTACCTGCTTGAAGTAACTGAAGTGGATTGTGCTTCACGTAGTGTCACGCGAAGTTGACAGGTTTGCATTGTTCCTGTCAACTTTACTTGTTGAATTAATAATGGAGTTTTTGAGAATCAAATTTTCTGTGATTTAGAATGATGTCACTTAGCTTCTAACTATGCATTGCAATCCAAACTAAACGTGTATCCAAAATTTCATTTTAATTGGTGGAGGATAACAGCTTCAAAATTCAGTTGCAAGATTTGACCCGAACACACTTAAATACATACATTGCAAGTTAAATAATTGTAATAATTGGGTATACACGTGACATTTCAGTAGCGCATATAAATAGTTCAATACCACAAACATTACACCATACCATACTCAATACCATACACAGTATTAATACCACATACCATACCCATGTCAATAGTTCAATACCATACATTTTGAATATTTTAACAATTTTTATCGTTGATGGAATGACACTCTGCCTCGACAAAGTGACTAGCCAGGCGTTAAATTCAGGCTTAATTCCTAATCCTGTACATTAAATAAAATAACTAGCGTGTCGTCAGAAACTCAGAAAGTCACCCTTCTCTCGGTATAGTACGGTACCGTGTAATTTGTAGCAGCAAAATACAGCACCCCTCTTTTATTATCCGAGCGGAAAGTTAGCACGAGTGTGGAGTGACACTGACAATGGTGCGATAAATAATTATGGTCACTTTTACAGCAAAATTATATTACTATTCTTATTGAAAAAAATGTCGCTTACTTGTAGGTAGTTTCGATATTTGAAATATCTACTACATATTTAATATTATTGACCGGTTTTCTGAACTAAGTATTCCAAGTTAAGAAGTGTCAAACTTGCTAAAGTTTGTCAAGCTAAGGTTTGACAAATATTTAATTTTGTATAGTATTTAAACGAGCGAAAATAAATTCAAATTAAAGGTAAAACAAAGTGGGCGACAAACAGTGGACGAATACAAATGTTTGAAACAAAGACTCGAAAATAAAAGTTTGTCGATGGAGCCTCACTGAGCGGAGCTCTGAGCGGGGCTCCTTTTTCTGTATGCTTCAGCTCCCGTCATCCCCTTCGAACCTTACCTGTCCGTGTCGCGGTTCTCTAAGCTCCCGAGCTCGCTTCGCTCTCTCTTGGACTAATTCGTTGAAAACACGAATACACCCGAACTCCCGCGCCGCACAGCTATGTCGCCTCGATGGTTGTTCAGCTATTTTGAAGTTTGTAACGATATTATTACCGCAGCTTACAAAAACCTCCTAAAAAGTATTACTCAGACAAACCTCCTAAAAAGTAGTACTACAGAAGAAATAATAACTCGCCCATTCAGTATATTTTCCACCCGGTTAATAATTTCCCTTTAATTTAAAATGATTAATAAATAAATCTTACAATGGGCAATGAGCGTAGAAATAAAACATAGAAAATGGGTCAATTGTTTTGACGGAGCGTATTTATTTTATTCGGGATATCGGGTTTAAAACCAGAGGATTGCCAATCTTTAATCCTGAACATAAGTTCCTCGTGTAATACTGCTTTTAATTTGTGTCCTACTACTGAAAAGACCTACCCTTTCTCCTTTTGTCTCGCGCGATATAGGGCTGAGTTTGACCCGCAAACGAGATCAGATCGTCACACCTTCGAATGTTGCTTGATTTTATTTGCACGAATTATTATACTGTAATGGATTAAAGAACAGATATTATAAAACATAAGTCCCCGCCGCGTCTGCGTGTCTGTTTGCGATAAATTCAAAAACTACCAAACAGATTTTCATGCGGTTTTCACCTATAGAAAGAGTGAAAAGGGCGAGGCACATTTTTGTATATAATTTATCACGGGCAAAGCCGGGGCGGGTTGCTAGTAAGCAAAAAATAGCACCGCATTATATTGACTTGCAGATCTTTCCTTCATCTCAGATTTTAATATCATAGTCCTGTAACTTAATTAATCCTAACTCTTTGTACTAAATTAATCCACATATTATTAAAATATTCCCCTATCACTAAAAACGATCGATATACCAAAAAAAACGTCACAATTCGTAACTAACAATCAGGGCTCTCATTCTGCCTACCCCTGTCCGTTCACTGTATAATTTGGATTAAGCATTCGCTTTGTCACCGAGGGTAGCATTGTGTCGGAGAAATTACGTCATCCGTTTGACGGTAGGTGACAGCTATTCAGAATGATAGTGTTATAAAAATATGGGGGATGGAATTGAAAAAATGTGGTCTAGTTTTGTGCTGCGCCAAAGAATTGTTGTTAGGTACACCTATTTCAATAGTAACTTTAATCATAAAATAGTAATAGTAATAGTCATAATGGTCCAAGATCCCAGACTCACCAGACGTTACTGTCAGATTTCTACAAAAAACAAAATGTGCGTATGAATAGTGGTAGCATAACCTAGGCTGATAAAATTTTAGATTTTCCTAAAATGCCCTATATTTAATGTTAACGTCGGCTCTTATGAGGCAGGAGAACCTGTGCCCCTCCAGCCGCACAGATTTGTAAGGCTCGCCTGGTCCTGACTGGTCACCTTTCTACCGATTTTTATATTATTATGCTTAATAATATTTAACGTCTGATTAATCTGTACATATATAGTCTAAGAGCCGGTCGCCACCTTGTACACCTCTGCCTAACCCTTCGGGAAATATAGTCGTTATAATAAATGTTATGTTAATGAAGGTCTCAAATGATTGAATCTTTGTAGAAAATAAATTGCACCTAATAAACTTGATTGACAACAGTGCACATGCTTCATGCTTCTGTTTGAATTATTTTGTTGATAATTATGAACCTGCTGTATAATTATACTAGCGAGTTTACCCAAAAATACCTAATAAGGTTGTCTTCTCTACAATATTTCTCCAGCACAAGTACAGTCAGCGCCACAAATATCTAATTACTCCCTAAAGGCTTTACTCTAAGTAAACAAAGGATGATGATCGCCATAACTGTAATTAATGAGTTTTGTTTAATAAATATCTACCCTCACTGTAGGCGTTAACGCTCCACAATTATAGAATTAATTTGAATAATTCTGAGCAACGCCTTTGCTTCATTTTGAGGGCAGATGGAAACAGACCTTTGTTTTTTGGGTTATATTTTTCTTACTTTAAATTAAACCTTTGAACACAGTTTACCAAAAATACCTATTCGAAAGATAGCTAGTTCCATGTGGCACCCATCATAGTCATCATCAGCATATTAATGTTCCCACTGCTGGGTCACAGGCCTCCTCTCATTGTCCCATAGAATTTTGGATCGCCAAATATGATTAACCTCATAAAAAGCTTTCATACTCTATTTATTTACGAGTATTTATTGACGCGTAATAAGTGTTCGATGTTTCTACTAATTTTTTTTTAACGTATTTGGAATACTTACAATACCTACTCTAAGAGTAATTTATAACGTCGTTATTCAGCGATGGTTTTGTTTTAACCCCAGATAAGCTTTGGTATTATAGACAAATAATATACCCACATTGCCAATATATAATACAGTCGAACCGACTCTACAGCTTAACCCTTTTTTAACCGACTGACAACATGAACTGGGAACCCTATTTGACCAAGTTGTACAAAAGGTTTTTTAATGGGTTTATCAAAATGGTGCGATTTTTAATTCGTTTTTTATTGTGTGAGGCTTAGGGATTTTTTTTTTTATTATATTGTTATTGTTCGGTTTGGAGTAATACGATTATACTGGTGCATTTTATATTGCTTTCCGAACTATTAATTCTCAATACGGTATGGCATAATGTATTTTTTGCGGTCCCGTGTTGGGCGCCAAATTTTGTTTCGAGTGTCATTAATGATTATAAAAAAAGTATTTGTGATATATCTTTAATTCTATAACCGACTTCAAAAAAGGAGGCGGTTCTCAATTCGGTTGCTTTTTTAAAAAAGTTACCTCCGAACTCCATCATAAAAATTAAGACAATAAAATTTCTAGACTCCCGTGCTGGGCGCCAAATTGTAAGATGACGTTTCTAAGAGTAGGGTTAGGTAGTCGATTATGTCACGATTGTCTTTTTTCTCTTTCAATAATTACGGTTAGGTATAATTGCATAAATAATATAGCAGTGACAGTACGGAAAAACGAATACAAGTAGTAAAATGGCATAACACGTAAACTGAAACACTTCACGCTATTGTTCGAGGAACGCAAGAGAAGCTAGAGAAATACATATGCATATTAAAAAAGTGTTATTTAAAATGCATATTAATGTAGTGTTATTTAAAGAATAGACAAGTAATGTGCATATTAATTGTCTTTTGCAGTCACAGAAAAGGCGGGATACCAATCGCCATATGGGGGAATGGATAATGGAATGGTAAGTTTTTTTTTAATATTTACTTATACGTAACCGTTTTGTGTGCTCATTTTAATGCTTTTTTACATTAGATGTAAGTTCTTATTGGTATTTATAATTTTATTTTAGTACAATTTTATAAGTACCTTGTATTTTTTTTTCTCACCGAGAGAATTTTATTTTGTATCATTTAATCAAAATACAGTGCAATCAAAATACAGTGAAAGTGTTGCCACTTGTCAGTGGCAACACTTTCACCGTGGGCTGGCCTAGCGTATTTCGAAGCTTCAATAGAATGCGATGCCAGGTTATACAAGTTTTGTTACCACTAATATGCGGCCTATCCTTAAGTTAGAGCAAAGTTATTAATCCTTAAAGACACCTTTAATGTTATTGTAATATTCAAACCGTTCCACACTAGGACACTCGTATTATATGGTTTTACTAGACATGATGTTAGAATCCAAGCAAAAAAATTGACAGGTGATTACCATCTCGTTTGATGCAAGCGAGATGAATATGTAACTGTGGTTAGTCCTTAGGCGATACGCCCTGGGTGAGCTGGCATTCCTGTGTAGTTTGCGGTCTTAACCTAAAAACAACACGTAGCATACTATATTTTGCCTTTAACTGTAAAGGACATGGCCAAAATGTGCCCCACTGTGAGCAAACATACGTTTATTGCAGTTAATTTGAATTAAAAAAAATATGAATTTTAAATGGCTTTTTAAGCACTATAGCAGCAGTGGAGAAATAATATTTATTAAAAGTTGATCTATTTGATTTTGCTCAATAATACCTTTTAATGTTGCCATATAATATTAACAAAGTTCACACCCAGGGAAAAATAATAGCTAAACGACACTTAAAAAAACAACACTGTTAGGAGTTTTGTTTTTTAATATGCACACAAAAAATATATTCGTAAATTATTCGTAAACTAATTATTTTTGTATGTTTTCTTAAGTATAAATAGAACGACCTTTGATTGATTGAAATAATTATAAATATTAGTGCAGTTACGGATAGGATTATTTTACGTTACTACTGGCAACACCGCCGACAAATGTCAGTCAAACTATTGAGTCAATAGTATTGACTCTTCAACGATTGCCGAATGCCGTCGCGCGCCCCGGTTTTCTTTTGGTAATCGGTTGAATTGTGTTTGTTTTCGCACGTTTATATTTTAGTGTCGTAGCTTTCTCAGATTATAAAAACTAGCTCTCTTTTAGTTTTTTTCAACCAAATTATAATATATCAAACGCCTGGCACAGATATATGTACATTAGTTGATATAAAATACCTTACCCGTAGTGCAGAAATCAACTATTTTAATCCTTAATAACTTTTGTTCACGACTGCTAAGCAATATGCGCCTTTTTAATTTTGTTTTTAGAAGATCAGTACTATTAACAGACATAGATTTTATATCTGTCCATTCTGGGGCACAAGCCCATACAATTTTTGGCCATGTCCTTTCTTGTTTTTTTTTCTAGTCAGAATCCCATCACATTTTCCAATTTCCTGCAAATCTCAATCACTTTCGAGCATTAAGGTGGCCCTCTCAACTTAGTTTCGGGCACATTCAACCAAAACATGGTCTTCAAATGTTTTTATTTGAAGACCATCTCATACAAACCCGTTGTCTTATTGGGTTTGTAGTATTTTAAGAACAATTGAACCAATCATGTTTTAGGATATTTTAAGTGTATTTCGCTTCGAGAATGGAAGAAAAAAGTTAATTGTTATTTTAGCTGTAATTTTCCGACGGAAAAAAGTTGTCACTGTGCTGGTATAAAACTACAAGATAACCATACAAACCGGAATAATGTTCAACTGCTAATCAAGATTTTTATTGATAAGCTTAAAGTTAATGGGCTAATTAGTCGAACCAATAAGATTCATGCAAATGAGTCTTCTTTATAAAGGTTTATAACCTCAACTCTACGATCATAAACCAAAATAACATAAAAATAGACCATCCCAAAAAAACTAGCAAAGATATAATATTTATAACTTCACATACGTCAGCAAAAAAAGGATACACATGCAAATCCAAGATATGGAGGTTACGTTTCTTGCTGACCGTACAGCAAAAAGGGCTGCGCAGGAATCGAATAAATCAGATTTGCGAACGATTCAGGGTATATTTATATTTGGGGTTTCAGAAAATGTTAGTTTCGTTGTTGAGGGTAGTTTTAGAATTAAAGATATGTTTGTGATGTAACTCTTTGAGTTTATTTTGAATCGAATTTCCGTATGTGATGAATTTTGCTGGACCATTTTGTTGCCGGAAATATGCAAGCTGTCCATAAAAGTATTCAAAGTATTCTTCTTCGTACTATCGATGAATCCACAATAGGGTAGTTAAAAAAAACATATATAGTCCTTTAGTTAGATAACCTAAAATATTGGACACGTATTGTCACGTAAACAAAAAATACGACGATAAAGTGCATTGAAATATCGTGTGACGTCACAAAACCTCCACTCCTGAACTTAGATGCGCTTTATCTTTGTTATTTATTTGACAAAGCAAAAAATACGGGACCAATATTATTTGATAATGTCACTAACGGACTAAATAAAATTATCATTTTTGTACCCAGGAAACGTCTCTATTATATACGTTTTGACCAGAAATCAGCCGCGTCAACAGGGTTGTCATTTGCCTCAAAAAGGCTCTAAACAATTATTATTTCAATTTAACCATTTACAGGCACTTTAGAATTTCAAGGAGCTGAACAATCAAAATGTTGAAGCTAGTTCCAAAGTAGGGATGAACAAGAGAAAAAATACATGTCGATATTTATCGTATCGACATTTTAAACCAGTATCAATAACTATTGAGTGAAAAATATCGATATATCGTCAGTTTTTGCATGATTGTTCATTATATATTCCCAAAACATAAAATTTCATAAAACAGAATAGACATGAAGAAAAAAGTATTTTTAGTAAATAATTATATTATACCTTTATAGTCAACCCGCGTTTGGCACCACTCAAGTCAGTGGACTTTTGATCCGTAGTTAACTCAATCAATTACTATATGCTAACCAATACATTACATCAACATTAGATTCATTGCAGTTATTCAAATCTACTGTCGCAGCATCTTCAGTTTCTTGGCCAGATTTGGTAGATTTCGGTGAATTCTGCATTTTATCATTTCAAATTGATGCTTATTTTTTATATGAGTGACCAAATTTAATGTATTAACACACATTTTGTACCACTTGCTGCACAATTTGCAAGAAGCTAATTCCTTGTCTTTTTTTTTTAGGGAGAACTGCCACACAAGACATGATTTATGCTTTTTGTTAAAACAGAACAGTGCGATTTAACTCTTAAGTCTATAGCCGGTTGAACCCGACCCGACTCGACACAATTTTTTGAAATCGTTTACAGTAAGATCATAGACAAAACGTAAGCAAATTAAAGCCTTTGTTTTGCCTGTAGTGTATCTGTTGTAATCCATTTCATAACTATTGTGGTAGATTTTATTAAGAAAACGTTGTGCGATGGGCATGCAAGGAGTGCCTTGTAAAATTGAACACGAAACCAGAGTAGCGTTATTTTTTTCATCGAAATTGATACGAATTCGATACTCTAAAATAAATATCGGTATATTGCGACTAAAAAATATCGGCGATATATATCGATAATTAAATAAAAAATATCGATATTTTTTGCCCAAATCTATTCCAGAACGTATAGATTTTCTATGATGTATATGATATATATATGATGATTTTCGGAGCAGAACGTGCAAGAAACTCCACGTAAATAACTCTTCTCTTAAAACTGTTTAACTTTTGTCTCTTAAGAGGCCCTACCCGGTCCATCTATTGTCAACGCGAGCATGGTCGAAAACCTTGTTGTTTCATCTAGCGCAATGTTTGAAAACGAGGAAAAGTGAAAAGCGAGAGATAGGGAAAAATAGTGTTCAAAAATTTCATAAAACTCAAAAACTCGGTACATAGAATAAGTTTTCGAAAATTTCATAAAACTTGTGCCAGGAAATACGTATTTTTGAATAAGCCTTACAAGTTTGTGAAATAAATATTTGTTATCTAGAATCTCCATTACACGTGCAACGTGTAATGGAGGATTCTATCAAGATGATTTCTTTACTTTTACAATTTGTAAGTAGATTATGAACGGCCAAAGTTCAGGTAAAATTTGTGGAAAATAGCAGATTTTTGGCGGCTAATACTGTTTTTTTTCTCCAAATTTTTATTTCTTGTTTTCACTGTAACTAAAATATAGTGCACAAGATACCTATTAGTTTAAAAAATCAAAGATGTGTTACAACGGCATAATCACGTACGAGCGTTTGTATGAAAAGTATGACGGGTTGGTCGCTTTTAATTCCAAACAAGCCATGAATGTTCAGAAAGAGAAAATCAGACGGGTTCCATATCAAGATAAGAATAACTACAAAAATAATGAAACATCGATGACTCAATCGCTTAAACAAACAGTAAGTAACAATAATTTAAACAATACACAATATTATAATAACGATATACAAATTAATTCTCGGCCAGCGACCATCTATATTTAAGTAGGCAACTATAATAAACACATCACGAGTCGATTATATTTTAATGTATTGTTTTCATGGACGATTGGGTAAATGGAGTGCTCACACGCGTTTCTTTTGTCGTGGTAAATCAATCTGCCTATGTCGGGCTAAGCTTGCAGTTTAATCTTGTCCAGTTGAGTCCCAGTGTTTTACTTGGAGCAACTGCCTATCTGGTTTCCAAAACCCAGTAAACGGATAACGTAATATCCCTTGACAAGACTGGGGTATTTTTTTTGGGTAACGACTATCACTAAGCAAAAATTACCCCTTTTCATTAAAAAGGCTTGCGTCCTAAATGCCAAACGCTCATTTACAATTAACTGCTCCAATTGCCTTGCCAATTGGTATCGTTTTGCCCCGTTACTGGGTTGCGGAGGATTGCTAGGTAATCGCGCCAAGTACTACTATACTACTGGTACTGTATACTGGTATTTTTCTGGGTCCTGGATGGACTGGAAACTGACCCGAACATACTTGGGAAAAAGATTGTTGCATTTCACTTCATGTGAGCCTTACCGCGTTCCAGGGCCTTTCAGTTTCAATATTGGAAAAATATAGATATGAATATGACTCGCATTTCATTAGGTAGAGTTTCATCCTGCATCCTTATTCGCGAAACAACAAATTTGGTTTCCGTACGTCATGTCCTAGGCGACCACTGAAAATCAGCGCCGTGCGGTGGATCCCCAACGGCACAGCATTATGCTGAGAGGAAGCCTTTTTGCCTCAATCACGACATGCATCTGCCTGGCATCTTTTTCACCCTATTTCTTTTCTGTTTTATTCAAAATGTAGGTAGTAAATGTTATTATTATTTTATTTATTTCTCATCTTTACTAACTTACTTTAAGTACTACTAATACTACTGTTAAGGGTTTAGCATAAGCATATATTTATATTGTATGTCGTTTTGTGACAATTAAACACTTTTTCTTTCACTACTGTTCCATTTGGCTTCATTTTCGCACTGGGTCTCCATTCGCTACATACTCCACGACATTTTGTTGGAACCGGTCCGTCTGAATTGTCCGGACGAACGGACAGGTGGTCCGGAGATGTACCTACTGTGACGTAGACAGAGAAACTTGTATTTTACTTTAGTATCGCTAAATTAACATGAGACCAGTTCTGGTCTTGGTGACCCGGAGACCCGTACTACAACAGAGAAAATTGGTCCAGTATCAAAGTTTTCATAAAACGGTGGCATTGGTGAAAGGAGCACCTATACTTACTTGCTCTCGTGGCCTATCCGATTGGAAACGTGCATTTTTTTTGGCACTAAGTGATAATGTAGCTTTTTACCGACTTCAAAAAAGGAGGCAATCTATTCGACACAAGTTTCATCAAAATAGTCCAGCAATTTTCAAGATATGGAGCATACAACCGAACTCCTTAGCGACAAACAGCACGAATGTGTAAATTGAGTTACTATGGGTATTTTGTAATCCTTTAGGTACCGAACTATAGAAATTTCTCATTAGTTTTTAGTGATAGTGTACTAAAACTAAAAAGTGAGTTTCGGAAGTCGGTTTCGAAAAATGATAAAAACAAGAGGTACCAAAGACACCGACTTCCGATACGAAAGTTTTTTTGCACTTTTTAGTGTTTTGCTTTTGAAGTTGTTTTTTTTATTTTTTAGATTGAAATTTAAAAAAATCTTGTAATAAAAACAACCAATCTTTGGATTGTTCTACATGCAAAATTTTCAACATCATTGATACTGTTGCTCTAGAGTTCTATGTAATTAATAAGTATAGAATAAAATATACTTTTTTATACACCAAAATAGTTACACATCTCTTTTACAAAAAAAAACTTAATCCTACAGGCACAATGGCGGTCTTATCGCTGACAGCGATATCTACTAGACAACCTTTGGATGAACTGAAAGAACTGATAAATATAAAGGCGGGTGATATGGTCTAAAAATAATGAATTTTGAGTTTTATTGGCCGATAGATTGACCAATGATGTTCTCTAGTATATATAGACTCTATACTTTTACCCTCTTACTAATATATACTTATAAATATGCCTCAGAAAGAATTATCTAGATTCTAGAACATCTAGTTCATTTGTAGTACACCTATCTATTGGCGTATTATTGTCTCTCACGGAAAAGTTGTTAATACGGAATCTATTTCACACCAGACGCATAGTCGACAGAGTCTAATTATAAAACACGTAGAACTAGATAATTTATACGTAGTACTATTGTCTAAATGTCTAGGCCGAATGGACCAGCTAGACGGGTAGACGACATCCTTCTATCTATTAGGTACTAACTTCTGCTAGCGGCTTTGCCCATGTTTAAATCGGCAATTTTCCCATGTAACGTATTCACGTGATAAAAATAGTACATTACTGCAACGGCCAGCAAAACAGGCATTGATGGACGAACGTATGTAAGCTTTCTATTTGCAAGTCAGTTCGAAATTTAAATAAATCCTTTGATAAGTTACCTCTTAGGTTGCCATGTTTCGGAGTAAAAGTATATGTCCTAATTAAGGAAATGGTCTACCCGTGTGCCAAGTTTCATCCAATTCGTTTAGCCGTTAAGGCGTAAAAAGTTAACAGACAGACAGAGTTTCGCATTTATAATATCAAGTATGGATTTTAGGCGTTATTGTTCACCAATGATGTTTCCTAGAGTTTAAAGGGTTGTCCTATGCACTACAATATTAATCCAAGACAGTCGTTCTACTTCTAGAATGGTCTAGATTTTAGAGCTACTGGTTCAGTTGTATCACACCTAATATAATTACAGAAATATTATTGCAAGACTGTTGTTGAGACGGAATATATTCCACCCCAGACGCATTGTCGACAGAGCCTCATTATAAAACACGTAGAACTACATTATTTATAGTACTATTGTCTAAATGTCTAGGCCGAATAGACCAGCTAGACTGATAGACGACATCCTTCTATGTATTTAAATCTATTTTAATATCTTAATTTGTCATGCATTGGATAGATGGCGTTGAATGCGTCCCAAATCCTCCGCCTCTGAACGTTTTTTTGCATGAAATATTAAATAAATAAATAAATCTAGATCATTCCAAAACGTATTTGAATTATTTACTTTAATTTTAGGTATAGCTAAGGAGTAGAATAGTTGTAGTCTGTGTTTCCTGATAGCTAGAACCCTTCTATAACCTGATAGATGTTCTTCTGTTTCTTTCTATAGTAATTCGGTACAGAGCCCTCATTAAGGGCCTTCCACCGCTTTAGTGCCGTAAAATGGTTACTTTCTAAAGCATACTGCTTAGTAACGGCTAGGTTCAAAGGTTTGAAAAAAGAAATATTTTTGATCCATGTAAATTATTTAAACATTATATTATTGTGTTATTTAAACAAGGTTATTTAAACAAGGTTTTTTCGTGTAACTAATAGTTTGCTTAAAAAAATAATTAACAACACGATATTTTTCACAACTTTAGGATACTCCTCCAAAACGACTTGGATGTTTAAAAATATTTTTATAAAGAAAAAATCATAGCTGGAATTTCTTCATAACTGAAATAGCATATGTAAATCAAATAATATTTAGCAAACAAAACTGTTCAAAAGGAGGTACAATATTTATATTTTGACTCCGAGCGGGCGCACGGCCAGTACTGCGTTAACATTGGGGCGTATATATCGCCTTAAAAAAACGAAATACCTAGGTATTAACGAAATGAAACACGGGTACCTATGACATATAATTAAATGAATTTCACCTTGATGCTTACCCCCTGTTGTTTAACAGCGTGAATATGCTTCTAATTAACATACATCGGATGATCTTATACATTAATTAACGAAAAAGAAATATAAATGGCCACTTATGACCAATAAACATAGTTTATTGATAGTGAGGATTTTAATTTTGTTCAAGGTATTTTTTTTACATCGGAGTAGATAGGTTAAATTGTTAGTGCTAGTTACTAACATTACGATGTACCTACGCAGACAGTTCGCAGGTTTCTGAAAACATAATTGTCAAAAATTTCTTCAAATCTTATGTTTTGTTCACAACTTACAGCAAAGTTAAGTTTTGATTTGAGATTCTGTTAATCTGCCGGCGATTTAGTTAATTTTCATCTTATTTGAAGGGCTCTAATCATTTAAGATCGCTAAATCGCTTACGTATAAACAGTTAATTTATACATTCTCTTGTCATGTTTGTATTTTATTTGGGGCCTCTTCCAAACCTCTATGGGGAGAAAGAAGATATGATGTCAAAGATCTAAGAAGACGACTGGTTAGAATACAGAGTTAACGCCTCTCTCCAGCTCTTCCCTAAGAACCTCCAATATTATTAGCGCATGTGAATCTCATACACTTCGAACTTTTAGAAATATCATTATCAATGTCTGAAAGTTGTATTGTCTAAGCCTTAAGGTTCGACCTTCTAGTTACATCATCTAATCATGTTCTTTGGTTACCTGAGCTTTCCCAATCATGAGACACCATTATATCGGTCTTGAGCGTCATCTTCCGTAAGTCCTATTGTCCTTTCGACCTTTGTTATCCCCGTGGTTTGACGTCCTTCTCTTCTCCTATTCGTTGTAGCCTCACCATGGGGTAAGGCTTACTTTTTCTAGACATGGGCATCTGTTCGTGGAAGTAAGTACATGACCGTACCATCTCAGTCTGGAATCTTTTGCCCAAGTCCATCAAATATGTGCTGATAAAGACATCAATTTGGTCGGCTACTACTATATTTACAGGCAAACCCCCAGCTACTCAATAAATAAGATGCTCGTGCCTACTCGTGCTCCTTGTAAACACAGTTGGACTCGAAACATCTGCTCGGTACGTCGCGCGTCGGTACGCAGCATTCTTTTACCGGTTATGTTGTGGTCAGCGTATGTTATAGTGTGAGGTGGATACGTCATAATTATTGTATAGTGATGTCCTTTAGTCCTTGCTTGTTAATCTAAAACTAAATTAATAGAAGTAATAGCTAAGTTTTGTGACTAGACATCAAGAAAAGATGACACTTAAAATACAGGGGGGTGACCATAAGCTCTTAGAGTAAGGTTTTTTTGAGTGTGCGTAAGGGACAAATGTATGCAAGTCATATACATCTGTCTCTTACACTTTATTTATGGTCATCCCCCAGGTCTCCTAGTTAGGGGACCAAAAGTTTCACGCTTGTTTCACGCTTGCATACAGTAAACTAAGCCTAATCAGTGTATTTTCTTCTGAAAATTCTCTCCTTCTGTATGGCTTATGAATAACTGTTTTTATTAATTTCATAGGTATTCAGTTAATTCTAGTTAGAGTACAATCTCACCTGTTGTTATCCAGTGGTAAAGGCCGCGACCACCGCGACTTACAAGTTGTAGGTCGTGGGATCGAACCCAGGCAGGCGCTTTACTTTAAGTAAATTACTAGCTTCTGCCAGTGGCTTAGCCCGCGTGTAGGTATGTCGAAAATTATCCCGAGAGAACTATTCCAGGGATAAAAAGTTGCTATTCCTTAATATAATCCGTCTCTGTGGCAATTTTCGTCCAGATCCGTTCAGTCGTTATTTGTATTTGTTGATGAAGGTGATGCTGAGTGAGCGATGCTGTAGTCAACGATAGAGCTCGCTTGCCTAGAAGGAACCTATTCGCTGTTAACTGAAAGCCCTCAGGTTGTACCTATCAGGTAACGCAGCCATGATCTCTCAATAAACAAAATAAAATCATCTTTCTGCCCTTGTCTCATGTTACTTAGGGTTGGCGCAACATTAACATCAGTCAAGTAAAATGTGTCCTACGTTGTGACAACTTGATTACATTTCTTTAACAAGATTTGCTTTTTAAGAAGTAAAGGGAGGCCTTTGCCGTGCTCAGGTTTGGAATAAATAACTATAAAAATAATATATAATAATATATATATATATAATATCTATGAAAAAACTTATTTACAAAAAAATAAGCCAACTTCAAAAGCAAAACACTAAAAGGTGCAAAATAACTTTCGTTTCGAAAGCTTGGTCTTTGGTACTTCTTTTTTTTATGGATTTTCGACACCGACTTCCGAAACGAAAGATATTTTGCACTTTTTGTTTTGATTCACCATCACTAAAAGGACGTCCGTAGGGTGCTACGCAACCTCGACGTGAACAAGGCTAGCGGCCCTGACGGAATACCAGCTATAGTTCTTAGAACCTGTGCGCCTGAACTGTCTCCGATCTTGACACGCCTATTCCGCCTTTCATATGAGACTGGAAAAGTGCCGAATGCTTGGAAGCAAGCCAATGTACAGCCCGTGCCCAAGAAGGGCAGTCGAGCTGACCCGGCTAACTACCGACCCATCTCTGTTACGTCCATACTCTGTAAGAGTATGGAGCGTGTACTAAACACTAAGCTCCTGGCATACCTAGAAGCTAACGATATCCTTAGCGACCGCCAGTACGGTTTCCGCCGAAATCGGTCTACTGGGGATCTTCTAGCGTATGCCATTCACATATGGAGTGAGGCCATCGAGAGGCACGGGGAAGCGCTTGCCGTTTCCCTCGACATCTCGAAGGCTTTCGATAGGGTCTGGCACGAAAGCCTTATCGGTAAGCTTCCTTCATTCGGTCTGCCCGGTGGTCTGTGTGATTGGATCGCAGACTTCTTGAGAGATCGGTCCATTCGAGTAGTTATTGATGGCTGCTTGTCGGACCAACTGGATATTAATGCCGGGGTCCCTCAGGGGTCGGTACTCTCAGCAACATTGTTCTTGTTGCACATTAACGATCTGCTTAAACCCGGCACCTTTGGGTATGCAGACGACAGCACTGTTGCTGAGAGATACTTGTCCAACGCACGGGCTACCGGGCCACAGATCCGGTCTCTTCGTGAGGCCATGGTGGAGCGCTTGAATTTGTCCTTGCAGGCAGTCTCCGAATGGGGTGATGCCAATCTGGTCAAGTTTAATGCTACTAAAACCCAGGCGTGTCTTTTTTCCGCTAAAAAGAGCCAATTTCACCCGGCTCCAACTTTTCGTGATGTAACCGTGCCAATAACGGACCATCTTGAGCTTCTTGGCGTTACGTTGACATCGACTCTCAATTTTGGGCCTTACATTGAGGCAAAGGCTCAGCTGGCTTCCAAAAAGTTGGGGATCCTTGCGAAGGTGAGAAAGTACTTCACGCCGGAACAGCTGCTCAACTTGTATCAAGCGCAAGTTCGATCGTGCATGGAGTACTGTTCTCACCTCTGGGACGGTTCTGCCAAATACCAGCTTGATGCACTAGAGTTGATCGAAAAGCGGGCCAAGAGACTTATCGGCAATGAGGCACTGGTCAAATCAAAGCTCCAGAGCCTTGAACATCGTCGCCGAGTTGCCAGCTTGTCGGTTTTTTATCGGTTACATTTCGGGGAGTGTGCGATGGAATTGCATGATTTAATTCCGCCCAGCCCGTTCCATCATCGGACAACCAGACGCACGGCGATGCGTCATCGGTACATGGTGGACATCCCACCCATACGCACAAAACGTTTTGGGGACACTTTTATTATGCGTACAGCTAAGGAGTGGAATTCCCTGCCGGAGTCTGTGTTTCCCGATAGCTACAATCTAGGGGTCTTTAAGTCAAGAGTGAATAGGTTACTTCTAGGCAAGCGTGCTTCACCGTCGACCACATCATCGCTTACCATCAGGTGAGATAGTGGTCAAGCGCGAGCCTATATACAATAAAAAAAAAAAAAAAAAAAAAAAACTAAAAATTGAGCAAGTTCCATAGGAATGTACCTAAAGGATTGACAGAATACCCGTAATAACTCAATTTACACATTCGTGCTGTTTGTCGCTAAATAGTTCGCTTGTATACCTACTCCATATCTTGAAAACGGTTTAATCTTTTTTTTTTGATGAAGCTTGCACTATGACTTAAGTTGAGAGATACTGAATCCAATAAAGAAAGAATGATCATGATCCGATTACTAGTTTCGGCGAAATGTATGGACAAACATACATAAATATTACGGGTCCGTGCGGACGACGTCACATGATATCCATTTGTTGTATACCAAAACCTTCTCCGGAATGTAACAAATACTTTTCTGAAAACCGCGTCAAAATCGGTTCAGCCAAACGCGAGAAAATCGCGGACAAATACAAAATACAATACAAACATAAGGGTCAAACTGAGAAACTGCTTTTTTTTAAAGTCTGTTTAAAAAACAAATTTTATACCATTCCCCCTCTAAAAAGCTTATTTTATTCACTGAAAACAGTGAATAAAAAGCACTTTTAATCACTGTTTTGGTGTTTGAATTTAGAACACACCAATATATATTTGACCTCCATCTCAATGCAATACAACCTCCTTGCGCATAAAATACTCGATACAAACTTTTTGTGCAAAGAATATTCGAATTTCAAACTCCTTCGTCGATTTAATTTTGAGTTTGTTTATATTTAGGATTTTGATAATGATTTTATTTTGGTCTAGGATGTTTAGTGAATACTTATTTGGATTGTAATTCTAATATTAATTGCATTGTTGTTTAATTAATTATAATTATGTAACTTAACGGAGGTGGTCACTGGCCCCTGAAACACAGGTGCTGTTTAGGTAACTCAAACTCAAAGGCTCAGCTTCAATTTACAAAAAATGTGAAGCCCTAAGGTTTCTCATTTTCTGTAAATTTTCAAGGTAATAAACCATTTATTTATTTATTATTATTCCTTGTGCTTTTGGCTTAAATCCTTCTTTTTCTCGAAGTTATGGTATAAAATATAGTATGCAACTCTTGAATAAAACGGATTTATATCGAGGGCCATGAATCACTGCTTCGTTCAGGATGCTAACACTTGAATCACTCGCTATGCTCGTGATTCAATCATCATGAATCACTCCCTACGGTCGTGATTCAGTTGTTAGAATCCTTCACTTGTTCGTGATTCATCTATGGCCCTCGCTTTAAAACCGTCCTTTATTCACTAGTTGCATAATATACTATTATACCATTCCTCCTCTAAAAAGCTTATTTTATTCACTGAAAACAGTGAATAAAAAGCACTTTTAATCACTGTTTTGGTGTTTGAATTTAGAACACACCAATACATATTCTACCTCCAACTCAATGCTATACAACCTCCTTGCGCATAAAATACTCGATGCAAACTTCTTGTGCAAAGAATATTCGATTTTCAAACTCCTTTGTCGATTTAATTTTGAGTTTGTTTATATTTAGGATTTTGATAATGATGTTGATTTTGGTCTAGGATATTTAGTGGATACTTATTTAGATTGTAATTCTAAAATTAATTGCATTGGTGCTTCATCAATTATAATTATGTAACGTAACGGAGGTGGTCACTGGCGTCTGAAACACACTAGAACAGCTTAAATTTACAAAAAAATGTGGAACCCTGAGGTTTCTCATTTTTTCTAAAATTTTAAGGTAATTAACCATTTATTTATTTATTATTATCCCTTGTGCTTTTTGCTTAAATCTTTCTTTTTCTCGTAGTCATGGTATAAAATATAGTATGCAACTCTTGAATAAAACGGATTTATATCGAGGACCATGAATCACTCGCGTCGCTCAGGATTCTAACACTTGAATCACTCGCTATGCTCGTGATTCAATCATCATGAATCACTCCCTACGGTCGTGATTCAGTTTTAAGAATCCTTCACTTGTTCGTGATTCATCTATGGCCCTCGCTTTAAATCCGTCCTTTATTCACTAGTTGCATAATATACTATTATTGTCCTGATAATACCAACATGTTACTGCCCCACTGCAGGCCAAAGGCCTCTTCTCATACAGAGAAGGTACGAGCATTTATCACCACGCTTGCTCAAGACGGGTTGGTGGTTCTTATTGCCCTACACAGTAAAATATAAAACATACAGATTCGACTCTACCTTTAAAAACATGTGAAAATACAGCCTTCTCCACTACCGCCCATAAATACAAGTGTACGTATCTATTTATAGCGTCGGTGAAAGGCAATAAAAGGGGATGAAACTTGGGCGGGGGGTATAAATACGGGGGCAAAGCGGGGGGACGGGTAAGTTGCTTTTAATTCGCCGCATTGTCTTTGTTGCCTCTTAGTTTGAAGACGTACTGGTGGGTGCACAAGTGATAAAGAACCTGTATTTTGTCTGTCGATCATTGTAAGGTTTATTTATTTTGGTCTTATAACAAAAATTATAAGCTTGGTGGTCCCACCGCACTATTCCCAAACAACTGCAACTCCTGAAAGTCGGCATCAACACGGTGGGATAGCCCCAAAAAAAAAAAAAAAGCTTGGTGGTCATTAAGAGCCGTGATGGCCCAGTAATAATGGCCCCGACTTACGTGTCGTAGGTCGTGGGTTCGAACCCGGGCAGGCGTTTTACTTAGTGTAAATTATTTCATCACCACTGCTCTTAAAAATGGTGAAGGAAAACATCGTGAGGAAACCGGCATGTCCTAGAACCAAAAATTCGAAGACATGTGACATCCACCAACCCGCACTGGGCCCGCGTGGTGGATTAAGGCCCATTACCTCTCTCACTAAGAGGATGCCTGTGTCCCAGCTGTGGGAACATTATAAGGCTAATGATGGTTATCAGCTTGTATTTCAGTAGCAAGTTAAAACACTTCTAATAATTTTGTAATACATTGGTTTAAAATATTGTCACGTTCTTCTTTATAGAACTACGTTTTATAACGTGCGCTTCCGATAAACTAACCTTCCGCGTCTCCTTGATCATTCAAAAGAGCCTGTAAATGGTTAACTAAAATGAACGGCTTTAAGTTTGAGATAAAGAAGAATACTGTCAAGTAAAGTAGGTACCTTTTCAATGGCTTCATTAATTGAAATAAATAATTTGAGTTTTAAGGTCAGTTTCACGGCAAAATTACATATTTTTTGTCATTCCCGTGGCAATATTGGTCACTAGTTCTATTTGTTGCATTATACAGGGTGGCCAAAAAGTCGTGGATCAAACGAAACAGGGAGACAAAGGAGGTCATTTCCAACAAAAAATCTTTCTACAGGATGGCCATAACTTCATTGCACGAAAAGATATGAATTATTTTTGTTTATCCATGAAACTACCGAGAATTTTTACAATTTAATCAGTAGAAAATTAAATTGATTAAAAACAATAAAACAAAAGGTGTTGTATTATGACTCGATTATGTATCAATACTACAAAAATTGTATTGCAGCTCTTGGTATCAAACTTAACGAGCAATGAATTTTTTTCCGTAAATTTTGAAGCGTTACAAAAAATTACTTCTCACTTTAAGACCACCATTTGAAAAAAAAATGTATTACGGAAAAGTGACCCTGTATTAAAAAAGCTTGCTGGTTTAATGCTGATTCGAATGAGGTACAACACTTTACTCTTTGATCTTTAGTTTTGGTTTTACGGTCGTTTTTTCATATCAAGGTGCAAATTTAATAAAATAGTAAATTTAAAGGAAAGTTTAGATTTTTTATAAAAACAACGATTATGCCTTAGTAATTTTATTTAAATACAAATTTTTACATTAAATGCTCAAAGTTCCTACCTCTGGCCATAATACACAATCTGCACCGCCTAATAAAATTCGCACGTAATCGGCGGAATGCACCTCTGTTATTTAGAATTTGTAACTTAGCAAACTCGAGCTTTTGTCGTAGTTCTTGTTCGGTGTTATTCTCTCCTTGATACACTATTTCTTTAAAATAGCCCCAAACAAAAAAGTCTATGGGATTAAGGTCGGGCGACCGGGGTGGCCATGCAATAGGTCCGCCTCGACCAATCCACCGGTTAGGGAAGCGCTCGTTCAAATGTCCTCGAAGTTACTAAGGCATAATCGTTGTTTTTATAAAAAATCTAAACTTTCCTTTAAATTTACTATTTTATTAAATTTGCACCTTGATATGAAAAAACGACTGTAAAACCAAAACTAAAGATCAAAGAGTAAAGTGTTGTACCTCATTCGAATCAGCATTAAACCAGCAAGCTTTTTTAATACAGGGTCACTTTTCCGTAATACATTTTTTTTTCAAATGGTGGTCTTAAAGTGAGAAGTAAATTTTTGTAACGCTTCAAAATTTACGGAAAAAATTCATTGCTCGTTAAGTTTGATACCAAGAGCTGCAATACAATTTTTGTAGTATTGATACATAATCGAGTCATAATACAACACCTTTTGTTTTATTGTTTTTAATCAATTTAATTTTCTACTGATTAAATTGTAAAAATGCTCGGTAGTTTCATGGAAAAAACAAAAATAATTCATATCTTTTCATGCAATGAAGTTATGGCCATGCTGTAGAAAGATTTTTTGTTGGAAATTACCTCCTTTGTCTCCCTGTTTCGTTTGATCCACGACTTTTTGGCCACCCTGTATATCTTATAAAGATTAAAATATAAAGACAAGTCATCGTTCATCAATCATTACATGAAAATTATTATCGTGATAATATTTTAGTCAAAACTCGAACAGGATCTCACGCGACTTAAATGCAAAGGCCATCGCTTTTATTTACTCAACTTTATCTTTTTCTTTCTGATCATTAATCTACGTTATCAGCATTGTTGTAAACTAGGATTATTTTTTATCTGTGAAAACGTAGAAAAAAAATATTCAGCCAACTTGAGAATCGCCTAGTTTTTTTGTAGTCGGTAAAAAAACGTAAAGTAATTTAAAACTACACATAAGCGAAAAAATATGTACCTAGATGCAATAATTTTAATCTAACAAAAATATAACCTTTTTGATAGTTCTTGGTTTTGGTCATACAATTAGTGCATTTCATATCCTATTTTTAACCGATGAAAAATAAAGGAGGAGGTTCTCAATTCGACATTTTTATATTTTTGTTATGTGTGACTACATAACTTTAAACAGCGGGCCGATTTAAAAAAAAAATGTTGGAAAGAGTATACCTCAAAGTTGGTCATATTTAAATTTAATAAATGAAATTCACCCCTAAAGATAGAAAAAAGGATTTATTAATAACTAGCTGTTACCCGCGACTTCGTCTGCGTAGCAGTACCTCGAAAAGCCTATTTTTTATATCGATCCCCCTGATACGGAAATGTGTGATCAAGTTCTTATAAATCATATGTAACCAAGATTTCTCCGGCTGTGTTACCGGGTTAAAAACTATGATAGGTCCTTCCCAGGGTCTTAAACTATCTCAATACTAAATTTCATCTAAATCGGTTCAGCGGTATAAGCGTGAAAAGGTGACAGACAGAAAGACAGACAGTTACTTTCTTATTTATAATATTATAGTATGGATTTTCCCACTGAATTTTCAATTGTGAATGTACTATGTTGAAATTAATTGGTAAGTAAACTAAAAAGAGGAAAAAGAAAAATAACCGACGAAATAACGAACTGAAAACGTAAATGTGCATTTGTTATGTAATGTGCCTGGCATAATTTTTTTTCCTGATCAAAATAATTTGTCCACTTTATTGCGCGATAGTACTGTAAGACAGTCGTCCGGCTATAAAAGTGAAGCAGCAACTCAGCCGAGTGGCTCGCGCTAGTACATATTATGTTTATAGACGCGTGTGGGAGACTGTACTACTACCTTATAGCCGTACTTAGTGCTTTTGGGTCCTGAAACCCAACGGTTCTTTTGTTTTAGCAGGCTAGATGAAGTCAGATCATGATATAGTTAGATAATTGCTTTGATTTCTTTCATTCTACGCTGCAGGAAAAACAAGGAATCTAAAATATTATTATAACACGGTACCCCTTGACAAGACTGTTGTCAGATTATGTGCAGACTTCTGACTACCCGTGAAGACTGTCATAGGCACGTTAAGCCGCTGTCATATGAAGATCTTCGGCATGTAACGGGATGGTCACCCATCTCAACAAGCCATCCACCTTGGCAAGTGTGCCTTAACCCGGAAGTCCGATCCGCGCGACTATTATTATTTAGCGACGAGCTGCAATACCTATGGTATTAACATAACACAAATATTATCCTAAGTTGCTCTCACGAAGAAATAACAGGACAGTTAGTATTGTCAAGGGCTCATTCCAATATACCACTTACAGTTAACCTCGCTTAAAGGGCCGGACCTCGAACTCCGGTACATTACTAAGTTTTACTGCTATATCCCCCTGCTCTCGCCCCCGTGAGATTAGTTGGTAGTTAAGTTGATGGCATCGTATGGGAGTCGACCCGTTAGAGGTGAAGGTTGAAAGATGATATGTAACTGAATCAGAAGATTTCAGGAAGATTTTGAGATCTTGTATTTCAGACAGAAAATAAATTATGCCACATGAAAGTAATAAAGATTGTCATCAGGAAAATCAAAAAATATTATCGTATCGGCTGATAATTCCTTTTTCACACTCCTGCAAAATGAGCTGTTTATCATATTTATCGCAACTTTTTTTATGTAATATTTCACCCTTTTTTAAAGTATTCGTAACATCATTTTCTAAAATAATTTCACTGTAATATGTATCTGTAAATTTTACGGCAACCTTTCAACATTACTTCCACTATTTCGTAATTATCACAAACTCTGTAGATCTACAGCAACCAACTATAATTCCCCAGGAATTTTCCCTAAAAGTCTAAAAAAAGCGGTGGTCATCCCTATCTTTAAATCTGGATATAGAGATGTTGTGAATAATTATAGACCAATATCTATACTGCCTTCTTTATCCAAAATTTTAGAAAAAATCATTAACAAAAGACTCGTCAATTACTTGGAAACGAACAACTTATTATCTTCTTCACAATTCGGGTTTAGAAGCAGATTGTCCACAGCAGATGCGGTTCAAAAGCTGACAGACCTCGTTGCACAAGAACTCGGCGATGGAAACCAGGTCCTGACTATTTTCCTAGACTTAGCAAAAGCTTTTGACACCGTATCTGTTCCTTTGCTTTTAAATAAACTGGAAACGTTAGGTATAAGAGGTACACAGCTGAAACTATTCGAAGATTATTTAAACGATAGATCGCAATGTGTTCGAATAGAGAATATAACTAGTAACGATGAAAAATCACTAGGATTTGGAGTTCCACAAGGCAGTATCCTTGGTCCATCATTGTTCCTCATTTACATTAATGATCTTTGTAATTTAAATGTAGGAAATTGCAAAATAATATCGTACGCTGATGACACTGCGCTTATTTTCACCGCAAAAACTAACTCCGAGCTGTATAATGTTGCACAGGCAGGTTTTAACATCGTTCTAAACTGGCTTCGTTGTAATTTACTAACACTAAATGCAGATAAAACAAAATATATTCAGTTCAACATGCGCAATCTTAATAACAAAACTAATCCCCATTTATATGCACACCAATGTAACAATCAGTCAGCCACTTCTTGTACCTGCCCTATGATCCTGGAAACAAAGTGCCTCAAGTATCTTGGAGTTTTTGTTGATAACACGCTCTCGTTTAGGCAACATATTGACAGTTTGGTTACTAGAGTACGTAAACTGATGTTTGCTTTCAAACAACTGCGCTCCATTGCCGACACTAACTTAGTCAAACAAGTTTATTTTGCTCTATGTCAATCAATACTTCAATATTGTATAACCTCATGGGGCGGAGCATCAAAAACTATCATTCTCTCTCTTGAAAGAGCACAAAGAGCTGTTCTAAAAGTAGCAAATTCTCTACCTTTCCTTTTCCCTACCCACCAGTTATTTAAATCCTGCAAAGTCTTGACTGTTCGGCAAATTTATTTACTGCACATAACACTAAAACAGCATGCAATGCTTAAATATAACCTAGATATAACTAACAAAAGGCGAAACGATATAGTATGCAGCCCAACCTCTACCTCTAAATTTGCATTTACATATAGATTCTTTACATTTTTAGGGCCCTTTTTATATAATAGATTAAATAGAATACTAAGTATATATAATTTAAATTATTTTAACTGTAAAAGCATTGTTTTAAACTATTTGCAAGGTTTGTCATATGACCAGACTGAAGACCTGCTTCTAGTATTAAAATAAAGTTAGATTAAAACTATGTAAGCATGTTTAAAAATAACACTACTATGTATATTTCCGCAGTGTCCTAGTTTTACTTAAAATTGTTAATTTATTGCAATACCTACATTATTAAATATAAATAAGCACTTTTACGCCTGAAGCACAGGTTCTACCTAGTTCAGGCAAATTATCCATCAGCACTTTTTAGAACATAAGCTAATTATTGTAAATTTTGTACTTTAAGAAATAAATAAACGATTTTATTATTATTATTATTATTATTATTATAATCTTTTACCACGAAATCTATAGGTTTTCATCAAATCCACGAAACAGAAAACTTTATATTCTTCCTGTAAAACAATTTCCAAAAAAAATATTTTGTTTATTAGGTCCACCTCTGTCTAAACCTTTCGGGAACACGGGCGTTATATTATAATTTTAATTTATGTTTGACGCATTTGTCAATAACTCTTTACAATTCTGCAAAATGTACCTGTAGATGTTTAAGTTCAAATTTTCTACACATCAGTCTTAATCCACCCACTTCTCTATAATCACGCACCGTTCACCCCCTATTTCTGCACCAGTACGGTGTGGCGGCCACCTCCTGCGCAGCATCGAACGGCCACCACCAGCCCGACAGACGCCACCACCACCACCATCAGCACCATCAACATGCAGACGTGCCACCACAATGGGTGAGACGGCCGTTGTATCTGTGTTGATTGTAGCACGTGTTGTTGTATTTATTTGATTTTAGCATTTGTGTTGTTGTATCTGTGTTGTTTTTAGCGTTTTTGTTGTAACTGTGTTCACTTTAGCCCTTTTTTGTTGTACCTGTATTGATTGTAGCACTTGCTGTTGTTGTGTATGTGTTGATTTTAGTTGATGTCGTTGTTGGCTGTCCTGTGGTTTTATGTATCATTTTGCACTTGTTTTGTATTGTTGGCTTTGACACTGTTTTATTGTTTTTTAAATCACCACAATTTTACTTTAGAATTTCACACACTTTAAATTACACATTCATTTAATCTAACTTATACCATATGTTTATAATTAACCTTTTATGTTGTGTTTTGTCCATTTGTTGTTAGTGATGTTGTTTTTCGGTGTTTCTTGTGTTTAGTTGTATGTGTCCTTTAGCGCTAGTGTTGTTAGCTTTTACACTTTTCTGGTATTTGTGATAGCACACCATTTTGATTTAGAATTACACACTGTGATATTAGTCTTTCTTAATTGTAATTAGCAGAAGATTTAATCATTGTCGTATTTGTGTGTTTGTTATAGTATTAAGCACTTGTTCTTTTTGAGTTCCCTTTTTGTTATTGCTTATATTTTACCTTTTAGTCTTCAGCACTGTTTTATTTGTAATTCTGTGTTTTATGTTTAGCAACCATTTACAAAGTGTACCCTTAAAGATATTTTAGCTCTAGTTGTAACATTATCTTCATCACAAAACAAGTCACTGTGTAAATACGAACAGGACCATTTTGGATGTGATATGTGGAACAGGGTGTAAATACCTTCGTTGAAAAGGTTTTTTTTGTCTGGTGGCAACTGCCCGACGGTTGCTGTCGAACGTTGTATAATATGTTCTAATCTAACTACTTGCGTTATGCAAGATAGGTAGTTCGCGGAGAAGAAGGCGTCGTTGAGGCAGCCGCCTCGCCATCTAAAACGCTGAAACCCCACCTGCATCAAAGGCAGGCGGTCCTCCGGGGTCATGGGCGGTCAGATTGGGGACTCTGTACGCCCACCAAGTGACTCCAGACGGTGGCACAGTGATATGTGCTGCCATGCACAGCGGTGCTCAGGGCAGGCGCTTTTTTAGTCTCCCCAGGGATGTGCCTTAACATGGGTGGGCGTTGCAAAGAAGGGGTTCCGGGGAAGTCTTTTGAGAGGTCACGGGGTACTCGGGACACGGGGCGAACTCTACGAGTTGATGGTGATCATAGGGGTGGTTTTAGTAAACTAAAAATCCCACACTCCCTGTACCATTCCACAAATTTCCATACACCGTTTGAAGGATCCCCAAAGTAAAAAAAAGGATAGACAGTGCGTAAGTGGCGTCATAGATGTCGCTACACTAAGTATTATATTCTGCATATTTGCGGCATTTCTTATTAGTATTATTTTCAGTCGATTAAAGATTACAAGACTAAATTATATTTTTATTCCACTTAATAATGTTGTGGACTAGTCCGTTAGTTGTGTGTGTAACTCGACACGCGTACCTGAGTGTGTTTGTACACTGTCGTGTTGTCCAATAATACTGTTTATTATTTTATCGAACTTGTTCTGACGTAATAACCATATCTTCTGCTTGTTTTTGAGCTGAACTGATGACTCATGTTTGTTTTTGTCTTAGCTATTAATTTTGTAATAATTATGAAACTTCGGTTAACAAAATCAAGCCGTCCGTTCATATGATACACTTGTAGACTCCCCTGAAGTTCCGAATAAGGTCACTCCCAGTTAGAAATATCCCAGTTTTATCCAATCTGGAATTTGAACTAGGCTACAAAGAGTTATTTTCGTGATCGCCATAATAACAGCTCAGGATGGCAACTGCTAGACTAGGTTTTCCCCAAGATCGTCAATTTGCCGTTCGATATTCACTAGGAATTCAGTCCACCGCGAAAGACCTACGATAATCGAGATAACGTCAGGAAAAAAAGCAGCAATGTCCTCCAAAAAGGAAAAACACACATTTTAACTTAGTTAAACAAAAAAGTATGTATTGCGAAGAGAGGCCGGTTCGGGGAAGGATATCCTTCCAAAACAGATCTCAAATTCAAAGGCCACCAAATCCACGTGTAACGTAATTAATCATCGTGAACACAAAGTGCATTAATTAAACAGTACTGATGCACTTACGTACTTATATCACGGTCGAACGTGCCCTATCGGTGTCAGAAGTAATACGTTGACGTTATTGCTAAATCTTCTCTAAGTACGTTTTATTAATTAGTACTTATTTACTGAGTTCCGGATGTTAGTGCAATAAAATACAAAACATTTCTTTGTTCAGATCGGCATGAATTTTACAAGCGTTTATTTAACTTGCAAAGTATGTATATATGTTTGTATGTATGTGAGTGTGTTCGGGTCAAATCTTGCAACTGAATTTTAAAGCAGTTATCCTTCACCGATTAAGATAAAAAACTTCATACACGTTTAGTTTGGATGACAATGCATGGTTCGCTAAGTGACTTCAGTCTAAATGCAATATGGTGGACGGCCCAAGATGGCGGACCAGTTATTTTTTATATAATAATATATAGGTCGTGGTGGCCCAGTCGCTAAGACCTCGCCTCTCGTGCTTGAGGTCGTGGGTTCAAATCCGGGCAAGTACCAATGTGACTTTTTCAATTCATAAATATGTACTTTCTAAGTTTATCTTGGACATCGCCGACAACGGTGAAAGAAAACATCGTGAGGAAACCTGAGCTTATAGTTAGTATTTGTAAGTTTGTGCTCCATTGGTGTAATTGCTGCAAGGCGTTCCGGTGCGAGGGTAAACAAATAAATAAATCAAATCAAAAAGGGTTTCATGAGAAAATACGAAAATAGCTTGTTTCAAAAAACATTTTAATGAATAATTTATTTCTTATACTTACAGGGTATAAGACCCCGCTTAAACTGGATGCTACCGTATATTTTCGATACCAGCAGCCTAATTGCGTAAGTGAATTCGCCAAGGCAAAAAGTTTAGACGCCATCAATCGACCAATCACATGCGAATTGAAAGACGCGATGTGAATTTCTGTCTATGTGATTAGTCGATTGATGCCGGTCCAACCTTTGCCTTGCCGAATTCATTTACGCAATTCGAATGCTGATCTTTTAGTTAAAACATACATGTGATCATTGAAATACCAGTGACTGATGTCTTGTTCTGTTGTACCATTCCATTTTGCAATTATGACAAAGCCTTGGTTGCCCGCTTACTTGCTACTTTAGGGTGGGCGATTTCAAAAGTGGTACCTACCTATAACATGTGAATGATCTGCCTGTAAATGGTGAATAAACTATTCAAACACCTAAAAAACGTCCAGCTAAACGGTCTAGAAGCTGTCTATTTAAAATTACCCGCACTCCGTGAAGATTTTCCATTTCCATTCAAATGCAATGTAGTAAACCTTTTGAAACTCAATTACTCAAACCTGACCTTGTTAACAAACTCGAAACATGTCAGAGTTAACTAAAACTCCTTATCAGTAATACCTATAACCTAATTACAGTAAAAGAAGTAAACCATTCCCCAAAAACGTGTTTCTACCCTCCAATCGCTATCAATTGCATTAAACTTATGTTATTGCAATATTTCGCCATGTTTGTCTGACTGTCACTTGTTTCTGAACATGTAGGACACGTCTTTTGACACGTGACTAACTTGCAATGTTTTGATTAGTCAGGCTGACTATGTATGTTCGTTGATATATCTTCGTCGTCGGTACACTCTTGGCAGAGCGGTCGTGGTCATCATGTTGCAGTGATACTTCGGGCTGCCATATTTTGTGCTTAACGATGCGACGCCATCCCTCTCCTTGTTATTCATGAGCACTCATGCAATGGGCCGCCCACTGCAGACTTAATCTGGCCGATCCATCGCATGGGCGACATGCCGCTCGATAGAGTCGTTGCTCCGTCTGGACACGTGTCTAAAGTGCTGGAGTATTCGAGCTTCGACTATAGCTGATAGACGCTGCCTGATACCGAGTTTTCGAAGGATAGATATGTTGGTGCGCTACTCGGTCCACGACACTCCAAGCATTTTTCGCCAGCACCGCATTTCCAGAGCGTCTATTTTCTTCTCTCAGCGTCCAAGGCTCGGCTGCGTATAGGAATATGGGGAACACAAGTGTCAGTTTGAGTCAGGTTTTCGTGGCTTTGGTGATATTGCGATGCCTCCATATTTCCTTTAGGTTATACATGGCAGACCTAGCCATAGCCATGCGTCGTTAATTTATAGGCTACCCCATAAGATAGGCTGTAGAAAATATAATTGTTGAATATTGGTGTTGCAAAATGTGCGGCAGAGTAGAGTCATCTCATCTGTCAATTAGTGCAACTGTCTCTCTGTTTTTTCTTCCTACCTTTCCAGCTTTTAAAATAAAGCAACATACTTGACAAGCACAAGAACTTATAATATTTAATTCAGTGACCTGTTTCACGAACTCTGGATTAGTTCCAATCATCTTTGCGGGCGGATAATTTCTGATCCCTATTTGAATTTTAGCTGGAAGATACTGCCTTCGAACATCTTCATTTTTCTGCCCTTGTCTCATGTTACTTGAGGTCGGTGCCACACTTTTTCTCCTTCCGGTATCCTCTGTTAACCGTCATTTACTCCCTTTTCTTTCATGGAGATACTGCTTATCTGTGCACTAACAAACCGACCCCAAGTATTTCACAAAAACCGCGTGGCCTGCTTACGCCGTTACCAACAAACAGCTTAAGCTTCATATTTCTATAGAAGCATAGATTATAATCTACATCCAACTATTTTTGTCATTTATACCTGTGGATATGGGCACGTACCATTTTTTTGTTATGCTAGTGTTGGGATAGCGTCGATAAAATATTGTATCGATTGTTGGGTGGGCAAGATGCTGTTGCATTTATTTTGTGTAGCCTATTTGTTATTTCATTCTTGATTAACTAGGGTGTTATAAAAACTATAACTGTAACATTTCACAAACGGATTGGAAATACAGAAAGTATAGCAGTAGTCAATAAGGATATTAGAAGGTCTGCCACTAGGTGGACTTATGTCCTGGTTAAGGCTGTGGCTGGACGCAAGACGCACAACACCGGTCGATGTGAATGTGTGACTTTAGGGAGACTCATCTTCAGCAGTTAAAGTCTTTCGGCTGAAATGATAAGAATATCCATTCAAAGGTTTTTTTCCAGCCTAATACAGTATAGTCCACTCGCTAAATCCTTACAACGTTCGGATATTTAGAACGTCAGAAGTTTCTTTTGGGATTACATAGGTGCTCGTCTGCCTAGCTCTTCGGGGAATACAGTTCAGTGTTAGGTTTCTTTTTTACAAGCTTGTATTTAACTTTCAATGTATGTATGTATGTAAGGGTGTTCGGGTCAAATCTTGCAACTGAATTTTAAAGCAATTATCCCCCACTGATTAAGATGAAATTTTGCATGCACGTTTGGTTTGGATGACAATTCATGTTAGATAAGTGACGTCATTCTAAATCCAATATGGCTGACGGCCCAAGATGGCGGACTAGTTATTTTTTGTGCACTGCCATGATATAGGTGTCAAATGAAAGGGTTTGCTGAGAAGAAAAAGATATATTTAAAAAAAAAATGTATAATGAATAACTTATTCTTTTACTCTATCAATATTTGACTACAAAAACAATCACCAATTATGGCAACACTTTTAGCATAAAATGCCCAACTGACCAAGTAAACTACAAGTTTCAATATAAATATTTATAAACTCGCCGGTTAAATTTAATACTATGTAGTCCTTCGTCGTGTGTGGTTTTTCATTTACATTATTGACATAATGAGAGGAGGTGATAATGTAGTTTTTGTTTATACAAATGTGGTAATCAGTTTTTTTTTTTTTTTATATATCTGTGTGATGTTGGAAGATAGTTCTGGATGCTGAGGTGTTTCTTGTTGTCATGTAAATTTATCATATCGACCACATCATCGCTTACCATCAAGTGAGATAATGGTCAAACGCGAGCTTACCAGCATTAAAAAAGTTGATGTAATTTATACGAGCATATCATCCAAAAAGGAATTTTAACACCCAGGCTATGAATTGAACATATGAAGTTAAAACTGGTCAATCTTTACTTAATTTGACATATTGACAAGTATATAAGAGTTTGTCAAGTTATCAAATTCAAATGATCAAATCCGAAACCGAGTTAACTTAGTGTCGTAGAAATCTTTATTTGCTAAAGTTTGGACGTGTATCATCAAAAGAAAAAAAGTTGAACGCCTCAAAAAGTTCGCAAAGAAATTGTAGAAACCTCTTTCACGTATTTTGTTTTTATTGATTGACGATCCAGAAACGAATAGCAATCGTTATTATCAATTGAAACTTGAATTATTTGTCAATAAATAGGACACGTTAAGTAGTAAGACGACCCCGTCGTTCATTCATCTGATGTATTGTACATTCATTTCACCATCTTTGCTTCAAATCATCTTAGCACAGTTCTCTGCAAGCCATTTACCTTACTCCTTTGTCATTCGTTGACATCGTGGTGTAGCTACTTCTAATAAAAATAAGTACTTTCCATCGACAAAAAGAAGACTCTTTCGATTTTTAAAACGAAGTTCCTTATCATACGTTACACTGCCGAACCTTGACGAGTGAGAACTAGCCTGCAAAAAAAAGCAAGACTTCAACCTTCCCGATACTTACTTTTTAATTTTCATGCAGCAGAAATCTTACAAAAAGTACTAGGCTGGTTTTCAAATATATCGATAATGCCATAATCCCATATCACCCCATCCCTAATTCCCATAAAATCCCATTTCCCCTTACGCGGGGGTGTAGCAAGGGGTACGGGGCGGGGTGTAGGTCCCGACAGAGTGACTCCCGCGCACCTGGCGCGTGCGACGCCAATCGCGTGCGCGCACCCTGGAATTACAACCATGCAGCCATATATGTTTGTGTACGGCTAAACTTTGCTATTTTCAACCTTATTGCTAACGACGTAAAGAAGTTTTGCGGTTTTATGTGTGTGTGGATGAGTGAGTGTGTTGTACGAGTAATTACCGCTTGCTTGTTCGAAAGAAGGATGCTAAGGAAGGATAGCTACGCAAGGGAGCCTGGGAGTTACCTTGCACTGTACCAGAGGGCCTAGAAAAAGTAACATTCTAGGAAAGTTGATGGAAAAGGCAAATACATATACCTATATCGGATCGGCATGCCATTTAGCAGATTTACAAAGCTTGTCAGTTACTCATCACTGAGAAGCGTTGTAAATCTTATTGAATCGGTGTAGGAATACAATATGCTTTGAAACCGATTGATATTTGTGTATAGTATAGACCATCAGGTTAACAGTAGTAGGTAGATATAAAGTTAGTGTCATTCGATTTTGAGCCACGTGGTATCACATTGACGTGTCCTGCATGAAGCATATGGGTAAGTATGTATGTGTTAGTTTTGTTCGATTTTCCATGTTCAAGTTACTGAAGATTGATTGAGATTAATATGTTCAGTTAAAGATTCTGCAAGAACGATCCCGTAGTCTTTAGAAGCTTGTTAATTTCTTCTCTTCATTTTCATGCCCTTGTTACTCGGGGTTGGGGCAACATGTTTGCTTGTTCCATCTTAAACCGTCACACTATCTTTTTCTTTTCGCCGCTCTCAGAGTCCATTCAGTTTTCTTTCTAACTATCCTATCATATCAGCAGAGCTGCGGTGGCCCAGTGCTAACAGCCGCGACTTCAACGTTCTAGGTTGTGGATTCGGAACCAAGCAGGCGCTTTATTATTTCATCACCACTGCTCTCAAAACGGTGAAGAAAAATATTGAGAGGAAACCGGCATGTCTTAGAACCAAAAATCGAAGGCGTTTGATATCTAGCAACCCGCAATAGGCCCGCCTGGTGGATTTACGGCACATTCTCTCTCACAGAGCCTGTGCCGTAATGGCACATGACCTGCACGCACAACGGACCAAATAGGAGTCGTGCGGAAAAGGGGTCCATCTATACCTATATCATTAATAACCTATATAAACCTATATCATTGATAAATGGATAAGCCAGTCAACCTGAATGATAACGAAACTCACTGACTAGTATATATGCCGAAGCGGGAGGAGCTATTCTTATAAGTCCGTGCCAATAAGAATGTAAAAACAAACAACTTAGGTGTCCTTTTTCCTATAAGACCAATTACATGTCCTCAATCAAGTGTTTATGGCATCCTGTGCGAATAAGAAGAAAACTTGCCTAGTCATTGTATTCGTGCTTATCAAGAGACTAGCTGTGCTCCGCGGTTTCACCCGTTCCCGTTCGTTTTCGCTTAGCGTTCTATCTGACTGATGTTAATGGACAAAAATAATTTTTCTTAAGGGCTATTCCAGAGGAGCTTATGGCTAAATAATTACTGCAGGGTTCGTACGGTCCGTGGATGGGTGACCATTTACATACCAAGATTCCTCTGTGCCTCGGAAAGCAAGTTAAGCTGTTAGTCCTGGCTGACATTTGAAGGTCTTGGTCAAGCGTTACGGTAGTCAGATCCCATAAAAAACTGACACCAGTCTTGCCAAGGGGTACCATGTTACCCATTTATTGGGTTGTAGAGATCAGTTAAGCAGTTGCTCCGAATTATATACTGGTACCCAGTTTTATCAGGTTAGGCTGGAAGCCTCAACATAGTTCGAAACAAGCAATCCAGATTGATTGACTGGAAGTGCCACAGAATAGGGCGTTCATACAAACAAACTCTTCAACTTGATTGTACTAGTATAGATTGCTGGCAGGTGGCGCCTAGTCCTGTTTTATTTTATTAAACTAACGACTAATTGGTTCGCTATTAGTATTGTTATCTAGTTTGAGAACTAATTAATTTTTGCGCACATTTAGTTATTAATTTTTCTGCTGCATTTTGAGTTCTTGTCGATCTTTTTTCGGGTCTATGTAAAAGTGGATTCAAGGATCATTTTCATCTTCCTGCCCCCATCACAATATATTTGAGTCGATTACGATTTTCTTTCGGTTTCTCTAAGCTTAATTAATGTGACGAATTGTTAAGCCCGCGTTATCTGCTGTGATTGGCTGTTGAAAATTACCATTAGATGCGATAGCGGTAAAATGCGAGTCTAACAATAATAAAATAAAGTTGTGATTCTATTATTCAACGGCTTTATTCAATTAGTACTAGAACTAGATAAGATCACGTATCTTATGCCATTAAAATCCAGCCATCCCCCAAAAGCACCGTACTTACACCATAGCTGTCAAACCAAAAAAAAAGCACATCATTACAGATTGAATCAAATCTAATGGCGGCTCTGAACACTCCACGATTCGCTGTGCAGTAGCAAAATTCATAAAAAGTACTGCATATAAAAGTGAAATTCACAGACGCCATTAACTTTGAACCGACCTATACTCCCATACCTACCACTGCGAGTAAACGAGATGGTACTATTCAACTCGCGTTTAACAATATGAATGAAAGAGTCAGAGAGGTGCAAGCGAGGGTGCGCCTGCGACCCTTTGCGTTGCAGGGTAATGCACCGTGGATATGGGGTGCACCGTGAATGCATGGTGCATTTTATTTTATTTCTATGGTGTTATTGTGACCTTACTGGGGATATATGCACTTTCATAGTTGGTTGGGTGGATAGAATATTACCTCTAGGGTATGGTACACCATGGTTTTTCGATTATTTCTTCTCCCATCAGTAAAGGGATTCGTTTTGATGTCTTTGGTTCAAGATATCTTCATCCTAAGACATTTTTCTCTTTACTGTGCACTAACTTGTTCCCGCGGCTTCGTGTACATGATTGCCGAGATACAAGTGAAGTTCATGAACCATTTTTATTTCATGCTTTTTAAACTACTTACATTATTTATCTAGTAGTAGACACGCTTCGGTCAACAATATATCAAACACGTAATTATGACATGATATCTTGCGAATGAACGGCTGAAACGATTTTCATTAAACATAGGTAAGAACACTCGACAAAGTTACATTTCGAACAAAAAAACTAAATCAGAATCGGTTCATCTGTTTAGGAGCTATGATGCCACAGATAGATACACAAACACACAGGTACACACGTCAAACTTATAACACCCCTCTTTTTCCGTCAGGGGTTAAAAACATAGTCTATAACACTCCGCAATAATGTAGCTTTCTCAAAGTGAAAGGACTTTTCGAATTAGTTTAATACCTCCTGGGATGTCTGTCCCAGCAGTGTGAACATTTTAGACTGATTTTGTTTATGCTTTCTCATTTGACAGCCTGCATCTTGTCTAATACTCTGGATTATCCTTGAAGACCGATCGACCCTTTACCACCTTAAAATCATCACAACTACGCCAAATATGAAAGTACACACTAGTAACCCAATGATCTTGATGTCCTAAACATGACTCGCGAAACTCAGGTTGTCTACCTGCCAACTTATGAACAGAGACAGTAATATACCGGTGTATGAAGTCAGACAGGGATGAAGGACGACCCCTCATGCTGACAGATGTTCGGAACGTATTCGCTTTGTATGCGGGAGAGCGTTTTTTTTCAAGCGTGGGCGGAGTGTGAGCGAGGAGCGGATGCATCCGCGCGTGGATGAAGCGATTTGTTAATTCATAAATGTGTTGAAATCTAGTTTAGATTTAAACAGTCTTCTTTTTGGAGGAATCGATTTTGTTATGGTATGTTCGATGGTGCTGTGTTGAAGGAGAAGTGTCTGAAACACAGAAATTTGTGAGGCTATCTGACCTAACTGTCTGAAATCGTAAGTAGTGATTAATCGTGGTGACCAATGCTGGTTTCAAAACCTTTTCCCAAACTTTTTCTGTTGCCGCTATAACAACATATACTGAAACTCCCATACAACAAACGTGTTTTTTTGTCGTTTTTTTGCGATAATGATACGGAACCCTTCGTGCGCAAGTCCGACTCGCACTAGGCCGTTTTTTTTCTTATTAACATCCATTGGCATTTCATTAATTCCGCTTCTACAACTCGCAAGCCACATTTGTCATGGCCTATTAGTATCAAACGCCCGCTCACAGTCGCACCTCAGCTCACTCTCTACTCATCACTTCCTGTGTTCGTGGGAACTGTCTCCTCACTATGACTCCGTGACATTCTACCACGCTATATTGCTATTTATGGGTGAGCACGATCAGTTTGAAGACCCAGGTCAGGTAGGTATAGAGCCCCAGAGGTATGGAAAGAAATGAGACATGCTTGCGGGCGCACGGTTGGCGCAGTGGTTGAGCGATTGACTGCTGCACTGCGTATCGCGGGTTCGATTCCCGCACGAAACAAATATTTGTATGACCTACAGATAGTTGTTCCGGCTCTAGGTGTTGTGCATGTGAGTTTATAGTTTTGTAAACGCACCCACAATACAGGAAGAAATTCCTGGAGCGGAGAAAACTTAAAAAAAAATGGGTAGAGCGGGCGAAATCAGAGGCTTTACTAGAGTCTCTAGTCTCTGAGTTTAGACAAAGTGTATCATACAAGGAAAAGAATAAAATACATGGGAATGCGAATCGATATCGAAGTGTCACGCGATCAATCCTTTAAATTTTAGCATTTCTACCATCACCATCCTGACATCGAATGACATCGATTATCTAGCGTCTCTAGTTTGAGCTCCTACTAAAATCCTCTTCGACTATCTCATCCTTTTAACCCGACTACGGCGAAGCCAAAAGGAGGGGTTATGATTTTAGCAATCTATGTATGTTTGTATTTACGTATTTTTTTTCGTAGCGCCTAAACTATTCATCCGATTTTGATGAATAAGCGGTCAACTGATTCGGTATTATGACCACAGGTAACATAAGCCAAAAATAAAAGACATTTTAATAAACTTTTTGCTTGTACACAAAGGTTTACCTACTGACTTATAACACGTGCCGACAGTAAATAAACATGTGTTTGCTAATTTACAAACTGTGTTTTGCATTTCTAATCTTCTTACGCACTTGTTTCAACAAAACCATAAAACGCCATACTTCCGTCGTCGTGGGAAGAAATCCAAAATTCTCCCACGAGTCCCTAGTTTTACTGTCTATTTAGATTTGACACAATTACAACAATAGAAACAGATGTTTTGCCAAAACAATAACAAGGGTATTACCGAATATTACCGTTTATGACTTTACACCTAGGAAGAAACAAAAAAAACAGAAGGTGTGACAAGGTTCGCTTTTGTCTCAAATTGGATATAGAAGCATTGTTTTTTGTAACGGACCTGTAGTTCTGAAAGGAACGGGTATATTGTTATATTATACAGCTTTAATTTTTGCAAGCTTTTATTTATTTTAACTAGCTTGTTAGTTATTTGGTTAGTTAAGCCACTTCCGGATAGCTGGACGCGATTCGATTTATATCATACAGATAAGCGATTTTTTCTAAACTAAATTGCCAGTACTTTCACATTAATGCAATGCGATGAAACTCGACCGATTTGCACCTGAAACTCCCTTAGAAAACACGTGCACTAATTGCCTATCTTCGCAATTTAAATGCGTCGCGCCATCACTGAGGTCCCTTAGTTGTTATGAGTCATATTTTACAACTGAATTTTAAATCAGTTATCCCAAACTATGTATTTTTAATTTAAAATTACTCTGTGATCGATCAGGTTCATGAATATGTCCATAAAGTTAGCAAAGCTTCATAAGAAAAATCCGAAAAAAAATCTCATTACTCATTATCCCAGCAAAAATATAAACTCCGAAAACCAAATACTCAAAAATGATATTGCCCGACGAAAAAAAAATAGAAGATTTCGCCTATCAATACCTGTTCACAGACCATATGCTCAAATCTTAAGCTCGCCCCCATTGTTACCACGACCGTAAAGAAAAAAAAAGAATCTCCGAAACATCTGGCGTTCAACACCCTCTCTACCCACCCCCGATGTGAGAAAGATATATACGGAACAGGTACGAGTGAAAGAGATACGGATAACAAAGCGCCCTAGGATTGAGGAAAAAAATCAAATGCGCCCGCGCGCGTTCTCGTTCCGTTTCCGAATTCAAATTTTTGATTTTCGTTGATGCGTTGTATGAGGTTTTTATTTATAAGTCATAGTACCGAGGTAGACAATATTTCAATTTTGAAGATATTCAATTATCTTTATAAATAGAAGATTTTTTCTTATGCTTAAAAAATAAACACAGTATTAGTCCTCTGGGGTATGTCTTAGCCTGCCAAGTTCTGAGATTTAATCAACGCACTTTTAACAGTAAACTTTAAAATAAGTTGATAGAGAGGTAAGAAGCTTTTGCGTTCTCATACAGAGTAGGAAAAATCAGTGTTCATCACACATGCTATACACGTGGTCAGAAGCTTGCTCTGTACGCGTTTTTCTCTAAGTATGTCTTCATCAATGAGAAAGTCATTGAATTTTTAGTAGAAGTTGTAAATGGCACATTTGTATTTTGGTAGAAAACTGATAAATATAATTCAGCCCGCAATGCCTCACTGCAAGGCAAAGGGACTCATTGGTATTAAGAGGAAATGCGGTCGCAGAAATCCGACTGAATATCCTAAGTAAAAAGTCGAGGTTTGGCTCTCGCCTATTTCCTCCTCAAATATTGGACCAATTTTAAAGGTATTCTATAAACTGAAAAATAAAGATTTAAACATTGCCTCTATGTTTTCCGTTTTTCATTTATAGTTGGCAAATTCGTACACTAGGCCTCTGTTTACAGCGTAGTTTTGAGCATCTTCTGAGGGCTCTAGTGCTTCTAAAGATAATGTATCATCATAAAGGAAAACGAGGAATAAGCGAGAGCCAAACCTCGAATTTATACTTAAGTAATTCAGTCGGATGTCTGCGACTGCATTTTCTCTTAATAACTAGGTTTTTCATTCACAAACACGTGCTTGGCGAATCTGTCAGTAAAACTAAAGATTTCATTTTTATTAGAATACTAGCTTCTGCCCGCGCAACGGCTTCGCGTTGAAGTCGGAAATCATCCCAAAGGAATTTACTCCCGATATGGTCTAACCGTCTGCCAATTTTCATCCAAATCCGTTGAGGCGTGAAAATGTAACAGTTACCTTTGCATTTTTAATATTAGTATGGAAGTATGTATTTCTAGAAGTTAGATACTCGTAGTAGTAGTGGTACTTTCGTATAAAATCGCCAGTCCACCACAGCTTTTGTAATAATAGTATTTAAGATCCAAAAGATATTTTAGCATCGGTAGAAAGCCGTACATTATATCAAGACAGGTTGGCTAACAAAAGAAATGCAATCGAAGCTAAAAGCAATTTTATACAATTAGGGTATCAATCCGAACTTAGCACGCGATGTCTGAGAGCTATTAACATTCTTTAGGAAACGAACACGCTGGAGATGTTGGAAGGACATAGACTTAATCTTGGATAAAGAAAGAAAGAATAAAATATGTTTGGCCAACCGCTTCTTCGCCGACACTTGGCACGAAGTATGTTATAACAGCCCATGTCATCATGTTGCTAATACGAGTAGGTACATAGGGAGGTACAAAAGGTCGCGGAACGTTTTCTATAAAAAGTAGATGTATTTTCAAGAAAATGTTCCGCGAACTTTGGGACCCTCCGTAGCTAGTCAGCAAGGTGGTAACGGAACTGTCCTCCCAGATAGGTCCACTACAGAGCATTGCTGCGATAATTCCTTTATGTATCCTCGCTTCAGTAATTAAGTAGATCCATTCCATGAGGAATTTAAAACTGCTTAACGGTAAAGTATCCCTCAATGATATGGTGCTTTAAGCTTTGCATTCACTACAAGTGGTAATATACATTTCTTGTCTGTACACCGAATTTTGCAACTTGCGCTTATACCACAGTATCGAACAAATATGCCCAGAGCGGGCTCAACTTCGAATTTGCATTCTCAATTTGGCATCATGTGTCCTGTCGGTTTATTTCACTAGTGATCACCGACAAATGATGTCAAATTAAGCTAGTTAAATGTGCTTCTAGTGCAATATGTCATCGTCTTCATCCAGGACCTGACTCAGCTTTTTAAGTTAAGCTCATGCGCACGTAGACTTGCACAGTTTATTTTACACTATTGCCGTAATCCTTGAGAGTGTGCTGCTATTATGTAATGCTTGTGGTATATTATTACCGTATGTTCTTTCTTTATTGACATCACTGCTGTTCCCAAACTTGTTTTATTCAAATCGATAATCTTTTTGACTTCTCGAAGCAACACGTATTCTTCTGCCATGTTACTTTTCGAATTAGCACGAATAATCACTAATCATTATTTTATCTTCTTTCAGGTAAGTTCTCAATCGTTAATTCGCTAAGGTATGCTATCATTAAGTTGTAGTCGTAAGGATGCTGGCAGACGTATCGCGATACTACAGTTAACATATCCGGTGATGCTGTGTAAGTTGAAGGCGATAGCGGGTTTTGTCATCCAAGAACCATGTTATTTTTAGAATGGTAAGATGCGCCTGTGAATTGAAAATCGGTATTGTTTTTTACTTTGTCGCGAGATGATTGTAGTACCGTAGTAAGTAGCTTATTCTAGTTCGTCGATTTTACGGTTAACTTCGAATTATACCTATGCTATAATTTTTGGTACATTTCCAAAATCATTTTGGCGTTCATCATATTTTTACAAGTCTTTATTTAACTTGCAATGTATGTAAGTTCAAATCTTTCAACTGATTTGTAAAGCAGTTATTAAGCAGTTACAGTCCGTCAAATCTAAGAAGTCCGATGACGTTTCTCATTTAACTTGCCGTGATAACTTTGTATGAAAGTTTACGAATAATCAAATTCATAATCCTAATTAATTACTATGCTGCCTATACACTATAACAACGAGTATCATTCGTAAGCATCAACTTAAGTTTATACAACGTATTTTTATAGCTGTCAAACGGTACTTCTTAGATTTGACGGACTGTAGCATCGATTAAGATGAAATTTTGCATACTCGTTTAGTTTGGATGGCAATGCATGATTAGCTAAGTGAGATCATTCTAAATCCAATATGGCGGACTAGTTATGTTTTTGTGCATTGCAATGATATGAGTTTCAAATGAAAGGGTTTGCTGAGGCTGATTTTTTTTCGAGGGGAAGATTTTTAATGAATAATTTTATTTAATAATTATAAAAAACTTTTTACAAAAAAATACTACCCACTTTTTTTTGTAAAAAATGTTTTTTTTTATTTTTCACTATTTAGTTGTACCTACCTAATAGGCAAGTTGTTTAGTAAGTTACCTTTACGCCAGAATAGATTAGCCGAATATCATGACACTTGAACATAAAGGGTGAAATGAGAGATCTGCGTACCCATCAAGAGCGTACTGGCGTGATGTTATGCTATGAAATGGTATAAACAATAAACAGACATGCGATTGCAGCAATCCCGAGAGATTTCCGGTTATTTATTGAAGAGTTATGTTGTATATCTTCGAAGTTCTTCATCAAATCTTCACCAAATTAAAATGGGACTAATTTCGAAACATACACTATCATATAAAAATAGAATTTTCAAAATTGGTCCACAATTGACGGAGATATCGGTGAACATAAATAAAAAAAAACGTACACGAAGTCGAACATAGAACCTCCTCCTTTTTGGTAAGTCGGTTAAAAACTAAAAGGGAATTTTAAGAAATGGATTTTCCGTATAAGGTTAACGTCAGCCGACGAAAACTATTATGGGTGGTACAATTTTGTTTTTGGGAATTAACTATTTCTTCCTTGCCGTTACACTCTGTATTTTAGCATTGGTTAGCTACAGAAAGCGAAAGCAAGAAAGCGTTCATCATAATTTTGAATTTTATAAAATAAAAATTAACAGGGAGGTAGTAAAATACACTTCGCCCTGTTTAAAACACACATTAAAATTAAGAACAGACGATACCCCTTAAGGCGCGGTAGTCTCTCGAGTCTTCATTTAGCCTTTGACAGTGTTTATTGGTGATTGGCAATAGACGCGAACAGATGTCCTGTGACTTAAACGCTGGGTATGCTTAACATATCCGGTGCCTATGAACAAGGTATAAGCAGAAGCGATAGTAGAAAATGAAGCGCAGTTTACAACAAATGCTTTTCGTTAAACTGGTGTGTATAAATGTACGCTCTTAATATCCTTATTGAAGAACCTCTCTCATACAATCTTTTATCAATCAGTAATTCAAACAAAACTTGTGGGTTGGGATCGGTCAATTGCACTGGAATAGTTTCATAAGTGTTGGAAATGCGTAATACGGGTGCAGCACCTTACCTCAGTCGTGCCAACAAAAAATATACAGAGAAGACCTTACAAACCCCGTATGAACCCAATTTACATAATACTAAATGTGCTTGTAAACAAAACGCAAGCGTGGCCATCTTTTGACAAGGTAAGGCGAATCTAATGATAAAACATACGCTTTAGCTCACAGCTTGCACTCCATTCCGATACACTGGCGCTCGAGGCGATAAAGCGTCGTTTCGATTCCCCGAGCCGGAAATAGCCCCGGTCAAGAACCTGCGCGAAAAATTCGCTCATTCTGCGCGGCTGCGTGTGCGCAGGGTATGCGTGTGTGTGTGCACGCGCTTTGTTGTGGAGTGGGGAAAAGTTCAGGAGTGCGATAGTAAGCTAGAAGTAAAGGATGTTATACATTGTTTGGTATGCTTAAAGTTTTCTAGTTGCTATGGTTTTTCGACCGAAAGTCATGTTACTTTTTCAGACCACCGTACATCATGAATATCAGGCAGACGCTTTCGGGTTGTGAGGATACGTTTTGCTGGATAATCCTTAATCTGGATAATTCCATTCGTAAAGAGCTACTATGAATATTCAAAATTCCATGGCACTTCTCAAAAGTTAAGGCATTCGACATTGTGTTTGGAGGTCAATAGCTCATCGTGCATCGTAGCCAAGTTCTTAGTCGTCTGAATTTAGATTGCAATCGATACGCAATGAAAACTACAGATCGTCATCTTTTGATTACTCGAAGCTATGAACGATCTATGCAGAATAACATTATCAATCAAACTCCTTTCTTTCCATACTTAGCTCCATGTTTACGAAACGCCTCCGTGTGCGTATGATAAGACACTCACACAGACGGTTAGCCGCGCACGCGATCCGAATGAATGGCGGGATCTCTTTGTTTTTAGTTTAGTGCTGCGCCTGAGTTGCGCGGTCAACTCGGTTTAAGGTGATTGCACATTGAGGAAGAGGAGCGGGGAAATGCTAGGAAAATAATCTAGTCTATAAAATCTTGAATTCAATTCGGTCAGACAAACTATTATCTAAACCGCTTGAGTCTAAAAGTACGAAATCTTGCAAATGGAGTTGCTTATGTAACGAAGGTGGGCACTACAGACGAAATTTTTTGATCTAAAGGTATTAAATGGGGATAAAATTTTGTGCAGAAATTCGTCATTTTGTCGATATCCTATAAAATTACACAATCTTGGGCATTTTGTGAAATTAATGCTTGCACTTATCCAATTCTCTCCCCTTAAATGGACTGACAACCTTAAGTTCTTGCGTGGGGTTTTTTATTGAGAGGTTTTCTGCGTTCATTTTTAAGTATTATTTAACTGGAAGAAAGCCTTTAAAAAGCTTTTTTCTGGAACCTGAAATTACCTCTGATAAAATTAGCCACTTTGCTTCTTACTTTCGACGCAATTAAAATCTACTGAAATCAATTCACAAAAAAACCTTATCAAAGGTGAGAACATCTTTCCCTCCTATAACAAACGATCAAACCCCGTAAGTAACATGCGTAAGAAATAGTAACTACGTATATCATACATAAGTAAACAAGAACTACAAATATTAGCACTGACTCAGTTAGCACGTGTCGGATAAGATAGTCGTGTGTGATGACTATCTGTCGGTAGGTGACCGGGAGCTGAAGTTAGTTACGAAAAATAAATATATATCGCTTGTTATGACAAGGCGTTACAAATGTTTTGATCATAAATTTTTGTCAATCTTTAAACAATGGCTCAATTATTAGTAGATCGAAAGGACGACTTCCGCGGGTAGCCGAAGCTGTCCAATGGTCCAGTGTAAATGCCTAGTTATGTGACTACCTGAAATAAACCAAGTTCGACATCAAGCGACACGGTGGTCGCTTTCAGAGAGCAGTTCGCTCGAACAGTCTTTGGCTTACCGAAGAAGTCGATCCAGTGTAAATATATTCTATATGGAGCTGTCCCCCGCGGCTTCGCTCCCGTTAATTGCTACCAACCTACCCTACCCTACTTTAACCTACATCCCTACTTACCCTACCCTACCTTACCTATTTACCCTACATACATGATTTTTGCGTAACTTTAACCATTTACATCAGAAACTCTGAATGCAATGAATTTCTTCCTCGATAAATGGGCTAACCAACACAAAAAGAATTTTTCAGATAAGATTGGTAGTTCCAGAGATAAGCGCGTTCAAACAAACAAACAATCAAACTCTTCAGCTTTATTACTAGTATAGGTATTATAAAGAGGTAAAGTAGGTAAGTTTGTTTGTAGGAAGTAATCTCTGGAACTACTGAAACGATTTTGAAAATACATTATTCCTTAGTGTCATTGACTACTTTTTATCACGAAAAAAAATGAGTCCTGCGGGGTGGGCCACGGGAACGAAGCCGCGGGAAAACAGCTAGTGAGCTATAAAAGTTGAGGAAGGCCATGGATGGATTATGTGTGTAAAAGATAATTTGCCAAAAAAAAAGTTAATTTCGCCATCAAATTTGTGTCTCATGTAAAATGAAGCGCGCCTCTTTTCGTAACTTGGTATTTTGTGTTGGACTGGTATTGTTACTCAACAACTTTAAACCCGGATAGCAAACCCAGGAACCGCATCCATTCGCTTGCACATATTTATATGCATAAAAAAAATGCATCTAAAACAGAACTTATTGTAAAATACATAATATCTGTAGCAATACCTTAAGTGACGTAAATACGTCAATATGACAATGAAATGACTCCTAGTATTTATAAAGTTTGTAAATGTCACGTTAGCAGTTAGTTAATTAATCAAGTAACAAAAGATTACGTTTGAACGTGCACTAAGCTTCAACTTCTGAATGACTGACTCCTAGACAACGAGAATTCAAAAATAGATGCAATTTTATCAACTTATGTTGTCCTATTTCTGGGCAAAAGTCACCCCATAGCCTTGCACTCTTCCTGGTGTGTTGCCTTCTCCGACCAATACTCCTCAAAACTCCAAGTCATTACGCCAGCGTTTCCTAGGCCTTCCTCAGCGACGACGCCCGTCCCATTTAATCTATCTAATACCTTTAAATGAGCAATTCTTGTATATATATAATCTGAATCTCGGAAATGGCCCTATCGATTTTCATGAAATTTAGTATGCAGGTGGTTTCGGGGGCGATAAATCGATCTACCTAGGTTTCATTTTTAGAAAGTGTCGTTTTTTTCTATTTTCATCTGAGCAGAGCTCGGCCGCCCAGGTACCTCAAATAAATTCTTTAAGTTTTACTTTGAATCAATCTCGAACATTCAAAAAGAAAAACTTAACCTTGACACAGGGAAAACTCTCAAAAAATAAAAATGACACTTTGAACTTATATCTTCAAAGTGCCCAATATATAATGATGATGTTACATAATGATACAACGGCGGTGCGTGTGGAAACATAATATCCTGCTAGTCGATGGAATATAAATGTCCACATTATAATGGATGGACGAATATATTGCTTGACAATGATCATGAGGCGATACTAATGGTTCTCGAGTGGGTTGTCTGGCGAGTTTTCCATATTTTTTTGGGTCGATTCGTACCGACTTACAGTCTTTTCCTATGACCTCTGAATTGACTGCAGCTTCACTGCTCAATGCATCTTTCGCGTGTAAGAAACCAAGGCTCTGTCTTTAATTTCCCTGTTGTTAGTAATGTTAAGTTGAATTTTGTGTGTTGAGGATTGATACCAGTAACACTTCTTTGACTGAGATCTATGAACCTGTAACTTCAAGTGCAAGAAAGAGACCGGAGCATGATTAACCCTTGGTTTTCATAATTGAGAATTTGAAGTTTCGAACTGAATTCTCAATTAAAAACCAGAACTAAGAAATGTTATAGTTCTCGTTTCCTTAATCTTATTTCCTCTATTGTTACTAATCACACATAAATTTCACTTATCTCAACCACTCGAAATCCCATAGTACCACTTAGCTAGAGCACAAAATCCACGACGCAACGGTATCGATATGCAAATATTTCGGCCAGGTGTTTCGTCCTGACGGACTGGCTAATTGTACCGGTCACGTGGACACCGCGTATTGTCTCTCTAGGGGGTGAGCAGAGGTCTAGAACATGAGAAATTTTTACGAACAACTAGTGTTCAAGTTTCAGTTACGTACAGCTCTGGAGTACACGGATGCCTCATAGGTCAACGAAAATGCAAGCTCGCCTGCAGCTTGCATTTTCTTTGACCAATCTGCATTCTACGAACTTGCAAATTACAAACCCCAAAAATACCAATTTTCCGTATTTTCTGTAATAGTTATGTTTTACTTACATGAAAATTAAATAAATAGCACATCATCGCTTACTATCAGGTGAGATAGTGGTCAAGCGCAAGCCTATCATCAATAAAAAAAAATGGCAAATATTCTTTGGTTGTTGGAGGTATTTATTTTTTGGTTAGCTACGTTGCTGGGGACGACGATCTGGGAATTGAAAGATGATGTTGGAGTGTGTATGGTGGCTAAAAGAGAGGAAGCGGAAGCTTCTTCTTTTCGAGTCGATGGAAAACTTTTTAGATATTTTAGGAGCAGTAGGCACGCCAATAGCAGCGTCAGAGACGTCCATTAGGTCCTCCACAGTGCAGGTGTATGGCACTTGGGGCACTCCAGCATGTGTGTCTCATTCTGCACAGGGGCACCGCTTTCACATTGTATGTCAGACGAGTCTATAAAACCCCATTTCGCCAAATTGTCTTTGTTAGAGGAAGCTGACACCAAATTAATTGGCATAAAGACAGCAAAAATATGGATGGGAGTAGCTGCGTAGTTGAATCGATGTTGCTGTTTTTAGACAGACGGACAACAGCAGGAATGTCGAATCGATCCAGCTTTGAACAGCAACTTAAACCAATAATTGGTCACTGAGAGCCGTTATGGCTCCTAAGATTAATCAGACTGTTACAATAGCTTTACGGTGTTACGCAAGCAGCTAGATTGTTGAAGTCAGTGACATGGTGATACCATCATCAAGGTTTCTGAATGAAACGACTGGAGAAGCCTCTACCCTCATCATCATTCTGTCTTTATCCTGCAATGGGGCCATTATAATCTGATGTTCTTGCCAAGTAAAGAGAACAATACATTTCGGGTATCTTGAATAGGTACACTCGTTTATTTAGACGCCTTGTCTACGCATTGATTCGCTGCAGAATTGCAAATCGCTGTTATTGAATACAAAAACTGTCCAGATGCGCAGACGATGACAAAAAAATAATCTCAATGCATTTTTTTGGCCCCATTTATTTAAATTTTTATTCAACTTTACTGATTTACAATTTTTAGCGATTTGTCTTCAAGTTTTCTTATGTCGACCCCCGATAGGAAATGTCTAGTTGGACAGGTTTACCGTATGTTTTATACTTTTTAATGTGGCTGGCTATTTTGACATATTTTTCTTCGATTTTAAGCATATTAGCTAGAACCGTCGAATTTTTATTTTCTATTTTGACGTAATACGGATTTTTTGTTTGTTTTTCCTCTATTCAAAAATGTTGTCTAACATGGTTATTGAGTACAAGCTATTTCCCGCAGCTTCGCTCCTGTGCTGGAGTCTATTCTATAAATACCGCGCTTTCCGGGATAAAAATTAACATAAAACTATGACATGCAGACTTTCTATAATTGAAGGAATCTTCGAAAGCGGTATCAGTACTGATACTGCCAGAAAAGAAAAAGAAATCGAATTGAATCAGATCTGTAGACCTTTTATAAATACATATGTTACTGTAAAAACCCGAAGAAAAAAGATTAAAAGATGTGGTTGCCTGTAATTGAGTGTGCATTACAGGATAATGTTGATGTGTACCAATTTTTGTATTTTGTGTAAATTTATTGTTTTGTAACACTCGTTGGTGATCCTTAAATAAATAAATAAGTGCGGTAAATCCTAGAATTTACCGTTAAAGCTAAGATTTACCAAGTCTTACTGTTAAAAGTCCGAAGTGATGTATCATGAGTGGAATTCCCTGCCTTTAAGTCAATAGTGAATAGATAACTTCTAGGCAAGCGTGCTCCACCGTCGACCACATCATCGCTTACCATCAGGTGTGGTAGTGGTCAAGCGTGAGCCAACAAATAAAAAAAAATAAAAAATATAGATAGATCGAATCGGACTTTTTCCAGTAAGACTTGGTAAATCTAAGATTTTACCGGTAAATCCTAGGTTTTAGCGTACTTTGGGCTTTTACAGTAACATATACAATTTTACCTCTAACATATTTCTTTATATAACTTCTCCCGAACCACTTCCCCTCTAACCCAGGCTAACAACAACACGTAAAACCTTGCCGCGTCTCAAAGTCTCAACTTAATCCACTCCCGCGCAGCTCGCACAGAAACAGGCTTCAGTTGGGCTTGCGCACCTGCCGTGCAGCCAATCACCGAGTTATGTGCCTTTTATTTAGTTTCACTTATGTTTCACGCTTGTTGGGCTTAGGGAGTCAGCAGTGTGCTTGGGGATTGAATCGAGGTTTTAGCATGGTTGAGTAAATATTGGGTTGATAGGTTTAAGAACTTTAAAGTTGAGTGGGAAAAAGTAATCTCTGATTGTTCTGATCCGATTACGGATAAATAATTAAATTACGTACTCAAGTAACGCAAGCAAATTATATTTTTACTGTTTACGTAAGGTCCACACAAAAAAGCTCGGGGGTCCGGATCACGACCGCGGTCCGCCATTTAGTGACCCCTAGGCTTAGATAATCTCTGGATGTCCATATTCGAATACAAAAATTATTTTGCTAAAATAAAGCCATATCGTCGATTGATGTGGGCTTTTTATTCTGAAAAAACCGGCCAAGTGTGAGTCGAACTCGAGCACGAAGGGTTCCGGATCATTATCGCAAAAAGATCACGTTTGTTGTATGGGAGCCCCACTTAAATATTTATTTTATTCTGTTTTCTGAAATACTGAAAATTTCAACTGTCTAGTTATCACGTTCATGAGATACAGCCGGGTTACAGATAGACAGACAGACGGACAGTGGAGTCTTAGTAATAGGGTCCCGATTTTATCCTTTGGATACGGAATCCTAAAAATGTACGGTTTCTATGAGATATGCTTCGGAAGCAAGGCCGCGGGATTGTCAAAGTATTAATCTTATTGTACTTTCATTCTCTTGTATCAGCGCAAACTATATGAGAATGAACAGTTTTGTTTGGCTCTGAAAATATCAGGCAGTCAGAAAGTTTCATAAGTGGGATGGGACTTATGTACTTACACAGGGTGCTCCATTATCGTCACTTATAAAGGTGCATTTAATACAGCCTTGGTAATCTTCTTGCACTAAACATCTTATCATTATCATCCTGTAGCAGTCCACTGCTGGACATGGGCCTCTCCAATTGCATGCTATTTGTTTCGATTTTCGGCAACTCTCAACTTTCTGCTACCAGCCACCCTGCGAAGAACTTCGCTTCATAGAGCCTGAGTGCGTCCTACCTTTACGTTTACCAGTTGGCGATCTCCACTAAAATATCTAATAACGTATACAACATTGATAGTACACAATACCTCTTTATTCTCGTCTCATGGACACCATATAATCATGTTAGTACTTCACATCCATATTGAAATGATATACAAAGGATATGTAAAGTTTGATTATGGACATAAAAAAGCCTTTATGTCGATACGTATAAAGTTTATATTGGATTAACTCGAGTTTTTAATTTAAGCGCAAGCAACCCTGTTATTCAATGATGTTTATTTGATTGAAGGGTTCCGTGATTTCAAAACCCTTATTCTTGGTACTATCCGTAGTCTTACACTAATATTTCCAAACTAATACTTGCAATAGCTTGCTCAATAGGGATTATGCAAGTATTTTTGAAAGATTTTTTAAGTATCTCGATCAGAGGCGATAAAGCGTCAAAGTTGAGAATTAGAAAGAGAAGTCCGACGTGCCACATGACGTCAGATGGCACGACGCCCATACAGTTGCCATAGAAAACAGCTTTTTCGTTGAGAGGAACAGATATTATATTTCTTTAAATTGTTATAATTATCTCGTTTGTTTTTCGATCAATTTTGATTCTGTTTTCATCATCGGTATTATATTCAAAAATAAAAGCCAGCGTCCATCCTCTACCTTTTCTTCAGAAAACAAGTGTTATGTCGACCTCAAATAGCACGTGGACAAGTACAGAAAGATAACATTTCGTTTATCCTCGCACTGAAACGCTTTGCAGCAATTACACGAATAGATTTCCTTATACCATCTATAAGTCCAGGTTTTCTCACGATGTTTTCTTTCACTGTTCTCATACGAACTGGAAAAGTTACATTAGGACTTGCTTAACTATGATGCATCTCTAACTTTCAGCCCATCAAGTCCAAAAGAATCCTACACTAAAACCACCAACATAGGTATTTTTCAAAAGTCTCAATTGCCAGTTGAAGCGCATAAACTGTATCGCTATACAATTTGCCTTGCTATTGCAAATCTATCCTTACAAACTTAAACATGTCCCAAATTCCTAGCCAACTGCCATGGACCAACATAAAATTCCCTAAAATCTTTTCATCACCTGGTTTATTTACCCCAACGTGAGTGATAGCTTAATCTGGAGGTCTTTAAAGTCAAGAGTGAATATGTTACTTCTAGGCAAGCGTGCTCCATCGTCGACTAGCTTATCGCTTACCGTCAGGTGAGATGGCCAGACGCGAGCATATCAAAAACAAAATAAAAATGTCCGATTTACAGCCCATTAAATCCAAGATAATCCTACACTAGAACCACCAACATAGGTAACTGCCAAAAAACGAAGTCAGGGGCAAACCCCACGGGTCCCCAACGCCGTCATTTGAATGGTAATCCCATGAAAGGCGAGGTTGAACGACCGTGACACAAAGACGCAAGGGGTCCGTTTGAATAGCGAAAAGTGTCCGGGACCGTGCGCGCGCGCCGGGGTGGGGCGGAGAGGCGTGCTGGTAGATATGTTCGTATGTAGAAGGGGAAAATTGTGATACGGTGTTCGATATGGATTTGAGCTTTTGAGGTCCTAGAGAAAAATTGCACCGATGCCGATGTAGCGGGAAGTAGTTTCGAGATACGTTTCAGTAGACCTTAATGTGCAGGGGCAAATTCTGGTACAGTCTACGGTATGGATCTGAACTTTCCTTAGGTACTATGCAGGGACGTATAGATAAATGCGTTGGTATTGATTTTGGGCAGGCTTGAAAATTGTTCTTCATTTTGTTAAAGCTTTTCTTTGGAATTCAAAGGGCAAAAATTACCTATATTAGGTTACCTTTTCAGGCACTGCGTTGTTTCTGTTACTTACACCCTGTCGGATGGATGAAGAGGAAACTCATCGATGTAGCCTGAGGGCGTCCCCCCGACGTTTGCCGTTTCGCAGTCCCCTAGCTAGCTTTCTCTTCTAGAGCCCTTTCAGGGCTTACATGCATAACATGTAATGTATGTAACATTGGCAATATATTTAGTTATCATTTCCTCATGTGCTAGTCGTTGCATAGTAACAGGTTAGGTGGCTCCCACGCCTTAAATATAAGCTATTTATTATTTACGTTTGCGTAACTGATATTACTACTGTTTTTAATTAAGTGTGGGAGTTAAAGGAAAACTGAATCTAGTAATAATGAGATTCTTTAAGTCATGAGTGAATAGGTTACTTCTAGCGTGGTTCAACATCGCTTACCATCAAAAAGATTTAAAAAAAATAAACACATTGCGTCACTTTCCCTTTTCGTTGACATTTAGTTTAATTTGAAGAGCTTACACATCTAGGGTTCTCTCATGTATTTCTTTCTGACAACGGGGTCCTATTTAAATCTCTGTGATCTTTTTACCTAATCAGTGATACTCGTAGTAATAAAGTTCCAAGTTCCATGGGTCCCATGTAGGTACTGTGATGACTAAGTAATTTTGCGATTTCGAAAGGTTGTTAACACATTTTTTTTACCACATTGTTCTTAATTAATTAACTAAAAAGCAGAAAATATATTACTATAAATTTATTTATTGAAATTTATTTTCTGCTTTTTAGTTTGGTTTTCTATTAAAGCGTGTTTTTTTAAACTTTTATTTATTTATTTTTACCATGCAAGTATAATGAATTTGTTTAGTTTAAAATCCTGATCAAAAGTAAGTCCAAAGTTTTGTTTACCTGAGTATCTAATAATTTCGCCTTTGTCTTTTTAAACTTAACATCCCGGCAACGTGGATCTATCATTGCTCTTAACAAATCGCCCTGTCTTTGCTTCTCGCATAACTTTCTTCATAAACAACCGCAATTAATCTGTCAAATACAAAGTAAAATAACTGTCCCACTTAAAACCTCAACTTTCGAGCAAAAACACCCTTAACATTCCTTTAATCGTGGACCCGAGAGCGCCCGAACCGTTCCGAAATTACTCGAACGCGAACATCTGTCGCGGGCCGCGGCGCGTGCGTCGTTCAGAACCTGTATGTCCGAAGATTTGTACAGGTGGTGTGTGGGGTAGAAAAGAAGGGGGAATATGTATGAAAGAATTTATATGTATGTTTGTGTCGATGACCTTACGAAACTGAAGGGACATTTTTGATAAGATTTTTTTGGACAGAGTTCCTTATCGTACATGGCGAATGAGAGTTAGGTCGAAAAGTTCGATCATCACGACATTTTTGACAATCAAACGTTGTTAAAGAGAAAGAAGGATTTACTAGGCTTTCGTATCTTCAAGATGGTATTCTGTGTATGACACGTTGTGCACAAATTCTGGGCGTATACCTTACAAAAAGTACTAGGACATGCAAGATCGTATACTTTTAGCAAAACATTATGCACATATTTGTAGCAGTCATATAAAAAGGTACCAGGTTTGCATGCCTTCAAGAATGTATTTCAATCATCACTATGTTATTTGTTAATTTATTTCATTGTTCCTCTTATCACAATTTTTTTTAATGGCTAAAGAAGCTTCGTTCATATCGGGCGTTCCACAACACCTTTAACGCAATCAATGCTACTTTGTTTGACTATGAACCTATCGGTTCTCTCGAAGGTTGTAGGGGTTGTATCAAGGTTGATAACCTTTGCATATCACCTTGATTCAGGTCATAAACATTTGTGTGTGAAGCTGGTTTTATACAGAGTCGGTATATTATGCTAAATAAGAACCACGTGGTTGACGCAGGTATGGGAAAACCTGCGGTTAATGATCTTCCGCGTTTTATCGAGATATTAGCATTGATTACGATAATAATCTAATGAAATACTTAAGTAACCAAGAATTTTTTGGCACGGGATATCACTACATATTAAAAAACAAGTCCCCCACCGCGTTTGTACTCGATAAACTCAAAAACTACTGAACGGAGTCTTATGCGGTTTTCACCAATAGAAAGAGTGAGAAACGAGGAAGGTTAAGAATTAGTCACGGGCGAAGCCGGGGCGGGTGGCTAGTGCTAATATAAAAGTTTCGCTTTACAATGTATAATTTATTTCATTACCACTGCGGTCAAAAAATTGAAGGAAAATTTCAGAAGGATGCTGGGTCATGGGCCATTCCTGCACACAAGAGAAGGCCTGTGTCCCAGCAGTGGGAATATTATAGGCTGATTTTATCACAGCTATAATTAGAATTATGGGCCCTTATAAAAATAACAATGTTATTTAACCTATCAAACTAAAACCTTGTACAATTGCGATTTCCCAAGGCCTATTTCAATACGACAATTTCGAATCGATCATCCTCCATTTACAGCCCATATAGGCTGAAACAGAAGCCATAACAGCCTTCTGCCCATTGATTGATTATAAAACCTAGTTAGGTCGTGCATGTCCCAGCGTTTCGTTTGAAATTGTCTGATTACAGGCTAGGGGCAAATTGATAAACTATAGGCTTGGCCTGTAAGCCTGATATTGAATGGTCCTCAAAGAATTTTTTATTTTTAGAAGTCAATAATAGAAATACTATTTTGTTTAAATTTAATAAATTGTAAAGCTTATGGTTTGTAAGCGAGGGTAGGCAGAAACTACAGATCTCCACTAGCTACGATGATACGATACTAACATACTACCTTGTTGACATTCTTGCATTGCTTGCTAACTTGCCAATAACATCATTTTGATGGACTGTCTCCTCGAGGAGGCAACATGTATTACCAACCAGCGGCAAAGTTTCCATAAAGCATATTTAGATATCCACATCCTCAATTCTCAATCTACATTTACATATTCCAAGTGAATTATGAACTCCAGGGTGCTTTCCACCCTATATTTGTCTACTTGTTAAGCCATATTTTGGACATGAACTCACCCCCGTACACCTACAATCGTCAATATTGCGCAATACAATTGAACGTCTAGTACTGAAAGGTGAAGGACAAGTCTGAGGAAGCTTAAATTTTATTTCGCAATAATATTGTAGGTGTATTATGGGACGCCTTATATATAATGTTTAAGTCCTTTGCGTTACAGTAGACGTCTTTTGCCTCCTATTTGATATTTTGATGATTTTAGTTTCTCATATATGCGTTCAGCTTTCGCTCGTGTCAAAGTTTGAGCATCACTACGCTTCAGTAGTGGACAATATAATTAATGGACTAGCAAATCGACCTTGATGCACTTATATATATACTTTAACTTGACGCCACGCGACTATAAGAGTCAAATGGTATAATAATGTTTAATTAATATAGTTTTTATAAGAATTATTTTATTAAATTAATTGTCAGGCTTTTCATTCCCATGAATTAAGCATTATTTTGCTTGTTTTAGGTGCATTACTTTGAGTTTAGGGGGGGCTAGTGTTATCGGCCGCGACTAATAAGTTGTAGGTCGTGGGTTCAAACCCAGGCAGGCGCTTTACTTTTTGTTAATTATTTCACCACCACTGCTCTCAAAACAGTGAAGGAAAACATTGTGAGGAAACCGGCTTGTCCTAGAACCAAAAATTCGAAGACATGTGACATCTACCATCCCGCAATGGGCCCGCGTGGTGGATTGCGGTCCATTCCCTCTCACAAAGAGGAGGCCTGTGTCCCAGCAGTGGGAACTTTAAAAAGGCTAATGATTGATGACTTTGTCTTGTTTAGCAGGTTGACTTGAACATAATTCTTCGAAAACTATTTCTCTACTTTTCCTTTTTCGTTTGGTGTCTTTGCGTCTTTAAAACCATCAAGGCTGTATTCCCCGAAAGATATTCAGATATTCAGATGCGTATTCTTAGCACGCCCATATTTCGCCAGCTATCTTTAAGTGTCGCCTATAGCTGCCAACCGAGCGCAATACCATTTTCAGGTATTACGTTAGAGAGCGATACTAAGAAGATGAGCATATATGTTATAGCTCATCTTACTTGCTAACATCCCAGTAAGTCACGTATGTATGCAAAATCATTTGATTGAAAATTCCTGCCCACTCCCGTACACCTGAAGCCTAGCGATTCTCAAACACCACTTTACAAAGCGATAAAAACACTTCACCAATTCGACATAATCACTTACCCCCAACATTGAAACACATTACACTCCTCAATTTGACTTCATCCCCAGTCATTATATTATCTAAATCGCTCCGTACATCACGGCCCACGAGGGGAACGGTTGTAGCACCCCCCTCTCTCAGACCCGGCCTCAAAGGGGAGTCGTGACGTCATAAGCACGCGTAATATCACGCTAGATTTATTGGTGAGCTTGATTCACTTAGTTGTTGAGGGATGGTCATGATGTTGTGGCTAAATTGATTTAAAGAAGACTAGGTTGTAGCTGACGTGGTTGAAGATAGCATGGTTGTCTTGCTGATGAAAAATTATCACTATCGAATGCTCGACATCCGCTTCGATTGTTGACAGCGTTAGGATTAGCCTCGTAAAAGTCTTTCAGAGTGCAGGTATTTCTGCACAGAGAGTAAAACATGAAGTAAGACATTGTTTGGGACCTCACCTTTTTTGGTGACGAATGCTGTTATTCAGCTTACTGGTTCCGATGACTGGGGCACTCTGACGAAGACAGGCCTGGAACTATTTGGTATACGGGAAAGGAGGGATACTATGTCAAATAGTGAACAGTGTTAACAGTTGACACTGCATACCCACACCACACATCCTGTGCATGGCATGACAGTTTCTCCGTTATGGAAACCCTAAAAAAGTATAGATACTAGTTTAGCAACTGTCGAAATACTAACCCGGAAACCTATCAAGACTTCTATATCTACATAACCTAAGGAGAGTACAAGACAAACCTATTTTCTTTCCAAAAGACCTCACTAATCGAATTCCGATCGGCGAACGAGGCAATCAAAGAACTAAATATCACGGGTGCATCGTTAATTTTGTGCCGGGTTCACACTGGGTTAGCTACCCATTCTGATTTACTATTATCGCGAGAACTTGTTTAGTCTTCGTGGCTAAGACATTCCTGAATTAGCTGCTAAATAAAAACATGCAGTATTAAACTCAGTAATTGAGCTCGCTTAATGAGAATCAGGGGAATCCAAAACTCCGAAAATCTGATCTATGTCTTGCCAAGCCTTGTAAGTGATCTCGTTTTATCCAGTTGCTGGTTATGGAGGTCAGATAGGCAGTCGCTCCATATAAAATAATGGTGCTCAGCTGGGCAAAGGTAAAGCAGATTGAGTGACTTTTCCTGTTTTTGAATTGGGTTTTCTGAAGGAAAATTAAAAATCAACACGTTATCTTATGCTCATATATATACTTTGGCAATCAAATAGAAAGAGCGGACTTCCCAGCAGTGGCATGTTGCAGGCTAACATTAAAATTCTGATGGAGCCACTAGCTTCCTACTTATCATCGTCACAATATTATAAAGGCGAAAGTTTGCGAGTTTGTTTGTTAGTTCTTTACGCTCAAACGGCTGGACTAAATCTGGATGAAATTTGGCTTGGATAATTTTTATCCCGGGAATATGTTCCCTTGGAATAATATTCGACATTCACGCGGGCGAAGCCGCCGGCAGAAGCTAGTATTCCATAAATTTAATCAACTTTTCGTTAATCAGCGATTCTTGCTCATCCTTTACAATACTCCGAAAAAGATGATCTTGCTTACTAAGACTACGAATATATATATATATAAGCTAGTATATATATATATATTCGTTTTCATTAACATTAAGACAATCTTTACTAAAAATAAACATACCCCAAGTCAGTGCCCACCCTTCCATATCGTGGAATAGCTAATGACTTTGGAATAGCTACGTAATTGTGATGTGAATGTTTAATTCTAGCCCCGGCTAGCTAGGCTAGGCTAGGCTGGACGATACTAGCCTTCTAGACTGATGACCTGCGGTCTGGCCTATATTATTAGTGATTGTTTTATTAATGGTCAAGAGTGGTGCTGCTTGCAGGGTTCGATTGTTTAAAAGTGTTTGTTGCTTTGTGTTTATTATACTTATTCGCAGCTAAGAGTCTGCATTTGTAGTCGTTGTGGCAATTGGCTAGTCCTTTACTATGTATTTAAATATGCCTGGTGGAAAGTATGTATTTAGTATGTTTACTAAATGCATCATCATTTTGTTTTGCTAGCCTGAATTGTCCCTCTCCTGGCCAAAGGCTTCCCCTCATTCCTTTCTCGATTTCTTTTGGTTTCTGCTTCATCTCGCCAATTCTCGAGGAAGCCATCCAAGGCGTCCCTCTACTCGGCATGATCTTATACGGCTTATTTTTGACTTCTTCTTCAATGAGTCTTCGTTACTACTTTTTCTTTGACTCCTTGGTTGTCTTATGGTTTCTTCTTTAGACTTCTAGACCGATGACCTGCGGTCTGGCTTATATGATTAGTGATTGTTTTATTAATGGTCGAGGGTGAGATGAAGAGGGTGGTGATGCAACTTGCAGAGTGATCTTTACAAGTGTTGCTAGGTTCGTTATAGAATAGAATAGCATTTATTTGCAAATATGCAAACATTTGCATTTTACAAAATTATTAAAATTAAAATTGTCATTAAAACATTACATTAATTGTTACATTCAATAAATAAAATTATTAAAATTCAAATTGTCATTAAAACATTAACTTAATTATTACATTCAATAACAAAAACTATTAAAATTCAAATTGTCATTTAAAGAAATTAACTTAAATGCAACAATACACGTACATTAAATAAAATTGTTAAAAATTTAAATTGTCTTGTAAAATATAATAAAAGTCGTGGTCGTACATAAATAAACAAACAATCATTAAAATTCCAGGTCAAAGATAATAAATGTCACATTCCTTAAGCAAATCAATAAATAATTAATTAAAAATTATAGTATTCAGGAAAAGGTTTTGTTTTTAGTTATTGTTGTTCTTAATAGTTGACTGGATTCTGGCTTTGTGACAAGATTCCGTTGTGAAAAGGCATAGTGCTATTCGTTTTGCATAGCTCTGTTTTTCACTCACACTGGAGTAATGATGGCTTTATTACGTCACGACCCCTAGTGCAGCAAACGGCTCACCCCGCATCATGTAGAATTTAATCATTACTGGCTAATTGTGTATATTATTTTCGCTTCTATGTGTCTGCCTCGGTTTTCTTTTCTATGATGTTTGCCAACATCGACACTATTAAAAGCATGGTTTGCAGAAGATATTATAGGAGTCAGACCAAAGGACCAATACATGAAATGAAATGAAAAAGTACTACAAATTCAAAAAGGTTGTAATTTGGTAACTCTAATGAGATAAATACAAACCAATTCAACTCATTATTGTCTTATTATCAAAAAACATAAGCCTAGAACATATCAAAGGCCAGTAAATGAAAAGAAGTAAAAGTCGTAGCACGGAGCCGAAACTGTTGGGAACTAAGTTCCACCACTTAGCGAGTTCAATCGATGTTGCCAAGTATGGGTTCAGAAGGGGCTTGTTACGTGTGCGCAAGGAGATTGGGATTGCTATTGTCTCTTAAGGGTTTTTTTTAATCCTGAGTAAATCTGCAGTTATGTCTTAAGTTATCTATGTTATTCTTAGTAGTGTATATATTTTTTTACTGTCCTGTACAGTTTTAGCCCTCGGAAAAGGCCTCCCTCGGGCAAGGAGTATTTCATCTTTTGCGATCTCGTGATCTTTACACGCAGTATTTCTCCAGTTCAACAGCCCTGCGCCTCTTTCATGGCCTGTCGCGATTCCGACAGATGAGATGAAATTCGACTGCTAGACGACAGTCGATCACCTAAATCAATATTGATTTGAAAGTAAGAAGAGGGTCGTAAGATAAAATCAGAAACCAGAAAAAACAACGGGTATAATTTAGACGGTCATCAAAAATATTTTTAAGACTCTAAGCTTAGGCACCAAATAAAATAAACAACTCCAAAAAAAGTCAATTGACTTTATTAAAAGGGCCCTAAAGTATATAATATTATGATCCAAAATAAATAAAAACCTCGCACAAATATTATTTTTGGTTCCTAAAATGGATCAACGGTCACCAAATTCTTATACCGGGTGTATTCGTGTTTTTAACGAATTAGTCCAAGAGCGAGCGAAGCGAGCTCAGGAGCTTAGGGCACCCCGACACGGACAGGTTAGGTTCGAACGAGATGACGGGAGCTGAAGTGAGCGAGCAAAGCGAGCGAACTCGGCTCCCGTCATCTCGTTCGTGTTAGGTTACTTTAGACCCTGCGGACGGAAATAGGAGCCCCGCGCAGCGGGGCTCCGTCGACTTTAAAGGCGTCCATATATTTTTTTGGCAGTCAATAATACGAAAAAATGGATTTATTTCATAATATTTTAGGAAACGTTATTTGGTGACCATTTATCCATTTTGGTAACCGTTTAGAATTTTTTTGGTAGTAAAATAGGTACTTTTTTGGGCGGTGTTTAAACACAAGCCAAAAACAACACTGATTTGCCTCAAATTATAGTGACCTACTATTAACTAAACACACTCAGTGTTTAGTTAATAGTAGGTCACTTAAGGCTGGTGGCGCCCTTTCCTATGTTTGGCCATGATTTAATTATTAATCCCAGGTTACTTTTAACCATTGCCGTGACGTAAGCCTAAAAATAGAGCATACTCATCTTTGCGTGGGCAGCATAATATTGGTCAAGCTACGCCTACG